>CM026547.1:2426867-3640300 GCA_014905635.1 Scenedesmus sp. PABB004 | reverse complement strand
AGCCGTACCCCCCGTCCTTGAGCTTGGCCTCCATCTCGTCCACCGCCTCGCCGCTCCAGCCAAAGCTGCCAAACACGCCGCACGGCAGCTCGCGCGCGCCCGCCTCGCGCAGGATCGACCCCAGCGCCAGCTGACGCGGTGCAGCGCGGCGCGCGCGTCAGCGCGCGCGCCGGCGCGCGGCGGCCGGCGGCGGCGCCGCGCCGCCCCGCCCGCACCTGCACGGGCGTCGGCATGTGGCCGCCGAGCGTGGGGCTGCCGATGACAAACCCATCGCTCGCCTTGATCGCGCTCACGACCTGGCGCGCAGCACAGCACGCACAGCGCGTCGGCGGCGGCGGCGCGGGCCCACCGGCGCGCGCGCCGCTGCGCGCGCTGGGCTGGGCGGCCCGGGGCCGCCGCGCTGCTGCTGCTGCTGCTGCTGCTGCTGCTGCTGCTGCTGCTGCTGCTGCTGCAGCGGCGGCGGCGGCGGCGTGGGTGCGGCCGCACCTCGTCGAGGGTGACGAGCTCGAGGTTGATGGTGTTGACCGCGACGTCGCCCTTGGTCACGCCGCGGCTGATGGCCTGCGCCAGCGCCGCGGTGTTGCCGTACGCGCTCGCATACATCACGCACACGCTGCTGCGCGCCAGCGCCGCGACCTGGGGCGGACGCGGACGCGGCGGCGGCGGTGCGGGGTGGGCTGGCGGGCGCGCGGCGCGTGGCGCGGGCTTGGGCGGGCCGCGCCGCGCCGCGCCCGCCGGCCGCGCACACGCCCCGGGTGCGCGCGTGCGCACCTGGTCCTGGGTCCAGCGCCGGTACTCGGCCACGAGCTGGCTGAGCCCCGTGCGCACGACGGGGCCGTGCTGCGGGGCGAGCGCGTACGCAAAGAGCGAGACCGGCTGCGGCGCCCACGCCGCGCCGCCGCTGCCCTTGCTGCCGCGCGTGAGCTCCGCGACCATGCTCGACCAGGAGGTGAGGAGCGAGCCGAGGAAGCCGGCCGGCGTGTCGAGCGACGCGCGCGGCGTCGCGGTGACGGGCAGCTTGTCGAGCGCGCTCGACGCCTGCGTCGCCACGGGCGCGAGCATGCAGTCGAAAAAGTAGCGCCAGTGCTCGCCGTACGCGGACCAGCCGCCAACGTCAAACGCGCTCCCGCCCGCCTGCGGCCGCGACGGCGGCGCGGCGCGCGGGTCGGGCGCTGGACGAGCGCGCGCGCGCGCGCGTGTGGCGCCGCCGGCGCGGCGCGGCGCGCGCGTGGCGCGGCGGTGGGCGGCGGTGCGCGGCGGGGCGCGCCTTGGCGTTGAGCAGCCCCGGCGCGACGTGGGCGGAGAAGAGCTTGCTCGTGAACACGACCTTGCTGAGCGGGTCGATGACGCACATCGCGTCGGGCCAGCGCGGCGTGGGCGTGAGCAGCGCGGTGAGCGCGTAGGCCTCGGTGATCTTAATCTGCGCCTCACCGCCGCCCTTGACCACCTCCCACTCAACCGGCGCGCCCGGCACCAGCACGTCTGCGCGCGGCGCGGCGCCGTGGCGGGCGGGCGTGGGACGCTGCCGGGGCGGGGCGCTGCGGCGCGGCGCGGCGCGGCGCGGCGCGCGGCGCGCGGCGTGCGGGGCGCGCGGTGCGCAGTGCGCCGCTGCGGCGCGGCGCGCACCCGCGAGGCCCTTCTCGAGCGCGCCCTTGGCGGGGTTGGTGACGACGAGGCGCAGCGGGCGGTCGGCGGGGCGGCCCGCGAGCGCGGCCTCGAGCAGCAGCTTGAGCGTGGGGATGCGGTTGGGGCCGACGTGCGTGATAATGACGTGGCTCAGCTCCGACGGCGGCACCTCGGCCGCCAGCGCCGTCACTGCGCGGCAGGGAAGAGGGGGGAGGGCGGGCGTGAGGCGAGAGGCGCGGGCGCGGCGCGGCGCGGGGCGGCGGCTGGCCGGCGCGGCGCGCGGCTCACTGAAGTCGTTGGCGAACGCCTTGAACGGCACGTCCAGCAGCACCGTGAACTTGCCGCCCACGCCCTGCGCGCCGGCGCGGCCGCGGCTCAGCCTGGCGCCCGGCCGCGCAGCGCGCGCACTGCAGCGCGCATGCAGCGCGCGGCACGCGGCGTGCGGCGCACCCTGATGAGGTAGGAGTTCTCGCTCGTGCCCCTCTTGAGGCTGTACTCCACCTCGTACTTGAGGCGCTCGTTGCAGACGCCGCGCAGGCACTTGATGTTGGCCGTCACGGGCAGGCACACGACGCCCTCGATCGGCACAACCGGCTCCGGCGGCGCCTGCGACGGTGGCAGCGAGCCGGGCAGGCCGCTGGGGCTGCCGGGGCTGCCGGGGCTGCGGGGGCTGCCGGGGCTGCCGGGCAGGCGCCCCGCGGCGCGCGCGGGCGGCCGCGCTGCGGCGCGGCGCACGCACCTCCGGCGCGACCGCCACCGGCGCGGCGGCGCGGGCAACCACGCCGAGCCTGCTGGAGACCGCGGCGGCCGCCAGGGCCGGGGCTGCGGGCAGCAATGAGGCGCCCTGGCCGCGGTGTCGGCGTGGCGAGGGCGCGCAGCTGGTCCGCCCTGGCAGCGCCGCGCGGGGCGCGCTGGCGCCGCGCCGCCCCGCCACCCGGGCGGAGGGAGCGCGCAGCTGCATGCTGCCGGGCGCTGGGGGCGCTGGGCGCTCTCCCCGAGCGCGGCGGGTGCGTGTGGGTGCGTCTGCTGCTGCTCCGCAGATCGAGCGAGCGCGCGGGCAGCAGTCCGACGTGAATGATCGCGTCGTGCGCCGTGCGTCGTCGAGTGAGGCTGTTCTGCGCCGGTTGGTGTTTGGGGTTGGTGGCGCGCTGTCCTTTGCCGTTCCTCCTCTCCAGACCACAGCACCGTTCGACAGGTGCCCGCTGCCCGCGAGAACGCAGGCAACGAGGGCGCAACGCAGCCGACGCACCGCCGCCGCAGCAGCACGCGACCGCCGCCATCGCGCGCCGCCGCGCCGCAGTCAGCCGGCCCCTGTCGCCCGCCACCTGGCCGCCGTCGCCGCCCACACTCTCTCTGCATTTCGAGGAGCCGCAGCCAAGCGGCGCAGCCCCCGCCGCCGCCCACGCCGCCGCCGGCAGCAGCAGCAGCGGGCGCCGCCAGCGGCCGCCGGCGCCCCGCCCCGCGCGGCCGGCCAGGCGCGCCGCCGCATGAGCTAGCGGCGCCGCCGCCGCCATGGACTACCCGCCGCCGGGCACGGCGCTGGTGGAGGAGCTGGACAAGAAGCTGCTCATCCAGCTGCGCGACGGGCGCAAGATCATCGGCGTGCTGCGCAGCTTCGACCAGTTTGCAAACCTGGTGCTGGAGCACGCGGTCGAGCGCATCATCGTGGGCGGGCTCTACGCGGACGTCCCGCTCGGGCTCTACCTGCTGCGCGGCGAGAACCTGGTGCTGCTGGGGCAGGTCGACCCCGCGCGCGAGGTGCCGCCGGGGCTCACGCTCGTGAGCGAGCCCGAGATCCGCACCGCGCTGCAGGCGGAGAAGGAGGAGGCGCGGCTCAAGGGCACCATGCGCGCGCGCATGGACTTCCTGGACCTCGACTGACCCAGGCACGCGGCGCCGCGGCCGGGGCGCCGCGGCCGGGGCGCCCGGCCGGCACGGCGGCGGCGGCGGTGGGTGCGGCAGTCGCGCCGCCGCCGATCGCGGACGGGGCGGCCGCAGCGCGGCGCGTGTGGGTCTGCTGCGGAGCTGCAGCGCGCGCCGCTGCGAGGCACGGGGTCCTGTAACATGACGATGCACAGCCGTCCCAGCAGGCGCAGCCGCAGCGAGACACATCCCAGGCAGCGCGCTCGCGCGTCTGCGCACGCCGCGTGCCAGCCCCGCCGCCGCGACCGGCCGCCCGCGCGCCACCGCGCGCCTCTTGACTCGCAGCGCCCGCAGCGGCGTCAGCGCCGGGACGGCACGACAAAGTCGTGCGCCTTGCCGCTCTTGGTGCACTCGTAGCTGCACGAGTGCCGGCAGTTGCGCAGCACGCGCGCGCGCTCCTTGTCGTCCAGGCGCAGCCCGCTCTCAGCAAACAGCCGCTCCTCGTAGCCAGCCAGCGCGTCGGTGCACGCCGCCCCGCACGAGGCCTTGCAGGAGGCCTTTAGGTCCTGCCCCGTCGCGCGCTTGCACAGCAGGTTGTCGCCCGCCTGCACCTGCGCGGCGGCCAGCAGCGCCGCGGCTGCTCGGCGCCGCGCTCGCGCGCGGCCGCCGCGCTGCGGCGCAGCGCAGCGCGCGGCGCGCGGCGCGCGGACCTTCTGCCCCGTGGCGAGGCCGTTGAACTCGGGCGTCTCGGCGCTCGCCTGCACCGCGCTCACGCAGCTGTCGACGGTGAAGCCCCGCGCCCGGCTCACGACCTTCTCGCCCTGCATCTTCTCTATCTGGAACTGCTTGAATGTCGTGCCGTACAGCGTGAACGGGTCGGCCGCGTCGTCAAACAGCCCCCCGATGTCGCCGAGCGGCGACGGCGCCGCCGGCAGCCCGGCTCCGCGCGCCGCCGCGTGCCGCCGCTGCTCCAGCTGCCGCTCCGGCGCGGGGGCGCCCGGCTGTTGCTGCGGCGGCGGCGGCGCCGCCGCCAGCGCGGGCGCGCCGAGCAGCGCGGCGTGCAGCGCGACCGCGACTGCTGTAGCGGCCGCCGCGGCCGCGCGCTGCCGGCATTGCTGCTGCTCGCTCGGGCGGACGCAGCAGCAGGCGGACGCTGGCCCGCTGCGCCCGGGCGGCGGCACGGCCGCGCACGCCCCGGCGGCGCGCCTGGGCGGCAGCAGCGGCAGCGAGCGCGGGGCGCGCCGTGAGCTCGTGTGGGCGCCGCAGCCGTCACGCCGCCCCTGGAACAATGCGCCACACACCTGCACGTCACGCCGGCGGGCCCGCCGGCCGCCCAGGCGCGCATGGCGGTGAGGTGGGTGATGGCACCTGTGATGGCCGAGCCGTGCGCGGCTTGAGCTGCGCTCAGGCGCGTGCGGCGGGCTGCGAGGTCACTAGGCGACGGGAGCGGCGGGGGCGAGCGACGAGCTCGGCGGCCGCGCGGTCTGGCGGCGGCGGCGGCGTAGCCACGCGCGACCGGTCGCGCGCGGTGCCACGCCGCGGCCGCGGACGACTGCGGGGGGGGGGGGGGGGGGGTAAATTACCCGCGCACACGCTGCTCGGTGCGCAGGAACGCACTGTTGTTGTTGTACACGCGCGCGCGCGACGGCTGCAAACTCAGCCGCGCGCGGCGCGAGCGCGCGCCGCGAGCACGCGCCGCGAGCGCGCCGCGGACCGTCCCGCGCGCCGCCTCACAGCTCGTCCTCGGCGCGCAGGTACTCGCCGACGTCGGCCTGGTGCAGCACGACGATGCCCGACGGCTCCATGCCGCGCGCCTCGTTGGTCGACTTGGCGGTGAGGCCGAAGCCGAGCGGGACGTCGGCCATCGAGTACACCACGACGCCGGCGTACGCGGGCGTGCTCTCGGTGATGCGCCCAAGGCCCGACTTGAGCACGTGGTTGCCGTACAGGTACTGCATCTCCGCCGACGGCTTCAGCCACACCTGCGGCGCCAGCGAGGGAGGGGCGCGAGCGAGCGAGCGGGCGGTGGGTGGCGCGGCGCGGCGCGGCACGGCGGCAACAGGCGGCGGGCCAGCCCACACACGCGCGCACGGCAATGGCAACGTCAACGGCAGGCGCGCCACCGGCGGCGGCAGCGCGCGGCGGCGCCCTCGGCTGGAGAAAGATGCAGTCGTTCACGGGTGAGTCAGGTTGAAGACTGAAGGTGATCTGATTCTTCGTCATCGGGCGCCGCGCCGCCCGCTGCACGCGGCCGCGCACGCAGCACAGGCAGCGCAGCTCACGCGCCGCGCACGCGCAAACACACACACCAACACGCACGCCAACACGCCGCCGCGCCGCCGCGCCGCGCGCTCGGGAGCCTCGGTGGAAAGATGAAAAGATGGGTTGCGGCCCTCAGGGGTCGGGCGCAGTGTCGGTCGTCCTCGGCAGCCGCGGCGCGCGCGCGCCGAGCCGCGCCGTGCCGCGCGCCGCGCGCCGTGCCGCCGCCGCACCTTGTGCTTGGCGTAGCGCGCGAGCACGTCCAGCGCGCCGATGGTGAGCCGGAACTTGCCCGAGTGCGTGAGCTTGCCCACGGGCGTGCCGAGGCCGACGAGCTTGTCGCGCGCGATCTGCGGCGCCGCCGGGCCGGACGCGCGTGGGCGAGCGCCGCCGCGCCCCGCCGACGCGTGCCGCCGCGGACGCGTGCCGCCGCCGCGGGGGTGCGCCGCCGCCGTGCGCGCCCGCGACCCCTCTCTGGCGGTGCTACCGCGCCCCGCTCACATTGGTTGCCTTCTTCATGAGCGCCTCGCTCACGTAGTACACGCGGTTCTTGTGCAGGCGCAGGCAGTAGCGGCCGTCGGGGCGCTCGATCATCGACTTGATGTCCTTGCCCACGAACTTGTAGAGCTTCTCGAACACCATCTTGGTCTCCTCCTCGCTGAGCGGCCGCATGGCGGCGCGCCCGCCGCGGCGGCGCGCGGGGCGGCGACGGGGGAGCCTCCTGGAGCGCGGCGGCCGCCGGCAGCAGCGCTGCTGCCGCTGCGTGCGGCGCCGCCGCCGCCGCTAGCGAGGGACCGCCGCGAGGCCGGTTCCGGCCAGTCACAGGGGTCCCGTTGCAACGCTCCGGACGGGCGTGGCCGCCGTGCGGCGCGCGGGCGGCGGGCGACGAGGGGCGCGTGCGATGGCGGCGCGGCGTGGCGCTCTGCGGCGGCGCGGGACTGCTTGCCGCAGCGCGTTGTGGGGCAGAGAGGTCGTGGGCGCGCCTGGGATGCCGCGCCGCGCTGCACCACGCGCGGTGCAGGGCGCAGCGGTCGTGACTGCGCGGAAGTGACAAACCTGCGCATCCAAGGCGCCCCGCGCGCCCACCGCCCCTACACAGCCTCCCCGTGCCTCCATCCACCCCGGGCCGCGGCCGCGGCGCCCCCCATGCGCTGCAGCGCGCGCGGCGGCCCATGGGCAGCAGCATGAAGACGGAGGCCAAGCGCAAGCGCCCCGCGGGCGGCGACACCCCCAAGGGCCCCGCGTCCAAGCGCCCCGCCGGCAAGGGCCCGCCCGCCGCCAAGCCGGCGCCCAAGGCGGCGCCCAAGCTGCTGAGCAAGTGCGCGCAGCGGCGGCCGCCGCTCTGCGTGGTGCTGCGGCGCGCGGCCGCGAGCGCCCCGCGCCTCACGCCGCACGCGCCCGTGGCACGCAGGAAGGAGCAGAAGGAGGTGGTGAAGAGCAAGAAGCTCAAGTTCAAGAAGAATTACGCGACGATCCAGGAGACGGTCGTGCTGTGGGAGCAGCTGCGGCCCAAGCAGGCGACCAAGGAGGAGAAGGCGGCGCTGGTGTCGCGCATCCTCAAAAAGGTGAGGCGGTCGCGGCGCGCGGCAGCGGCCACGCGGCACGCAGCGGCCGCGCGCCGCGGCGCGCAGCGCGCCGCCGCCGACGCCTCCTGCTGCCCCGCGCCCGCGCCCGTGCGCAGCTCCAGGGCAACACCGTGGAGCTGGCCAACCACCACAGCGCGTCGCGCGTGATCCAGTGGTGCCTGAAGGAGGGCGGCGCGGCCGAGCGCGCGCGGCTGCAGGCTGAGATCCGCGCCGCGGTCGTGCCGCTGAGCAAGAGCAAGTTTGGGCGGCACGTCGTGCAGAAGCTCATCGCGCTGGCGCCCAAGGAGGACGTGCCAGGTGCGCGCCGGGGGCCAGGGAGGCAGGAGAGGGGAGCGGGGGGAGGGGAGGGAGAGACTGCGCGCTGGTCCGCGCCCGCGGCGTGTGTGGGTCTGGGTGTGCGCGCGCGGGGCGCTGCTTGTGATGCTCTACACAACTGCGTTATCTTTCAGTATGCCTCCCGCCGCACGCGGCGCTGGCAATTGTCGACACACACGTGCTGAAGCACCGCCCGCCGTTGACATTGTGTGTGGCCGCGCGCCTGCCTGCCTGCGCGTGTGCATGCGTGTGTGCGCCACCCTGTGCCACAGCAGGGCCGCGGCACCTGGCGGGGCCGCGCCCGCCGCGCCCGCCGCCGCCGCGGCGCTGCTCACATTGAAGCAGCAGGAATGTCACACCGTGCGCCCCGGCCCCATGGGCGCCCGGTCCTTTCGATCCGGCACACCGCGCGCGTCCGCCCGCACCTCTCTGCGTGTTCCGCGCGCCGCTGAGCCGCCCTGCACGCCGCTCACGCCGCGCGCCCGTTGCCGCCCCGCGCGCCCGCGCCGGCGCCCCGCGCCGCGCAGGCCTGGTGAAGCTGTTCCGCGGCCACGTCGCCGAGCTGCTGCGCCACCCCGCCGGCGCGGACGTGCTGGACGACCTGTACTCTGTCGCGCCGCCGCCGTGCCGCAACGCGCTCTGCGCCGAGCTCTACGCCCGCGAGTTCAGCCTCTTTGGCGGCGTGGCCATGCCGGCCGAGTCGATCGCGCACCTGGGGCAGCTGCTCGCCGGCGCGGAGCCGGCCAAGCGCGCCGCGGTGGTCGCGCACCTCTACAAGGGCCTCGCGCCGGTGCTGGAGAAGGCGCTGCTGCACCCGGTGATGACGCACCGCCTGCTGCGCGAGCTGCTCACAGAGGCGCCGGGGTGAGCGCGCGGCGCGGGCGCTGCTTCGTGTGTGCCCGCCGCGCGCACGCGCTGCTGCTGCTGTTGCTGTTGCTGTGCCGCGTGGGCGCGCGCTCGGTGACGACAGTCACACGACGGGCGGACTGAAGACGCAATGTTGAGTGTCGTCCGCTCACAAGAGCACCTCCGAGAGCGCCGCGCCCGGCCCCCCTGCCTGCGCTGTCTGTGTGTGTGCTGTGCACGCTGCGTGCGCCGTGCGCCGCCGCCGCCGCCGCCGCCGCCGCCGCCGCCGCCGCCGCAGCAGCCGCAGCAGCCCGCGCCGCCGAGCTGCCGCCGCGTGCCGCTCACGCTGGCCCGCCGCCGCCGCAGGTCCCTCGTGGCGGACGTCGTCGACACGCTGGCCGCGACCGGCGGCAACGCGCTGAAGCTGGTGCACACGCACGACGGTGCCGCGGCGGCGTGCATGGCGCTGGCCTACGGCACGCCCAAGGACCGCAAGCGCCTCGTCAAGGGCATGAAGGGTGCGCCGCGCGCCGCGGGCCACGCGCCGTGGGCATCGCGCCGTGGGCTGCGGGCCGCGCGCCCGCGCGCGCGGGGCCGGCGCTGAGCCGCGCCGCGCGCCGCGCCGACCGCAGGCTTTGTGTGGCAGACGGCTGAGAATGAGTGGGGCCACGCGGTGGTCGCCACGGCGCTCACGGTGGTGGACGACACGGCGCTGACCAGCAAGACCATCGTCAGCGAGCTCAGGGTGCGGCGCGGCGCGCGGGCGGGGCGCGGGTGCTGCGGCGGGAAGGCTCGGTGATGACAGCCACACGACGGGCGGACTGAAGACGCAATGTTGAGTGTCGTCCGCTCACACACGAGCACCGCTGAGAGCCGGCACGGGCGCCGCCCGCCGGGGCGGCGCGGGCCCTGCCGCGCGGCTGCTGGGCGCGGCCCGACCCCACGCCGCCGCCGCCGCCGCCGCCGCCGCCGCCGCCGCCGGTGTCGCTGCCGCCGCGCCCACAGGAGCATCTCGAGGAGCTGGCCACCAACAAGCACGCGCACCGCGTGCTGATGCAGCTGCTCGCGCCCGACTGCCACCGCTACCTCCCGCCGGCCACGCTGGAGCTGCTGCACCCGCCCGCCAAGAGCCGCATGGTGCCCGAGTCGGGGCCCAGGGAGAGCGGGGCGGCGCCGGACGGCGACGACGAGGAGCTGGACGAGGAGGAGGAGGACGAGGGCGAGGCCGCCGCGGAGGCCGGCGACGGCAGCGGCAGCGACGGCGAGGCGGCGGCCAACGGCGGCGCCGCGCCCAAGCTGGTGGAGCGGCCGCTGGGCGAGAGCAAAAAGGCCGCCGACGCGCGGCGGCGCGAGCTGCTGGGCGGCGGCAAGGACTGCCTCGCCGCGGCGCTGTGCGCGCTGTGCGCCGGCCAGGCGGGCGAGCTGCTGCGCAGCCCTGTCGGCGGCGACGTCGTGGTGGAGGTGTCGCGCGGCGGCGCCGGCGGGCTGCTGTGGGAGCTGCAGCAGGGCGGCGTGGAGGGCGTGCACGCGGCGATCGTCGCGGCGGTCGCGGCCGACTGCAGCGGCAGCGGCGCCCCGCAGCAGCCGCAGCCGCAGGGGGCCAAGAAGAAGAAGGCCAAGGCGGAGGCGGCGGCGGAGCAGGCGCCGGAGCAGGCGCCGGAGCAGCAGGAGGGGCTCCTCACACACTACCACGCCAGCCGCGCGCTGCGGCGCCTGCTGCTCGCGGGCGGCGCCGACGGCGCCGACGGCGCGGGCGCGCGCGCCTTTGCCGCGGCGCTCTGGTCGCGCGCGCTCGCGGGGCGCTGCGCGCCGCTCGTGGGCAGCCACGCCGAGAAGGTGCTCGCGGGGCTGCTGCACTGCGGCGCGCCCGACGTCGAGGCCGCGGCGGCCGCCGAGCTGGCGCCGCTGGTGGGCGGCGACGCGGCGGCGTGGGCGGCGCGCTTCATGGGGCCGCCGCCCGCCGGCGGCGCCGCGGCGCCGGGCGGCAGCAAGGACAAGGCCAAGAAGAAGGCCAAGCAGCAGCAGCGGCAGCGGCAGCAGCAGGAGCAGCAGCAGGAGCAGCCGGTCCAGCAGCAGACGGCTGCTGGCGGGGCGGCAGCAGGGGCCCGGAAGAAGCGGAAGGCGGCGAGCTGAACCCGCGTTGGCAGCAGCGGCGGCGCGGGGCGCCGTCATGTGACCGCCCTGCCGCGGTCTCACGCGCCGTCAGCAGAATACCGCCGTCAGCAGACGCCCGCCTGATCGCCCACGGCCACGGCGGAGCCGCGTGGCGCCTCGCAGAGCAGCGTTGACCGCCATCCGCCGCGCACCCCGCGCACCCGCCCGCACGCCCGCGCCGCTGCCCTGGTGGTCAGAAGCGTGGTCCCTAGCACGGCCTAGCACACGGCGCGGGCCATGGCGGCCCCGCACGCGCCGCTGCAGCACGCGCTGCACTCGGCGGACGACGCGTGCGCTGCCCTCGCCACCAAAGGCCTCTCGGTGCTCGAGGTGCACGCTGAGTGGTGCGGACCCTGCAAGAGCACGGTTACGCTGTTCAAAACGATTCGGCAAGACAAGGACGACAAGTCCGCGCTCGCCTTCCTCACGGTGCGACGCCGCCGGGCTGCGAGCTGCGACGGCCAGCCCCGCCAGCGCTGCGCGAGGCATGGTCCAAAAGCTCTGGCAAGCTGGGGCTGAACACGGCGCCCTCACCCCCGCGCCGCGCCGCGCCGCGCCGTGCCGCGCCGCGCCGCGCCGCGCCGCGCCGCTCGACGCGACCGTAGATCGCGTCCTACAAGTGCAGCGCGCTGGACGCTGCCAAGGAGCACGGAGAGTCGTCCGAGCCGCTCTTTCTCCTGTTCAGGGTGTGCGCGGCGAGCGCCGGCGGTCGTGCGGTGCGCGGCGCGGCCGTCAACGCGCCGCCCCACGCGCGTGCGCGCAGAACGGGCAGCTCCGGGCCCGCATCGTTGGCGCCGACGTGCCGGCGCTGAGCAGCAGCATCTATGAGCTCACGCCCGTGCACCCAGAGCTGGACGACCTCGCGGTGCGCCATGTCCCGGGTGGTGGCCCCCACACATGCGCGCAGTGTTGTTGCAGCAGCTGCGCTGGCGGGCGCTGAGTTGCGCGTGCCTCGCCGCCGCAGGAAAACCCCTTCCACCTGGCGCGCTGCGAGGGCCGGGAGGGCAAGCCCGGCAACGCGCGGCAGGGCAAGGCGGCGCCGGGCAAGAAGCGCTAGCTGCGGCGGCACGGGTGGGAGCGCGGTGTGTTCCTTACCTGCCGCGCCGCGGGCACCAATCACAGCAGCTGATGCGCCCCGCGCGCCGGGCGCAGCCCAGGGCGGTGATGTGCACTGCAGCCCGCTCGCCGTTGGGCTGTGCCTGGGTGTGCCCGCCGCCCACACACCCAGGCGTGCACGCCGCCGGCGCCGGGCCTGCGCTCGCCGGTCAGGCGCGCGCCGCGGCGGGCAGCCTGCCGGCCCCCTCTGCTGCTGGCAGCCTCCGCAGCAGCAGTCACACGCTGCTCGCACGTGCAGTGATCAATGCGATGGGCGCCGCGCACACACGGCGGCGCGCACATGGACAGAGCGGGCCATGCGTTGCCTGCATGCGGCGGCCGCGCCTCCAGGAGCGGGCCGCTCGCACCGCCCGCTCGGCAGGGAAGCAATGCGCGGGCCGCTCGCGCCGCTGGTGGTTTAAGCGGCTGGCCCGCCCCTGCGGCAGGCGACCCCGTCCCGCCGCCGCGCCGCAGAGGGCGGCGGCAGCGGCGAGGCGTGCCCCTGGGGTGCTTGCAGCCAAAAGGTTGTGTGCAGCAACAATCGCAACCAACAAACCCACTCCTGCCCCCGCTCCTGCCCCCAGTGCCTGATGCAGCATACACACGCTGCAAGAGTCGTTCACCCGCGCCCAGGACCTGACGGCGCTGGCCGAGGGCCGCCGAGGGGCGAGCCCACCGGGGCAGGCTGCGCACGCGCCCAGCGCGCGCGGCTTATGTACAGAGAGCGCACCGCAGGCGGCCGCGGCCCCCGACGGGCTCACAGGCCCGCGAGCCCGCCCAGCCCCGCCGACTTGAAGCTGCTGCTCGTGGCGCGCAGCCGCGCGTCGCCGTGGTGCGCGCGGCTGAGGTTGGCGGCGTAGCTCTGCAGGTTTGCGAGGAACACGGCGCGGCTCTCCGCGACGTTGACCTTGCGCAGCGCGGGCGTGAGCACGCGCTCGCCGGTCGCCGCGGGCTCCGCGTCAAGCTCCGGGTCGTCGTGGCGGTGCCGGATGATGCTGTCGGCGGTGTTGGGCGCGTGCTCCGCCGCGACCGTCCACACCTGGCGCCGCGCCGAGCGGCGGCGCTCCTCCCACGCCTCGCCCGTGAAGGCGAGCGTCTTGGCCATGTGCTCCGCGATGCCCCACCCCGGGTTGGCCTCGCCCGCCTTGCGGATGGGGCGCCGCTCGGTGCTCACCTGCGTGGGCGGCGCGGGCGGGTGTGTGTGTGTGTGCGTGTGTTTTTTTTGGGGGGGGGCAAGGAAAGTGGGCGACGGGGAGCCCAGCGGCGGCTGGCAGCGGCTCGCGCCCAGTCCGCGTCGCTGCCAGCTGCGCTGCTGCTGGCGGCTGCCCGCACAGTGGCTCACCTCGTCCTTGACCAGCGCGCCGCCGCCCGCGAGGCTCGACTCATTGAAGTGGTGCGTCACGCGGCGCACAAAGCGGCTGCGCGTGAGGTCGCCCGTCAGCAGCGCACCCGCGTCGCTGGCCGGCATGGTCGTGAGCAGGCCGTCGCTGCGCGCGGCGGGCGACCGGGCGGCGGCGGAGGGTGAGCCGCCGGCGCTGCTGGCCGGCCCGCAGCCGCGCATGCCCCTCTCCCTTGGAGCGCGGCCCAGCTGCGGCCGCACGGCCCCCCGGTGCGGCGGCACTCACACAGCGGCGTGGCTCTTGCCGGCCACCTCGCGCCGGCCGTGCGTGCTCCACAGCACCTCCCGGTTGCTGGGCGGCGGCGCGCCCCGGCCCTTGCGCGCGACCTTGACGCCGTTCAGCTCCGACGCTGCGCCGGCGGCGGCGGCGGCGGCGCAGCGGTGAGCCGCGCCCGGCGCGCCACCGCCGCCGCGGGTGCAGGACGGCCTTGGCAGCCTGGCCCCGCCGGAGCGGCCCTCACGGTGCGCGGCCTCTGGCAGCGGCTCCGCCGCCTTTTTGAGCCGCCGGTCCCGCCGGTCCCACTCGCTCAGGTACGCGACGTACTTTGAGGTCAGGGGCCGGTTCGAGCTGGCGCGCGACATGTCTGCCGCGCGGGCGGCGGAGGGCAGCTCAGGGCGCGCACGGCGCCAGGCGCGCGCGCAACTCCCGATGCCGATGCGCGCTGCTCCGCCGCGCTTGCAGCGCCCTAGCAGCTGTAAACGGCGTGCCCGGACGTCCAGGCCGGCTCACCGTAGCAGCCGCGCGCGATGGCGCGCTCGCGCGTGTGTGTGCCGCCCGACATGCTGCGCGATTGGGTGCGGCCTGCGCCGCGGGCGCGGGCGCGGGCGCGGGCCGCGCGAGGCCGTGAGGGACGTACATCGGTGTGACCACGCTCCAGGCGCGGCCGTGGGCCGCTGCGGCGCCGCGGGCGGCCGCAGCTGCGCGCCGTAGTGCAGCTGCGCCTGGCCCGCGGCCGCGGCCGCGCGAGAGCTGCGTCCCGGCTGCCCCGTGGCACGCCCACGAGCGTGGAGAGCCTTCAAGCCACTCACGGTGAGGCGGGGATGGGCAAGTGCGGCGGGGGATGGGCGGGGTGAGCGGTGAGGGCGCGTGGGGAGGCGCAGGCGGTGCGTGTCTACCTATCAGGAGAGGGGTGTGTGATGGGCGCGGCGCCGGGCGCGCGTGCGGGCGGGCAGACCCCGCGAATGCCGGGGGGCGCAACTCCGAGGGGCGCAACTCCGGCGCAGGTGCACGTGATGCTCCAGCGCAGCGCCACCGTCTCGGCGGAGGCCCCCGGGGCCGCCGCGCCAGCGGCCGCGGCGGCGCCTCCGTCGAGGCGCGCGGCAGCAGCAGCGCGCGTTGCCGCCGCCGAGTCCGCCGCCGGGTCCGCCGCCGTCGACGCCTGGCGTCGCGGCAGCCCACGCGGCTGCGCGACGGCCTGCGGGTGTGGCGTCGCGGCGCGGTGCGGCGGCGAGGCGGGCGGCTGCGCGACCGCCTGCGGGTGTGGCGTCGCGCCGGCCGAAATGAAAATTGCAGATGTTTTTCTGAGCGCGCGGCGCTGGTCGGCCGCCGCCGGCAGCGCTCGGCCGGGCGCGCGTGCGACGCCGGCCCGCACGATCCTGGTCGCGCCCGCTGCGCGCCAGCCCGGAGCCGCGCGGCGCGTGCGGGCGCTGTGGGACGAGACGGCGCGGCCATGGGGGCGCCGCGCCAGGGTGGCGGCCCCTGCGCAACACGCTGTTGTGGCCGCCCACACGCCACCGCGCTACGCGAGCCCAGCCGGGCGCGTGGCCGCCCACGCCTGCAGCGTGATCCACACGTTGTGCACGACGCGCTGGTAGTCGTCGGGCGGGTCAGAGCACGCGCAGCGCAGCCCGCAGTGCGCGCGCACCGCAGCGGCCGCCTGCGCCGGGCGCAGCACCTCCACACAGAGCTCCTAGAGCTGGCGCGAGCTCCCTGACGCGGCGCCGGGCTGCGCGCGGTGGCGGCCGCCGCGCGGCGAGACCAGCGGCGGCGCGCGCTGGTCGCGTACTGGTCGCGACCACGCAACGCGTCCGTCGCGCGTCCAGCTGCGCCAGAGCAGCTGGCCCGCTCATCTGTCTGCCACGCAGCGCCTGGCTGCCTCGGGCCGGCCGCGCGCCGGCCGGGGCTCAGGGCTCGCGGGCTCGCCCGTCGCGGCCGCTGCAGCGCCGGGCGGCGGCCGCGCGTGGCGGCGCCGCCCCGCGCCACACCGCCCGCGCTGCCTCCGCCCAGCGACCTCCCCTGGCAAGCAGCGCGCCCGCAGCGGGGGTGCCAACCGACTCCAGCACCAGCTCGCACCGATGCCCTGCCCACGCCGCGCCTCCCCGCCCGCGCCGAAGCGGCGCTGAACGCCGCTGGGAGAGGCCGACCCGCCCGCCCGGCGCCGCGGCCTCTTGTGTGCCGCAGCGGCCGCAGCAGCACCCACACGCCGCGCGCGGGCTGGCCCGCTGGGGCCGCGCCCAGCGTCGTGAGGCGGTATGACGAAGGCGGAGGTGCTCAAGTTCGCGGGCGCCGTGCCCTACCCGCCCGAGGACAGGGTCGATGACTGGGGCCTCACCGTCGAGCAGCAGGCGCGCTCGGGTGGCCGTTGCCCTTGCCGGCAGGCCCCCCGCGCCGAGCCGGCGGGCGGCGCCGCGGCGGCGGCGCGCGCGGCGCCGGGAGCAGCGGTTGCGTCGCCGCTGTCGTTGCGCGCCGACGGGCGCTGGCGCCGCGCCGGCCGCAGGAGACGCACGTGGAGCAGTTCAGGCGCATCCTGGAGTCGAAAAACGCCTGGCGCCGCGAGGACCACGGTGCGCCGCGCCGCGCCGCGCTGCGCCGCTGCGTCGGTCCCGCGCGCGGACCGCGCCCGCCCCGCCCGCGCGCGCGGCGCGCCAGACTACTACGTGCTGCTGCGCTTCCTGCGCGCGCGCAACTACGAGCTCGACAAGGCGACCAAGATGTGGCTCGACACGCTCGAGTGGCGGCGGCAGTACGACGTCGACGCGATCCTCGACGCCTTTGCCTTCCACGAGCGCGAGCAGTTCCTCATGGCCTACCCGCAGGGATACCACAAGACCGACAAGCTCGTGCGCGCGCGCGCCCGCGGCCGCCGCGCCGGCGGCGGGGCGGGGGCGGCGGGGTCAGGGGCGCGGCGCGCGGCCGGCGGCCGGCGCCGCTGCGTGCGACGCGCGCGCGCGCCGCGCCCGCGCGCGCAGGGGCGCCCCATCTACATCCAGCTGCTGGGCAAGATTGACATCGGCACGCTCAAGGCCATCACGACGGAGGAGCGCATGATCAAGTTCCACATCCAGGAGTATGAGCGCTGCGGGCGCGTGATCATGCCCATCTGCTCCCGCCTCGCGGGGCGCCAGATCGACCAGACCTTTGGCATCATGGACGTCAAGGGTGCGCACACGGCACACGCAGCGCCGGGGCCGGCGCGGGGCCGGCGGCGGTGGCGGAGGCGGCGGCAGTGCGAGGCGCACGGCGGCGGATGCGGCGCGCCAGCGGCAGCGCACGGCGCACGTCGGCGGCGGCGCGGCGCGGGCCGGGCCGCCGCCCGCTGAGCCCCGCGCCGCCGCGCCGGGCCCGCGCCGGGCGCGCCGCAGGCGTGGGCATGAGCCACCTGAGCGGCGAGGTGAAGCGCCTCATGACCACGCTGACCAAGTACGACCAGGACAACTACCCCGAGATGCTGGGCCGCATCTGCATCATCAACGCGCCCATGGTCTTCAAGGCCATCTGGGCGCTCGTCAAGCCGCTGCTCAACCCCCGCACGCTCTCAAAGATCCAGGCGCGCGCGCGCGCAGGGTCAGGGGCAGGGGGGCAGGGACGCAGCGAGGCGGCGCCGCGCAGCCGCCGAGCGCGCGCCGCCGAGCGCGCGGCGCCGAGCGCGCGGCGCCGCGGCCGGCCGCGCGCGGCGGCGGCGCAGATCTGCCAGACCAACTACACCAAGGACCTGCTGGAGTGGGTGGACGCGGACAACCTGCCCGAGTGGCTGGGCGGCAGCTCCAAGGGCACACTGCTGGACGACGTCGGCCCCTGGAGCGACGCCGAGGTGCTGCGCCGCATGGAGGGCAGCCTCGCGGTCGCAGGCAAGGCGCTCAAGCGCATGGCCACGCTCAGCGGCGCGGGGGAGATGCCGTCGGTGCTGGAGGAGGCCGACGGCTACCACTCGCCGCGGTGCGCGCGCCGTGCCGGCGGGGGCGCGCGGCCGGCCGCGGCCCGGCGGCGCGCGCGGGGCGCTGGGCAGAGGGGCGTTGTTGGCGGTCACGCACCCCCCTCACTGACCGCGCGCCTCGCACCTGCTGCCGCGGCCGGCGCCGCAGGTCGGAGGCGTCGTTCGTCTCCATCAGCAGCACGCAGCCCGGGGACAGCAGCATCCCGCTGCTGCAGCACGCGCCCTCGGGCGGCTGGCAGGCGGGCGTGGGGCGCAGCAGCTTGTCGGCCACGGGCGAGGAGGGCGGGCTGCCGGACCTCGGCGACCACCCGCCCGGCGGCGCCGGCAGCACGCTGACCATTGCGGCCGTCAATGCGCACAAGTGCGCGCCCCGGCGGCGGCGCGCACACGGGCGCGCGCAGCGGCCGCGCCAGCCCCCACCCGCGCGCGGCCGTGCGCCGGCCGGCGATTGACCTGACCCGGCCCTGTCGCGCCGCCCCGCGCCGCCGCACAGGCAGAGCTCGCTGCTGGAGCGGCTCGCCGCGCTGGAGGGGCTGTACGGCCAGCAGATGCAGCGCCTCAAGGGCTACATGCCCGCCAACGCCTACAGCCGGCTGGAGGGCCGGCTGGCGCCGCCGCGCGTGGCCGGCGGCGGCGTGCTGCAGCGGCTCGAGGTGCTCGAGCAGGGCGCGGAGCTGCTGCTGCGCGCGCAGGAGCTCTCGTGGCAGGCCGAGGAGGAGCAGCGGCGACGCAGCCGCTGCTGCGCCGGCTGCGTGATCTGCTGACGCGCGCGGATGTGGCGCGGGAGCGGGGCGGTCGGGGCGCGGCGCGGCGGACATCCTGCACGGAACTGCGGCGGACCCTTGGACGCATGCTGGGGCGCGCGCCCCGCGGACATAGACAGCCAGCGGCCGCAGGCCGCTGCCGGCCGCCTCCGCGGCCGCGCGGCGCAGCGCAGCACAGCGCAGGCGCGCGTGCGCCGCCGTGCGTTCAACCCATTTTGCACAGCTCGCCGCTGCTGCTGCGCGGCCGGACCTTTCATTTGTCGCGGGGTAGCACAGGCTCGCACGCAGATGCCCCCATGGGCTCCGCGCTCGCTCGGGGGGGGGGGGGGGTCTCTTGAAACTCTGAGCGGCCGCACCAAGCCGGCGCAGCCGCAGCTGCTGGGTCAGCGTCCTCTCCTCCGTAGCGGCCCGCACCCGCAGCAGCGCGCCCGCCGGCGCCCGCGCGCTCGGCAGCCTGGCGGGCGGGCGCTGGCGCGCCGCCGTCGTGCGCACGCCGCCGCGGCGGGGTCCCGCCGTAGGAGGCTTCGCCCGGTCGCCGCGCGCCCAATTAGCCGCGTCTGGACCACCCCAGCTGCTCTCGTGCGCGCAGCGCCCCCCAGCGCCTGGTGCCGCATGTTTGGCGCGCTGCTCGCTGCAGCTGCGTCGCGGGGACGCGCCGCCGGCTCGACGGGCTGCCTGGTCGCTGGCCTCGCGCAGGCGCGGCACAGCAGCAGCGCCGCAATGGCCAGCGCCGACTTTTACGCCTGCATCAAGGCGGGCAGCGGCGCCTACAAATGGTTCTGCAATGGGCAGTGGCTGGAGTCCTCCAGCGGCAAGACAGTGCCGGTGACCAACCCGTCGACGCTGCAGAAGGACTTTGCGGTCCAGGGTGAGCGCGCGCCAGGCGGCAGCAGCAGCAGATGGCGCTGCCCACGCCCACGCGGGCGGCGGCCGCGCGCGCGCGCCGCGTGTGCACGCCCGCCGAGCCCGGCCCGCCAGTGCGCCGGCGGCAGCAGCAGCGCGCCGTGCCGGCGGCGCGCGGCGGCGGCGGCGCCCGCGCGCCGCGCTGCCGCCGCGCGCGGCGCAGCGCGCATGCATGCCGGCCCGCCGGCGCGGCGCGGCGCGGCCCGCCGCTGCGCGCAGGCCCCGGCGGCGCCAATTGGGCGGCGGCAGCGGCGCCCGCGCCCACCCGCGCCGCGCCGCGCCGCCGCCCGGGCGCGCAGCGTGCACGCAGGATGAGGTGAACGCGGTGTTTGCGGCCGCCAAGGCCGCGCAGCTGGGGTGGGCCAAGACGCCGCTGTGGAAGCGCGCCGAGTACCTGCACAAGGTCGCGGCGCTCATGCGCGAGCACGCGGGGCCCATGGCCGACTGCCTCGTGCGCGAGATCGCCAAGCCCGCCAAGGACGCGGCGACCGAGGTGCTGCGCAGCGCCGACCTCATCGACTACACCGCGGAGGAGGGCCTCCGCGCGCTCGGCGAGGGCCAGCTGCTCTCCAGCGACAGCTTCCCGGGCCAGGCGCGCAACAAGCTCTGCCTCGTGTCCAAGGTCCCGCTCGGCGTTGTGCTCGCGATCCCGCCGTTCAACTACCCCGTCAACCTCGCCGTCTCCAAGCTCGCGCCCGCGCTCATGGCGGGCAACGCGGTCGTGCTCAAGCCGCCGAGCCAGGGCGTCGTCGCGGGCGTGCACATGATGGCCTGCTTCGCCGCCGCGGGGCTGCCCGACGGCGTGGTCAACCTCGTGACGGGCAAGGGCAGCGAGATCGGCGACTTCCTCACCACCCACCCCGCGGTCAACTGCATCTCCTTCACCGGCGGCGACACGGGCATCGCGATCAGCAAGAAGGCGGGCATGGTGCCGCTGCAGATGGAGCTCGGCGGCAAGGACGCGTGCATCGTGTGCGCCGACGCCGACCTCGACCTCGCGGCGAGCGCGATCGTCAAGGGCGGCTTCAGCTACAGCGGGCAGCGCTGCACCGCGGTCAAGGTCGTGCTCGTCATGGACAGCGTCGCCGACGCGCTCGTGGCAAAGGTCGCGGCAGGTGCGCCCGCCGCGGCGGCAGCGGCGGCAGTGGTGCCACGGCGACGGCGGCGGCGGCGGCGCGGGGCACGCCGAGGAGCGGCGCGGCGCGGCGCCCCCCCCCCCCCCCCCGGCGCGCCGGCACGCCGCCCGCCCGCGCCGCCGGCCCGGGCCGACCCCCGCCGCGCGCCGCCCGCGCGCCGCCCCCGCGCAGGCGTGGCCAAGCTCACGGTCGGGCGGCCGGAGGACAACGCCGACATCACGCCCGTCGTGAGCGAGAGCAGCGCCAACTTCATCCAGGGGCTCGTCGAGGACGCGCGCGCCAAGGGCGCGTCGTTCCTCACGCAGTGGCGCCGCGAGGGCAACCTGCTGTCGCCGGTGCTGCTCGACCGCGTCACGCCCGACATGCGCATCGCGTGGGAGGAGCCGTTTGGCCCCGTGCTGCCCATCATGCGCGTGTCGAGCGTCGACGAGGCCGTGTCGCACTGCAACGCGAGCAACCTGGGGCTGCAGGGCTGCGTGTTCACGCGCGACATCAACGCCGCGATGCGCATCAGCGACGCGATGCAGACCGGCACGGTGCAGGTCAACGCCGCGCCGGCGCGCGGGCCCGACCACTTCCCCTTCCAGGGCTTCCGCGACAGCGGCATCGGCAGCCAGGGCATCAAGAACAGCCTCATGCTCATGTGCAAGACCAAGTCGACGGTCATCAACCTCGACAAGGAGTCCTACACGCTCGGCTGAGCCCCGCCCGCGGAGGCGCGGCGGCCGCGCAGGCGGGTGCGGGGGCGCGCGGGCCGGCGGCGGCGCGCGGCGGGGGTTCGCGGGCGTGGGGCACTGCGCGGGGGACGGGCGGCGAGCGTGTGCGGCTGCGAGCCATTTGTGTGTGCCGAGAGCGCTGGGGCGGCGCGCGCGGCGCCTGGCGCGTGCGCGCGAGCGCGCGCCGGCCGGCCGCGGCGCTGGAGAGAGCTTCTGTGTGCGCGCGGCGTTGGGCTGGGATGAGTTGCCGCGCCCGTCGTGGCGGCGTGCGCGCCGCGTGCCGCGCGATTCCTTGTGGCCTCATGCGCGGGCCCGCCGCCGCGCAGCGTGTGTAAAGGCAGGCCTCTGTGTTACGAATCGGCCTGCGCGCCGCGCCGCGCTCGGCCGCCAGCCCTCTCTGTACAGGCGACGCCGCCGCTCGGAAAGCTCAAGAGTACAACACAACAACAACATCGCAAGCTCGCCGGTGCGCGAGCCCTATACACAATGGCCGCCGCGGCGCCCCCGCGCGCGCACGGGGCGGGCCAGGCCAGGCCAGGCCAGGGCGGGGCGCGCCGGCGCCCGGCGCGCCGCCAGCTCCGCCGTCACCACCAGTCGTCGCTGTCGGGCGGGGGGCAGGGCTCGGGCGCGTGGTCGAGGTAGAGGGCCAGGCCGGCGGGGCCGAGGCGGAGCAGGACGTCGTTGGCGTCCTTGCAGGACCGCCCCGCGCCGGCGTCGAGCGCCACGCCGGCCGCGCGCGCCGCTGCCGCCACGCGCGCGAGCGCGGCGGCGCCGGCGCGCCCCGCCGCGGGCCACGCGAGCCGCGCGCAGCGCTGCCAGCCGAGGCGGCGCGCGAGCTCGCGCACCGTGTGCTGCCCCGCGTCGTCGCCGTCGAGCGCCAGCACGACGCGCCCCACGCCCGACAGCGCGGACGCCGCGCGGTGCACGTACGCAAACTTGCGCGCGCCCGGCGGCGCCGCGCCGCGCGCCGCCGCGGGCGGCGCGGCCGCGCCGGCGGGCACGCTCAGCACCGCCGTCTTGCCCGTCGCCTCCTCGACCGCGAGCTTGTCGAGCTCGCCCTCCACAATCAGCACCTCCGCCGCGCCCGCCTGCACCCGGGCGGCGAGCCGCGCGCGGGCGCGGGCGTGGGCGCGGCGCGCGCGGCGGGCCTCTCGCGCGCGGCGGCGCGGCGCGCGCCCCAAGCCCCCCCCCCCCTTCAACACCCTCACACCCACGCACCCACACACCCACACACACCTGGATGTCGTCGAGGCCGTAGAAGACCTGCAGCCCGCCGGGGCTCTGGCTGAAGTGCTTGTCCGGGGTGCGGTACTTGACGTTGACGACGCGGCCGCGCCAGTAAAAGGGAAACGCGGCGTGCGCCGCGCGCCGCCCGAGCGCGCGGACGAAGCGCTCCTCCGCCGCGACGCGGTTGCGCGCGAGCGTGCGGCGCCCGATGCCGCGGCCCGCAAACCAGGCGAGCAGGTCGGGGCCGAGCGGCTGCAGGCGCGAAGTGTCGAGCGGCGCCTGCGCGCCCGGGGGGGGGGGGGGGCAGAGCGCTCGGCGCGGGGGCGCGGGCGCGGCGCGGGCGGGCGCAGCGGAGCGGGAGCGACCAGCAGGAGAGGCGCGCACACCTTGGGCGCCGTTGCAACGGCGTCCGCGCCGCCGCCGTCGTTGCCGCCGCCGTCCTCGCTGCCGCCGGCACTGGTGCTGCTGCTGGTGCTGCTGCTGGTGCTGCTGCTGCGGCTCCGCTGGCGCGCGGCTGGCGCCGTGACGCCGCCGCTCCAGCCGCACGTGGCGCGGTGGCAGCACCACACCGCCGAGCCGTCCGCCGACAGGTTGACTGCAAAGCAGTCCTCACGGCTGCGGCCGCCCTCGCAGCGCGGGCAGGGAGTGCGCTGCTGACCAAAGTGCGCGTGCGGCAGGGCAATGCCCCACGCTTGCAGCAGGTCCTGCAGCTCCGCCAGCACCGCGCCCTCGTCCGCCTCGTCGTCGCCGGCTGCGGCGGCGCGGCCGCCGCGGCAGGCGCTGCTCGAGCCGCCGCCGCTGCTGCTGTTGCCGCTGCCGCTGTCGTGGTCGCCGATGCCGCTGATGCGTTCGATCTGGAAGGGATGGATGGATTCGAGGGCGGCCAACACGGCGTCGGCGCCGCCGTCCTCCTGCTCTGCCGCCGCGTCGCCGCGCGCTGCCAGGCGCCGCCGCTGATCGCCGCCGCCGCCGGCGTCAGCCGGCGCGTCGCCGGCGCCCTGCGCCGGCGGCGTGCTCGCCTGCTGCTGCTGCTGCGGGCGCTCCAGCAGCACCGCGCCCGCGGCCACGACGCTGCTGGCCGCCGCGTCGTGCGGCGGCGGCTGCGTGCGGGCGCCCGCCGCGAGCTGCGCAGCCAGCACTCTGGCCCGGCCGAGCATCTGCCGCTGCTGCTGCCGCCACTCCTGCCACTGGTGGTGCTCGCTGTAGCGCAGCGTCAGCGGCAGGCCCAGCTCGCCCGCGCCCGGCGCCGCCTCGGGCAGCGCGCGCGACCGCGCGCGGTGCGCCGTGCCCACCGCGCCGCGCCGCCGCTGCTGCGGCTCGCCCCCGGCCGCGGCCGGCCCCGGGCCGCCGGCTGCGGCGGCGGGCTGCGGCGCGTCAGGGGCAGCGCCTGACGGCAGCGGCGGCGGCGGCTGGCGCGCCAGCAGGCTGCCCAGCTGCACGCGCGGCGCCCGCGCCTCCTGCTGCTGCAGCAGCAGCGGCTGCAGACGTGCCGCCGCGGGCTGCGGGTCGCCCGGCGGCTGCTGCTGCTGCGCCTGCTGCGTCTGCTGTGCCTGCTGCGCCTGCTGCGCCAGGGGCGGGGCGAGCTCGTCGCCGGCGCTGCTCGCGTCGCGCCTGCTGCTCCGCCGCAGCCTGCGCCGGCTCGGCGGGGCCGGCTGCTCCGGCGCCTCGCCGTTGCTCAGCGCCGAGTCGGCGGCGGCACGCGCGCCGGCGGCGCGGCGCGGCGGCTGCGGGCGGCGCAGCAGCGCGCTCGGGAGCGCCGCCGCCGCCCAACCGCTGCGCAGCGCCGCGGCCTGCATTCCCCTGGCGGGAGTGTGGCGGCGCGGCTGGGGCGCCTCCTTGCGCGCGCCCGCGCGGCCTAGCCGCACGGCGAGCGCGCGCGCCGACTTGGCGGGCGCGCCGCCGCGAACGCCGAGAGCGGCGCGCCGGGCTGCGGGATCGCCCGCCCGCCGCCGGGGCGGGTGTGCAGGGCCCGAGGCCGTCGCGTGGGCCAGCGAGAGGGGACGGGCGGGCAGCCAGCTGGGAGCGCAGGGCCTGCTGCTGCTGCGGGCGCGGGCGCGGCGACGCCCGGCCCCACGCGGGCGCGGAAAAGGCCTGTTGCGGTGCGGCTGACGAGCGGCAGCGCGGGGGCCCTGAACAGCCGGCAGACCGGGCGGCGGGCGCTTGCGAAACCTGCAGCCCGGCGCAGATCTCGGTGCTGCCCCCGTGACCCGGCTGGCCCGGCACCACCGACCGCGCAGAGCACGCCGCCGCGCCGCCGTCCCACTCGCCGCCGCTGCGAACGCCGGCGCAGCGCCGCGCCGCCCATGGCAGGCCGCCGCCCCTGCCGCCCCGCACCGCCATGCGTGCGATGCAGCTGACCGCCCTGGCAGCGGCCGCGATGCGGGGGCTGCTCGCGGGCGCGGCGCCGCGCGCGGGCGCGGTCGGCGGCGGCGCCGGTGGCGCCGGCGCGCAGCAGCTGCCGGCCAGCGCCGCCAGGTGGGGTGCGCGGCGGCGGGGGCGCCTCGCTCGTCCAGGCGCGCCGGGGGCGCCCGGCGCTCACCGCAGCGCCCGCGCGCAGGTGGCTGGCGGCGGCGCGCCCGGCCGCTGTCGTGCTGGCGTCTGCGCGGCAGCAGCAGCTCTGCCGCCGGGGCGTCTGCGCGGCCGCGGCGGCGGCGGATGCGGCGCCGTCGGCGGCGCAGGCGCCGCGCGAGGCGAGCACGGACGCGGCGCTGCCGGCCGCCGCCGCGGCCGCCGACGGCAACGGCGCCGGCGGCAGCACCAACGGCGCGGCCAACGGCGCGGCCGCTGCGGTCGCGCCGCCGCGGCCGAGCAAGCCGCGCCCACGCGCCTCGTCGCGGCGCTCCAGCTCGCAGTCGCCGGCGGCCCACGACGACGAGCCGCCGGCGGCGGCCAAGAAGAAGCGCGCCGCGACAAAGGCGGCGGCGGCCGACGGCGGCGCGGCGGCGCGGCGCGGCCCGGCGCCCAAGCAGCGCAAGCCGGCGGCGGCCCAGGCGGCGCGCGCGCCGGCGCAGCAGGCCGGCGCCGAGCAGGGCGCGGCCGCGTACGGCCGGGAGCCCGACATGGCGCTGCGCAACGCCTTTCGGAGCAACCGCACCGCCGCCGCGCTCGTGGCGCCCAGTGACCCGCCGTCGGCCGCCGCCGTCGCGTGGGCAGCGGGCGTGGGCGTCCCCGAGAGCGCGCTGCAGGCGGCGGGCGCGGGCATGGCGGCCGTGCAGCACCCCCTGCTGGGCAAGCATGTGCGCCGGCGCCGGGCGGCCGGGCCGCGCGGCGCCGCTGCAGAGGCGCGGCACGGCGCGCCGCGCGCGGGGGCTGCCGCCCACGCGCGGACGCCGCTGCTGCCGCTGCCACGGCGCAGGTCGAGGTGCTGGCGCTGCCGTACTGGCGCGGCGGCAAGCTCGCCGACGTGCGCTACCTGCACCTCCAGGACGGCCGCCTCGCGGGCAGCTGGCTCGCGCTCGCGGCGCGGCAGCCATACATGAGCGAGGCGCAGCTGCAGGTGCGGCGCTGCACCTCAGGCCTGCGCGGCGGCGGCTGAGGCGCCAGCGCCGGCGCCGACGCCCCGCGCGCGTGCCCGCAGGACGCAAGCCTCGTGGTATTTGTCAGCTGCGAGCTCGACGCGCTCATGCTGGCGGCCGAGGGCGTGCCTGCGATCGCGGTGCCGCTGCAGGCGCCATACTGGGCGCCCTGGGTCGCCCCGGCGCAGGAGCAGCAGGGCGCGTCGCCATCGCCGTCGTCGGATGGGCAGCAGCAGCCGGGCGAGGCGCAGCCGGCGCCGGCAGAGCAGCTGCAGCAGCTGCTGTGGCAGCGGGAGCAGGGGGGCCAGGCGCCGGCGCGGCCGTTCGCCGCGGGCCCAGGCGGCGCGCACAGCGAGGACCCGCGGCTGCGCCTGGCGGGCCTGACCGCAGAGCTCGCCAGCCGCCGGCGGCAGCACGAGATCGGCGCCACGCGGCGCGGCGCGGCGGCGGCCGCCGTGGCTGCGACCGGCGGCGAGCCGCCGGCCGAGGGGCTGCTGATCGCCGCCGACGTGGCGGCCGCGCCCGTGACGGGGCTGAGCCTGCTGCTGCCGGCGGCCGAGGCGGCGGTGCTGGCGCTGGACCAGGGCCCCGTCGGCGACGCGGTGGGCGACGAGCTCGCCGCGCTGCTGGGCGAGGTCGCGTGCCGCCACGCCGCCTGGCCCAGCAGCCACCCGGGCGCGGAGCTGGCGGCGGCGGGCGGCGCGCCGCCGAGCCAGGCGCTCGTCGACGCGCTCGCCGCGCGCCCGGCCGCGGGCTGGAGCCTCGGCCTCGTCGCGTCGCTGCTGGGGCCGGGCGCGGCGCTGGGCGCGGTGAGCTCGGCGTACGTGTGGCCCATCGCGGGGCTGGAGCGCTTTGCCGACTTTGCCGGCGAGCTGCTCGCCTACTGGGAGACGCCCAGCACCGACAGCCTCGCCGTGTCGACCGGCTGGCCCGCGCTCGACCGGTACTACAAGGTGCGCCGACCACGCACGCGGGCGGGTCGCGGCAGCGCGGCGCGGCGCGGCGCAACGGCCGCCCAGCGGGGCGCCAGAGGCGGCCGCCGCGCGGCGCGCCGCGCGAGCGCTGCCCGCCGCGCGCCGCGCGCCGCGCGCCGCAGGTCGCGCCCGGCGAGCTCACGCTCGTGACGGGCGTGCCCAACAGCGGCAAGAGCGAGTGGCTCGACGCGCTCGCGGTCAACCTCGCGCTGAGCCAGGGCTGGCGCTTTGCGGTGTGCAGCATGGAGAAGCGCCCGCGCGACCACGCGCGCCAGCTGGTCGAGAAGATCGCGGGCCGCCCGCTGCTGACCGCGGGCTACGCCGCGGACGTGCCGCGCATGACCGAGGAGGTGCGGCGGGGGGAAGGGAGGGGAGGGGGGTGGGGAGCGCCGGGCAGCGCCATGAGGCAGCCAGTCGGCGCGGCGCGGCGGCCGACGTGTGCTGCGCGGCGCTTGCGCGCGGCGCGCGCGCAGGAGCTGCAGGCGGCGTACACGGTGCTGTGCGAGCACTTTGTGGTCATTGCGAGCGGCGAGGACCGCATGCCCAGCGTCGCGTGGGTGCTCGACAAGGCCAAGGCCGCGGTTATTCAGTGCGTCTTGCGGCGCCGCGCCCCTGCCCCCGCCTCCTGCGCGGCCACCGCCCGCGTGCCGCCCGCGCGCAGCCCGCGCGCCGGCCGCCTCGGCCGCTGACCACCGCCGGGCGCTGACCACCGCCGGGCGCTGGCCGCCGCCGCCGGCCGCGCAGGCACGGCATCCACGGGCTCATCGTCGACCCCTACAACGAGCTCGACCCGACGCGCCCCGCGGCGCTGAAGGAGCACGAGCACGTGAACGAGCTCATGGGCCGGCTGCGCCGCTTCGCGCGCGAGCAGCGCGTGCACGTGTGGCTCGTCGCGCACCCGCGCCAGATGGGCGGCGCGTGGCAGGGGCAGCGCCCCGGCCTGCAGGACATCAGCGGCGGCGCCAACTTCATGAACAAGGCCGACAACGGCATCGTCGTGCACCGCGACTGGAGCCGGCTCAAGGAGCTGCAGCAGCGCGCCGCCGCCGCCGGCGCCGGCGGCGGCGCGGGCGGTGCAGGCGCTGGCGCCGGCAAGGCCCGCAAGTCGCGCGGCGGCGGCGGCGGCGCGGCCGGCGACGACGCGCCGCCGCCGCCGCCCGGGCCCGCCGCCGATGGCGGCGGCGACGGCGCCGCGGACGGCGGCGCCGCGGCCGCTGCCGCCGCGGCGGCCGCGGCGCAGGTGGAGTATGAGGTGGAGGTGATCGTGGAGAAGGTGCGCAACAAGACGAGCGGCTGCAAGGGCCAGTGCGTGCTCGTCTACGACCGCGCCACGGGGCGCTACCACGAGCCCGGCGAGCCGCCGGCGCGCGGGTTTGGGGCTGTTGGCGGCGAGGCCGGGCTGGGCCTGCTGCCGCGCGCCGCGGCGGGGCTGGTGAAGCCCCCCGCGCCCGGCGAGCTGCCGGCGGGGCAGCTCGAGGTGCTGGAGGACGACGGCGCGGTCGAGAGCTTCGACGCCGCGGCCGCGGCGGCGGCCGCGGCGGCGGCGGCGGCGCTGCCGGCTGAGCGCGACCTGCAGCAGCACGGGGAGGGGCAGGACGAGGAGGAGCGCGTGCTCGCTGCGCGCCGCGAGGCGGCGAGCGAGCTGTCGTGAGCCGTCTGCGCGCGCCTGAACCGTCCGAGGTCCCCGCAGCGCCGGGGCGTCCCCGCGCGCGGCGTGCAGCCCAACCCCCGCCGCGCAGCTCGGGTGAGTGCGCTGGCCCACTCCGCCCGTTACAAGTGATACACACATAGCCCTCGACGGTGCCGCAAGTCGGCCCACGCGATCGCCCACGCTGGCGTCAGCTCGTTCAGTGCCGCGCCGCCCCGGGGAGCAGGCGCCTCACATCAATGGCGGACTCTGTCGCAGCCGCAGCCGTGCTGCTCAGTTTCAAGTCGGGTGTCCAGATGGGTCAGCGGTCAGGGAGCGCCTCGCGGCCGGTCACGATGCCAGGAGCACGCTGCCGGAGGCACGATGCCCAGAAGCAGTGCGTGCGCGGGCGGCGCGCACCACGAATGCGCGCGCGCACGCGTCGCCGTCCAACCAGGCGCCAACCAGGGCAGTGAGGTGTCGCGCGTCGAGACTTCACAGATGCAAGGCCCGCCCACCCGTCCCGCCCCCCGCCGCCGTCACGGCGCGCCGCGCCCGGCGGCCTCCAGCATCGCCTCGACGCCGACGCCGAGCTCGGCGCTGCCGATGGCACCGAGCATGCGCTTGAACGAGTCGCTGCTGCTCTTGGTGAGCGTGCGGCCCTTGGTGATGTACGACAGCAGCGGCACGTCCAGCGAGTCGCCCAGCTTCAGCGCCGCGCTGAAGGTGTTGGTCAGCGCTGCGCGGCGCGGCGGGCGCGCGCTGGGCGAGGGGCCGCGCAGCCGGGCGGCGCGCGCTCTGGCGTGCGGCGCGCGGCGCGCGGTGCGGCCCGCGCCCGCTGCGGGCTCACCGATGCCACCGCCGCCGCCGCCGCTGACGTCGTCCTCCAGCGGCGGCGCGACCTCGGCCGCGCTGCGCGGCTGCAGCGCGTCGGGGCGGTCGCTGTGCGTCCACGTCAGCGCCTCGATGTCCTCCGGCGTGAGGCTCGCCAGCCCGGCGATGGCCTTGGCCGCGCCCGCGCTCTCGGCCGCGCCGCGCGCGACGGGGCGGTGCCGCTCGCGGCCTGCGCGGCGGGGCGGGGGCGCCGGCGGGCGTCGGCGGGCGCACGCGGGCCGCCGGGGGCGCGCATGGGCGGGGCGCGCGCCCGGGGCGCGCGCACGCCGCGCGCTCACTCGGGGTGGTGAAGAGCACTGTGTTGCTGGCGGGGTCGGCGACGGCGTGGACCTCGCCCGCCGCGCGGCCGCGCTTGCCCGCGCCGCCGCCGCCGGCGCCCGCCGCCGGCGCCGCGGCAGGCGCGCCGCCGCCCTCGTGCGGCGCGCTGGGGCGGCGCGTGAGCTCGCGCGCGAGCACCTCGCGCGCGAGCGCAACCTCGACCGCGTCAAACGCGTGCTGGATCATGAACGCCGACCCCGCGGCCTCCTCGGCGGCGGGCACGCCCGCGCCGGGCTCCGGCTCGTCCGCGGGGCCGTAGGTCAGGCCGTTGTCGCCGCCGGCGTACGTCGCCGACGTGACGCGCATGCCCGCGAGCGCCGCCGCGGCGTCGCTCGGGCCGCGCTCCGCGATGCTGGGCAGCGCCGACGACGCGGCGCGCGGCGGCAGGTGCGCGGCGGCGGCGGCGGTGCCGTCCGGCAGCGCAAACGCGTCGCTCCGGCTGCGCGGCGCCGCGGCCGGCACGGACGCGGACAGGCGCGCGCCGCCGGGCGGGTCGCTGTTCGCGCGCAGGGCGGCCAACTGCTGCGGCGGAGCAGACTGCTGCGCGCGCGCTTGCTGCTGCAGCTGCTGCAGCAGCTGCGCCTTCAGCTGCGCCTGCTGCTGCAGCAGCTTCTGCTGCTCCGCAAGCTGCTGCTGCTGCTGCTGCAGCTGCTGCTGCAGCTGCGCCTGCTGCTGCGCCTGCTGCTGCGCCATCTGCCCTTGGCCCTGCTGCTGCATCTGCTGCTGCAGCTGCTGCTGCGCCGTCGGCTTCTGCTCCAGCTGCTGCTGCGCCGTGCTGCCTGGCGCGCCCATCAGCGCCGCGGAGCCCAGCGCCTGCGACACGGTGCACCGGGGCGCCGGCGCCGGCGGCGCGCTCGGCGGCCAGCTGTTGACGTATTCCTGCGGCAGCGGCGGCGGCGGCGCGCCCAGCGGCGAGGGCGTGGGACGGCGGGCGCGCGCGGGCGCGCGGGGGCGAGCGCCCCGCCTCGACGGCCGGCGGCAGCCGCGCGGCGGCGCGGCACTCACGATCTGCTCCTGCACCACATGCCACCCGGGGTGGCCGCGCTCGCGCCACGCCGCCTCGGCGAGCTGCCGCCACTCCAGCAGCTGCGGGTGCTGCGCCACCTCGCCCAGCTGCATCGCCGCGAGTGCGCAGCTGCCGTCGGGCCGCGCCACGCGCTGCACCACGGCCGCGGGCCGATCCATGGCCTGGATCTGCGCCGGCGGCGGCGGCGGCGGCGGATGCGGCGGATGCGCGTGGGCGCGTGGGCGCGACGCGGCGCGGACAAGCGTCCGCACAAGCCGGCTTGCGCGGGCGGCACGCGCCGGCGCGCGCGCGCGCGCGCCGCGCGTCCGCGCCTGCGCCTGCTTGACCACATACAGCAGGCCGCCGCCGGTGCCGTTGGGCGCAAACCAGACGCGCGGCGCGGCGTCGTCGTAGACCACGCGCTCGGTGACGACCATGCGCAGGAACTCCCACTTGTGGCGGTGCCGGCCGCGCATGTTGAGCAGCTCCAGCAGCTTCTGCTCCACCGCCCTGCGCGCGCGGCGCGGCGGCGCAGGGCGGCGGGCGCGCGCCCGGCGTCACGCGGCGCGCGGCGGCGCAGCGCGGCGGCCGCGCAGCGGCGCGGCGGCACAGCACGGCACGGCGGGGCCGGTGGCGCACCGGTTGGTCTCGGCGTACTCGAGCAGCTGCTTCAGCGCGGCGACGCTGTCGATGCACGGCAGCGGCACGTCGGCGCCGAGCCACGCGCGCGCGTCCTTGAGCCGCGCCGCGGTGATGGCCCCGATGTAGCGCAGCCGCGTGAGCTCGTCGCGGAAGTGCGGGTACGCGCTCTTGCGGTAGTCGTTCAGCGCGCGCTGCGTCTTGACCTGCGGGCGGCGGCGCGCGGCAGCGCGCGGCGGCGCGCGGGTCAGGTCAGGCGCGCGCGGCGCGGCGCGGCGCGCCGGTCGGGCACGCGCGGTCGGGCGCGCAGGCGCGGGCGCGGCGGGCGGGCGCACCACAAACGCGTTGGAGACGGCCGGGCCAACGCCCTCGACGGGCACGGGGTTGCCGCACTCGTCGCGGCGCATCGCGAGCGCGAGGAGGCGGAAGCGCCCCGTCGTCGCGCCGTCGGCGTAGTGGAAGGTGTCGTTCTTGTCGGTGATGTACACGTCAGGCAGCCGCGCGCGCCCGTTCTGCGCCGGCGCGGCGAGGGGTGGGCGCCGGCGGCGGCGCGCACGCGCGGCGGGCGGCGGGCGGTGCGGCGGCGGGCGGCGCGGCGGGCGGTGCGGCGGGCGCGCCGACCTGCAGCGAGACGACCACCGTGCCGACGTGCACGCCGCGGTTGTTGCCGAAGCACTGCAGCAGCGGCAGGCCGTCGTCGTTGGTGTGGAGCTCGGTGATGGTGGTCAGCGGCTCGGGCGCGGCCTCGTCAAACGCGTCGCCGTCGATCACCGACACCTGCACCTCGATGCCGGGCGAGGAGAAGAGGTCGCCGCTGCCCTCGCTGAAGAGTTCAACAAAGATCTCGGCCTCGCACTTGGCCTTGAGCACCTGCGCCGGCGCCGGGCGGGGGCCGCGCTCGCGCGGCGGCCGCGGCGGCGCCGGGGCCCGCGCGCGCCGCGGCGGCGGCCGCCGCCCCCGCCGCCGCCCCGCCCGGGCGCGCGCCTGGTTGTCCGCGTACGCCTCGTCAAAGTTCTCGCCGTCGGGGCACGTCTTGTGCGGGTTGTTCTTGCACAGTTCGCAGTCCTGTGCGGTGCAGCCCAGGAACCTGCGGCGCGCGCGCGGCGCGTCGGCGCCGCTGCCGCCGCTGCCGGCGCCGCTGCCGGCGGCGCGCGGCGCTCGCGCCGCGCTGCCGCTGCCGCGCCGCGCACCTGCAGTTGTGGCTGAAGCGCAGCAGCAGCTGTGCCTGGCCCTGCGCCTCCTGCGCGCTCAGCGAGTAGAGCGTGCGGGAGAACGCGAGGTCGAGCTGCTGCTGCGTGATGCCGGGGGCCAGCTCCTGCGCGAACACGACCGCAAAGTGCTTGATGCGATCAAGCACGTGATTCTGCATGCGCGGAGCGGCGGCAGCGGGCGTGAGCGGCCGGCCTGCGCCCGCAGCGGGCGGAGTCTCGGCATGCTGCTGCTCCGCGCCCGCCCCACCTCCAGGACGTCTCGCGGCACGCCCAGCAGGCCGCTCGGCATGCCGCCCGCCTGCATCGCGACACCGGTGCCGTCCACGCGGCCTGGCGCGGCCTGCGCGCGCTCTGAGAGGGCCGGGCACCCGGTCGGCGCGCGCGCGCGCGCCCAGCCCGCCCGCGGCCGTGCGGCGAGCGGCGTCGATCGGCCCGGGCGACGGCGCCGGCGCGCGCGTACTCGGCCGGCGCCGGTGCGCGACGAAGGGCTGGTGCCAGGGGGGCAGCGGCAGCGAGCGGCGCGGTCGTGGCGTGCGCGGGCGCCTGGCGACGGGACGAGAGCCGACTCTGGCGGGCGAGGGCGACGGGGGCGCGCACAGAGCATGGTCAAAGCGAGGTCCCGGCCGCCGCGGCGCAGGGCGCTTGAAGGCCGGGCCGCCGCTCGCCGCGGCTGCGCGCGCGCCCCCAGGCGGCCGTGGCCGGCGTCATCGTACGCGCCACCGCGCCGGGCGCGGCCGGCGGCGGCGCGCTGCGCGGCGCGGCGGCGTCGGCCGGGCACGACGCCAGGCGCCGCCTCGCGCGACCAGGGCAAGGCCGCCTGCGAGTTCCAGAGCCTCCCACTACCTGCTCGCCGCCGGGCTGCGCGCGCGGCCGCGGCGCAGCGGCACGCGCTTGGGCTCGCCGCCGCCGCTCCGCCGCCCGCTGTCGCTGCTGCCGCCCGAGCTGCTGGAGGAGCTGCTGCTGCTGCTGCTGCCAGAGGGGCTGCCGGGGCTCTTGCGGCGGTCGCCGCCGTCGCTGCGCCCGGGGCTGCGCCCCGCACGCGCCTCCGGCTCGCGCCCGCCGCGCTCCGCCCGCCGCTCGCCGGCGCGGGGCGAGGGGCTGCGGCGCCGCTCGCCGCCGCGCCTGGCAGGCGAGCGGGGCGGCGCACCGCGCGGCGAGCGGGGCCGGCCGCGCGGCGGAGAGCCCGACCGTCCGCGCGGCGGCGAGCGCGGGCGCGCCCGCGCGCGCCGCCGCCGCGCTCCCGGCTGCGGTCGGGGCTGCGCCCGGCGCCGCCGCGGCGCTGCGGCGAGCGGCCGCGCGGCCCGCCCCGCGCCACGTCTCCGCCGCGGTCGGCGACCTCGGAGCGCACGTGGCGCCGGCGCTCGCCCGGCGGGGCGGCCAGGCGCTCGCGCGCGTGGCGCGCGCCCAGCGTGGGGCGGCGGTCGCCCTCGTCGTCGCTGCCGCGCCACCTGCCCGGGCTGGCGCTGCGGCTGCGGCCGCGCCCGCCGCGCCGCTCGCGGCTGTCGTCCCGGCCGCCGCCGCGAGCCTCGGGCGCCTGCTGCTCGGGGCGCAGCTTGCCGCCGCCGGCGGGGTCGGCCGCCGCCGCGGCGGCCCGCCCGTCCGCCCGCCCGTCAGGCCGGCGGCCGGCGCTGCCGGGCGGGCTGCGCTGCCGCGCGTCACCGTCGGCGGGCGCGCGCTCCTCAACGTCCTCGGCGCTGCCGCCGCCGCGCGGCGGCGGCGGCGGCGACGCGCTGCGGTCCCGCGCGGCGCCGCGCTTGTCCCCCGAGCCGGCGCGCTTGGAGCGCTTGCGCGGCGGCGACTTGCGCCGGCGCCCGCTGTCGCTGCTGCTGCTGCTGTCGCTGCTGCTGCTGCTGCTGCCGCTGCTGCCGCTGCTGCCGGAGCTGGAGGACGAGCCCGACGAGGTCGTGCTGGAGCTGGTGGTGCTGCCAGAGTCTGACGAGGAGCTGCTGCTGCTGCTGCTGGACGACGAGGACGGCGCGGGCTTGTGCTTCTTCTTGCGCGCCTTGCGCCGCTCCTCGGCCTCGGCGCGCTGCCGCGCCTCCAGCTCCTTCTTGCTGAAGCGCATCCACTCCGGCACCTCCGAGGCGTCCAGGTACTTGCGCTTGGCCTGCGGCGGGCGCGGGGCGGGACGGGGCGGGGGATCGGCGAGCGCGGCACGGCGGCGCGCGGCAGCGGCGGCGGCGCCCGCGCAGCGCGCGGCCGGGCAGCGCACCGGGTTCATGAGCTGCTGGCTGGCGGAGGGGCGCGACTGGTAGGCCGGCTGGCCCTTGCACTCGTAGGTCCAGTGCCCCGCCTGCAGGCACTTTTGGCAGCGCGGCTCGCTGCCGCCGGGCCTGCCGCCGCCGCCCGCCAGCGGCTGCGGGCGCGGGACGGGCGGGAACGGGGAGGCGTCAGCCGGGGCCGGCCGGATCGGGCGCCGCGGCGCGCGGGCGGGCCGCGAACGGCGGCGCTGCTCGCGCGCCGCGCCGCCGCACCCGCGCGATGCGGCCCGCCATGTGGACGGATCCGGAACCGAGCAGGCTCATGGCTGCTGCTGCGTGGGAGCGAAAGAAGGGGAGGACAGGGGCCGGCCTGGCGCGGGCGCCGCCCTTGGGTGCGGTGATGGCTGGCCCCGCGGGCTGCGCTGGAGAGGGCGCCGCGCAGCTGCGTGTGCCGTGTGGCGTGTGGTGCGACGGCGGTGATCGCGGTCGCCACGGCGCCGCAGGGTCCATGAACGGCGAGACCTGGGCGCTCAAATTCGCTGGCCGCGCCAGGAGGGCCCGCCGTCCCGCTGCAGCCGCGTTGCTCGCGTTCCCACGGGCCACAGCGCCCGACCCCGGCCTTCTGGGCAGCGAGCGCGCTCGCAACGCGGGATGGCGGACGCCTTCTGCTTCGGCAGCCCCCTGCAGGCCTCGCACGGCGGCCCGGGCACGCCCGACAGCAAGCTGGGCAACGGGTGCGCTGGGGCGGCCGCCGGCGCCGCCGCGGCCCGCCGCCGCTGCGCCGGCGCGCTCGCCGCCGACCGCTGCCGGCGCGCGCTCGTGCGCAGGGCGCGCACGCCGCAGGGCGGCGCCGTCGACAACGCCATGCAGCACAGCCCGCTGCTGTTCCGGCGCACCCCCGGCGGCCTCAACGCCACGCCCGCCGACAGCGGCAAGCGGTGCGCCAGCGCCGCCCGCCCGGCGGCGGGCCCTTCTCGCCCTCTCGCCCTCCGCGCGGCCCGCGCCGACCGCTGTGCCGCGCAGGTTCAGCGATTGGGTGATGTGCACCAGCCCCTACGCGGGGCAGAAGACGCCGCCCACGGCGTCCATGGCCAGCGCGCGGCCGGGCGACGAGAACACGCCGCCGCCGACGGTCGAGGGGCGCGAGCAGCCTGACCGCTCGGGTGCGGCGCCGCGCCGCGGCGGGGCTGGGCCGGAGCAGGGCGCGGCGGCGCCGGCGCCCCGGGCGCTTGGCGCCCACGCGCGCGCGCGCGCCGCCCGCGCCGCAGGCGGCAGCGCGCACTTCCAGGCCTGGCTGGCGGCGACGGGCAGCGCCAAGTGGACGCCGCGCCGCAGCCCGGCCGGCGCGACGCCGCCGCGCGCGCCGGCGCCGTCCCCCGCGGCCGGCACGCCCATGAGCACCGTGGCTGCGGGGCTGCCGCGCTCGGCGGTGTCGCCCGCGAGCGCGCAGCCGCGCAGCCGGCCGCTGTTTGACCTCGGCCCCGCGGACGCGGGCAGCGAGGACGGCGACGACGGCGACGACGGCGGCAGCGAGGCGGCCACGACCGTGGGCGCGCACGAGGTCGCGGCCGCCACGGCGCGCGCGGCGCTCGCGTGCGGCGGCGCCGCCGCCGCCCGCGCGCCGCCCCGCACGCCGCCGCGCGCGCCCGCGCCGACGCCGGTCGGCAGCAGCCCCGCCGCCGCCGGCAGCGGCGCTTGCGAGGCCGGCGGCGACGCGCTGGCGACGCCGCTGAGCCAGCTGGGCCTGGGCGGCCGGCCGCGGCCGACGCCCGGCCGCGGCGCCGGCGCGCCGCCGGGCAGCCCCGTGGGCGCCGTGATCGAGCTGATGCTGGAGGGCCAGACGCCCCGCGGCGCGCAGCAGTCGCGCCTCGGCGCCGCGCCGCCGCCCAGCCCCGAGCAGCAGGTCATACGGCTCATGCTGGCGGCCCAGGGCGGCGGCGACGGGGCGCCGCAGCCCGGCAGCCCGACGGCGGGCCTCGTGGCGGGCGCGCGCGGCGGCAGCGACGACGGCGACGGCCGCGGCGACGGCGCGTGCGGCGCGGAGAGCAGCGACGACGACATCGACGCGGGGGAGCTGCTCGCGCTGTGCGGCGCGCGCGGCGCGCCCGGCACGCCGCTGAGCGACATCATCGGCATGCTCGCCACGCCCGCGCTGCGGCCCACGCCCGGCGTCGCGGCCGCGCTCGGCGCGGGCGGCGACGGCGTGGGGCCGCGCGTGCTGCTCTTTGACGACTGAGCAGCCCCGGCAGACACCGGCCCCTGGCCTCGCGCGCGCGCCGGCGGAGCGGCGGTTACGGCATCAACGCAGCCGCGAACGGGGCGCGTGTAAGCACGCGCAGCTCGCGCCGGTCAGCCGGGCGGCGGCGCCGCCGCTGCCCACGCCGCAGGAAGGCCCGCGACCTTGCCCACGACGATGACGCACGGCGACAGCGGCGCGCCCGGCGCGGTGTCGCGCTCCAGGCGCGCCAGCGTGCTGAACCAGCAGCGCTGTGCCGGCGTGCCGGCAGCCTTGACCAGCGCCGCCTGCGCGTGGCGGCCGGCGCGGGCGGGCGCGGGCTCGAGTCACGCGCAGCTCTGCGCGCTCGGTGCCGCGCGCCGCGCAGCCGGCTGAAAAGGTGCGCTGCGCTGGGCTCACCGGCGTGTCCTGCGCCCAGCCCGTGGCCAGCAGCTGCTGCACAATCGCCGGCAGCGCGCGGCCGCCCATGAGCACGACGAGGGTCGGGATGCGGGCAAACGCCGCCCAGTCGACGCCCGCCGCGTCGTGCCCGCTCACCACGGCGTACGCCCCGGCGAGCGCCGCGTCAGTCAGCGGCAGCCCTGCGCGGCGGCGCGGCGGTGGCGGCGGCGCCGTTTGAGACGGCAGACCGTCAAACCGGCCGCGGCCGCGCGGCGTCCCGCGCCGCCTGCACCAGCGCACCTGCAAGCACCGGCGCGGACGTCGCGGTGCTCACGCCGGGCACGAGTTCGAACGCGCATCCCGCCGCCGCGAGCGCCGCCGCCTCGCTCCGCACGCGGGAGAACGTGGAGGGGCACCCGCCCTTCAGCCGCACGACGCGCTTGCCCGCCGCGCAGAGCCGCACCAGCAGCGCGTCGATCTCGGGCTGCTTGGTCGACCCTGCCTGCCCGCCGCGCTTGCCGACGAAGTGCGCCTCCGCCCACGGGGGCGCGGCGGCGCAGAGCTCCGCCGCGCCGAGGTCGTCGTACACGAGCGCGTCCGCCTGGCTGATCAGGCGGGCGACCTTGAGCGTCACGTGGTCCCAGCCGCCGGGGCCGACGCCCGCGAGCCAGGCCTTGCCAGGCGGCAGGCTGCTCTCGGCGGGCGACGCCGGCGGCGCGGCCAGGCCCTGCGGCGGCCCGCCGCCCGCCGCGAGCCGCGCGCTGCGTGCGCCCGGGCGGCGCGGGGCGACCGCAGCGTGCCCGCTGGCCCGGTGGATCCTCTGTCCCGCCCTGCTGGAGCGTGGATCCCGCCCTGCTGGAGCGTGGATCCGCTGTCCCGCCCTGCTGGGCGCGAAGGGCATCGCAGCGGCAGCCGTGCTCGCGCGGCGGCGGCGGCAGCGGCGGGCGCAGCGGCAGCGGCGGGCGGGCGCAGCGGCAGCGACAGCGGCGACTGGCGCGAGGGTGCGTGCGTGTGCGTGTGCGTGTGCGTGCGTGCGGACCACCTCTGAGACCAGAGGCGACCCAAGCGCACCGCGGCAGGGGTTCAGTTCAGCTCCTGCGCTGGTGTGGCCGTCGCCGCCTCCTGGGGCATCCCAGTCGCTTTCGCCCCGGCCATCACGCTGCCTCTGAGCTCTCAGTCGCGACCGGCGCGAGGGCGCTGCTCCAGGCCAGCGGCACCGGCGCACCGGCGGCGGCGAGCAGCGGCGGTGCCCCGCAGCGCGGTGCCCCGCCGCGCGCCCACCGCGCGCCCGCCGCCCGCCGCGCAGCGGCCGCAGCTGCGACGTGGGGTAGCTCCGCCGCGGGTGCAGACGCTGGGCCAGATGCAGGCGCTGGTGTACACCGCGGCGACCGACTCGCTGCGGCTCGTGCATGACCAGCCCCGCCCGGTGCCCGGCGAGGGCGAGGCGCTCGTGCGCGTGAAGCGGGCGGGCGTCTGCTCTACAGACCTGGAGATCACGCGCGGCTACGTGCCCGGCTACGACGGCGTGCTGGGGCACGAGTTCGTCGGCATCGTCGTCGAGTGCGCTTCGCGACCGGGGCTCGTCGGGCAGCGGGTGGTCGGCGAGATCAACTGCAACGACGGCGGCTTCGCATGCGCCGACGCGGTGTTCACGCGCAACCACGCCCCCGGCCGGTGCGCGGCGCGGCGGCGCGCGCGGACCGGGCGAGCTCGTTCGCACACCATCACGCGCGCTGTGCTGCGGCCCGCGCGCGCAGGTCCGTCCTCGGCATCATCGGCCGCCACGGCTGCCTCGCCGAGTTCTGCACCCTGCCGGCGCGCAACCTGCTGGTCGTGCCGGACTGCCTCAGCGACGCGGAGGCCGCGTTCTGCGAGCCGCTCGCGGCGGCCTGCCGCATCGTGGAGCAGGGGCTGCTGCTGGAGCAGGGGCGGGTGGCGGTGCTCGGCGACGGCCGGCTGGGGCTGCTCATCGCGGCGGTGCTCGCCGACCGCGCGCCCGGGCGCGTCACGCACTTTGGGCGCCACGCCGACAAGCTCGCGCTCGTGCCGGGCACCGCCGCGCGCGTCGTGGTCGGCGAGGGTGCCGGTGCCCTTGAGGAGCACGCAGGCGGGTTTGAGCTCGTCGTCGAGGCGTCGGGTGCGCCGCCAGCCGCGCCGGGCCGCGCCGCGCCCCGCGCCGCGCGCGCGGCTGGCCGCCCACGCGGCCACCCCGCCCGCCGGCATGCCGGCGCCACCGGCGCGCAGGCTCCGCGGCGGGCGTGCGCGCCGCGCTCGCGCTCACGCGGCCGCTCGGCACGCTCGTGCTGAAGGTGCGGGTCGGGCGGCGCTGCGCTGCGCGGCGAGAGGTCCGGCGCAGGCGCTGAGTTGCTGATGCTCCCGCCCGCTGCCCGCTGCCCGCGGCCGCCGCCGTGGAGACGACGGTGTCAGCGCTGCCCTCCGCGGCGCGCGACGCGCCGACGTGGGCGGAGCTCGCCAATGACATCGTGGTCAACGAAAAGACGCTGGTCGGCTCGCGCTGCGGGCCCATGGGCGCGGCGCTGGAGCTGATGTCGGGGAGCGCGCCGCTGCGCGCGCTGCTGGCGCGCATGGTCAGCCACGAGGTCCCGCTCGCGCGCGGCGTCGAGGCGATGGCGCTCGCGGGCGGCGGCGGGGGCTGCATCAAGGTGCAGGTGGTCGTGCCGGACGCCGCGTGAGCGGCGCAGGCCTCGCGGTGCAACGCCGCTGAGCCCTGCCGGCGGGCCGCAGCGAGCCGCGCAGCGAGCGGTGCCGCAGGTCCGCCACACACCGCCGTTCGTTCACCCAGCCGCACGCACGGCCCGGCCGCACGCGTCCGCCAGCCGAGACCGCGCCCGCAGCAGGAGGGGGAGCGGCGGCGGCCGCGGCGCAGCCGGCAGCAGCACCGCCCGCGCCCGGGCCCGGCAGCGCTCGGCGGCCGGGGTCGCGGCGCCTGGGCGGCGCAGCAGGCAACAGGCAACGAGGAGCGGGCGCAGGGGGCAAAATGGTCGGCTTCTTCGCAAAGTGGACGTTCAGGTCAGCCCCTGCGCGTCCCGCGCCCCCTCCGCGCTGCGGACGCTCCGGCGGGGCCGCCGCGCACCCGGCGAGCGGGGGGCGAGGCGCCGGGGCCCGGACCAATCTGCAGCCGCAGATCAGGCGCTCCGGGCGTCGGGGGCAGCGGGAGCTGCGCGTCCTGGGACGCCCGGCCCGCCGGGGACGCGCGGGAGGGCCGGCAGCCCCCGCGGGCGCGTGTCCGCGCGCCGGCGGCGCCGCCCAAGCTGCGCGGCGACCTCCGACCGCGCCGCGCGCCGCCGCCGCCGCAGGGAGCCCATTCTCATGTGGACCTTCTACTGGACGGTGGCGGGTGCGGCGGGCGCGGGCCAGCGCGCCAGCGGGCGCAGCTGAGCGCCGCGCCGCCGGCGCGCCGGCGCTGCCCGACCCCGCCGCTGCCCGACGTCGCCGCCGCGCCTGGTGCCGCGCCCGCGCAGGCATGACGGTGCCGTTTGCGGTGCGCGCGCTGATCGAGCGCTCGCGCACGCCCGAGGTGGAGCACCCGCCCACGGTCAAGGAGGTGCGCCCCGCGCCGTGCAGCGTGCCGCGCGCGGCACGGGCGTCCCCGCGCCGCCTGCTGCTGACGCAGGCCCGCCCGCCGCCTGCAGATGATCGAGGCGATTAAGGCGCAGCACGGCGCGGCGCAGCAATAGGGAGGAGGGGCCTGGGGGGAGGGAGGGGGCGGGCAGGAGGTGAACACACCGGGAACACGCCGGGCGGTGCTGCCGGCGCGCGCGCGCCGCACACGCGAGCAGCGGGCGGCGCTCGGACGGGCAGTGATTTCCGGGCCAGCGCCAGCCGCGGGCGCAGCGCAGCAGCCAGCAGTGTCGCACCGCCGCAGCGTCACCAGCAGCGGTGCCGCTGCCGCTGCCGCGCTGGCGGCGGCCGGCGCCGGCGCGCGCGGCGGTTGTCGCGCTCGAACGCGGAGCTGTGAGCGGCCGTGTAGGAGTGAGGGGCGGTTTTTATCCGTCGGGCGGGTCCCAAACCGCTGGCGCGCCCTGCTGTCCCGCTGCCGCCCCGATTGTCGCCCGCCATTCGCCAATTAGGAGCTTGAAACCAATCCCTGGGTAATGGTAGGGCCGGCGCCGGAGCGCGCAGGAGCCGCCTAGGAGCGGATGCAGGCGCCCGGAGAGGCCTGCGGCGCCCTGGCGGGCGCGGCCGATGGCAGCGACTGCAGCGCCAGCGAGGGGGGCGCCATAGGCGCCGGGAGCGGCGGCGCGGCAGAAGGTAGCGCCTTCCCCGACCTCGCGATGGCCGGCGCCGCGCGCCCGGGCAGCCCCGGGCGCGGCAGCGCCGCTCCGGGGGAGCCCGGCGTCACGCTGGTGCAGTACGACGCCGGCCAGCCGCCAGGTGAGCCGACGTTGCTGCGCGCCGCCGCCGCCGCGCGCAGCTGCCGCGGCGCCCCCGCAGCGCCGTTGGGCGCCGGGCGCGCCCGCAGCGAGGGCTGGCGGCAGGGCGCCGCAGGGGGCATCAGCTGGCGGCGCTCACGACGCGCGCCCACCACCGCCGCGCCGCGCCGCGCCCGCCGCCCTCGCCGCGCAGCAGGCCCTGGCCCCGGCCCGCCAGGCCCCCCGACCCCGCCGGCGGCGTGTACCGGCTCAAGGTGGTCAACATCCCCGACGGCTACGGCGAGGACCAGCTGCGCTCGCTGTTCAGCCTGTGCGGCGCGGTCGTCGAGGCGCGCATCGTGCTCGACAAGGCCAGCGGCCGCCCCGTCGGGTGCGGCGCGGCGGCGCAGCGCCACGGCGGCGCGGCACCGCGGCGGCGCGGCACCGCGGCGCGCGGCGCGCGGCACGCCCGCGCGCCGGGCGCGCCCGAGAGCGCCGCGCGCCGCGCGCGCAGGTACGGCTACGTGTCGTACGCGGCCAAGGAGGCGGCCGACCTCGCGATCGGCACGTTTGACGGGCAGCTCCAGCTCACCGGCGGCGGCGCGCTGCTCAGCGTGTACTACGCCAAGAAGCAGCACGACGCGCCCGCGGAGCGCGAGTCCTGCCCCGCGCGCAACGCCAAGCTCTACTTTTGCGGCACGCCCGCGAGCTTCCGCCGCGACAGCATCCTCGCGCTCTTCAGCGCGTTTGGCCGCGTGCGGCACCTCCAGGTCTACACCGACAGCTTCGGCGTGCTCGCGAGCGGCACGGTGACCATGTACTCGACCGAGGAGGCGACCTCCGCGATGGACAGCCTCGACGGCAAGGTCCTGCAGCCCGGCACCGCGCCGCTCAAGGTGCGCGGCGCGACGGCGCGACGGCGGCCGGAGACGGGGGCCCGCGCCCGCGCGCCCGCGCCGCCCACGCCCACGCCCCCCCCCCCTCTCCACCCTGCGCCGCGCGCGCAGGTGACGTGGGCGCAGCTGAGCACGCTGCCGCGGCGCAGCCCCGCGGGCGGCGGGCCGCCGCCGCCCATGCCCAAGGGCTTCACCGTGAGCTACTCCTGCCTGCCCACGCGCGTGACGCCGAGCGAGGTCGCCGCGGCGTTTGAGCGCTTTGGCGTGGTACTGCAGGTCGTGCCCTTTGCGCACCGCCGCGAGGGCCCGCCCCAGTCGCGCGGCTGCGGCCTGGTCGTGCTCGAGAGCGAGGCGTCCGCGCTGGCGGCCATGGAGGCGCTGAGCGGCAAGCTCACCTGGCCCGGCGCGGAGCGCCCGCTGCTGGTGCAGCCCTTTTACGGCGCGGAGCGCGTCGGCCCCCACCAGCTGCCGGTGCTGCCCGAGGCCGGCCCGCCCGGCGGCGGCGTGCGGCTGCGCTACCAGCAGGGCCACCGCGGCGGCGTGTCGCGCTACGCCGAGCCCGGCGGCCCCGCGGGGCCGCCGGGCGGCGCGCTCGACGCGCCGCCGCCGGGCTGCGCACCCGACGCGTTCCGCCTGGTGCTCGCCAACCTGCCCAGCACCTACTCCGCTGGCGACGTGCAGGAGCTCCTCGCACCCTACGGCAGCGTCGTCGCGGTCGTGCAGCAGCCGGGCGGCGCCGCGCCCGGCGGCGACGTGCCGACGGCCGTCTGGTACGCGACCGGCGGCCAGGCGGAGGCGGCGCTCGCGGCGCTGCGCAACACGGTGCTCATGACGCCAGAGGGGCCGCGCAAGCTCGCCGTGCAGGCGCCCGGGTACCACCGCGGCGCCGGCGCCGGCGGCGCGGCGCAGCCGCAGCCGCAGCCGGGCCTGCGCGCCGGCGGCCTCGGCGCGCCATACGGCGGCTACGCCGCCGGCGGCGGCCGGCTGGCGCCGCAGCTGCTTTACGCGCAGCAGCAGCAGCAGCAGGTGGCGCTGCCGTACGGCTACGCCGCCGCGGCGCAGGAGGCGCAGGCGGTGTATGGCCTGCCGGGCGTGGCGGTGGTGCAGGGCGCCGGCATGGCCGGCGGCAGCGGCGGCGGCATGCACATGTGGGCGCCGCCGCCCGCGACGGGCGGCCTGCCCGGCACGGGGCTCGCCGCCGCCGGCGGCCCCGCGTTTGACATGCAGCAGCTGCTCTACATGCTGCCGCAGCAGCACGGCCTCGGCGGCCAGCCGCAGGCCGCGGCCAGCAGCGGCGGCGCGTTGTGGCCGGGCGTGCAGGGCGGCGGCGGCCTGAGCACCACGTCCGGCAGCATGTTCGACCAGCTGCACGCCGCCTCGGACGGCAGCAGGGGCTACAGGCACGCCCCCCAGAGCGGCCCCCAGAGCGCCGACCCCTCGAGCGGCCAGCTGCCCGGCGGCGGCGGCTTCACCGGCTGGCTCTACTAGGCGCTGGCGCTTGACCGAACCTCAAGGCCGCGCGTGCTTGGTTTGAGGCTGGCGCATTCTCTTTCCAGCCTGCTCGAGCGCGGGCGCGCGCGCGCGCCGGCCGCCGCCCCGCTCTCTGCACGGGGCGTTGTTGCCCAACCCAACCTCTGTGCCCGCCACGCGCGCGTTGCACCTTGGGGCTTTCCAAGCGCCGCCTGTCCCTTGAATGCCTCTGCGCCGCCGCGCGCCTGCTGGGCGGCCGCGGCGGGGAGGCGGCGGCTCAAACCCCACACACACGGACGCCTGGCGCCTGTCTGGCTCTCTTGGTGAGCCGGGAGCGCGGCGGCCCAGATCGGTGGTGGCCACTCAACCCACGGCGCCGCCCCCCCGCGGGGGGGGCGGCGCCCCACAGCCTGGTTGTGCACTTGCTTATGTGGGCAGCTGAGGGGCCCCGGGCACACGCGCCTCGCCTTCAGGGGAGGTGCCAAACCAAACCAGAGAGCGACGCCGGCCTTGGCTCGGCGCGCGGCCGCTCGCTCGCCTGCGTGGGCGCCGGCCGGCGGATGCTTCGCTACACTTGCTTGCTTTTCACCAACCGCAACCAGGGTCGCGTCGAACAACAATAACGGGCACATTGATTGCTGAATCTCGCTCACTGCTAAGGGTCGGGCTCTCCTGTGCCCGCGGCGCGCGGCGGCTGCCCGCCCCTGCGGCGGCCGCGCGGCGCTGCTTTGCGCTGCCTTGCGCTGCCTTGCGCTGCCTTTGGCTGCTTGCTGGCCGGCTTGCTTGCACTGCTGCTGGGAGCAGTGAGCGCACACAGCGTGCGCGGAGCGCGCGCCCAAGGCCGCGCAGCGCTCCGAGACTGCGCTTCCATCGCAACCGGCGACGCGCCCAGGGTTGCTGCTGAACCACACGCCTTGCACGCCACCAACCCAACACTTAATTCACGCCGCCGCCGCGGCGGGGCGCGCCCCGCCGCCGCAGTCGGCACCCCTTGCGGTTTGTGCCTGCGCACGTCCCCTGGGGAGGGCCTGGACCGAAACCAACCAACTCACAATCGTGGACGCTGCGCGCGGCAGACGGTGACCTCAGCAACGCACGCCGACGTTCGCGCGCTGCTGAGCCCAGGGGGGGGGGGGGGCTTGGGGTCGCGCGGGAGGGGCGGTCGCGCTACGTGCTGGTGTTACACCGGTGGGAGCGCGTGGACCGCCCACGATCGCCTCGCCTAGCTGGCTGCCCCGCCCAAGAATGGGCGCCACGTGCGCGCGCGCCGCCGCTGCGCCTGCGCTGCCCGCCCGCCCGTCGCGCGTCAGTGTCGTCGTCAGAGGACTTCTGCTGCTGCGGTCTGTCAGTCAACCCTCCTGAGCCAGCCAGCTAGCTAGCTGGTGGCGGCCGCGGCGCTGCAGGGCGCGCCCCCCGGCGCGGCCATGCTGGGGAGCAGCGCCAGCGGCTGGATGCTCACGACCGCCACGCGCCCGCCGGGCCACTGCGCCTGCCCCGCGCCGCTGCCGGCCAGCAGGTCGGCGGCGCCCGCGCGCGGCGCGCCTCCGTCCTTGCCGCCCGGCCCGCGGGCGGCGGGCGGCGGCGTGAGCTGCACCACCGCGCCGCCGCCGCCGCCGCTCGCGACCACGAGCCCGCCGTCGGGGCGCTGCTGCACGGGCCACGCCACCGCGGGCGCCGGAGCGGCGCCGGGCAGGCCAAACGCCTGCGCGCCGGCGCGCGAGCACGACACGACCGCGGGCGCGAGGCTGACCACGGCCCGGCCTGACGCGCCGCCGTCAGCCGCACGCGCTGCGCCGACCCGGCCGCCGAACAGCGGCAGCAGCACCGGCGCGCCGCCCGCCGCCGCACAGGACGGCGGCGCGAGGGCCGAGGCGAACGGCACCTGCGCGTCGCCCGCCGCCGTCGCGCGGCTGAGCGGGCTGTGAGCCGCGCCGCCGCCGCCGCCGCCGCCGCCGCCGCGCTCGAGCTCGTCCTGCAGCCGCCGCAGCGCGCGGCTGCCGGCGCGCACGGCGCCGCCGCCGTCGCAGGCCTTGCCCGCCTCGCCGCCGGGCCGCGCGCACGCGCCGGGCGCGTCCGGTGGCGCCTGGCCCGGCTGCAGCGGCGTCTGCTGCAGGCTGCGCAGCATCGCGACCATACCCTGGTGCCACTGCGACGGCGAGCTCAGCTGCTGGCACGGCTGCAGCGGCGAGTCCATGACGCGCTCCGGCGAGAGTAGCTTGCTGCTGTCGGCCGAGCCGGGCGCGCTCGACTTGCTGCGCTGCTGCGCCCCCGGCTCGCCCGCGGCGTGGGCGGGCGGGGGCGCGGGCGCGGCCGCGCCGCCCGCTCCGGGCGCCGCCTTGCCGCTGGTCGCGGTCGCGGCGGTCGCGGGCGTGGCGTGGCCGGCGCCGCCGTCCTGCGGCAGGCCCGCCAGGCTGCGCGTCGCCGCGGCGATGAGGCAGTCCTTGTGCAGCGGCGCGAGCGGCCGCGACGGCCGCAGGCGCGCCTGGGGCGTCACGTAGTCGCTCGGCGACGACGCGGCGCCGCCGCGCGGCAGCGCGCGCTGCCCCGCCGGCGTGTTGGGCGTGCCGGAGCAGCTCGTGCCGTCGCAGCTCGCCTGCTTGAGGTGCACCGGCGTGTCGGGCGCGTCCGACGCCGCGGGCGCCGCGCCGGGCACGACCTCGCCGACGCACTGCTCGCCGCCGTCGTGGCCGCCGTCGCCGCCGCCGTCGTCGCCCGCGTCGCCCGCCGCCTCCTCCGCTGCCGCGGCACCCGCGCCGCGCGCCGCGGGCGCGCACGCCGCCTCGGGGGGCGCGGCCTCCGGCGAGACGGCCATGGGCGAGCCCACGCACTCGGCGCCGTCTTCCGCCTCGGCGGCCGCAGCCGCGGCAGCCGCTGCTGCCGCCTGCGCCGCCTCGAGCTGCCGCTGCTGCTGCGCCTGCCTGCTGCTGCCGGGCGGCGACAGCAGGCCGTGCGCCGCGGCCAGGCGCGCCAGCGGGCCGGCCGGCGGCCGGCCGGCTGCCGTGGCTGCCAGCGCAGCCACGGCCGCCACGTCCCTGGCGCTGCTGTGCGGCTCCTGGCCAGGAGGGCTGCACAGGGCTCCGTGCAGGCTCTCGCTGCTGCTTGGCAGGTCGTGCACGAGCGGCGCGATGGTCAGGGAGCACCCTGCGGGTCGTGCACGGGCGGCGCGGCGGCGGTCAGCGCGCGCGGACGAGCAGCGGCGCGCGCGCGCGCGCACGGGAGGGGGGAGCCGCAGGGGCTCCAGCAGCCGCCGCACCCAGCAGCTCCTCCTCGGGCTTGGCGGGGCTGGCGCCGATGATGGGCTGGGCCTCGCTGAAGAGCGGCACGCGCTGCTTCTTCACCGGCGAAAAGAGGCTGAGCCCGGTGCCCAGCGGGCCCTCCCTGGCGGCCCCGCCCGCGCCGCCCCAGCCGGCCTTGGCGCCCGGGCTCGCGGCGGCGCCGGGCGCGGCGCCCCAGGCCTCGTGCTGGTCCAGCCGCCGCACGACGCGGTGGTGCGCCGACTGCGGCGGCGGCAGCCCGCACGCCGCCGCGGGGCTGGGGCCGGGCTCGCAGTCGCCGCCCGGCGCGGCGGGCTTGGCCTCCGCGCCGTCCGTGTGCTGGCTGCCCGTGAGCGCCCCCGAGTCGAGGTCAGCCAGGCGCCCGTTGGCGGGGCTGGCCAGCAGGCCGCGGCGCGACAGCGGGCCCTTGCTGCCGCCGCTGCTGCTGCGCTTGCCGGGGCTGAACAGCCCGCCGCTCACGCGGGCCTTGCCGCCCGAGGGCAGGTCGGGCGTGGCGCTCGTGCCGCGCGTGAAGAGCGAGTCCTGCGCGCCGGGCGGGCAGGCGGGGCGTGGGCGGGCCACGTGCTTCGGGCGCGCGACGTGCTTTGGGCGCGCGACGTGCGCGCGGGCGCGCCGCCGGCCTGCTGCCTGGCCCGCGGTGCGGTGCGGGCGGGGCGGGCGCACCTTGAACAGCCCTGTGAACGGCGTCCAGAACGGCTCGTGCACGCGCGACGGCTGCGGCGACTGCAGCGCCGCGAGCGTGGCCGCGCTCGGCTGCGTGCGCCCCGCGCTGGGCGGCGACGCGTAGCCTGCGGCGGCGACAGCGGGCGAGCGGGCGAGCGGGCGGCGGGGGTCGGCGGCCGGCCGGGCGCCTGCTGCGCGCGAGCGGGCGCGCCGGGCGGGCGACTGTGCCGCCCGCGCGCCCGCACGCGAGGGGGCGCGCACCCGTCATGCGGTCGAACGAAGGCGAGCCCAGGAGGTTCATCAGGTGCTGCTGATGCGGGTTGGGCCGGCGCGGCGTCTGCATGGCGCCGCCGCCCGCCCAGCGGCTGGTGCTCCCCGGCACGCGCGTCACCGGCGGCGGCGAGAGGAAGGCCGCGGCCACGCCGCCGCCGGCCGCCGCGCCGCCGTCCCCCGCCACGGCGGTGAGGCTGCTGGCGTTGCTGGGGCGCGCCGGCGGGTCAGGCAGCACCTGCTCAAAGCTGCTGCCGCCGAGGCCCAGCATGTCGCGCGCCTCGTCCAGCTCGGCGGCGCGGCGCGCATCCTCCGCCGCCTCCTCCTGCTCGTCCTCCTCCTCCTCGTCCTCCTCGTCCTCGGCCGGGGGCGCGCGCTGCTGCGCGCGACCGCCGCTGCGCGGCGCGGCGGCGTCGCCAAAGTCCAGCTGCTGCCCCACCAGCGCGCCGCCGCGGCTGCCGCGCGGCGTGAGCGCGTCGCCAGCGCCGCCGTCGGGCTCGTGCCCAAACAGGGCGCCGCCGGCGCAGCTGCGCGCGCGCTTGAAGGGGCTCGGGCTGTGCTCGTCACCCTGGCGCGGCTCGGGGCGGTCGCCCGCGGGGCGCTTGGGCGGCGTCGAGGCGGTGATGAAGTCGCTGCGCCGCAGGCTGGGCGGCTCAAACTCGCACGACTCGCGCCGCAGCAGCGTGGCCATCTGGAGCAGCGTCTCCGCGCCTGCGGCGCGGCGGCGGGGTCGGGGTCGGCGCGGCGGGGCCGGCGCCGCGGCGGGCGGGCGCCGAGCTGGCGCGCAGGCAGCCGCGGCGTCGGCGGCGGCGGCGCGGCCGCGCTCACCCGCCGTCTCCTCGTCGTCCAGGTCGCCCTTGCTGCTGCTGCCCACGCCGCTGCCGCGGCGCCGCAGCGCGTCGGCGCGCTTGTGCGTCGCCGGCGGCGACAGCAGCAGCCGGCTGGGCGACCACTGGCCCTGCTCCAGCGCCGCCGCGGCCGCGCCGCCCCAGCCATACTTGGGCACGGTGCAGCTCGCGCTGCGCCCAGGCTTGCCGTCGCCGCTGGGCGTGCCCGCGGCGGCGGCAGCGCCCCCGCCATGGCGCGCCGGCATGCTCCGGAAGCGGTGCAGCGGCGGGCGCGCCGCGCTGCCGGCGGGGCGCAGGCCCGCGGCGCCGGCCGGCGCGGCCGCGCTGCCGTCGCTGTCGTCGGCGTCGGCGCTGCCGTCGTCGTCCTCCTGGTCGGTGTGGTAGGCCACGTCGCCGCCGGCGTGGCCCCCCGCGCCGGCGCCGGCGTGGCCGGGCAGCGCCACGCCCAGCGCGTTGGCCCACTGGGCCTGCTGCTGCTGCAGTAGCGCCGCGGCCTCGGGCCCGCCGGGCGCGGGCGCCTCCAGGCTGTACTGCGCCGCGGCCACGCCGAGCGCAAACTGGCTGTCCGCGCAGCTGCCCGCGGCCGCGGCGGCGGCGGGGGGCGGCGGCGGCGGCGGCGCCCGCGTGCGCAAGGTGCAGCGCGGGCGAGCCGCCGCGCTCGTCGCCGTCGTAATAGCCAGCAGCCTCGCCGCCCTCGTCGTCGTCGTCGTCCACCTCTGGCTCCTCCTCCTCCTCCTCGCTGTCGCTGAGCTCTGCGCGCCGGCGCGCGGTCTTGCGCTTGCCCGACGCGCCCGCGCGCCGCGCGCCGCCGCCCGCGGCCTGCTTGGCGCCGCCGCTGCCGCTGCTGCTGCCCGCGCCGCCGCCGCCGCCGGCCGACTTGCTGCGGCCGTTGTTGATCTGGTGCCAGCGCGCGCGGCACTGCTGCGAGGTGCGGCCCTTGAGGCACTTGCTGATGCGGGACCAGCTCGTGCCGTACTGCGCGTGCAGCTGGCGCAGCTTGGCGTCCTCCTCGGCCGACCACGAGTCCTGCAAGAGGCGCGCGCACAGCGCGCGGGCGGGTCGGCTCGGGGCGAGGCGGGCGCGAGCGCGGCTGCGCTGCGTGCACGGCGCGGCCGGGCCTGGGGCGCGGCGGGGCGGCGGCGCGCCTCACCCGCCGGATGCTGGGGTCGAGGTGGCGGCGCCAGCGGCCCATGCACTGCTGGTCGGTGCGGCCGTTGCAGTTGCGCGCGATCTCGGCCCAGCGGCCCACGCCAAAGGTCTTGACCAGCTCGATGAGCTTTGCATCCTCCTCCTCCGTCCACTTGTCGCGCCGGATGTTGGGGTTGACCTGGAGGGGGCAGGGGGCGCACGGGGAGGCGGAGGGACCAGGTTGGCCGCGGCCAGGGCAGCGCGCGCACGAGGCCCCCGCCCCCGCCTGATCGCCGGCTGCTGCCGCGGCACGGCGCGGCGTGCAGCCCCGGGTGCGGGCGGCGCGGCGCGCGCCCGCACCTTATGGCGCCAGCGCTGCGCGCACTGCTGCCCCGTGCGGCCCGGGATGTGCTTGGCCACCTCGGACCACTTGTTGCCGACCTTGCTCTGCGGGCGGGGCGCGGCGGCGGCGGCGGCGTGCGGTCAGCGCCGCGACGGAGCGTGCGGGCAGGGCCAGGCGGGGGCGCGGCGGCGGCGGCGGCGCGGCCCCGCGCGGCACGCCGGGCGGCGGCGCAGGGGTGATTGCCGCCCTCGGGGCGTGCGCGGGGCGCCGCGCCGCGCGGGGGCCGGGGCGGGTGGACCTTGACCGCCGCCGCGGCGCGGGGCGGGCCGGCGCGGCGGCGCGCGCTCGCCCGGCGCGGCGGCGCGCGCTGGCCCGGCGCGCTCGGCCGGCGGGGGGCCGCCCGCCGCGCCACCGCACGGCGGCCACGGGGCGGCGGCCAGCGCGGGGCGGCGTGCTGGCCGTGCCTCAACGGACGCTGGCGGGCGCCTGGGGCGGCCCCCTGACCCCGCGGCGCGCGCCAGGGGTGCCTCACCTGCCAGTAGTACAGCAGGTCGTCCTCCTCCGGGTCCCACGCCCCCGTCTGCGCGGCCCGGGGCAGCAGCAGGTGAGATGCGGGCCCCCCCGCCCCAGGCGCCGCCCGCGCGGCGCGGCTGGGCCGCCCGTCCGGCGCGGCGGGGCCAGACGCACCTTCATGGCCACCGTCCCGTTGCCCATCGCGCCTGCCGCGCCCGGGGCGCCGGCAGCTGGCGTCGCCTCGCCCGCCGCGCGCTCAGGCCGGGGCTGGCCGCGCGGCCGCCATGGGTGCGCTGCGCTGGCTTCTGGCTGCTCCCGCCGGCCGCCGCGGCGCCGGCGCGGCCCCTGATGCGCCCGTAGCCGGCGAGAGCTGGGCCGGTGCAGTGGCCGGTGGGCGGCGCGCTGCGGGCGGCGGGGGGCGCCGCAGGCCTGCCACCGTCGCTGGGGAATGCCGGGGACGCCGAACCGCGGCGCCGGGGGGCCTCGGGCGGCGCTGTGTCTCAGCGACCGGCGCGGCCGGCGAGCGACCGCGACTCGCTGGGCGCCGGCGAAGGCTCGGGAGGCGCGGGCGGGCGTGTGGGACGGCGCGCGGGCGGTCACACGCGCGCTGGCGGGGCGCGCGGGGCCGCGCGGCGCAACCGCGGGCCCGCGGCGTTCGACTGCGCAGTTTGAACGAAGTTTGCCAGCCGCGCCCGAAACGCCCCACCGCGCCGCCTACCGCGCGCCCGGCGCGTCGATCGGGCGCGGGCGCCGCGCCGCGGGCGCGCCCGGGCCCGCGCGGCGCGCTGCGGCGCCGCGGCGCGGCGGCGGCGGCCGCCGACCCGCCGTGCCCGCCCGCGGCGGCCAGCTGGGCCCGGCCCCGCCGCTCCCAACCCGCAAACGCGTGGCGGGGGCGGGCGCCGCGCTGCCGCTGCAGCAGCCGCGCCCGCCGCGCCCGCAGCGCGCCGGCCGCCGCCGGCGCGCGTCACCGCGCGAGCGCGGCCTCCATCGGCCGCACCGCCATGAACGCGTCCACCACGTCCTCCGTCACCTGCGCGCGCGCCGCCTGGTGCCGGCCCACGATGTCGGTCAGCAGGCTGATGAGCTCCGCCTTGACCTCGCCTGCGGCGGCGCGGCCCGCCCGGCGGCTCGCCGTGAGCTGCCGGCGAGGCGGCGCGGCGCGGGCGCGCGCAAGGAAACCCCTGCCCACCCACCCGTGAGCATGCGGCCCTCGCCGTAGTCGCGCCCGATGCGCGACAGCTTGTCGTCGTCGGTCATGAAAAAGTTGAGGTACTTCCAGGGCACGTCGACGTCGAGGTTGGCGCCCAAGCGGCGGTGCTCCTCGACCGTCACGCGGCCGCCGCTGAACGCGTACTTGTTGATCTGCGCGCGCGCGTGATTGCGCGTGTGTGTGCGCGTGTTTGAGTGTGTGTGGGGGGCGGGCGCGGCGGGCGCCGGGCGCGGCGGCGGGCGGGCGGGCGGGCGGGGGCGCGCCTTGTCCTTGATCTGCTTGGGCGTGTCGTTGACAAACACGGCGCTGTTGGGGTCGCTCGCGCTCATCTTGCCGCTCTCGCCCTGCAGCGCCGGGAAGAACCGCGCCTCGATGAGCGCCGGCTTGGCGTAGCCCAGCCGCGGCGCGACGTCGCGCGTCATCCTGGCGCCACGGACCCAGGCGGGCGGGCGCGCGGGCGGGCGGTCAGCGCGGCGCCGCGGCGCGGCGCCCACCCCGCGCGCGCTCTTGAACTCCACCCCTCCCTCCCCTCTCCCTGCCGCCCCTCCTGCCCCCTGCCTGCCCCCCTGCCTGCCTGCCCACCTGAAGTAGGGGTCCTGGTCGATGGCGCAGGGGATGAGGCAGCGCACGTCGCGGCGCGCGCCAAACATGTGCGGGAAGACGCCCGGGAAGCTCGGCGCCGCCTGCACCGCGGGGAAGCCGATCTTGCCGATGTTGTCGTCGCTCGTGAGGCCAAAGATGCCGCGCACCTGCGCGCGCGCGCGGGCGTCGGGCGTCGGACGCCGGCCCCGCCCGGCAACGCCGCGGCGGCGCCCGCCCGCGCCCGCGCGCCGCGGCGGCGGCGCAGCCTCTGCGCGCCCGCGCCCGCGCCCGGCCTCGCGCCGCGCCGCGCCGCGCCGCGCCTGGTTCATTGACACGCAGCGCTGTATGTCGATGATGTGTCGGTAGAAGGCGCCGCCGACGTAGTCGTAGTCGCTGAAGATGAAGGTCTTGTTGACGTCAAACCCGCACGCGATGATGTCCTTGCAGTTCTGCGCGCGCCGCCGAGTCGGAGGGGCGTTCCCGGGCGAGCCGGCCGAGCAAGCGCGGGCGCGGGGGCCGCGCAACCGCGGGGGCGTCGGCGCGGCGCGCGGCGCGGCGCGGCGCACCTCGCGCGCGAGTCGGCGCGCCTCGTCCTGGTCGAGGCCGCGCCAGAGCGTCTTCTCGTCGTCCGTGAGCTGGATGACGAGCGGGACGTCAAACACCTCCTGCAGCCACTGCGTGAACATGATGGGCACGAGGTGGCCCAGGTGCAGCGCCTCGCTCGACGGGCCCTGCGGCGCGGCGCGGCGCGGGGGGCCGCCGTGCGCGTGCGAGCCGCGTGGCGTGCGGCGCACCGCGCGCTGTGCGCTGCTGCGCGCTGCTGCATGCTGCGCGCACGCGTCCGGTGTAGAGGTAGAACGGCTGGCCCTGCTCGTAGCAGTCGAGGATTTCGTGGAGGTCGCGGTGCGCAAAGATGATGCCGCGCTTGAGGAACGGGTGCGCCGGCCGCCCCGTGAGCCGCTCCATGCTGCGGCGCGGCGCGGCACGGCGCCCGGCCGGTGGGCCGCGAGCGGCGCCGACGGCTGCCGGCGCGCGCGGCCGGCCCGAGCGCGGAGCGTCGCTCACCGCTGCACCAGGTCCGCGCCCAGCGCCGACACGCCAAACTGCTCCAGCAGCTTGTTGTAGTCGACCTTGCCGTCCGCGCCGCCGGCCACATCCCAGGGCGTGATCACCTGATCGCCGCCGGCGCGGCGGTCAGCCGCCGGCGCGCCGGCAGCAGCGCCGCCCGCGGCGCGCTCGCCCGCGCCGCCGCCGCACCTGCTCGCCGTCCGCCGCCGCCGCGGCGGGCGGGTCGTTGACCTCTGCCGTCGCAGTCATGGCGCGCCACGCCCGCTCTACGCCCCGGGCTGCGGCGTGCTGCTGGCGGGCCGGGGGCGGCTGCTGCTGCCGCGCGCGGGCGGGCGCTGGGCGGGCGGCTGGCGAGGTGTGCGAGCTGTCAGGGATCCGGGCCCGCCGATGCGCTGCGCCGCGGCGTCAGTGCGCCCCGGAGCAGCGCGGCCAGGGCGGCAGCTGTTCGGGCGATGCGGTTTGGGGCCTGCGCGGGCGAGGGAGCAGCCACTTGCCAGCGCGGCCGCGCGGCCGACTTGAACTCGCCGACGCCGCGCGCCGGGGCGACGCCCGAGCGCCCAGCCCCAGCACGCACGCCGCGCCGCTCGCGCGCCGCTCGGCGCCGCTGCCGGCACCGGCGGCGATGCTGCGCAACCTCATCAAGTCGGCCAAGGCCGTGGCAGAGGGCCTGACGGCTGGAGGTGCGCGACGCAGGCCAGCGCGCGGCCCCCCGCCGGCGCGCGGCAAGCGCGGCGGCGACGCCCGCTGCTGCTGCCGGCGCCGAGTCCGCAGTGCAGCTGGGGCCCAAGCCGGTCACGCTCTACACCTTCAACAGCGCGGAGGTGGTGGAGCGCTGGCACGTCTTCACGGACGCCTACTTTGGCGGCAAGTCGAGCGCGGCGCTCACGTTCAACGCGGCAGAGAAGGTCGTCGGCGGCGGCGGAGCAGGCCTCCTCCCCGCACTCGCGCGCGCCCGCGCCGACAACCCCCCCCCCCCACACACACACACACACACGCACACCGCAGGCGGCGGAGTTCAGCGGGCGCGTGACGCTGGAGCAGGAGGCGGACGCGGAGCTCAAGCGCGGCGGCTACGCGGTCGCGTCGTCAAAGGTGACGGCCATCGGCGACTACACAGACCTGGCGGGGCTCAGCCACCTGCTCTGGTCGGTCAAGGGCGACGGCCGGACCTACATCGCCTCCGTGCGCGTCGACTCGCTCGCCGGCACCGGCGGCGACGTCTGGCAGGCGCCGTTCCGCACGCGGTGCGCGCCGCGCGGCCGGCCGCGCGTCACGCGGGCGGGCGGGCGGCCGCGCCGCGCGGCGCGGCGCGCGGCGCGGTGCGGCTGCGCGGCCGCGACCCGCGCGCTTGCGCTTGCGCGCGCGCAGGGCTGGCGTGTGGAGCACGGTCTCGATACCCATCGACGCGCTGGCGCTGACATACCAGGGGCAGCTGGTGGAGCGCAAGCTGGAGTTCCAGGCAGACAAGGTCATCGGCGTGGGCGTGTCCGTCCACGCGGCGGCGGCGCACCACGACGCGCAGGCCGGGCCCGGCAGCGACGCGGGCAGCAGCGGCAGCGGCGGCAGCAGCAGTGGCACGGCAGCGGCCGGCGAGGAGGGCGGCAGCAGCAGCAGCAGCAGCAGCAGCAGCAGCAGCAGCGGCGGTGGCGGCGGCGGCGCGGCCGAGTCTGGCGAGGCGTTCCGACTGCTTATCAGAGAGATCCGGGCGGAGGGCGAGGTGTGACGGCAGCGCCCTGCCGGCGCCTCGAGAGCCTCGCAGCACTCGGTCACAGCCGGCCCGGGGTCCGGGTCCGGGTCCGCGCGCGCGCAGCGGCCCTGCCTCCCTCCCCACGCGCAGCAGCGGCCGGCCGGCACGCCGCGCCGCGCCGCGCCGCGCCGCGCCGCGCCGCGCTGCCGCCCGCGCCCCGGCCGCCTCACTGCGGCGCGGCGATCATCTTCCGCATCTCCTCCATGTGCGCCGCGACGGCGGCCGCCTCCGCCTCGGCCCTGGCCAGCTTGTCCGCGTCGTCCTCGCGCACCGCGGGCGGCGTCTTGTCGGCGTAGCTGGGCATCGCCATGCGCTTGCGCACCGCCTCCACGCGCCCCGCCGCCTCGGCCGCCTTCTTCTCCAGCTTGGCCAGCTCCAGCGTGGGGTCCAGGATGCCCTGGCGCGGGTGGCGGCGGCGGCGCGCGGGCGGCGGTCGGGGCACGCGCCGCGAGGCGGCACGGGGCCCGCGCGCGGCCAGCCCAGCGCGCGCGGCGCGGCGACCCCAGCGCGGCGCCGCACCGCGAGCAGCACGTGCGCGGTCGTCGCGTCGTCCACGATCGCCACGCTGCACCCCGCCGGCGGCGCGGCGCTGGGCGGCAGCAGCGACACCTCGCTCGCGCTCGCGAGCGCCGCGATGTCCCCCGCCAGGCCCTCCAGCGCCGCGCCGCGCTCGGGCGAGGCGCAGGTGAGGAAGACCTTGGTGCGCTGCCGCGTGAGCCCGTAGTCGGCGCGCAGCTTGCGCAGCGCCGCGACGACCGCCTGCGCGGCCGCGTAGTCGGCGTCGAGCGCGGGCTGGCTCCACCCCGGCTCGGGCGTGGGGAAGGGCGCGAGCATGATGCTGGGGATGACCGCCTGGGGGGGGGGCCGCGTGTGTGTGTGTGTGGGTGTGTGGGTGGGGGGGGGGGTGTGAGTGAGTGAGTGAGTGAGTGAGCAAGTGAGCGAGTGAGCGAGTGAGTGAGTGAGTGGGAGCGCGGCGAGGGCGGCGAGCGCGGCGGTGGCGCGGGTCCTGCGCGCGCCGCGTGCGCGGCGCGGCGCACGCGCCTGGTCGGGCGTCTTGGGCAGGCGCTGCCAGAGCTCCTCCGTGACAAAGGGCATGAAGGGGTGCAGCAGGCGCAGCCCCGCGTCCAGCGACGCCCACAGCGCCTGCTGCGTGGCCGCCTTGGCCGCCGCGGCGCCTGCGGCCGGGCGGCCGGGCCGGCGTCGGCGTCGGCGCGCGCGCGCGCGCGCGTTGTGCCGCGCTGCGCAGGGCTTGTGGCGGGCGGGCGGGTGCGGGCGGGCGGGCGGGCATGGGCTGCAGCCCACCTGGCTCGCCGTCGTCGCGGGCCATGACGGGCTTGACCAGCTCGATGAAGACGTCACACAGCTCGTACTGCCACCACGCGTAGGCCGTCTGCGTCGCGGCAGAAAAGTCGTACGCCTCCATCGCCTGCGGCCGGGGTGGTGGTGGTGGTGGTGGGTGTGCGGTGTGTGAGTGTGTGTGAGTGTGTGTGTGTGTGGGGGGGGGGGGGGCTGGTGGTGCGGGGCGTGGGTGGGGCGTGGGTGGGGCGTGAGTGTTGGGCGGGTGTGAGGCGGCGGGCGGGAGGGGGTGCGGGCGCGGCGGGCGGCGCGCAGCAGCGCCGGCGGGGCCGGAGCCCCCCCCCCCCCCCCCCCGCGCGCGCCTTGTTGATCGCCTCCACCGCCGCGTTGAGGCGGCTCAGCACCCAGCGCGCCGCGGGCGGCGCCCCGGCAGCGCGTCCGCGAGCGCGGCGCGCGGGAGGGGCGTGAAGCCTGGCGGCAGGTTCATCATGGCAAAGCGGATCGCGTTCCAGAGCTTGTTGCACCAGTGGCGGTACGCGACGACACGCTTGATGTCCAGGTTGATGTCACGCGCCTGGGGGGAGGACGGGAAGGACGGGGGGGGGGGGGGGGGGGGGGGAGGGGCGTGGCTCGCTGGGCGCGCGCGGGGGCTCCGCTCGCGCGCGCGCGGGCGAGCCGGCGGCGGCGCGCGCGGGGGAGCCGGCGGCGGCGCGCTGCAGCGCGGGGAGCGCCTGCCCCGGGGCTGCCATCACTCCCAGGGCCCGGGCGCGCGCGCCTGCGTGGTGTAGGCCACGAGCGCAAAGCGCAGCGCGTCGGTGCCGCACTCCTCGATGCCGTCGGGAAAGTCGGTGCGCTGCGTGTCCTTGGCGCGCGACACCTCCTTGGGGTCGAGGTTGCCCGCCTGGGGGTGGGCCCAGGCGCGCCGCACGCGGCGGGGGACACGCGGCGTGAGCGCGCGCGCGCACGCGCGCTGCGCCGCGGCGTCGTCCCGCGCCGTGTGCCTCGCGCCCCCCCCCCCCTCTACACCCCCCCCCCCTCTACACACACCCACCCACCCACCCACCCACCCGCACCCACCCACCCACACGACCCACCCACGGCACCCACCTTGAGCGTGTCGTGCAGGCCGTTCAGCGTGATGCCCTCGATGACGTGCAGCGGGTCAATCACGTTGCCCAGGCTCTTGCTCATCTTCTTGCCGTGCGCGTCGCGCACCATGGCGTGAAGGTACACCTGCGCCACCGCGCGGCACCGCGCAGGCGCGCGCACGCGCGGGTCAGCGCGGGTCGCGGCGCGTGCGTCGCGCGCTGAGCGCCGCGGTCGCAGCGCGCAGCGTGCCGCGCGGCGCGGCGCCGCCGCGCCTGCTTGAACGGCACTTTGCCGGTGAGCTGCAGTCCCATCATGACCATGCGGGCGACCCAGAAGAAGAGGATGTCGTGCCCAGTCTCGAGCAGGGCGCCGGGGTAAAACGTGGCGAGGTCGCGCGTGTCCGACGGCCAGCCCATCACACTGAAGGGGAAGAGCCCGCTGCTGAACCTGCGCGCGCGGGCGGGCGGGGGGCGCGGCGAGCGCACGGGGCGCGCGGCGGCGGCGGGGGTTTGACACGCCGGCGAGTTTGGGAGGGCGGCCCGGGCAAGCCAGCGCGCGCGGCCTGCCGGTCCCCTCGTGCCCCGTCCCGCCCCTCTCCCCCAGGCGCACCAGGTGTCCAGCACGTCCTCGTCCTGGTGCAGTGTGAACTTCTGGCCCGGGAACTTGGCCGCCGCCGCCGCCGCCGCGTCCTCCTGCGCGCGCGGCGCGCGCGCGCCCGACCGCCCGGCCGTCAGCGCGGCGGCGCGTCCTGCGCGCGCGCCGGCGCGCCTGCCACGCGCCGCGGCGCGCCCCTCCGCCCGCCGCGCGCGCCTGCGTGCGGCCGACGACCCAGCGGTCGCCCTTCTCGCTCGGCCGCCCCGGCACGCCCGCGTCCTCGGGCGCCTCGCCCTCCAGCGTCACATAGTAGGCTGGGATGCGGTGGCCCCACCAGAGCTGCCGGCTGATGCACCAGTCGCGGATGTTCTCGAGCCAGCGGAACCAGGTCGCCTCAAAGTCCTGCGCGTGTGCGTGTGCGCGCGTGCGCGTGGTGTGCGCGTGTGCGTGGCCGAGGCGGCGGCGGGGCGGCGTGGGCGGCCGCGCGGCTGTCGAGCGCCCGCGCGCGAGCGCCCCACGCGCTGCCCGCCGCGCGGCCCCCGCGCGCCGCGCCGCGCCGCCGCGCCTTGGGGATGATCTCGAGGCTGCCGTCGCGCACGGCGTCGACGCTGCGCGCGGCCATGTCGGCGCAGCCGACCCACCACTGCGGCTTGAGCAGCGGCTCGATGACGTCCTTGGAGCGGCTGCTGATGCCGAGGCGCATCGGGTTCTCCGCCGTGCCGCGGAAGAGGCCCGCAGACTTGAGGAAGTCCACCACCGTCACGCGCGCCTGCGCAGCGCGGCACGCGGGCGCGGGCCGGCCAGGGCACGCGTGTGGGCGTTCGTCGTGCGCGTCCGCGCGCGGACGCAGGCGCAGGCCCTGCCGCACGTCGGCGGCGGCGCGGGCGCGGCGCGGGCGAGGGCGCGGCGTGGCGCGGCGCGCGCGCGCCTTGAAGCGGTGCTGTCCCTTGAACGGCCCGCCCGCGTCGTTGATGGCGCCGCTGTCGTCGAGGATGTTGATGAACTCCAGGCCGTGGCGCTTGCCGACGGCAAAGTCGTTGGGGTCGTGCGCGGGCGTGATCTTCACCGCGCCTGGGCGCGGCAGGGGGAGGCGGGTGCAGCGCGGGAGGAGGCGGCGCGCGGGAGGGAGGGGCAGGGGTGAGTGAGCGAGCCGCGGGGGGCCCGTGGCGGCCGGGCGCGCAGCGGGGCGCGCGCGGCGGCGGCGGGCGCGCGGGCGCGCGGGCGCGCGGGCGCGCGGGCGCGCGGACGCGCACCCGTTCCAAACGCCATGTCCACCAGCTCCGCGTCGCACACGATCGGGATGCGCCGCCCGCTCACGGGGTGCACCACGTGCTTGCCGTGCAGGTGCGCGTAGCTGCGCGCGGCGCCGCGGCGCGAGGCGTGAGGTGTTGAGGCGTGGGAGCGACGAGTCGGTCGCCGCGCCCACCACTCGCGCGCCGCGGCGCGGCGCCGCACCGCGGGTCGTCCGGGTGCACCGCGACCGCCGTGTCGCCGAGCATCGTCTCCGGGCGCGTCGTCGCGACGACGATCTCGCCCTCGCCGCCCTCCAGCGGGTAAGCAAAGCTCGTCAGCACGCCAAACTCGACCGGCTGCGCACGTGCAGCCGCGGGCGGCGTGGGCCTCCCACACCCCCGCCACGCGGCGCAGCACGCCCCCGCCCCGCCGCGCGTCGAGCACGCCCCGCCGCGCGCGCGCCCAGGCGTGCGCGCACGTGGTCGAAGCCCGGCACCGAGAGCGCGGTGCGCCCGGGGACGTCGATGTAGTCGACCTCGATGTCGCTCACCGCGGTCAGCAGCCGCGCGTCCCAGTTGACCAGGCGGTTGTCGCGGTACACGCAGCCCGCCTCGTGCATGCGCACAAACGCCTCCAGCACCGCCGCCTGCCCGCGGCGGCGGCGGGGACAGGGGCCGAGGGGGCAGCAGGGCGGTCGGCGGCGGCGCGCGGCGGCGGCGGCGGCGGCGGCGGGGCGGTGCTGCTGCCGTACCGAGCGCGTCTCGTCCATGGTGAACACGCAGCGGTCCCAGTCGACGCTGCTGCCCATGCGGCGCAGCTGGCCGCAGATGCGGCCGCCGTACTCGTCGACCCACTTGAACACCTCGGCCAGGAACGCCTCGCGCCCTGCAAGCGGCGGCGGCGGCGGCGGCGGCGGCGGCGGCGGCGGCGGCGGCGGCGCAAGCGTGTTTTGCATGCTGCCGCCCGTGGGGCACCCCGCGGCGCTCTGGCGGGCGTAGCCCTGCTGCTTTGCTGGCCCCCGCGCACCCAGGTCGTGGCGCGTCACGCCACGCTCCTTGGCCAGCTTCTTCTCCACCACGCTCTGCGGGGGGCAGCGCCGGGCGCGCGGCGCGCCGCGCGGCGGCGGGCGGGGCGGCGGCATGTGCGGCGCGGGCCGCGGCGGCATGTGCGGCGCGGGCCGCGGCGCCGCGCCGCGCACGAGGAGAGGGGCCTGGCCGCCGGGCCGCCTGCGCCTGCCCGCCCCGCGCGTGCGCGCGCGCCTGCGTGGCGATGCCCGCGTGGTCGGTGCCGGGCACCCACAGCACGTTGTAGCCGCTCATGCGCCGCCAGCGCACGATCGTGTCCTGCGCCACGCCGCCGCACGGGCAGCGGGCCGGTCGGCGGCGGGGCGCGCCGCAGGCCAGCGCGCCGCGCAGCGGGGCCAGCGCGCGGACGTGCGCGCCCGGCGCGGCGCGGCGCAGCGCGGCGCGGTGCGGCCCCGCACCTGCACCGCGTTGGTCAGCGCGTGGCCGATGTGCAGCGCGCCGGTGACGTTGGGCGGGGGTATGACGATGGCAAAGGGCGGCTTGGTGCTGTCGGGGTCGGGCTTGAAGAACCCGCAGCGCTCCCACCTGCCCGCCGCCGGCGCGGCGCGCGGCCCGGCGCGGGCGCTCGGCGCGGCGCGGCGCGGCGCGCGCGGGACGCCGCCGCCGCCGCCGCCGCCGCCGCCAGGGCCCGTCCCTGGGCCCGTCGCTGCGCTGCTGTGTCGCCGCGCTCACCAGTCGTACCACGCCGCCTCGACCATCTGCGGGTGGTAGGCCTTGTGCATCTCGCCGTCCAGCGGCTTCTTGTCGCCCGCCGGCACGCGCCGCAGCTCCTCCAGGATGTGCGCCACCTCGGCCGCCTCGGCCGCCTGCGCGCGGCGCGGCCGCGGCCGACAGGGGTCAGCCACCCCATGGCGCGCGGTGGCCGCCGCCGCAGCGCCGCCGCGCCGCCGCACTCGACCCCCACCTTCTTGGCCTCCGCCTCTGCCTTCTTGTTGGCCTTCTTCTCATTGCCAGCGCCGCCGGCCTCCGCCTTGGCCGCGGCGGCGGCCGCCGCGGCGGCGGCCTTTGCGGCGGCCTTGGCCTTCTTGGCCTCCTTCTCGGCCAGCTTGGCCGCCTGCGCGGCAGCGCGGCAGCGGCGCCAGCTCGCGCAGGCGCGGGGGCGCTGCCGCGCGCTGCAGCCGCCGGCCGATGCGAGCCAGCGCGCCGGCCGTCGCGCGCCTTCTTGGCCGCCTTCTCCGGGTCCAGCTCCTTGGAGTCACCACCCTGCATCGCCGTTGCGGGGGCGCAGCACGGCGCGGTCAGCGCAGCCGCCGGCGGGCCGCGCGCCGGCAGCAGCGGCGCCCGCCGCGCGCTCGCCCGCGCCGCCGCCGCACCTGCTCGCCGTCCGCCGCCGCCGCGGCGGGCGGGTCGTTGACCTCTGCCGTCGCAGTCATGGCGCGCCACGCCCGCTCTACGCCCCGGGCTGCGGCGTGCTGCTGGCGGGCCGGGGGCGGCTGCTGCTGCCGCGCGCGCGCGGGCGCCGGGCGGGCGGCTGGCGAGGTGTGCGAGCTGTCAGGGATCCGGGCCCGCCGATGCGCTGCGCCGCGGCGTCAGTGCGCCCCGGAGCAGCGCGGCCAGGGCGGCAGCTGTTCGGGCGATGCGGTTTGGGGCCTGCGCGGGCGAGGGAGCAGCCACTTGCCGCGCGGCCGCCCGGCCGACTTGACCTCACCGACTCAGCGCGCCCGGCCGACGCCCCGAGCGCGCCCAGCCCCAGCACGCACGCCGCGCCGCTGCTGCGGCAACCGCCGGCCGGTGCCGCCGCCGCGCGTCGGCGGCGCAGGCATCCCGAGCGCCGCTGCTGGGCCGCGATCGCTCCCCAACCCCCACCGCAACGCACACGTCGGTCAGTCAGTCAGTGCAGGGCGGCGCTGCCCGTCAGTCGGCGCACGGGACCGCCGCGTTGGCCAGGATCGCCTCGAGCGCCTTGAGCGAGCTCTCCTGCTCGTCGCGCAGCCGCGCGTCGAGCACGTCCACCTGGCGGGCCACCTGGTAGATCGCCGTCTCGGCGCGCGCCTGGCGGTCCTCCAGGCGGCGCGCCAGCTCGGCGAGCGCGGCGCCACCGCCGGCCTCCGCGCCGCCGTCGCTGCTGCCCACGCGCAGCTGCGCCACCTCGGCTGCGAGCGCCGCGACCTGGGGCGGGCGGCGGCGGTGTGAGCGAGGCGCCCCGGCTGCTGCGCACGGCGGCCGCACTGCCAGCGCCCCCGCGCGCACCTGCTGCCGCAGCTCCGCTGCATCCGCGGCCGCGCCCTCCGCGGCGCTCGCGCGCTGCGGCGCCTCCAGCCCCTCGACCAGGCGCTGCACCACGGCCCGCAGCGCCTCGTTCTCTCCGACCACAGCGGCCAGCTGCGCCTGCTGCTCCGCCACCGCGGCCTCCGCCAGCAGCAGGCGCGACATCACGTCGCCGGGCATGGCGGGGCCGGCGCCGATGCCGCCGCCGCCGCTGCCGCCGTCGCTGCCACGCGCACCAGCGACCAGCTTGCCCTCCAGCGCCTCCAGCCGCGCCTCCAGGGCCTTGCTCCCGCCGCCCCGCGAGCCGCGGCCGTCGGCCTCGCCCTCGCACTCGTACAGCGGGTTTGACACCGCCGCGTCGCGCCCGCCGGCGCGGCCGGCCGCGGGCTTCTCGCCGCCGGGCTGCCGCGCCGGCGCGGCCGGCGGCACGGGCGCGCGCGCGCCGGCCAGGCGCGCCGCCTTGAACGCCGCCACGGGCGAGCCGGCGCCGCCGCCGCCGCTCCACGGCGCCGCCGCGCCGGGCGCGGCCCAGTCCGCGCTCGCGCTCAGCGGTCCGCGCCGCCCCGGCAGCGCGGGGCCGACGCGCGTGTCGAGCAGGTCTGCGATGCGCGGCAGCGCGCCTGCGCGGCGCTCGCCGCCGCCGCCCGCCCCGCCGCGCTCGTCGAGCGCGGGGCTAGCGCAGCGGTCGGGCGCGGCCGGGCCCGCCAGCACCGCGGCGGCGACGGCGTCAAAGCCCACGCCCGCCTCGTCGGCGAGCGAGGCCAGGGCCTGCAGAAACTCGGGCAGCGCCAGCCGCCGGCTGCCCGGGGGCTTGCTGCGCGCAAAGATGATGTCCACGGCGCACTGGGACAGCGGGCCTGCGCGCGGCGCGGCGGGGCGGGCTCGGCCGGGGCGCGCGCGCGCCCGCGGCGGCCGCACCGGCTGCCCACGCGCGGGCCCACCCTGCGGCTCCAGCAGGCCGGCGTCGCGGGCCATCGCGTTGAACTGCGCCGCGTTCATGTGCTGCACGCTCGCGCCGACCTGGCGCCCCTGGCCCAGCCGCAGGCGGCAGTACGCCCTGAAGCCGCGCTTCAGCGCGTCGTCGCTCGCCGCGTCGAGCGGCACCACCGGCGCGCGGCGCCGCGCCACGATGCGCCCCTGCCGCGCCGCCTCGGCGTAGTAGCTGCGCGCCGCGGGCCGGCCGGGCGGGCGGGCCGGGGCGGGGCGGGTGGGCGGCGCGCACGCGCGCTGCCGGCGGGCGGCGCGGGGGCGCGCGCTGCGCGCGGCGTGGCCGCGTGCAGCGGCCGCGAGCCGGGGCTGCTCACTGCGCGAGGCGCTGGTAGTACTTGACAAACTCCTCGAGGCTCACGCGCCCGTCACGGTCGACGTCGGCCTCGCGGATGGTGCTGCTCAGGAACTTGCCTGCGGCGGCGCCGCGGCGCGGCGGCGTGCGCGGCGCTCGGGCCGGCGCCGGCGGCGCGGCGGGGCCGGCGCGGCGGCAGCGCGCGCGCGCCGCCGCGCGCGCGCGCGCGGCAGCGGAGCACGCTCACCCAGCTGCCGGGCCTTCATGCCCTCGAGCATGCCGAGGTCCAGCAGGGCGGACATCATCTCCTCGGCGTCCAGGAAGCCGCTGCAGGCGCGCGCGGCGGGGTGAGGCGGGGCGGCGCGGGCCTGGGTCAGGGGTCGGCGGAGCCGAGGCGCTGTGCTCGGGCGGGCGCGCCGCGCCACCGCGCTGCCGCGCACCTCGCATCGCTGTCGTGGCGACGGAACACAGCGGCGGCCTTGTTGGCGGCGCCGCCGCCGGCGAGGCCCGCGATGCCGGCCGGGTCATAAGCGCTGAGCTGGCGGGCCTGCTGCGTGGTCGTGCGCATCAGCCCCGCGCTGGCCGGGCGCGCAGGCGAGCCGCGCGCGCCGCCGGGCGTGCGCACGCGCAGCGAGCCCTGTGAGCTGCGCAGCGTGCCCGCCGACGCGGGCCGGCTGTTGGGCGACCACAGCAGCTGCTGCTGCTGCTGTTGCTGCTGCTGCTGCTGCTGCTGCTGCTGCTGCTGCTGCTGCTGCTGTCGGCTGCCCGCGCCGCCGACCCCGGCCGCCGGCGAGGCCTTGGCGGGGCTGCCGTCGTGGCGGCCGGGGCCCTCCGGAGCGTCGCCGCCCGGCGCCTGCATCGCGCGCGCGAGCGTGTTGGAGCTGAGGCTCGCCGCGACAAAGGAGAGCACATGCTCTGGCACGGGCCCGCCCATCATGAGGTGTTGAAGGCCGGCGTTGCGCGGCAGCGCCGCCGCGAGCGCCTCGGCCGCCTCCCGGCTGGCGACGTCCAGGCGCAACGTGACGAGCGGTGCGGCGCTGGCCAGCAGCTCGCACGCCGCCTCGACCGCAACGCCTGCCAGCTGCAGGCCGCGCACGTCCAGCAGCTGCAGGTGCCGGCTGCACGCAGCCGCGCGCAGCAGCGCCGCGACGCCTTCGGCACCGTCGGCGCCGCCGGCGCCCGCGACCGCGAGCTCCTGCAGCGCCGCGCCGTGGCGCAGCGCGTCGGCGAGCGCCGGCAGCGCCGCCGCGCCGAGGGCGTTGTGGTTAAGGTTGATGCGGTGCAGCGCGCGCGCGCCCGGCAGCGCCGTCGCGATCGCGCGGGCGCCCCCGTCGCCCACGGCGTTGCCCTCCAGCTCGAGCGCGAGCAGCGGCACGCGGCCGAGCAGCGCCGCGAGCGCGCACGCGCCGCCGTCGGTGAGCGCGTTGAAGCTCAGGTCGAGCTGCTTCAGCGCGCAGCCCGCGCCTGGGCGCGCGGCGGGCGGCGGGCGGCGCGCGGGGGGGGGGCGGCAGTCGCGCCGCGCCGCGGGGGAGCAGCGAGCGCGCCGTGCGGCGCTGTGCGGGGCGCGGCGCACCGGCGCCCGCCAGCGCCGCGGCGAGCGAGGTGACGCCGTCGTCGCCGATCGCGTTCTCGCTGAGGTCCAGCACGGTGAGCGAGTCGCAGCGCGAGATGAGCGGCTGCGCCGCGAGCGCCGCCGCAAAGCCGTCGCCCAGCCCGTTCTGGCTCAGGTCGGCCACGACCGCCCGCGCCGCGCCCAGGCAGGCCGCGAGCCTCTCCTGCGCCGCCTCGCCTGCGCCGCGGCGGCGGCGGCGCTGGGGCGTCAGCTGCGGGCGCCGGCGCCGGCGCCGCCGCCGGCGAGGCCCGCCGCCGCTCGCGCTCACCCAGCGCGCCTAGGCCGCAGCCCTTGACGCTGAGGACCTGCAGCTGGCACTTGCTGACTGCCTCCAGCAGCGTGCACCAGCTGTCCAGCGGCTGCGGGCGGCGGCGGCGCGTGGCCGTCTGGGGGGGGGGGGGGGGCTGGGCGCGGCGCGCGGCGCGCGGCAGGGCGCGGCACGCGGCGCACCAGCGCCAGGCCCGACAGGTCCAGCTCCTCCAGCTGGGCGAAGGGCAGCAGCGACGCGACGGCGAAGAGCTGCTCCTCCTCCAGCGCAGCAACGCGGCAGACCGAGCTCGCGCCGCGCAGGCACGCGAGGAACGGCTCCAGCGGCGCGCAGCGCAGCTCCTGGCAGACCTCCAGGTAGCTCGCTGCCGCGGCGGACGACTCCTGCCCCGCGCCGGCCATCGTTTGCCGCGCAGCAGACGCGTTCGCCGCCGACAGCCGCGCGGCGGCGTTTGCGGCGACAGCGGCGGCGCTTCGGGTGGCGGCGAAAGCGGCGCCCGCCCTGTGCACGAGCGGCCGCCCGCAAGCAGCTGACGCGTGGGGCGGGCAGGAGGGAGCGCAGGGAGCGCGGCGCGGCGCCGGCAACAGCAGCAAGACTGGCGGAGAATCGTGGCGCACGCGGCTGCCCACGCGAGCCGGTGTGCGTTTTGGCGGAGCGACGACGGCCTTGCCCCTGGCTGCGCGGGGCATGCGCGCCGGTCAAAAGCGCGCCGCCGCCGCGCCAGAAACTGACGCTGCGTGTCCGGCTGCGGGGCGCAGCCCGGCTCTCTTCTGCCTTTGGAGCGCCGTCCGGGGGGCAGGCTGCGCCCAACTCGGCGGTCGGCGCAGCAGGCCGCGCTGAGCGCTGCCGCGGCTGGGCCGGCAGCCGATGGCGGCGCGCCTTGCGGCGGTCGCTGCAGCTGCGAGCGGCCTGGCCTGCCTGCTGGTCCGGCGGCGGCGGCGGCGGCGGCGGCAGCCCCGCGCGCCACGCTCCGGCGAGCAGGCGGCGTCGGCCGCGCCCGCGTTTGCCGAGCTCGTGGCGGGCCTTGCAGCGCTGCAGGCCCTCACGGACAGCGCCATCGCGGCGGCGGCGGCCAGCGCGCGCGACACGCCGGCGGGCATGCCCCGGCCCGGGCGGCGCTCGGGGCGGCAGTCGACCGTGGAGGGCGCGGCGCCGGGCGGCGGCGGCGCCCCGCCGGGCGAGCCCGCGAGCGGCGGCGCGCCAGGCCGCGGGCGCGCCGCCGGCCTGCAGCTGCCGGTGGGCCGGCTGCAGAGCTGGGGGTCGGGGCTGTCTGCGCCGCCGCGGGCAGCCAGCCGGCGGCGGTGGATGCGGACGCGGGCGCCGCCGGCAGCAGGGCGGGGCGGCAGCAGCGGGAGCGCGCGACAGAGTGGGAGAGAGCGGGCAGGACGGGGGCGGCTGGGGCGCGGTCAGCTGGTTCCGATCGCGGAGCGGAACGGGGGCCGGCGAGCTGGGCGGCGGCGGCGGCGTCCTGGACGCCGGCGGCGGCGCGCGCAGCAGGCTCGCGGTGCTGAGCAGCGCGAGCGGCGCGCCGGGCCTGGCGACGTGGGGGTCGGGCGTGTCGCCGCGCACGACGGCTGAGGACGCGCCGCCGTGCGCCGACGAGGCGGGCCGCGCGTGCGGCGCGCCGCAGCCGGCCGGCGCGGCGCTGGAGCAGGTGGTGGATGCGCTGCTCGCGGAGCGCGTCGAGCTGCAGGCGGCCGTCACGGAGCTGGCGGCGACCGTCGCGGAGCTGCAGGGCGCGGCGGCGGGCTGCGCGGCCAGGCTGGCGGCACAGCACGCGCTCGTGCGCCGCGTCGTCGGCCTCGCGGCCAGCCTCGCGCCGCCGCCGTGCTGAGCGGCGAGCGCTGAGTGTTGAGTGATTGAGCTCAGCGTCGAGCTGCCTTCCGCCGCCGCCGTTGGTTGCGGCGGAAGCTGCACCGCCCGCCAGCGAGCGGCGGCCCGGCGGGTGTGACTGACCGAGCAGCTTCTGCGCGCGTTTCCCCGTGGCCTGGCCGGGTCCCTCAAAAACTCCGTCGCGCGGGCCGGCAGCTCTCCGAGGCCGCACGGCGCGCCGGGGCGAACAAACGACACTCGCGACAGCCGGAGCGCCCTGACCGCGTTTCGCGCTCGCTCGAGGCCACACAAACTCGGCATTTGAAGACCGGAGGAGCGGCGGCGCTGCTTGCGTCTCGGCAGCGGCGCTGGTGGCAGCAGCAGAGAACGCGCGATGCCGCGCTCTTTCCTCGCGCTGTGGCTAGGTAGGGGCGCCGCTGAGCGTGCTGGCGCGTGCATTTGCTCTGTCGCAACCCCTCAAGCGCGCCCACCGGCCGCCGCAGGCCTGCTGCTGGCCGCGGCCTGCGCCGCCGCTGCTGCCGCGCCCGCGCCGTCGCCGCGGCCCGCGGCCGCCGCCGCGGGCAACCCGCTGCTCGCGACCGGCGACTTTCCGGCCTGGGACAAGATCAAGCCCGAGCATGTCGTGCCCGGCGTGACGGCGATGCTCGAGCAGGAGGCGGCGTCGCTGGAGCTGCTCGAGCAGGACCTCAGCCGCGCCGTGGCGGCCGGCAACGTGAGCTACGAGGAGGTGTTCGGCCCCTACCGGCAGCTGTCGCTGCGCATGGACGCGGTGCTGGGGCAGGTCGACCACCTCGCGGTGCGCGGCGCGCCGACGGGTCGAGGCGCTGTGCTGCGCGCACAGGAGGCAGCGGCGGGCGGGTGACGGGCGCACCCACCGACGCCGCCCCCACGCGCCCGCGCGCGCGCCCGCCCTCTCTCGCAGAGTGTGATGGACTCGGGGCCGCTGCGCGACGCGGTCGACGCGGTGTCGCCGCTGCGCGTCGCGTTTGGGCTGCGCCTGGGGCAGAGCAAGCCGCTGTACACCGCGGTCAAGGCGCTGCGCGACACGCCGCGCCTCTGGGGCGGCCTCTCGGAGGAGCAGCGCCGCCTCGTCAACATCACGCTGCAGGGCTTTGTCGACAGCGGCGTCGGCCTCGCGCCCGCGCCGCGCGCGCGCTTCAACGCCATCGCCGACCGCCTGACCAAGCTCTCGACCAACTTTAGCAACAACGGCCTCGACTCGATCAAGGCCTTTGACCTGGTCATCACCGACAAGGCCCGCGTCGCGGGGCTCGAGCAGTCCACGCTCGCCGTCGCCGCGGCAAAGGCCGCCGCGGCGGGGCGCGCCAACGCGACCACCGCGGCGGGGCCCTGGAAGTTCACGCTCGACGGCAGCACCTACTCCGCCATCATGGGCTACGCGCAGGACCGGTCCCTGCGCCGCGCCGTGTACGAGGCGTACCAGCGCATCGCGTCGGCGCCGCCGTCGGACAACGGGCCGATCATCCGCGAGATCCTGACGCTGCGCCGCGAGCAGGCGCGCCTGCTGGGCTACAAGGACTACGCCTCCTACTCGGCCGCCAGCAAGGCGCGGCGCGGGCGGCGCGCGCGCGGCGCCGCGCGGCTGGGTCGTGGGTCGTCGCCGGGGCTCACGCGCGCCGCCGCGCCGCCGCCCGCCGCGCGCGCGCGCGCGCAGATGGCCACGCCCGCCGCGGCCGAGTCGCTGCTGTCGCAGATCGGCCGCGCGTCGCGCCGGCGGCGGTGGCCGAGGACGCGGTGCTGACCGCGTTTGCGCGCAACGCGACCGGCGACGCGGGCCTGGAGCTGCTCTGGTGGGACCGCGCGTACTGGGCTGAGCGGCGCAAGGAGGCGCTGTTCAGCCTGAAGCAGGAGGAGCTGCGCCAGTACCTCCCGCTCGACTCCGTCATGGCGGGGCTCTTCCAGGTGCCCTCCCCCGCCGCGCAGTGCCGCGCAGCGGGGCGCTGCCGCCCGCCCGCGCGGGCCGCCGCCGCGCGCCGCGCCCGGCGTCGCCCCTCCCGCAGGCGCCCCGTCACCCCGCCCCGTCCCCCCTCCCTCCCTCCCTCCCTCCCTTCTCACCTGCCCGCCGCACCACGCCGCCGCGCCCGCCGCGCCGCCGCCGCCAGCTCGCGCGGCGGCTGTACGGCATCGAGATCCGCCCCGTGGCGTCGCCGCCGCCGGTGTGGCACCCCGACGTCAAGGTCTACGCCGTCTCTGACGCGGCGTCCCCCGACACGCCGCTCGCCTACTTTTATACCGACCTCTTCGCCCGCCCCGGGCAGAAGGAGGGCGGCGCGTGGGTGCAGCCCTTTGGCGCGGCGGCGGCGTACCGCCTCGACCCGAGCCCCGCCGCCGCCGCCGCCGCCGCGGGCGCGGGCGCGGGCGCGCGCGGCGGCGCGGCGCCCGGCGCCGCGCGCAACAACGCGAGCGCGTCAGTGCGCTGGAGTGCGCCGCTCGAGGCGTCGACGCGCGCGTGGCTCGCGGGCGCGCCGCGACGGCTGCCGCTCGCGATCGTGGTGGCCAACCAGGACCCGCCCGCGGACGGCAAGCCCAGCCTCATGACAATGGACGAGGTGGAGACCGTCTTCCATGAGGTGGGCCTCGCTGTGCGGCGGCGGCGCGGCGGCGCGGGGGCCCCCTCCCTTCCGCCGCACGCCGCGCGCGGTGCGGGCGCGCGGGGCCCCGGCCCAGGGAGGGGCGCGCGACGCCGCGCTTGATCGCCCGCCGCGCGCGCCGCGCCGCGCGCGCAGTTTGGCCACGCGCTGCAGCACATGCTGACCAACACGTCCGAGGGCCTGCTCTCCGGCATGCGGTGCGGCCGGGGCCGCAGCGCGGCGTGGCGCGGCGCGGCGCGGCGCCCGCCCCGCAGCACGCCGCCGTGCCCGCAGCGCGCCGCGCGCCCACGTGCCCGCGCACCCACCACCACCGCCAGGGGCATCGAGTGGGACGCGGTGGAGGTGCCGAGCCTGATGCAGGAAAAGTTTGTGTACGACAAGGGCACGTTTGACAGCTTTGCCAAGCACTGGCAGACGGGCAAGCCCGCGCCGCCGGGCACATTTGACGCCGTGAAGGGCGCGCTGACCTACCGCAAGGGTGCGGCGCCGACTAGGCGCTGACCGGGCGCCGACGCGCATCATGACAGCGCCGCCGCTCGCACGGCAAACGACGCCGCCACGGCTGGCTGGCCGACGCCCGGCCGCCCGCCCGCTGCCGCCCCGCGCGCGCGCCGCGCCGCGCCCTGCCCCGCCAGGCACCTACACGGCGGGCCAGCTCGTGTACGGCACCACCGACCTGCTGCTGCACACGACGTACGACCCCACCGGCCCCACGCCGCCCAACGCGGTGCACCAGGCCCAGTACGACAAGCTCATGGTGCGTGTGTGTGTGGGAGGGGGGGAGGGGTGAGCCCTGACACGCAGCCTGACGCGCAGCCCCTGACGCGCAGCCCTGGCACAGCGCGGCGAGGGGCGCGCGCCGACGCCGCCGCCGCGCGCGCGCGCGCCCCCACCCCCGTGCGCGCGCGCAGGCGTACAAGCACAACCCCAACGACAGGCAGCTCAACAACTTTGGGCACATCTTCTCCGGCGGCTACGCGGCAGCCTACTACAGGCGCGCGCGCCGCCGCCGCGGCGCGCGGCGGCGGTCGGCGGTCACCGCCGCGGACCGCCGCGGCTGCCGCGCCGCCGCGCGCCGTCACGCGCTGCCCGCGCTGCCGCCCCGGGCCCGCCGCCGACCGCTGACCGCCGACCGCCGCCGGGCGCCGCCCGCCGCGCCGCGCCGCGCCGCGCAGCTACATGTGGGCCGACGTGATGGCGGCGGACGCGTTCACCGCCTTCCTGGAGGCCGGCGCCAGCAGCGCCCAGTCGGCGCTGGGGCGGCGCTTCCGCGCGACCTTCCTGTCGTCGGGCGGCGCCGTGCCGCCGGGGCAGGTGTTCAAGAACTTCCGGGGCCGCGCGCCGAGCGTGACGCCGCTGCTCAAGTACAACGGCTTGCTGTGACACGCAGTGCCAGGCGCGTGGGGGCGGGGGGGGGGGCGCACGGGGGGCGCGGCGGGCGCCGTCTGACTGGCAGTCAGCGGTGGGCGCGCTGGGCGGGGCATGCGCTGCGGGATCGCGCCGGGCGCTGGCGCGCAGCAGGGGAGTCCTGTAGTCACAGCTCAGACCCGACCCTTGCCCCGACCCTCACTCCGGAAGCGGCGGCACCTCCTCCGCCTCGCGCTCCGCCGTCATCAGCTCCAGCTCGCCCGCCGCCGCTGGCTCCGCCAGCTCGCGCACCGGCGCAGCCTCTGGCTCGTCGGCCGTGTCCGCGACCTGCCAGCGGCTCTCCGCCACGCCCGCCCCGCTGGCAGCCGCTGGCTCCGCCTCCGCCGTGAGCGCCGCCCCAGCGCCGCCGCCCTCGCTCTGGCTGAAGCTGCGCAGCTTGGCGGGCGGCGCGACGCCGAGCGCGGCGCGCCCCGCGGCAGCATAGTAGGACAGGTCCGCCAGCTCCTGCTGCAGCAGCGCCACGACGTTGCCTGTGTGCGCACAGCGGCGCGGCGGGGCAGGCGGCGTGGGCGGCGGCGCGGTCGCCGCGCGCGGCCGCCGCGCGCGGGGGCGCGGCCGTCGCGCACCGTGGTGCGCCGCGTCCGACACCATCTGCGCGTGCGCCTGCTTGAGCTGGGCGTGCTGCGCGGAGAGCGCGAGGAACTCCTGCACGGTGGCGTCGTAGATGGAGCGCTGCCCGCGCACCTCGGCCTCAAGCTGCGGCCGATGGCGCGGCGGCGGCGTCAGGCAGCTGCTCCCGGCCGGCCCCGGCCAGCCCCCGCACTGTGCTTGGCGCGGAGCGCGGCGCCGCGCGGCGCACCCGCTGCACCGCCTGTGCGTGCTCCGCCGCCGCGGCGCGCGCGCGCTCCTCGGCCGCGGCCGCCGCGCCCTGCGCGGCGGCCGCCTGCTGGAGGACCTCGCCCGTGTGGCTGTCGGCGCGCGCGACCTCCAGCATCGCCGCCGCCAGCTCCGCCCTCGCGCCCGACAGCTCCGACTCGAGCTGCGCCGCGCGCTGCTCCGCGTCGCGCTGCGCGCGCGCCGCCGCATCCGCGCCCTTGGCCGCCGCCGCCGCGTCGCTCTGCGCCGCCGCGAGCTGCTGCCGCAGCGCCGCGGCCTGGCGCACCGCCGCGTCGTGCGAGTCGGCGTTGTCCGCGCGCACGCGGTTGAGCTTCTCCAGCTCCGCCACCTGCGCCTCCACCACCGCCTCGAGCTTGGTCTGCAGGCCGAGCACCTGCGTCTGCAGCGCCGAGTTGGCAAAGCGCGCGTCGCGAAGCGCCGCCTCGAGCGACGCCCGGAACGCCTCCGCCACCCTGAGCTGCTGCGCGAGCGGCTCCGGCTCCGCGTCGCCGCCGCCGCCCGCGGGGCGGCCGCGGCCCGCGGGGATGCGCGACGGGCTGCCGCCGCCGGCCGCGGCCGCGGTCGCGGCGGGGCGGCGGGGCCGTCGTCGCCGCCGGCGGGGCGCGGGATGCGCGATTCGACCGCGACCGGCGGCTGCGCCTGCACGCCGGCGTGCGCCGACGCGGGCATCTCCGTTGCCGCGTCGGCGCGGCCGCGCACGGCCTTGATGCCGCCCCCGCCCTCCGCCTGCGCCGCCGCCGCCTGCGCCGCAGCGAGCGCCGCCTTGGCGGCCAGCGCCTCGAGCTGCGCGTCCGCGAGCTGCTGCGCGAGGCGCGCGACGCGCTGCTGCGCGGACTGCGCGGACTCGCCGCCCGGCGACGCCGGCGCCGGCGCGCCGCAGCAGGCGCCCAGCAGGCCCATTGTGTGAGGCAGAGCTGCGGGCCGCGGGCGGGCGGGGCGGCGCGGCGGCGTGGCGGCGCCGGCGGCCGCAGTTGCGCGCGCGCCGCTGCTGGGCGCTGGTCCGCGCTCAGCGGCGCGCCAGCGCGCGGCGCCCGCTCGGGAGCAGCGACATACACTGCCTGGGTGAGCTGGGACTGCCTGGCGGGGCCGCTCGGGCGCGGGTCCCGGAGCACGACTTGGCTGGCGCGCGCGGTCGCGACCGCGGGCCGCCTGCCTCCGCGACCGCGGGGGACGGGGGACGTGTGAGCTGCCGGGTGCGGCGAGAGATGTTTCCGAGCACGAAAAGGGTCGACCGCCTCCTGGCCTGCCGCGCCCGCTGCTGCTGCTCCGCGCGCCGCCCGGCGGACCTTGACAGACGGCGCGAGCACGCCACGCGCCTGCCCACGACTTGAGCAGCAGCAGCAGCGCCGCCCTCGCGCCCCCCTCTGCCGGCGCCCTCCTCGTCTCTCAGGCCGCCGTCAGCGCTCCGCCGCAGCGGGCCTGATCGGCCGCGGCCCGCGGCGCCCCGGCACCGCGCGACCCCCGCACACAGGCGGCCGGCCATCGCGCCGCAGACATGGTGCGCGGCGGCCACCGCCACGGCGCCCGCGGGCGCGCCGCGCGCCGCTGTGCGGCTGCACGCGTTGGCAGCCTGCCGCCGCGCTGCCGCACGCGCGCGCCGGGGCGCGGGCGGGGCCGCGCCGACAGCGCCGGCGGCCGCTGCTGCCGCCGCCGGCCGCCGCGCCAGGCGCTCTTCATTCTCTACGAGTCCGCCTCCGGTTTTGCGCTGTTCGACATCAAGGGCCTCGATGAGATCGGCTCGGCCGCGGACAAGGTCCAGCAGAGCGTGACGTGCGTGGCGCGGGGCGGAGCGGCCGCGGCCGCAGCAGCGCTGCTGCTGCGCCCGCGCGGCGGCGGGCGGGCGGCCGGGCGTGGGGCGCGCGGCCCGCCCACGCGGCCCCGCCGCCGCGCGCGTACACGCGCGCCGCAGCGACATGGAGCGCTTTGGCAAGGTCGCGAAGCTCGCGGCGTTCAAGCCCTTTGCGAGCGCGGCGGACGCGCTGGAGCAGATCAACGCGGTCAGCGAGGCGCAGCTCACGGACGACCTCAAGAACTTCCTGACCATGAACCTGCCCAAGGCGCGCAGCGCAGCACGCGGCGGCGGCGGCAGAGGCGGCGGCGGCGGCAGAGGCGGCGGCGGCGGCGGCAGCGGGGGTCGTGCAGCAGCGCCCGGGGGTGTGTGCGGGCCGGCGGCGCGCCCGGACGCGCGCGCCGACGCATGCCGCCGCGCCCGCCGCGCACTGCGCGCGCAGGCCAAGGACGCCAAGAAGGCCAAGTTCCAGCTCGGCGTCGCGGAGCCCAAGCTCGGGAGCGCGATCCAGGAGAGCACGCAGGTGCCGTGCGTGTGCAACGAGTTTATCGGCGAGCTGCTGCGCGGCATCCGGGCGCACTTCAACCGATTCATTGACCTCAAGGATAAGGGTGAGCCACGCGCACACACACACGCGCAGCAGCAGCGCACCAGCGTGCCGGCGGCAGCGCGGCGCGCGCGCGCGCGGCCACGGCGCGGCGGCGGGGCGCAGGCTGGGGGCGGGCCCGCCGCACGGCGCGCGGCGGCCGGGCGCGGCGCGCGGCGCGCGGCGCGCCGCGCCGACGACGCCGCGGCCCCCCGCGCGCGCGCGCCGCCGCGGCCGCGCGCAGACCTGCGCCAGGCGCAGCTCGGGCTCGCGCACTCGTACTCGCGCGCCAAGGTCAAGTTCAACGTCAACAAGGTCGACAACATGGTCATCCAGGCGATCGCGCTGCTCGACACGCTCGACAAGGACATCAACACCTTCATCATGCGCGTGCGCGAGTGGTACTCCTGGCACTTCCCCGAGCTCATCAAGGTGCGGCGGCGGCGGCGGCGGGGCGGGCGCGGCACGCGCGCGCACGCACACCGTGCTGTGCCGCGCGCCGTGTCGCGCCGCGCCGCGCCGCGCCCCTCCCCGCCCCAGCCCGCCGTCCTCCAACCTGCCGCCCGCCGCGCCCGCCCCGCGCCGTGCCCCCCTGCCCCTGCCCCCCCCCCCCTCGGGTCAGGTCGTGCCCGACAACTACCTCTACGCCCGCGTCGCGCTCGTGGTGGGCGACAAGTCGGGCCTGAGCGAGGCCCACCTGCCCGCGCTGACCGAGGTGCTCGCCGACGAGGCCAAGGCGCGCGAGGTGCTCGACGCCGCCAAGGCGAGCATGGGGCAGGACATCTCGCCGATCGACCTCATCAACATCGAGACCTTTGCGCGCCGCGTCATCAGCCTCGCAGAGTACCGCGCTAAGGTGGGCGCGCGCGCGCGGCTCGCGGCCGCCGCCCAGAGCGCCGCCCGCCGCGCGCGCGCCGCGCTGAGCCGCTGAGCCGCCGGCCGCCGCGCCGTGTGCGCCGCCGGCCGCAGCTGCACACGTACCTGAACGACAAGATGCACGCCGTCGCGCCCAACCTGTCGGCGCTCATTGGCGAGATGGTCGGCGCGCGGCTCATCAGCCACGCGGGCAGCCTCACCAACCTCGCCAAGTACCCCGCCAGCACGGTGCAGATCCTGGGCGCGGAGAAGGCGCTCTTCAGGCGCGCGCGCCCGCGCCGCGCGCCGCGTGCCGCCGCGCGCCGCCCGCGCCGCCTGCCCTCGTCGCGCCGCCTGCGCTCCGCGCGCCGCCGCGCCCGCCGCCGCCGACGCACGCATGCTGAGCCCTCCGCTGCCCGCGCGCCTCGGCGCCTCGCGCGCCGCCGCGTGCGCAGGGCGCTGAAGACCAAGGGCAACACGCCCAAGTACGGCCTCATCTTCCACTCGAGCTTCATCGGCCGCGCGAAGCAGCGCAACAAGGGCCGCATCAGCCGCTACCTCGCCAACAAGGCCAGCATCGCGAGCCGCATCGACTGCTTCATGGACGCGTCGACGAGCGCGTTTGGCGAGAAGCTGCGCGACCAGGTCGAGGAGCGGCTGCGCTTCTACGAGGACGGCGTCGCGCCGCGCAAGAACCTCGCCGTCATGCAGGCGCGGCAGCGGCGGCGCGCGCGGCGGGGACAGGGCGGCGGGGGCGCGGGGCCGGGGCGCGGCGGCGGGCGCGCGGGGCTGGGGCAGGGCGGCGGGGGCGGCGCGCGGCGCGCGGGCGCCGACGGCGGGCGCCGCACTGTGCGTCGCGTCGCTGCGCAGGAGGCAATGGACAAGTTCAAGAGCCAGCTCGCGGACGAGGAGGTCGTGCTGGACGAGGGCGGCGGCAAGAAGAAGGACAAGAAGAAGAAGCGCAAGGCCGACGCCGACGACGCGCCCGCGCCGGGTGCGCGACGCGCGCGCGCGCGTGCGCACGCCGCCGCGCTGTGCCCGCCAACCGGCCGGCCCGCCGGCCTGCTGACCCGCCGCGTTGCCTGCCTGCCCGCGCGCAGCCGAGGCGGCGGGCAAGAAGAAGAAGGCCAAGGGCGAGGAGGGGGAGAAGAAGAAAAAGAAGGCCAAGGCCTGAGGAGCGCCGCGGGCCGCAGGCCGCGGCGAGCCGCGTGCGGCGCCCCGCCCCGCCTGCAGGCGCAGGCGGGGCGGCGGGGCGGCCGCCGGCCGGCCGCCGCAGCCATGCGCAGGGCGGCAGGCTGCGCGGCCCCAAAGCGAAGGCTGTACATGTTGTTTGACCCCGAACCCAACCCCTGCTCTCCCTCAGCACTGCGGAACTGACGGCAGGAGACGCGCGCGGCGGGTTGCCGGCAGGCTTCCGCTGCGGCGCGTGCGGGCACGAGCGAGCGAGGGCGCGCGCGCGCAGTAACCAGCGACACCACGCCCTTGGGCGCCGCTGCCGCGCCGCTCGCGCGCGCGCGCTCGAGTCACTCAAGTCACTGCGGCGTCACGTGGGAGCTCATTTGAGGACGCCCTCACATGAGGAGGGCGTAAAAGAGATTCAGAGGCTCCGCGTACAGGCTGCTCACGCGCCCGTTGCCCGAGCCCTGCTGCGCGAACGCCGCCTCGGCGCACCAGCCCAGCAGCTCCTCCCACTCGGCCGCGCACGCGTCATGCTCGGCGCGCACCGCTGCCGCGCCCTGGCCCGACGTCTGCGACGTGGCGGCGGCGGCGGGGGCGGGGGCGGGGGCGTGGTGTGGCGCGGCAGGGCGCCCCGCGGTCGCCCCCGTGGGCCGCCGCCGCGCGCCGCACGCCGCGCCCCCGGCGCCGCGGCGCCGCACGCGAGCCACGTCATCGAGCAGGGCGTCGAGGCTCGGCGCGAGCGCGCGGCGCAGCTGCAGCACGCCGCTGCCGGGGTCGGTGAACGCGTCGAGGTGGCCGCCGCGCGCGAGGAAGTAGAAGCGCGGCCCGATGTGGCCCCGCAGCGACAGCGACAGGTACTCCGGCCACGCGAGCAGGTCGGCGGCCTCGCCGCCGATCACGTCTGACAGAAAGTTAAGCCTGCGCGCGCGCGCGCGCGCGCGCGCGCCCCGTCACGCAGGCGGCGGCGCGCGGCGGGGCTGGCCGCCGGCGGCGCGCGCGCGCGCGCCCGCGCTCACTTGCTGACGACCGCCTCGCGGCTCTCGGCCAGCAGCTGCGGGCACGCGCGCAGCAGCTGGCTCAGCTGCTCGCCGGGGCCGAGCCCGGCCGCTGCGAGCGCAGCGAGCACGGGGCGCAGCTTGGCCTCGACCGGCAGCTTGAGCACCGCGGGGCAGCTCGCCAGCAGCGCCGCCGCCGCCTCCGAGCTGCCCAGCACCTCCGCCAGCAGCTCCAGCTTGGGCTGGACGCTGTAGCCCCAGCTGCGCAGGCCCTGCGGCGGCGGCGGTGGCGCGGCCGCCCTGGGCCGGGCGGCGCGGCGGGCGCCGCGCCCCAGCGCCGCCCGCGCCGCGCCGCCCCGCCCCGCCCCGCCCCGCTTGCCTGCAGCCAGCCGGTGTCGGGGTCCCACATCGTCGGCAGCGCGCGCTGGCCCGCGGGGCCGAGGGACGCGAAGAACGCCAGCTTCGGCTCCAGGTCTGCCTCGACGTCCCACCCCAGCACGGCGGGCCACTGCTGCAGCGCCACCAGCAGCGCGTCGCCTTCCAGGCCCAGCCGCGCCCGCAACCGCTCAGCGACAGCCCGCATCGACGCCTGCGTGCTGCCCGGCCGCAGCGCGACCGCCCAGCGCGCCCAGCTGCGCAGGACGTCGGCCTCGGGCAGCGCGAGGTCGTGCCGCAGCAGCAGGAGGAGCTGGCCGGCGACGTAGATGTCAGCCGTGAAGAACACCTCGGGCTGACTCCGCAGGCACTCGGCGACCGCGGCGCGTTCGAAGCCGACGGCGCCCAGGAACTCCAGCCACGACGCCAGGTCGGCGTCCAGCAGGCGCGGGTGCTCCGTGAGCAGCCTGCCCTGCACGCGCGGCACGAGCTCCGCCAGGAGCGCCAGGTTGTCGCGCACGCGCGCGTCGAGCGGCAGCTGCGCGAGCGCCGGGTGCGCCGCCAGCGCGCGCGGCGAGTCAAAGCCGTCGACGTCCGTGATCAGCTGCTCCAGAGCGCCGCCACCGCCGGCCCCGGCGACGACGCACGGCCCCGGCGACCGCCGGCAGCGGCGCGCCAGCGGCGGCGGGAGCGGCCCGCGCCGCGCAGCGGAGGCACCCGCCGCGGCAGCCGTCGCGGCAGCAGCGGCCGCGCAGGGCCGGCACGCGCGCTGCGCCATGAACGGCTGCCCACGGGGGCTGCTGCTGTTGCGTTCGCGCGGCGCGCTGCAGCGAGCGCACGCGCTGCTGCCTGCGCCGCTGGCGCCCCAGGCGGCGGCGGGCTCGCCCTGGCCGCGATCGTGGCGGGCTGTGTGCGGGCGGTGACGCAAGCGGCTGCTGCGTCAAAGCCGCCGCGGCTGGACCGCCGCCGCAGGACCGCTCGTGACGCGTCCGGACCGCCACGCGGTTGCGATGCAGCAGCACGGCGAGCGCTCCACTCCTCTGCTCAACTCACGATCAACTCGGTCCTCCACATAGCTGCATGATCGGGGCCCGCGATCAGGCGCCCCGCCGCTCCAACGACACGCGCACACAAAACTGGCCGCGCAACGCGCAGTGAAGATGCAGACTGCGTCGCTGGCACGCACATGCATGCCCACCCCCGCTGCCACGCTCCTAGATGACTCGCGCCGCCGGTGACGCCGCCTGCGCCGCGCCCGCGCCGGCGGCCGCGCCGTGCGCCTCGAGCAGCTGCGAGACCGCCGCGAGGCGGTGAGCGGCGTCGCGCAGGTGCGCCGGGCGGCCGTGGCCGGGCAGCACGTGCAGCCAGTCCCACTGCAGCAGCTTGCGGACGCTCTCGAGCTGCTGAGGCACCGAATACCAATTGAACTCTGCGCATTTCGAAGCAGAAGGAGAGGTGTGAGGGCGCCTGCGCGGGGGTCTGCGCTCTGCGGCGGCGCTGCGGGCCTCGCGGCGGCACGCTGGCGCGCGCCTGTGAAGACGAAAAGCGCCTCCCCGGGCGCGTAGCCGGCCGAGAGGTGGTCGCCGCTCAGCAGGGCGCGGTCGGGGGCGAAGTGGAGGCAGACGTGGCCCTCGGTGTGCCCCGGGGTGAAGATGAGCTCGACGTCGTCGCCGCCGTCCGGCAGGCGCCACGGGCCTTCGCCGGCGAGCTTGTGCTCGACGCTTGCCGTGTCGGCGTTGACCTCGCGCGTGTGCAGGATGCGCTCCGCGCCAAAGTGCGCCGCCCACTTGGCGTGGTCCGCCACGTCGTCCCTGCGCGGCCGCAGAGGGGGCCGGGTGAGCGGCGCGCGCGGGGCGGCGCCGCGCCGCGTCGCGCGCCGCGCCGCGTCGCGCGCGCCTGTGCGTGAGGAAGATCCAGCGCACGCCGCCGAGCTCCTGCAGGCGCGCCGCGAGCACGGGGTTGAACCGGGGGCTGTCGACGAGGACGTTGCCGCCCGGGCGCAGTATGAGGAAGCTCTCGCCGCCGTACGACTTGGCGCTGCGCCAGCCGCACGCAAACACGCTGCCGCAGCCCGGCACGGGCGCGGGCAGGGCGTGCTGCGCGGCCTTGAGCTCCGCGCTCGTGCGGTCCTCGGCGTGGATGGAGAACGTCGGGCAGGAGAGCAGCGCCTGCAGCGCGCGCACGCGCGCGCCGGCGTCCGCCGGCTGCGCCGTCACCGCGGACTGACGGTCGACGCGGCCAAACGTCTCGGGCGCCATCATCCTGCACGTATCGCAGTCTGCGGAGCGGCAGCAGCAGTGCGTGGGAGCGGGCGCGATGAGAGCGCCCGTGGGAGCGGGCGTGGGAGCGGGCGCCCGTGGGAGCGGGCGCGAGCGGCAGCGGCGGCGGGCGGCCCGGCGGGCGGCCCGGCGGGCGGCCCGGCGCGGCGGGCCTAGGAGCAGGCGCACCGATGCAGGTGTGGTCCACGAAGAACGCGCCGTCGACGTTTTGCGGCCGCCGCTCGCGGCTGTCGGTCGCCACGCCGCGCGCAAAGGTCTCGCCGCCTGCACGTGCGCGCACGCGCGTCCTGGCTCCGCCAGCGGACGCCGCGGCGGGGGCGCCCCGCGACGCCACGGTGCGGGCCTGCATGGCCGTCCTCGCTGGCGGCGTTGGAGGCTGCTCTCGGCGGCGCGGTGAGTCTATCTGTGTGCGCTCTGCGTCGCGCGGGTGGCTCGTGGGGAGGCGATCGTGCGGGGGGCGCCGCGGGAGCGGGCTTTTATGCAGCGGCGGTGCGGCGGCAAACGGCGAGCAAATTGACGTGACGACCCCGACCGCTGGTGCTTGCACCGCTGCAAGGTCCTCACGCCGCCAGCCCCCCGTCGCCCAGGCCCTCCCCTGCCGCGGCGTTGCGCTCGCCGCTGCCGCCGTCCGCCGCGGCGCAGCCCGCGGCACCCGCCGCCGCGCCGTCGCGCTGGTCCTGCGCCTGCTTCTCCTCAGCGGCCGGCCCCGGCTCCTGGAGCTGAGGCAGCTCCTGCCCCAGCTGCAGCTCGGGCAGCTCCAGCTGCAGCTCGGGCGGCAGCTCCAGCGGGCGCTGCCGGAAGTAGCAGACGACGTGCAGGAACGCGTCGAGCCCGAGCCCGGCGCCGCCGGCGCGCGCGGCGAGCGCGTCGAGCAGCGCGACGCAGGCCGGCGCGGCGGGGTCCAGCCCCGCGAGCACCGCGAGCTCCTGCAGCTGGTGCGGCAGCACCGCCGCCGCGAGGTCGTCGCCGCCTGCGCGGCGGCCGGGCGTGGGGCGCGGCGGGGCGACGGGCGTCGTGTGCCGCGCGCGCCAAGCCCGCGCGCCGGCGCGCCCCGGGCGCGCGGCGCCGCACCCGCGATGAGCACAAAGGCGTGGCGCAGCAGGTCCATCGTCTCGGCCGTGAACGTGCCGTCGGCGGACGCGAGCGCCGGCGCTCGCCGCCGCACCGCCGCAAACTCGCGCGCCGTGACCCGGCTGGGCTGGCACAGCCCGAGCGCCGGCAGCGGCGCCGGCGCGCGCGCGCCGCCGGGGCGCAGCGCCAGGCCGCCCGCCGCGAGCGCGCCGCGCAGCGCGCTCGGCAGCGGCTCCACGTCGGCGTCGCAGAGGTCAAAGACCGCGCCGCACGTGGGCCGGCCGCCTACATACTCCGCCACGTACTTGCGCCCTGCGCCGGGCGCGGCGCAGCGTGACGGGGCTCGGCGCGGCGTGACGGGGGCGGGCACGCACGCGCACGGGCGGCGGCCGCGGCGGGGCGGCGGCGCCGCTCGTTGCTGGCCCGCACCGCGCGCGGGCATGTAGGTGGTGCCCAGCCCCACGCGCACGTCGTCCGCAAAGCTGCCCACAAACACCGAGCCGCCGCCCGCCGCGGTCAGCACGCCCGCGCCGTGGCGGCGGTCCGCGCGCCAGAGGCCGTCGTAGCAGCTGCCGTCGGTGTACGTCAGCTTGCCTGGCCAGGCATGGGGCGCCGCAGGCGCAGGCGTGGTGGTGCACGCGTGACGCGCGGCGCGCGCCGCGCAGGCGCTGCCACCAGCGCACGGCCCAGGCCAGCCCGCGGCAGCCGACGCGCGGCGCGCGCCGCTGCAGCGCCGCACCTGGGCCGCTGCGCTTGCCCGCTTCCCACGCGCCGACGTAGTCCTCGCCGTTGGGGTAGTGAGCGGTGCCGTCGCCGTGGCGCACGCCGTTGGCAAAGCTGCCCTCGTACGCGAGCCGCGACGGCGCGCCCGGCGCAGAGCCCTGACACCGCGCGTCGGCGGCGCGGCGGCGTTGAGCCACTAAGCGGCACGCCGCACAGCCCAATTGCGCGCCGCGCCCACCCAGCGCCCACCCACCGCCACGGTGAGACGGCCACGGCCGTGCGGCCGCCCTGCCCGGACGGCGCCCTCGTAAATGCTCCCCTGGCTGCCGGCCAGGAATCCGGGCTTGCCCGCGCGCCCCGGGCCGACGAGGCTGGCCGTGAGCGGCTTGCGGTCGCGGTGGCGCGACAGCGGCGGCGCCGGCGCCGGCCGCGCGGCGCGCGGCAGTGTCGGATGCGGCGGCTCCGCCGCCACGCGCATCAACACGACGCTGGGCTCGGGAAGGTGGCCGTACCGGCCCGACGGCAGCTCGGCCGGCTGCGCGGCGACGGCGGCCGCGGCGCTTCTGGGTTGCTGCTGCGCGTCGCCGGGCGCCGCGGCGGGCGCCCGCGGGCCTTGCACCGTCATGATGGCGCTGTCAGCTGGCCGCAGGACGCGCGGCGTTGCGCCAGGGGCGCCGCCGCGGGCCACGTACAGCGCACGCGCGAGCTACTGCTCGCCACAAGGGGCGTCTGCGAGTGCGAGCGGCTCCGGCGGGGTCGCGAGGAAAAGCTGGCGCGAATGGGAGCGCTGCTGGCGTGTCCTGGCCGCTCGGGTTTGCCAACAGCTGTAGCGCTGCGCAACAGCCAGCCCGCCCATCCCGCACGCCGAACCCCACGGTCGCGGATCCGCTTCGAAGGACACACTGTTCACACGTCGCGCCCCTCACCAGCGCAGGCGGTCACAGGCGGCGCCGCGCCAAGCCGACCGGTCGCAGCGCGCCCACCCAGCAGCACCAAGCCTGCTGTTCGCCCAGTGCTCGCGGCCGCCCACGGCGCGGCGCGGTGCTGCCGCAGGCGCAGGGGCGTGATGAGGGCGGCGCGGCGGCGTGCGCTGCGTCCGAGGACAAAAAAACAGGACGCGTGCCGTCCTGCAAGCGCCGTGAGCTCCCCGCTGCCGCACCCCCGCAAAGCCCGCAAAGCCCCACGCCGCCGCGCGCTCACACGCCGAGCGTGGCCTTGACGAACGCCTCGATGTCCGCCGCCAGGACCATCGTCGCCCTGAGCTCCTCGCGCGCCTTGGGGATCGCGTCCACGCTGCCCTCGCGCGCCATGTCCTGCGGCGGCGACTCGCGGCGCCGCTCAGCCGCCCGGGGCGCGTGGCGAGGCCCCGAGCGCGCTCTGGCGCGCCCTGGCGGCCGCGTGCAGACGCCCCCGCGGCGCCGCGCGCGCGCACGAGGTATGCATCGAGCTTCTGGTAGCTCAGCACGAGCGCCTCCATCTTGGCCTGCGCCGCCGCCTGCGTGGCCGCGGGCTCCAGGTCGGTGACGTTTTTGAGGACGATGCGGAAGGTGCAGGGGTCCTGCGCGCGCCGGCGGCGGCGGCGGCGGCAGGGTGAAGAGGCGGCGTGCGGGCGGCGGCACGGCGGCCGCGCGCGCGGGCGGCGGCGCTCTCTGCGCGCCCCGCACCGAGAGCTGCCACTTTTGCGTGAGCAGCGAGGCCTTGGTCTCGATGGTGTCGGACTCGAGGGCGTCAAACATGTAGCAGTTGAGCGAGCTCGCCCGCACCAGCTGCAGCGCGGCGAGCGCCTCGTCGCTGCCGATGCTGCTCGCCGCGCTCAGCATGTCATCGGCCTCGCGCAGCCGCCGCTGCGCCACGTAGATGGGCGCCAGCAGCTTGGCGCCGCCGTTGGCGCTCCGCCGGCCGCGCCACCACCCCACGAAGCTGCCCGCCGCGGCCTGCGCGAGCGTGGCGCCGCTCGCGCCGGCCGCCTCCTCCGCGGCCGCGCGCGGCACGCCGCAGCCGCCCAGGAGCGCTGCATTGACGGCCAGCGCGGCCAGCAGCCGGCGCCGGCCCGCGTCGTCGGCGCTCGCGCAGCGCTGGTCGCCGGGCGCCCCCGCGCCGGCGCGGGCTGCTGCTGCTGCGCACGCGCCGCCGCGGCGCAGCGCGTCGCGGCCGCCGGCCGAGCGGCGCGTCCGATCCGACCGGCACCCGAGCGCCCCGCCCCGGGCACGGCGCGGCTGAGCCGCATCTCTCCGCAGCGGGCGCCGCTGCGCGGGCGCGGGCGCGGGCGGCGGCACTGGCGGCGCTGGCGGCGCGGCGGGTCGACGCGGGCGGGGAGCGGCTCGGCGGGCGAGTCGGCGACGCGGGCGGCGTGGGCTGCGATTTGATCTCGGAGCGGCAGCTGGGCCGGCATGCGGCCGCTTGAAAACCACAAACGCCAGCTCCGCGCGCCACGCTCCACGCACAAACGCCAGCTCTCTCTCTCCACGCACAACCAAACGCTCCCGCCGCGGAGCCCGCCCGCACGCCAGCAGCAGCAGCAGCTGTCTGCGCCGCGCCGCGCCGCCGCGCGCCGCCCACCCCGCCGCACGCCCCATGGCCAAGCGGAAGGGCCAGGGCAAGGCCGCCGCCGCCGCTGGCGACGGCGGTGAGCAGCAGGAGGCGGGCGCGGACGCGGGCGGCGCCGGCGCCGCGCCGGCGGCGCCAGAGTCGCCACCCGCCGGCGCTGCGCCGCCGCCGGCCGCGGAGGAGGACTCCCTGGACGCGATGGACGTCGAGGCCCTGCGGGCCGAGCTGGCCGCCGCGCGCGCTGAGATCGCGCGCCTGCGCGCCGAGCTGGCCGCGGCGGGCGGGCAGCGCGACGCGGCGCCGCGCGCCGCCGCTGCGCCGGTGGCCGAGCTCGCGGACAAGCTCGCGCGCCTGCGCAAGGAGCAGCAGGAGGCCGACGCCGCGCGGGACAAGGCCTGGAAGCAGCTCAAGGTGCGCGCGGCGACCGCGGCGCCGCGCGGCCCGCGCGCACGCGCCCGCCTGCCGACGCCGCCCGCCCGCGCCGCGTCGCTGGCGCCCGCGCGCCCAGTCGGTGGTGCAGGAGATCAGCCAGCTGGCAAACCCGGACTACCTCGCGAGCATCCAGGTCAAGGCCAGCGAGTGAGGAGGCGGGAGGGGGCTGCTGGCGCGTTCCCGGAGGCTGAGGCGCTGCATGCGGGGGCGACGGGCGGTGGCTGGCAGGGGAGAGGGGGGGGGGCATGCTGCGTGGGGAAGCAGAGGGGGTGGGATGGGCAGCACTGCGTGGTGCCTCGCCTGCGCTCGCGGGGCTGGGCCGGGTCTGCTGAAGACTCGGCTTCGGCGTCGTGCGGTGCGTTACACGCCTGGCAACTCCTGCGACGCGGCCCACGCGCCCCGCTGCCCGCGCCGCCGCCCGCGCGAGCGCCGCTAGTCGTCGTCCTCAATCTCAATCGCCGGGCTGACCCGCGCCGCGATCGCGCCGGCGAGCGCCGCGACGAAGGGGTCCTCTTCCGGCTGATGCGGCGAGGGCAGCTGCTGCTGCGGCGGCGGTGGCAGCGCCGGTGGCGGCGGCTGTTGCTGCTGCTGCTCCTGCTGCTGCTGCTCCTGCTGCTGCTGCTCCTGCTGCTGCGGCGGCAACGGCGGTGGCGGGAAGGTGGCCGCCGCCGCCGCTGCTGCTGCTGCTGCTGCCACTGCCTCTGCGACGGCCGCCGCCTGCTGCTCTGCGGCCGCGGCCGCCTCCACCGCCGCCGCCTCTGCAGCCGCCGCCTCCGCCGCCTCCGCCGCCGCCTGCTGCGCGGCCGCCGCCTCGGCCGCCGCGGCCGCGCGCGCCGCGGCCCGCGCCGCCGCCGCGGCCGCGACGTCGGGCGGCAGCTCCGCGTCCACGAGCTCCACGTCGGAGCTGTCGCCCTCGTCGCTGCCGGCCGGCGGCGCGCCGAGCCGCTTGAAGATGTCGGGGACGGCGCACTCGGTCGCCGGCATGCTGAACACGGCGGTCGACACGGCGCGGTGCTGCTCGCGCAGCAGCGCCGACAGCGCGTGGATGGCGGCCGCGGGCGGCGCGGGGGCGCGCCGCCGCCGGCCGCCTGCTGCAGCGCCTCCTGCAGCCGCGCCAGGTCGGCGGGGAGCGGCGCGCCGGCTGGCGAGCAGGCGCCCGCCGCGCCGCAGGGCGCGCCCGCGGCGCCAGGCGCCGGCCCGGGCGAGATGCGGGGCAGGGGCGGCAGGCTGCCACCCCCGTCCGCAGGGCCCTGCCCCAGTGCCGTGCGGCTACTGGTCGCGCTGCTGGTGCCCGCCACGCGCGCGACCTTGACCGGCGCCGCGGCGTCAGCGGCGGCGGCGCCCAGCTCGCCCCCGCCCGCATCGGCCGCCTGCGGCTCGGGCGTGGCCGTGCGCTTGCGCGAGGCACTGCTGGGCTCGCCCGCCGCCACCCCGGGGCTGGGCGTGCGGAAGCGTGCCGGCGGCTGCCGCCTGCGCCCGCTGCGCCGGCTGCCGCCCTCCGCGTCAACAGAACACCCCCGTGGCTGCGCCTGCTGCTGCTCCAGCTGCTCCGGCTGCTCCGGCTGCTCCTGCTGCTCCGGCTGCTCCTGCTGCTCCTGCTGCTGCACCTGCTCGGCTGCCGGCGCCTGTTCGGCTGCCTGCGCCAACTCGGCACGCTGCGGCAGCTCGGCCTGCTGCGGCAGCTCGGCCTGCTGCGGCAGCTCGGCAGGCTGCGCCTGCTGCGCCTGCTGCGCCTGCTGCGCCTGCTGCGCCTGCTGCGCCTGCTGCGGCGCCGCGCCCGGGCCGTAGGGCGCGGGCACCTGACTGCAGCTGCTCCGCGTGGCCGCCAGCTCCTCGACGCAGCGCTCTGCGGGCACGCGGCGCGGCGCGGTCGGCAGCTGGCCGCCGCCGCCCCGCGCCGCCGCCCCGCACCCCCGCCCCGCGCGCTGCCGCCCAGCCCCGCCCGCGCTCACCGCCCAGGGCGTCAAAGTAGCTGCGCGCGCCGCTGTCCGGAAACCACCGCGCGCAGTCCTTCTCGAGCCGCAGCAGCTCCACGAGCGGCACCTTGAGCGCCGCGCGCAGCGCCGGCCGCTCGCTGAACAGCAGCCCCGCCGGCAGCGCGGCGTCCAGGCGCGCGAGCAGCGCGGAGCCGGCGAAGCGGTCGCGCAGGCGCGCCTCGCTCAGGTTGGTGAGTGGCGGCGCCGCGAGCTCCGCCGCCGCGCGCTCCGCCGCGGCGCTGCGCGACTCCTCCATCGCCTGCGTCATCTTGGCCGCCTCCTGCTCCTGCTCCGCGCGGTGGGCCAGCCACAGCATCGCCTCGTCGAGCCACCTGCGGCGGCGCGCGGCGCGGTGGGGGCGCGGCGCGGTGGGGGGCGCGGCGCGGTGGGGCGCGGCGCGCCCGCGGCCCGCGCGCCGCGCACCCGTCGCGGTCCTCCCAGTGCTCCGCGGTCGCCAGCAGCGCCTCCTGCGCGTCCGCGGCCGCGAGGCCCACGCCGTCCTGCAGCTGCGCCGACGCCACCTGCAGCGTGCGCGCGTCGAGCCCCGCCGGCAGCGCCGCCGGCGGCGCCCGCCGCGCGAGCAGCGCCGCCTCGCGTCGGAACTCCTCCTCCTCCGAGTCGGTGTCGCCCGTGGGCACGCGCGGCGCGCGCTGCGGCGGCGCCAGCCAGGCGCCGGGATGCGGCTCGCCCAGCGCGTCGCCGTCGTCGTGCGCCGCCGGCGGCGACGGGCTGCGGCGCCGCGCGCGGCCGCGCCCGCGGCCGCGGCCGCGCCCGCCCCGGCCGCGCCGCCGGCCGCCGGCGAGCGGCGCCGGCGGCATCACGCCCGGCTCCTCCATGCCGCGCCGGCGCGCCGCTGCTGCTGCGCCGCGCGCCGCGAGCGGCTCCGCGCTGCACCGATCTCCGCTCAGGAGCGCCGCATGCCTGCGCAGGCCCGGGACGCTCGAGAGGCGCTCGCCGCTGCGCCTTGAGCGGCCGACAGGCGCGCCTCGGCAGGCCTGATGGGGCGGGCCCGCCCTGCGCCCGCGCGGTCCGGCCCCCCTGCGTGGCCGCAGGACTTCCCGCAAGGTTCCCACAATGAGTGCTACCTCCCCGGACGCCGCTGGCAGGGGGCGGCAGCAGGCGGCGGCGGCAGCGGGCGGGGGCGCGTGCTGCGGGCGTGCGCGCTGCTCGAGCCGCCAGGCGCGCCGGGAGCCGCGCTCACGCTGTGTCAGCGTCCCTAGGGTGGCGGAGACGCGCCCCCAGCTTGCGCCGCCGCGTCTCAGCGCACCGCTCGTCAAAACCGCGACGCCTCGCGCGCTGCTGCTGCCGCGCCGCCGCCGCCGCCGCCGCCGCCGCATTCCCCTGCCGCCGCCGCTGGCCCTCACCCGCCCAGTCCACCACCAAGCGAAAGCGACCATCTGCAAACGCAGCGGCTCCACGCGCATGGCGGCAGACGCTGGCGATGATGGCTACGACGCCGCGGCGGCCGCCGCGCGCACGGCGCTGGACGCTAAGGCCAAGCCGCCTGGATCCCTTGGGGGTCTGGAGGCCTGGGCCGTGCAGTGAGTGCCGGCGGCCGCAGCGCCGCCGCAGCGCCACGCGCACGCCCACCGCCACCGCCGCCGCCGCCGCCGCCGCCGCCGCCGCCGCCGCCGCCGCCGCTCGCGCGCCCGCCGCCGCTCGCGCGCCAGGCTGGCCGCGCTGCAGCGCAGCGCCGCGCCGCGCGTGTCTCCGGGCGGCAGCCTGCTGCTGTTTGCGGCCGACCACGGCGCGGCGGCGAGCCACCCAGAGATCAGCGCGTACCCGCGCACGGTCACGCCTGCGATGTTCCACGCCATCGCGGCCGGACAGGCGGCGAGCAGCGTGCTCGCGGCCGCCAACGGCGCCGGGGTGGTGCTCGTCGACGTCGGCGTCGACGCCGACGTCACGGCCGCGGGCGCGGGCGCGGGCGCGCCGGGCGCCGGCGCGGCGGACGTGCTGCACCGCAAGGCCGCGCGCGGGAGCGCGTGCGTCACGCTGGGACCCGCGATGAGCGAGGGCGAGCTCGCGGCGGCCCTCGGCGCGGGCGCAGACGCGGTCGCGGCCGCGCGCCGCGCCGCGCGCGCGGCGGGCGCGGCGGACGGCGAGTGGGCGCTCGCGGTCGGGGAGCTGGGCATCGGCAACACCACCGCGGCGGCCGCGCTGCTGGCGGCGCTCTCGGGCGCGAGCCCGGAGGACGTGTGCGGCCGCGGCACAGGTGGGCGAGCGGCGGCGGCGGCGGGCGCCGCGCGCCGCGGCCGGCGGCGGCGCGGCGCTCACGTGCGCGCACGCGCCGCGTGCCCCAGGCGTGGACGACGCGGGCCTGGCGGCCAAGCGGCGCGTGGTGGCGGCCGCGCTGGCGGCCAACAGGGAGCTGATAGATTCGGGGCCGCTCAGGGCGCTCCGGGCCGTCGGTGAGCACCAGCCGCAGCGGGGAGCGGGGGTGAGAGCAGGCGCAGGCGCGCCCGGCGAGGCGCGCCGCTGAGCAGAGGGCACCGCCGGCCGCGCGGCGCGGCGCGGCGCGCCGCCGCGCAGGTGGGCTCGAGCTCGCTGCGATGGCGGGCGCGGTGCTCGAGGCAGCGGAGCGGGGCATGCCGGTCCTTGTGGACGGCTTTGTCGCGGGCGCCGCCGCGCTGGCGGCCGTGCGCGCGGCGCCCGCGGCGGCGCGCAGCCTCTTCCTGTCGCACCGCAGCGCCGAGGCCGGCACGGCGGTTCTCGTCGCCGAGCTGGGCCTCGGCGCGCCGCCGCTGGACATGGGGCTGCGCCTGGGCGAGGGCACGGGCGCGCTGCTGGCGCTGCCGCTGCTGCGCTCGGCCGCCGCGCTGCTGCGCATGGCGTCGCTGGAGGACGTGCTGGCGGCGGCGCCGCCGGGTGGGTGATGAGCCTCTGGCAGCAGCCCGTGTGACGCCCGCCGCGGCCCCTCAGTCCGGCTACAAGACTCACGACCGCGTCCTGCGGGCGGCCAAAGTCATCGTGGTGCAGGAGTGAGCGCCGCCGCCGCCCCAGCACGCGCGGTGCAGCAGCGCGGTGACGCCGCGCCGCGCTCGGGGGCTGCCGTTGTTGCACTGGGCCGCCGCAGCGGCGTGCGGCCCGGCGGGGTGGCTCTGATGCGGCCGCGGCCCTCTAAAGCGCCGGGAGCGGCGGCGCGTGGCGCGGTGTCGGCGGTGGTTGCAGCTGGCTGCTGCGCGTCATGCTGGCCCGGCCCGGCCGACTGCGCGGCCCCCGCCGCGGCGCCGCCCGCGCGCTGGCGCATGGCAGCGGCGTGGGCGCGCGGACGGCGCGCCGAGGGCCCTTTTCCGCTGCGCACGGCGCGGGGCGGTCCCGGCCGGCAGAAGCCTGAACTCAAGTTCAAGTTTGCGCAGCAGCCAGGCCCCCCGCCGCGCCGCCGCCGCCCAGTCGACGCCGACGGCCGGGCGCTAGAGTCTCGCGCCGCCCGAGCACCCCAGGCGCGCCCAGGCCTCGCTGCGCTCGCCGGCCAGCGGCAACAACACCCGGGCGCCGCTCGCCTCGCCCGGGCGCCCGCTCGCCTCGCCGCGCCGCGAGGAGGTGTCCGCCGCTGTCTTGCGCGCGACGAGCATGGCCTGCTAGCCGGCCGCGGCGTGGCCGAGCGCTCGCGGGCCGGGTGCCGCAGCGAGGCAGGACGATGCAGCCCAAGCGCAAGTCCAGCCTGGCCGCGGCGCGGGCGATGGCGGTGGACGAGAACGTCGCCGCCCGGGCGGGCAAGGCGGCGCCGAGCAGCAAGCGCAGGTGCGGGGCGGCCGGGAGGCAGCATCGATGCTGCTGCGCGTGGTTGTTGACCCCAACCCCCGCCCCTGGCCCGCGCGCGCCGCTCCCAGGGCGCTCGGCGACATCGGCAACGTGCAGGCGCCGCCGCCGGGCAAGCAGCAGCAGCTGGACAAGGTGGGGGGCGCGCGAGCGGTGGCGGCGCGCAAGCCCGCGGCGCGGCCGCGCGGCGCCGCGGCGGGCGCCGTGCCGGCCCCGGCACCGCGCCGGGAGCCACGGCGCGCCGAGTGGAGCAGCTGGCGCCGGCTGCCAGGCAGTCGCGCGCGCGCCGGCGCGTTGTTGGCGGCGCGCTCGAGCCGCCGGCAGGGCTGGCCGCGCCTTAGGGGCGGCCGCCGCCGCGGCGCGTGACCCGTGCTGCCGCCGCCGCCGCTGTGACCGTCGCAGGCCGCGCAGAAGCCCGCCCCCGCAGCAGCAGCAGCAGCAGCGGCCGAGCCGGGCGCGCAGCCCGCCGCCGGCGGTGCGCCGGAGGCGGCGCAGCAGCAGCTGGGCGACGCGCCCGTGCGCATCACGCGCTCGAAAGCGCGCGCGCTGGCGCAGGGCGCGGGGCTGACCACGCAGCCGCGGCCGCGCGCCGGCGGGCGGCGGTCGGGGTCGCTGCCCACGCCGGCGGCGCCGCCGCGCCGCGAGCCGCTGCCCGACATCGACGCCCCCGACCGCGGCAACCACCTGGCCGAGTGCCAGTACGTCAACGACATCTACGCCTACTTTCGGCGCGTCGAGCCGCGCTTCCGCGCGCCCGTCGACTACATGGACCGCCAGGTGCGCGCCCGGACCCGCGCGCGGCCGCGGCGGGCCCGGCGGCGCCCGCAGCGCCCGCGGCCGCCCCCGCAAGCGCGGCCGCCCAGGCGCCGCCGCCGCGCCGCCGCCGCGCCGCCGCCGCGGCACAGCCGGACATCAACGAGAAGATGCGCGCCATCCTCATTGACTGGCTCGTCGAGGTGCACCTCAAGTTCAAGGTGCGCCGCCGCGGGCCGCCCGCCGCCGCAGGGTCGCTTTGCCCGCGCTGCCCGCGCTGCCCGCGCTGCCCGCGCTGCCCGCGCTGCCCGCGCGCCGCACCGACGTGCCATCGCGCCGCCGCGCCGCCACGCCGCCGCGCAGCTGATGCCCGAGTCGCTCTTCCTGACCATCAACCTCATCGACCGCTACCTCGCGGTGCGGCAAGTCACGCGCAAGAACCTGCAGCTGGTGAGTGCCGCGCTGCGCCACTCCGCGCTGCGCCCGCGCTGCGCCCGCGCCGCGCCCGCCGTCGCGCCCGCGCCGCCCCCGCGCCGCGCCCACGCGCCACGCGCCCCCGCCAGGTCGGCGTGACGGCGATGCTCGTGGCGAGCAAGTACGAGGAGATCTGGGCGCCCGAGGTGCGCGACTTTGTGTACATCAGCGACAAGGCCTACACGCGCGCGCAGATCCTGTCGACCGAGAAGGACATGCTCGCCGCGCTCGGCTACAACCTCAGCCTGCCCACGAGCTACCAGTTCCTCGCGCGCCTGCTCAAGGCCGCGGGCGTGCACTACGAGAAGCACCTCGCGCTCTTTGTCGCGTACTGCGCCGAGCTCTGCCTCGTCGAGCACGGCATGCTGCGGCACAGCTACAGCGAGCTCGCGGCGGGCATCATGTACGTCGCGCTGCGCGCGTTCAAGAAGGACGACCCCTACCCGCCCGCGCTCGCGGCGCACGCGGCGCACGGCAAGGCGGACGTGCTGCACGTCGCCAAGGAGGTCGTGCGCCTCGTCGCGGCCGCGCACGGCAGCAGCCTGCAGGCGGTGGTCAAGAAGTACAGCAACACCAAGTTCTGCGAGGCCGCGATGGTCGCGGCGCCGCTCGACATCCTCGACGAGTGACGCGCCGCAGCCAGCGGCCCGCCGGGCGCGGCTGGCTGCCGGCCAGCGCGCGCGCGCGCGCGCGGGCTGGCCGGGCGGTCTCGCCGCGCCGGTCCCGCAGCCGGCGCCCCCGGCGCGCGCACGCGTGTGGTGGGTGTTGCTGCGTAGGCAGGCAGGCAGGTAGGCGGTGGCGGCAGCGGGCCGCTGCCGGCAGCTAGGCAGGTGCGCGGGCGGGCGGCGACGGCGCGTGAGCGTCCCGGGCAACGCCGCCAGCGGCGGCAGCGCGCCGCCGGGCGTGCGAGCGCTGCGCGGAGTGTCTGTTCTTTTGGCGGCAGCCAGGCGCTCGGGCAGCTGTGTTTTGGGTGCATCTTGCACGCGGTCCAGCGAGGGCGCGCGGCGGCCGTGCCGCCTGTGCTGCCGCCCGGCAGCGCGGGCCGCGAGCCACCGGGACGGCGGTGGGGGTGCGAGTTTTCTGGCACGGAGCGCTGGCTGCACTCGAGCTGCGCGGGCGGCCTCGCGACTCCTGTGCCACTCGCGCACCCGAGGCTGGCCGCCGCGTGCGCGCTGGCCGAGCGCGGTCGGTAACCAGGCGCCTGGTGCGCGAGCAGCTTCGCACAGCTCTCGCAAGCTGCTGGCTTCGCGGCCTGAGCCAGGGGAGGCCGGGCGGGCGGGCGCGTCGCCGCGGCAGGGTTCGAGCGCAGCTGCTCATGTGCCGCCGCCGCCCCTGCCACGCGCGCCAGGCGCTCCCGCCGGCCGCCCTCACTGCATCAGAGCGCGCAAGTGTGATCCTCACGAGGCGCGCAGCTCAGAGGCCGCGGCCGGGCAGCGGCGGCACCAGCCGCAAGCAGCGGCGGCCGCCTGGCCGGCAGCGCCGGCTGCCGGGCGCGTTGAGCCGCAGCGGCGCTGCAGTGAGCCCCGCCATCGGCGCGGCCAGCAGCGGCACCTGTAGGGCGCGGCTGCCCGATGGCGCCGAACAAGCGCGGCGGGCCGCCGTCGACGGCCGCGCTGCGGGCGGCCGGCGTGGTGCCAGCGGCTGACGTTGCTGCGCGCGGCCCGGGCACGCGCGACGGCGGGGACCCCTACGACGCCGCCTCCCTGCGCAACGGCGAGCTGCGCGTCTTCTTCACGGGTGCGCAGCACGGCGCGCCGTGGCGGGCGCGCGCCGCGCCAGCGCGCCCACGCCGTGCGGGCGCGCGCCGCGCCAGCGCGCCCACGCCGCGCCAGCGCGCCCACGCCGCGCGCTGCGTGCTGCCAGGCCTCGCGTTCATCACGCGCCTGCCGGTGCCGCGGCACGTTGACCACCACCCCGCGATGCTCATGCGCGCGATGGCCTGGTTCCCGCTCCTCGGGGCCGTGGTCGGCCTCTGGGGCGCCGCGTTCCTGCGCGCCGCCGCGGCGGTGCTGCCGCCCGCGGTCGCGGCGGGCGTCAGCACGCTCTCGACGGTCTGGCTCACCGGCTGCTTCCACGAGGACGGGCTCGCCGACTCGTTTGATGGCTTTGGCGGCGGTTGGGGCAAGCGCCAGATCCTGGCCATCATGAAGGACTCGCGGTGAGAGGGACGCGCAGCAGCGCGGCGCCGACGCGGCCGGCGGCGTGGCGGCCCCGCTCGCGGCGGTGCTGCTGGGAGCGTCACCGACCGCCCCGCGCCGCCGCGCCGCCGCGCCACCACGCGCCCGCAGCGTGGGCACGTACGCCCTGGTCGGCGTGGCGCTGGTGCTGCAGCTCAAGCTCGCCGCGCTCGCTGCGCTCGGCGGCGCGGCGGCGCCCGCGCTCGTGGCGGCGCACTGCGCGAGCCGCTGGAGCAGCGCCGCGCTCATCTACACCTGCGACTACCTGGAGGACGAGGAGGACGCCAAGCAGGGCCTCTACAACCCCCTCGCGCAGAGCCGGCGCCTGCTGACGGCGCGGCGCGTGGCGCTGAGCGCCGCGAGCGCCGCGCTGGTGCCGCTCGCGCTGCTCGGCGCCGCGCGCGGCGCGCTGGTGGTCGCGACCGTGCTGGCGGTGAGCGCGGCGGCGGGGCTGTACGGAACCTCGGTCATTGGCGGCGTGGTTGGCGACTACCTGGGCGCGACCATCCAATTGATCGAGCTGGCCGTCTACCTCGTGCTGCTGGCTGACTGGCCCGCCCTGGGCGACGCGCGCTGGCGGCCGCTGCTCGCGCTCGCGGGCGTCGTCGCGCTGCCGATCGCCTACACGCGGCGCATCGTGGACTTTGATGCCGCCGGCGCCGCCAAGGACTGCTGACGCGCTGGCGCCTGGCGGCGCGGCGTCGACTGGGCGGCGGCGGCGCGGCGGGGGGCCTGGCTGCTGCGCAAACTTGAACTTGAGTTCAGGCTTCTGCCGGCCGGGACCGCCCCGCGCCGTGCGCAGCGGAAAAGGCCCCCTCGGCGCGCCGTCCGCGCGCCCACGCCGCTGCCATGCGCCAGCGCGCGGGCGGCGCCGCGGCACGGGCCGCGCGGTCGGCCGGGCCGGGCCAGCATGACACGCAGCAGCCAGCTGCAACCGCCGCCGACACCGTGCCACGCGCCGCCGCTCCCGGCGCTTTACACGGCCGTGACCGCATCAGAGCCACCCCGCGGGGCCGCGCGCCGCTGCGGCGGCCCGGTGCAACAACGGCAGCCCCCGACCGCGGCGCGGCGTCACCACGCTGCTGCACCGCGCGCGCTGGGGCGGCGGCGGCGCTCACTCCTGCACCACGATGACCTTGGCCGCCCGCAGGACGCGGTCGTGAATTTTGTAGCCGGACTGAGGGGCCGCGGCGGGCGGACGGCAGCTCGGTTGGCGCAGGCCGCCGGCGCGCGGGCCCGCGCTGACTGGCAGCCGCCGGGGCCCCCTGCGCCGCGGGGCGGCCGCCGCGCACCTGCCAGACGATGGCCACGGAGCCGGGCTTGGCGTCCGGGGTGGCGGCGGGCACGGTCGACATCGCCTCGTGCGCGTTGGGGTCAAACGCGTCGCCCGGCGCGGTCTCGATGCGCTCGACGCCCTTGGACGCCATCGTCTGCGGCGCCGCAGCACGCAGGGGGCTCAGCCCGGCACATGGCGCGCACGCGGGGGCAGCGATTCGGCCGCGGCCGCGCGGCCGCCCGCCGGCGCAGCACGCACCTTGAGCAGCACGCGCTCCGTCGCCTGCACGCCCTCCAGCAGCGCCCTGAGGTAGGCCAGCGCCTTCTCAGCGCTCAGCTCCGCGCCTGGCTGCAGCACCTCCGGCGGCACCGCCTTGGCGGCCGACTCCAGGTTGTCCGCGACCTCCAGCAGCGACTGCGCAAATTTCTGCGCGCCCGGCCACCCGCGGGCGCCAGAGTCCGGCGGGCGTCGGAGGCCGGGGGCTGGCCCGCGCGCTGGCCCGCGCCACCGCCCCCCGCCGCCCGCCGCCGCCCGCCGCCGCCGCACCTGCACGGCGTACGTCTGCATCGTCTCCTTCTCCCGCGCCTGCCGCGCGATGAGGTTTTGCATCTCCGCGTGGCTGCGCTGCCAGCGGTCCTTGAAGCTCGTCGCCTGCGACGGCGGGGCGCCGCCGCCGCCGTGAGCAGTGGCCGGAGCCCGCGCGGCCGCCCGCGCGCGCGGCCGCCCGTGGCCGCCGCCCGTGGCCGCCGCCGCCGGCCGGCCCCCACCTCCTCCTGCGCCTTGTCCAGCAGCGCCTGCAGCTCCGACAGCTCGCTGCTGCCGGCGGCCTCGTCCGCCGCAACGCCCGCGGCGCGGGGCCCGGCGTCGTCGTCGCCGCTGCTGTCGCCGGCCTGCGCGCCGCCGGTGCGCCGCGTCTCGCCGCCGTCGGTGGCCAGGTGCCGGCCGGACGGGCCCATGACGCCGGTCCAGGCGTCGCCGCAGCCCCAGCCGCCCCGGGGGCGCGCCTGCGGGTGCGGGTGCGCGTGGGCCCGTCTGCTGCTGCGCCCCGCGCCCCATCCGCGGGTCCCCGCCGCGCGCCGCGCGTCGCACCTGCGCCAGCGCCGGCAGCAGCTGCGTCAGGGCGGGCGCGCCGGCCACGCCGGGCGCGCCCTGCGCGGCGCGGGCCCACGCCAGGCGGGCGACCGCGCCCGCGGCGCGCATCGCTGAGGAGGAGGCCATGCTGCTGGCGAGCGACGACGCGTGCGTGAGGCGCGGGGCGACTGGAAGCGCGCCCGGTGGCGGGCGTGAGGCAACTCGGCGGGCGCAGGAGGATGGTGGCGGGCTGGACCGCGCGCTTTGAGCCCCCCGCCGCGCCGCCGTCCTGTCCAGACCGCAGCTGCGCAGCGCACGTCACAGCCAGGTCCTGCCCCGCGTGGAGGCCGCACAACCACCGCGCCACCGCGCCCGCCCCCGTCCCCGCGCGAGGCGCCGCGCCCACAGGCGCCCGCTCTTGGCGCCCCGCCCCGCAGCGACTGCGCAGCGCCCCCGGACGGGCAGGCAGGCCGCAGGCGACGCGCGGCGAGGCGGAGCTCGGGGCCACACACGCCGCAGCCCGCGCCGCAGCGCGCCGGGCGGGCGCGCCGGCGATGGAGAACGAGTGGCGCGCGGAGCAGGTGTTCAAGCAGCTGGAGGACATCGGGGCGAAGGTGTTCTTCGAGAAGCAGCTCACCTCCAGCGATGTCAGCGCCTCGGGGCGCGTCGTGGTGCCCAAGGTGCGCCCACCGGCGGGCGGAGGGGCCTCCGGGTCGGGGGCGCGCGGCGCCGGGCGGCGCGGCGCGGCCGCCGCGCCGCCGGCGCCGGCGCGCGCCGCGCGCCCGCCGCCGCTGCCTCACGCCGCTGCCGCGCCGCCCCGGGCGCGCGCCGCGCCAGGCCATCGCCGAGCAGTACTTCCCGCGGATAGACACGCCCATCGGCACCGACCTGGCGGTCGAGGACGCGGCGGGCGAGCTCTACTCGCTGCGCTTCAGGCGCGTGTGGCCGCGAGGGGCGCGCGCGGCGCGGGCGGCGCAGCCTGGCGCCGCGGAGCGGGCGCCGCGCGCGGCGCGGGGCGCAGCCTGGCGCGGCGGCGGGCGCCGTCGCGCGCGCGGCAGCGCCCGCGCAGCCAGCGGCGGCGCGCGCGGGGCGGCAGCCGGCCCACCCCCGCGCCGCGGCGCCGCCGCCGCTGGTCCTCGCCTGGCCCGCAGGTTTTGGATCAACAACCAGAGCCGCATGTACCTCCTGGAGGGCACGGCGGAGCTGCAGCACCACTACCACCTGCGCATGGGCGACGTGCTCATCTTTGCACAAAAGGAGGATGCGACGATCGTGCTGGCCGGCCGCCCGCCGACAAAGGCCGACGCGACGCGCAAGCCCCCCGTGCGGCGGCCGTCGCCGACGCCGGGCAGCAGGGGCGTGCGGCGAGACCAGGTGCGGGCCGCGGCGCGCGCGTGCTGCAGGCGTCGGCGCCGCGCGCCGCAGGCTGCAGGCGGTGGCGCCCGCGCCCCGCCGCCCGCGCCCCGCCGCCGCCGACGTGTGCCCGCCCGCCGCCGCGCGCAGCCGCGGGCCAAGTCCAACAAGCGTCGCGCGATGCAGCGGCTCGCGGGCCCCGCGGGGGAGGGCGGCGAGGAGGAGGAGTACGAGGTCCCCGTGGACGGCGTGTTCCGCGTGACGCCGGTCGAGGCGCTGGCCGTGCCGGAGGGCACGAGCAGCGTCGTGGCGACGCACGACGGGCGCTGGTGCGCGAGCATCAACCTCAGCGGCGAGCTCTACCAGGCGTTCTTTGAGAGCCAGGCGGACGCGCTCGAGGCGCTCAACGCGGCCGGCTACGCCGCGGTCGCCACGTGACGCGCCCCGCGCGCGCGCGCGGCGCCCGCCACCCGGCCGCGCGGCGCGCGGGGCCGCGCCGGCGGACGGCCCGGCGCCGCGCCGCCTTGTACCAACACACCGTCATCATGCCACGCGGGGCGTTGGCGTTGCTTTGCGCCCTGCTGAGGGCGGCCCCAGAGTGGGGCCTGGGCGTCTGCCGTCTGCCGCGCGAGCGAGTTTGACTCTGCCTTTTGGCTTCTTTGCCGCGCCCGCCGCCAGGCGGGGCGGCCGCATGCTGCTGCTGCTGAGCGGAGACGGCCGGGCGCCGGCAGCACTGTTGCGGCCGAGTAACAGGGTTCTTGCCCTCCCTCCTCGCCCGCGGGCCGCCGCACACCAGTGAACGCCGCACCCGCGCCTGGTGGGCTGCATCCTCGGCCCGCCCCTGCAAGGCTCCCTCCCCCCTCCCCTCCCGTCAGCTGCACGCCCGCCGCCAGCTGCCGCGCGGGCGCCGCTGCGCCCGCACCCGCCGCTGGCGGCCCCGTCGTTGCCGGCTCCCCCGCCGCCGCTGCTGCTGCTGCGGCGCCGCCCGCGCGCCGCGCCGAGCCGCAGCGGGCGCCGTCACCGGCCGCGCGCCTTGAGCGTGTTGGCCAGCCAGTCGAGGCCCTCAAACAGGCCGTCGCCCTTGATGGCAGAGGTCTTGAAGATCGCCCAGTCGCGGCTGCGGATGTCGGCCAGCCCCAGCGCCTCGGCGACCTGCGCGTCCGACAGCGCGCCCGGCAGGTCCTGCGCGCGGCGGGCGCGCGGCGGCGGCGGCGGCGGCTCAGTCGCCCGCGCGGCGGGGCGCCGCCGCTGCGCCGCGGCGCGCGCTGTGGGCGCGGGCTGCGGGCTGCGGGCTGCGGGCCGTGTGCGTGCGTGTGCGTGCGCGCGCCTGCTTGTTGGCGTAGACCAGGATGAGCGCGTCCTTGAGCTCCTCCTCCTCCACGATGGCGTGGAACTCCTCCTTGCTGATGCCCATGCGCTCCACGTCGCTGCTGTCGACCACGTAGATGATCGCCTGCACGCGGCCGCGCGCGCGTGCACCGCAGTGTTGAGCGCGGCGCCCGCCCGGCTCCTGCTGCCGCCGCCGCTGCCGCCGCCGCCGCCGCCGTGCGGGCGGCCGCCGCGGCGCGGGCGGGCGCACCTGGGTGTTTGGGTAGTAGCAGCGCCAGTACGGCCGGATGCTGGTCTGGCCGCCGAGGTCCCAGACCTGGAACTTGATGTTTTTGTACGACACGGTCTCGACGTTAAACCCGATCGCTGGCGCGGCGCGGCGCGGCGTCGGCGTCGGCGTCGGCGGGCGCGGGCGGGGCGGCGCCCGAGGCGGGCGCGCGCGGGGCGGCGCCGCTGCGCGCGCACTCACTCGGGATGGTGGAGACCACCTCGCCCACTTGCAACCGGTCTGCGCGCGGCGCGGCGTGGCGTGGCGGGGCGGCCGCTGCTGCTCAGCGCCGCTGCTCGCGCTGCTGCTGCTCGCCGCCGCCGCCGCTGGTGCTCCTGCTGCTGCTGCTGCTGCTGCTGCTGCTCGGCTCCGCGGCGCGCCCACGGGCGCGCCGTGGCGCGCGCCGCGCGCGGCGGCGCTCACAGAGGATGGTGGTCTTGCCGGCGTTGTCGAGGCCGAGCACGAGGATGCGCGCCTCCTTCTCGCCAAAGTACGAGAGCAGGCGCGACATCCAGATGCCCATGCTGCCCCGCGGCGCGCGCCCCGCGCCCAGCGGGCGGCACGGCGGTGGCGGCGCTCGGGCGGCGCGGCAGCAGCGCCGGGCGGTTGCGGCGTCGCGCGCCCGCAGGCGAGCGCGGGGCGGGCGGGGCGGCGGCGAGGAGTGCTTCTGGGAGCGCAGCCGCGGGCGGGCGGGGCCGGGCGGGGCCGGGGAGGCAGCAGCACAGAGGATGGCTCTGCCGCAGCAGCAGCGAGGACTGAGCGAAGGCGTGAGCGACGAGGGTGCAGGGCACGCCGTAGACGGGCGCCCGGGCTTGCAAAACCTGGGCTTGCAACCCGCCCCGGTCGTGCAGGCGACGTGACGGACCACGTTGCACCGCCGCCGCCCGCGCGCGCGCCCGCCGCGCCCGCGCCGCCGCCGCGCGCGCGCGCGCGCAGCTCACGCGACGTGTCCGAGCAGGAACGCCAGCTGCTGCGCCGTGTCCTCCAGGCAGCCGCCCGACTGCCCCCGGCTGAAGTGCCCGGCGGCCTCGTCGTAGAGCAGCACCACGGGGCGCGCCTCGTCCGGGTCGGCGCCGCGCGCCGCCGCCGCGAGCGCCGCGGCGCGCCGCGCGCGGGCGACCCACTTGAGCGGCATCCAGAACGGCACGCGCGCGTCCTGCAGGCCCGCCGTCACCAGCGCGGCGGGCAGCGGCACCGCGCCGGGCGGCTGGCCGCGCGGTGCCAGGTTGGTGAAGGGGCACAGCCCCCGCACGAGCGCGGCGACCTCGGGCTGCGCCGCGGCATCGCCCCACTCGTCGACCTCGTGCCGCGCGAGCGGGTGCGCCGCGCCGTCGCCGCCCATCGCGCCCGCCCAGTCGACAAACGGCGCCTCGAGCACGATTGCCGCAAACGCCCCGGCGCCGCGTTGACCGCCGCCGCGAGCGTGAGCGCGCCCGCGCTCGCCGCGTGGCCCGCGACGCGGCCGCGGCTCGTCACGCCCGCATCGACCAGCAGGTCGACGCAGGCGAGCAGGTCGTGCACCGAGTTGGCCTTGAGCAGCTGCCGCCCGCCGGCGTGCCACCTGCGCGCGCGCGCGCGCAGATGCGGGCGTGTCGCGGGCCGCGACGCGGCGGCGCGCGCGGCGCGCGCTGCGGCAGCGCCCGCCCCCAGCCCTGCGCCTCCCCATGCCGCCGGGCCGCCCCTCGCCCGCACCTGCGGCCCAGCTCGCCGCCGCCACGCACGTGCGCGAGCGCGACGGACCAGCCGCGCTGCAGCAGCGGCAGGCGGTGCGGCCGGAAGTCCGCCTCCAGCGCCTGGCCGTACGCTCCATACACCTCCACCAGCAGCGGCCCGCCGCCCGCCTGGGCCGCCGCGCCGCGCGCGCGCAGCAGCGTCACCGGCACGCGCGCGCCGTCGCGCGCCGTCGCCCACAGGCGGCTGCACTCGAGGCCCTGGTCGGGCCCGGGCGGCGGGCCCGCGGGCGGCGCCGCCGCGCCGGGCGGCGGCTCCGCCTGTTCCACGCGCCGCCCGCGCCGCCCCACGCCGTGCAGCTGCCCCGTCGCGAGGTCCAGCTCCAGCGGCACCTCGGGCAGCGCCGGGCTGCTCGCATAGAGCCGCAGCCCCGCGGCGGCGTGGTCCTGGTTGATGCCCGGCCGCGCCGCGAGCGCCCAGTCCGGCAGCGCCACCTCCTGCTCGCCCGCGACCGCCAGCTCGGGCGGCCGCCCCCGCCCGCGCGACTGCTCCGCCAGGCGCACGAGCCGCAGCTGCGGGCGGCCCTCGGCGAGCTCGTGCAGCACCAGGCAGCACCGGAACGCATCCATGTCGGTCACCGCCGCGCCGGGGCGCTCCGGCACGAGCAGCCGCCACGCCGCCACGCCGCCGCGCCCCGCCGCCGCCTCTGCGACGGGCACGGTGGCCAGGCTGTAGTCGCTGGCGACGGGCTCGGGCCCGCCGCCGCCGCCGCAGCCGGGCTCTGGCCCGCTGCCGCTGCCCTCGCTGCCGGCGCCGCCGCCGCTGCCCTCGCTGCCGGCGCCGCCGCTGCCATCGCTACCGGCGGCGCTGCCGCTGAGGCGCGCGTTGGTGAGCAGCAGCAAGTGGCCGCGGCTGTGCTCCACAAAGTACTCAACCCCCGGCGCGCGGCGCGCCACGCACAGCGGCGCCGCCGCCGGCTCGGCCGCGTCGAGCAGGTGCACCTGCGCGCGCGGCGGCGCGGGCAGGGGCTGGGCCCACGCACGCGCGGCGCGGCGCGGCGCTGCGCGGCGCGCGCCGGCGTTGGCGCGCCTCGGAGCTGAGCTTGGCGTGGCTGTTGATGAGCACGTAGCGCCAGTCCTTGGTGCGCGTGAGCGTCACATAGTGCTTGGGGTCGGGCTCCGAGTACAGCAGCGCGTCCGGCTCGCCCGCGGCGCCGCCCAGCAGCCGGCGGTATACCTGCGCCCCCCCGCGCGGTGCCGCCGCGCGGCGGCGGCGCGTGGGCGGCGGCGCGGCGGCGGCGGCAGCGCGCCCCGGCGCATGCCGCACGTTGCTGGGCCGCCCGGCGGCGTCCGGCACGCAGTAATACAGGCAGCGACCGTCGGCCGACCACTCGAAGCTGCTGGCGCTGGGCAGAACGCAGCTGCTGAGCGTGCGCCCTGCGGGGGGGCGCGGCGGCGCGCTCTCGGCCACGGGCGCCCGGCGCGCGCGGCGGCGGGTGCGCAGCAGCGGGGCGGCCCGTACCAGTGCGCAGGTCCCGCACGACAGCGGCAAAGCGGTCCGAGCCCTGCCCGACCTGCAGGCTGTACGCCAGCAGCTGCTGGTCGCGCGACAGCTTGAGCCCGCCGAGCACGTCGCCTGGCCGGCGCGGCGCGGCGCGGCGCGCGCTGAGCCCCCGCCCGCGGCGCGCGCGCGCGCGCGGCGTGGCCGCTGCGGCCGTGCCTTGCACCGGCGCGGCCAGGCGGCGCGAGAGGCGGGTGGCGTCGCGTGCCATGATGGCCGCGGAGAGCACGACCTGCTCCGCGCCAATCTCGGACCGCCGCAGGATGGTGTCGGGGCCGTGCGGGTTGGCGGCGGTGAGGTAGGTGTAGGGCCCCACGCGCTCGGGCGGGTCGTTGGCCTGCCGACGCGGCGGCGGCCCAGCCTCGCCGCGCGCCCCAGGACGGAGCGGCGCGCCACCGCGCACCGCGCGCCGCGCCGCGCCGCGCCGCGCCGCACCTGCGCCGCGCAGCTGCGCAACTCGCGCAGCAGCCGGTCGGCCAGCCCCGACCAGCGGGCCAGGACGCTTTCGGCGTAGCGCTGCTCCTGCTCCAGGTAGGGCCTGGCCGCCTCATGGTCGGCGAGCCAGCTGCGGGCCGTGGCAGCGGCGCCATCAGCGCGCCGCCGTGCCGCCCTGCGCGTGCCGCAGCTGCCGGACGGACGCGCAACACGCACCTGAGGTCGTCCTCCACCTCGAGCTCGCCCAGGCGGAAGCGATGCGGCCGCTGCGGGTAGGTCGGCGCTCTCGGCTCGTCGCCGCCGCCAAACGCGAACGAGAACCAGCCGCGCGCCTGCGCTGCTGCGCCTGCTGCCGGCCACGCCGCTGCCAGCAAGGAGGTGCATGCTGGGGGCGCCGCGGCACGCCCAGCAGAGCGCGCTGCTGCCGCCGCCGCTGCTGCTGCCCGCCACGCGCTCGCTGCCGCCCATCGTGGGGCGTGCCGCCGCATGCAGCCTCTTGCTTCTGACCGGGCCTGGCCCCGGCTGCTGCGGGGGCTCTGCCTGCTCAGCGGGCGGCGGCCCGAGGTGTGCGTGCTGAACTGACGCGTTGTGCCGCCGCGTTGTGCTACACGCCGGACCCTCACCTCCCACGCTCCTCCTCCGCGGCGCGCTCGGCCACACAAGGCAGGCCACAAGCGCCCCACTTTACTACGCCGTGTGAAGGGCCGCTGCCAGCTTCAAGTGCCGGCAGCACAAAACAGCCCACGCACGCAACAAGACAGTCCACGCATCACCAGCGGGTCGGCACAGCCACAAGGGCCTTGCCGCCCGCGCGCTCGCGCCCCAGCGCCCGCTGCCAGACACAGTCGAGCCACTCGCTAGCGGCGCCGCAGCACGCTCGGTGGGTGAGCGGTTGCGCGCCAATCAATCAAGCCTCGTGTACAGGCCAGGCGGGCGGCGGCTCAGAGCCGCGTGTATGAGGTTCTGGCGGCGCGGCACACGCCGCGGGCCGCAAAAAAGGGGCAGCCGAGGGCTGCCCTGCCCCTCCCCTCCCCCTCCCCCCGCTCACTCCTTGACCGTCGGCAGCGCGTGCGACGCGAGCAGGGGCGCGCCCGCGTGCTTGGCGGCGGGGCCGGGCGCGACGACCTGGTTGCGGTAGAGCGACGCGCCGTGCATGCGCTTGTCAAAGTGCCCGCCGCCGCGCACGGCGCCGTTGTTGAAGTAGCTGCTCGCGCTGATGCCGCCCGCGGGCGCGGGCGCGGGCGCGGCCGGCGGCAGCTCGGGCGCCGCGTCGGGCGCGCCGCGCGTCTGCGGCGGGCCCTGCGCCGCCGCCGCGGGCGCGTCGTTGAGCTTGCGGCCGATGAACTCGTGCCCAAAGTCAAACTTAAAGTTGACCATCGGCTTGTGCCACGACTTGTCGCTGTAGTCGGCGGCCCCGGCGCCCGGCGCGGCGCCCGGCGCGGCGGCGCCGACGCCCGCGGGCGCCACGCCCGCGTAGAGCCCCTGCCCGCGCGTGCTGCCGGCGTCGCTGCCGTGCTGCGAGACGTCGAGCAGCGACTGCAGGCGGTCGATGGACCCGATCGACGACGACGCGAGCGGGCGGTCCCAGCGCGCGTCGTACTGGTCGAGGCTGTCCACGCTGCCGACCTTGAGCATGCGCAGGAAGCCCTCAAAGTCCATGTGCTCCGCGTCCTCTGCGGCGCGGGCGCGGCGCGGGGGCACGGTGTGGGCGCGCGCGCGAGCGGGGCGGCGGCGCTGCCGCAGCCAGCCAGCCGCCGGCGCGGGCTGCCGGCGCCGCCGCCCGCCGCGCGGCGCCGCTCGCTCACCCTCGTGCCCCGCGTCGAGCATGGCCTGCTGCACAGTGAGGCGCAGCTCGTCGGGCGGCAGCTTGGCGCGCAGGCTGTCCATGATCTCGGCCACGCTCAGCGCGCCGTCGGCGTCCTTGTCGAGGCAGGCAAACGCGCGGCGCGCGATGTCGAGCCAGTCGCTCATCTGGTTCTGCTGCAGGTAGCGCCAGTCGATCTGGCTCGCCGCGAGCGCGCCGCGGCGGACCTTGCCGCTGTTGCTCGTGTCGACCTGCTCCAGCAGGCGCCCGACCTCGCTCGGGTCAAGCTTGTACCCCGACCGGCTCAGCGCGACCGCCGCGCGCTCGCGGTCGACCGCGTCGCCCGTGAGCTCCAGGCTGCGGAAAATCTCCTGCATCGCCTTGCCGTGCGGGTCGTGGATGATCGGGTTGCCGCTGCTCGGGCTCGCGGCGGGCCAGCCCGCGGCGGCGCCGCCGCCGGCGGCCGCCGCCTCGGCGGCGAGCGCCGACTCGGCAGCGAGCGCGCCGGGGCGCGCGAGCAGCTCCTCCGCAATGAGGCGCAGCACGCCGCGCTTGAAGCGGTTGTTCTGAGCAAAGCGCTGGATGCGCGCGACGACGCTCACGTCGATCTGCTTGCCGATGCTGCGCTCGCTGCTGTTGCCCTGCAGCCAGGGGTGCTTCAGCGCCTCCTTGGCGGTCGGGCGCTGGTGCGGGTCCCTGCGGCGCGCCGGCGGCGGCGCGGGCGCGTCGGACGCGGCGCCGCCGCCGCAGGCGGCACGCGGCTCGCGGCACGCGGCTCGCGCTGCCGCCGCCGCCACCGCTGCGGTCCGCTGCCGCGGGCGCACCTGTTGAGCAGGGAGTTGACAAAGTCCTTGGCCTCGTCGCTGATGCCCTGCCACCAGGGCATGTTGAAGTCGACCTTGTCGGTGAGCACGCTGCGCCAGACCGCGCTGATGCTCGGCGCAAAGGGGTTGCGGTGGTCGTCAAACGGCAGCCGCCCCGTGAGCAGCTGGAACGCCATCACGCCCGCCGACCACACGTCGCTGGCGGGCGTGACCGCGGAGCTCAGCACCTCGGGCGCCATGTACCTGCGGCGGCGGGCGGCCCCCGGGCTCGGCGTCGGCGGCCGGCCGGCCGGCGCGGCGCGCCGCCGCCCCCGCCCCGCCGCCGCGCTGCGCCGGCGAGTGCCCGCCGTCCCCCGCCCGCCGCGGCGCCGCCGCTCACCAGGGCGTGCCCTCCAGGCCCAGGTCGCGGCGCGGGAGCTCGTCGGGCTCAAACGGCGTGGCGAGGCCAAAGTCGATGGCCTTGAGCGGCGCGCGCTCGCTGCTGTCGAGCAGCATGAAGTTGCCGGGCTTGATGTCGCGGTGCAGGATGCGGTGCGAGTGGCACTGCGCGACCGTGCGCAGCACCGCGCGCATGAACGACGCGACCTGCGCGGCGCGGCGGGGCGCGGCGCGGCGGGGCGGGGCGGGGGTGAGCTGCTGCTGCCGCCGCTGCTGCTGTCAGCGCTGCCGCCGCTGCTGCCGCTGCTGCTAGCTAGCGCTGACGCTGCTGCTGCCCAAGGCGCCGCGCGCATGCATGCGGCGCGCCCGCTCTCTGGGCGCCGCAGCAGCAGCAGCGCGCAGCGGCGCACGCGCCGGCGGCGGCGCGCACCGTGCGCTCGCTGTAGTGGCGCTCGCCGATGCGGTGCCACAGCTCGCCGCCCTTGCAGAGCTCCTGCACGATGTAGACGTTGTCGGCGTCCTCGTACACGTCGACGAGGCGCACGATGTTGAGGCTGCCCGCGAGGCGGCGCAGCACCTCGACCTCGCGCCGGATGCTGTCCGCGTGGCCGGCGCGCTTCTGGGCGCTGTAGTCGCCCTTCAGCGTCTTGCCGATGGCCTTGCACGCGAACTCGGCGCCGCTGGCGCGGTCGACCACGACGCGCACGAGCCCGTTGCCGCCCTTGCCCAGCTCCGCGCCCCAGTCATACTTGGCCTCGATGTCCCGGGCGTAGCCGAAGTCCACCACCGCGGACGGCCCGCCCGCGGGGCCGGGGGGCGCCTCCACCGCGCTCGCCAGCGCCTGGGCGCGCGTTGGGATGGGCCGCGGCGCGCTGGCGCCGCCGGGCGCGCCCGCCGCGCCGCCCCAGGCCGGCCGGCCGGGCTCGCCACCCGCCCAGCGCCCGGGCGGCGCCAGGCGGGCACCGCTGGAGCCCAGGAAGCCGCGCGGGGCGAGGCCGCGCGCGCCATGGGCGCTGCCCTGCCCCACGGCGCCGCCGTGGAGCAGGTCGTGAGGCAGCATGGCGCGGAGAGCGCCGCCGGCCGGCGCGGACGGCGAGGCGAAGAAGGTGCTCGATGCGGGTGCTGCTGCCAGCGAGGACGCGCGCGATTGGCCGCGCGGCGCGGCGCGCGTGAGAGAGGGGCGACCTCAGGGTCTGTGGGCGAGCCGGGCGCCGGGAGCGGGCTAGGGGCACGGCAGCGGCGGCGCCGGCGCCGGCGCGCGAGCGGACGGCCGGCGGTGGTTCTCCGACGCGCGCGCTCGCAGCTGTCACTGCGGGCTGGGCGGTCGCAGGGGCGGTCGCAGGGCCCCGTGGTTGCACGTCGACGCGCGGCACGCGCGGCACGCACCCGCTCGCACCCCGGGCCCGCTGCGCCGCGCCGTCCCCGCGCCGCGCCGCCCCCAAGCAAGCCCCCAAGCAAAGCCCCAGCCCGGCCCCGCTGCCGCCGCCCGCGTCCCCCGCCGGCGAGGCGCGCCCCCGCGCGGCGGCGTCAGGTGACGCGCGCGAAGCCCTGGCTGCCGGCCATGATGATGCCCACGATCACCCCAAAGAGGCCGAGCGCGGAGCCAAAGATCTCGACGACCAGGATCTTCACGAACAGCGTCGAGTTCTGCGCGTCGCTCAGCGCGCAGCTGCTGCCCACGATGCCGACGCACATGCTGCGCGCGGCGCCGGGCGGGCGCGGACGCGCGGACGCGCGGCGTCGGCGCGCGCGCCGCGCGGCCGCCGCCGGCTCTGCCACCGCATCGCCGCGCCGCGCCGCGCCGCGCCGGGCGCCGCGGCGACGCACCCGCACACGAGGTTGCTGAAGCCGCAGGTGAGCCCCGCGCCAAAGATGGCGTAGCCGGCGGCCATGTTGCCCTTGGTGAAGAGCCCCTGCTCGCGGCTGACCGCCTCGAGCTTGGTCTGCAGGATGATGGCCACGATGACGCCATAGATGGCCACAGCCTCGCAGAAGATGATGCTGCGCGCGTGGGGGGCGGCGGCGCGGCGCGGCGCGTCGCGGAGGGGCGCGCGCGGCGCGTCGCGGCGCGCGCCGGGAGCGCCGGAAGCGCCGCGCGCCCAAAAAAGCGCCACGCGGGCCGCGCTGCGGTGGCGCGCCTGATGAGGTTCTTGGACGTGATGCGCGGCACGCGGATGGCCGCGCCCACCAGGCTGCTGCCCGTCACAAAGATGCCCCTGCGGCGGCGCCCGGGCGCGGCGCGCGGTGGGCGGCAGGCGGCGTGGGCCCCCGCGCCGGGTGCGCCAGCGGACGGCCGCCACCGCAGCCGCGCCGCCACTGGCGCGGTCGGTCGCGCGGCCGCCGCCGCGGCGCGGCGCTGCGTGCGCACCACGCGGCGCCGAGGATCGAGGTGCCCACGCAGAGCGCCACGCCCGTCACGGCCCAGAAGTAGGGGCTGATGTTCCTGAAGAGCAGCCAGAGGTAGGGCCAGTCGATGAAGCGGTCCGGCGAGCCCACGCTCACGGCGAAGCAGCAGGTTGCCACCGCCAGCGGCGCGAGCAGGAAGAAGCCCGGGTTGAGCAGCGTGCGCTCCATGGCGCCCGCCTCGGCAGCGGCGCCGCCCGGGCTGACGGTGTGGGGCCGATCAGGCGCCCAGGCGCGCGCAGGGCTGTGGCTCGGCGGGCGCGGCGCGCATGCGCCCCTGATCTGGCGCGCCCTGGCCGCGTAGCGGGCTCGGCCGGGCTTCCTGCGTCACGACCGCGCCGCTCTGCGGCGGTGGGCGGGCTGGCGCGGCGCGGGGCGCCGGCGCGGCGCGGCGAGGGCGCAGCGCGTTGGTTTTTAGGGGTCGTGCGCGCCGCGCCGCGCCAGGCGGGCCAGCCCGCGCACACCGCGCGCCCACGGGCCCATCCGCACCGCCAGCACCGGCCGCGAGACGCAGCGGCACGCCCTCCGCCGGCCGGCCCTCGCCGCGCGCCGCGCCTGGCCCCTGCAAGCACGCGCGGACGGCTCCGGGCACGCCGATGCGTGCTGATCGGCCGCGGCGCTAGTCAGTCCCAGTCGGGCGCCGGGCGGGGGGCGGCCACGGGCAGCGGCCTCCGCTGCTGCTGCCGGGCCCCGCGCGGCGCCGGGCGCGATGCTGGCGACCGAAAAGAGGCCCAGCTACGTCTCGGCCAACACGCCGCACCACGGCGGCGACATGCGGTGCGCCGGCAGGCCGGGACGGCGGCAGCAGCGCCCGCCGCGGCACCCGAATCGGCGCCGCAATCCGCCCGCCGCGCGCGCCGCGATGCAACAACAGGCCCGACGGCAAGGTGGCGTTCGGCTACTCGCTGCTGCGGGGCAAGCGCTCCAACATGGAGGACTTTCACCACGCGCAGGTGCGCCGTTGGGCGCGGCGGCGGCGGCGGCAGCAGCAGCAGCGGCGGCGGCGCGCCCAGCGCCGCACCGGCCCGCGCGCCGCGGCCGCGCGTGTGGCGCGAGCGAGCGAGCGCCGCCGCCGCCCCCGCCGCGCAGTTCAAGACCGCGCCGTCGAGCGGCGAGGTGGTGGGCCTCTTCGGCGTGTTTGACGGTGCGGCGCCCCCGCGGCAGCGGCCGAGCGCCAGCCGTAGCGGCAGCGGCGGCGGCAGCGGCGGCAGCGGCGGCGACGGCCGCACCGGCGGCGGCTGCCGCAGTCGCGGCAGCAGGCCAGCGGCGCAGCGGCGCGCGTCAGGCCGCGCCGCGCCGCGACGCGCGCGCCCCGCGCGCCACGGCACGCAGGGCACGGCGGCCCCAACGCGGCGGACTTTGTGCGCACCAACCTGTTCATCAACCTCCTGCAGCACTCCAAGTTCAACACCGACACCACGAGCGCGCTAGGTGCGGCGCGCGCGGCGCGCTGGGCGCGCGGCGGCCGCGCGGCCGCGGTGCGCGGCGGGCGGCGGGGGCGTGGCCGCCGCGCGCGCAGCCGACGCGTGCGCGCCGCCGCCCCCGCCGCCCCCGCAGTGGAGGCGTTTGAGCACACTGACCAGCAGTACCTGCAGCGCACGTCGGACAACAACAGCAGAGACGACGGGTGCACAGCTGTGACCGCTGTGGTGGTGGGGGAGCGCGTGCTGGTGGCAAACGTGGGGGACTCGCGAGCGGTGCTGTCGCGCGGCGGCAAAGGTGCGGCGCGGGCGAGCGGCGGCGCGCCGCCGCGCCCGCCCGGCGCGCACGCCCGGCGGCCGCCGCCCACGCGCGCCCCGCGCCGCCCGCCCGCCTGCCGACGCGCAGCGGTGCCGCTGTCGATGGACCACAAGCCCAACACGCGCGAGGAGCGCGCGCGCATCGAGGACGCGGGCGGCGTGGTCGTGTGGGCGGGCACGTGGCGCGTGGGCGGCGTGCTCGCCGTCAGCCGCGCGTTTGGCGACCGGCCGCTCAAAAAGTACGTCATCGCCACGCCCGACGTGCGCGAGGAGCGCCTCGGGCCCGCGGACGACTGCTTGATACTCGCCAGCGACGGCCTGTGGGACGTGGTCAGCAACCAGGTGCGGCGCCGGCGCGGGCGGTGCCGGCGGCGGCGGCGGCGGCGCCCGCGGCAGGGCCCGCCCCAGCGCCGCGCGGCTCACGCGCCGCGCCGCGGTGGTGCTGGGTGTGGTCGGTCGCAGGACGCGGTCATGCTGGTGAAGGACATCCACGAGGCCGACCGGGCGGCACACCGCCTGGTGCAGGAGGCCTTCACGCGCGGCAGCAACGACAACATCAGCTGCGTCGTGCTCAAGTTCCGGTTCGGCGGCTGAGCGCCGCGCGGCCCGCCGGCGGGCGCGCGGCCTGCAGCCCCCGGCCCGCCGCGGCGGCGCGCGCGATGAATGCGTGGCGCTGCCTCGGCGCGCCCCCGGTAGTGTACATAGGCGCCCGCCGGCTGGCGCTCGCGTCCCCACGCTTCTGGGCGCAATGAGCGCCCCGTGCACGCTCGCGCGTGCGTGCGCCGCACACCTCGCGTGCGTGTCCCCTGGTTGACCTGCTCGTGGGTGGCTGGGAGGGCTTTTGTGGCGGGTGCCGGTGGCTGGGAGGGCCTTGGGCTTGGTTCCGTCGTCGCGTGGACGCGCGCACCACTCATGCGGGGGCGCGGCGCATGCATGCTCGGGCGCGCCCGCCGGGCGGCGGCGCCGCAACCTTTACGGGGGACTCGGAACGCAAGGGTGGGGGCCAGCCGCCGTCACCGTGGCACTGCGTTGGCGCCAGCAGCACTGGCGTGCTCGTGGCAATCCTGCTGCCGTGCGCCGGCACAACCGCTCCGCGCGTCGGGGCGCAGCGCCGCCGGAGCCGCCGCCGCGCGCCCGCCGCCGCCGCGCCTGGGCCGCGCCGCGCCCGCCGCCGCGCCCCTTTCCCGCCGCCGCTCCGGCGACACCGGCACCTGGGCGCCCTCCTCGCGGGCGAGCCCACGCGCCGGCCGGCATGGCGCCGAAGGCCAAAAAGCAGCAGGAGCCGGAGGAGACGCTGACGCGCATTGCCATCGTCAACGAGGACCGGTGCGGACGCCGCACGGCGCGGCGGGGGCCGCCGGCGCGGCGGCAGCAGCGGCCGGCAGTGATGGCTGCAGCACTGCCGCGCCCTTGCCCCCGGGCGGGCCCGCCGGGCGGGCCCGCGCCGCGCAGCCCGCTCCATGCCGGCGCAGGGCACGCCGGGCGACCAGGCGCGCGCAGCGGGGGCGCCGCGCCGACGCAGCGGCGGCGGCCGTCGCTGCTGCGCGCAGGTGCAAGCCGAAGAAGTGCCGGCAGGAGTGCAAGAAGAGCTGCCCCGTCGTCAAAGTCGGCGCGTGGCGGCGCCGGCGGCAGCGGCCGGCGCGCGGGCAGGCGGGGGCGGCGGGCGCGGGCCCCGCAGCCGCCGGCCGGCCGGCCGACGCGCCGCCCGCCGCCGGCGCGCAGGCAAGCTCTGCATCGAGGTGACCAGCAACAGCAAGCTGGCATGGATCTCGGAGGAGCTCTGCATTGGCTGCGGCATCTGCGTCAAGGCGCGCGGGCAGCCGCGCGGCGTCCGCCCGCGCAACCGCCCGCGCCGCGCGCGCCGGCGCGCGGAGCTGCGGCAGCGGCCGACGCGGCGCCGCCGCGCTGCCTGCGCAGAAGTGCCCCTTTGACGCGATCATGATCATCAACCTGCCCAAGAACCTGGAGGGCCACACGTCGCACCGATACGGGCCCAACAGCTTCAAGCTCCACCGGTGCGCCCGGCGCAGCGATGGAGGCGGCGGCAGCCGGCGGCGGGGGCGCCCGTGCGAGGCCGCGCCGGCGACGGCTGCGCAGCGCCCAGGCCCCGCGCCGCGCCCACCGCCGCCGCCGCCGCCGCCGCCTGCCCCGCGCGCAGCATGCCGATGCCGCGCCCCGGGCAGGTGCTGGGCCTGGTGGGCACCAACGGCATCGGCAAGTCCACGGCGCTGAAGATCCTGGCGGGCAAGCTGAAGCCCAACCTCGGCCGCTTCGCCTCGCCGCCCGACTGGGAGGAGATCCTGGCATACTTCAGGGGCAGCGAGCTCCAGGCGCGGCCAGCGGCGCGCCGCGCGGCGCAGCGGCGCGGCGCAGCGGCGCAGCCGCAGCCGCAGCGCGGCGGCAGGGCGCGGCGCGGGGCCGGGCGGCGCCGGCGCCGGCGCCGCGGCCGCCCGCCCGCCCGCCCGCCCGCCCGCCGTCTTGCCCGCCCGCCCGCCCGCGCGCGCACCTCACGCAGCCGCCGCCGCCGCGTCGCCCGCCCTCTGCCTCGCGGCGGCGCGCGCGCAGAACTACTTTACGCGCGTGCTCGAGGACGACATCAAGGCGGTCATCAAGCCGCAGTACGTGGACCACATCCCCAAGGCCGTGCGCGGCAACGTGGACGAGGTGCTCACCGGCAAGGACCAGCGCGGCATCAAGCCCTACCTGCTCAAGAAGCTCGACCTCGAGCAGGCGCGCCGCGGCGGCGCACGACACACCGGGGCATGGCGGAGGGGCGGGGGCAGGGGCAGGGGCGGGGGCAGGGGCAGACATAGGGGCGGGGGCGGGGGCGGCGCGCGCGGGGGCGGCGGGCGGCGCGCCGACGCCGCGCGCGCGCCGCGCGCGCGGGCGCGCAGGTGCTGGACCGCAACGTGGAGCACCTGTCGGGCGGCGAGCTGCAGCGCTTTGCGATCGCGGTCGTCGCGGCGCAGGCGGCGGACGTGTACATGATCGACGAGCCCAGCAGCTACCTCGACGTGCGCCAGCGCCTCCACGCCGCAAAGGTGCGGCGCCGCGGCACCGGCGCCGGCGCGGCCGCCGCACGCAGCTCGGCCGGCGCCCGCCGCCCGCGCCGACCACCGACCGCGCCGCCGCGCCGCCCCGCGCCGCGCCGCGCCCCGCGCCAGGTAATCCGCGAGCTGCTGGGCACGGAGGGCGAGGGCCACCAGCAGCGCTACGTGATCGTGGTGGAGCACGACCTCAGCGTGCTCGACTACCTCAGCGACTTCATCTGCTGCCTCTACGGCAAGCCCGGCGCCTACGGCGTCGTCACGCTGCCCTTCAGCGTGCGCGAGGGCATCAACATTTTCCTCGCCGGTGACCCGCCGCCGCAGCCGCCGCCCCGCCTGCGGGGGGGCCAGCACGGCGGGCGGGCGCGGCCTGCAGCCAGCTCCGCGCGGCGCGCCGGCAGGGCCTGCCAGCCCGCGCGGTGGGGCAGGTCCGAGGCAGTGGCCGGCGCCCGCCGCGCCGCCGCTCACGCGCCGCACCGCCGCTCACGCGCCGCCGCCGCCGCGCCAGGCTTTGTGCCGACCGAGAACCTGCGCTTCCGCGAGGAGGGGCTGACATTCAAGGTCGCCGAGACGGACACCAAGGAGGAGGAGGTCAAGAAGTTCCTGCGCTACCAGTACCCGGCCATGACCAAGACGCTCGTGCGCGCGCCCGCCGCCGCGCGCGCGCCGGCCGCGCCGCGCGCCCGCCCCTCGCCGCGCGCGGGCTCGCCGCCGCCGCCGCCGCCAGTGACAACGGCAGCGCCGCGCTCGCGCGCGCGCCCGCGCCCGCCGCGCGACGCGTGACGCGCGTGTGTGTTCAGGGCAACTTCACGATGCGCGTGGAGGAGGGCGAGTTCACTGACAGCGAGATCCTGGTCATGCTCGGCGAGAACGGGACGGGCAAGACGACCTTCATCCGCATGCTCGCCGGCATGCTCACGCCCGACGAGGCGCGCAGCGCGCACAGAGGGAGAGGGAGGGGGGGGGGGGCAGGGCAAGTGGTGGCTGGGGCGTGCGGGTGTGCAGCGGCCGCGGCGGCGCGCTGACGTGTCGTGCGCGCGCGCGCGAATGCGCGCGCGCAGGGCGACGCCGACATGCCGACCTTCAACGTGAGCTACAAGCCGCAGAAGATCAGCCCCAAGTTCGAGGGCTCCGTGCGGCAGCTGCTGCACAAGAAGATCCGCGACAGCTACCTCCACCCGCAGGCGCGCGCCGCCTGCCGCGCGCGCGCGCCGCGCGCCGCGCGTGCTGTGCAGCGCCGCGCCGCGCGCCCGGACTCGCGCGCGCGCTGCCGCCCACGCCCACGCCGCCGCTGCGGCCCGCCGCCCGCCGCCCGCGCCGCGTGCGCGTGCGTGCGCCGCCGCAGTTTGTGAGCGACGTCATGAAGCCGATGACGATCGAGCCGCTGATGGACCTGGAGGTGCAAAACCTGTCGGGCGGCGAGCTGCAGCGCGTCGCGCTCGCGCTGTGCCTGGGGCAGCCGGCCGACATCTACCTCATCGACGAGCCCAGCGCCTACCTCGACAGCGAGCAGCGCATCATGGCCTCAAAGGCGCGCGCCGCCGCGCGCGCACTCAGCACACACGCCGCGCCGCGCCGCTGCCTCTCCCGCTCTCTCCCGCTCTCTCCCCCTCTCGCCCGCTCACCCGCCATGTGCCCCCTACACACACACTCACCTGCCCTCCCTGGCTGGCTGGCTCCATGCTGCTGCCGCTGCCGCCCGCCAGGTCATCAAGCGCTTCATCATGCACAGCAAGAAGACGGCGTTCATCGTGGAGCACGACTTCATCATGGCCACCTACCTCGCCGACCGCGTGATCGTGTACGAGGGCACGCCCTCGCGCGACGCGACCGCGCGCACGCCGCAGAGCCTGCTCACGGGCATGAACTCGTTCCTGGCCAACCTCGACATCACGTTCCGCCGCGACCCCACCAACTACCGCCCCCGCATCAACAAGCTCAACAGCACCAAGGACCGCGAGCAGAAGGACGCGGGGACGTACTACTACATCGGCGACGACTGACGAGCGCGGCGCAGCACGCGGCACGCGGCGCGGCGGCGCGCGGTGCGCGGCGGTGCGCGGCGCGGCGGCGCGCGGCGTGGCGCGTGAGGCCCGCGGCGGCGGCGAGCCGCTGGGAGGGGGGGCGGCGCGGGCAGCGCGCGGGGCGGGGCGCGCGTTGGCGCGCGCGGGGTCGGGAGCGGCGGGGGTGCAGGCCGGCCTGTTGTGGCTTTTGCGATGGATTGCCGGCGCCCGGCCGGGCGGCGCGGGCGGCGCGCCGCGCGTCGGGCGCCGGCCTGATCGGGCCCGCCCCGCGGCGGCGCGGGCGGGCGGCGGCAGCAGCATTGGCGGCCGCGCGCCTGAGAGAGCGAGCGCTGCTGCGGGCGGGCGCGGCCCGAGGCGCGGTTGTGCAACCGACTGCGCTCGCGCGGTCCTCCCTGTTTGCGCGCGCGCCGAGCGTCGACCGTCCCCGGCCAGTCAGGCAGTCACAACAACGGAGCGCCCGCGGCAACTCTCCCGCCCGCCCGCCGGCGCTCAGCCGTAGCGGTCAAACTCGCTGCGCGGCCTGCTGCCGCGCCCGCCGCCGCGCCCGCCGCCGCGCCCGCTGCGCCCGCCGCCGCGGCTCGCGCGGTCGCCCGTGCCCGCGCGGTAGCCCCGCGCGTCGCCGCCGCCGCCGCTGCGGTGCGGCCCGCCGGCGGCGTGCGGGCGCCCGAAGCGCGCCGCGGGGATGGGCGCGGGGTAGTCGGTGCCGACGGCACACCCGTAGCGCGCCTGCTCGTCCTTGGACATGAGCCAGGGCTCGTGCACGCGCGGCGCGGGCACGTTCCTCAGCTCCGGCAGCCACGCGCGCACGTAGTCGCCGTCCGGGTCGTAGTCCTTGGACTGCTTGGCCATGTTGAAGTGGTTGACGCGCCCGCCCGTCAGCCCCGCCGCGGCGACCCAGTTGCCCCAGTTGGACGCGACGTCATAGTCCAGCAGCGCGTGCTCAAACCAGTCCGCGCCGCGCCGCCAGTCGACGCCCAGGTCCAGCGCGAGGTAGCTGGCAACGTTCTGGCGCCCGCGGTTGGACATCCAGCCTGCCCAGGCGCGCGGGGCGCGGGGCGCGGGGGAGGCAGGTCGACGCTCGGCCGCTGCCCGAGCGCGACACGCCGCGCTGCCCCGCGGCGGCGGCCCTTGCTGCGGCGTGCAAGCGCACGCTCACCCGTGGCGGCCAGCTCGCGCATGTTGGCGTCCACCAGCGGGATGCCGGTGGTTCCGCTCACCCAGCGCTCCCAGAGCTCCGGGTCGGCGCTCCAGGGCAGCCGCAGCCCGGCGGGGCCGCCCGGCTTGAAGATGCGGGAGCCCTGGCGCATCGCGTAAAACCTGTCAAAGCACGCACGACCGGAGGCGGCGGCGGGGCGGCGGCGCGCGGTCGGCGGCGGCCAGAGAGGGGAGGACACGGCCAGCGCGGGCACATACCGTGCGCCAGTCCAGCTGTGCTCTGACGGCACGGAGCTGTCGCAGCGGCCGAGCCTGCAGCTGCGGCCGGATCGCACCTGAAGAAGTCGCGCCAGATGAGCTCAAAGACGACCCAGTAGGTGCTCTTGTTGGCGGTGCGCTGCGCCTCGTAGCGCTTGAGCTCGTGGTACACGCTGCGCGGCGACAGGCACCCCGCCGCCAGCCACGGCGCAAACTGACCACGCGGCGCGGCGGGGCGGGGCGCGGGTTCGGGGTGAGACGTCAGGGGCGAGGCACGCCGGCACGAGCTGCGCTGACTGCGGCGCCATGCGCGCACCTTTGTTGAGTAGTCGCCGCCGAGCATGCCGTTGCGCACGTTGAAGTACTCGGCCACCAGGTCGGTGTCCCACAGGTAGTAGCGCAGCCGCGCGAGCGCCTCGGACTCGCCGCCCTGCGCGGGCGGGCGCAGTCCGCGGCAGCGGCGGCAGCACGCGTTAGCGCGCCGCCGCTGGCAGCAGTGCGTGTCTCCCCGGCTTTGAGGCCAGCCGGGCGGCTCAGCTGCGCCGGCGGCTGTACCACGGGGACGCTGGGCACCCCGCCTGCAGCAGGCGGGGGCCAGGCTGCTCGCTGTCGCGCGGGTATGACTCAATGCCACCTCATGGGCACAGCCGCACGCGGCTGGGAGGTGTGATCTTAAGGCCCGCGCTGCCTGGCTGCTGTTCTGGCAGAGGGGTGCGTGCGGTCTGGCCAGCGAGCCGCGGCGCCGCGCCGCGCACCTTGAACTGCAGCGCCGCCTGCGGGTGAGGCGCCGGCCGCTGCGGCGCGTGGCCCGCCGGCCAGGGCAGCTGCTCCCAGCCCGGCAGCTCCTCGCGCAGCTGCGCCGCCAGCGCGGGCGCCAGCGCCGCCGGCAGCGGCAGCTCGCCCGCCGCCGGCGCGGGCAGCTCCGCACGCACGCTGCACTGCTTCTCCACCTTCTCCCGGAACGGCGTGAACACGCTGGGCATGGTCGCCAGGCCCTCGCCAAAGGGCAGATCGTCAACGTGGAACAGCGACGGCCCCCACAGCCGCACGAGCTGCGCGCGGCCCTTGAGCGCGCGCGCCACCTTGGCGTCCACCGCCGCCTCCTCCGACGTCACCTCCTGCTGCGTCAGCACCAGGCCGCCGCCCGGCGCCGCGCCCTCCAGCGCCGCCGGCAGCACCTCCTCCGGCCGCCCGACGGCCACCAGCAGGTCGCTGCCCACCGCGCGCAGGCTGCCGCGCAGGTCGGCCACGCACTGCTGCAGGAACGCCGCGCGGTGGGGCCCGGTCTTGGTGTTGCCCCAGGGGCTCAGCGCGAAGAAGCGCGGGTCGTAGCAGTACACCGGCAGCACCTCGTCCGCATGCCGCGCCTTGACCTTGGCCACCGCCGCCGCGACGACCGCGCTGTCGCGCAGGCGCAGGTCGTTGCGCAGCCACAGCACGATGCGCCGCGGGCCGCCCGCGGCGGCGCCGTCACCCGCCATGGCCGTTGCCGACACGCAGACGTGGCGCGGGCCGCCGGCCCTCAGCCGGGCTGGGCTGCTGTAGCGCCGCGCTGCTGCGCGGGCGGTGCGACCCGCGTGCGGCGCCTGCGGCACCGGCGGCGGCAGCGGGCGCGGCGCCAGCGGTGGTCAGGCGGTGCTCCGAGCCGTGGCAGAAGCCCACCAGCCGCGCTGGGCGGCCGCGCGGCCCCGGCGCCGCAGCCGCCGCACCGAGCACGTGAGGCTGGCAGCCGCCGCGCCCGCCGGTCGCACTATCGACGCCAGCGCCAGGATGACAATCTGGGGGCTCCGTCAGGCCAGTCAGAGAGTAGTCGAGCGCGCGCGGAGATCCCGGGGTCGCCAGGCGCGGCACAGCACCGCGAGTGGCTGCGCGCGATGCCTGCTGGTGCGCGACGCAGGCGCGGTGCAGCTCCAGCTGCGAGCACGTCCGTGAGACAGACCACTTGGCGCCGCGCACACGAACGCCTGCCAGCCGGCCCGCAGGGCACAGGCGGGCTGCGCTGCAAGGGCACAGGGCACCAGGTGCGGCCAGCGTCGTCACGAGCGCTCTGAGCTCGGCATGCGCTTGGACGCTGCTTTCTCCCGGTCGACGCTGGCGGAGGGGTCGCCGCCGACGCGGCCGCTGCCGCCGTGCGGGCGCCCGAAGCGCGCCGCGGGGATGGGCGCGGGGTAGTCGGTGCCGACGGCACACCCGTAGCGCGCCTGCTCGTCCTTGGACATGAGCCAGGGCTCGTGCACGCGCGGCGCGGGCACGTTCCTCAGCTCCGGCAGCCACGCGCGCACGTAGTCGCCGTCCGGGTCGTAGTCCTTGGACTGCTTGGCCATGTTGAAGTGGTTGACGCGCCCGCCCGTCAGCCCCGCCGCGGCGACCCAGTTGCCCCAGTTGGACGCGACGTCATAGTCCAGCAGCGCGTGCTCAAACCAGTCCGCGCCGCGCCGCCAGTCGACGCCCAGGTCCAGCGCGAGGTAGCTGGCAACGTTCTGGCGCCCGCGGTTGGACATCCAGCCTGCCCAGGCGCGCGGGGCGCGGGGCGAGGGGGAGGCAGGTCGACGCTCGGCCGCTGCCCGAGCGCGACACGCCGCGCTGCCCCGCGGCGGCGGCCCTTGCTGCGGCGTGCAAGCGCACGCTCACCCGTGGCGGCCAGCTCGCGCATGTTGGCGTCCACCAGCGGGATGCCGGTGGTTCCGCTCACCCAGCGCTCCCAGAGCTCCGGGTCGGCGCTCCAGGGCAGCCGCAGCCCGGCGGGGCCGCCCGGCTTGAAGATGCGGGAGCCCTGGCGCATCGCGTAAAACCTGTCAAAGCACGCACGACCGGAGGCGGCGGCGGGGCGGCGGCGCGCGGTCGGGACGGCAGCGGCGCGCGTCTGAGGGGTGCCGAGGGCCAGCGCACGCCCTGCGCACAGCCAGCTCTGCCTGTCTGTCCCCAACACAGCAACCGCGCCGCATCTGTGTGAACGTCCTGCGCACCTGTAAAAGTCTCGCACCAGCAGCTCAAAGACGACCCAGTAGGTGCTCTTGTTGGCGGTGCGCTGCGCCTCGTAGCGCTTGAGCTCGTGGTACACGCTGCGCGGCGACAGGCACCCCGCCGCCAGCCACGGCGCAAACTGACCACGCGGCGCGGCGGGGCGGGGCGCGGGTTCGGGGTGAGACGTCAGGGGCGAGGCACGCCGGCACGAGCTGCGCTGACTGCGGCGCCATGCGCGCACCTTTGTTGAGTAGTCGCCGCCGCGCATGCCGTTGCGCACGTTGAAGTACTCGGCCACCAGGTCGGTGTCCCACAGGTAGTAGCGCAGCCGCGCGAGCGCCTCGGACTCGCCGCCCTGCGCGGGCGGGCGCAGTCCGCGGCAGCGGCGGCAGCACGCGTTAGCGCGCGTCAGCGCGCCGCCGCTGGCAGCAGTGCGTGTCTCCCCGGCTTTGAGGCCAGCCGGGCGGCTCAGCTGCGCCGGCGGCTGTACCACGGGGACGCTGGGCACCCCGCCTGCAGCAGGCGGGGGCCAGGCTGCTCGCTGTCGCGCGGGTATGACTCAATGCCACCTCATGGGCACAGCCGCACGCGGCTGGGAGGTGTGATCTTAAGGCCCGCGCTGCCTGGCTGCTGTTCTGGCAGAGGGGTGCGTGCGGTCTGGCCAGCGAGCCGCGGCGCCGCGCCGCGCACCTTGAACTGCAGCGCCGCCTGCGGGTGAGGCGCCGGCCGCTGCGGCGCGTGGCCCGCCGGCCAGGGCAGCTGCTCCCAGCCCGGCAGCTCCTCGCGCAGCTGCGCCGCCAGCGCGGGCGCCAGCGCCGCCGGCAGCGGCAGCTCGCCCGCCGCCGGCGCGGGCAGCTCCGCACGCACGCTGCACTGCTTCTCCACCTTCTCCCGGAACGGCGTGAACACGCTGGGCATGGTCGCCAGGCCCTCGCCAAAGGGCAGGTCGTCAACGTGGAACAGCGACGGCCCCCACAGCCGCACGAGCTGCGCGCGGCCCTTGAGCGCGCGCGCCACCTTGGCGTCCACCGCCGCCTCCTCCGACGTCACCTCCTGCTGCGTCAGCACCAGGCCGCCGCCCGGCGCCGCGCCCTCCAGCGCCGCCGGCAGCACCTCCTCCGGCCGCCCGACGGCCACCAGCAGGTCGCTGCCCACCGCGCGCAGGCTGCCGCGCAGGTCGGCCACGCACTGCTGCAGGAACGCCGCGCGGTGGGGCCCGGTCTTGGTGTTGCCCCAGGGGCTCAGCGCGAAGAAGCGCGGGTCGTAGCAGTACACCGGCAGCACCTCGTCCGCATGCCGCGCCTTGACCTTGGCCACCGCCGCCGCGACGACCGCGCTGTCGCGCAGGCGCAGGTCGTTGCGCAGCCACAGCACGATGCGCCGCGGGCCGCCCGCGGCGGCGCCGTCACCCGCCATGGCAGCAGCCACCGACATGCAGACGTGGTGGCGCGGGCCGCCAGGTTTCAGCAGCCGCATGCCGCCAGGTGGCTTGCAGGGCCGCCGGCCGCCGCCGCTGCGCGCGGCGAACGGCGCATGGGCTGCGCGCGAGACCGCAGGCTCCAGCGACCGGCAGGCACGGCAGCAGATGCAACACGCCGCGTGGCCGCGGCCAACGCGACCGGGCGGGCAGGCCGTGCGCACGGCGGCGCGGTGATGGCGGCGCGTGCTGCTGCTGCCCTGAGGAGGCGCGGTGGCCGCGGTGGCCAGTGACAGGACGGCCGAGGCTGTCGGAAGTGGGGGGGGGGCGCTGCGTGGCACGCACGAGGTTTCGCTTTGCAGGACCGCCGTGCCTGGCCAGCACTGCCAGCGCGCGGGCCCCCCAGGCTTCGCCCAGGCCTGGCCCAGGCCCGCCACTAGCTCTCATCCTCATCGCCGCCGCCACCGCCACCGCCGCCCTTGTAAGGCAGCAGCTGCGCCAGACCCGCGAGCGTCTGCGACCAGCTCACGCTGCTGCCGACCTCGCTCGGCGCGCCGCCGCGCGGCGGCGGCCCCGCCGCTGCTGCGTCGTCGTCGCCCTGCAGCAGGCGCTCCTCGTAGACCGCCAGCTTGGCCAGCAGCGACTCGAGCTCCTCGCTCGTGGCTGCGAGGCACGCGGGGGCGTTGCCGCTTGGGGTGGCGGCCGCGCGCAGCGCCGCAGCCAGCTGCCGCCGCGCGCGGCGCCGGCGCCACACCTGACGAGGACTGGCGCAGCTCCGCCGACACGCGGCCGCTGGCGTCCAGGCCCGCGGAGCGGCGCCGGCCGCCGGGCCGCGTGCCCGCGCCGCCGCCGCTGCTCGCCGCCCACGCCTCGCCCAGCCCGCCCTCGGAGCCCTGCGCCGACGCGTAGGCCGACGCCGGCGCGCTGCCCTCGGTGCCCGTGCGCGTGCGCGCGCGCGCGCCCAGCACGGGCGTCACGCCCTCGCCCTCGCCCCCAGCCAGGGCGCCGCCCGAGGAGGCCGGCGCGTCGAACGAGAGCGACTTGGACCCGGAGCTCCCTCCGCCGCTGCTGGACGAGGGCGTGGTGCGGCCCAGCGCCACGCGCGCGCGCCCGCCGGCCTCGTCCGCCACGCCAAGCAGCACCGGCCGGTACAGCTCGCCGCCGGGGCGGTCGGGCGAGCTGGTGAGGGCGCCGCCCGTGGACGAGGCGGTCAGGAGGGACGCGGACGAGGGGCTGCTGGGGCTGCCGACGCCGCCGAGCCCGCCCGGCGCCAGCAGGGCCTCGAGCTGCCGCTGCCGCCGCCGCCAGTCGTGCACGCCGCCGCCGGTGCTGCTGCCACCATCGCTGGCGGGCTTGCCCTGCGAGCGTGCAGAGCGGCGGCGGGGCGTGGCGGGGCGCGGCAGAGCGGCGGCGCGGCAGGCCGCCGGCGCGCGCGGGCCGGCGCGCGCTCACCGGCGACAGCCCCTGCAGAGCCCTGCCCTGCTCAGTCAGCGGCTCCAGCCCCGCCGCCGCAAGCTCAGCCCGCGGAGGGCTGCGCGAGCTCGCCGCGCTGCCCGGCCGCTGCGCCGCGCTGTCGCCGGGGCGCGGAGAGGCCTTGCCCCGCGCGCCCAGCGGCGGCCGGCGCGCGGGGCTGCTCGCGCTGCTGGGCGGCCTGGGGCGCTGCGGCGGGCTGCTGGTGACGCTGCCGCCCCTGCCGCCGCCGCGGCTGCCGCCGCAGCCGCTGGGCTGCCGCCGCGCGTGTGCGCCGCGCTCAGCGCGGCCTTGTAAGCCATCTCCAGCTCCACCTCCGCCTGCGTGTCGGCCAGCAGCTGCTCCAGCTCCTGCGACACGTCCACGCTGGTGCCGCTGGGCGTGGCGCTGGACGCCGCGGGCGGCACCGAGGCGGCGGCCCTGGCGCGCGCGGAGCGCAGGGCGCCCTCGGCCGCCGCCGCCTCGGCGTCCGCCGCCGCGGAGGCCGCCGCAGACGCCTCCGCCGCCGCCGCGCGCCGGCGGACCAGGTCCTGCAGCTGCTCCACCAGGCCCTCATAGCTGCTGCCCTCCTGCCAGATGGCACGGGCGCGGTCCGGGCTGCCCCCGCCCTGCGCCGCCGGCTGGCCTCCAGGCGTGCCAGAGGCGCCAGCGGCCTGCGCGGCAGCGGCGAGCGCGGCCAGCCGCGCCTCGAGGCTCGCGGCGGGGCTGGGCCTGCCGGGCGAGCCGGCCGCCGCCGCCGCCCGCTGCCTGAGCTTGCCGAGCAGCTGCTCGTGCGCCGCCTCGTCCTGCAGGGGCGGTGCGGCACGGGGCAGGGCTGGACGGCTCAGGCGGCGGGCGCGGCACGGCGCAGCCACTGCTTGCCGCCGCCCGGCGCGGCCGCCCCGCCACTCGCCCCACGCACCGCGCCCAGGCGCTGGACGATCGCCTCCACGCGCGCCGCGTGCTCGGCGTCCGCCGCCTTGAGCGCCGCCTCCAGCGCGCCCAGCTGCTCCTCCGCGCTGGACAGCCGCGCCGCCGCGCCGATGTCGGCCGCCGTGGCTTGAAGCTCGGTCTGGCGCTGCTGCAGCGCGGCGCGCGCAGCCGCCAGGGCCTCCATGCGGCGCTGCTGCTGCTCGGTGAAACTGCGGCGCGGCACACGCAGGGTCGGCGCGCTCGGCGTGCTCGGCGAGGGCGGAGAGGCCAGGCGCCCGCCGGCCGGTCGTGCGCGCCGCCCCCGCCGCGGGCGCCCACCTGGTCTTGCGCTGCGCCGCCTGCTCGCGCAGCTGCTCGCCGGCCGCCTCCACGACCGCCTGGCGCTCGACCGCCAGCTGCGTCTGCTGCGCCGTCAGCTCCGCCTCCTCCTCGGCCAGCTGGCGCAGCTGGCGCGCGTGCTCCACCGCCGCCAGCTCCTGCTGCTCGCCCAGCTCCTGCGCCAGCAGCAGCCCCTTGGCCGCCTGGCGCGCGGCCTCCTGCTCCGCCGCGGCCAGCAGGCGCGCCTGGCGCGCCGCCTCGTGCTTCTGGCGCAGCGCGCGCGCCTCGTCCTGCGCGGCCCACTCGGCGGCCTTGCGCGCGCGCTCCGCCGCGAGCGCCGCCGCCTGCGCGGCGGCCGCGTCCTGCAGCGCCGACGTGCCCGCCGCGGCCAGCTCCTCCTGCTGCAGCGCCCACATCTTCTGCTGGGCATGGAACTCCAGCGCCTTGCGCCCCGAGGGGGCAGGGGCGGCGGGCGGGCGGGGCGCCCGTCAGCCGGCGGCGGCACGGCCGGCGACGAGCAGGCCGCGCCAAGCCCCCAGCACGCGCGAGCAGTGACAACACCACTCGCCAGCCCCACCTTTATGTCCTCCTCCTCCTGCCGCGCCTTGAGCGCCGCCGCCGCCTGGCGGCGCTTGTGCTCCACCTCCGCCTTCAGCGCCGCCAGCTCCGACGACCACTCGGCGCGCAGCGCCGCCACGCTCGACTGCGCGCGCGGAGCGGCGGTGCGCGGCGTGGGCGCGGCGCCGGCTCGCTCGCCCGCGCAGTGCAGCGCGCCCGTGCACCCCCCCCCCCCGGATGCGAGGCCCACGTGTGCCCCGCACCGCGTGCGCCTCCTCGACCAGGCGGATCTGCTTGAGCTTCTCCTCCTTGGCCCGGTCGTCCAGCCGCGCGCCCGCGGCGGCCAGGGAGTTGTCGATCGCCCGCATCGCGGCGCGCCGCTGCGCGTCGAGCGCCGCGAGCTGCTGCCGCTGCGCCGCGAGCGCGGACGCGTCAAACGACACCGCCTTGCTGCGCTGCTCCAGCTCGGCGACGACCTGCGGCAACGGCGCGTGCGGCGGCGGCGGGCGAGTGCGGTCGGCGCCGCGCGCGTGCGCGGGCGGGCTGCCCCCCACACGCGGCTCGCGCGGACGCGGCGCGGCGGCGCGCGCCTGGCGTCGACGGACGAGCGCGTCCTCGGCCTCCTGGATGCGGCGGCGCTCGAGGGCCTGCAGCTCCACCGAGCCCACCGGGAACTCGGTAAACACCGGGTACGGCGCGGCGCTCTCAGGCGCGGCGCCGGCCCCGGCCCCGCGGCCGCGCCAGCCGCGGTGGCGTCTGTGTCGGCCGCCGCCGCGGCGCCAGGCGTCGGCGCGGGCGCGCCCGGCAGCGGCGTGAAGGCCGCGAGGCCGAGGCGCGCGTAGTCGGGCGTGGCCGCGTGCAGCGCGTACGCGCGCTTGACGACCTGCGCGGCGCGGCGCGGTGCTCGGCGCCGGCGCGGTGCGGTGCTCCCGCGCCGCGGCGGCGCGCGCCGCGCCGCCGCGCGCCGCGCCTGCTGGACGTCGACGGGCGGGCGGGCGTCGAACACGCGCGTGAGCGCGGCCGCGTCGCGCGCCGCGAGCAGCAGCGGGCGCTGCGCGATGAGGTAGGCCGCCAGCAGGCTGTACAGGAAGCCCGGCCCCTCTGCCGCCGCGAGCGCGTGGTCCCACAGCACCAGCCAGTCGCGCGGGTCGGGCAGCAGCTCGGACAGCGCGCCGCTGAGGTGGTGCCAGAGCGCCGTCAGCAGCGGCAGCCCGAGCGCCGTCAGGTGCGCGCCGAGCTGGGGGTCGTGCTGGCCCACCAGCAGCTGCGCGCACGGCGGCGGCGGCGGGGGTCAGCGGGCCAGCCGGCGGTCAGCCCCCCGGCGCGCGGCCCGCCGCGGGCGCGGCGCGGAGCGCGCACCAGGAAGCGGCGCAGCAGCGGCAGCGGCGGGTTTGGGAAGAGCTCGAACCAGCCCTTGGCCCAGTTGAGCAGCAGCGTCGCGACCGCCTCGAACGACGCCTCGGCCGCCGGCCCAAACAGCTGCACGAAGGGGAACGCGAAGCGCGGCAGGAAGCCCGCCTCGGCAAAGAGCGGGCACCAGTGCGCGAGCTGCGAGAGGCAGGCCTGCAGGCGCACGGCCGCCGCGCTGCGCTTGGCGCCGGGCGGCTGCATCGCCGCGACCAGGCCCGCGTGCGCGGCGTGCACGCCCTTGTCCTGCAGCAGCGCGAACGACGCGGAGTTGTGCGGGAGCTGCAGCAGGTGGTCCCTGCGCGGGGGCGCGGCGCGGCGCGAGGTGGGCGGCGCAGCGGCCAGCGGCACGGCGGCCGGCGGCCGGCGGCGTGGGCGGCGCGGAGGCTCGCCGGCACGGTGGCTCGTCGGCGCCCGCCCCCGCTCACCATATGAGGGCGCGATATTGCGCCGGGAACTCGCCGTACGCCGCGAGCATGTCCTGCAGCTTGCGCCGGTTCAGCGCCGCCGCCGCCGCGTCGACCGGCCGCGTGCGCAGGCCGGCGGCGCCCTTGCCCAGCTGCTTGGCGGCGGCGCCGGCGCGCGCGGCCCTGCCCGGCAGGTTGCCAATGTCAGCCAGCACCGCCTCGCCTGCACCGGCGCCGGCCGGCGCGGCGAGCGCCCGGCCGCCGCGCGGCGCCGCGACGCCCGCGTCCAGCAGCTGCAGCTCGCCCTCCTGCAGCTTGGCGACCGCCATCGCCGGCGCCGCGGCGGCAGCGCGCCGCACGACCGCCAGGTCGTAGAGCCGGACCAGGCCATCGCTGCACACGACGGCGATGCTGTTGGCGCGCGGCTCCAGGCTGAACGTGGCCGCGCGGCAGAGCGGCAGCGCCAGCGGCAGCTGCGCGGTCAGCGTGCCGTGCTGCAGGTCCACGAAGACCACGCTGCCGTTGCTGCCCAGGACTGCGGGGCGCGGGCGGGGAGTGACGGGGCGCGGGACAGGCGCCGACGGCGGGGGCGGGCGTCAGGGCGGCGGCGGCGCGGCCGGCCGCCGCGCGGGGCGCCGCGCCGCGCCGGGTGCCGGCCGGGGCGCGCGCCTCACCCGCCGCGGTGGCGCTGTCGGGCAGCACCGCGACCTGGGTGACCCCGAAGAGCTCGTCCGGCAGGCGCAGCGCGTGCTCGAGGCGCAGCGAGGCGACGCCGTAGACCAGCAGCAGCGCGGGCGCGCGCGCGCCGACGACGAGCCGGCGCTCGTCGGCGCTGAGCGCCAGCGTCGCCGCCGCGAAGGGCCGCTGCGCGCGGTCGAGCGGCAGCGGCAGCCGCCCCAGCTCCGCGAGCGTCTTGGCGCTCCACAGCACGAGCTCGGGCCCCGCCGCCGCGGCGATGAGGTTGCCGGCCGGCGAGAAGGCGGCCTGCGTCGTGCCGTGCGGCACACCGCCGAGCATGCGGCGCTGCCGGAAGCTGGCGACGTCCCAGAGCAGCACCGCGTCGGGGGCGGCCGAGAGCAGCTGCTCGGTGTCGGGCTTGGTCGACAGGCTCGCCACGGGCGCGCGGTGGCCCGGCAGCTTGGCGAGGCGGCCGCTCACGGCGATGTCGTAGGCATGGATGGCGCCGTCGGCGGCGCCCACAAACAGGCGCCGGCTCGCGCGCGCCATGAACGCCGCCGCGCTGCCCGCGCAGCCCAGGCTGTCGAGGCACACGTAGCGCCGGCGCGCGAGGTGCACCGCGTACACGTCGCCCGCGGCCGTGACCAGGCCGAGCGCGTCGGCGGTGAGCGCCGCCGCCGCGACGCGGCCGGCGCCGGGCAGCGCGCCGCCGCCGCGGCCGCGGCCCGTCGGCGGCAGCACGCGCACGGCGAGCGTGAGCCCCTCCGCGTCGGGCGGGTGCGGGCCCGCCAGGCGGCCCACGGCGCCCACGAGCTCGGCCACGGGCGGCATGGCGGCCCCCGGCGGCGAGCGGCTCGCGTTGTTGAGGGCGGCGCCGCGCGCCCGCTGTTCGCGCGCGCCGCCTGCTCGCGGGGGCTGGCGGCGCGGGAGCTAGCTGGAACGATCCATGGTCGGCGTCCGGCACGAGAAGCTGCGCGCGGGGCGGTGCGGGGCCGGGAGCGCGCGCCTGGGCTGCGCGGCGAGATGCGAGCTGACCACCGGGTGGCGCAGGCCGCAGACGGGGGGTTGCTGTCACGTGGCGGTGGCGCCCACACCGACTCGTGGGGAGGTCACGGGGGAGCAGCCGAGCGGGCGGGGCGGCGCCGTCAGTAGTCGCAACCGCCGCAGCCCGTGTTGGCCTCACTGCTTGGAGAGAGAGCTCCGGACCGAGCAGCCGGATGAGGAAGCCCACCCACCCATCCTGCGATTGGGTTGCGACGCACAAAAATCCCGCCGCCGGCCGAGCGCACGCCCGCCTCCCGGTGCCGGCAGCCTGCGAGGCAGGCCTCGCCGTCAACGCCGGGCGGCGGCGACCACCGCCGCGCGCAGCGCCGCCAGCGGCGCCTCGCCGTCGACGGCCACGTCCGCCGGCGCGGGCGCGAGCCACTTGGCGAGCATCGCGCCCGCGTCGCGCCAGGGCGGGCAGGGCATGCCGGCCGCGGCGAACGCGGCGGCCATTTCGGAAGCGAGCGCCTCGACCAGGTGGAACAGGCGCGGCTCGGCCAGCACGAGGCAGCGCGGCAGCGCGCCCAGCACCGAGCGATACCGCTCCGTGGCGTGGGCGATCTCCAGCTCGTCCCGCACCTGCGGCGCGGCGCGCCGGCGCGTGGGCGGGGGGCGGGCGGGCGCGGCCGCCGGCCGGCGCGCGTGCAGCCCGCTGCGCCGCCGCGCGCGCTGCGGCGTGCGCACGGTCGGGTCCACGATGACCGGCGCGCTCGTCTCCTCCATGCCCGGCTGCAGCACGCGCACAAACGTGTGCCGCAGCCCCGCGCCGGGCGCGGGCGCGCCGCCCTCGCTGCCCGCCGCCTCTGCCGCGCGGCAGCTCGTGCGCAGCGTGGCGTCGTAGCCGCGCTGCGCGAGGCGCTGCGCGAGCAGCAGCACGACGTCCGGCGGCGCCGCCGCGCCGCCGGCCGCGCCGCCGCCCTCCGCCTGCGCGCGCCGCGCCGCCGCCGCCGCCGCGGCGTCCTCCTCGACCTCCGGCAGCAGCTGCGCCACCAGGCGCGCGAGGCTCTCCTCGAGCGTGTCCAGCGGCTCCGACAGCGCGGCGACCGCGACCGCCGGCGGCAGCTCGTGGCGGTGCCGCGCGGCGCTGCGCTGCACCTCGTCCGCGTCGGTGAGCTCGAGCTCGATGTGGAACTGCAGGCTGCTACTCTTGCGCATGTGCGCGCGCAGGCTGCCGCTGCTCGACTGCTTCGCGGGGCGCCTGCGGCCGCGCGGCGCCGCGGTGGGGGCGGCGGCGTGGGCGGCAGGGCGCGGCGGGCGGGCTGGCGCCGCGCCGCGCCGCCCTCACGTCTTGAGCTCCCGCGTCTTGAGCACGTGCTGCACCACCTGCAGCTGCGCCGCGCTGATGCTCGGATTGCCGCCCAGGTGCAGCTTGCGCACGCCGCTGCCCGCCGCAATCGCCGCGGCGAGCGCCTCGGCGCCGTCGTCGCCGATGCGGTTGCCCGCCAGGTTGAGCTCCTGCGCGAGGAGGCGCGGCGCGGCCGCATGGGCGCGGGCGCGTGGGCGGACCTCCGGCGCGGCGTGGCCGCGCAGCCGGCAGCGCGCCTTGAGCGTCGTGTTGGCGCTGATCGCCTCTGCGAGCGCGATCGCTCCCATCGATCCGATCTTGTTGCTGCCGAGGTCCAGCGCCGTGAGCGTGGCGTTGCTCGCAAGGCCCTCGGCGAGCAGCTCGGCGCCCTCGTCGCGCACGCCGTTGCCCGAGAGCGCCATCACGCGCACGCGCCGGTCGCGGCGCAGGAACTCGCCGACCGCGGCGCACCCGTCCTCGGTGAGGCCCCACGCCGCAAAGTGCATGAACGTGTGCGCGCGGTCGCGCAGCAGGTAGGCCTGCCCCACGCGGCGCGGCGGCGCAGGCGCCGGCGTCAGCGGTGTCGTGCGCGCGCGCGCCGGGCGCGGCGGCGGCGGCGCGGCGGAGGCGGCGCGGCGGCGCGGCGGCGCGGCGGCGCGGCGGCGCGGCGGCGGCCGGCCGCCCACCAGGTACTTGTCGAGAGCAGCGTCGCCGGACGGCGGCAGCCGCGACGACGCCGCGCCGGGCCGCCGCGGCGGCGTGGGCGGGCACGCGCTCGCCGCGCTGGCGACGCCGTCGCGCGGCGCGGCGGCGCCCCGGCGCTCCGGCGGCGGCTGCGCCGGCACCGCGTCGCTGGCGCCGCCCCAGCGCACGCGCCGCTGCTCCGCGCTCGCGGGGCCCGGGTCCTGCTCGTCCGCGCTCGGCACGCGCCGCAGCGCCGCCGGCTTTGCGACCGGGCTGGGCACCGTCAGCGCGCTGGGGAGCCCGCTGCCGCTGCTCGCGCACCGCGTCGTGGGCAGGGGAGCCTCCGCGAGCGGGTGCTCCACGGCGGGTGCGCGCCCCGCCGGCGCGGGCGGCGCCGGCGGCGCGCCGACGCCGCTGCGCGGGATCGCGACGGGCGCCGCGCCGCCGTCAGCACGGGTGCCGTCCTCCGCCATCGCCGCCAGCTCCAGGCCCGGCGACGCCGGCCCCTTGTGGCCGCTTCCCCCGGCGAGCAGCGTGCCCGACACGTTGCGTGCGAGCGCGCCGAGCCACGTCCCGCCGCCGCTGTCGCTGCTCGCGCCGGCTAGCGCCTGGTCCATGACGCCGGCATGTGACGTAAGCGCGCCGGCTGCGGGGCGCGCCGCTCGCAACGGTCGCCGCCGCTGCTGCGTTGCCGCGCGGCCGCGCCTCCGCCCGCCGAGCCCGCGTGGGCCGGATGAGTGACCGCAGAGGACGTCGCCGAGCTCGGCGATGGGGGCCGCGCCGCCCTGGAAAGTAGGGCTGCGCCGCCGCGAGTAGGGCTGCGCCGCCGCGCAGGGCTGCGGTGCCGCGTGCAGGCGCGGCGTTGGGCTGGGCGGCGCGGGCGGGAGCGCTGACGATTGAGCTCGCGATGGCGCGGGCGGGGGCGCACGGCAAACCAAGAACCGCCGCAGCGGCGACTGCAGCGCTGGCGTTGCACTCGTCGTCGTCCCGAGGGCCGCGAACAAGGAACAGTCCGAGCCCCGTTGAGTGTATCCCAGCGGCCAGCTCCCGTCAACAAGGAACAGTCAGGCGGCCCGCGGCGGGCCAGCGCTGCCGCGCCATTGGCCGCGTCCAACAGACAGAGACACCGCCGCTCAAAACGCGCCGCTCGCCGTGCATGCGTTTCGCAGCCGCTGCACGACGCGCGCAGGGTGTGTGCAGGAAGGGCGTCCCTGGGAGCACGACCACTGCAGCAGGGACACCCTCGGCCGCCGCGGCGGCCGGGCGGGCGCCCGCGCGCGCGCGGCGCCGCGCCAAATGCGGCGCTGGGCAGCGCGCCCGCGCGGGCGCCCGGCGCGCGCAGCAGCGCCACACAGCAGCGGGGAGCCGTGGCCGCAGGGCCCGTGCCAGGCGGCGAGAGCCCGCGCCCGGGCGTGCGCGCCGCGCTACTCGTTGCGGCGCTGCCGCACGCGGCGCTCCTCGGCCGCCTCGACGTCGCCGAGGCGCCGCACGTGGCCGCCGTGGCTGCGGTGCGCGCCGCCGTGCGCGCGGTCGTGCCCCGCCGCGGCGCCGGTGGAGGCGATGACCTGCAGCAGCTCCGCCTGCAGGCTGGGGCAGCTGCGCGTCATGTGGCGGTAGCCGTCCGTTTGCATGACCGCCGCGAGGTTGCGGGACACAAAGTCGAGGCACACGCGCTTCAGCTCCTCCGCGTGGTTCTGCTCCGCGAGCGCGAGCGTCGTCGCCGCGGTCTCCACGTCCACGCTCTCGCACAGCCGGCGCTCGCAGATGCGGCGCAGGCGTGTGAGCTGGTACATGTCGGCCGCGGCGAGCAGGTGCTGCGCCATCGCGACCTCCAGGTTGGCGCCCTCCAGCTCCTCCGGCAGCTGGTCTGCGCGCCCCGCGGCAGCGGGCGGCGGCGGCGCGGCGCGGGCGTCGGGCGTCGGGCGGCGGCGCGGCGGCGCGGCCGGCACCGCGCGGCCCCGGCAGCACCCCAGCCCCGCTCCCCACCCGCCCGCCCACACCCACACGCACCGGTGTAAATGAAGTACAGCACCGCGCGCACGACCGGCGGCAGCATGTCGCGCACGACGTAGCGCCCCTGCTGCGCCTCGGCCATGTTGGACTCGAGCATGCCGCGGAAAAAGGGGCTGCGCGCCTCGAGCAGCATGCGGTGCACGTGAATCTCCTCCTGCTCGCCCTCCTGCTCCACCACCACCACGTAGTCGCTGTTCTGGCCTGTCGCGCGAGGGCGCGCGCGGCGCGCGGGCGCGTGGGCGCGCGGGGGGCGCGGGCGCGCTGCCCGCCGCTGCGCCCCGCGCGCCGCGCCCAGCCCGCTGCGCGCTTGCGCCCTGCTGCCAGCCCGCTGCCGCGCGCACCCGAGTAGAAGAGCTCGCCGAGGTCCTTGCCGATGGAGGGCGGCGGGACCTTGATGAGCTCCGCCTTGCTCGGCCCGCTGCTGCGGCTGAGCGCGCCGCCGCTGGAGACGACGAGCTCGATGGTGTACTTGATGATGATCGTGTCGTTCATCAGGAAGCCACGCGCCGGGTCCTCCAGGATGTTGCGCTGCGAGGGGGCGAGGTGGCGGCGGCGGGGGTGAGGCACGGCGCGCGCGGCGTGGCGCTGCGCTGTGCAGCGCAGCGCTGCGGCGGCGCGCCGCGCGAGCCACCTTGACAAACTTGCGGTAGCCGTGGCAGTTGCGCGCGTTGGGGTCCTGCCGCGCGCAGCTGATCTTGACCGCGCCCGCCTCGCGCGTGCGGCCCTTGGTGAGGTCGCGGCCCTGGCCCGTCTGGTCGACGAGCGTGAAGCGGTGGAACGCGCGCACGACCTTGCCCTCGTTCGTGTTGACCACGCCCTGCGGGTTGGGGCCCTCGCCGATGAGCGCAACAAAGAGCGCGGCGTACTCGTTGGTCGTGTCGCGCCGCCCCGGCGGCGCCATGCGCGCCAGCTGCATCGCCGCCGCAGCGGGCAGGCCCGCCGCGTGCGCGTGGTGCTGCACCATGCCCGCCGGCAGGCCCGGCGGCCCGCCGGGCGGCTCGCCGTCGCCGCCGCCGCCGCCGCCGCCGCCAGCAGCACCGCCGCCGCCGCCGCCGCCGCCGCCGCCGCCACCGCCGCCACCGCCGCCGCCGCCGCCGCCCGCCGCCGCCGCCGCCGCGCCCGCCGCCGCGCCGCCCGCGCCGCCGCCGTGCTGCTGCACGACCGGCAGGCCCGCCGCGCCCGGCGCTGCCTGGCCTACCACCAGGCCCGCCTGCGGGACCGCCGCGGCTGCGTGGTGCATCGCCACGGCGTCGCCGGGGCCGAGCTGCGGGTCGCTGCTGCTGCTGCGCTTGCCGTCGGGGTAGAACAGCAGCACCTGCGAGGGTGGCGGCGCGCCGGGCGGTGTCAGAGGGGCGGGGCCGCCTCGGGGGCGCTGCAGTGGCGGCCCGGAGCGCGCCGCGGCGCCTGCTGCTGCTGTCGCTGGGCATGCCGTGCCAAGGTCGCCCCTCCCGGCCCTCCCCGGGCAGCTGGCGCGCTGCGCCCGCGCTGACAGGTAGGCAGCTCCGTTCCGCACGCGTGACGCGCGCCGGGCAGGCCCGGGAGGGCGCGTGGGCGCCGGGGGGCGCCCGCATCGCTCACCCACTCGTGCCCGCCCACGGTGAAGCGCTCGCTGGCGATGGGCTCGCCATCCCCGATGCCCTTGATGAGGCTGTAGCCCACGATGGTGTGTGTGTGCTCGCCTGCGGCCGGGCGGGGTCGCGGCGGGGTCGGGGGCCGCCCCACGCGCCCCCCGGCGCGCGCCGGGCCGCGCCTCACCGACGATGGTGTCGGTGATGGTCTTGCTCGTCGTGTTCGCGCGTCCGCCAGGGCTGGTCGGCTCCGCTGCTGCTGCCATGAGCACAGGCGCGGCGAGCGCGGGCACGGCGCCCCCGTGCGGCCTGCCCTCGCGGCGACGGTGCGGCGGAGGCGAGCGCACACCGCGGCTGCAGCGCTGTGGCGCGGCGGGGGCGGGCGCGGCGGCTGCGTTGGCTGCGGCGGCAGCGTCGAGCGCGCGTTGCACCGCCAGGGCTCGGCGCGCCGGCCGCCGCCGGGCGCCGCCGCCGTGCGAACGCAGAGAGAGGACGAGATTCACGCACACACCACCCCCGCATCACAGTTCTGTCGCGGGGCTGCATAATCGCAGCAGCCGCGCGCACGCAGAGTGCCGCCGCGCGCACGGGTCACGCCGCCCCGGCCGACGCCTTGTTGTGGTCGGCAATGGCCGCGGCCACCTGGTCGTCCTTGAAGCTCGCGCCGTCGCCGGCGTAGCTCAGCGGGTGGACGCCCTGGACGTCCCAGCTGACGAGACTCCAGCCGAACACGCCCCGCACGGGCAGGTCGCCGCCATAGCGGCCGGGTTCGCGCAGCCACGCGAGCGCGGCGGCGTAGTATTCATGGCGGTACTCCCGCACCACCTTGTTTGACCACGGGTCCAGGTGAACGTTGTATTGCCAGCAGGTGCCGTACTGCGGCGTCGCGCCGGCTGCGGCCGGCGTCTTGGCCGGGCTGTCGCAGTGAAGGCTCGTGCCCCCTCCCACGCCAAATTCGCCGTAATAGAGCGTGCGGTTGCGCAACGTGATGCCGCGGCCGCGCAGCTCCGCGTCGGCGATGACCGCGCTCGCCTGCGCGGCCGCGGGCGGCGCCGCGCGCGTGAGCGGGGACGGGCGGGCACGGCGGGCGCGCCCGCACCGGCCGGCGGCGCTGCGGCCGCGCGGGCGCGCGGGCGCCGCACCTGCATGCCCGCCGGCGTCGGCTTGGCGGGCTGCGGCGCGTACGCGCTTATGGCGATGAAGTCCAGCGCGTCGAGCAGCGCGCGCGCCGCCGCGTCACGCGCGCGCCGGTCGCCCGGCAGCGCGTCGGCGTCGCCGGCGACCTGGTCAAAGTTGAGCTTCACCCCCAGCGACACCTCCCCCGGCGCCGCGCGGCGCGTGTCCGCGCCCACACGGCCGAGCAGCTGCGCCCACGCGGCCGGCCAGCCAAACGTGCTGGTGCCCATCTCGCCGGACAAGTTCAGCAGGAAGCGCGCGCCGCGGCCCAGGTTGGCGGCCACCGCGGCGGCGAGCGGCGCGAGCTGTATGTCGTAGTAGCTCAGCCCGCCCAGCTTGGCCGTCGGGTCCAGGGCCAGCCGGTTGCGCCACTGGAAGGGGTCGCGCGCGTGGTCCATGTGCGGCGTGAGCATGATGGTCTTAAACCCTGAGCCGGCGGAACACGACGCGGCGGACGACACGGCGGCGGCGGCGATGAGCGCGGCGCGGGGGCCTGGCGCGCGCCGGCGCGGCGCCCGCGGCGCGGCGCGAGTGCCGGCTGCGGCGCCAGCGCGGCCCACCCTGGGCGATGGCGGTGGCGAGGCAGGCCGTCATCTGCGCCTGGAAGCGCGACACTGCGTCGCGCGTGAAGGGCTTGCACGGCCCGCCGCCGCGCTCCTTGAAGCAAAAGCCCAACGGCACGAATTGCTGCGCCGAGGTGTTGCCCGAGGGGAGCCAGTACTGCGTCATGACAATGTTCACCGCGTCGGAGCCCTGCTGCCGGGCGTTGTTGGCGACGAGAGCGCACCTGGCGGCGAGAGCGCACGCGGGGCGGGCGCGCGGCGGGGCGGTGAGCCGCGCGCGAGCGCGCAGGCGGCGTGCGGCGCGCGCCCGCACGCACCAGTTGGCCGCGCGCCCGTTCTGCCGGACGGTTTCGGTCACGTCGCCGAGGTCAAACAAGATCACGCTGCTGCTGAGGGGCAGCGGCCCGCGCTGGGGCGCGGGCGCCGGCGCCGGCGGAGGGCTGGCGGCGGGGGCCGGGCTGGGGGAGCTCGGGGGGCTCTGGGAGCTCGGGGGTCTGGGGCTGGGGCTGCCGCCGGCCGGGCCGCCTAGCCCTGGTGACGGGCTGGCAGGGCCCGGGCTGGCAGCGCCGCTCCCGCCGCCAGGCGCGGGGCTGGGGCTGCCGCCGGCAGGCGCGGCGGCCGGATCGGGGCTGCCGCCGCCGCCGGCAGGCGCGGCGGCCGGAGCGGGGCTGGGGCTGCCACTGGTGCCGCCCGTCTGCCGCGCCGCCGCTCCAGCAGCGGTCGAGAGCACCAACAGCAGCGCCGCAGCCAGGGCGCCGCGCATCGCGCGCGGCGGGCGCTGCTTTCGGTTGGTGCCCGCCACCGCTGCCGGCGAGACCGCGCGCCGCTGCGGTCGGTCGCGTTGATCACCTGCTGAGCCACACTCACGCCTGGCGCACTGGCGGCCGCGGCGGCTGGCTGGATTGCGGCGGCGGCGGCGGCGCTGGTGATGTGCTTGGCGACCGCTGGTGTGACGCCGCGCGGCCGCAGCGAGCTGCGCGTCGGTCGCGGCCTGCGCTCAAAGGACTGGCAGCACCGGGCACGCGCCGCCCGCTGCCGCGCCCTGCACCCTAGGCTGCGATGACAGAACTCGCTGCATGGGGCGCCCCGCGGCTCATTCGTTGCTGCGCACGCGCACCTGCACGGCCGTCTGTGCCAGCCCGCCTCGCTGCGCCGCGGGTGGCAGCGCCCGCGAGAGCAGCAGCACCACAGAAGGCGCCATGCTGCTCACCAGGCCCCCGCAGGCCGCGCGGGTGGGCCGTGGGCGTGCATCAGCGCCCGGCACGCCCATGGCCGGCGCGCCGGGGCGGCGCTGTGGCGGCAGCGGCGGCGGCGCGCGGCAGCAGCAGCGGCGCGGCGCGGTCGCGGCCCGCGTGCGCACGCCCTCGCGCGTGGTCGCGGACAGCCCGCTGCAGAGCGTGGACAGCCTGATGGTCTCGCCCGAGTACCGGGCCGCCGACTGGTTCTTCACGGAGAGCGGTGCGCGCGCGCGGGCCACGGCGACTGCGCCGCCGCCGCTGCAGCCGCGCCGGGCGGGCGCGCAGCAGCCTGTGGAGCAGCCCGCTGGGGCCGCCGTGGCGGCCCCTCACGCCCCGCCCTGCCGCCGCCGCCCCTGCTGCCGGCCCCCTGCTGCCCGTCCCCGCCGGCGCGCAGGCCAGCGGGACTGGGTGGAGGCGATGGAGCTCGACACGCTCACGCCCGACCTGCCCCAGCTGCTCATAGAGATGGGCGTGAGCTACGACCCAGACAAGCTCGCCGCGCAGCTCGCCAGCAAGTGGCCGCAGGTGGGGGCCCGGCGGGGCCCGGCCGGTCGGGGCGCCGGCAGCGCCGGCCGCGCCAGGCGCGGCCAGCGCAGAGCGCACTGCGCCGAGCGCCGCCGCTGCCGCCGCGCGCCGCAGGTGTACGGCCGCGCCGTGCGCATTGCCGCGAGCCTGGGCGGCTTCATCGCGCGCGTGGGCCGCGACTTTGCGCTGGGGCAGCTCGACGCCAACGCGGCCAAGCGGTGCGCGCTGCTCTCCCGCGCGCGCCGGCGCTGCTCTCCCGCGCGCGCGCCCGCGCGCGCCCTGCCGCGCGCTCACCCGCCGCCGGCGCCGCCGCCGCGGCGCGCGCAGCGCGGCCGAGCTGCGCCGGCTGCTGTCGGGGCTGGGCCCGTCGTTCACCAAGATCGGGCAGGCGCTGTCGTCGCGGCCCGACCTGCTGCCCAAGGAGTACCTCGACGCGCTCAGCGAGCTGCAGGACCGCCTGCCCAGCTTCCCGAACGAGATCGCGTACGCGGTCATCGAGGAAGAGCTCGGCGTGCCCGTGGCCTCCGTGTACGACCAGCTCAGCGAGCAGCCCGTCGCGGCGGCCAGCCTCGGACAGGCGCGCGCACGCGCGCGCGCGCGCACGCGCGCGGGCCCGGCGTCGCGGCGGCCGTGCCGCAGGCGCGCGCCAGGCCTGCGCGCGCCAGGCCTGCACACGACGAGGCTGCTCCCTGCGCTCGCTCACCGCCCGCTGCGCCCGCCCGCTCAAGCAGGTGTACAAGGGCGTCCTGCGCGAGACGGGGGACGTCGTCGCGGTCAAGGTGCAGCGCCCCGGCATCGGGGAGAGCATCGCCGTCGACATGCTGCTCCTGCGCCGCCTCATGGCCGCGGTCGACCGCAGCCTGCCCCAGATCAGCCAGCCGCTCGTCCCGCTCGTCGACGAGTTTGCGGGCCGCCTGTTCGCGGAGCTCGACTACTGCGCGGAGGGGCGCAACGCGGAGCGCTTCCAGGCGCGCGCGCGCGAGCAGGGAGGCGCGGGGGGCGTGCGCGCGCGCGGCGCGCGCGGCTGCGACCGCGGCGGCGCGGCGGCCAGCCGCCCCTGCCGGGGTCGCCCCGCGCCCCGCCGCCGCCGCGCAGGAGCTGTACGGCGGCATGGCCCGCGTGCGCACGCCGGGCATCTACTGGGGGGCCACGCGGCGCCGCGTCCTTACCATGGAGTGGATCGACGGCGTCAAGCTCACCAACAAGGCGCGACCCGCGACCCGCGCCGCGGGGCGGGGATTGGGCCGCCGCGACGGACGACCGCTGCACCGCCGCGCAGCGCCGCACCGCCGCGCCGCGCACGCAGCCTTGCTAAGCTCTCTCTCTCGCTGTGTGTGCGTGTGCGCGTGTGGTCGCGCAGGAGGCGATGGACGCGGCGGGGCTGGACATCATCGACTTTGTGGACGTTGGCATTGAGTGCACACTGCGCCAGGCGCGCGCCGCGCACCGGCGCACCGCGCGCGCACCCCGCGCGCGCGCCGCCGCGCGCGCGCCGCACCGCGCGCGCACCCCGCGCGCGCGCTGCCGCGGCGCCCACGCCGCCCGCACGCCGCCGCCGCTCGCGCGCGCCCGCGCTGCCCCCGCGCCCGCCAGCTGCTCGAGCACGGCTACTTTCACGCCGACCCGCACCCCGGCAACCTGCTCGCCTCCCCGGACGGCAGCCTGGTCTACCTGGACTTTGGGTGCGGCGGCGGGGTGTGGGCGGGGGCGCGGGGTGTGGGCCTGTGTGCGTGTCTGCAGCTGTGTGTGTGTGCGCGCGTGTGCGTGTGCGTGCTTGTGCGTGCATGCGTGTGGAGGGGGGACACATGCCCGCCCGCCGCGCGCACTCGCGCCGCCAGCCGCACCGCCCGGCCCCGCCCGGCCCCGCCTGACCCCACCGCCTGGCCCGCCCGCCGTGCTGCGTGCTGTGTGCTGTGCAGCATGATGTCGTCTGCGCCCGAGTACGCGCGCTACGCGATCATGGCCCACGTGGTGCACCTGGTCAACAGGTGGGCGGGCCGCCACCCCCACGCGCCCGCCGCCCGCGGCCCCCCTCTCGTCACACGCGCTCGTCACACCACCGCCGCCCCCCCCCCCCCCCCCCCCCCCCCCACCACCACACACACACACACACACACACACACACACACACACACACACACACACACACACACACACACACACACACACACACACACACACACACACGCACGCACGCACACGCACGCACGCGCGCGCGCAGGGACTATGAGGCGATGTGCCGCGACTACTACACGCTGCAGTTCATGGACCCCGCCATCGACACCGCGCCGATCGCGCCCGCGCTGCGCGCCTTTTTTGACGACGTGCTCGACGCGAGCGTGGCGGAGCTCAACTTTAAGGCCATCGTGGACGGCCTCGGCGCGGTGCTCTTTGCATACCCCTTCAGGTGGGGCGCGCGGGGCGGGCGCCCGCGCGGGGGAGAGATGAGGGGGGGTGATGAGGGAGGGAGGGAAGGAGGGAGGGAAGGAGGGAGGGAAGGAGGGACGGAGGGAGGGGAGGCGGCGCGTCGTCAGGCCCCCACGCCCCCGCGCGCGGGCCGCCTATGCCCTAAGCCCCACCCCTGCCCCCCCCCCCCGCCCCCCGCAGGGTGCCCGCCTACTATGCCCTCATCCTGCGCAGCCTCACCGTGCTGGAGGGCCTCGCGCTGCAGGCGCGCGCGCACGCGCACGCGCCACCGCGCACGCGCCACCGCGCACGCGCCACCGCGCACGCGCCGCACGCGCGCCGCCGCGCGCGCCGCCGCGCGCGCACGCCGCGGCGCCGCGCCGGCGCTCCCCCGCCGCGCCGCTCATGCCCCCCCCCCTCCCTCCCTCCCTCCCTCCCCCGCCCGCGCCTGCTTTGACACGGCCAGGCTGACCCGCGGTACAAGCTGCTGGGGCGGGCGTACCCCTACATCGCGCGCCGCCTGCTCACCGACCCAGCGCCCGAGCTGCGCGCGAGCTTTGAGGACCTGGTCATGCAGGTGCGTGTGGGCGGGCGGGTGTGGAGGGTGGGTGTGGAGGGTGTGGGTGGGTGTCGAGGGTGGGAGGGGGGGGGGGGAGAGGAAACAGTGTGGGGTCCGGTGGGGGCGGCGCGAGCCCTCGCACGGCGCGGCCGCCGCGGCGCGCGCGCTCGTGCCGACGACCGGTGTGCGCCGCGCCCCCCACCCACACACACCCACGCGCACACCCGCACAGGACGGCGCGCTGCGGTGGTCGCGGCTGGAGAACCTGGTGCGCGAGGGCAGCAAGTCGTCCGACTTCGACGCGGGCCAGCTCTGGCTGCTCGGCGCCTGGCTGCTCAGCGACAATGCAGCGGCCATACGCAGCCGCCTCGCGGTCGAGGCCGCGCGCATGATCGACGCCGCCGCGGCCGCCAACGCGCGCGACCGCATCGCCGCCAGGCACGACGCGCGGGGGCTCCGCCGCGCCGCCGCAACGCCGCGCCGCGCGCTGCTGCTGACGGGTGCCGCCGCCGCTGACGCGTGCCCACCGCCGCCGCGGCGCCGCAGCTTCAACAACGTGGAGCTGGCCAACAGGCTGGTGCCGGTGCAGCCGCGCGAGGAGGAGGCGGCCGCGCGCGCTGCGCTGCTGGCGAGCACGGTCACGGCGCGGCTCGCGCCGGCGAGCGCGGACGGCGCGCCGGCGCCGCCGCCGCTGCAGCTGCAGCTGCCGCCGGGCTCGGGGCCGTTTGGGCTGCTGACGGCGCAGGACGTGCAGCCGCTGCTCGCGTCGGTGCAGGGCTCGCTGGCGCAGTCGATGCCGCAGCTGCAGCAGCTCGCCGCGCAGCCCGGCGCGGCGCAGCTGGTCCGCGAGGTGTCGCAGCAGCTGGCGCAGCGCTTCGCCGCGCGCGTCGTCAAGTTTGTGCTGGGCGGCAGCAGCTAGCGAGGGCTTTGGTTTGGGCGTGTGTACAATTGGCCGCGCCGCCGGGCGGGGGGCACGCGGCGGCGGGGCCCGGTCCTCGGGCGAGCGAGCGAGCGAAAGGTGTGCGCCGCGGTTTGGTGGCGGCGCGGTGGTGATGGTGGTGCTGGCTGTGGCGGCGTTGACGGCGGTGCTGCAGAAGCACCCGCGGGCGGGCACGCCGAGGCAAGCGGGGCGTGCGCTCAAGCGCGGGGTTCACCGCGCCGCCACGCGGCGCGCCGCTGGCCTGCGTTCGGCACGGCCAGACCGCCACGCAGAGCAGGCAGCAGCGGGCCGCCGCCGCGCGTGCGTGCGCCGTCGGGCGGCGGCAGCGGCGAGAGGCGGCGATCGCGGCGCAGCGCCCGGCTCGAGGCCCAGCGCCGCGCCGCAATCTAGAGGGCGCGTCCGCGTCTGAAAAAAGTCCCAGGTGGTCGTTTCGCGGGCAGAGGGAGAAGTTTCGCCGTTCCCTCGCGTTCCACCACCGCGGCACGCGTAGCCCCGGCCTCCACTCTGCCCGCGGCCGTGCCACGCCACCCCCACAAGCCTTCCGCCGCACACCCCTCGACGCGCCGCTGGTCGCTGCGCTGGCAGCGGGCCCCCGAGCCTCGCCCCAGCCTCGCCATGCGCGCCCTGTCCCGGGCAGCCCCGAGCGCCCTCCGCGTCCCTGCCACGTGCATTCCCAGCTCTCGCCGGGTCGGCAGGCGGCCGCTGTTCGCCCGGCCGGCCATCATGGCGCCTGCTGAGGGGCAGACACTCCCGCCGCTCCCGTTCGACCAGAGTGGAGGTGCGCGAGCCCTGGCGGATGGGTAACGGCGAAGCAGGGGTCCCTGCGCCTTTCGTGAAAGGCCGGCAGAGGATCAGGCAGCGCGCTGGAGCCGTGACCGGCGCGCGCGCCAGGCAGTTTTGAGTGAGCCGATATGTTGCCGTTGCCGCGCTCGCAGGCCCGCTGCCCGGCGTGGTGCCGCCGCCACTGCCCGGCAAGGCCCCCGTGGAGCTGAGGACGAGCAAGTGAGAGCTCGCCGCAAGCTGCAGCGTGCATCAGGCCTGCCGCCGCGCGCACGCGCGGCGGCGCCGCGGCCTCTCTCTTGCCGCCGCGCAAGCGCGCGGCGGCGCCGCGGCCTCTCTCTCTCTCTTCTCTCACTCGCCCTGCTCTTGCCTCCCCTGCCCCCCCCCCCTGCCCTTGCAGGCAGGGCTCCGTGGAACCCTACACGATCGTGGATGACCCCAGCGCATGGGTCGGCAAGGACTACCAGGACAACTTTGACGCGTGGGCGGAGCGGGTGACGCCCGAGCAGGTGGCGGAGCTCGACGTCGCCGTGCAGAGGATCCTCGCCAGCATGAGCATCACTCAGGAGGGAAACTACCTCAGCCTGGTGGGTAAAGCTCGGTGGGGGAGCTCAGGCGGGCGCCAGGGTGCAGGGCAGAGCGGAAGGATGCGCGTGCGCGTGCGCGTGCCTGTCCGGCAGCTGCCTCGCCTCCACCGACACCTGTTTGGAGCCTTTCTCACCGCCGTGCTCCGCCTGACGCCGACCACGCCCAATAGCAGGGCTCTGTGTCAAAGGACGACTTTGAGCTGCCAACCCTGGGCCCGGTGCTGCGGCGCATGCAGCAAGAGGTGCTTCGCGGCAGGGGCTTTGCGCTACTGCGCGGCCTGCCGGTTGACAGGTGGAGCCGCAAGGAGACGCTCATCGCCTATTATGGCATTGGCCTGCACTGGTGCGTGGTGGGTGTGCGTGAGTGGGGTGGGGGCAGCTGGGGCGGATATCCTGCCCAGCTGCGCGCGCGCGCCACGTTTGCTGCTGCCCTTTGCTGCTCCTTGGCTCAGCTGTACGATCGGTTGCCTGCCCAACTGCTGCTCTTGCAGGGGCGCTCCGCGCCGCCAGAACGAGAAGGCGCACCTGATCGGGTGAGCTGCTAGGCTGTGCCACTGCTACAGCTGCAGCTCCTCGTGCTTGCGCTTCGCTGCTCTTGCGCTCCTGCGCTGTGCTGCGGGCAGGCTGGCTGCTGATACGCTCCCTCCTTGGCCCACCCCTTGCCCTGCCCCTTTCATCACTCCTTTTCTTCACACCCCCCCTCCTTCCCTCAGCCATGTCAAGGACGTCGATGTCGACCCCACACACAGCAACCCCACCACGCGCATCTACCTCACGCCCGTTGCCCAGCCCTGGCACGTGGACGGCTCCGACGTCGTGGGTGCGTACTGCTGCCCGCCTGCTGGCGCTGCCGCTGCTGGCTGCTGGCACGCGCTGCGCTCGCCGCGTTCAGCTCTGCCGGCGCCGCAGGTTGAAAGGCAGTGCTGCTCGCTATCCTCTCCCCCGCGCCAGCCGCACTGGCCCGCGCCCGACCAATGGGCGCGAGCCTATGGTGTAAACTGACCGTGCCCTGCTGCTCTCCCCCCTACCGCCAGGCCTGCTGTGCCTCAAGACGGCCAAGAGCGGCGGCCTCAGCCGCGTCGCCAGCAGCGTCACCATCCACAACGAGTTGCTCAAGCGCGACCCGTCTGTCATCCGCACGCTGGCATCGACCTGGTACCTGGACCGCAAGAACGAGGTCCCTGAGGGCAAGCTGCCCTACAACGTGCTCCCTATCATCCACTACTACAAGGTGTGTGTGTGTGTGTGTGTGTGTGTGTGTGTGTGTGTGTGTGTGTGTGTGTGTGTGTGTGTGTCCCAGGGTCTGCATTTTGGGGGCTGTGCTTGGGGAAAGTGCAGAGAAGAGGGGAGAGCAGGGGCATGGCTGCACTGCTGCCACCCGACCACCTCTCTGCCAAGCTAACTCAACTTCTCAACTCCTCCCTTCCCCCTGCAGGGCTACCTGGCCGTGACCTTCAACGACACATACTACCAGCTGGCCGAGCGCTTCCCCGAGGTGCCTCGGCTGACCGACGAGCAGGTGAGCGCCGGTTGGCTTGTGCTGCCAAAATGGATCCACGCCGGTTGGCTTGTGCTGCCAAAACGGACCCACGCTGACCATCACCCCCTTGCATCCCCTCCCTTGCCCCACGCACCGCAGCTCCGAGCGCTGCAGCTCTTCCGTGAGGTGGCTGATGAGGTCAGGCTGGACTTCTGGCTGCAGCCCGGCGATCTGCAGCTCGTGCACAACCACACGCAGGTGCACGCCCGCACGGCCTACGAGGACCACGATGTGAGTGTGGCAACGCGAGCGCTGCGGCACCCGCTGCCCTCCAGTGCCCTTGGCCCTGCAAACAGTGCCGCCGCCGGCGGCGCTGCACTTCTCCCTTTCGCTCACCGCCCCGCTCGCCCCACCTGCCCGCCCGCCTGCCTATGCAGGACTTTGACGAGCGCCGCCACCTGCTGCGCCTGTGGATCGCGCCCTCGGTCGAGGACGGCGCCTACCCCCTGCATCCTTCGTTTGAGGACCTCTGGCACTCTATTGAGCCCGGAGCCAGGGGAGGCATCTACGTTGAGGGCTTCCAGGACACAATCCCCCTGGAGGCCGAGGTTGGCAACAAGCTGCTGACCTAGGCAGCAGCCCTGGGCCAGACGCGGAGCGGAGTGTTGCGCGGTGGTGTTGCGATCGCGAGAGCGCTGATTGGTTGGGTGCGGCAGAGTGCTTCGTTACAAGCGCCGGTGGCGCGCGGAGCCCGTATAGGGCACGCGGCTGGGAACGTCTTGTTCACCCTGCCGCTTACAGCGCTGAAACAGCTCAGGCAGCGCACGCGCGCACGCAGCGGCGCGCGAGGGCGCCGCCGCTGCTGCAGCGGGCTGCCTGCAAGCGCTTACGGCGTGCGGAGGCTTTATAGGACTCGCGGCAGACTGGGAACTTCATGCTGAAGCTCTTGTGCCCCCGCGGCTTTGTGGCAAAGCTCAGCGGGAATAGCTCACGCATCGCAGCACGCGCGCAGCACGCGCGCGGGCTGGTGCCGTGCGCAGCAGGCAACAGGTGCAGGGGAGCAGGGCAACAGTCAGCCAGAGTGCTGACCTGCAACACGCCGCGCCGCCAGGCAACGACGCGGCGCCGCCGCTGCGGCTCGCCGCGCCCTCCACGGGCCCGCTCGTCGCCGCCCGCCGGTGGCTCGAGCGGCGCGGCGAGCGGTCGGAGCGGCACGCCAAACGCCGCGAGCACGCGACGCATGTGGGCGCTGGCCCCGATGACGATGCCACAGTCAGCCTGGCGGCGCGCATGCGGCACGCGGCGCGCGGCGCGCGCGGCAGAGGCTGGTCAGGGCCCGGGCTGCCGGCGCAGCGGCGGGCAGCCGCGCGGCAGCCTCGCACCGCCGGCACCGCCGCACCTCGAGCAGCGTGGGGATGTCGGACGCGGAGTCGCCGACGTAGACCACGCGCCGGCGCCGGCGCCGCCGCCGTGGTGCTCGGCCAGCAGCTCCCGCATCGCGGCACCCTCGTCCCGCGCGCACTGCACGCGGCGCTCGATGACGCCGCCGCTCACGCTGTCGGCGTCCCAGACGAGCTCGTTGGCGCGCCGCTGCTGCCGATCGAGGAGATGCCGCGCGCGGGCCCCCGCAGGCCCAGGTGCTGCCTGACCACGGTCAGCGCGGGAGCGGCCGCGGTCAGGGCGGCGGCCAGCGGGCCGCACGCGCCGCTCGGGACGCACGGCCTGCACCTCCTGCACCAGCGTCGTGCTCCAATCAATTGACAGCACCGCGGTGCGCAGCCCGGCCGCCGCCGCGGCGGCGAGCACGTGCGCCGCGCCGGTCGCAGCTCAATCGGCGCGGCCGCGGCGGCGAGGTCGGCGTGCGTCGGGCCTGCGCGGAACGGCGGCGGCGGCGGTGGGCAGTCGGCTGGGCACGGCCGGGCGCGGGGCGCCGGCGCTCACCCTTGAGCACGCCGGCGTCGACCATCACCTGGTTCATGGCCGTGTGCGCGCCTCCAGCGCAGCGAGGCTGGCCGGGGTGGGGGCCCCCGCGGTGCGCGGGCGGGCACGCGCAGCGATCGGCGCGCCGCCCGCTGCCGCCGGCGCCGGTGCCGCCGCTGCTGCGCTGCCGTGCGCGCCGCCGCCCGCCGCCTGGCCGCCGCCTGGCCGCCCCGAGACTGCTGTTGCTCCTCCCTGTCCTCCAGCACCCTGAGCGCGGCTGCTGCCGCCGCTGCCGCCGCTGCCGCCGCGGCCGCCGCTGCTGCCGCTGCCGGCGCTGGCGCTAGCCGGGCACGGCGCTGCGCCTGATGCAGGTCTGCGGTACCGACGCACCCTGGGAGCAGCGCGCAGGCAAGAAAAAAAGGGGGCGCGGTGAGGAGTGAGGGTGCCGGTGGTGCTGATGTCAGGTTCATTCTGGCCGCGGCGGCATCGGCGCCGCCACCGCGCTGGTCAGAGTGATTGGTCCCAGTCCCAGTCGCCCATCGGCGATGCCTGCCGCCGCCCGAGTCCGCGTTCCATACAGGAACGCCGGCCGTGCCTTCCGGCCGCCTTTCCGTCCTGCCACCCCGCGACCACAACGGCGCCTTCAACAACTCCCTCCCCACCCTTGCCTCCTCGTCAAGCAGCTGGCATCCAAGCAGGAGTCATGGCGCGAGACACGAGCTTCTCCAAACATGTGCACGATGCTGACGGTATGCCGGCGGGCGCAGGGCGGGCCCTGTGGGAGCGGCAGGCGCTCCAGTGCGCTCTAGTGGTAGATCAGGCCAGCCTCAGGCATCGCGGGGCAGCTCCCAGGCTCACGCCTGCCCCCGTCGCTTGTCGCCGCGCAGCACACGTGTTGGTCGAGTACGAGGACAAGCGCGAGCTGGATGAGGTGCCTGCCGCTGGCACACCCGCCAAGAGCCTGATCAAGGTCCCGGCGTGGAAGAAGCTGCTGTGGGAGGGTGGCTCGCCCGCCGACGCCTTCCTCACGGCCGCGTCAGCCCAGGTGCGCCGCCGCCCTTCGCTCTTCTCACTGCTTTTTGCTGCGTTCTCGGCGCCGCCGCCTGTCTCCCCCCAACACTTCCCACCTGCTCTTGCTGCGCGCTCGGCACCGCGGCCTGCCCCCCCCCCCCACACACACACACACACACACACACACACACACACACACACACACACACACACACACACACACACACACACACAGGTCGGCCAAGTCATCCTCAACCTCCCCAACTCGATGGCCAAGTGCGGCCTGGGCCTGGGCACGCTGTTCCAGATCACGGCCGCGTCCGCCGCCGTGTACACCCTCTGGCTGCTCTCCGCCCTGTACCACGAGTTCAAGCGCACGGCGGTGAGCGGGCGCTCGGGGGTGGGCCAAGAGCTCAACAGGGCTGCGCGCAGGTTCTCCTCCCGCGCCTCCCGCGCGGCCCCCGGCTGCTGGCTGGGGCGCCGCCCCAGCCCAGCCCGCGCCTTTTCTGCACCTGTCGCTGCCGACGGCCCTCTCACACCCACACGCCCTCCAACGCCCACCCATCTCCCACTCACGCTTGCAGCTCAAGAACGGCGCCTGGTACAATGACAAGGAGGCCGCCAGGCGCACGCACGTCACGCAGTACCACAACGTCATCCGCGAGACCACCGGCCGCCGCTGGCTGGGCGAGACGGCTCGCTTCTTCAACATCATCGAGCTGCTCGGCCTGGCGGTGGCGCAGATCATCGCGTCCGCCTCCAACTTCTACTCCCTGGGCACGGGGCTCAACAAGAGGGACTTCACCTTCATCTTCGGCGCGATCGCGACCCTCATGGTCTTCGTGCCGAGCTTCAGGAACATGCGCATCTTCGCCTTCCTCGCGCTGGTGGGCACCACCTACACCTCCTGGTGCGCACGCGCTCACCTCCTCGCGGGGCGCATGCGCGGCCGGATGAGGCGTCGGCCTTGACACTGCGTTGCGCATGGGCTGGTTGGGGGTGCACGTGTCAGGTGCCGCGCCCTGACCCTCCTCTCCCCCGCGCCCTGACCTGCTCCTCCCCTGCATAGGTACATGATGGCGGTGTCGTGGACCCACGGGCTCGACCGCAGCGCCGCCTCCAGGCCGCCAATGGGCTTGGAGCCTCTGTTTGCAGGTGAAGGGGACTGTTGGGAGGGGGGGGGGGCGTGTGGGGAGGCGGAGAGGAAGCGCAGGCAGGGCGAAGCGCTGGCTGAGCGCGAGCGTGCTGGTGGCTGAGCCCAACTGACTTTTGCTCCTGCCCCCGCTGGTGCCCTTACGCAGGGCTCTCCAACATTCTGTTCTGCTTCGGCGGCCACTGCATGCTCCTGGAGGTGCTCGACAGCCAGGTGTGCGCCGCCGCTGGCGCTGTCCTTTGCCCTTGCGGCTGCTCGCCCTGCCCTGCCCTGCCCTCCCCTGCCTGCTCTGCCCTGCCTTGCCTGCTGCTGACACGTACCTGCTCCCTCCCCCTCGCGCAGTTCCGGCCCAGCAAGTTCCCCAAGGCCTTCACCTTCGCCCTGCTCTACGTGACCGCCACCCTCACGTTGCCAAATGCAATCTTCACATTCCTCGCCTTCCCCGACGAGGCCGCCAAGTACGGCAACGCCTTTGCCATCTTCCCACAGTCGCCGGCCAAGGTGCGGGCAGGGCTTGCTGGGCGCTTGCACGGGCGGCTGCTGGCAGACATGACGCGGGTGCTTGCTGCTACGGTGCGGCCCTCCCTCTGGTGCTCATGGCCGCCCTCCCGCCGCTGCCTGCTGCTCTGCCGCCTTTACCCGGCCTGCAGGTCGTTGGCATCGTGATGATGGTTGCTCACCAGCTGGTGGCCTACGGGCTCTTCATCCTGCCGGGTGAGCGCGCTGGCGCTGCTGCCCGGCCTCTCACTTTGCCCGTTTTGCCCTGCTGCTGTCATCAACTGCTGCCATGCTCCCTATGCACGACACACCTGCCTGCCGCACCCCACGCTGCTCCCGCTGCAGTGTGCATCATGTGGGAGAAGCTGTGCCGCACCCACACCAAGCCGCTGTGGATCAGGCTGCCGTCGCGCCTGCCCGTCGCCTTGTTTGTCTGGTTCATTGCGCTGCTTGTCCCGTTCTTCGGCGTGATCAACGACCTGCTGGGCGCCTTTGCCGTGACCTTTGAGGTGCGCTGCTGCTTCCAAGTGTTAGAGCTTTGCCAGCCTGGGGGGAGCGGAGCGGTGCTTTAAACCTTGCGCTCACTTGCTCCTGCACGTCGTGTGCCCCTGCCCCGCTCCTCAATCTACCGCCCCCTTCACACAGACGTACATCATTCCTGCTGTGGCCTTCAACATGTACTACCAGGGCAAGCCGGAGCGCCAGGCGCGCGCGCTCTTCAAGCCGCTGAAGTGAGCTAGCGGGCGCTGCCGCCGCTGCCAACCTCCTCGCTCTCGCCGTGCCGGTCCGGCACTCCACCTGTCTTCGCTCGCCACTGCTCCTTAACACAACCTCCCCTGCTGCACTCCCACCCCCCCTTCCGTCTGCCGCCGCAGGTTCATCGGATGGAAGGGTGTGTTTGCGATCAATTACTTGGTGATCGCCGTCACGGCCGTTTGCGGCTTTGGCTTTGGCGGCTACGCCTCTGTGCTCGCCCTGGTGGAGAGCATCGGGTCTTTCGGCGTATTCGCCAAGTGCTACAACTGCTGACGGAGGCGGTGCCGGGAGGCCGCGTGTTGCAGGTCAGCACTCTGGCTGACTGTTGCCCTGCTCCCCTGCACCTGGCAAATACCTGCTGCCTGCTGCGCACGGCACCTGCCCGCGCAAGCTGTTGCGCGCGTGCTGCGATGCGTGAGCTGTTCTCGCTGACTGGATGAACATGAAGAGTCTGCCGCGAGTCCTAAAAAGCCTCCGCACGCCACATGCGCTTGTAACAAAGTCACGCCCCACACACACGGCCTCGCAGGCCATATGCAGCCGCCTCGCGGTCGAGGCCGCGCGCATGATCGACGCCGCCGCGGCCGTCAACGCGCGTGACCGCATCGCCGCCAGGCGCGACGCGCGGGGGCTCCGCCGCGCCGCCGCAACGCCGCGCCGCCGCGCCGCCGCGCCGCGCGCTGCTGCTGACGGGTGCCGCCGCCGCTGACGCGCGCCCACCGCCGCCGCGGTGCCGCAGCTTCAACAACGTGGAGCTGGCCAACAGGCTGGTGCCGGTGCAGCCGCGCGAGGAGGAGGCGGCCGCGCGCGCCGCGCTGCTGGCGAGCACGGTCGCGGCGCGGCTCGCGCCGGCGGGCGCGGACGGTGCGCCGGCGCCGCCGCCGCTGCAGCTGCAGCTGCCGCCGGGCTCGGGGCCGTTTGGGCTGCTGACGGCGCAGGACGTGCAGCCGCTGCTCGCGTCGGTGCAGGGCTCGCTGGCGCAGTCGATGCCGCAGCTGCAGCAGCTCGCCGCGCAGCCCGGCGCGGCGCAGCTGGTCCGCGAGGTGTCGCAGCAGCTGGCGCAGCGCTTCGCCGCGCGCGTCGTCAAGTTTGTGCTGGGCGGCAGCAGCTAGCGAGGGCTTTGGTTTGGGCGTGTGTACAATTGGCCGCGCCGCCGGGCGGGGGGCACGCGGCGGCGGGGCCCGGTCCTCGGGCGAGCGAGCGAGCGAAAGGTGTGCGCCGCGGTTTGGTGGCGGCGCGGTGGTGATGGTGGTGCTGGCTGTGGCGGCGTTGACGGCGGTGCTGCAGAAGCACCCGCGGGCGGGCAGAAGCACTCGCGGGCGGGCACGCCGAGGCAAGCGGGGCGTGCGCTCAAGCGCGGGGTTCACCGCGCCGCCACGCGGCGCGCTGCTGGCCTGTGTTCGGCACGGCCAGACCGCCACGCAGAGCAGGCAGCAGCGGGCCGCCGCCGCGCGTGCGTGCGCCGTCGGGCGGCGGCAGCGGCGAGAGGCGGCGATCGCGGCGCAGCGCCCGGCTCGAGGCCCAGCGCCTCGCCGGCCGGAAACGCAGTGGGTGAGTGCCTCGCCCTCCGGTGACAGCCTCGGGGGGCCGCGGGCCCGCGGCGGGGCGGGAGGGGGGCCGCTCGCGCTCGCCGGCCCCCGTCCGCGCCACGCGGGCTGCTGTTGCGCCGGCGCCCCCCCCCCCTCCCGTGGCCCCAGCGCAAGCACGGCCCCGCGAGGCCGCGCTGGCGGCGCTCCGCGCCGCTGCGCGGCGGCGGGCGCGGCAGTTGCGGCCGCTGCTGTTGCCGCGGCGCCGCTCGACCGCGCTGCGCCGCTCGCCGCAGGGGGGGTCGGGCCCGCGGGCAGGTGGCCTGGATCCCACAGCCGGGAGCGCCGCCGCCCCGGCGCCATGAGCGGCGCGGGCGGCGCGGGGCGGCCCGACGGCGCGCTGCTCGGCGCGCCGTCCTTCGAGGAGGGCGAGCTGCGCGCCGTCGCGGCGCACGCCGGCGCCGACGCGACGCCAGCGGCGTCGCCGTTTGCGGCGCTCAAGGACGGCCCGCCCCCCGCCGGCGGCGCCGGCGCGGGCGTCGCGGCCGCGGCCGTCCAGCTCGCGGCGCGGCGCGGCGCCACGCTGGAAAGCGGCGAGATCGGCCGGGGCGTGGGGGCCTCGCTGGAGCCGGGCGAGCTGCGCAGCGCGTCGCTGGCGGCGGGCGGCGCCCAGCCGCGGCTGGGCGCGGGCGCGTCGCGCCTCGGGCGCGGCGGGCGGCTGGGTGTGCCTGGGTTCAAGATCGCGGCGCCGGGCAAGGCGCAGCAGCTGTCGGCGGCCGCCGCGGCGGCCTTTGACGAGGCGGGCAGCCCAGAGTTTGACGCCGCCGAGGCGACGCAGCAGCAGGCGCTGCTGCCGGCGAGCGCGCAGGCGCCGCTGGTGCTGCCGTCGCCGGTCGGCGACGCGGGCGCGGAGCAGCAGCCGCTGCCGTCGCCGGCCGCGCCCAAGCTGATCCCGAGCATGCTGTCGATGGGCGACGCCGGCGGCGCGCCCGTGCTGCACGCGGCAGCGCCGCCGCTGGTGGTGCCGGCCGTGCAGACGCTGGTGGTGCCGGCCGTGCAGACGCTGGCGCCGGGCGCAGCGGCGCTGGCCGCCGCGGCGGCGGCGGCCCTGGCGGCCGCGGTGTCGGGTCAGCTGCAGGGGCAGCTGTCAAAGCAGCCGTCGCAGCTGCCCGCCCACCAGGACCAGCGGCGCAGCAGCTCGCCGGGCCGGGGCAGGCGGCGCAGCGGGACCAGGAGCAGGAGCAGGAGCAGGGGACGCGGCCGGAGCATGAGCCGCTCCGCCACGCCTCGGTCGCGCAGCAGGTCGGGGCAGCGCCGGGCGCGGCGGCGCAGCGGCAGCCGGGGCGCCGAGCCCGACCGCAGCAGCCGGCAGTACTCGAGCGGGCGGCTCCGGGGCGCGGGGAGCGGCCACCGCTCGCGCTCGCGCTCGGGCAGCCCCAGGGGCCGCTACGGCCGCCAGCGCCGCAGCCGCACCCCGCCGCGGCGCAGCAGGAGCCGCACCCCGCCGCGGCGCAGCAGGAGCCGCACCCCGCCGCGGCGCAGCAGGAGCCGCAGCCCCCGGGGCAGCAACCGGCGCGACCGCGGCGAGCGCGGCAGGGGGCGCAGCCGCAGTGTGAGCCGCGACCGCAGCGGCGGCGCCCGGCGCGGCGGGCGGCGGCACAGCCGGAGCCCCAGCCGCGGCCGCAGCGCAGACCGGGCGCGGTCAAGGCAGCGCAGCAGGGGCCGGGAGCGGAGCAGAACCCGCAGCAGGAGCCGCGAGCGCAGCAGGGCCGGCGAGCGCGCGGCGGGCCGGGAGCGCACGCCCGAGCCGGCCGGCAAGCCGCCGCTCGGGCGCAGCAGCAGCGCGGCCAAGCTGCAGCTGCAGCCGTCGCAGGAGGCGTCGCATGGGCTGGGGTCGCAGCGCCCACCGAGCCGGCTCAAGCGCGCCAGCAGCTCGGGCGACGCCGCAGCCCTGGCGGCCGCCGACGGCGGCGGCGAAGGCAGCCGGGCGGGGAAGCCCGGCGCCGCCGGCGCGAGCGACAAGCGGCGGCTGCAGCCGACCGGCAGCACTTCGCTGCGCGCCGTCAGCAGCAGCAGCGCGGACCGGCAGCAGCGGGCGGGCGGCAAGCGCGGCAGGAGCCCCGACCGCGCGCGCAGCCGCGAGCGGCCCCGCGACCGCAGCCGCGAGCGCAGCAGGGGCTGGAGCAGGGAGAGCCCGCGCGGCCGCAGCCGCGGCCGCAGCCGCAGCCGCGACCACAGCCGCGGCGCGCCGGCGGCGCCGGCGCCGGCGCCGGCGGCGGGCGCGCCCGGCGGCGAGGGCGTGCGCGTGGGCAGCTTCACCAACCCCATGTACTGCCCCAACCCGCCGCCGGCCGACCCCACGCTCTTCTACTGGCGCGGCCGCGACGGCTTTGTGCACGACCGGCACGGCAACCGCTGGGACGCAAAGACCAAGCTGCTGCTGCAGGCCGGCAGCGGGGAGACGGCGGAGCCCGGCCGCGGCGGCGGGCTGGCGGGCTCGGCCAGCCCTGAGCGCGCCGGCAAGCGCGCGCGGCGCGACTCGGAGCCGCGCGACAGCGGCGACACCGGCGGCGACGCGGCGCGGCGCAGCAGCGCCGACCCCAAGCGCGCGGGCAGCCAGGCGGCGCCCGGCCGCGGCGCGAGCCGCCCGCTCAGCGGCGTCGAGCGCTCCGGCGCGGCCGTCACGCCCGACGGCGGCGGCGCGGCGCTCACGCCGCAGGACGCGCCGCGCGGCAGCGCCGCGCTCGGCGACGAGGTCGAGGCGGAGCTGCAGGAGCAGGCGCGGCAGCAGCCCATCGCGCCGCAGCTGCCGGGCGCGCGGCGCCAGGGCGAGGCGAGCCGGGCCGGCTCCGCGGGCAGCCAGCAGCGCGGCGGCGGCGGCGGCGGCGGCGGCGGCAGCCGCCAGGGCTCGACGCCGGCGGCCGGCCGCGGCAGCGGCGGCGGCGGCGAGCCCGGCGCGGCGGGCGCGCGCCGCCCGCCCGCGCTGCTGGTGGGCGGCGAGGGCGGCAAGGGCGGCGCTGACAAGGGCAGCCTCACGCCCACCGCGGTCCCGCTGGCATCGCCGGCGGCCAGCGGCGGCGGCGGCGCGCCCGCGTCGCCGCCCGGCGGCGTGGGCGGGTCGCTGCGCGCGAGCCTGGTCGAGGCGGGGCAGTGCGCGGCCGAGTACCAGCTGGTCGCGCTGGAGGCGCTGCAGCACAGCCTCTCGAGCCTGGACACGCCCTCGTTCAAGTGCGGCGGCGCCGCGGCTGGGGCGGGCTCCACGCTGCGCCGCGCCCCGCGCGGGCCGCGCCCCGCGGGCCCCACGTCACCCACGCGCGCCGCCGCCCGCCCGCGCGCCCGTGCACCTGCCCACGCTCTGCCCGCGCGCCGCAGGTCGTCGGCGACGCTGGAGCTCGAGTCGTACAACCTCAAGTCGGCGGCGGCCAAGGTCGCGGCGAGCCGTGGCTGGGACGTGCGCGCGCTGCTGCTGCACCTCTCCTCCGGCATGAAGTGCCTCGAGTGGGCGCACTCCTTTGCGGGCAGCGGCGGCGTGAGCGTCGCGAGCGTGAGCAAGCAGCAGGCCTACAAGGCGCACCTGACCGAGGCCGCCAACACCGTGCGCGCGTGCGCGAAGCTCGCCAAGGCCCAGATCGTGCAGCGCGCGGGGCAGCGCCGCGCCGCGATGACGGCGCTCGACTACGCTTACGCCGGCGTGCGCCTGCTCGCGGACAAGCTCGACGCCGTCGCGAGCAGCAACCTGCTGTTCGTCAAGACGCAGGGCTTCAACACCACGCTGCGCAACCTCGCGAGCGGCGCCTCGCCCGGCGGCGCGGCGGCCGCCGCGGCCGAGGCCGGCGGCGGCGGCGGCGGCGGCGGAGGGCAGGCGGCGGGTTCGATGGCAGCGCCCGCCGCGCGCGCGCCGGGCGGCGGCGGAGGCGGCGGCGGCGGCGGCGGCGGCGGCGGCGGCGCGCGCGCGCGCGCGGCGGCGGCGCGTTTGGCGGGCCGTCGCCGGGCGAGAGCGGGACGCAGAATTCGGCGAGCTCCGCGGTCGAGCTGCTGCCGCTCGCGGAGGGCAGCGGCCGCTCGGGCGACCGCGCCGACCTCGCCGACGGCGTGGCCGCGTACCTGTCCCTCACCGACCACTGGGCGGGCGTGGCAGAGGCCAACGAGGCGTACCTCGCCAAGACGGGCCGCGCGGCCGCCGCTGCCGCCGCCGCAGAGGCGGCCGCCGAGGCCGCGGCGGCGCGCGGCGGCGGCGGCGGCGGCGACGGCGCGGCCGGGTCCAGCGGCGGCTCCAGCGGCGGCCCCGCGGCGCGCGCGGGCGCGGGCGCGGGCGCGGGCGCGGGCGCGCGGCGCGGGCGCCGGCGGCGTCGGCGCGGCGGCGCTCGCGGCGGCGCACCGCGTGGGGCAGCTCATCCTCGCGGTCGGGTTTGAGGCGGGGCTGTGGGACCTGCCCAGCGTGCTGGACATCGCGCGCCAGGCGGCGGACGCCATCCTCAAGCTGGTGGAGCTGCACGGCGCGCCGCCGCCGGGGGCGCGGCGCCGGGCGGCGGCGCGCCGCCGGGCGCGGGCGCGGGCGCGGACGAGCAGCTGCCGGGCGCGGGCGCGGGCTGCGGCGACGATGGCGGAGCCGGCGGCGTCGGCGGCGACGGCGCCAGCGGCGACGCGGCAACGCCAGAGACTGGCGGCGGCGCAACGCCCGAGGGCGCCTCCACGCACTGCGGCAGCCTCGCCGCGGGCTGCGCGAGTGGGGGCGGTGCGCGCGCCGTGCGCAGCGCGGCGTGACCGCGCTTGAGCCCCCGCGGTTTTGCAGCGCAGCGCGGCGGTCTGGTGTGGCAGGTGTGCCTGTGAGTGGCGGCGTGCGCCGCTTGCAACGTGCGCGAACGCTCGCGGTGCGCACGGCGGCAGGCGTGTCGCCCGACCGCACACAGCGCCGCGCTCGCCGCCGCCACAGCCGCGTCCGCCGTGCCATGGCGGAGCTGGAAGCGCTGCGTGCCGAGAACGCGGTGCTCCGCGCCGAGCTGGAGGCGCTGCGGGCCCGCGGCGGCGGCGCGGCGGGCCAGCAGCAGCGGCGGCAAAACGGCATCGTCGGGCCCCAGGGCGCGCCTGCGCCGGGCGCGAACGCCGCAGCGTGTGACTTCCACGGCACCGCAGCGGCGGCGGCAGCAGCGGAGGCGGCGGCGGCAGCGGGCGGCGCGCCGGAGCAGCGGCAGCAGCCGGGCGCTCAGGCCGTCGGCGACCACGGCCTCAGCAAGGCGCAGGTGGAGCGCTACAGCCGGCAGCTGCTGCTGCCCTCCTTTGGCGTCGCGGCGCAGGCGGCGCTGTGCGGCGGGCGCGTGCTGATCGTGGGCTGCGGCGGCCTCGGCTCGCCGGCCGCGCTCTACCTCGCGGCCGCGGGCGTGGGCGCGCTGGGCCTGGTGGACCACGACGTCGTGGAGCTCAGCAACATGCACCGCCAGGTCATCCACACCGAGGCGCGCGTCGGCGCGCACAAGGCCGACAGCGCGGCGGCGGCGGTCGCGGCGCTGAACAGCGGCGTGCGCGTGTCGGTGCACCGGGGCGGGCTCACGCCCGCCAACGCGCTCGCGCTGGTGCGCGCGCACGACGTCGTGCTCGACGCGAGCGACAACGCGCCCACGCGCTACCTCATCAACGACGCGTGCGCCGCGGCGCGCGTGCCGCTCGTGAGCGCCGCGGCGGTGGGGTGCGAGGGCCAGCTCACCGTGTACTGCGCCCCCGGCGGCGGCGGGCCCTGCTACCGCTGCCTCTTCCCCGCCTGCCCCGCGCCGGCGGCGTGCGCGCGCTGCGCCGACGCGGGCGTGCTGGGGCCCGTCCCCGGCGTGATGGGCGTGCTGCAGGCGCTCGAGGCGGTCAAGCTGCTCACGCGGCGCGGCGAGCCGCTGGCGGGGCGGCTGCTGCTCTTCGACGGCCTCGCCGGGCACTTCACGACGATCAAGCTGCGCGGCCGGTCGCCCGGCTGCGCCGCGTGCGGCGACGCGCCGAGCATCACCGGCGAGGCCATCGCGGCCTACGACTACGCTGCCTTCACCGGCGGCCAGGCCGCGAGCGACGGCGCGCCGCCGCCGCTGCGCGTGCTGCCGCCGGAGCAGCGCGTCGGCGCGCGCGAGCTCGCCGGCGCGCTGGCTGCGCAGCCGCAGCAGGCGCAGCAGCAGGGGCAGCAGGGGCCGCAGCAGCAGCCGCTGCTGCTGGACGTGCGGCCGGCGGAGCAGTTTGCGGTCATGGCGCTGCCGGGCGCGGTCAACCTGCCGTACGCCGCGTGGGAGCGGCGCTTCGACGAGGCGCTGCGCCTCTGCGGAGCGGAGCAGGAGCAGCAGACGCAGCAGGAGCAGCAGGCCGCCCCCGCAGGCGCAGCGCCCAGCGGCAGCGGCGGCGGCGGCGGCCGGCGCGTGTTTGTGATGTGCCGGCGCGGCAACCACTCGCAGCTGGCGGTGCAGCGGCTGCGCGCGGCGGGCGTCGCGGCGGTGGACGTGGTCGGCGGCTATGAGGCGTGGGCGGTGGAGGTCGACGCGCGCATGCCGGTGCTCTAACCCTGCAACCTGCGCACATGCTCACGAGCTGACCGAGGACCGGCTGAGCCCGAGTTGCCCGGCGCGCGTGCCCGCAGCAGCACTTTGCAGCGCCGCACACCGTCGCTCACCGGCGCAGGGCAGGTCCGAGTCGCTGCACGGCCGCGCCGGGTCCCACGGGGCGCGCCAGCCGCCGCGTGGCGTCGGGCGCGGGCGTCCGCCGCCTGCTGCTGCAGGCCCGCCCGCGCCGCTGCCAGCGGCCGCCGCGCCCCTCAGCTTCCTCAGCTCCCCGCCGGTGGGCTGCTGCCGCCGCTGCCGCCGCTGCTGCCGCCGCTGGCGCCGCCGCTGGCGCCGCCGCTGCCGCGATTGCTGCCACCGCTGCCGCCGCTGCCAGTCGCCTGCAGCGCCACCGCCGCGGCGTCCTGCTCGTGGGCGATCCGGGCGTCCATGAGCGCCTGCAGCCGCTGCAGCCGCTGCACCGCCGCCGCGTGCGCCGCCTCCGCCTGCGCGACCTGGCTCGGCCGCTCGCCGGCCGCGGCGGCGGCGGCCTTTGCGGCCTCCCGCTCGCCCAGGGCGGGCGTGTAGACGTCCACCTTGCGCAGGATCTCCTCCACGGCGTAGCTCTTGTGCTTGCTGCGCCGCCGCGTCCAGCGGATGCGCACCGTGTCGCCGATGTCGCACGCCTGGCGCTCATCGTGCGCGAAGTGCTTTGCCGTGCGCTTCTCGTACACCTTGAGCTTGGGCCGCCACACGACGTAGTCCACGGCCACCACGACCGTCTTCTGCATCCGATTGCTCACCACGCGCCCCACGAACCGCGCGCCCCCCATGGCGGCGTCCGGTCCGGGTCGCGGCGATCCCCGCCCGCTCTGGGCGCAGGCGCGGCGAGCGAAGGTCCGCGACGGCCGCGGCGCGGGCCGGCCGGCGGCCGCCGCTGCTGCTGCTGCTGCTGCTGCTGCTGCGGGCGCGATGTGGCGGCTGGCTGCCGGCTGGTGCAACAAGGCCGGCGAGTGCACTGCAGGTGCCGCGTGATGTTACACAGGGCGCCGGCGCGCCGGCGTCAGGTCGTGTCGCGCTAAAGCCGCGGAACCCTGCTCAGCGCGTGTTGTCCGACAGGAAGCTGCGCCGGCCGGACGCGCCGCCATCGCCCCCGCGCCGGGCGCTCAGGATCTCCCCCACCGCCGCGCCGTAGTCGTCTGCGGCGGCGCTGGCGTCAGGGGCGGCGGCGGCGGCCCGCGCGCCCTGCGCGAGCCCCGCGCGCGCCGCGCGTGCGCCGCACCCGTCTCGCTGGCGGCGGCTGCCGCCGCCGCGCGCGCGCTCAGGCGCGCCGCGCCCGAGCCGCGCCCGCGCGCGGCCTCGCGCGGCGCGGCCTGGCTCGGGTAGCGTCCCTCGTACCAGGCGACGTCGTCGTACATGTCCCTGCTGGGGCGCTCCGGCAGGTAGGAGCGACTGTCCGCCAGGCTGCCCGCGCCTGACGCGCAGCGGGCGGGCGGGGGCCACACGTCAGCGGCGCGGCCGCCAGCGGCAGCACCAGCTGGCCGCCCCGCGCGTGCGCGCCGGCGCACCCGCGAGCAGGTCCTTGTCCCCCAGCTCCGCGCGCAGCTCCGCCATGGGCCCCGGCAGGCGCGGCCGCGGGCGGCGCACCCACTCGCTGTCCGGCTCGTACCTGCCCCGGCGCGGCGCGCGGGCGCGTGGGCAGGCGCGCGGCGCGGCGCCGCCGCCGCGCGCGCTCCGCTGGCGCCGCGGCCGTCCCGCGCCCCGCGCCCGGGCGCGCGCCGCGCCCTGTCTTGGGCCGCGGCAGGGGCGCGGGCCTCTCACTTGAACATGAGCTTCACGAGGCCGAGGTACAGCAGCACCAGCGTGCCGACCAGGTAGCGCAGGAACTTGCCGTTCTCGTGCAGCCCCGTCTCAACGACCTGACCCCGGCGCGACGCGGCGCGGCGCGGCGCGGCGAGGAAGAGGGCGGGGCGGGGAGGAGGGCGGGGCGCGTCGGCGCGCGGCGCGCGGTGCCGGCCAGCGCGCGGCGGGGCCGGCCAGCGCGCGGCGCGGCGCGGGCGCGCGGCGGCGCGCGGCGCCGCGCACCTGCTGCGCAAACCAGCACATCGCGAGGCCGACGGGGACCATGAGGTACGGCGAGGCCTTGCCAAACGCGGTGCGCGCGGTGTCGACGGGCGCCGACATCGCGAGCCCGCCCACGGTCACGATCTTGAGGAACCCCGCCAGCACAAAGGTGTAGCCCACGCCGTTGTAGCGGCGCAGCAGCGCGACCTGCGGCGACGGCGCGGCGCGTGTGGGCGGCGGCGGCGCCGCGCGGGCGCCGCGGCGCGCGGGCCCGCGCACACACAGCGCGCCGCACCGTCTGGCCGCCGCCGCCCCCGCCGCCGCCGCCGCCGGCTGCCGGGCCGAGGCCGCCGCCGCCGCCGTCGCCGCCGACGGAGGCCGCCGACGGCACGCCGCCGCCGCCCGGCGCCGGCTCTGCGCGCGGCGCCGGCTCGGCGCCGCTGGCACCGGCGTCGGCCTCGCCGCGGCTGCTGGCGTCGCCGCCATCACCCGCGCCCCCTGCGCCGCTGGGCTTGGCCACCTGCGCGCGGCCCGGGCGGCAGCCCGGTCAGGCGGTGGCCCGGTCAGGCGGCGGCAGCAGCAACGGCGGCAGCAGCGCCGGCGGTTGGCGCCGCGCGGGCCGCGCCGGCCGCCCCGCCGCACCCGAGCCACCACGCAGCGCGCAGCCGTCATCTGGGGCAGCAGCTGGGCCGCCAGGCGGGCAGCGGCAGCGAGCTGGCTGCGCTGGCCCGACAGCGCCGCCGCCGGCCGGCGCAGCGCCGCGGTGGCGCCCGGACGCGGCCGTGCGTGGTGGGAGAGCCTGCTGATGCCCAGGGCCGTGCCACGCGAGGCTGCCAGGCACGGCGCCATGGCGAGGGGGCTCGGATGCAGGGGCCGATGGTCGCGAGCGCTCCTGTTTGCGTCCCCTCGCTGTCACGCCGCCCCGAGAGATGCACGCACGCCGATCTCGCTGTCGAGCGTTGCCGCAGGCGCGAGCCGAGCGCCCGGCGAGCCGCGGCGCCGGTCGCGCTGCTGCTGTGTCGGCGGCGAGGAGCGGCGGCGCGAGGGAGCAGACCGGGCTGCTGCTGGGCCGCTGACTCTGCTTTCACGCTGGGCGCAGGCTGTGGCGGGCGCACGGCCGAGCGGCGGCGCGCGGTTCAGCACAACCGCCGCCGCGCGCGCGGCCCCCGCGCGGACCGCGCGCCGGGTTGGGCGAGTGTTCTTGTTACAGCTTGGACCGATTCAGCGTGCAAGGATGGAATACAGGGGACCGATTTGAGAGTGCGCGCGAATGCAGGGAGACCGATTCGAGAGTGCGAGAGCGCGCGCGCAATTATTCCGGTGCAGGAAGCGAGCCGCTGCGGTGGTTGTGCTCACAGTGTGCAGGGGCTCACGGGAGCCGTCAGCGCGCCGCGCGGCGGCGGTACGGCGCGTGCACATACTCGTTGTGAGCTCGCAGAGTGTCAATGACGTGCGCGTCGCGGTACGAGCCGCTCGCGCCGCGCGAGGCGTAGTGAACGCCCAGGACGTCCCAGGAAGCGAGGCCCCAGAGGTACATGGCGTCCACGCGGTAGCGGCTGCCGCCGCCGTCCATGAGCCAGCGAGAGGTCTGTGCGAGAGCGCGCGGCGGCGCGTGCGCGGGCGGCGCAGCCAGCGCTGCTGCAGCCAGCGCGGCGGCGAGCGCACCTCCTTGTAGAAGCGGCGCCGCCAGTCGCGCACTTCGACGTGCTGCGTCTCGGGCGCGCTCGTGCACCAGGGGTCGATCGCGTCCGAGAAGGAGCCAAATATGCCAAAGAAGGGCGTCGACGCCGCGTCTGCGGCGGTGCGGGCAGGCACCGAGCCGTTCTGGTGGACGCCGCCGCCGACGCCGTACTCGGACAGCACCAGCGCCTTGCCCTTGTTGAGGGTGAGCGTTTTGAGGTCGGGGCCAAAGACCTTGAGCTCCGCGTCAAACTGCGCGGGCGCGCGGCGCGGCGCGGCGCGGCGCGCGCGGTCGGCGGGCGCGGCGCGGCGCGGCGCGGCGTGTGCGCGTGACCAGGCCGGCTGGCAGCCGCGCACCTGCCAGATGGCGTCCTCAAGGTCGTCGAGCTTGAAGTCGGGCTTGAGCGCTGCGCGCGCGCGGGGCGGCGGGGCGGCAGCCAGCGTCGCGGCCAGCGTCGCGGCAAGCGCGGCCGGCGCGGCCGGCGCGGCCGGCGCGGCCGGCGCGGCCGGCGCGGCCGGCGCGGCCGGCGCGCGCGGCCTGCCACGCAGCCGGCGCGCGCGGCCGGCCGGTCCGCGGCGCACCCGCGTAGGAGGAGATGCCGATGAGGTCCACGGTGTCAAACAGCTCGATGATGGCGGTCGTGTTGAACTGCGGCATCAGCGGCTTCATCGCCGCCGGCAGCAGCGTGAGGTACTGGCTCGGGTCGACGAGGTCCATGAGCACGCACGCGCACAGCCTGCGCCCGGCGGCGGCCGCGGCGGCAGAGGCGGCAGGGGCGCCCGGTCAGGGAGGCTGCGCGCGCGCTGAGCGCGCCCGCGCTGCCTGGCTTGCCCCCGGCTGCCCGCGGTCGCGCGCGGTGACGCGCACTTGTTGAAGTTGAGCGAGACGCCGACCTTGAGGTTGGGCTGCAGCTGCGCCGCGTCGTCGCGGCCGCGCACGATGTCGGCCTTGAGCTGGCCCACGAGCTGCGTCCAGCTGCGAGGATGGCGCACGACCGTTGCCGACATCTCGCCCTGCATCGCAAACCACACCTGGCGCGCGCGCGCGGGCAGGGGCGGCCGCCACGCCACGCGCGGGACAGGGAGGCTGAGCGGCGGGCAGCGGCCGCCGCGGCCGGCGCGACGGGCCGCCGCCGCGCTGCGGCCGCCGCGCCTGGGTGGTGGGCGTGATGACCGCGTTGAGCGCCTGCGCGATGGGGCGGAGCATGATGTCGTAGTAGGTGAAGCCGGCGTAGCTGGCGAGCGGGTCAAAGTTGAGCGCGTTGCGCCAGCCGCCTGCGGCGAGGGCGGCGGCGTTGCGGCGGCGGCTGTCCTGCAAGCGGCGCGGCGCGGGGCGGCGGCGGCGGCGCCCGCCCCGCCCGCGTGCGCACCCTGCTCGAGGCCGTCGTCGAGGTGCGGCGTGATGGCGATGTCCAGCCCCAGGTCGACCGCCTTGGCCAGGCACCACTGAAGACCGAAGCGGAAGCGGTCGATGGCGAGCTTGTTGAAGCGCGGGCAGCCCTCGCCCCAGCGGACCTGTGCGGAGCGGGCGACCGGCGGCGGCTCAGGGGCCCGCCCGCCGGGCAGGGCGGGGCGGGGCGGGAGCAAAAGCGCGCGGCGCCAGCACGCGCCGACCTTGTGGCAATAGGCGTCCACAACGCCGTCGTGGTTTGCGTCAAGCCAGTATTGTGTGACCATGACTGCGGCGGGCCCGGCGGGGGCGCGCGTCGCGTCGGTGCGCGCGCGGGGCATCATCATCAGGCGGCGCGTGCCCGGGTGCAGGCGCGGCGCCCACAGTTGACGGCCTTGGACTTGATCTCTACAGCGCGGTTGACCATGTCGATGCACTTGGAGCCCCAGTCGTCGGTCGCGGTGCCCTGGGGTCGGACAGCAGCGCGCGCGCGCGGGGGCAGGGAGGCGGTTCGGTCAGCAGCGCGCGCGGCGGCCGGCGCCCTGCAGGACGCGGCGCGGCGTGCGCGGCGCACGAGGTAGGTGACGTCCCAGTCGCCGTGGTAGAGCAGCGACACCGTCGCGGCAACCTCCGTCCCGGCGGCGCCACTGATGGTGGGGAAGGGGGCGTTGAACTTGTCTGCGCGCGGCCGGCGGCGCGCGGTCAGCGCGGCGCGCGCGCGCGCGCCGCGGCCGCAACAGCCCCGCCCCGCCGGCGGAGCCTCACCCATGAAGGAGTAGTTGGTGCAGGGCGCCTCGGCGGCCGGCGTGGGCGGCGCAGCGGCGGGGGCGTCGGCCGCGCAGCAGGAGGCGGCCGCGAGGAGGCTCGCGGCGAGCGCCATCAGCGGCAGCGCGCGCATCAGGCGTCGGGGAGCCATGGCGGAACGCGCCTGCGACAGGGCGGGCGGGGGGGGGGGGGTGGGCGGCGGCCCTCGGCGCGGCGAGCGGCGGCGGCGGCCCGGGCGGCCCGGGCGGGCCGTGCGGCGCGTGCGCGGTCGCACCACAGAGGCCTGATAGCGCGAGGAAGCGGCCGGAGGGCGCGCGGGCGGCGCCAACGGCGGCAGCTGTCGCGCGCGTGCGGTCGCAGTTTGAACGTGTCTGGCCCCAGGCGGCGCGCGTGCTGTCGCGAGGGGGCCCCCGCGCGTGGGTCTAGTCTCTAGAGGGGAGGGTGAGCGTCCTGGGCCGTGGCGGCGGATATGAAGGCGCGGCGGCCGGAAGGCGGCCGGGCGCTGCGTCACGCGCGCTTCAGCGCTGAACCACGGCCGCCACCGCCGCCAGCGATGCTGCCGTGCACCCGGCCGCCGTGCCGCCGGCCGCTCAGCAGTGGCGCTTACGCGGCCCACGACGTCTTGGCGCCCTTGCCTGCAAATCCGCGGTACTTGTACCAGCTGTAGCGCGCCGTCCAGGCGAGCGCGCCCGCCTCGCCGTGCCCGTAGGCGCTCGGCGCCACGGCGTGCGCCTGCACGTGCGCCACGCGCGCTGCGGGCGCGCCGCGGGCGCCACGGCGCGCGGGCTGGCCGCTCTCCAGGTCGGCGTCGACCACAGCCGCCACGCTGTAGCAGGGCGCGCCGGTGGCGGTGGCCGTGCTCCGCGCCTGCTGCACCACCGCGGCAAACTGCGCGGCGCGCCCCGCGGCGCCGCCACCCAAGCGCCCGCCCGCCGACGCGGACGCCGGGCGCCGCTGCTGGGCGCTGCCGGCGCCTGCGCAACGCGCGGGGCGCCAGTGCCGGTCAGCCCGCGCCGTAGCGGCACGCGGGCTCGGCGCGCGCCCTTGAGCCCCCGCGGCGGGCGCCGCGTGCCTGCCTGGCGCCGCCGCAGCTGGCAGCGCAGCCGCGCGCGCGGCGGGGCCCCCACCTGCTGGCTGCTGGGCCCTGCTTGAGAACGCCGCCGGGCGCTCGATGGTGCGCAGGATGGCGCGGTCGCGCTGCGTGAGGCTGGCCAGGAAGCGGTCGTGCGCATTCTCCGGCCGGTGGAACGCGCCGCGCACCGTTCGCGCGCTCTCAGCGTCGAGGTCGGCGTTCGTCAGGCAGTGCACGGGCAGGGAGTAGAGCGTCTTGTTCAGCCGCGAGCTGCGGTTGTTCGGCGGCGGCGGCGGCGGCAAGAGGCCGTCCACCGCCATTTGGAGCGCTGCTGCGTCCAGCGGGCTCGCGCGGCAACGCCGCTGTCTGCGCCTCTATGCACCGGCCGCTCGGCTACGACATAAGACGACTGCGCGGCGGGCCGCAGGGTGCGTGAAGGGCTGCCTGTTATTTTTCCGCGGCGCTGACCGGCGCAGCGCCGCCGGCTGCGGCCCGTGGCAAGCTGGCTCGAGGCCCCCACTGTCGGAGGGCGCGCATTATAGTCCTACTAGCGCGCGCGCAGGGCCCTTCACTGCGATGCCGCCGCGGGAAAAGCCGGCGCGCAAGAGCGGCGAGGCGGCCGCTGCGCTCGGCGCGCTTGAGACCACCTACCGGGTGGCGTGCAGGGCACGCGGCGTGCCGCCGCACCGGCCGCTGCTGGCGCAGATACAGACCGCGCGGGACGGCGGCGCTGGCCTCGGCGAGCTGCTGCTCTGCGGGGTGACCGGAGCGGCACTCGCCGCGGTGTGCGAGGCCCTGGCTGCGTACTCTGGCGCCAGCGGCCTGGCATGCTGGGGCTGCAGCATTGGCGACGAGGTGCGCGCCGCCGCACCGGCGCCGCCCTCGCCGCGCCGGCGCCGCCGACCAGCCGCCGCTGCCGTGCTGCACGCTGCGCAGGGGCTGAGCGCGCTGGCCGCGCTGCTGCGTCGCAGCAGCACGGCCGACAGGTGGTGGCGGGGCTGCAGGCTCGCCAGCCTCGAGTGCTGCGCGGACGGCCGCCAGCCGCCGTGCCAGCCGCCGGCGGGGGAGGCCGCCGCAGGCACGGCGCTGTTGACAGCGGCTCAGCGCGTGCGCGCACAGCCAGCCCAGCCGCCGTCGCCGCCTGCGGGCGTGTGCCCGCCCGTGCCGGCGCACCTGCAGCTGGCCTCGTCAACCCGCATGCAGCTGGCGCAGCAGGCGCTGGCAGACCGCCTGCGGCCAGAGTGCGGCGCGCGCCTCCGCACGCAGCCGCCACACCCGCTCCTGGCAGCCGGGGCGGCGCCCGCGGAGCAGCAGCAGTCGCCGCCGCCGCGGCCTGAGGTCGAGCGCTGCCCGTGCTTTGGCGAGGCCGCACTGCACGAGCTGTCGCTCGCGCTGGGCGCTGCCGGCGCGCTGACCCGGCTCGTGCTGGACCACACGCTGCTCGGCTGCGGCGGCGTGGCGGTTCTGGCGCCGGGGCTGGCGCGGTGCGGTGCCCTCCGCTGCCTCAGCCTCTGCCACTGTGGCATCGGGCCTGCCGGCGCCGAGCAGCTGGCGGGCGCGCTGGTGCCCAGCGGCTGCGGCGCCGTCGCCGGCGCCAGCGCCCTCGCGCGTAGGCCCAGCGTTGGCGGCGCGGCGGCGTCCCGGCTCGGCGGCGGCGCGGCGCCAGCTGCAGCATGTCGCCCCGACAGCTGCGCCGCGGTCCTGGAGCAGCTGCGGCTGAGCGGCAACCCGCTGCGCAGTGCGGGCCTGCAGGCGCTGGCCGCGGCGCTGCGGGGCATGCCCGCGCTGCAGGTGCTGGCGCTCGCTGACTTGGGCGTCACCGACGTCGACGCGGACGGGGTGGGGGACCTGGTCAGCGCACTGGCCGAGGGGCCGCCAGCTGCAGCCCCGGGGCTGGCGGAGATAGATTTTGAGCTCAACCTCATTGGTGCGCGTGATTGGAAGGGGGGGGGGGGGTCCGCGCCCAGCCAGCCGACGCGGCGGCAGCGGCGGCAGCCTGGCGCGCTGAGCGCCGCCGGCTGCCCGCCGCTGCGCCTGTGCGCGCCCCCGCCAGGCGACCGCCTGGCCTCGCTCTTCCTGGAGCTGCTGCCGGCGAGGCCGAGCCTGGTCCTCGTCAAGCTCACAAGCCACCTGAGCGCGGAGGTCGTGGCTCAGCTGTGCGCGCTGATGGCGGCCAACCGCGCGGCCGCCGCCAGGCCGGCCAGGCCCCCGGGCAAGGCAAAGCAGGGCGCGCGCTGAGAGCGGGGCGCGGCATGTTAACAACCGCGGCTGAGGGGCCCCGCGCCGTGCATACGCGACACGCACCACAATGGCGGTGCACAGGCGCGCGGCGGCGGCTGCGGCGCGGCGCCTCTGGGATTGATGTACAGGATGCTGGACCCTCGCTCCCCCCTCTGCCCCTTGGGCCCCCGGGCACAGGCGGCCGCCTGCCGGGGGCCGCTGGGCGTGGCCGCGCCCCCCCCCCCCCCCCGCTCACAGCGCCGAGGGCAGGCCGAGCGAGTCCATGCGCGGCTCCTGCACCAGCTTGCTGATCTCCTTGAAGTGCTCCGCCTTGGCGTCCTCCATCAGCTGGAACAGGGCCATCTCGCTGCGCCGCGCGACGCGCGCCGCGCTCGTCAGGCGGCGGCGGCGGCGGCGGCGCGCGTCGAGCGGCGCGCGGCGCACGGGTCGCGCGGCGCTGGTGGCCCGCGCACGGCCGCACCTGGTGACGAGGAAGGCGCCCGACTGCGCGGCGCGCTGCAGGCCGACCGCGCGGTCGGGCAGGCGCTGGCTGCTCACGCCGTCGACGAGGATGTGGACCTCGTACCTGCGCCGCGGCGGCGGCGCGTAGGCGCGTGCGAATGGGCGGCTGCTGCGCGGCTGGCACAGCCACGCGCGGCCGTCGGCGGGCCGTACCCGCCCTCGAGCAGGTCCAGCGTCGTCTGCAGCACGCACACGTGCGTCTCAATGCCACACAGCAGCACCTGCGCCCGCGCGGCGCGCCACGCCCGTCGGCGCCGCGGGCACGGCCGGCCCGGCGGCGGCGCCGCCGCCGCGAGCAGCAGCAGCGGCGGCGGCGGCGGCAGCAGCAGCAGCGGCGGCGGCGCGCCTGCGAGATGCTGGGCTTCTGCTTCAGCAGCTGGCTGACTTCGGGCGTGACCATCGAGAAACGCGTCTTGGCGAGCAGCGGGCTGCCGGGCTGCATCACGTCCTTGAGCTGCGCGGCGGGTGTGTGTGCGTGGGTGTGTGTGTGTGTGGGTGTGTGGGTGGCCCTCACCTCGCCGGCGGGCCGCCCCTGGTGCCAGCGCGCGCGCGGGGCGGGCCGGGGCGCACCTCCTGCACCGTGCTGCCGAGCGCCTTGGGGTATTGCTCGGTCGTGATGATAGGCAGGCCCAGCACGTTGGCGCCCCGAATCATGCGCCGGGCGGTGTCCACGACCGCGGGGAAGCCGCTGATCACCGGCCGGAAGCGCTCCTGGCGCAACGCGCGGGTGCGGGTGCGCGTGCGCCGCTGCCGCTGCTGCTGCCGCCGCCGCTGCTGCTGCCGACGCCGCCGCTCCCCGGCGCCGCCGCACCTGCAGGTCGCACACGAAGAGGGCCGTGCTGCGCTGCTGCAGCTTGCCCAGGCCCTTGGCCGCGGTCGCGGCGGCGGCGGCCATCGCGCCGAGCCCGCCGTCGCGTGCCGGCCGCGCCGCTGTTGTCGCTGCTGCTGGCGCCGGAGCTGCAGAGGCTTGCCCGTACTGCGGCAGGACGGGACGGCTATGATGGACGCTACGGGCGGCAGCAGCCCACGCCGCTCAGGCTTCGCACGCTGCTGAACAGCGGCCGCCGGTCTGCCCGCGCCCACGCGCTCTGCCCGCTCGCGCAGCGAGCCCCCGCCTGATAGTGCCGACGCCACCCCCGCTTCGTCACGCTCCCCGGCGCCCGGCGAGAGCCCTCAAAGCCGCCGCTGCTGCTGCTACTGCTGCCGCGACCGCCGCCGCCTGGCGCGCCCGCCGGCCGGGGCCGCCGTCACGTGATGATGCGCCAGATGCTGTGCCGCTGCTCGGCCGCGGGACTGCGTGGGCAGCGGCGCGCCGCCGGCGCGGCGGCGTGGCCCCGCGCCGGTGCGGCGCCGCGCGGGCCCCGCGCGCTTGCATGCGGCGCCCGCCCGCCGGCGGCGCCGCGCGGCGGCCTGGTGCAGCCGGGCTCCGGCGGCGCGCGGCGCGGCGTGGTGGCGCTGGCGGGGCTGCCGTTTGCGCTGTCGCGGCCGCGGCGGCTGCTCAAGTTCAAGTGGGGCCGCGCGTTGCCGAGCTACGCGCCGGGGGGCCTGCAGGTGGAGGTGGACGCGCTGGCGGAGGGCGCGCCGCGCGGCGTGCCGCGCGCCGCGCTGGACGCCCTGCTGGCGCAGCTCGAGGCCGACGCGGCGGCGGCGGTGCCGCTCGCGCTCGCGGCCAAGGCGACGGCGGCGCCGCGCTACCGCCTGCCGGCCATCGCCAACCTGTCGCTCGTGCTGTGCGACGACGCGCACATACGGCGGCTCAACGCGCAGCTGCGCGGCGTGGACGCGGCCACGGACGTGCTCTCGCTCGAGATGCCCGACGACGCGCCGGGCCTGGCGCTGCCCGTCAAGCTGCTGGGCGACGTGGTCATCTCGGTCGACACCGCGCGCCGCCAGGCCGACGAGCGCGGGTGCGCGCGCGTCGCGCGGCCCGCGCCGCGCCGGGCGGCGCGCCGCGCCGCTGAGCACTGAACCCAGCCCGGCCGCCGCCGCGCGCCGGCCGGCCCGCCACAGGCACTCGCTGCTGGACGAGCTGCGCGTGCTGCTGGTGCACGGCCTACTTCACCTCGCGGGTTTTGACCACGAGCGGGGGCAGGAGGCGCATGAGGAGATGGCGGGCCTGGAGGCCGCCCTCATGGCTGAGCTGGGCTGGGCCGGCCGCGGGCTCATCGCGGCGGCGGAGGACGACGCGGCGCGCGGCGACAGCAGCAGCCAGGGCGAGGAGGATCGGTTCTTGCTCGACGACGGCGGCGGCGCCCCGCCCAGCAGCAGCAGCAGCAGCAGCAGCAGCAGCAGCAGCAGCAGCAGCAGCAGCAGCGGCAGCGGCAGCCGTGGCGGCGGCGGCGGCGGCAGTGGCAGCGGCAGCGAGGCGTCGAGCTCCCCGCGCAGCGCCGCGTCGGCGGCGGGCGCCGCGGGCTCGGCCGGCGGCGCGCCGGCGCGCCGGCGGCGCGGCCCGCGCGTCCCGCTCGTGGCGCTGGACATGGACGGCACTCTGCTGGACTCGCGCAGCCGCATCCCCCGCGAGAGCGCGGACGCCATCCGTGCGGCGCTGGCAGCAGGCGTGCAGGTCATACTGGCGACTGGCAAGGCGCGGCCCGCGGCCATCGCCGCCGCGCGCGACGCGGGGCTGGCGGGCGAGGGCCTGCTCGTGTCGTCGCGCGGCCCCGGCGTGTTCCTGCAGGTGTGTGTGCGCAGCATTGCCACGCGGGGAGTGGGGGGCTTGCCGCCACACCCGGCGCGCGCGCCGGGCGCTCGCTCACGCCGCCTGCCCTGGCCGCCGCCGCCGCCGTGCCAGGGCCTGGCGGTGCACGGGCACGGCGGGCAGCAGCTCTCTGACGCGGCGCTGCCGCCGGGCGTGGTTGCGGACGCGTTTGAGTGGGCGGGCCGCCACGGCGTGTCGTGCGTCGCCTTCCTCGGCGACGAGTGCGCCACGCTGGCGCTGACCGACGACCTGCGCGAGCTGCACACCCGGTACTACGAGCCGCTCGCGCGGGAGCTGCCCGACGTGCGGTCGCTGCTCGAGGTGGTGCCGAGCGGCGTGCGCAAGCTGCTGTTCATGTGCGACGCGGCCCGCGTCGACGCGCTGCTCAAGCCGCACTGGGGCGCCGCGCTGCGCGGCGGCGACGTCGGCGCGGAGCTGCTGCAGGCGGTGCCCAACATGCTGGAGGTCGTGCCCAGCGGCGTCAACAAGTGGGCGGGCCTGCAGGTGCTGCTGGAGCACCTGCAGCTGACGCCCGAGCAGCTGGTGGCGGTCGGCGACGGCAGCAACGACCTGCAGATGGTCGCGGGCGCGGGCGTCGGCGTGGCGATGGGCAATGCAGTGCCGAGCGTCAAGGCCGCCGCCGACGCGGTCGTCGCGAGCAACGACGCCGGCGGCATCGTGGAGGCGTTCGAGCGCTTCGTGCTGTGAGGCGCTGCCTCGGGGAGCGGACAGGGGTGTCGTGCGCTGCAAGGAGCATGCAAGTGCTGACAGGAGCGCGCGGCGTGCCGTGCCGGTGGGCGCGCGGCGTGCTGCGGCGGCGGGCGCGCGGCCGCGCCCACCGCGGCAAGCTGCTGCGCGAGGTGATCGAGACCGTCCGCGACGCTGTATGGAGGGCTCGGGGGCAGCAAGCGGACCGGCAGCAGGGCGCAGGGCACACGGTCACGCCGCGGCGCCGCCGCTACTGCGCCCCCCCGCCGCGGCCCGCACGCACACCCCGAGCGGCGCCGAGCTCAGGACGAGTAGTCCGCAAACTCTAGAAAGTGCTCGGGGGCTGGCCGCAACGCCGCGAGCGCAGCGCAGGTGGACGGGCCGCGGCAATCCCGGTCATGGCGCGCCCCCGCAGGCTCGCTGCCCTGGCCCTGCTGCTGACCATGGGCCTGACGGTCGCCGCTGCGGCACGCGGAGGCCCAGCGCGCGGCGCGGCCAGCGGCGCGGGGCACGCGCGGCCGGACCACCGGCGCGGACGCACGCCCGCGGCGCCGCCGGCGCACGCGCCGCGCGCCAACCACTCGCGCCGCATCGCCGACTACTGCCCCACCGGCGGCGTGTCCTACGGTGAGCGGTCACACACGCAGCAGGGCGCTCGCGGCGCACCGCCGGCGCCGCGCGCGCAACCGCCCCGCGCCGCGCGCAGAGCAACCGCCGCGCGGCAAGCCGGCGCCGCCGCTGACGCTCAAGGGCGACAAGTTTGTGACCCCCGACGGCACTGAGGTCGCGATTCATGGCGTCAACTGGTGTACGTCGCGGCGCGCGGCGCGCGGCGCCCAGCGCGCAGCGCGCGGCTGGCGGGCGCGGCCGCCGAGCGCGCCCGCCGCCGCGCGCACACCACACAGTCGGCTTCAACAACCGCATGACCTTCCTCAACGGCCTCTGGGCGGGCCAGGCCTCGGCGAACAGCGACTTTGCGGCCATCGCGTGGCAGTTCCAGCTGCTCGGCTTCAACACCGTGCGCCTGCCCTTCCTGTTTGACGACCTCGCCGGCCCGGCGCAGCCGATCCAGGGCTACTGCACGCACGAGAGCAGCCTCGCGGAGCTGGCCAACCGCACGGTCGACCCCGCCTTCACCGGCCGCATCACCAAGGCGCCGCCGACGCCCGCGGTGCCGCTGCCGCGCGTGCCGGAGCCCGGGAGCTGCAACAAGTACATCCCCCCGGGCGCCGCCGGCGGCACGACGATGGACCGGTTCCTCTGGACGGTGCAGTGGTTCGTCAGCCAGGGTGCGCGCCCGGCACCAGCTGCCAGCAGCGGGGGCGCGGCGCGCCGCGACAAGGCGCGCTGTGCGCGGCGCCGCCGGGGCGCCCCAGCAGCGCCCCGACGCCGCCGCGCCGCCCGCCTGGTGCGCGTGTGGTGGTGTCAGGCATGTACGTGCTGATAGACTATCACCCGATGGGCATGGAGAAGACCTCCTACGACGCGCAGGCCTTTGTCGCCGCCTGGGAGAAGGTGCGGCCGCGGCGGCCGCCCCGCGCCTGCCCTTCCTCGCCGCGCCGGCGCGCCTCCCCGGGCGCCGGCGCCGCCGCCCAGCGCGCGCGCGCGCGCGCGCGCGCCGCCGCGCAGGTGTGGGGGGCGGTGAGCTGCCTGCCCAACTTCCGGCGCGACCTGGTGGGCCGCGTGTTTGTCGACATCCTCAACGAGCCCGACAGCCAGTGGCAGCGCTGGCAGCCGGTCGAGGGCAAGGCCGGCATGACCGAGCTGTACCAGGGCGTGATGGACGCGCTCTGGGACATGACCCCAGGTTTTGCGGCCCGCCGCGCCGCCGCGCCGCCGCCCCGCGCGCGCGCGCTGCCGATCCCGCTGCCGGCGCCGCGCCGTGCCGACGCGCGCGCGGGCGCCGATCCGCGCCCGGGGCGCTCCTCCTCGCAGGCGCGCCGATTTACTTTATCAACGGCGGCGGGCAGGGCAACTACAGCGGGCTCAACTGGGGCAACGGCTTTGTGACGGACAAGGACATCATCGCCGAGTACAAGCTCAGCGACGCAAACCCCTTCTTCACCGACCTGCTGACCAAGCCCTACCTCGACCGCGTGGTCATCAGCCCACACCTGTGAGCGCGGCGCCGCGCCGCGCGAGCGCGCCGCCGGGGCGCTGGCAGCGGCCGGCGCGGCGCGCGCGCGCGCGGCCGACGCTGCCGCCCCCGCCGCCCGGCCGCCGTTTCCAGGTACGGCCCGAGCGTGAGCCACCGCACCGACTTCTACAAGGTGCGTGCCCGGCGCCACGCGAGGGGCGCGCGCCCAGGCCCTGGCCCAGCGCGCCCCCGGCCCTGGCCCAGCGCGCCCCCGGCCCTGGCCCAGCGCGCCCCCGGCCCTGGCCCAGCGCGCCCCCGCCCCACCCCGCCGCGCGATGCCCACCCCGCCCGTGGCGCCCCGCGCAGGGCCCCGAGTGGATGGAGAGCCTGGACAAGTCGTTCGGCTACCTCAACAAGGCCGGCTACTGCGCGCCGCGCGGCGGCAGGTGCGCGACGTTCCCGGTCGTGGTCGGCGAGTTTGGCAGCCGGTTCAAGGAGGCCGAGGACCTCGCGCACCTCGCCGACCTCGCGGCCTACCTCAACGCGGAGGGCCCCGGCGACACCGGCGGGCACCGGGCGGTGCCCAACTGGATCTACTGGGCATACAACGCCAACTCGGGCGAGCGCCTCTGCGCGCCCACGCGCGGCGGCCGCGCGCGGCCGCGGCCGCCGCCGCCGCCGCCGCCGCCGCCGCCGCCGCCGCCACGCGCCGCGCACAGCGCCTGCCGAGCCCGCCGCCGCCGCGGCGCGCCGCACGCTGCGCAGGCGACACGGGCGGCCTGGTGGACGACAGCTGGATGAACCTGGAGTGGTTCAAGCTCCGGTACCTCATGGACAGCCTCGGCCTCACGCCCTGGTGGAAGTGAGGCGCGCGGCGGTCAAACGTAAGCCGGGCCTGTGTGTCCTGTGCAGCACCGCCAGATCAGTTGTGTGCATCCTTGCAGTCAGCCGCAGTCGGCAGTGCACATTGCATGCATTATGTTGTAGCTCGCTGTTGTAGCTCGCTGGCGCAAACGCACCATCTCTGACTTGCCGCCGCCGCGACGGCACGGCCGCGGCGCGCCGCGCCGAGATGCGCGCGCGCGCCGTCGCGCCGATTTTTTGGCGGCGCAATAAAAACCAGCAGCTGCTGCACAAGCAGCTCCAGGGACCGCAGCAATGAAACTCCCACCGCGTGAACCTCGCCCGCGTGGCGCCCGTTCAGCGGCGTCCGTGGCGGCGCTGCGCTGCGCCCTGGCACCCGCCGAGCTCCCGGGGCGCCACGCTCCCAGCGCCCAGCGCGCGACCAGGGCCACGCCGGTCGCAGCGGACTGCCCCGCCGGACTCGCAGCAGGCCGCAGCAGCAGCAGCATCTCCCGGCGGGCGCGGCAGCAGCAAGGGAGAGCGGCGCGTTCCGGAGACAGCGCTGGTTGGATGGCCGTGCAGGCGCCGTCAACGCTGCGATACCTCGCGGGGCTCGTCTTCATCGGCGTCGCCGTGGTGCGGCGCGCAGCGGCGGCGTGGCGCTGCTGCTGGCGCCGCTCGGCGCGCGCCCGGCGCCCGGCGCCAGGGGCAGCGTCGCGACCCCTCTTCCCGGCTCGTTGCAGCCCGGGCGGCAGCGGCGGCGGCCGCCAGCGGCCGCCAGCGGCCCAAACCGCAGCGCGGGAGCGGCGCCGCCGACGCGGCCGCCCGTCCCGCCCCGCCCGCCCCCTTGCCGGGCGCGCGCCAGATCCTGCCGCTGGCGTACGCCTTCCTCAAGCGCCGCGCGCCCGCCAACTTCAAGCCCCTGCGCACGTGACGGCGGCGGGCAGCATGCTGCCGGCGCTGCGCGCGGGCGGCGGCGGCGGCGCGTCGGCGCTGCTGCTGCGCCTCGCGCCCGCGCTGCGGCGCGCCGCGGCCGCCGGCGGCGGCGCGCCGCGTGCCCTCTGCACGGCGGAGCTGCAGGTCCAGGTGGAGCCGCTGGGCGACGAGCACGAGGGCGTGAGCGTGGTCAGCCTCACGCGGCCGGCCGCGCGCAACGCGATCGGGCGCCAGCTGCTGCGCGAGCTGCACGAGGCGGTCGACGTGCTGCGCCAGGAGCGCTCCACGCGCTGCGTGCTCTTCAAAAGCAGCGTGCCGGGGACCTTCTCAGCGGGCGCGGACCTCAAGGTGCGCGGCGCGCCCGCGGCGCGCGCGGAGATGGGGGCGGCGGGACAGCGCTGGCCCGGCGCCTGCTCACGTGCGCACCCCCCTCCGTCACACCCCCTCCTACCCCGCGCACAGGAGCGCGCGGGCATGACGCAGGCCGAGGCGGCCGAGTTTGTGTCGTCGCTGCGCGCCGCGTTCAGCCACGTCGCGGCGCTCCCGATGCCGACGGTCGCGGTGCTGGAGGGCCTCGCGCTCGGCGGCGGCGCGGAGCTCGCGCTCGCGTGCGACCTGCGCGTCGCGTCCACGGCCGCGTCGCTCGCCTTCCCCGAGGCGAGGCTCGGCATCATGCCTGGCGCGGGCGGCACGCAGCGCCTGCCGCGCCTCGTCGGCCTGGGCGCGGCCAAGGAGCTCGTCTTCACCGCGCGCCGCGTGGGCGGCGCCGAGGCGGCGCGCCTGGGGCTGGTGGACCACTGCGTGGAGGAGGGGCGCGCGATGGAGCGAGCGCTCGCGCTCGCGCGCGACATCGCGCAGGCGCGGCGGCGCGGGGGGTGCGAGGCGCGCGCGCGCGCGCGGGGCTGCGTGCCGCGCCGCCCACGCCGCCGCCCCCGCACGCCGCCCACGTGCCACGCAGTGCGCGCCGCTGTCGCTGCGCGCGGCCAAGGCGGCCATCGGCCAGGGCGCCGACCTGGACCTCGGGAGCGGGCTGCGGCTGGAGGAGGCGCTGTACGCCCAGCTGCTGCCCACGCGGGACCGGGTCGAGGGGCTCAAGGCGTTCGCCGAGAAGCGGCCGCCCGTGTACCGCGGCGAGTAGCAGCGTCGCCGGCGGCGCCGTCCGAACTTTCAAACCTCGTCGCTCGCGCGCCGTCGTCGCCGCCGCTGCAGCCGCCGCAGCGCCCCGCATTCGCCACAGCTCCCCCGCGCTGTACGCAGCGCGTCACAGCCGTCGCAGCCGCAGCACAGGCCCCGCCGCCCCGGCGCGCGGCCGCTGCCGCCGCGCGCCGCCCCGCGCACGCCCCCGAGCGACGAGAGGGCGCGGCGCGGGCATGCTCGACGAGATCTCCAATCTTTTGGGCGGCGACACCGGGCGCGCGGTGAGCGCGGCTCAGCTGCGTGCTGCGCACACCAACACGCACCTCCTGCTCCCCCTGCGCCCCTGCCGCCCCAGCGCCGCTCCGGTCGCGCCGCCCTCTCGCCGCAGGATGCGTCTGTGAAGCCGCTCGCTCGCGGCAGCGGCGCTGCCCGGCGCGGAGGCGCGCGCCCGCCCGGCCTGCCTGGCCTGCGCGTCGCGGCGCGCGCCAAGAAGGCGCCCATGGACGCCCGGTCCCGGCGGGAGCGGCCGGCGGTGAACTACAGGCGCGGCGCGGGCGCGCGACGCGCAGCAGCAGCGCGCCGCGCCTGCTGCGGCGGGCGGCCCGGCGCGGCGCCGCCGCCGCGGCCCGGGGCCGCCCCGGCAGCACCGGCACGCCGTCGGCCGCGGCGTCAGCCCCCTGCGGCGGCCGCTGCGCCGCGTGCATTGCGGGCCCGCGGGCGCGGGCTGCTGCCGCAGCGCGCGCCCGCTGCTGACCGCGCCCGGCCGGCCCCGCCGGCCCCGCGCCGCGCCCGCAGGCAGCAGGACTCGGCCGACAGCGACCCGATCGAGTCGGGCAGCAGCAGCGGCGGCGAGGACGCGAGCCCCGGCATGGACATCGACTTCAGCGACGTCGCGGCGCCCGACCAGGCGGCGCCGCGCGGCGCCGCGACGCGCCCGGGGCCGCCGCGCCGCGGCCGCGGCAGCGGCCGCGCCGCGCCGGCGCAGCAGCCGCTGGCGAGCGCCGAGGAGGGCAGCGACGGCGACGGCGACGACGAGCCCGCCGGCGGCACGGCGCGGCGCGGCCGCGGCCGCGCCGCGGCGGCGGTGAGCAGCGACGGCGGCGACGCCCGCGCCGCGTCGGGCGGCGGCGCAGCGGGGTCGGACGGCGACTCGGACTTCCAGGGCGCGCCGCCGCGGCGGCAGCGCGCCGCGGCGCGGCCCGCGGCGCCCGCGCGCCGCGGCGGCGGCGGCGCCTCAAGCAGCGACGACGACGAGGGCCTCACCTCTGACGGCGAGCCCGAGGCGTCGGAGGCGTCCGACGAGGAGGAGCAGGAGGAGGAGCCCGAGGCGTCGGATGAGGAGAGCAGCGAGGAGCACGGCAGCGACGACTTTGAGGCGTCGCCAGAGGTGGCCAGGCACGCGCGCGGCGGCGGCGGCGGCGCGGCCGCGCAGCGGCCCCGCAGGGCGGCCGCTGCCGCCCCGCCGCCGGCTCGCCCGAGTGGCCGCACCGCGCGGCGCGCGCGGGCGGGGGCGGCCCGCAGCGCGGCGGCGCGGCGGAGGCCGCGGGCGCCGCGCGCCCGCGCCGCGCGGCTGCCGCCGCGGCCAGCGCGGCGACCGCCGCCGCACTGCGCACCGAGGCGGAGCCGCTGGCCTTTGCCAGCCCCTCGACAGACGGGGGCGCTCGCCGCGGCGGCGGCGGCGGCGGCGGCGTGGACAGCGAGGACTACCTGGGCCCCGCCGACGGCAGCGAGGGCGGCGAGCGCGTGGTGCTCGTGTCGGACGGCGAGGACGACAGCCAGGACGGCAGCAGCGGCAGCAGCAGCGACGACGGCGACGGCGGCTTCGGCGGCGGCCGCGGCGCCGGCCGGGCGCGGCCCGGCGCGCGCGCGGCCGCGGCCGCGGCGCGCCAGGCGCTGCGCCGCGCCGGCGGCAGCAGCGACGACGACGAGGACGGCAGCGGCAGCGACGAGTCGGAGGACGAGGAGGCCGGTCCCGCAGGCGGGGCGCCCGACCTCGCTGAGTTTGCGTTTGACGGCACCGCCCGCTCCGGCCGCCGCGAGCGCGGCAGCGCCGGCGCGAGCTCGGGGCCCGAGGACGGCGGCGGCGCCGACGGCCCGCCCGGCCCCCTGGACGAGGCGGCGGCGCTCGACGCGGAGGAGGCGGCGGCCGCGGACGTGGCCGACCCCGCGGTCTTTGCGCCGCGCGAGGCGGAGCGCCTGGAGACGCGCAAGCAGGGCCGCGAGGAGGTGGAGCGCATCGTGGGCGCGCGCTACGCGCCCAACGGCGACATGAGCGTCCTGGTCAAGCTCAAGGGTGCGGCGCTGCCGCGCGGGGGCGGCAAAGGCTGAGCGCCTGGGAGCGCCGTGGCGGCGGCTGAGCGCGCCGCCCGCGCCCCGCGCCCGCGCGCGCAGACCGCTCGTACCGCGCCGCCGTGTGGGTGCCAAGCCGCGCGCTCGAGTCGCAGCGCAGCGCGCTGCTGCGCAACTTCATCGCGCGCCAGGGCAGCGACGACGCGCCGGGCGAGGCGGGCATCGACCCGCGCTGGTACCAGGTGCGGCGCGGCCCCGGGCGCGCACAGCACACACAGCACGCCGCGGCCGCGCCCCGCTGCCTTGGCCGCCGCTGCCTGACCACCCCCCTCCCGCTCCCGCCTCGCCAGGTGGAGCGTGTGATTGAGGCGACCGCGAGCCGGCGGGGCGCGCCGCCGCGCTACCTGGTCAAGTGGGCGGGCCTCGAGTACAGCGACTCGACGTGGGAGAGCCGGGAGGAGGTCGAGCGCGACGGCCAGGGCAGGGTGCGCCGCGCGGCACGGCGCAGCCCGCACGGCCCGCGCGCGCCGGGCCGGCGCCAGCACGGCGCGCGCGTGCCGACCCCCGCCGACCGCCGCCCCGCCCCGCTGCGCCGCCGCCGCGCGCAGGCGGCGCTGATGCGCTTCCGGCGCTGGACCACGCCGCCGTCGCGGCCGCCGCGGCAGCCGCCGCGGCCGTCGCAGGAGCTGCTGGACCAGCAGCTGCTGCCGGACTTCCGCAACGGCCGGGCGCTGCGCGACTACCAGGTGGGGGGGGGGGGGGCTGCCGCCGCCTGTGCCCCTGCCCGCCCTGCGCTCGCCGAGCACCCCGCGCACTCCCCGGATCACTCTCCCCCACCACAACACACTCCCTCCCAACCGCTCCCCCCGCAACACACTCCCACCCTTCAAACCCCTCCCCAGGAGACGAGCCTGCACTGGATGGTCAACAACTACCGCGGCGTGGTCAAGGACGGCCGCTGGTGCCCGCGCAACTGCATCCTCGGCGACGAGGCGCGCCGCCGCCGCTGCGCGCACCGCCGCCGGGGCCCGCGTCCCGCCGCCCGCGCCCACGCGCGCCCCGCGGCGCCGCGGCGCCGCGCGCCCCGCGGCGCCGCGCCGCGCAGATGGGCCTGGGCAAGACGGCGCAGTCGATCGCGGTGATGGCCTGGCTGCGCCAGCACGGCGGCGTCACGCGGCCCTTCATGGTCGTCGCGCCCCTCACCACGCTCGGGCACTGGCAGCGCGAGATCCAGACCTGGACCGGCATGGTGCGCACACCGCGCACGCGCCGCGCCGCCGCGCCGCCGCCGCGAGCGCCGCACGCCGAGCTTGCCGCGCGCTGAGCGCGCTGAGCGTGCCGCGCCCGCCCGCCTCCGCGCCGCGCCGCACCGCGCCGCGGCAGAACGTGGTCGTCTACACCGGCACCGCGCTCGACCGGCAGTGGATCCGCGACACCGAGTGGTTCTTCCCGGGCGACGCCCGACACGTGCGACGCTGCGCGCACCGCTCCGCCGCCAGCTCGCGCGTGTGCCCCCCCCCCCCCCCTTCAACGCGACGCCGCGGCACACGCGACGCCGCGCGGCGCGCAGGTGCTGGGGCCGCGCTTCCACGTGCTGCTGGTCAGCTACGAGACGGTGCTCAAGGACCGCCTCGAGCTGCGCCGCATCCAGTACGAGGTGACCACCCGCACGCGCGCCGCCGCCGCCGCCGCATGCCCGGGCGCCGCGCGGGCGCCCCGCTGCGCAGCGCTGCGGCCGCTCCTGCGGCCGCCGCGACCGCGCCACGCGCCGCCCGGCGCGGTTCCACGTCGCAGGCGCTCATCCTGGACGAGGCGCACCGCCTGAAGAACCGCGCTTCGTCGACGCGCGCCGCGCTGCTGGAGATGCCCGTGCGCTGGTGGCTCATGCTCAGCGGCACGCCGGTGCAGAACAACATGCGCGAAGTCCAGGCGCGCGCGCCGCCGCCGCAGCGCCCCAGCCGCCGCCGCGGCGCCCCTCGCCTCCCTCCCACACTCACACCCGCACGCACCGACACTCCCACTCGCACACCCACACTCGCACGCGCACACGCACACACCCGCCCCGCCGCTCGCCCGCCGGGCAGGGCCTGATGAGCGTGCTGGACGAGGAGGCGTATGGCGACCCCGACGCCTTCACCGCGCGCTTCGGCGACGACAAGCCCTCCGTCGACCAGATCCGCGCCCTGCAGGCGCGCGCACGCACCGCCCGCAGCAGCGGTGGCTGCGCGGCGGCAGCGGGGGCCGCGCGGCGGCGGGGGCTGCGCGGCGCACGCCCGCGACGCGTGCCCGCGCGGTGCGCGCAGGCTGCGCTGGCGCCGGTGCTGCTGCGCCGCATGAAGGAGGACGTGGAGGACCTGCCGGGCAAGGAGGAGGTGATCATCTGGGTGGAGCTCACGCCAGAGCAGCGCCGGTGCGGCGTGCGGCCGCCGCGCGGGCGCGCCGCCGGCCAGCGCGCGGGCGCGGGTGAAGCCCACGGCCTCCCCCCCCCCCCCCCCACACACACACCGTGCCCACACGCGCCCACACACGCGCCCCGCGCCCACACTCCGCAGCTACTACAAGGCGCTGTACAGCAAGCAGATCGGGGCGCTGCTCGGCGGCAACATGGCCAAGAGCCTGCCGGGCATGCGCAACCTGGCCATGGAGCTGCGCAAGCTCTGCTGCCACCCCGTGCGCGCCGCGCCGCGCCGCGCCCCGCCGGCGGGGACTCTGCGCGCCGCCTCGCCGCACCGCTGACGCGCCGCGTGTGCCGCCCTGCCTGCCGCGCCGCCATCATCCCCCGCGCGCGCCAGTTCTTGTGCGAGGGCCTGGAGGACGACATGGCCGCGCGCTGGCGCGCCGCGGCCGGCGGCGGCGCGCCGCAGGGCGTCGGCGACGCGCTCACGCGCGCGAGCGGCAAGATGCTGCTCCTCGCCAAGCTCCTGGCCAAGCTGCGCGCGGAGGGCCGCCAGGCGCGCGCCGCGCCTCCCTCCCCCCGCGCGCGCCTGGCCCTGCCGCCGCCGCCCGCGGCCGCGCCCCCTCTCCTCCGACTCCCTCTCCGCCCCTGCCCCTGCTCCTCGGCGCTCACCCGCCCTCTCGCCCGCGCACCACACCACTAACTAGGTGCTGATCTTCAGCCAGTTCAAGATCATGCTCGACGTCCTCGAGGACTTCCTGACAGACGCTGACTACCCGTACGAGCGCATCGACGGTGAGCCCTGCGCACCGCCACGCCCCACGCCGCGCCGCACGTGCCACGCGCGCCGCCACGCCGCCGCCGGCCCCGCGCGCGCGCGCCGGGCCGCGGCCGGCCGCGCGGCGCTGAGCCGCCGCCGCCGCCGCGCGCATCCCATCGCGCGCTGCGCCAGGCGACACCAAGCACAAGGACCGCCAGGCCGCGATCGACCGCTTCATGGCGCCCCGCGACTCGGCCTCGCGCCGCAGCGCCAGCGCGAGCCGCGCGACCTCGCCCGCCGACGAGGCGAGCGCGGGGCGGTCGCCCTCGGCCGCGCCGCGCGAGGGCTCGGTCGCGGGGCCCCCTTGCGGCGGCGGGCCCGACCCCGCGGGCGAGGGCGGGCCGTTTGTGTTCCTGCTCTCCACGCGCGCGGGCGGGCAGGGCATCACGCTCACCAGCGCCGACACGGTCATCATCTACGACAGCGACTGGTGAGGGCAGTGAGGACCACAAACGCAGGGACACAAACCAGCCGCGGCGGCACCAAGCGGCTGCGGCGCGCGCCTGGCGCGCGGGGCGGGCCCCCACGCGCGCCGCCGCGGCGCCGCCTTGCAGGAACCCGCAGAACGACCTGCAGGCGATGGCGCGGTGCCACCGCATCGGGCAGGAGCGCGAGGTGACGGTGTACCGCCTGGTCAGCCGCGACACGTAAGGGGCAGACGCGGGGTGCTGCTGCTGCGCCTGCTGCTGCGCCTGCTGCTGCGCCGCCGCCGCCTCCGCCCCGCCGAGCGCGTTGACCAACGCGAGGACCGCGTCGGTCGCGCTGCGCACGGCCGCGTCGCTCGGCGTGTCGTCGCCGGCGTCGACAGGTACGAGCAGACGCTCTTTGAGACCGCGAGCCGCAAGTACGGCCTCGACGAGGCGATCCTGGGCTTTGCCGGCACCGGTGCGCGGCGCGTGGCGGCCGGCGCGCGCGGTCGGGGTGGGCGGGCGTGGGGCGCACAGCGCAGAGCGCGGGCGCGGGGCGCTCACGCCGCCGCCGCCGCTGCCGCCGCTGCTTTGCCGGGGCGGCTGTGCAGGCGAGAACCCGGAGAACGACGCCGCGCGCATCGCGCAGCTGCTGGCCAAGGGCGCGCACCTGCTCGCCGCCGACGACGACGCGCCCGGCGAGGGCGACGAGCCCAGGGGCATGGCGGCGGAGGGCATCGACCAGGTGCGCGGTGCAGGGCGGGCGCGGGCGGCGGCGGGGGCGGCGGCGAGGGCGCCAGCAGAGCCCTGACCGGCGTGCGCGCCGCACGGCGCAGATCCTCGCGGGGCGCTCCGAGAAGCGGCAGCTCGGCAGCCGCCGGGGCAACACGTTCAGCACCGCGCACTTTGCGGCGGCCGGCGGCGGCGAGCCGGAGCCGGAGGCGGCCGAGGAGGAGGCGCCCGTGGATCTGAAGGCCTTCTGGGAGGCGGCGCTGCCCGACGCGGTCGCGCAGCACCGCGCGGCGCAGGCGGCGGCAAAGCAGCCGCAGGTGCTGGGCCCGCGGCGCCGCGCCAAGGTCAACTACCGGGAGGCCGCGCTGCTCGCGCGCTTCGGCGGCGACGACGGCGGCAAGGACGACGCCGACTACAGCGCCGGCGACGACGGCGGCCCAGACGACGATGACCTCACGCTCGGCGCCGGGGGCAAGCGCGGCAAGAGCAAGCTGGTGCGGCCCCCGCCGGGCAGGATTGGGGGGGGGGGTCCCGTGGCGCCCGCCACCACGACGTGGCCATCACCTGTTGCGCTCGCGGGCTCACACTCGCGCCGCCGCGTGTGCGCGCAGGGCGGGTCTGGCGTCGACCCCGAGCTGGGGCGCCTGGTGGCGCCGTGGAAGAGCAACCAGGCGGAGGTGGTGCTGCGCCTGCTGCAGCGCTACGGCGCCGACCGCGCCGACATCATCGCCGCAAAGGTGCGCCCCGCGCGGCGTGGCTGCGCGGCGCCAGCAGGCCCCGCGTGCGCCGCCGCGCCGTGCGCCCGCACGCCGCGCGCTCACGCGCCGCCGCCGCCGCCGCCGCGGCCAGGCGGAGCTGCCCGACCGCGCGGCCGACGAGGTCGCGCAGCTCTGCCGGGCGCTGACGCTGCTCGTCGACGAGCTCGCGCGCCTGCCGCTGCCGCCGGACCACCCGATCAGCAAGGCCGCCGCGGCGGAGGCCGCCACCCTGGCGGCGCGGCGCGCGCTCGCGGCCGCGGCGGCCAGCGGCGACGAGCGCGGCGTCGCGGCCGCGAACGCCGCGCTCGACGCGGCCGCGCGGGAGGGCCGCGGCGGCAGCCAGGGCAACCTGCCCGCGGCGGTGAGCGCGGCGCTGCGCGACGGCCTGGTCAAGGCGGGCATTGAGGAGAAGCTGCCGCCGGCGTGCAGAAAGGTGTGGGCTGCGCACCCCGCCTGGCGCCGCCCGGGCGCGCGCCCGGCGAGCGCCGCGCCGCGCCGCTGCTGACGCCGCCGCTGCCGCCGCCGCCACGGCCGGCGCCGCGTCGCGCAGGCGCTGCTGTCTGTGAGCACGGTGCAGCAGGTGGGGCGCAACCCCAAGTCGCTGCAGCGGCAGCTGGCGGACCACGCCGAGGTGCACCGCAGGGTCGTGGCGGCCGGACACGGCCCGCCCGGCGCCGCGCCCGCGCCCGGCGGCGCGGCCACGCCCGGCGGCGCGGCCACGCCCAGCAAGCAGCCGCCGCCCGGCGGCGACGCGCTCGCGAGCCCCGGCGGCAAGCGCCCGCGCGTCGTGCCGCGCGTGCTCCTGCGCGGCGCGAAGCTGCCGGGGTGGTGGAGCCGCGAGCACGACGAGCGCCTCGTCCTGGGCAGCTACGCGCACGGCTACAGCCACCACGGCAAGATGCAGGGCATTGTGGAGGACATCCTGTGCGACCCGGCCACCGGCTTCCCCGCAGTGCTCGCGCTCGACCCCGCCGACGAGGCGCGCGGCGAGGCGGCGCTGATCATGGCGCGCGCGCAGGCGGACGCGCAGCGCGCGGCCGCGGCCGCGGCCGCCGACGCGGCGGCCGCCGGCGCGCCGCCGCCGCCGCCGCCCGGCGCCGTGCCGGTGCCGCCGGAGGCCGCGCTGCTGGCGGCGCGCGGGCAGGAGGCGCGGCGCGCGCTGCTGGCGGCGCGGCCGGGCGTGACGCTGCTGGCGCATGCCGAGTGGCGCCGCCTGATCGGGCACGTGCTCGCGCGCCTGAAGCAGGTCCGCGCCGCCATGCTCGACCCCAACTACGTGGAGCCCGAGACGCCGCGCAAGCACACGCCGCTGGTCCTGCCCGGCGCCGCCGCGCCCGGCAGCGGCGGCAGCGGCGGCGGCCTCGCCGGGCCGCGCCCGCCGGCGAGCGCCGGCGTCGGCCTGGCCGCGAGCGGGCTGCCGCCCGGCGCGCAGACGCGGCTCACCTTTGGGCCCGCCAGCCCGGCCCTGCTGTCGGCGGCGGCCGCGGCTGCGGCCGCCGCGCTGAAGCGCGCCACGGCGGAGCTCATCCAGCACGCGCCCGCGCCGCGCCGCGCGAGCGACGCCTCCGACGACTTTGTGCAGCGCCCCGCCAAGCAGCCCAAGCGCAGCGGCGGCGCGGGGCCCAGCGGCGGCGCGGGGCCCAGCGGCGGCGCGAGCGCCGCCGCCGGCCGGCCGGCGCAGGCGCAGGCGGCGCCGCGGCAGGCTGCGCCCGACGTGGTGGACCTGGCGGGCGACAGCAGCGACAGCGCCGGGGCGGCGCCGACGCCGCCGCCGGCGCGCCGCGCCGCGCCCGAGGGCGGGCTCGTCGTGCGGCGCGTCCCGGCGGGCAGGGAGGAGGAGGAGGGTTCGATGGAGGTCGACGAGCCCGCCTCGCTCGGCGCCGGCGCGAGCGGCGGCGGCGCGCCCGCCCCGCACAGCAGCGGCAAGGCGCACCTGCAGCAGCTGCTCGGCGACAGCGGCGCCGCGGGCGCCGGCGACGCGCCCCGGGCGGGCAGCGGCGCGAGCGGCGAGCCGCACCCGGTCTACTCCACGCCCGGCGCCGCCGCACCCGGCACGGCGGCGGCGGGCCAGAAGCGCCCGGGCGGCGGCAAGGCGCGCGGCAAGGAGGACGTGAAGCAGCGCAAGGTCAGCGAGTTCTTCCGCGCCAGGGCGCCCGCGCCCGCAGACAGCGGCGCGGGCGGCGGCAGCGGCGGCGCCGGCGACGGCGGCGGCGCGGCGCTGTGAGGGAGCGGCGCGAGGGAGGGCAGGGCGAGCGGCGCCGCACAGGCGCGGGGGGTAAGACTGCGTGTTGCCCCTGCGCCGCGCCACATTGCCCGCCAGAGCCCCGCTGGACCGGCTGCGCCCACAGGCCGCCCGGGACCCTCAGCCGACACGGCCGCACGAGCAGCGGGCAGCCTCCGCCCAGGCGTTTACATGCGTGAAGTCTTCTCCCCACTTCTTCACTTCAGCATCCCGCAGCCACGCAGCCTGCCCTTTGGCCGACGCGTGCTGGCGCAGCCCTGTCCCCCAGCCCCGGGCCCCGCTACAGGCGTGGCTGGCCTGAGAACAGATTGAACCGACAGGCAGTGACTCGTCGGCGCATGCGCGTGCCGGCGGCGCAGCCGCGTCCGTGCGCGCTGTGCAGGCCACCCAGTCAGGTGCGTTGGGAGCGTGTGCGTTGGAGACAGATGGAGGGCGCAGGCGTGCTGCCCTGTCACCCGTTCGCCCGGGAACTCCTGGTGCCCAGCGGGTCGAGCGGACGCACCGCGTGCTGCACCGGGAACGGGCCGCTGCGCAGGTCGACGTTCGTCACGCACCCCGCTGCGGGCCGGCGGCTGGCGTCGCGCGGTCGGACGCCAGCGAGCGGCGGCAGCGCGCGCGCCTGGGGCTTGGTCGGGAACTGCCCGCTGGCGGTGCACTGCGGCGTGGCGGCCGCGCGCGGCGCGGGCGTCGGCCGTCGGCCATCGGCTCGGCGAGCCCCGCGCCCCGGCAGTGGCGGGGCTTGCTGCGCGCGCGCTGCCGCCCCCAGCGGCAGCGCCGCGCCGCCGACCCCTCTCTCACCGCCTGGAAGAGGGCGAAATAGAGGGGCATGTAGAAGCCCTCGCCCTTCTTCATTACGTACATGCGACCTGCGGCGGCCGAACACGGGCGGACGGGCCGCCGGCCGGGCGCGTGGGCGGACGCGCGGGCGCGCGGCGGCCAGCGGCCGCTTCCGGCGCGGCGCCGCCGCGGCGCCGGCCGCGGCGCCGCGGCCGGGGTGCGGCGGGCGCGCACCGAGCATGAAGCCGGGCGCGATGAGCCGGACCTCGTCCCGGATGCCCTTGACCTCGACGTACGCGTCCGCCGGGTGCTGCAGCGGCCCCGCGCGCGCGTAGTTGAACGTCCACACCGGCCGCCCGTCGCTGTGGCTCGTGCGGTCCCAGTACACGTCTGCGCCGCGTGGCGCCGGCGGCGGCGGGCTCGGCAGCCGCGGGCGCGGCTGCGCGCGGCGACGCCACGTGGCGCGCCGCGGCGGCGGCCGTGCGCGCGCGGCCGCCCCGTGCTGCGCGGTCACCGGCAAAGCCGGTCATGCTGCCGTTGACGCGCACGGCCTGGGTGTTGCAGGGGTACATGTACATCGGGGCAAACGCGTTGAGCAGGCTCGTGGGCGTGCCGGTCGTGGCGTTGATGTCAAAGTTGAAGCACTTGCCGCTCCAGCCCATGTTGACCTGGCGGCGGCGGGCGCGGCGGCGGCGTCGTGGGCGCGGCGGCGGCGGGGAGGGAGGGCGCGCGGCGGGCCGCCGCGGCGGGGGCCCGTCGCCCCCCGCGCGGCGCGCCTGCGGCAGGCGCGCGGTCGCGCCGACGCCGTTGCTGCCCGAGAGGCAGCCGTAGGAGCAGCCGCGCAGCGGGAAGCCCTCCCCGGGCGTGGGCGGCGCGGCGCCGAGGAAGAGGGCGTCGAGCTGCTTGGGCGTCGCGTTGGCGAGCTTGGTGCATATGGCGTCCATGCTCCCGTGGCTGCCAACGTCGTAGGGCGTGCACCGGTCGGTCGCCCGTGTGCCCCACCAGGCCCTGGGCGCGCTCGCGGCCGCCCGCGTGCGCGCGGCCGCCGCCGCGCCTGCGGCGGCGGCGGGCAGCGCTTGCAGGTGACCATCCGCGCTGTCGGCCCGCTGAGGGCGCTGCCGCGCCGGAAAAGCTCGCGCGAGGCCAGCGCAGCGGTCGCGACCGGGCAAGCAGCGCGTGGGGCGCGGCGCGCGGCGAGCGCGTACACTGCTGCTCGCCGCGAGTGCCGCGCGCCTGGGCCGCGAGTACTCGCGCAGCCGCACTCACCGAGGAGTAGGAGCAGTCCAATCGCTTTTTTCATCATCGCCGGGCCGCCCCTGGGCTCGCTGAGCACGGACAACCACCGCGAGGTGGGCGCCCGTCCAGCGCCGTGTGGCCGCGCTGGGCTGCTGGTAAGGCGCTTCAGCAGCAGAAGTGTACGTTGGTGGCGGTGAGCGAGCCGCCTGAGGAAGGCGCTGCCTCTGGCGCAACGCAGGGCTCACCGCCGCCGCCGCGTCGTCAAACGCCCGCCGCAATTGCTCTCTGCCGAAGCGGTCAGCCTGCGCGCGCAGCCCGCCAGTCGGCTCGCCAAGCCAGCCGTCCGCCGCGAGCTCCTGGCCGCCCGTCCGGTGTCGACGGCGCGGGCGGCGGCGGCGCGGGCGGCACCAGCGGCGGCGCCGCGACAGCGCGGCGCTGCGAGGGCCTGGCGTGAGTGAGCCGACAGAGCGGGCAAGGGCGGAGGAGCGCCGCACGGGGTGGACGGTCCGCGCGGCCCACGTCGCCACGTCGCCCGCGGCGCGGTGCGGCGGCGCAGCGGCGCCCGAGCCCCGCCGCCGCTCACCTGGCGCCGCGGGACCGCCCAGCGCGCGCGCACGCAGCCGCTCGCACCCACACCCAGCCCGGCTGCAGCGGAGAACGCCAACCTCCTCGCGATCCTGCCTGCAGCAGCCTCCCGCGGCGCGCCCCGGCCCTCCGCCGCTGCGGTTGCAAGCCTGCGTGACTTGATCGCCCGCGTGGGCTTGCGTGTGCGCGGCCGCGATGAGCCTGCTGCGGGCGCGGCCGTCGCAGCTGCTGCTCTGCCGACTAATGGCCGCCAGCGGCGCCCCGGCGCGCGCGGGCGGACTGCCAGCAGGTGCGGCGCCGTGCCAGGGCCGTCCCTGACCGACGGGTGCCGCGCACTGCCGGCCGCTGACCCGCGCGCGGCCGCGCGCCCCGCAGCGGCGGCGCAGCAGCAGCAGCTCGCGGCGCGGCACATTGCCTGCGGCGCGGCGGCCGCGGCGGCGGCCTTCCAGCCCAACGCGGCGCTCAACATTGCGGTGCGGAGCGGGCACGGCGCCCCAGCTGTTCTGCGCCGCGTGCGAGCGCGCGCGCGCCGACGCGGCGCCCTGCTCCGACACGGCGCTGCAGCTCCCCGTGCAGCTGGGCCTCGCCGCGCGCTTCCTCAGCAGCTCCTCGCACAAGGAGGCCGACAGCCAACCCGCCAAGCAGCCGCCGCAGGAAGAGGTGCGGGGCGCGCGGGCGGCGCGGCGGGCGGCGCCGGGGCCAGCGGCGCAGCCGCGCGCCGCCGCCGCCGCCGCCGCCGCCGCCGCCGCCGCCGCCGCCGCCGCCGCCGCCGCCCGCCGCCGCGCCGACGCCGCTGGCTGCGTGCCCGCCCCGCCCCGCGGCGCGCAGGCGTTTGACTCGCTGGAGCTCACGGAGCAGAAGATGCACGCCATCACCGACAAGATCCCCCAGAAGCCCGTCACGCTCGTCGAGGGCGCGTCGTACAGCGTGGTCATCGTCGGCGCGTTTGCGGTGCGGGGCGGCGCGCGGCCCCGGCGCGGCTGCGCCGCGCCCGCGCGCGCGCCGCCCACGCGTGCCGCCCGCGGCGCTGGGCGCGCGCAGGTGCTGGCGTTTTTTGTGTACAACTTTGTCACGCAGTTCATCCTGGAGCCCACGTACCAGACCTGCTTCAACGCCACGCTCGCCAAGCTCAAGCTCGACCCCCGCGTCACCGTGCGCCTCGGCAACGACATCGTCGGTGCGTGCGCCCGCGCGGCGGCGGCAGCGGGCGGCAGGGCGGGCGGGCGCGCGGTGGGGGGCGCGCGCGCCCATGCGCCCCGCCGCCCTCCCGCGCGCCGCTGCCGGGCAGGCTACGGGCAGGAGTCGGCGAGCCGGGTGCAGCGGCAGCAGATCCCGCACCAGGTATACAAGGACGCCAACGGCGTGGAGCACGTGCGGGTGCGCCGCCGCCGCCCGCGCCGCCGCTGGCCGCGCCAGCAGCGCCCGCGCCTGCGGCGCCCCGCGCCTTGCGCCCGCCTCGCGCCGCCCACGCCGCCCGCGCGGCGCGGCGCGGCGCAGCTCCAGTTCAACATGCGCGGCCCCGGCGGCGTCGCGATCGTCAACGCGGACATGTTCAAGGGCCCCGGCGGCGCCTGGGAGTACCTCTACCTCATCGTCGACGTCAAGAGCGGCGCCGCGCCGCCGCAGCGCCTCAACATCGTCGCGCCGCGCTCCATCGGCGCGCCCGCGGCGTGAGGGGAGAGAGAGAGCGGACGGGCGGACGGACGGGCGGGCGGCGCGCGCGGGCGGGCGGCGCGCGCGGGGCGGCGGGCGGCGCCCCGGTCAACGCGCGCGGTCAGAGGAGGCGAGCGGTTGTGACGCCCACCCGTCTGCTCGTCGCCCGCCCCTTGCGCCAGCCGCGCTGTGTCCGGCACCACAGGTCCCCGGCCCGCAGCCCGCAGCCCGCCGCCGCCGCCGCCCGCGACCGCCGCTGCTCATCCCGCGCGACCGGCCGCTCGCGACCAGGTGCGGCTCTCCCGGGACTGATCATGCCCTTCTCGACGCGTCCGCGCGGCGCGGGGTCTCGCTGGCGGGCTCGCTGTCGCGCGAGCGCAAACGGCGGCTTGGCGCGTGCGCCGGCAAAGACCGCCCGCCCTGCCCACGCCGCGCGCGTTCACGCCCCGCCCGCCCGCCCACGACCACTTCACATCACCGTGCTCCCTTCAGGAGCGCCATGGCGATCAGCGTGGCTCGCCTGCGCTGGGGCAGCGTCGTGCTGCTCGGCCTCGCGCTCCTCTCCTGGGTCATCGCGCTGGGCGGCCTCGGCGCCATGAACTGGTGCGTTTCAAGGGCAACGCGGGAGCGTCAGCCGGCACCAGGCACGCGCCGGCGCTGCTCGCCGACCACGCGCGCGGTCGTTGACCGCAGGCTCGTGTGCTCGGACCACGCCAAGACGGTCGCCGACATCACCGCCAACCTGGGCGACAACTTTGGCGTCACCGGCGCCGCCGGCGGCGCGGTCGTCGGCGCGATCGGCGCCGTGCTGGGCGTGCCGCCCGCCGGCTCGCCCGCCAGCATGGACGTGCCGCTCTGCTCGCGCTCGTGGCGGTGGGAGTGGTTCGCGCTGTTCTTCCAGTTTGCGCTCATGGCCTCGGGCGTGGTGGTGTCCCTGTGCCCCAGCCGCCTCGTGCGCGCGCGCTTCCCGCTCGCCAACATGCTCTCCATCGCCACGGTCGTCATCATGGTGCGCCGCCGCCGTGGGGGGGCCGCGGAGGCGCGGCGGGGCCGCCGCCTCGCCGCGCTGGCCCGCCGCACCTTGCTGTCAGCTCAGCTCACCCCGCGCCCGTCGCTGCGCCCGTCCGCGCCGTGCCCCCAGGTGGCGGTCAACGACAACGTGACCGACGTGTGGTTCTTCTGGGACACCCACAAGCTGTTCAACGAGTGGGCCGGCGTCATGGCCAAGCTCTACATGTCCGCCGCTGCGCTCGTCGCCGGCTGGGTGCGCCGCGCGCCGCGCGCCGCGCGCCGCGCGCCGCGCGCTGGCTCGCCGCTGCGCTCTCGTTCCGGCCCGCCGCTGCGCCGCGCGGGCCCACGCGCGCGCCGCCCGCCGCCGCCGTGTGTGTCGCCCCAGATTCTGACGATCTTCTTCAACCTCGTCTGGATCGGCTTTGCGCTCGACGCCGAGGTGGAGGCCGAGCCGTACGCGGCGCCCGCAGCCGCGCCCATCACCGGCGACGTCGAGGCCGCCGCCGCCGCCGCCGCGCCGCCGCGCAAGTAGGCGCCACCTACTCGGAGCGCGCGCGGGGCGGCGCCGCCTGCGTGATGCCCTCCCGATGCCCTTTTCCTAAACGCACGTGGCCCGCGCGCCGTCGCACGCTGCGCGCGCTGCACGGGCGTGGGTCCGAGGGGGGTGTTGGAGTCGCACGGGCACCGTGGGGGGTTATGTATCACACGGGTCGGCTCATCAAGGCGCCAGGCGGCCCCGCCCCGCGCGCGCGCGAAGCATCTGGACCACAATGGCGGGCGAGGGCCGCGGCGCCGCCAGCCATGCCGGCGCGCCGCGCCCGCCCCAGCTCGGGAGACGGGGCTGGCCGCGGCCCCGCGCTCTCCGTCAGCACTGCTCGCTCTCTGCTGTGGGGGATCTGTGAAACCCACAGGCCACACCCTGCCGCGCTCGCCGCCGCTCTCGCCCGCTCGCCGCCGCGCTCGCCCGCTCGTCGCGGCGCGCCGCCCGCGGCCTCGGCGGCGCCCAGCTCGCCCCACGGCGCGGCGCGCAGCTCAGCTGAGGTCGAAGCCCGCGCCCGCGGTGATGGCGTCGAGCAGCTTCTGCCTCATCGTCCCCGCGCGGCGGTAGTTGGGCAGCTTGATCGTGTTGAAGCAGGTCGACGCCGAGGGCAGGCGCTCGACGTCCCGCCCGCCCAGCAGCGCGAGCGGCGCGGCGCAGTCGACCTTGTGCACCGTGAAGGGCGGCGTGAGGTGCTTGAAGCCGCCGAGCGGCGGCCGGCTGGTGCTGGTGACGAAGCGCAGCAGCGCGCCGCGCTCGCCGGGCGACAGGCCTGCCACGACGCGCCAGAACGTGCGGACCGTCGGCGACGACTCCGCGTAGCCGCCTGAATAGCGCGCGTGCCTGGCGCGGCGCGGCGCGGCACGGCGCGGGCGGCGGTGGGCGGCGGGCGGCGCGGCGCGCGCGGCGCCGCTGGCCCTGACGCGCGCGGGCCGGTCGGCCGCGGCGCGGCGCGGGGGCCAGCAGCGCACCGGCGCAGGTCGTCCACGTCCACCACGCCGTCGCGGCCGCCGCTGATGAGCTGATTCAGCTCGCCCGGGGAGAACAGGCGCAGCCAGGACGTGGGGAGCACCGCCGACAGCCCCGCTGCGCGGCGCGGCGGCGCGGCGGCGCGGCCCCGGGTCAGGCTGCGAGGGAGGGGAGGCAAGGGAACGCACGCGCCGCCCCACCTGCAAACGCGGCTGCCGCCCTGCCGAGCCGCGCGTTCAGGTGCCAGTCGGCCAGCAGGTGCACGTACAGCAGCCGGTTGTCAGCCGTCACCGCCACGCCGGCGCCGCCCGGCAGCAGCTCCGACTGCACCGTCTGTTTTGGGGGCGGCGGCACGGCGCGCGCCGGGTGAGCCGGCGCGGCAGCGCTCGGCGCGCCCGCGGCGCCCGCGCACCCGGCCAAAGAGCTGCTGCTCCGCGGCAAAGGTGAGCCCCAGGTGCTCCACGTCCTCGGGCGCGCAGCCCTTGACTGCGAGCAGGTTGGCCGCCAGCTCAGCGTCGAGCGACGCCAGGTCGTCCAGCCCCGGGCGCTCGCCCTGTGCGACGGCGCGGCGCGGGGCGCCGGGCGCGCGTCGGCGGCCGCGCGCTCGGCAGCGGGTGCCGCGCCGCGCGCCGCGCCGCGCCGCGCCTGCAGGGCACGCAGGAAGAAGGGTGCGAAGGAGAGGTCCAGCAGGATGCCCTCGTGCAGCGCCTTGCCCGCCATCAGGCCTGGCGGGGGGCGGGCGTAGCAGCGGGCGAGGGCGTGGGCAGGCGGCTGCGCACGCCGCCGCCGGGGTGGGCGCGGGCGGGCGGGCGGCCGGCCGGCGGCGGCGCGCACCCATGAACTGCAGCAGCGCGAGGCCCTGCGGGATGGCCTCCGCCGCGGGGTGGGCGTACAGTAGGCCGCTGGCCTCGCTCGCCGCAAACAGCCCCCGCTCCGGCTGGCACCCCGCGGCGGCGACGCCCTCGAGCAGCTCCTTGGTGAGGCCGCCGTGGTCCAGCCCCGCCTCGGGCAGGCCCTGCGCGCTGACAAACGTGACCTGCAGGCGCGCCTTGATGCCCTCCCCCGCGCCGGCGAGGGCGCCGAACGCGTCCTCCAGCAGCGCGTCGCGCCGCACGGTCAGCTTGATCGGCCGCACGCCGCCCTCGGCGGCCGGCAGGTGCCAGCGGCCCCGCACCTGGGGCGCGCGGGCGGGCGCGGCGGTGGCGGGACAGGTCCGGGGGGCGGGGGGGGGGGGGGGCGCTCGCGCGGCGGCGGGCGGGGCGCGCTGCCGATGCGGTGCGCCCTCCGCCCTTCCCCGATCCACACGCACACACCTTGTCCTGCTCCAGCATCTGGCGGAACAGCTCCAGCCGGATGGCAAACGGGACGCACTGGGGTGCGCACCGGAGCAGCGACAGCAGCGCGCCCGTGCGGAGCCCCGGCACGCCGGGCGCGCCGCCGGGCGACGGCGAGGCAGCGGCGCCCGCGCGCGCGGCGGCCGCTGCCGCCGTCGCCGCCGCCGCCGCCCCGGCGGGCTCGCCGTCCGCCGCGTCGCCGCCGAGGCCCACGCCCGCCAGCAGCGCCTGCACGACCGCCGCGGTCGTCGCGACCACGCCGGCGCCGCCGCCCGCGCGCGCGCGCGCGTCGAGGCCGGCGACCATGTTGACGTATGGCTCCGTCCACAGGTTGGCCTGGCAGAAGGGCTGCCGCGCGTCGCGCTCGTACAAGCCACGCAGCACCGCCGGCGCGTGCTGCGCGAGCAGGGCCTGTGCGCGGGCGCGGGCGGCCGCGCGGGGCTGGCGGGCCGCCGCAGGCGGCGGCGGCGGCGCGGCGGCGGCGGCGGCGGCGGCGGCGCGGCGGCGGCGGCGGCTCGCGCCCCACCGTGCCGTGCGCGACCGTGGCCGGCGTGAGCGGCGCGCTCGGCTGCAGCTGCCGCTGCAGCTGGCCGCCCGCGCGCTGCGCCGCCGGCGGCGGGCGCGGCTCGGGAAAAGCCTGGTGGAACACCAGGCTGTTGAAGGTGCTCGCTATGGCGCGGCTCGCCCCGAGCGAAAAGGGCGTCTGCCGCACGTGCAGGTCTGCATCGTCCAGCACCAGCAGCAGCTGCGCCATGCTCCTGCGCGCCCGACGCGGCAGCGCCAGGCTGGGCGGGGCCCCGCGCCGCCGCGCGGCGGCGGCGTGCGGTGGCGGCGCGCGCGCGGCGGCTGCCCCGCCTGCAGCGCCAGCAGGTGGCCCGCCCACCTGCTGAACAGGCCCATCACCAGCACCACGTGCGGCGCCAGGCCAGCCGGCCCGCGCGCGACCGACGCCACGTCCAGGCCGCGGCTGGCCTGCAGCGGCGGGCGGGCGGGGGGCGGGCGGCGGGCGTCAGGTCTTGGCTGCCGCGGTGTGTGCGCGGTGCGTCACGGGAGGCCGCGGCGGGGCGCGCGCGCGCCCGCCACTCGCCTGCAGCGGCGCCTCCAGCGGCAGCCCAGCCGTCACGGCGAGCCAGCGCCAGAGCGTGGGCAGCACGCCCGGCGCAAAGGCGAGCACGTTGAGCGCGGCAGCAGGGAGCTGCTGCCCCGCGCCCACGCCACCGGTGCCGCCGCTTCTGCTGCTGCTGCTGGCCGCCGCGCTGCCGCCGCCGCCGCCACCGTCCTGCAGCAGGTGCGTGGCGTACGCTGCCCAGGCCACCATGCCGTCCAGCTCGCCGTGCGCGCCCAGCACGCGCAGCAGCTGCAGCAGGTGCGTCTGCGTGGCCAGCGCCCAGCAGCCCTCGCTCAGCACGCTGCCGGGCGCCTGCTCGTCCGGCGGGTGGGCGGCCTGCGCGCGCTGCCGCCGCCCACCCGCCAGGGCGCTGCCGCCGCGGGCGCCGGCCGACAGCAGCTGCGTCGCGGCGGCGCAGAACGCCAGCGCTGCCGGCCCGGCCTCCAGGTGCGGCGAGGGCTTCGGGTCAGCGGGGACTGGGCCCGCCGCCCGCGGGGCGCTCCCCGTCAGCAGCTGCGCCAGGTTGGCCAGGCAGTGCAGGGCGGGCACGCCGGCGAGCTGCCCCGCGCCGGCCAGCTCCCGCGCGCGCGGCAGCAGCTGCTCCTGCAGCACCGCCGGCTCCAGCAGGCGCGCCTTGATCGCCGCGGGCATGGCTGCGGCCAGGCCAGGCGCCGACAGCACCAGCAGCACAAAGCGCTCACAGAAGCCCGTCTGCTGCTGCTGCGGCCTGCCGCCGGCCGTCTCCAGCACCGCCGCGCAGCAGCCGAGCAGGCGCTGCAGGGCTGCGTGAGCGCGGCGGCGGCGGCGGTGGGCGGGCGGGCGGGCGGCGCGTCGCGCGGCGCGTCGCGCGGCGCGTCGCGTGGTGCGCGCCGGCCCCGACAGAGACGCGCGCCCCGCAGCGAGCGCGCACCTGGCCCGGCTGCGGCCCCAGCCGCCAGAGCACCGCTCGCCGCGCAGCCCGCGGGCGGCCGCCCCTGGCTCTGGCTGACGACGACCAGCAGCCGCCGCACCGCCTGCAGCAGCGGCAGCGGCCGCGCGGCCAGCCCGGACAGCAGCGCCGCTGCGGAGGCCGCGGCCGCGGCGCCGCCGTCCTCGGCCGCGCCGCCCCAGTTGCGGTGGTGCGTCAGCAGCTGCAGCAGGCGCGCGGCCGCAGCGTCGACGACCGGGTCGGGCGCGGCCGCGTCGGCCGCCAGCACGAGGCAGCACAGCTGGCACAGCCGCAGCGCCTGCAGCCGCCACGCCTGTGGGCGCGCGCGCGCGCGCGCAGCACGCGGCGGGGCTCAGCACGCGCGCGGGGCTCAGCACGTGCGGGCGGTCGCCGCGCCGCCCCGCCCGCTAAACCACCTGGGCGTGCGCGCCGGCTGCGCCCGACGTGAAGTTGCGCTCTGGCAGCTCCGCGCCGACGCTGCGCAGCACGAGCGCCAGCGTGCCCCGCAGCGCCAGCGCGGCGCCGGGGGTGCCGCCGGGCGCGCGCGGCGCGCCGCTCGCCAGCGCCGCCTCGCTGCGGCGCGACGCAAACGGCAGCAGCGCCGCCAGCAGCAGCCGCACCGCGCCCTGCAGCTCCGCGGCAGGCAGCAGCAGCTCCGGCTGCGCCGCCGCGCGCGCGTACGCCGCCGCCCAGGCCTGCAGCAGCCCCGCGCGGTGCGCGCTGCGCGCCGCCCTGCTGCGCCACGCCGCTTGCAGCACCGCCGCCGCGCGCGCTCGCTGCCGCGCTTCGCCGCGCGCCGCCCGCTCCGCCTTGGCCTGCTGCAGCAGGTCCTCCCTGCCGGCGGGCGGGCGGCGCGGCGGGCGGCGACGCTGGGGACGGCGCCGCTGGCAGCGGCAGGCGCGTCGCCGGCGCGCGCCGTGCGCGCGGGCGCGTGCCGGCCTGGCGGCAGTCGCACCTGGACTGCTCCTTGCGAGAGGCGCCCCCCAGCGCCACCCAGCCCGGCGGCCGGCCCTGCATCGCTGCTGCGCGGGCAGCAGCAGCAGGCGCTGCCGCGCGCCGCCGCTGCCAGCGGAACAGGCGCCGCCTCCGCCGGCCAGCGAACGACGAACGTGGCGCTCTTCAAGTCAGGTGCGAGGCCGGGGCCGCGGCGCGCGGGGGGAGCGAGCGCCGCGCCGCGCGACCGCCGCTGCCGCTGCTGCCGGTGCCCTCGCGCCGCCGACGTGCAGGGGGCGCGGCGGGGCTGTGGCCCGGCCAGCCCGTGGTCGGGGGATCCCCAGTGCGCTACGCCCACGCCCCTGGCAGACATGGGCCGCGCCGCCGCAGGTGGAGGTCTTGGCGCGCTGCGCCCTGTCGTGTGCGCCGCGCTGACCGACCCGCGGCGGCGGACGCGCGACGGCAGCGAGCGGGCTTGCCACCAGCACTCACTCGCTCCCTCACTGGGCTCTTGTCCCCAGCAGCCACCCATGCCGCCAGCAGGGCATGCACGCGGCAGGCGCGACGATGATACGGACTTCCCGGCGCTGCCGCCCGCAGAGGGGCACACACCCACACACCCACCCACACTCCCACACACACAAACACATGCGCTCACACGCGCTCACACATACAGACGCATCACTTGCGCGCCGCGGCGCCGCCGGCCTGCACGTTTGCCTCGACGTCGCCAGTGATCGGCGCGGCGGCGGCGGCGGCGGGGCAGCAGGCGTCGGCGGCGGCGACCTCGGCGTCCAGGACCACGCCGATCCAGACCAGGTTGAAGATCACGACCAGGATCTGCGCGGCGGAGGCGGCGCGCGGCGCGCGCGTGGGCCCGGGCGGCGCAGCGGCGGGCCAGAACGCGAGCGAAGCAGCGGCCAGCCAGCGCGCGGCGCACCCAGCCGGCGACGAGCGCGGCGGCGGACATGTAGAGCTTGGCCATGACGCCGGCCCACTCGTTGAACAGCTTGTGGGTGTCCCAGAAGAACCACACGTCGGTCACGTTGTCGTTGACCGCCACCTGCGGGCGCGGCGCGCGGCGCGGCGCGCGGGCGCGGGGTGAGCTGAGCTCACAGCAAGCCGCGCGGGCCAGCACGGCGGGGCGGCGGCCCCGCCGCGCCTCCGCGGCCCCCCCATGGCGGCGCACCATGATGACGACCGTGGCGATCGACAGCATGTTGGCGAGCGCCAAGCGCGCGCGCACGAGGCGGCTGCCCGGCAGTGCGGTGACAGCGAGTGCCGACGCAACGAGGACGAATTGGAAGAACAGCGCGAACCACTCCCACCGCCACGAGCGCGAGCAGAGCGGCACGTCGGCGGCCGCGGCGGTGCCCTCGGTTGGCAGGCGCAGCTTGGACGAGGCATCATAGAGGTGATAGTCGCTGCCGCCGCCGGGCGCGGCCGGGTCGGCGGGGTAGTTGGCCGCCAGGTTGGCCTTGATGTCGGCGAGCGTGGTCTGGTAGTCGGAGCACACCATCCAGTTCATGGCCCCCAGTCCGCCGAGCGCGATGACCCACGACGCGAAGCACAGCGCCAGCACCACGCCCGAGGTGCAGCGCAGCTTGTTGGCACACGCCATGGCTCTGCGGCGGCGCGGGGGCGGACCGGTCAACCCCCCCAACGGTCGCCCCGCGGCGCGAGGCGCGCGCTGGCGCGCGGAGCGGGGCGAGAGGACGGCTTTAACGCACCCGGAGGCTTGGGAGCGGCGAGTGGCGCGGCGGGGGGCCGGTGCGGTGGCCGGCGCGGCGAGCGGCGTCGGGTGCCGGCGGCTTTGAGGGCGCACAGTCTGCGCAGAGAGCGCGTGGAGAGTTGCAGAGCGTCGCAGTGGGCACAGAGGCGGAGTCTGGGGCTGGCGAGCGGCGAGAGGGAGTGAAGAAGCCGCCGGCCGCGCGCGGTTCAGGGCGCAGGCCCGCCGTACTTTTGTGTCGGCGCAAGCCGCGCGCGCGGCGGCGCCACAGCCCGACCCCCGCGTCCCTCCCGACCGAATGAGGGCCACGCCGCGCGACGGCAGCCAGCCGCGACGCCGGCGCGCAGCGCTGGTATCGCGGAGCGCGGCGGCCGTCGGCGGGCGCTGGATTTACACGGCTCGACGCCGCCGTCACCACCGCCCCGCTCCAGGCAGGCGCGCGAGCGCCGCCGCCGCCCGTCGCGTCCGCGCGCGCGGCGCGCTGCTGCCGCTGCAGCAGCGAGCGGCGCCGCGGGGGGCGCGCTTTCGCCCCCCTCGCGTGCCGCCGCGCGGCGGCGCTCACACGCACCAGCGGTACGTGACGTAGCGCCCCGCCGTCTCGCTCGGCCGCACGATGCGCACGACCTGGCCGCGCTGCAGGCCGTAGTAGCGCGCGACGGGGTCGCTGTGCTGGATGCGGGGCAGCTGGTTCTCCTTGACCTTGTAGCGCTTGAGCAGCGTCTCCTTCTCCTCGGCCGACAGGATGCGGTGCTCCGGCACGAGGATGTGCTTGGTGATGTTCACCAGCAGCTCCGACTCGGTGAAGCACTCCACGATCATGCGGCCGCTGATCTCGGCGATCACGCCCCTGCGGCGCGGCGGCACACAGGGCGGCGCGTTAGCGCGGCGCTGCGGCACGGCGCTGCGGCACGGCGCTACGGCGCGGCGCGGCGCGGCGCGGGGCGGGCGGCCGGCGGCGCCGCGCGCGCACTTGGCAAACGGCGTGAGCACCGACTGCAGCACCATGAGGCCGCGCTTGACCTGCTCGGTCTGCATGGTGTCGATGATGGCCTGCCGGCGGCGCCGCCCGCGCGCGCCCGCGGGCGGGCGTCGGCGCGGCCCGCGCGGGCGCGGCCCCGGCGACGCGCCCCGTCCGCGTGCGCTGCCGGCGCGCCAGCCCGCCTTGCCCCCGCCCGCCCGCCCCCGGCGGTCCGCCGCCGCACGCGCGGGCGCACCTTGATGTCCTTGACGCCCACCTTGGCGGCGTCGGGGAAGAACACAAAGATCTGGCGGCCACACGCGCGGCAGCGGCGGGGCGGCGTCGGCGCTGGGGCGCGGCCGGCCGCTGCCTGCAGCTGCCCGCCGCTGGCCGCCGCGGGCCGCCGCCGCCGCGGGCTCCCGGGCGCACCTTCTCGGTGGGGTCGTCCAGCAGCGGGCAGTACATGGTGAGGTCGGTCTTCTGCGGCACGTCGCCGAAGCGCTCCCGAAAGGCGTTGATGTCCATGCTCAGGTCCTCCTGCGCGCGCCGCACCGGGAGGTGGCGCGCGTGGGCCGCTGCCGCGCTGCGTGCGCAAAGCGCCGCACGCCGCGGCGCGTGCCGCGTGCCGCCGCACCTCGCCGACGAGGTAGCCCCGGTCGGAGAGCATCTGCGCGCAGTTCTTGCGAACCGTGTACATGCGCGTGAGGTGATCCATCGCGCCGCCGCCGCCGCCGGCCGGCGCAGCCGCCGCTGCTGCCGCCGCCGCCGCCGCGCCGCTAGCGCCGCGTCGCCGCCGCCCCGCGGGCGCCTTGGCTGCCCCAGGCCGCGGTGTAGTCGGTCGTCTCCGCCAGGCACGCGGCGAGGGCGGCCAGGCCGAGCAAGGCCAGGCCGCAGAGCCAGAGGCCGAGCTGCTCGACCACGAAGAAGCGGCAGAAGACGGCGACTGCGCCCACTAGCAGTGCAAGGTGCAGCGCATGCTCGCGCATCAAGGGGCCATGGCGGGCGGGGCGGGCGCGATGCGATGTCTGCTGCTGCGGCCCCGGCGGACCAGCTCGGAGGGCGTGGGGCGCCGCGGGGGAGGCGTGCCAGTGCGCGCCGCCCGCCCGCAGTGGCGCAGCAGACGCCGGGCTGCCCGGGGAGCGGGCCGGGCGCGGCGCCCGGCCAGTGCCCGCCACCGCGCGTCGCACTGGCCCCGGCCCGCCCGGCCCCGGCCCCCACACACGCGCGCACCGACGCTCACGCGAACCGCCGCAGCACCAGCGCACGGGCGGCCGCGGGCAGCGCGGGAGGGCGCGGCGCCATCAGCAGCGGCGCAGCAGCGCCGCCGCCGCCGCTGGCTGCGGCCGCAGCAGGCCGTGCCACCATGAACGTGGGACCGGGCGGCTTCGGTGAGCACCCCCGACCGCCCGCCGGCACGCGAGCGCGGACGCGCTGGGCGCGGCGCCGCGGGCGCTGCTGCCGCCGCCGCGGCGCGCCAACAACCGCGCCCCGCGCCGCGGCGCGCCGCAGCGCACGCGCCCGTGTCCAAGGGCCTGGTGCTGGCGGCGGTGGGCGCGTCGGTGGTGGCCAACGCGGCGCGCGCGAGCCACCGCCGCCTCCCGCGGCCGCTCGTGGCGGCGAGCACCGCGCTCGCGTTCCGCAGCCCCGGCGAGCTGCTGTTCGGCGCCTTCCTGCTCTACTACTACCGCGTCCTGGAGCGCCAGGCGGGCAGCGCCAAGTACGGCAGCTACGCGGCGGTCGTGACGGGGCTGAGCTACGCGCTGCAGCTCGCCGCGTCGCGCGTGCTGCGCCTCGGCGCCCCGCTCGCGCCGGGGCCGCTGCCGCTCGTGTTTGCCTCCTTCCTGCCCTTCATGCTCGACATACCGCCCACCAGCCACTTCAGCCTGCTCGGCGTGCCCATGAGCGACAAGGCGCGCGCGGCGCGACGCCGCGGCGGCTGCTGCGCGGGCGCGGGCGCGGCGCCCGCCGGCAGCGCAGCTGCTGGCCCGCCCGTCTGGGCGCGCGCGCCGACGCCGCTGCCGCCGCCGCGGCGCCCCGGCACACGCGGCGCGCGCGCGCGCAGGCGTTTGTGTACCTCGCGGGGCTGCAGCTCGTCTTCTCCAGCGGCCGGCAGTCGCTGCTGGCGCTCGCGAGCAGCGCGCTCGCGGGGCCCTCTACCGCGCCGACTTTTGCGGCATCAAGCGCCTGCGCGTGAGCCCGGGCGCGGCGCGCCGGGGGCGGCCAGCAGCGGCGGCTGCGGCCCGCGCGCAGCGTGCGGTGCCCCGACCGCCGCCGCCGCCGCCGCCGCCGCCGCCGCCGCCGCCGCCGCCGCCGCCGCGCGCGCGCCGCGCAGCTGCCGGCGCCCCTGGTGGCGCTGGCGTCGCGCTTCCTGGGCCCCCTGCTGGTCGACCCGCGCGCCAACGGGCCGTCCGTGGTCATGGTCAGCAACGCGCCCGGCCAGGGCGCGCGCGGCGGCGCCGGCGCGCGCGGCGGCGCGGGCACGATGGGCGCGGGCTTCCAGGACGGCGTCGAGGCCGCGGTGGCGGGGCGCGGCGCGGGCGCGGGCCTGCGGCACAGAGGCGGCGGCGGCGCGCCGGGCGGCGGCGGCGCGGCGGGGCCGCCCAACCCCGAGGCGCTGCAGGCGCTGCTGGCGATGGGCTTCACCCGCGAGCGCGCGGCGGCGGCGCTGCAGCAGGCCGGCAACGACCTGCAGACGGCCATCGCGCTGCTCGTGGGATGAGCGGCGGCGGCCGCCGCACAGTGTAACGGCGTGCGTGCGCTTACAGACAGACGCCCCCTGGCGACCGCGCGCGCCGACGCCGCCGGTCGCTGCGCGCCGGCCCGTCCCCGCCGCGCCCCCGGCGTCAGCTGCCGGCGTGGTGGCTGCTGCTGCCGCTGCTGCTCCCGCTGCTGCCGCTGCTCCCTCCGCCGCTGCTTTCGCTGCTGCTCCCGCCGCCGCCGCTGCGTTCGCTGCCCCACTCGCGCCCACTCATCGCCGGCCCCGCCGCAAAGCCCGGCGGCAGGTCGTGCCGGATCGTGACCGGCGGGCGCAGCTTGGTCGCCTCAAACTCGGCGAGCTTGCGGTTGTAGTACATCTGGTCGGTCTCGACCACCACCAGGTGCGCCACGCGGCGCAGCATGCCGCGGATGACGGGGTTGTTTGGCTTCTCCACGCACGCGAGCCGCCGGCGCAGGCCCAGGCCCTCGAGCACCTTGCGGTGGAACCAGGGCTTGCCCGCGCCGCTGCGGCGCAGCGTCACGAAGAAGGTGCGGATCGCCGCGTCCTGCCCCATGGCCGCCGGAGGGCCCGCCCGCCGCCGCCGCTGCCGCCCGCCGCTGGTGCCGGCCGCTGCGCTCAGCGCTGCCGCACGCCGCGGGGGCGGAGGTTCCTGGGCCGACGCGGTGCTGCTGCAGCCGGCCTGGGCGGAGCTGCAGCCAGCCAGCGCCGCGGCCGCCGCTGCTGCGCCGCTGATGGCGCCGCGCCCTCCCGCGCTGCCCGCGGCCGCCCGTGCGCTGGTGCTGCGCGGTTCGCGTGAGCGTCGGTGCGCGCGTGTGTGGGGCACGGGGCCGGGCGGGGCGGGGCCAGTGCGACGCGCGGAGGCGGGCACTGGCCAGGCGCCGCGCCCGGCCCGCTCCCCGGGCAGCCCGGCGTCTGCTGCGCCACTGCGGGCGGGCGGCGCGCACTGGCACGCCTCCCCCGCGCCACCCCGCGCCCCCCGTATCCCCTCCTCGGCGGCACGCGATGGCCCTCAACACGCGCTGCGCCAGCAGCGGCGTCGCGCCCGCCCGCAGCGCGCCGCGCGCCGCGCTGCCGGCGTTTGGCGGCCTCAACTGCCCGCTCGTCAGCCGCCGCGCGCCGCGCGCCGTGTGGGCGCGCGCCACGGAGGGTGTGTGGCCGGCGCCGCGCGCCGCCGCCGCGCGCCGCGCCGCGGCGCGCCGTGCTGGCCCGCCCGTGCCGCGGCGCCTCATTTGCGTGAAGCGACGCGGAAATGCGGGGTGCCGCCGCAGCGCATTGGCGGGGCAGCAACGGCGGGCCGGCAGCAGCGCGCTGCCAGCGCGCCGACGGCGGACCGCCGCCGCCGCTGCGCAGGCGGCAGCGACAAGAAGATTCTGACGCGCGAGGAGGAGCCCGAGGAGTGAGTGCGGCTGCTGGCGGGACGGCGGCGGCGCAGGGCGCCAGCGCCAGCGGCAGCAGCCGGCCGCGGCAGGCAGCGTGCGCGGCGCGCGGCCGGGCCGTTGACGCCGCGTGCTCGCGCGCGCGCGCGCAGGTACTGGTCGTCCAAGAGCGAGCGCAAGGGCGCCAACCCGCTCAAGGTGCCAGCGCTGCCGCCGGGGCGGCGCGGGGGCGGCCGCCGCAGCGGGCGCGCGCACGCACGTGCGCGCCAGCGGCTGGCCGACGCGCGCCGCGGGCCGCCGGCGCCCCGCAGGACCCGCTGGCCATCATCGGCCTCACCGCCATCTTCCTGCCGTTTGTGCTGCTGCTCATCGCCATCGCGACGGGCCTCATCGACACCAGCGTCTACCGGTGAGCCTGCGGGCCAACGGCCCGCCGGCAAACCGCGCGGGGGCGCCGGCGCCGACGCGAACCGCGCGGGGGCGCCGGCGCGGCGCCCGCCGGCGCGCGCAGCGGGGCGCGAGGAGAGAGGCCGCGCGCGCGCGGCGCAGCAGCGGGCGTGCGTCCCCGGGTGCAGCGACCGCCGCGCCCCAGTGCGGCGGCGCGTGGGCGGCCGCCCGGATTCGGCGCGCAGTTTTTTCCATGGCGCGCGCTAGGGGGGGCACTGACACTGACATCGACTTGGGAGCGGGCGGCAGCGGCAGCGCGAAGAAGAAGTGGGCGGCGCGCCGGGCGCCGAGGGGGCAGCGGGGCGAGCGGCGACGGACGGCGGCGCGGCAGCGTGAGTTGCCGCGCGCGAGCACGCAGCGCGCTCGTGCGCGTGTGTGACGGATTTTTCGCGCCAACGAGCGCTGCGCCGCGTGCACGCGGGCCTTCTGGAGCCGTCGGGACTCGAAGTTTCGCGAGGCATCGTCCGCCGCTCCCGCGAAAACACTACTGCGCTTCCCGTCTCAAAGCTCCAGTTCTCCCTCGCACTACTGCGCTTCCACCGCGACCACTGGCAGCGCCGGAACGCGTCCACGCACGCCGACCGAGAGCCCCCTCTCTCCCCTCGTCGTCGTGGCCCGCCCCGCCATGTTCCTGCGCCCGGTTTACGCGCCCTGGGCCGACCCCTGGGCGGGCGGCGGCGCCTATTTCGTGCCTCGCGAGCCCGCGGCGGTGCTCGACGCGCGGGAGGAGCCGCTCTTCTGGGCGGCGCCGCCGCCGCCGGCCGACGAGGAGCCCCCGTGCGCCTGTGCCGCCTGCCGGGCCGAGGAGGAGGCGGCGCTGCGCAGGTGGGCACCCGCGCGCCGCGCGGCCGCGGCGCCGCCCTTGCAGCCTGCGCGCCGCCGCCGGGGGCCGGCACGGGGCCCGGCCTGCGAGGTACACGCGCGCCGCCGCGGCCTGGCTCATCCCGCGCGCCGCCGCTCGCCGCCGCCCGCAGGGCCTGGCGCCACGCCGCGCGGCCGACCTGCCCGCCGCGCCGCGCCGCGCCGGCGCCGTGTCACTACTACTACGCTCCCCACGCCGCCGAGGACCTGATGCGAGCGCGCGGCGGCTGGCCGTACGGCGCGGCGGTGGCGCCGGCGCAGGCGCGCGCGCGCGGCGCGTCGCCGTGCTGCCGCCACGCCGCGCGGCGCAGCGACTGCGCCTACGATGGCGCCGCCGACCGCTACGACGAGGCAGACCACCCCGTGCAGCAGCAGCAGCAGCCGGCGCAGCAGCCGCGCCACGCCGCGCCGCGCGCGGCCGCCGGCGTGGCGGGCCAGCGCGCCCCCGCGCCGGCAGCGCGGCAGGCACCCGCCCCGGCGCCGCCGCGGCAGGCGTCGCCCTTTGCGCCGGGCGCCCAGGCGCCCACGCCCGCGCCCGTGCGCGGCGGCGGCGGCGGCGGCGGCGGCCACGCCGTGCCCGTGCAGGTCGCGTGTGCGGCGGCCGACGGCGCGTCAGTGCCCCTGGCGGTGCCGGTGCGCCGCATGCCGCCTGCCCCAGCTGCATCCGCAGCCTCCGACGCAGCTCCCGCTGGGGGCGGCCGCGCTGACGGCGTGGCCGAGCAGCAGCCGGCGCGCCGGCTGACCCCCGACGAGGCAGCGACGGTGTGCCAGAGCATCTGGCGCATGCGCCGCCTCGCGCGCCAGCGCCCCGCGCTCAGGGCGCTCGGCGAGGCGGCGGCGCAGCTGCGCGCCGCGACGGCGCTCTTTGACCGCTGCGCCGCCGCCGAGCCCGGCGGCGGCCGGCCCGGCGCGGCGGAGCGCGAGCGCGGCGACTCTGCCGGCGAGGCCCAGGCGGCGCCGTGCTGCCATCTGAGCCACGCGCAGTATCTGGAGCTGAACGAGCTGGCCATGCGCGCGCTGCTAAAGCTCGACGCGACGCCGTGCAGCGGCGCCGAGCTGCGCGCCGTGCGCAAGCGCCTGACCGCGGCCACGATCCAGCTCCTGGACGCGGTGCAGGCGTGCCACTCGGCCGGCGTCAACGCGAGCATGGAGCTGGGCGACGCGGTCGTGCGCGGCGCGCTCGCGGGCCTGGGCGGCGGCGCCGAGCCGGCCGAGCCCGCCGCGGCGGACGCGGCTGGGCTCGCCGAGCCAGACGCGCCGGCGGAGCTGACCGAGCCGGCGGAGCTGGTCGAGGGGGCGGAGCTGGTCGAGGGGGCGGAGCCGGCGGAGCTGGCCAAGCCTGCTGCCTCGGCAGCGGAGGCGGCAGAGCCGCCGGCGGAGGCGGCCGACGACGCGCCAGGCACGCCTGGCGCGCGCGACGCCCCCGGCGTGGCCACGCCGCCGCAGCAGCCGCGCCCGGCGCGCCCAACGCAGGGGGCGGGGAGCAGGAGGGGCCGGGGAGCAGCCGCAGCCCGCAGCCGCGCCCGCGCAGCAGGGCGCGGCCGTGCGCGTGGTGCTCGTGCTGCCCGGTGGCACGGCGGACGCGGGGACGCAGACTGACTGACTGAGCGGGCGATGGTGTGTTGCACGTGTTGAGTGAGCCGGTCTCATCTTCGCTCGTTGCCCCAGTAACTCGTTCGCGCGCCCGTCCCCGGCTTGCCACGACGGCAGCGGCGCGCGACCCGGCAGCGCGCGGCGGCGGCGGCGGGGGCGGCGGCGCGCGGCGGCGGCGGCGGCGACGCGCTCCGCCCTCCTCCCGCTGGCCGCCGCCGCCGCCACGGCCCCGGCGCACTCCGGCGCGGGCGCGGTCCGGGCCCGCGCAGAAGCGCAGGCAGCTCGCCGCCGCCCGCCCGCCTCCCCGGCTCTCCCTGCGCCGCCCGCCCGCGCCGGCGACTCCTCCGCGCCAGACGCCCCCGCAGCGCACCCGACCGCCCGGCGCGGCCCCACGCCGGCTGCTGAGATCGGCGCGGAGCAGCAGCCCCGGGCCGCGGCGCGCCCCAGCCATGGCGAGCAAGGCGGCGGCCACGGCGGCCAAGGCAATCTACGCGGAGCAGGTGTTCGTGCCCAAGGGCCCCATCAACGCGGGGCGCTTCAACCTCATCCGGGAAATCGCCATCGGCAGCTCCCTGGGCATCGCCCTGGGCCTGGTGTGGAAGGTGGGACGCCCGGGCGCCGCGGGCACGCGCCGCAGGGCCGCGCCGGGGCCGCGCGGCGCGGGGCGGCACGGCGGCAGCAGCCCACATTGCCGCGCCCGCCGCGGCCGCGCCGCCGCGCGCCGCCGCGCCGACGCCGCCCCCGCCTGCGCGGCGAGCAGTCCTGGCACTGGGGTGAGAAGCGCCGCCTCGCGAGCTACTACTCGGAGCTGTACAAGAAGGAGAAGGCCGACGAGGCGGCGTACACGGCGGAGCTGCGCGAGAAGCTCAAGGTGCTGGAGGAGGAGCTCATGGCCTGAGCGGCCCCGCGGCGCCGCGGCGCGACGTGCACGCGCACGCGCGCGGCGGCGGCAGCAGCGTGCGAGCGGGGCGGCGGCGCGCGGTCGCAGCAGCAGCAGCAGCAGCGGCGGCCGCACGGCGGGGGCTCCCTGCAGCTGTGAGGAGCTGCTCGCGAGCGGCAGCGCGCTGCCCCGCCCGTCGTCGCGGCTCAACTCTGGCACGATGGCCACCGCGCTGCTGGCGGCGGAGCTGGGCGAAGACGAGGAGGTCGCACGCGCCCGCGCAGCGCGGCGACGCAGCAGCAGGCGCGACGGCGGCGGCCGCGCCGATCACCACGGCGCGCGCAGGCGCGGCGACGGCGGCGGCGGCGGCGGCGTGCGCAGGCAGGGGCGCGCAGGTGGGGCGACGGCGAGGGCAGCAGCATCGGCAGCTGCCGCAGCCCCAGCGCTGCCGGCTGGAGCACGCCGAGCCGCTGCTCGGCGGCTCGCAGGCGCCGTGGCAGCCGCCCCGCACGGGAGGAGGACTGACGCACGGGCCACGGGCACCGGCGAGGCTTGTAAACTAGGTGCGGGCGGGGTCGGCTGGCGTGCATGGCTGCATCCGGGGTCGGGGTCACGCGTTGACGCTGGTAACCCCGTTCACAACAAGACCCGTCCGCCGCACGCCCCAGCGCCGGCCGCGCGTCAGTCCAGGTCGGCGGCGCGCACCTGCCCGCTCAGCAGGCGCAGCTTCAGCACCACCGGCGCCGGCGCCGGCCGCGGCACGGCGCTGGCCGCCTTGGCAGCTGCGACCTCGCCGCCGCCCGCCGCCACAGCCAGCTGGTCCGGCTGCCTGGCCTGGCTGTCCGGCGCGCCGTGCACCTCCTCCCAGAGCAGCTGGTTGGCCGTCTTCTCGGCGGCGGCGGCGGCGGCGGCGGCGTGAGGCGGGGGCGCCTCGCCGCCGCGCTCGAGCGCAGCGCCCTCCACGTCGCCGGCGCCGTCGGGCGGCAGCTGCACGAGCGGCGGCTCTGCCTGCGCGCCCTCCTGCTCGCCCGCCGCCGCGCCGTCCTGCTCGCTCGCCGCGCCGTCCGGCTCGCCTGCCGCCGCTCCGTCCTGCTCGCCCGCCGCCGCGCCGCCCTGCTCGCCCGCCGCCGCGGCGCCGCCGGGCTGCTCAGCGGGCGGGCACTCCGGCTCCTCTGGTGCGGGCTGCACCACGGGCAGCGTCAGCGTGAGCTGGTGCTTTGCGCTGTCAAACTTGGCGACACCGCGCTGCGGCAGCACAGCGCGCCTGAGCGCCAGCCTGAGCAGGAAGCGCCCCGGCACCGCCACCTCCACGCCGTCGGCCGCGGCGTCCAGCTGCACGGCCGCCGAGCTCGCCACGCCCGGGAGCAGCACCCGCACGACCAGCGCCTGCGCCAGGGGGCGGGCGGCGGGTGCGTGGGCGCGCGCGGGGCGTGCGCGCGCCGCGCAGCACCGCATCACCGCCGGCGCTCGGTCCCCCCCCCCCCCGGACCACGCACCTCGGGCACGGTGCTGCCCGGCTTGAGCGCGCGGCCGGTGTCCCGCCACGTCTGCCCGAGGTCCACTTTGCACTGCTCCGACAGCGTCCACTCCGGCGTGACCGCGCCGCACGCGTGCCTGAATCCGGGCTTGCTGGGGTCGGCGGGCGCGGCCTGGGGCTGCGGCGCGGACCGGGCGGCGGGCCGCCCTCAGCGAGCGTCCGCCCCTGCCGCCGCGCGCGCCCGGCCGCCGCCGCCGCCGCGCGCGCCGGCCGCCGCTGCGCGCCCGGCCGCCCCGCCGCCTGCAGCGCGCTGCAGGCCGGCGCTCTGCTGCCGGGAAGCCGCGCCGCCCACCTGCGCCCGGCTGGCCGGCCGGCGGGGCGCGAAGCGGAAGCTGCTCCGGCTGCTGGCGGGCCTGGCGGCCGCGGCCACCTGCGCGACGGCGCCCGCCTGCGCCCGGGCGCGGGCCGCAGCCGGCCGTCCACCACCTCGCCGCCCTCGCCTGTGCGCAGCGTCATCACCGACGGCCTGCACTCGCGCGCGGCGGGGGCCGCTCAGCGCTGGCGGAGACGCGTGTCCGCGCGGCGACGCGCGGCGCGCAGGCGCGGGCGCGCGCACCCCTCCTCGCCCGCCGCGGCCTTGAACTTGAGCCTGGGCAGCTTGTACGAGCGCAGCAGCTTGCCACCGCCCACCTCCTCGACGCGCTCCAGCGCCTGCGCGCACGGCGGCCGCGGGCGACCTCGCGCGCGCGGCGCCGCGCCGCGCGGGCCAGTCCGCCGGCGGGCGCCGCCGGCGGGCACCGCCGCCGCGCGCGGCGGGGTCCTGCAAGCGCCGTACCATCTCGACCAGCGCCGCCTTGGCGCGCGGGTTGGCGTCCGCGTCGGCGAGCGCGTCGGGGTGCACCGCGAGGTCCCACACGCGCAGCGGGCCGCTGTCGCGCGCGGCGCCGTCCCTGGCCTTGGGCGCCATGACCATGGGCACGCACAGGCTCACGCCGCCGCGGCCGCCCTCGCCCGCGGGCGTCTTGCTGGGCGGCGCGACCTGGTCGGAGGTGCAGACGTTGACGTACACGCGCGCCGCGCCGCCGCCTGCGGCGTCGCGCGTCTTGACCACGAGCCCCGGCCGCGGCTGGATCAGCCGCACGCCCGCGCCGTACACGCTCTGCAGCTGGCCCTGCGCCTCCAGCTGCCGCAGGTAGGCGTCGCTCTCCGCGCGCGCCTGGGCGCGGCGGCGGCGGCGCGTCGCACGACGGCAGCGGCCGCGGCAGCCTGGCGGTGGCGCGCAAGCAGCGGGCGCGCGGCGCACCTCTGGCGCGGCGAGGTCCTTGGCGTACTCCTCGAACAGGCGCATGAACTCGGGGTCCTTCAGGCGCGCCTGGAACGCCTCGCCCTCCTGGTCAACGCCCGGCAGCGGCGCCCGTTGCGGCCGCGCCGCGCCGCGCTGGGCGGGCCGCGCAGCGGCGGCGGCGCCGGCCGCAGCGGCGCAGCTGCGCCCGGGCGGGGGATCGGGCGCCGGGCCGGCGCGCCGCGGGGCCTGCGCGAGGCGGCGCGGCCGCGCCGCGCGGCGCACCTCCGCGCTGATGTCTGCGCTGCGCAGGGCCGCCGCCAGCCCGTCCGACGCCATGGCGCTGGCTCCGGGCGCGCGTGGCCGCGATCTGGCAGCGCGTTGGCGCGCGGTGGCGTCGAGCGGAGGGCTGCGCGCCAAGGCGCCCTCGAGCGGCGGCTGCAGGCGTGCCCGGGAGGACGGGCGGGTGACGCTTCCGTCGCTGCGTGAGGCGCACGTCGCCGGCAGGCGCCCGCCAGGCGAGCGCGCGGGCTCAAGCAGCAGGTCGCGGCCTGGCGGTCGCGGTCGCGGGCGCGCGGCCCTGGCGCGCACTCCCCGCGCGTCACAGGGACCGTTCGCACCAGCAGCGACACCGCCATGGGCAAGAAGCGCGACAAGGCGGCCGCCAAGGAGGCGGCCGCGCGGGACGCCCAGGTGCCCTGGCCGGCGGTGGACGCCGACCCCATCGGCTTCCTGGTGGCCCCCGAGGTGCGCCCGCGGCGCGCGACCGGGGCGGCGGCGCGCGGCGGCCGCCGGCGCGGCGGCAGCAGCGCCGCCGCTGCCGGCGCCGGCGGCGGCGGCCCACGCGCCGCCGCTCCCTGCGCGCTCCCTGCGCGCAGTCGCCGGAGACGTTTCTGTCCAAGTACTGGGAGCAGCAGCCGGCGGTGTTCCGGGCGACGCCGGAGCGCGCCGCGCTCTTCCAGGGCCTCTGCAGCCTGCCGGCGCTGCTCGCCTGGCTGCGCGCGCGCGAGGCCAAGGCGGGGCCGCTGGAGTTTGGCGTCGACGTCAACGCCGCGCGCTACCGCGACGGCGTGCGCGAGACGCCCAACGGCGACGTCGCCGACGCGGCGACGCTGCAGCGCCTGCACAACGAGCGCGGCTGCACGCTGCAGCTCCACCAGCCGCAGCGCTTCTTCGACCCCTGCTGGCGCCTGCTCGCGGCGCTCGAGCGCGCGCTGGGGTGCCTCGTGGGCGCCAACGCGTACCTCACGCCCGGCGGCAGCCAGGGCCTCGCGCCGCACCACGACGACGTGGAGCTCTGGGTCGTGCAGACGGCGGGCACCAAGAAGTGGCGCGTCTACGACCCCACCAACGGCTACGCCCTGCCCAACCAGCCCGGCGCCGACCTCGACCAGGCGGCGCTGGGCAAGCCGGTGCTCGAGGTGGAGCTGCGCGTCGGCGACACGCTCTACATGCCCCGCGGCGCGGTGCACCAGGCCGCCGCGTCCGAGGGCACCGACAGCGCGCACATCACGATCAGCACGTTCCAGCGCTGCTCCTTCGCCGACCTCGCCACGCACCTGCTGCAGGCGCGCGCGGCGCGCCGGGCGCGGCACCGGGGGCGGGGCCGGCGCGGCGCGGCGCGGCGCGGGGGCCGCCGGCAGCGACGCCCGCGCCGACCGCCGCCGCCGCCCCGCCAGGTGGGCCTGGCCTCGCAGGACGAGCCCGAGTGCCTGCCGCTCGCGGCGCGGCGCAGCCCCGCGCCCGGCACGCTGCTGCAGCACAGCCTGCACAAGGTGCTCGCCCCCGGCCAGAGCGGCAGCACCACGCCCGACGCGCTCGCGGGCCTCGCCGTCGTGCGCCCCGCGCCGCGCAGCGCCGCCGCGCCGCGCGCCGCGGCCGCCGCGCCGCGCGCCGCGGCCGCCGCGCCGCGCGCCGCCGCCGCCGCCGCCGCCGCCGCCGCCGCCGCCGCCGCCGCCGCCGCCGCCGCCGCCGCCGCCGCTGCCGCCGCCGCCGCCGCCGCCGCCGCCGCCGCGTGCAGCGCGCTCAGCGCGCGCCGCGCCCGCCCCCGCAGGCGCTGCGCGCGATCGCGGACAAGCTGGAGGCGTCGCCCGACATGCTCACGCCCGCGGTGCACGCGTCGGCGATGGACTTTCTCATGAACCGCCTGCCGCCGCACCCGCGCCAGCTGCCCGGCCGCGGCCCCGCGCCGCGCCTCGACGACGCGGTGTGGTGCCGCGCCGCGGGGTGGGCCTACATGCTGCCCTTTGAGCTCACGGGCATGAACTGCGAGGACGACATGTTTGACGGTGACGGGGGGCCGCGGCGCGCACCGCGCCGCGTGGGAGGGCGGCGCGCTGCGCGGCGCGCCGCGCGTGGGAGGGGCGCGGCGCGACGCGGCCGGGGCAGGCCAGGCTGCTCGCGCGTGCTGCGCGAGCGCACGCTCACGCCCTGACGGGCCCGCTGCCGCCGCGGCGCCGCGCCGCGCAGGCCTGGAGGAGGGGAGCGTCAAGGTGGTGACCTGCCTCGCAAACAGCCGCGAGGAGCACATGATCATTCAGGACCCCGACGCCAGCAGTGACGAGGAGGCGGACGACGACGACGACGGCAGCGGCAGCGGCAGCGGCAGCGGCGGCGGCAGCGACGACGGCGATGACGACGGCAGCGGCGACGCGAGCGGCAGCGGCGGCGGCAGCGACGACGGCGGCGCGGCCGAGAACGGCGCGGGCGGCGGCGGCGAGGTGGGCTGCCGGGCGCGGGCGGCGGCGGGCGGCGCGGGGCGCGTCGCGGAGCTAGCTCCGGCACCTTGCACGGCGCCGCCGACTCGCCGGCGCCGGCGCCGGCGCCCGCCCGCACGCGCAGGCGGCGCCCAAAAAGCACAAGTGCGGCGACGCGCACGCGCACGCGCACGCGCACGACGGCGACGGCCACGCGTGCTGCGGCGACGACGGCGGGCGCGGGCACGGCGTGCAGGAGCACAGCCTCAGCAGCGGCGCGGCGGACCGGGAGAACATGGTCGCCGCGCTGCCGGGGCTGGTGCTGGCGCCGGGGCTGGTGCGGGCGGCCGCCGCATTCATGACCCGCGAGTCGGCGGCGACCGCCATCCCCGTGCGCGAGCTGCCGCTCGCGGGCGACGCGTCGAAGCTGCAGCTCGCGTACGCGCTCTGGGCGGAGGGCCTCGCCGCGTGCGTGCCCGCCGGCGCGGCCACCGGCAAGGGCGCTGGCGCCAAGGAGGGCGGAGGCAAGAAGAAGCGCGCGCCGCGCCCGGGCGGCGACGAGACGGCGACCAGCTCTGGCAAGGCCCGGCCCGGCAAGAAGGCCAAGGCGTGAGCCGGCGGCGACACGAACAACGCATGACGCCGCGCCGCGGCGCCGAGGCGTGACGGGGGAGCCCCGACCTTGGCCGCCGCGGGTGGCCGCGCAGGTTGTGCGGCGCGCTGTGAGATTTGAGGGCATTCGGGCTTGGCGGGCGCAGGCTCGCCCCGCGCGCGGCCGAGCGCGCCGGCCGGGGGCGGGCGGCGCGCGGCGATGCCCTCTGCGTCGCCGTCGCCGCCAGCTCCCGGCTGCCCGCCCCGGCGCGCTCAGCAGGCTCTTGTTACACTCGCTACACTTTGACGCATGTAAGCCCAACGTGCGCCAGCCAGCCAACCCCCGTCCCGCCGCCCCCCTCTGCCAGCAACTCTGCGCCCCTTCGGCAGCAGGCTCCCTGGCGCTGGCGATCGGCCGGCGCTCGCGTCAGGCCTCCGGCAGCTCGCCCGCCTCGCTGCCCACGATGACGCCGATGCCCTTGGTGCGGCCCTCGCGAAACACAAACCGGGTGCCCGGCGTTATGTACTCGGGGCGCTGCAGGAAGCGGAAGCGCACGCACGCCCTGCGCGCGGCACACAACGCCCCGGGCAGCGGCGGCGGCGGCGCGCGGTCAGCGCAGCGCCGCGGCGGCGGCGGCGGCGGGCCAGCGTCGGGCGCGCGAGCGCGCGCGGGGCGGCGGCCTCGCCTGTCGCCGGAGCGCAGGCGCTGCGTGTCCATGGCCACCACGCGCGCGGCCTGGCGGATGATCTCGCAGTGGATGACCGCCTGGTAGCGGGGCTGGATGGTGGTGCTGCGCCCCGGGCGAGTGAGCGGGAAGGGGAGGTGGGGCGAGGTGAGGTGAGGGGGGAGGGAGGGAGAAGGCAATTGAGGGGGGAGCAAAGGGAGAGGCGGGGGAGCGAGGCGGCGGGGCGCGTGGCGGGGGCGAGCAGGGCGGGCGCACCTGTGCGTGAGGATGGCGATGTCCGCGGTGAACTCCCAGCTCGCCGACGGCGCGAGCCGCGCGTCCACGAGCACCATGCCCTTGCGCACCTGCGCGCGCTTGACCTTTTTCAGCGCCAGCGCCGCCGTCTGGCCTGCGACCGCCTGCGGCGCGCGGCGCAGCGCGGCGGAGGGTCCGGTCCGGCCGCGCCCCAGCGCGGCGCATTCGCGGCCGCGCGGAGGGGTTCGGCCGCCGCTGGGGCTGCTGGGCGGCGCGGCCGCGCGCGCGCCTGCGTGACGGGGAGGCGCTTGTAGTGAATCGACTTGACCGCCACGGGCTTGAAGCTGCCGTCGCCGATGTCGGGGCCGAGCAGCAGCTGCGTGTTGGACCCGATTACGCCGCGCTTCACCGTGCCTGCGCCCAACGCACGCGCGCGGCGCGGCGCGGCGTCGGCGCGGCGTCGGCGCGCGCGGGGCGGCAGGCCCCAGCGCGCCACCGGCGCAGGCGGCGGCTCCCGCGGCGGCGGCGGCGCCGCGCGCGCGTGCGTGGGAATCACCCGCGACGACGGTGCCCACACCCGGCACGGCAAAGGTCTCGTCGATGATGAACTCTGCCGCCTCGCGCCGCGCGTCGGCCCAGCGCGTGCGCTGCGGCAGCAGGCTGTAGAAGAGGCGCACCAGGTCGAGGCCCTTGCCTGGACCAGCGGGACGGCACGTGTGCGAGCGCGTGCACGTGAGAGTGCGGGTGTGTGTGAATGAGTGGTGGCGGCGGTGGGGAGAGAGGAGGGCGTGCGCGGGGCAGCGCAGCCGCAGCGGCACACACCCGTGACGGCGGAGGTGAGGAAGATTGGCGCGAGCGAGTCTGACGTGATGTGCCGCGCCGCGACGAGCACCTCGTCCCGCCCGCGCACCAGGTAGGGCTTCTTGCGCACGCCCGGCTTCTTCAGGATCGCCGCCAGGCTCTGCGCGCGCCGCGCGGGGGAGGGGCCAGCACGCGCGCGCGGTGGCGGCAGTCGGCACGCACGCGCGGTGCAGTGCAGCCCGCGGGCGCGCGCCCCGGGGCGCGCGGGCCCGCGCCACGCGTGCCGCGCGCTGCGCCGCGCGTCGCGCCGCGCCTGCACGGTGTGCTTGAGCACGTGCTCTGGGCAGATGTCGACCTTGGTGACGACAAAGAAAACGGGCACCTTGAGAGCGAGCGCGACGCCGAGGTGCTCCTTGCACATGCCCACGACGCCCATGTTTGCGCCGAGCATGAGGCAGGCGTAGTCGGGCATGTGCCCGGTCAGGCCGTACGCGGTCGTGCGAAAGTACTTCTCGTGCCCTGAGCGACGGGAGGGGAGGGATAGGGGAGGGGGGACAGGCGGCGGCAGTGGGTGGCGGCGGCGGGCGGGCGGGCGGTGGGCGGCGGGGGGGCGGGCGGCGGGCGGCGGGGCGGCAGGCGGCGGGCGGCGGGCGGCGGGACGGCGGCGGCGGGTGGGTGGGCGGCGCAGGCGGGGTGCGCACCCGCGAGGTCGACGAGCGTGACGACCTTGCTCGCGTGGCGCACGTAGTCGCCGCAGTTGGTGGGCCGGAACTGGGCGTCGTTGAGGATGGCGCCCTTGCTGTCGAGGCACAGGTTGTGCTGCCCGATGCTGCTCGTGCGCCCCGTCGACTCCTCGTGCGCGTGCTTGAACACCTGCGCGCCGCGCCGGGGCCGCGCGCTCGGCGCGGCGACGGCGCCGGCGCGGCTGCTGCCGCTGGCGCGCCCGCGCCCCGCCACGGCGCCGGCGGCGGCGGCGCGCACCTTGCCGCGCGCGAGGCCGCGGCCGTCGTCGAGCATGGAGCGCGTGAGCACGCCGACGAGCGTCGACTTGCCGCTGTCCACGTTGCCCACCACGGCCACGCGCACCTCCAGCGCGGGCGCGTCGGGCCCGGGCCGGCGCCGGACCAGCACGTCGGCGGTGCACGACACGCCCACGCCGCCTGCGCGCGGCGCGGCGCGGCAGCGGCTCGGCCCAGGCCCCCCCCAGCGCGGCGCGCGCAGCCGGCCGGCCGCGCCCCTGCCGCTGCCGGCCCCGTGCTGCGCGCCGCTCACCCTCGGCGGGCACCTCCGCCTTGCCGCGGCGCAGCACGGTGAGGTCGGCGCCGCCCGCGTCGGCCGCGGCCGTCATGGCGGCCAGCAGGCGCTCCAGCTGGCCCTCGTCGAGGCGGCTGGGGCCCCAGCCGTGCGGCGCGCCCGCCTCGAGCAGCACCTCGCCGACCGCGGTCACCTCTGCCATCATGCACGCGAGGCCGTGCTCCAGCGCGTCGTCAAACGCGGCCTCGGCGCTCAGCGCCGGCGAGCCCCCGGCGCCGGCGCCGGCGCCGCCGGCGGCCGCGCCCGCGGCCGCGCCCGCAGCCGCGCCGGGCGCGGGCGCCGCGGCGGCACCGCCGGCCGCGGGCGCGGGCGTGCCCAGCGCCGTCGTCGCGGGCGGGCTGCCCAGCAGGAGCGCGGTCGCGGGGTGCTGGTCGCTCAGCGCGCCGATCGACTCGACCCAGCCCGACGCGTCGGTCGCGGCGGCGCTCGGGTGCTGGGCGTGGTGCAGGCCGCGGTGGTGGCCACGGTGCGCCATCGCCGCTGGGCTGGCTAGTGTGCCTGGGTGCTGCTGCTAGCAGGTGCGCCCCTCCGGGAGGGCGACGCCGTCGCCCTGGCCGGCGCCGCGCGCGCTCAGCGCCGTCGTCTGCTGGCGGCACGTTGTCGCTCAGCTGCACCGCATGGCTGTCTCTGACCTGCCTGTAATCGCCGTGCGAGCGAGCAGCTGCGGCGCGGCGCGGGACAGCAGCGCCAGCAGTCGCAGCAGGCAGCGGCGGCGGGCCCTCAGCGCCCAAGGCGTTGCGGCTTCGGGCCCCCGGTCGCAGCTGCGCCGCCCCCAGATTCCCCCGCACCTGTGCTGGCTAGAGGGATCGCCGATCATCTCGGGGGGCGGTCACAGCTGCGCCATTGTCCTCCGCGCTGCTCGCCGTGCTGCGGCGCAAACGGGCAGCGGCAACGCGAAAGCGCGTCAGAGACAGCCCATGCGGGCGTGGCGCGCGCGGCGGCCCGCTCGGGGCCCTGCAATGCCAGCTCGGCCCCGGGAGCACCCGGCATCGGCCCCCGGCGCCTGCCGGCCGCAGCAGGCCCAGCGGCGAACAGCGGTGCGACGCGCGAATGGCACTGCACCCGCGCGCGGCGCAACTGCGACAGCCGAGCGCCGGGCAGCGCGCGCCGCGCCCACCTTTGCGCGCGTCGCTGCTGCTGCTGCCGCTGCGGCGGCGCGGTGCCCTGATGCTTGCTGGGGCGGGGCGGAGGGGAGCTGGGTCGGATGGCACTGCGCTCGCACACGCGGGCGGCCGAGCTTCACGGCGGCGGCGGCGGTTCGGGTCGCAGTCGTGACCGCTCGTTCGCTTGCGCGCAACAGCGCTCGCCCAGCGCCCCGCCCGCGCGCGCGCTGCGCCGCTGCTCTCTCCCTCTTAGATGCGGTACAGCGGCGTGATGCCGAGCAGCTTGAAGCACTGCCGCATCGTGCGCGCGGTCGCCTCGACGAGCAGGAGGCGGCTCGCCTCCTGGTCGCTGCCGAGGACCTTGCAGTCTGTGTAAAAGGCGGTGAAGGCCTCGCTCAGAAAGTAGAGGTAGTCGGTCAGGCGGTTGGGCATCAGCTCCTCGAGCATGTCCTCGATCGCCTCCGGGAACTGTGGCGCCGCGCGGGGCGCGGGGCGCGCGGCGCGCGGCGCGCGTGGGGGCGCGAGCGAGCGGCTGCGCGCGGCGGCGCGCGGCGGCGCGGCGCGGCGGCGCGGGGGCGCGCACAGCGCGCGGCGCGGCGCGCGCCGCCCCCGGCGCACCTTGGCGATGGCGAGCGCGAGCTCGCGCTCGCGCGCGTGCCCGAGCTCCACGCCCGCGCCGCCCGCGAGCAGCGCGTCGACGTCGGCGCCCGCGGCCGCGGCCTTGCGCACGATGCCGGCGATGCGGGCGTGGGCGTAGAGCAGGTACACCGCGGTGTTGCCCTTGAGCTCGAGCATGGCGTCGTAGCTGAACTTGTAGTTGGTCGTGCGGCTGTTCTTGAGGTCGGCGTACTTGACCGCGCCGTAGCCCATCGCGTTGGCCGTGGCCTCGAGCTCCGCCTCGTCCACCGCCTCGCCCGCCTGCGGCCGCGGGCGCGGCCGGGCGCGTCGGCGCGCGGAGGGCGGCGGGAGAGGGAGGCTGGCGCGGCGGCGGCACCGCGGGGAGGCGGGGGAGGGGCGCGCGGCCGCGCGCGCGCGCGCACGCTTGCGAGCACGCACCTCGAGGCGCCTGCTGCGCACGGACTCCTTGCAGCGCGCCTTGGCCTCGTCCAGGAGCTCCACGAGCCGCACCACGTCGCCGCTGCGCGTCTTGAACTTCTTGCCGTCCTCGCCCAGCACCAGGCCAAAGCCGACGTGGCTCACGCGCGGCGCCTGGGCCGGACGTGGGCGCGCGGGCGCGGCGGCGGTGGCGCAGCCTCGGCGCGGGCGCGGGCGCGGGCGCGGCGGCCTGCCCTCGCCGCCGCCGCCGGCGGTGCCGCGGCGCGCGTGCGCGCGGCGCACCCCGCACCTCGAGGCTGCCCTTGGGCGGGAGCCAGCCCGCGCGGCGCGCGGCGGCAAAGATCATGTCAAAGTGCGTCGCCTGGCCGGCGTCGGTGACGTAGATGACCCAGTCAGCCTTCTCGTCCTGCACGCGCTGCTTGATGGCCGCCATGTCGGTCGACGCGTAGCCGTACCCGCCGTCGCTCTTCTGCACGATCAGCGGCACCTCCTGGCCCTCCACAAACACGCACGTCGCGCCCTCGCTCTGCTCCGCCACGCCCAGCGACTGGAGCTCGTCGACGACGTCTGCGCGGCGGCGGCGGGGGCGGCGGCGGCGGGGGCGGCGCTCGCGCGCGGGCCACGCCGCGGCGCGCCCAGCCGCCAGCCCCGGGCACGCTGCCTTGCCGCGCCGCGCTGCCGTGGGGCGCGGGTCATCACCCCCCACCCTTGAGCATGGGGTTGTAGAACGACTCGCCCCGCTCGCTCAGGCTCACGCCCAGGCGGGTGTAGATCGCCTCAAACTCGCGGCGGCTCGCCGCGCAGATGCGCTGCCACGCCGCGATGCACGCGGCGTCGCCCGACTGCGGCGGCGCGGCGGGGCGGCGGCGGCGGCGGCGGGGTGGGCGGCCGGCCGCGCGCGCCGCGCCGGGCGCCGCCGGCGGCGCGGCGCGCGGGGCGCGGGGCGCACCTGCAGGCGCGTGACGGCCTCGCGCGCGCGGCCCTTGAAGTCATCGTCCTCGTCAAAGCGCTTCTTCGCCGCCCTGCGCGCGACGCGGCCGCCCGCATCGGCCAGCTGCCGCCCGGCCCGCACCCCGCGCCCGCCGCCGCACACCCGCCCAGCCCGGCCGCCGCCGCGCCCGCCGCGCCCGCCGCGGCGCCCGCGCGGCGCGCCCGCTCTCTGCGCCGCACCTGTAGAGCACCTGCAGGTCGGCCACGTCCTCGTCGCGGCTCTCCGCGAGGCCGCCGGGGCGCAGCTCGGCCATGTGCTCAATGAGCATGCCAAACTGGGTGCCCCAGTCGCCGATGTGGTTCAGCCGCACCACGTCGGCGCCGCAGAACTCGAGCGTGTTGGCGATCGTGTCGCCGATGATCGTCGAGCGCAGGTGCCCGACGTGCATCTCCTTGGCGACGTTGGGGCTCGAAAAGTCGACGACGATGCGGCCGTAGCGCAGGCGCGGCGCGAGCGCGCCGACGCCCTCGCGCAGCAGGCGGTTCACGCGCGCCGCGAGCGCGGCCGAGGAGAGCTTGCAGTTGATGAACCCCGGGCCCGCGAGGCTCGTCTCGGTGAGCAGCTCGTTCGCGGGGAGCGCCGCCACGACCGCGGTCGCGACGTCGCGCGGCGCCTTGGGCGCGCCCTCGGTACCCTTGAGCCGGCCGAAGAGGCCCATCGCGTTGTTGCACTGGTAGTCGCCAAACTTGGACTGCGCGCACGGCGCGATCACCGGCTCCTCCTCGCCCGCCGCCGGGAACGCGGCGCCGAGCGCGGTGCGGAAGAGGCCCGCCAGCTCGCCGCGCAGGCTCACGGCCTGGCCGGGGGCGGCCATGTCGACGTACGGCGGCGGCGCCTTGGGCGCGGCGGCGGCTGCTGCTGCGCGGCGGGCGGCGCTGCTCGTGCGGCGCGCTGCTGCGCACGAGGCGAGGCCGGGCGCGGAGGCGGCGGCGCGGCCAATGCGAATTTGCTGGCTGCCGCGCAGTTGCACAAACATTCGGGCCCCCAGGGGCCGGCCGGGTCGAGTGATGGGCGGCGGGCCGGTGCGCCGGCGCGCTGGCGCGGCAGCGGTCACCCAGGGTGCGGCAGTGTGGTCTCGCGGGCAGCGGGAGCCGGCACCGCGAGCTCACGTCGCTGGAGCAGGGCGCAGGGTGCAAAAGGACACCCGCGCGGGCTCTGCCCGCGCCCGCCAGCGCGCCAGCGCCCGCACCGCAGCGCCTGATGCACTGCACGCTCGCGCCACGCACGACCAGCGCCCGTGCGGCTCGCACGCCGGGGGCTTTGAGCTGTTCGCCGCCCGCTCCGCCCGGTCGCGGCAGCAGGGCGCCAGCTGGGCGCCGCCACCCGGCCGGAAACACTCTCCGGCAGCGCCGGCCGGCCACGCGCCGGGCCAGCAGGGCCCGGTGGGCGCCGGTGTTGAAGCGGCGCGCCGCGAAGCGGCGGTCGCAGCGCGTGCGGCCATGACGGGCAGCCGGGCGAGCAGCAAGCCGCCTGAAGATGGCCAGGAGCCCCCGCCCCAGGTCTCCGTCGGCGGCGGCAAGGTGCGCGGCGGCGCGCACGCAGGCGGCGAGCGGGCAGCAGCGGCGGCGACAGCAGCGCGCGCCCCGCGCACACGCCGCCCCGCCGCCCGCCCGCCGTGCGCCGCAGGGGAGCGGCAAGGGCGGCAAGCGCCTGCGCGCCCCCGCGCCCAGCGACGTCACGGCGGCCGGCAGCTCCGGCGCGGCGGCGGCGGGCGGCAGCAGCGGCGGCGGCCTCGCGGCGCCGGAGCCGTCGGGGTCGGTGCCGCCGCCCAACCTGGTGCCGCGCGACCAGGTGGTGCTGCCGCTGGAGCTGAACAGCCGGCTGCGCTGCCGCTGGAAGGACGGCGAGTTTTACCGCTGCAAGCTGCTCGAGCGGCGGCTGAAGCCCGACCTCAAGCCCACACAAGCGGGCGACCCCGCGCAGGCGTGGGAGTACTACGTGCACTTCAGCGGCAGTGAGCACCCACACCGCGCCCGCGCCGCCGCGCACGGCCCGCGCGCAGCAGCGGCGGCCTGGCGCGCGGGCGGCGCGCCGCCCGCCCACCCCCCCCCCCCCCCCCCCCGCGCCGCGCCGCGCAGTGAACCGGCGCATGGACCAGTGGGTCAACACGGCCGACTTTGACCTGGACACGCTGGAGGTGCAGGTGCTGGAGGAGGTGGGCCCGGACGGCAAGTGAGTGCGGCGGCGCGGCCGGGCGCGTGGCGCGCGCGCGCGCCGGCGCAGGGCCGGCGACGGGCCGGCGCGGGGGCGCGCGCCGCGGCTGCTGAGGCGCCGCTGTGTGGGTGGTTGGCCGCAGGAAGCGCAAGAAGGTGGAGGAGCCGATGAGCGACGACGAGGACCACGGCGACTTTGACCCGCAGCAGCTGCGCGAGCACGAGGAGTTCACCAAGGCGCGGCGCGGCGCGCGCGCACATGGGGGAGGGAGAGATGGGGAGCCCTGCGCGGCCTGCGCGCGCCAGCGCCGCCGGGCAGCGTGGCAGCGCGCAGCGCGCGCGCCGACCGCCCGTCTGCGCGGCGCCGCGCGCGGGCTGGCGGCCGCGCAGGTGAAGAACATCGACGAGGTGCAGCTCGGCATGCACGAGATGGACACCTGGTACTTCAGCCCCTTCCCGCCAGAGTACAAGGACTGCAAGGCGCGCGACACGCAGCGCGCGCTGCGCGCCACGCCCGCGCCGCCGCGGCGGCGCCCGCCCGCCCGCCCGCTCCCTCCGCCGCCGCGGCGCCGCCTGACGCCCCCGCCCCCGCCCCCGCCCCCGCTGTGCCCCTCCCCCGCGCCTCCCCGCCTCCCCGCGCAGAAGCTCTACTTTTGCGAGTACAGCCTCCACTTCTTCAAGCGCCGCAGCCAGCTGCTGCGCCACCTCGGCAAGTGCCGCCTGCGCCACCCGCCGGGCGACGAGATCTACCGCAAGGACAACATCTCCATGTTTGAGGCGAGCAGACACACCCCCCGCCCCCGCCCAGACGCCCCACCGCCCTCCCCACACGCGCCCCGCGCCCGCGCCGCCGCGCCGCGCCCCGACCGCCGCGCGCCAACCCGCCGCGCCGCGCCCGACCAACCGCCGCGCCGCGCCGCGCGCCGCCGCGGCCGCGCCAACCGCCGCAGGTCGACGGGCGCAAGGAGAAGCAGTACTGCCAGAACCTGTGCTACCTGGCCAAGCTCTTCCTGGACCACAAGACGCTCTACTACGACGTCGACCTCTTCCTCTTTTATGTGCTGTGCGAGACCGACGCGCGCGGCGCGCACATCGTGGGCTACTTCAGCAAGGAGAAGAGCAGCGAGGAGGGGTACAACCTTGCCTGCATCCTCACGCTCCCCTGCTACCAGAAGAAAGGCTACGGCAAGTTCCTCATCGCGTTCAGCTACGAGCTCTCAAAGCTCGAGGGCAAGGTGCGCCGCCGCGCCGCGCCGCGCGCCGCCGCGCCGCGCGGGCGGCGACGCACGGGTGGCGACGCGGGCGGCGACGCGCCGGCGCGCGGCGCCGCCGCCCGACCCCGCCCCCGCTCACGCCGCGCGGCGCGCGCAGGTGGGCACGCCGGAGCGCCCGCTGAGCGACCTGGGGCGCATGAGCTACACGAGCTACTGGACGCGCGTGCTCATGCCGGTGCTCAAGGAGCGCGAGGGCACGCTGAGCATCAAGGAGCTCAGCGAGCTCACAGCGATCAAGCCCGACGACATACTCTACACCATGCAGGCGCGCGCCCGCGCTGTGTGCTGCGCGGGCGTGCGGCCGTGGGGCGCGGCGCTGCGCAGGCCCCCCTCGCCCCAGCCGCCGGCCCGCGGTGACGTGTGCGGCGCCCCGCCGCGCCCGCCACCCCCGCAGCACCTGGGGCTGGTGCAGCACCAGAAGGGCCAGCACGTGCTGGTCGCCGCGCCCAAGCTGCTGGACGAGCACCTGCGCGCCGCCGGCAGCTGGGGCCTGCAGGCGCGCGCGCGCGGCGGGCGCGCCTGCAGGGCGGCGGTTGCCCAACCGCGCGCAACCGGGCCCGGGCGCGCTGCCTGAGGTGCGCGCGTCCCCGCCGCTGCTCGCAGGTTGACCCCAGCAAGATCATCTGGACGCCCTACGACGCCTCCCACGAGTATGCAAGCTTCAAGGGTTGAAGCTGCGGCTTCAAGGGCTGAGCCCACGACGCAGCGCGCCGCGCACCAGCCCCCGAAGCGGCGCGCCGGCGCCCGCCTGCCGGCGGCGCACGCGCGGGGGGCGAGGCACTGCACAAGTGCTTTGGTTTGGTTCCGCGTGTGTGGTTGCGCCCGTGGAAACGCGCGCGGACACTCGGCCAGGCGAGCAGCTTCGCGCGACTGTTGGATCAATGCGCGAGTCAGTCCGCCGTCCACGGCCGCCGGCCGCCGCGCGCGCGCCGGCCGCGCACCACCAGGCGAGCGCGGTGCGTCACCGCCGCATCGGCGGACCTCCCGGCTGATTGTCACTCGCGAGTGCGCGCGGTGTGCCCTGGTGTGCCGCGCGCCCGGGTCGAATCTGGCGACGCCCGCCGCCGCCCCACCTTTCCTCCGTTGCCTCCATCACACCGTCGCCTCCCAAGCACCACCAGGTGAGCCTGGGCGCGCCGCGGTCTGCCACCGCGGAACTTTCGCGCCGCCCGCTCAAAAGGCCGCCGCGCGCGGCGTCAGAGCGGCGGAGAGACAGCGATTCCGGTGCCCGGGGTGGCGCCGGAATCCAGCGGCGCGCGGCGCGGTGTTGTGGAGTCTGGCTGGCGCACTCGGTGCTGCCGCGCGCAGGCGCGGCGTAGCGTCGCAACGCCAGGCCCAGGGGGCAGCGCGTGCAGGGAGCAGCCGACGGCGGTGCAGCGGGGCGCCAGGCGGCCCGCAGAGGCGCCGCAGGGCGGGTCCATCACAGCCACACGCCCGGCGCGATGGAAGCTTCGCAGGCCGCGCCGCGCCGTGATCTGACCCCATTCGCGCGGCCCGCCTGCGCCACGCGCTGCGCCGCGCCGCAGGCAAGATGAAGACCGCCGTGTGCCTCTTTGTGCTGCTGGCGCTGGGTGAGTGAGCGAGCGGCAGCTGCGCCGCATGCCGCACCCGCCGCCGCCGGCCGCCGCCGCCGCTGCAGCTCCCCAGCACCTCACCGCCGCCGCCGCCGCCGCCGCCACGCGCAGGCTCCGCCCTCGCCCAGAGCCCCGCGCCGGAGCCGCTCGAGGCGCTCGCGTCGCCCGCGCCCGACGCCGCGCTCGAGTCGCCCGAGCCCATGGACATGGTCATGGAGTCGCCCGAGCCCATGGACATGGTCATGGAGTCCCCCGAGCCCATGGACTCGCCCGAGCCCATGGAGTCGCCCGAGCCCGTGATGGAGACGCCCGCGGAGCCCGCCGCCGCGCTGCCCGCCGCCGCCGCCGCCGCGGAGCCCGCCGCGACCACCGGCACCAACATCACCGACGCCGCGATAGCCGAGTACTACAGCAGCCCGCTGTTTGCGATCCAGCAGATCCCCGAGCTCTCCGCGCTCGCGTCCCTCGCGGCCAACACCTCGGCGGCCAAGATGCTGAGCGACAAGAAGCTCGTGTCGACCGTGTTTGCGCCCAACAACGACGCCGTCGACGCCGCGCTCGCGTTTGTGTCCAACGCCACCCAGGTGACCGTCAGACCCCCCAGCGCCCCCCCCCCCCAGCGCCCCCCGCGCGCCGCCGCCGGCGCCCGGCCGGGGGCCGCGCGCGCCGCGCTCGCCGCCGCCTGACGCCGCCTGGGCCCGGCGCCCGCGCCGCGCAGGCCGACGCCGAGACGCTCGCCGCGCTGGGCGTGCCGGACCAGCTGCTCGCGTACCACGTCGCCGGCGGCGCGGGCATCATCGCGAGCCGCTTCAAGAACGACCAGGTGCTGACCATGCTCGACGGCAACAAGACCACCATCACCATGTGAGTCCGCCGCCGCCGCACCGCTGGCGGCACGCCCACCGCGCGCACGCCCGCCGCGCGCCGCGCGCCGCGCGCGCCGACCCGCCCTCCCGCTTCCCCGCCCCGCCCGCCCCTTTTTCGCAGCGAGGGCGGCGCGCGCCGCATGCTGCTGGCGGACGGCCCCGCGTACTACATCAACAGCGACAGCAACCAGCAGATCAAGGTCACGCGCGCCAACATCCAGGGCGGCAAGTCGATCATCCACGTCATCGACGGCGTGCTCGTGCCCCAGGCCCTGCTCGACCAGTTCAACATCTCCAGCGAGGGCCTGCCCGGCGTCGTGCCCGGCGCGCTCGCCGCGTCGCGCAACGTGAGCATCGCGCCCGTGGAGGCGACCACCACCTCGGCGGCGCCCAAGAGCAGCGCCGGCGCCGCGGCCGTGTCCGCGCTGCTCGCAGTGCCCGCCCTCGCCGCCGCGCTGCTCTTCTGAGCGGCCCCGCCGGCCGGGGCAGCGCGGAGCTGCGCCCCGCTGCGGCAGCATCCGGACGGCCGGGGAGCGGGCGCGCGCCGGCGGCCGCCCCCCGCCAGTGCTGGGGGGCGCCGCGCGCGCGGCCGGGTGCCGTGTGACAAACCACCCTGTCAACACGCGCCCGAGGGAATGGCCGTGTGACACCAAATGCCATTGCATGGGGACGCCTAGTGTGCGGCTGCGCCCGGCGCGGACCCAGGTTGACGTACGAGGCGCCACGAACCGCACCGCACCCCTGCGGGGGCGGCTGACGGGCGGCTGACGGGCGGGCGGCGCGCGGTTGGATCACCGCGCGTCGCCGGCTGAGAGGCTGGCAACTAACTGCTGGGTAACGACTTTGCTGCCACGGGGGCTGACGTCGAGGAGCGAGTGCGCGGCTGGCAGGGCAGCAAAACAGGGCATTACATGAAATTGCAGCGCCGCACACCCCGCCCAGAGCGCCCCCGCGGGAGCCCAGGCAGGCAGGCCGCGCGCCGGCGGGCGCGCCGGCGGCGCGTGCGCCGCGCCTGCTGTGCGCGGGGCGTGGCGGCCGCGTGGCATGTTAGGCCGCGCCGAGGCCGCGTGTTCCAGCGACCAGCGCGACGGGGCCGGGGACGCGCGGCGGCGCGCCGCCGCGGCCCCGCGCGCGCGCGGGGGTTCGAATGCCTTTCGCCCGCAAAAGCGCCCTGCAGTGCCCGTCCTACGCCTACTCGGTCCCACGTCGCCGCGCGCTCAGCGCGGCCGCCCAGCAGCTGCGCACCCGGCTACGCACTCCCAGACCCAGCTCTCAGTGCCTGCGCGCGGGGGCGCTTGGCAGCGCCGCCCGCGCGCGGCCGCCCGGCGGCGGCACGCACCATCCATCCATCCCGCCGGCGCCGCGCGGCGCCAGAACAGAAGGGTCCTCCGGGCCAGCCAATCAAGAAGGGAGACAACCGCGCACAGGAGGCGCCGTAACAAAGCCAGGCAGCTGAAAAAAAGAGACAGAGAGAGAGAGAGAGAGAGAGGGGGTGCGGGAGGGAGCAAAAGGGCGGACGGGCGGCGCGGGGCGTCGCCGACAGCCCGCCTGCGCGGCGGGCCGCGGCGCCCGCCCCGGCCCCGCCGCCGCCGCCGCCGCCGCGCGACCGCAGGCTGCTGCCGCCGCGCGACTGCCGCCACGCGACCGCAGGCCGCCGCCGCCGCCGCCGCCGCCGCCGCCGCCGCCGCCGCCGCCGCCGCCGCCGCCGCCGCGCGGTGGCCTCAGGAGAGCGCCATGTAGCCCTGGCCCATGGTGATGGCGGTGAGCATCTTGGCGCGCAGCTCCTCGTAGCTTGCGTAGCGCGGCAGGTCGAGCTGGCGGAAGCACGTGTGCGCCGCGGGCAGGCGCGCGGTGCGGTCGTTGCGGTCGTACATGCGGTCCACGCTGACGAGGTGGAAGCTCGGCTCGAGCGAGCCAAAGCCCTCCGCGGGCATGCCGTCGCTGCCGCTCCAGAACTGCAGCAGCGCGCGGCGCTGCGCCTCGTCCATGGACTCGACCGCGGTCCAGAACCACGCGATCTGGGGCTCCTTGCCGGTGTAGCCGTCCTCGTACTTGGTGTGCGCGCGCAGGTCGGCGATGTCGATGAGCGTCTCGCCGCAGACGAGCATCTGCATCTCCAGCGGCGTGAAGCCGTACTTCTCCACCAGCTCGCGCGGCACGAGGCTGTGGAACGCGTCGATCACCGCGCTCATCTGCGCCTCCACGCTCGCCCACAGCATCTTCTGCGCCTTGAGCAGCACGTACTCGCGCTTGTTGGCATTGGTCACCTTGACGTGCGCGCCGCCGGGCTTGAGCGACACGCTCGCGTCGACGCGCGAGCTCGCGTCGCCGCTGAACGGGCTCGCCCCGCTCGGCAGCGCGGGGATCTCGGGCTCGTCCTTGGCGCCGGCGCCGCGGCAGGTGTGCTGGAAGTTCCAGGTGAAGGTCTCAAAGATGAGCCTGCGCGCCGGCGGGGCGGGGGGCGGTGCGGGGCGGGGCGGGCGGGCGCGCGTGAGCCGCCGCAGCTGCCACAGCCAGGCAGCGGGTGCTGCCCGCGGGCGCGGGCGCCGCGCGCGCACCCGTCGATGTCGAGCTGCAGCAGCTGCATGAGGCTCCTGAACTCGGTGGGATCCAGGGCCTGCAGGTCCATGAGCCCCAGCGGGATGCCCAGCAGCAGCTTCCAGAACGGCTCGCAGAAGCTGAGGTTGAGCACGACCGGGCCGAGCTCCTTGCCGCGTGCCGCCGTCTCGAGCAGGGCCTTGCCCATGAGCATGCCCACAAAGTGGAAGCGCTTGAGGTGGCTGGCCGTGTTGGAGAGCGGGTTGAGGTAGAGCTGGTCGCGCACGGGCCCGCCCGCCCAGAAGAGGTCCAGGCTGCCGCGCCGCAGCGCCGCGCAGATGCTGCTGAACCACTCGCGCGTGACGCCGCCGCTGTCCATGCCCGCCTCGCCGATGAAGGTCACCTTGAGCGGCTGGCGCCACACGTTCTGGCCCTGCGCGCGACACGGGGGCGGCGGCCGAGGCGGCCAGCGCGCGTGGTCAGCGGCGGGCCCGGCGCTGCGCGCGGCCAGCCTGCAGCAGGCCGTCCCAACCCCAGCCGGCCGCTGCCCGCGGCCGAGCCAAGCCAGCGCCAGCCCTCCGTTCCCAACGCCGGCCCCAGCCCGACGCGCACCTTGCCGCTGAAGGTGGCCACGCTGTCCTTGAAGCAGCGGCTGCGGCGGACCTCGATCTTGTGGATCGGCCCCTCAACCGCCATCTTGGCCACCTCCTCCAGGAAGAGCTTGCGGCGCATCTTGAAGTCCTGCCGCACCCAGCGCCGCGTCGTGGGGTCGCTGCTGCTCGTGCTCGGCTGCAGTGGCATCATGAGCAGCTCCTCCACCTGCTCCCACGACATCGTCGACGTGCCCAGCGACTCGAGCTTGCGCTGCAGCGCCGCCAGCGCCGGCAGCACCTGCTGGTCCAGCGACGGCGCCTGCTGCTGGCCGCCCGCTGCGCCGGCGCCGCTGCTGCTGCCGGCCTCGCCGGCGCCTGCGCCTGCAGGCCCGGCCGCCGCGCCGCACGCCGGCTGCTGCACGCCGCAGCAGCGCAGCGCGAGGGCCGCCAGGTCGGCGGCCAGCTGCTCGCTCTCCGGCCCCGCCGCCGGCGTGCGCGGCACGAGGTTGCCGAGCGCGCGCTGCGCGATGGCCGCCTGCACCGTGCCCAGCAGGCCGGGCGCGCAACGCTCGGTGAGCAGCTGCAGCAGCACCACGCCGTAGCTGTACAGGCCGTCAAAGGCCTGCCCGCCGGCGCCGCCGCCGCCGCCGCTGAACATGCTGCCCGGGTGGATGTAGGGCAGCAGCAGGCTGCTGACCTCGGCCACGCGCTGCGCGTCGGGCGCGACGCACAGCGCAAACTCGAGCTGCGTGAGCAGCGCCGGCACGAGGCTCAGCTTGGCCGTGGCGGCCGCGCTGACCTGCACGTTCTCCAGCACCAGCATCTGCGCCACCGCGAGCGGCGACAGCGGCGCCGCGAGCGCGTTGCTGTCGCTGAGCTCGCCGCCGCCGCCGTCGGCGAGCGGGCAGATGCGGCGCAGCGACTGCAGGTACGCGAGCGCCGCGCCGACGTCCTGCGCGATGCCCAGCACGTGCTGCCAGCTCAGCAGGCCGCGCTCGACGCGCTGCGCGAGCGTCTGGCCGCCGTGGTGCTCCTCCAGCACCCAGAGGTGGCAGCCGCCCTCCTCCACGTCGGCGCCGCCCGCCGGCGCGCCGGCGCCGGCGCCGGCGCCGCCGCGGCTGGGGCTGCCGCAGCCGTCCTCGTCCATCGGCTCCGCGGTGTCGAGCGGCTCGATGCAGATGCCCATCACGGCGCAGACGTTGGGGTGGGCGGCACTGAAGCGCGAGTACGCGCGGTGCACCTCCAGCACGTTGACGGGCTGCGCGATGGTCAGCCGCCACGCCGACACGCGCGTGCCGCGGAAGAGGCCCGTGTAGAGGGTGAAGCCGGCGCGGCTCGCGGGCGGCGCGCCCGCCACGATCGCCGCGACCTGGGCGGGCGTGAGCGTCTGCACGCCGAGCGCGGTCATGATGTCGCCCGCGCTCGCCGCGAGCGACGTGCCGATGCGGCCGCTGAGCCGCTCCTCCAGGCAGGCCTTGTCGGAGCGGATGAGCGGCTCCTCGCTGTCGTCCAGCACCTGGCGCGTGCGCATCTTGACGTTGTCCGCGCCGCCGCCGGCGCCGCCGCCGGCAAAGAGCGCCGGCTCCGCGCCGGGGCTGCGCGCGCTGCCGTGCGGGGAGATGCGCGGCGTGCGCCGGAACTTGTTGTCCCGGATCACGGCGCGCGTGTCGTCGTTGCCGTTGGGCCGGCTGGGGCCGGCGCCGGCGCCGCCGCCGCCGCGCTGCACCGCCGCCTCGAGCTCGGCGATGCGCTGCATCGCGACGCCCATGCGCGCGTGCATGTCGGCGAGCTCGTTGCTGCGCAGGCTGCCGACCTCGCTCTGCGCGCGCGCGGGCCGGGCGGCGGCGGCGGCGGGTGAGCGCTGCAGGGCTGCTGGCGGTGGGCTGAAGCCCGCTGCCCAGCTGGCTGCCGCGCGTCGCCGCTGCCGCTCTCCGCACGCCCGCGCGCCCGCCCCCGCCGCCGCGCACCTTGGCCTGGTTGAGGCCCTTCTGCAGCTCGCGCGCCTTGATGCGCTGCACCGCCTCCTGCACCTCCCAGGGCGTGGGGTCCTCGAGCTCGCCAAAGTCGCCGCTGATCTTGGTGAGGCTCTCGCGCGCGTAGTCGTGCGCGTCGCTGCCGCTGCGCGTGATGAGCAGCATGTCCTCCTCGATGACCACCACCATGCGGCCCTGGGGCTTGAGCAGCGAGAGGAAGGCGGGCAGGTCCTCCTCGCTCAGCGCGTTGTCGCAGTAGAGCGCGTCGTACAGCACGCCGTCGGTGCACTCGGGGATGAGCACGTTCGTGAGGCTCAGGTGCACCGCGCCGAGCGCCGCCTGCACGCTGCCCGCGAGCGCGAGGTGCTTGACCACGTGCTCCGGCGGCAGCCGCTCGCGCAGCAGGCGCAGGTTGTTGCGCCCCGCCTCGAGCCGGCTGGAGAGGCACTCGATGCCGTGCACGACGCCCGACGGCCCGATCATGCACGCCGCGACGGCGGTGACGTACGCGCTGCCGCAGCCGACGTCGAGGAAGCTGCTCCCGGGCTGCAGGTCGAGGCGCTCCAGCGCGAGCGCCACAAAGCTGGGGTTGGGCATGATGAGCGTGGAGCCGTCCGGCATGCGCACGGTGACCTTCTGGTCGCGGAACGCCTCGCGGTGGCGGTCGCGCGGCACAAAGAGGTCGCGCGGCACCACCAGCATCGCCGCCTCGGCGCGCGGGTTGCTCAGGTGGCCCTTGGACTGCAGGATGTTGACCAGCTCCTCCGCGGTGTGCTCGGTGTTGCCGATGGGCCCTGCGCGGCGGCGGCGGCGCGCGTGGCGGCGGGCGGCGGGCGGCGCGTCGGCGGCTGCCCGGGCGCGTGGCCCCGGCGCGCGCGCTGGCGGCGGGTCTGCCTGCAGCAGGCGCGCGCCTGCCGCGCCGCGCCGCGCCGCGCCGCGCGGCGCCGCGCCGCGCCGCGCCGCGCGGCGCCGCGGCTCACCCGCGGCGATCTGCGCGGTCTGCTTGGTGCTGGTCAGCGTGAGCGCCGCGTGCAGGGGGCCGGTGATGTTGGCGAGCGTGCCGATGCTGTGCCCGCCGCTGCTGAAGCGCAGCGTGCCCTCCTTGAGGTCGAGCGTGAGCGTGACCTCGCACTTGCCCTCGAGGAAGCGGAACATCGGCCCCGCCTTGCCCTTGTGCCGCGCGGTGGAGCCGCGGCAGGGCTTGGCCACCGACTGCCAGTTGGAGAGGTTGGAGACGTGGAAGTACTTGCCGTTGATGTAGATGTAGCCGTAGTAGTCCAGCCCGATGCCGCAGCCCTCCTGGCCGATGGAGTGGTTGAGGTCCATGCCCGCGGGCGCGACGCCGACCAGGAAGTTGGCGATTGCGGTGCCGGCGGGCTGGCGGCGGCGGCGGCGGCGGCACGGCGGCGCGCGCGTGAGCGGCGGGCGGGCAGCGCGGCGGGGACGCTGAACGCGGGACTGCCCAGCTGCTGACCGCGCTCGCCGCGTCGGCCGCACGCACGCGCATGCCCGCGCCGCGCGCACGCACCTGCGCCAGGCGCACGACCCAGCTGTGAACCTCGGTGCGGCTGTACTCGCGCAGCCCCAGCACCGTGGCCTGGCCGAGGAAGGAGTCAAACTGCGCATGCGGCTTGAGGCTCGCGGTCGTGCCCTCCTCGCTGATCTGGATCCACTGGCAGCACTTGGCGCCGTTCCACTTGAGGCTGTGCGCGAGGTCCAGGAACATGTTGCTGCTGTGCAGCGTGATGCTGTCCATGATGTTGTCCAGCGACACATACGGCCACACCTCCTCTGCGCGCGCACGGCGGCAGCGGCACGGGGCGTGAGCGCGCGCGCCTGCGGCTGCGGCGCCGGGCGGAGCGGGCGGGCCGGCGCCCGCCCCACCGCCGCCGCCGCCGCCGCGGCGCACCCGGCAGGCCGTCGCCGGCGCCCTGGAGGACGCCGTTCTTGTAGAAGGAGATGTGGTGCTGCTCCATGTCGAGCTGCACCGTCACGAGGTCGCCCTCGGCGTACGGCTCCGCGCAGCGCGTGACGAGCTTGCCCGCGACGCGGATGGTGCCGTTGCTGAGGTAGTAGGTGCGGCTCTTCATCTCCTGGGGGTCGGCGTTGAGGTCGTGCCCGCCCACGGTGACGCCGATGAAGAGGTTGGAGTCCTCCACGTGGTTGACGTACACGTTCCACGTGTGCTGCCCGCTCGCGATGCAGAGCGTGCCCAGCACGGTCGCGTAGTCGCCGCCCTCGTTGGACATCTTGGTCACGGTGAGGCCGTCGATGACGTGGAGGTCGCGCCCCGCGCGCACCTCGTCCCACCTGGCGCGCGTGGGCGCGCGGGGCGCGCGGGGCCGCAGCGCGTGAGCCGCCGCAGCCTGCAGCCTGCAGCCCCGCGCCGCGCGCGCGCGCGGCCTGCTGCCCCGCGCCGCCGCGCCGCGCACCTCAGCTCGCCCGTGTACTCGCCCATGTTGAGCACGGTGGGGCGGTTCTGGATCGTGACCTTGCTCTCCTCGCTGGCCTGCGTCACGACCGCCACGAGCGGGCCCGTCACGCCGGTGAAGGCGTCGCCGAGGTGGATGCCGTTGCGGCTGAAGCGCAGCACGCCGTTGGTGAGGTCCATGCCCACGGTCAGCACGTCGCCGTTCTTGAACGGGCCTGCGCGCGGGGCGCAACGCAGCGCGGCGCGGCAGAGGTCAGCGGGCACGCGCGCACGCGCGCGCGCGCGCGCGCAGAGGAGCGCCGGGCGCCGAGCCGCCCGCCGCCCTCCGCGGGCCAAGGGGCGCCGCGCGCGCGCGCCGCCGCCGGCGTCTCACTCGTGAACTCCTCCTCGCGGCCGTTGAAGCGCCGGTCGCCGTCGCTGTGCAGCGCCCAGCCCGCGCCGACGTCGCCGACGCACTTGGCGGGGTCCATGTCGGGCCGCGCGACGCCGACCCAGATGCCGTCGGGGCCGAGGCTGTCCAGGATGACGTGGAACTCGTGGCAGCCCAGGTCGCCGTACAGGATGGTGCCGCGCACCGTGCTGGGCGCGGCGCTGCTCGTCTTGGTCGCGGTCAGGCAGTTGCTGGACAGCTCGACGTCGGCGCTGCGCCCCACGGTGTCCCACTCCATGTCGGCGAGCGTGCGCGGCGTGCGGTTGAGCGGCAGCGTGTAGGAGCCTGCGCGCGCGCGGGCGGGGCGGGGCAGGCGAGGCGCGCGGGCAGTGAGGCGGGCGGGCGGGGGCAGCACAGCATCAGACGCGCGCCGCCGCCGCCGGCGCGGCGGCCCGGGCGGCGCGGCGAGCCAGCGCGGCCAGCGCGCGCGGCCAGCCGGCGAGCGCGCGCGGCGCGCTCACCCAGCAGCGTGATCTGGTCCTGCTCGCTGTCGAACGAGACAAAGGGGTAGAGGCGGCCGCGGATGCCGCGCGCGCGGCCCTGCTCGATGCCGTTGCGCAGGAACACGATCTCGCCCTGGTCGGCGTCGAGCACCACGCCCACGATGTCGCCCTTGGTGAAGGACGCGGCGTTGGTCGCGACGCGGCGGCCGCCGACGCGGATGACGCCGTTGCTGAGGTAGTAGGTGCGGTCGCGCAGGTCCTGGGGGTCCTGGTCGAGCGGCATGCAGCCGCGGCAGACGCCGATGAAGATGCTGTCCGGCTCGGACAGGTTGTTGACCTTGATGAGCCAGAGGTGCACGCCGCTGATGAAGCCCTGGTTGGCGAGCACGGTGCTGTAGTCGCCAAAGACCTCGGACACCTTCTGCACCACGCGCCCGCTCACGCGCAGGTCGCCGCTGCACGCCTCGGCGTTCCACTCGAGGTCGAGCTGCTGCAGCTTGGTGATGTTCACCAGGCCCGCCTGCAGGTGCTGGTTGGTGCCCTGCGGCGGCGCGCGGCGCGGCGCGGCGCGCACGGCGCGGTGAGCGGGGAGCGCGCGGCGGGCGGCCGTGGCGGCCGTGGCGGGCGGCGGGCCGGGCGCGGCGGGCCGGCGCAGCTGCGCCGCGGCCGGCTCACCTGCATGAACGCGAGCGCGGGGCTGATGGGCGCGGTGAGGCCGGTGAAGGCCTGGCCCAGCAGGTGGCCGTTCCTGAAGAACTTGGCGTAGCCGCCGATGAGGTCCAGGTCGACCGTGATGCAGCAGTGGTTGTTCACGCTCTCCACAAACTGCACGTCGCCGAGCTTGGGCGGCACCGCGCCGCTGCCCGCCGGCGCCGCGCCGCCCGGCGTGGGCGCGCCCGGCAGCTTGACCCACACACCCCAGCGGCGCTGCAGGGGCCCCGCTGGCCCCAGGTGCCCCAGCGTGGGAGTGCCGGCCGCCGCGACCGCGGCGGCGGCCGCCGCCGCCTCGCCCGCCAGCCCCGCGGCGCCGCCGGGGCTCGGCGTGGCGCCCGGGCCGCCGCCCGGCGAGGCGCTGCCTGCCGCTGCAGGCGACGCCGCGAGCATGGGCGAGCCCGGCAGGCCCATCATGCGGCTGCTGATGGCCGCCGGCAGCGCCGACGCCAGGATGCTGCTGCTCGGCGCCTGGCTGGGCTCCGCGTTGACCAGGCCCACAAAGATGTGCCCCGGCAGCTGCCCCATGTTGTCCAGCTGCACCGTCCAGCGGTGCCGGCCGCCGGTGAAGGTCGTGGAGCCGTGGAACTCGCTGACGCCGTTGCTGATGGTCGTCGCGGCGGTGTTGTACTTGACGCACGTGTCCAGGTCGGCCATCTGGATGTCCGCCGTCGCGCTGGTCGGCGAGTACCAGGTGAAGAGCGGGCTCGGCGTCAGCGCCTCGTGCAGCGACACCACCATGCCCGGCTGCGGGGCGGCGCGGGCGCGCGGGGCGGCGCGCGCGCGCGCGGTGTGCGGCGGCGGCGCGGGGCGCGGCGGCGGCGGCGGCGGCCCGGCCGCGCGCGCGGCGCACCAGGACCGTGACAAAGGGGTACATCTGCAGCGCCGCGATGCTCGCGCACGGCAGCGCGGCGCGCAGCAGCACCGCGTCGTTGTGCGCGAGCGTGACCATGATGACGGGCTGGCCGTCCTCCTTGGGGCTGAGGTCCATCGACAGCACGTCGCCCTTGGCCGCGCGCGCGACCGTGGCGGTCGTGCAGATCGCGTACAGCGGCTTGCGCGAGGGGTTGTCCACGCTCACGGGCGTGGTCGGGTGCGCGCGGTTGGCGCCGCTGCCCGCGCCCGGCACGGCGCTGCCGCTGCTGCTGCCGCCGCTCGGCCGGCCGCCGGTCGGCGTGCCCGCGCGGCGGTCGGGCGAGCCGGCGCCGGGGCTGGCCGCCGCGCCGCCGCCGGCCACGGCGAGCGCGTGGCAGGGCCGCATCGCCGCGAGGCCCCACGTGATGCTGCGCGCGCGCGCGCGGCGCGGGTCAGCCGGGGCGCGCCGGGGCGGCGCTGCTGCGCGGCCGCCGCGCCACGGGCGGGCGCCAGGCTGGCGGCCGGCCGCTGCCTGCGCCCGCGCGTGCGCGCGCGCCGCACCTCTCCACGGGGCCGTGCTGCAGGTCGTCGACGCGCAGCTTGATGGTGAGGCCGCCGCAGTAGGCCACGAACTTCATGACCTCCAGCTCCATCACGCCGTAGCTCTCTTTGGCCGCCGCCGCGCGGCCGGGCTGCGTGATCTTCTGGCACTCGATGGTGAGCGCCTGCGACGACAGCGGCCGCGACCAGCCCGGGATGATGGCCGTGCTCTTGTGCACCGCCACCGGGCGCGGCGCGGCCGCCGCCGTCGCCGCCGCCGCCGCGGGCTGCGCCGCCGCCGCCGCCGGCTGCTGCGCCGCCATGGCGGGCGCCTGCGGGCGCGGGGGCGGGGGGCGCGCGTCGGCGGCTGCCGGCGCAGCGGGCCCCCGCTGCGCGCAGCAGCGCACGCGCGCGGGAGCGCCCTGTGCTGGCCGCCCTGCGGCCGCGCGCGCGCGCGCGCCGGGCCCCCGCCGACGCACCTGCTGCGTGCCGCCGACCGCCGCCGCTCCCGCTGCGCTCCCGCCGCCGCTGCTGGCCAGCGGCGTCGCTGCCGCTGCGGGGTCGCCTGCTCCTACTGGGGTGCCGGGCTGGCTGCCGCTACTACTAGTCTGCTGCTCCGAGCGCCGGGGCTCCGTGCCTGCGCGGGGCGGGGACGCGCGGGTGGCGCGCAGCGGCGCGCGGCGTGGGCGGCGCGCCGGCGCCGGCACGGCGCTCAGCGTGCGCTGCGCTGCAGGCTGGCCCTGCTGAGGCCCTGCGCGGCGCACCTGGGCTGGACGCGAATCCCTCGTCGTCAAAGGGGCCTCTCCTGGTGCTGCTGCCCTGCCCCATGGGGCTCGTCACCTGCGGCGCGGCGGGGGGCGCCCGCGGGTTTGTGGGCGGGCGCTCCGCGGTCCGGGGCGGCGGGCAGGCGGCGTGCTGTCGCCGGCGCGCCAGGGGCGGCCGCGAGGCATGGCGCGACCGCGTTGAACGCCGCTGCCGGGCGCCAGGGGCCACGGGCCGGCCCCTGGCGCGCGCCAGGCCTGGCCCGCCACCCCTAGCGCGCCCCGGGCCGCCCCGCTGGCGCTGTCCACGCCGCAGCGCGCGCCAGGCGGCGCCAACAGCCTGCTGCTGCGCCCGGCCCGCGCGGCCGCGGGGCCGCGGGGCGCGCCGCGCCGGCCACGACGCTGCCGAGCTCGTCAGCGAGCGTCACGGGCCTCGCCGGGGCCCGGCGCCGCCACGGCGGGTAGGCCGCTGCAGCACGGCCGAGCTGCGCCGCGTGCTGCCGGCGCCGGGCGGCCCCCGCTCGCCGCGGCGCGACGGCTAGAGGCCCGGAGGCCTCCAAGTCGGCCCCCCGGCGCGTCCCGTGGCCCGCAGCGCACCTGCCAGCCGCGAGGCTGCCACCGGCGCTGGCCTGCGCGCGCCTCCTGCCCCAGCAGGGCGGTGGGTGGGCATAGCCGGGGCTCCTCATGTGCTACGGCGTCGCCTGGTGGCCGCCCGGCGCCGGGCTGCTGCGGCGGGCCCCCTGTAGTGCTGCGGGCGCCACGGGTGCGTGCTGTGCGGCTGCGGCGGGCTTTTTCCCACCCGTGAGATGGCGCGCGGTGCTCAGGCGCGGCGCCGGGGCGCGAGGAGGGGAGGAGCGGCTGGGAGGCGGGGTTGACTGGCCACAGTAACAGACTGCTCGACCGGACGGCCAGCGCGCCCCCGACGCTCAGAACGGCTGCCTTGCGACTGGAAACGCCCCTTTGCGCGCGGCGGAGGCCCGGCGCCCTCCGCAGCGGCGGCGGCGGGCGCGCGGCAGCGCGCCGGCACCAGCTCGCGCGGGGTCGGGGGCGGCGCGCGGGCTGCGGCGAGCGCAGGAAGGCGGTCCCGAGGGTTGGCCGAGACAGCTGGAGCTTCGAGGACCACGCTCGCCGGGCGTCATTGGCTCGCGCCAGGGGGCGGCATGCGCGGCGCGTCGCGGCGCGCGCGCGCCGTGCCGGCGCGGCGCCCCTCCTGTACTGCCCCCTCGCTGCTGCTGCCGGCGCGCGGACGGCGCGGGCGGTCGGGTCGCAGCGCGGCTGCGTCACCAGCGCCGCACCGCGCGCGACGCGCAGGGACGAGCGCCGCGCCCGGCGTGCGGCGCACCCGCCGAGGTTCACGCCCGACAGCCAGCTCGCGGCCCCCCGCCCAGCCAGGGCACCGCGCCCTGCGCCGCGGCGAGCACTCGTCCAGCGCGCCAGCCAGCGCCGCCCAACCGCCCGACACGCGCGACAGGATCGCCCGCACGCCGCACGGCACCCCGCCAGGCACTCGCAGCCCGCGGCGCCCGCCCAGCATGGAGAAGGCCGACGCGCACGCCGCGAAGATCAGCCACCACGCCAACGAGCACAAGGCGCACCTGGACGCCAAGTCCGGGCGCCAGGAGAACCACAGCGGTGCGCGCCCGAGGGCGCCGAGCCGCGCCGCGGCGCCCACGGCGGCGCCCGGCAGCGCGCTTCGGGGGCGGCGTGGCGCCCGCCCCGTCACGGCCGCGCGCTCCGAAACGCCCGCGCCGCGGAGGCGCCGGGCGGGCCGGGGATCTCCCGGCGCCGCTGCTGCCGCGGCGCGCCGCCGCACCGCCACTGCAGCGGGCGGGGCCGCCGCGCCGCCGCCGTGCGCGCCCCGAGCTCTCCCGCGCCGCCGGCGCGGCCCGCCGGCGCGGCCCACGGGCTCAGGCGATCATGCGGCCGATGTGGTAGAGCTTTTTGAGGGTGTAGACGAGCATGAAGATGCCGATGATGAAGAGCGTGACCCAGAGCATGAGGTTGCTGCGGCTCTGCTTGTACACCACGTTCAGCCGCCGCATCGCCTTGCCCATCATCAGCTTGGCGCGGTCCATGGCCTCCTCCTGCGCGCTCACGGCGCGCGGCGGCCGGCGCGTTTGGCGGCGGCGGCGGGAGCGGCGCGCGGGCGCCCGCGGCTGCGCGGCGCGGTGGCGCACCAGCGAGTTGATGTCTGCACCCTGCAGCTTGCGCTCCTCGTCGATGGCGTACGCGAGCTGCGGGCGGGCGCGCACGCGCGGGCGTCGGCGTCGGCGCGCGCGGGCGCGGCGCGCACGCGCGGCGGCGCCGGCGCTCCGGCTCGGCCGCAGCCGGCACGCCGCCCGCGCCCCCTGTGGCGCCGCGCCTGCTTGATGCGCGCGACGTCGCCGCGCAGCTCCGAGACCTGGGCCTCGTAGTCAAACTTCTCAACGCTGATCTGCACGTGGTCCTGCCGCGGCCGCAGGCCGCCCCTGCGCGCCGCCGGCGGGCGGCGGCGGCGGGCCCGGGGGTCGGCGCGCGCGCGCCGAGCGGGCGCCGCGGTCCCGCGCGCGCGCGCGCCGCGCACGCCGCTGCCGCCGGCGCCGTGGCCGGCGCAGGTGCAGCCGGAGCCGGCCAGGCGGCCCCGCGCCGGCCCCGCCGCCGCGCGCCTGCTGCTGTAGCCGCCCCCGCCGTCCATGCCGCCGCGCTGTCCCGCTGCCAGGCGGGACGGCGCCGCGGCACTGCTGCCCGGTCAGAGGCGGGTGAGAGGCCGCGCCTGCGGGGAGCCGCGCCGCGCCGCCGGCGCCGCGCCGGCGCGGCGCGGCCGCTGCTGCCCCGCGTGCGCGCACGCCGCCGCCGAGCTGCGTCTGTGCGTCTGCGCGGGCAGGTGAGGGTGTCGGTGGCGCTGTGTGTAGGCGGCGGCGAGGGCCCTGGGCAGCACTGCCGGCCGGGCAGGCCGGGCAGGCCGGGACAGCGAGGCGGCGCGCGGTTGCTGCTGGGCGGTTGCTGTGCAGGCTTCCGGCGCTGGCTGGCCGGAACCGTCGCTCGGCTGCGGGGCGAGGAGCGGCGGCGCCGCGGCGCAGGGGTTGAGCGGCGCTGCACCGCAGGCCAGCTCCCGCGTCGCGCTGCCCGCGCCGCACACCGCCCCGCCCGGTGCATGCCGCCACGATGCTGCAGCTGTTCCGGACGCCACCAGCGCCCGCCGCGGCGCAGCCGCTGCCGGCGGCGCCGCGCTCCTGCTGCCGGCCACCACGCGCTGCGGGGGCCCGCGCCGCCGCCCGCTGCCCGCGCCGCGCGCCGGCGCCGGTGATGAAGGCTCGGGCATCACCAGCAGCAGCGTCGGCGGCGGCGGCCGCGCAATTGGTGCGGGCGCGGCGAGCGGCCCCGGCGCCGCTGCCGCCGCCGCGCACGCGCGCGTGCGTGCGGCGCCGCGACGGCCCTCGCCGCCCCGTGCGCCGCGCCAGGCTGCCCCGACCTCTACAACATGAGCGAGGCCATCAACGCGATGAGCGCGCCGCCGGCGGCCGGCAGCGCCGGCGCGCCCGGCGAGGCGAGCGCTGCCGCAGGAGCGGCAGCGCCCGGCGCGGCGGCGAGCAGCAGCAGCAGCGGCGCCGGCGGCGGCGGCGACAGCCGCGGCAGCAGAAGCGGCGACGGCGCGCGGGGCGCTGGCTACTACGCGGGCCTGCTGACGACGGACGTGCGCGAGGACAACGCCGCGTCGAGCGCGGACATGCTGAAGCGCAGTCTGCAGCTCGCAGGTGCGCCCCTGCACTGCGCGCAGAGTGCTGACCCTGCAGCCGCGCGGTCAGCCAGCCGTGACCGGGCCCGCCGCGCCGCCCGCGCGCCGCGGGGCGCAGGCGGCTTCGCGGCGCTGCTGGCGGCGCTCACGCTCGCATTCCTGGCGTCCAACGGCCTCGTGGGTTGAGGCGGCGGGTGCGCGCCCGCCGCCGGCGAGCCCGGGTGTGGCGCGGCGCGCGCGCAACGCCGGCGGGAGCGCCTGCGCGTGAGCGTGCTGGCGGAATGCTGTTACAGTCTGCGAATGTCAGCGCCATCGCCCGGGGGCTGTCGCGATGCGTGAGCAACCAATCAAGTTCCGCGCGCCGTCAGGTCAGGCTAGCTGAAGTCAGTCGGGGCAGGCGCAGCCCCCCGCCCCCCTCAAAACTGTCCGCGGTCGTGCGGCTGGCTACCGGCGGCTGCTGCTGCTGGCAGGGCAGGCATCACATCTGGCGGGCCTCGTCAATCTCGTCCTTGAGGCTGCCCCAGTTGCCGGAGCCGCCGCCGGCCTTCTTGGGGCCCTCCTTGAGGCCGCGGCCGGTGCCTGCGCGCGGCAGCGCCGGCGGCGCGGCGGCGCGTGTGGGCGCGAGCGCACAGGACCGCCCGACAGCGTCCAGCTGAATTCGCAGGCAGCCCGGCGCGGCGGCCCCGCCCGCCGCGGCGGCGGTGCGGCGGCGCGCCGCGGCAGCAGCGGCGCCGGGAGATCCCCGGCCCGCCCGGCGCCTCCGCGGCGCGGGCGTTTCGGAGCGCGCGGCCGTGACGGGGCGGGCGCCACGCCGCCCCCGAAGCGCGCTGCCGGGCGCGCTCCAGCGCGCCGTGGGCGCCGCGGCGCGGCTCGGCGCCCTCGGGCGCGCACCGCTGTGGCGCTCCTGGCGCCCGGACTTGGCGTCCAGGTGCGCCTTGTGCTCGTTGGCGTGGTGGCTGATCTTCACGGCGTGCGCGTCGGCCTTCTCCATGCTGGGCGGGCGCCGCGGGCTGCGAGTGCCTGGCGGGGTGCCGTGCGGCGTGCGGGCGATCCTGTCGCGCGTGTCGGGCGGTCGGGCGGCGCTGGCTGGCGCGCTGGACGAGTGCCGCGGCGCAGGGCGCGGCGCCCTGGCTGGGCGGGGGGCCGCGAGCTGGCTGTCGGGCGTGAACCTCGGCGGGTGCGGCGCACGCCGGGCGCGGCGCTCGTCCCTACGCGTCGCGCGCGGTGCGGCGCTGGTGACGCAGCCGCGCTGCGACCCGACCGCCCGCGCCGTCCGCGCGCCGGCAGCAGCAGCGAGGGGGCAGTACAGGAGGGGCGCCGCGCCGGCACGGCGCGCGCGCGCCGCGACGCGCCGCGCATGCCACCCCCTGGCGCGAGCCAATGACGCCCGGCGAGCGAGCTGGAGCGTGCGGCCAGCGGCGGTCAGCCCTGGCCGGCGCTGCTCTGGGCCTCGCCCGCCTGGCGGGGCTGTGCCTGGTCGTTGCGGGCCTACTGAAATGTGAGTTGACTCGCGTACGAGCCGGTGGCACTCGCCGCTGCGCCGCAGCGCCGCCGTGCGCGCTGGGCGGGCGTTGCTCAGCATCTCTACTGCTGCCCGCAGGCTGCGCGACTGGCCCGGCCCGCTGGGCGGTGGCCGTGGGCCTGGTGGTGTCTGCCAGGCTGCTGGCCGGCGCCCTGGACGTGCGGCGTCGCCTGCGGCCCCGCGCGCCGCCCAGCGGCGCCGGCGGCGACGCGGCGGGCGCAGCTGACGGCGCTGCGCGCGCGGGGCGCGCGCCGCGCGACCGGGATGCCTGGCGCAGGCTGGTGGGCAGCGAGCCGGTGGCGGCGGCGTGGGAGCGGCTGTGCAACTGCATCGTCCAGGAGGTGCGCACCGCACGCCGGCGCGCGCGCCGCGGCCGGCCGGCCGGGCGGCGGCGCCGGCGCCGGCGCTGACGGGCCGCACGCACGCACGTGCCCGACGCCACCCGCGCGCGCGCCAGTTCATCTACGACTCCTGGTTCAGCCAGCTCAGCCCCGACCGCGACTTCCCGGCCGAGGTCCGCTGGCTGCTCAACCACGCGTTCGGCCAGGCCGCGCGCCGCGCCAAGCGCGTGGACTGGACGGCGCTGCTCGTGCGCGACGGCTCGGCGGCGCTGTGCTCCACGCTGGCGCTGTACCGCCGCGCCGCGGACGCGCTGGGCGGCGACACGCTGCGCGGCATGCCGGCGGCCGAGGCGGACGCGGCGATCCGGGCGGTGCTGTCGCAGTCGCGCGCGCTGCACCCCGCGTTGTCCCGGCCCGACGGCCAGTACCGCGTGTGCCGGCGGCTGTCAGAGGCGCTGCTGTCGCACGTGCTGCCGGCCGAGGAGCGCGCGTGCCCGCTCACGCGCGCCATGCTGCGCGAGCTGCTGGCGACGTGCGTGCTGCGCAGCAGCATCGCCTCGCTCGCGCCCTACAGCATCAACCGGGTGCGCCGCCGGCGCGCGCCGCGTGGCCCGGCCCCCAGCGCAGCGCGGCCCCGCTCGCCCGCGCGCGCCGCGCCGAGCGGCCCCGCGCCGCGCGCCGCGCAGATGCTGCTCAACATCATGGCCGGCACGTCCGCGCAGCGCCCGGTCACCGCGGACATGGCGGCGGCGGCGGCCGAGTTTGAGGCTCGCGGCCGCGCGAGCAGCCGCGCCGAGGCGGACGCGCTGCAGCAGTGAGTTTGGCGCGGCGGCCGCGCGCCTCGCAGGGCGCGGCGCAGCACGCGCCGTGGGCGCGTCGCTGACCGCCCCGCGCCGCGCCGTGCTGCAGGCAGCGCGCCGAGCGCCGGTCGCGGCGGTCGCTGCTGGGCGGCGGCGGCGCCGTGCTGGCGCAGCAGGCGCTCTTGCGGGTGAGCGCGCGCGCCGGCTGCAGCTGCCGCGCCGGCCGCCCGGGCAGGCCTCCGCCCCGCTGACCTGCCGTGCGGGCCGCAGGCCTCGCCGTTCAGCACGGCCATCAAGCGCAGCCAGAGCCACGGCGACGTCAGGGCGGGCGTGGCGCTGTCGGGCTTCAGCTTGACCTCTGCAAAGCCCCGGCGCGAGCCCGGCGCAGCGCGCCGCGCCACCGAGGCCGCGCGGGGCAGCCCCGGGCCGTCGCAACAGGGCAGCAGCCCTGGCGGCGTCGCCGCGATGCGCGCAGCGGCGCAGCAGCTCTCGCTGCGCCGCCGACTCGGCTCGGACGGCCGACTGGGCAGCGGTCGGCAGCGCGGCACGCTGCTCTGCGGCGCGGCCGCGCCTGGCAGCTGCAGCCCCGCCTCGTCGCTCGGCCCCGACTCGCCGCGCAGCTGGAGCACCGTCGACGCGGGCGGCAGCCCCGAGCGCTTTGCCGGCCACCGCGGCGGCGGCGCGGGCGGGCGCGCGATGAGCGCGGGCGGCGCCGCGTCGTGCGGCGACGGCGGCTCGCCCAGCTGGGGCGGCCGCGGCGGCGCCGCGGAGCGCGGCTGGCCGCCCGCGGCGGGGCGGTCGCCCGCGGTGTCGGCGCTGTGCGGCCTGGGGCGCGGCCCCGCGGCGCTGCTGGCCACGGCCTCGGGCTGCCTCGCGGACGACCTCGCGCCGCGGCACGGCTGGCTGCGGGCGCAGGTCGTGACGGCTGAGATGCTCGCGCTGGAGGGCAAGGACTGCATCGTGTACAAGGTCCGCGTCGCAGACGACCGCGGCGAGTGGACCGTCACGCGCAGGTGCAGGGGGGGGGGGGGGGGGGGGCGCCGCGCCGGCAGGGCGCGCGCCGCGCCGTGCCGCGCGCCCCTCCAGAGCCTCCGCCGCACGCCCTGCTGCGGCTGGCCGGACGACCACCGCGCCGCGCCGCCCCGCCGCCGCGGCTGGCAGGTACCGCCACTTTGAGGCGCTGCACAAGCGCCTGCGCGACGCGCCGCAGTACAAGGACCTGCGCGCGGGGCTGCCGCCCAAGCGCCTGCTCACCGCGCGCGACGCGCCGTTTGTGATGCGCCGCCGCGACGAGCTCGACGCGTTCCTGCAGGCCCTGCTGGCCAGCCCCTTCCTCGCGCGCCACGGCGAGGTGCGCCAGTTCCTCAGCCAGACGAGCGAGGTGTACGGCATGGCCGCCGCCGCGGACGGCGCGCAGGGCATCCGCCCGCCCGACGACGAGGCGGAGCTCGGGCTGGCGCTCGGGCAGCGCACGCGCTCCGAGGACGTCAGCGGCGTCGCGTGCTGGCGCCTCGCGGCCGCGGCCGCGGCGGCGGCGGCCGAGGGCGAGCCGCAGCCGTTGCCGTCCCCGCACAGCGTCAGCTGCGCCCGCCTGCGCGGCGCGGGCGCGCCGGAGCTCGGCGCGTGTGCCGACGGCGGCGGCGCCGCGGGCCCGTGCCTGGCCGGCGCAGGCAGCAGCGGCGCCCCCAGCTGCAGCGACGGCAGATCGGGTCCGTGCAGCAGCAGCGGCAGTGGCAGCAGCTGCTGCTGCGGAGCCAGCGCCAGCGCCTGCGCCAGCGCCAGCGAGCGCAGCGCGCCCGCCCGTGCGGGGCCGGCGGCAGCTAACGATGCTGGAGGCAAGCCAGAGGCTGGCTGCGCGGGCGAGCCAGGAGTGGCGGCTGGCGGCCAGCAGCAAACTGCCACGCCGCCGCTGCCACAGCAGCAGCGGCAGGGGCAGGGCGGAACTGTACAGTCGAGCGAGATTGCAGCGCGGTCTGGCAGCAGCGCGCAGGACCAGCAGGAGCAGCAGGCGGAGCGGCACGGCAGCCCCGTGGCGCCGCAGCCGCTGCCGCAGCACCAGCAGCCAGGCCTGCTGCAGCGGCGCGTTGCGCGCGGCGCCGACCCGCCGCTGCTGCAGGTCGCGCTGCTGCGGCGGCAGCCGAGCGGTGCGCAGCAGCTGGAGACGCTGGACAGCGTCGAGCCGGGCTTCCTGGGGGCGGCGCAGGCCAGCGCGGGGCTGCTGCAGCCGAGCTCGCCGCCGGTGCCGAACAAGATTCTGCCAGAGCCCTCCCTGGCCCTAGAGAGCGTGGAGTCGTGGCGGCAGCCGGGCGGGCGGGACGCGGAGCCGGCGCGGCAGGCGGACGGGCCGCCGCCGCCCTCGCTGCTGGGCCGGCCAGCGCCCGCCGGCAGCGGCGGCGGCGGCCTGCCGGGCGCCGCCGGCCGCGGGGGCAGGTCGGCCGGCGGCGTGGCGGCGCTGCCGGCGGGCGCGGGCGCGGCCGCCGCACCGCCGGCAGCGAGCGTGCCCGGCTCCAGCAGCCGGGGCGGCTCCGCCAGCATCGTTGGCGCTCCGCGGGCAGGCGTGGCGCCGAGCGGCAGCCCCACCGCGAGCCCCGCCGCCGCGCGCGGCGCCAGCGCGTCGCGGCTCTCAGCGCCCAGGTCCGTCGGCGCGGCGGGCGCCGCCGCGGCGCCGCCCGCTGCCGGCGCCGGCGCGCAGGCGGCGGGGGTCGCCGTCCCGGCGCCTGCTGCGGCTGCTGCAGCTGCGGCTGCTGCAGCTGCGGCTGCTGCAGCTGCGGCGGCTGCGTCGGCGGCGGACGACGCCGAGTGCCCGCCCAGCCCCGCCCCGCCGGGCGGGGCCGGCTCCGGCTGGCTCGACGACGACGCCTGGGGCGAGGCCGCGGACAGCACCGGCCTGATCGGCCCGCTGTACGAGGTGGTGAGCTGCGTGTTTGAGCTCGACGGCCGCAGCTTTGTGCGGCGGCCGGTCATCTCGCTCGCGCGGCAGCTGCTGTCGCTGCTCGCCGGCGGCGCGATCGACGACTTCATGCAGCGCACCCTCTCGGCGGGGCTGGGCGAGGCCGCGCTCGTGCGCCACCTCGCGCGCCTGCAGGCGCAGCTCTGGCCCGGCGGCGTGTGGTTTGCGCGCGCCAACGCGGGCGGCGGCCCGCCGCCGCGCGGGCCGCCCATCGCCGCGGAGCGCTTCCTCGAGTGGGGCCCGCCCGCCGACGCCGAGGCCGTGGCGGCCGCGCTCCGGGCCGCGCTCTTTGGCGCGACCGTGCCGGGCCCGCTGCTCGCGCTGCTCGGGCGCGGTGCGTGGCTGCGCGGCCTCGGCGACGTGATCGGCGTGCTGCAGAGCCGCACGCTCATGTACCACCTCGGCCTCACGCTCATGGAGACGAGCCTCGTCGCCGTCTTCCCCGAGGTCCGCGGCGCCGTGCGGGCCATGGCCGCGCCCGGCGGGCTGTGAGCGCCGCGCGCGCGGGGCGTTGGGGCACGCCGTGTGCTGCGCGCGCTGCCGGCGCCGTGTAAGGCTTGCCGCGCCCGTGCGGCGGCGCGTGTCAGGCCCTGGTCGGTGGGCGATCTGGGGGATGGCTCAACGGCTGCCTCCATGCCGCCGCAAAACGCGGCGGCGTTACGCGCGCAAACGGCGGCGCGCGCTCGCCTCAGCCAGGCTGGCGCCCCCGGCCCGCTGACGCCACTCCCGTCGCTCTCGTCTGCGTCGTCCCGCACCGCCAGCGCGCGCCAGCTCTGGACGACACAGTCGGTTGTTGCACCGCTCTGCAGCCCACGACACACCGCGCACGCGCGGGGGTGGGCCATGCCGTGACGCCGTGGCCCTCGAGCCTCCTGAGTCGTCGCCATGCAGCCGGCCGCGCCCTGGCCGGCGGCGGCGGCGGCGGCGGCGCGCAGCAGCGGCGAGCAGCACGCGTTGACGCCGTTTGCGCTGCGGCAGCGCCTAAAGTATGAGCTGGCGGGCCTGGAGAGCCGGGACCTGGACGCCCAGGCCGTGGGCGCCGTGCGCATGCTGCTCGCGGGCCTGGAGCGGGAGCCGGCGCTGGTTCGCGCGGCGCTGGTCGAGCTCTGCGCCGGCCTGGAGGCCAGCGGGCGCCGCGCGGTGAAGCTGCGCCTGCAGCTGGCCGAGTGGACCGTCCTCAAGTGCGCGCCGCGGGCGCAGCTGCCAGCGCTGCTGCCGCTGCTGGCGGGGCAGCAGTGCGCGGGCGGCGTGCTGTCGCGGAACCGTCAGCACGGCGAGTGCGTCGCCGCGCTCGCGGCGCTCGTGTCGTCGACGCTCGCCAAGCTGCTGCACGAGCCGCCCGGCGGCGACGCCGGCGCGCCGCCGGCGCTGCGCGGCGGCGGCGCGGCGGCGGCGGCGTGCGACGCGCTGCTGCTGCCGATCATCACGAGCACGCTGCGCGACCCGGAGGCCGCGCGCGTGGGCGCGGGCAGCGCGGTGCTGCTGGGCGCGCTGGAGGTGCTGCGCGCGTACGCGGCGTCCGAGGCGGTCGTGGGCGCGGTGCGGCGCTGCCTGGCGCTCATGCTGCAGCTGCTGGCGGGCGGCGGCGCGCCCGGGCCGCGCGTGCCGGGCGTGCTGCTGCCCGCGTGCACCTGCGTGGAGGTGCTGGGGCCGTCCACGGACGGGGGGGACGCCAGGCGGCTGCTTGCGCTGTGCGTCAGGGGCGCGGCCGCCAAGGAGTGCTGGCAGGTGCGCCGGGACGCCCTGCACACCCTGGCCGTGCTGGCGGGTGCGGTGCTGGGCACGCCCGGCGGCGAGGCGGCGCTGGCCATGCCGGGGCTCGACGCGCTGGTCGCGCGCAAGCCCCAGGCCCTCAAGGTGGGCCGCCGCCACAGCAGCAGCGCCGCGGCCGCCGCGCGCGCCCGCGCACGGCGCCGGCTGGGCCGGCAGCGAGGCGCGCACAGCCGCCTCAGTTCTCGGCTGCATCCCCCTCCCCCCAGGCGCTGGAGGAGGTGCGTTACGACAAGATCCCTGCAGTGCGGGCGGCCGCGGCCGCCGCGCTGGAGGCGCTCCACGCGCTGCCCGACCCGCCGCCGCCCGAGCTCGGCCCCGCCGCGGCGGCGGCGGAGCCCGTCACGCCCGTGGCGGGCGCGCCGGGGCGGCGCGCCCGCGCGAGCGCCGCGGGCAGCGCTGGCGGCGCGCGCGGCTCCACGAGCGGCGGCGGCGGCGGCGGCCGGCCCGCGAGCGCGCGCGCCTCGTCCAGGTGGGGCGCTGCGCGCGCTGCCCTGCCCCAGCCCGCTCGACGGGGCCGCCGTGGCACGCAGGCTCACGCGTGCGCGCCCGCCCGGCCGCAGCTCTGGCACGGCGCCGCGCTTCACGCGGCCCCGCCACGCCGCGGGGGAGGCGCTGGACTTTGGTATCCAGGTGTTTGCGCCGCCCTCGCTGCCGCGGCGGCCCGAGCCTGAGCCGCCCGCACCGGCGGCGGCGGCGGCGCCCGGCGACGCGCCGCACGAGTGCGGCGGGCAGGACCAGAGCCCCCCGCGGCGGCTGGCGCTCGCCGACAAGCCCAACGCGGACGCGGCGTCGCAGACGTGCAGCGCCGCGCAGCCGGACCAGCCCTACACCGTGCACTCGCCGCTCGCAGGCGCGTGCTCGGGCGTCCAGCAGCACTTTGGCTTTGCGGCGCCGGGCTCGCCGCTGTCGGCGGCGGCGGGCGACGCGCTGCACGTGCTGGACCAGGGGCAGCTCGGCCCCGCGCGCCTCGAGGTCTCGCACCACGTGCACGGCCGCGTGGAGCTGGGCATCACAATCAGCAGCCCGCACGGCTCGCCCCTGCGTGGCCAGGAGGGCGCCGCGGCGGCGGCCGCCGCGGCCGCAGCGGCCGCGTTCGCTGCAGCCACTGGCAGCGCGGCGCCGCCGGGCGGCGCGGACGCGCCCGGCGGCGGTCGCGGGCCGGTCGCAGGCAGCTGCGGCTGGGCGCCGCAGGAGCAGTGGCACGCGCCTGGCGGCGGTCACAGCCCTGCTGCGGAGGCCAGCTTCTCAGCGCTGCCGCACGCCGAGCAGCCCGGCCTTGCCGCCGGCGCGGCGGGCGCAGCAGACGCAGCAGGCGGGACGGAAGCAGCGGCAGCGGCCGCCGTTGCGGCCGCCCCTTGGGACGAGCCCCTGGGCGCGCTCCGCAGCGAGCCTGCAGATGCAGCGGGCGGCCCCGCTGACCGCGCAGCGCTCGCGGCTCCGCAGCAGGCGGACCCGCTGCGGGAGGCTTCCTGCAGCAGCGCTGGCAGCCCCGCCGGGGACGACGGGCACGCGCGCCGTGCGCGGCAGCGCTGGCAGGTGCCCACCGTGGCTGGCGCGGTTGTCGAGGCGGCGACGCCCGAGGTGGCGTGGGTGCCCAGCCCGGTGCTCGCCGACCCGCGCAGCCGCAGCAGCAGCCGCTGCAGCAGCGGCCGCCTGCGAGCGCGGGAGCTGAGCAGGGGCGCGAGCAGGCAGGGCTCGCGCAACGGCCGCGAGGGCGGCAGCAGCTTGGAGCTGCTGCGCAGCGTGGGCGCGCGCGTGCAGGGGCTGCTCGAGTCTCTGAGCCACCAGACCGGCGGCGCGAGCCGCGAGCCGTCCGCTGGCGACGACGTGGGCGGCAGCGGCGGCGTGGAGCAGCGCGGGGCGGGCGGGCAGCGCCAGCTGGGCCCGCCGCAGCCGCCGGCAGTCCCCGGCAGCCCCGAGGCGAGCAGGGCAGAGAGCCTCAAGCTGCTCGCCTCGCTGCAGCAGCTGTCGCAGGCCGGCGAGGGCCAGCTGGGCGAGGACGCAGCGACGGGCCCGCCCGCTGCTGCTGTCCCGTGCACGACCGGCCCGTGCGCGGCTGCGTCGCCCGGCCGGCAGGTTGCGCGCTCGGCGTCGGGCATGTCCCGTACCGCCAGCCAGTCCGACGTGCCGGCGCCTGACGGCGCCGCTGCCTGCCGGGGCGAGGCGGCGCCGCCGGCGGCGACCGACGGCCAGCAGCAGCAGCAGCAGCAGCAGCAGCAGCAGCGCGAGCTGCAGCCAGAGCTGGGCAGCGAGCAGGGCGTGCTGCTCCAGCTGAACAGCCTGTTCCAGGCTGGCGGCGAGGGCAGCGCGCAGCTGGGCGCCGCAGGCGATGCCAGCGCAGCGCCAGCGCCCACCGCTGACGACGGCGCGGCGGGGCCGTCCCAGGTCGAGCGTGCCCTGGCCAAGCTGCAGACGCTGCGCAGCACGCTCCAGACCATTGGCAGCACCGAGGCCAGCGCGGCCTGGAGCCAGGCGGCGTCCGCTAGGCCGAGCCGGGCGGCAAGCGTGGCGCTGCCAGGCGCGGACACGGCCGACGGCGGCGGCGGCGTGGTGGCGGCGCCCAGCGAGGACGGAGGCGAGCGTCAGGCCAGCTCAAGCGCTCGTGACTGGCTGCGCCGGATCTCAGAGCGGCTGCAGGAGGCAGGCGCGGCAGGCAGCACGCCGGCCGCGGCCGAGCTCGAGGCGGTGGTCTCGCAGGCGGCGTTGCAGGAGGCCGCGTCGGCAGCGGGGGCGCCGGAAGTGCAGTCAGGTGCTGGCGAAGCCGTCAGCAGCTGCGGGACGGGGGGAGGCGCCAGCGCGACTGCCTCGCCGGCTGCTGCCAGCGGCCGTGACAGCAGCAGCTGCACAGCAGGCACGGCCTCGCCAGCGGGCGGGGTGATGCCAGCGCGGCAGTCGCCAGCGGGCAGCGGCCTGCCCAGCGCACAGCTGCCGGACGACGCAGGGGCGGCGCCGCCGTCGGCCAGCGCCGCCGCACTCCTGCAGCGCGGCGGAGCAGAGCTGCAGCCGGCGCCGCCGCCGGGGCAGCTGCAGTCGATGCTGGACGCGAGCGACGACACCGCGCTGCTGCTGTCCCTGGCCATGAAGCTCAGCAGCCTGTCGCGGCGCTTCAGGGGCGAGGTGAGCCGGGGGACGCACCACGGGGGCTCAGGGAGGGGAGGTGCCTCGCACCAGCTCACGCCGGCGCTGCGTGTCCACGCACCGCAGGCCGCCGCCCCGGTGCACGGGCTGCTGGCGCCGGGCGCGCCGCGCCCGGCTCAGCTCGGCTCGCCCGCGCGCTGGACCAGCAACGCCCTGTACCACACGGCCTTGCCGGCCGCCGCGCTGGGGCTGCTGGGCGCCGCGGAGCACGACCTGCGGGGCGCCGGCGGCGCCCGGTCAGCCTCGCCGACGAGCCTGGAGCCAGCCAGCCCGCGTTCGGGCAGGGAGGACGAGGAGGGCCGCGGGCGCGAGGCTAGCGAGGAGGCCAGCGAGAAGGTCAGCGAGGAGGAGGCCAGCGAGGAGGAGAGCGAGGGCGAGGCGCTGGAGGTCCACGACGCCGCGCTGCGGCGCGTGCTCGGCGTGGGCCTGCAGGATCTGCATGCCGGCGGCGAGCACGCGGCCGCCGCGCTGGGGGCGGCACTGTCGCGGCTGCAGGCAGAGCTGACCGCGTTCAGCGAGCAGCCCGTGGATGGCGCCATGCTCGCGGCCAGCCCTGGCGCCGCCGCAGCTGCTGCCAGCCGCGGCTGCCTGCAGCCGCTGCTGTCGCTGCTGCACGGCGAGCTCGCCGACGCGGTCGCGCAGGAGGCCCGGGGCCGCGTGCTGCAGCGCCTGCTGCTGGACGGCGAGCCGGGGCAGCTCTGCCGCCTGGGCGTGGGCTGGGAGGCCGCCGCGCACGCCGCGGCGGAGCAGCAGGTGGCGTGGATGACGCACGAGCAGTGGCCGCGCCTGGTGGGCCTGCTGGCGGCCAGCTCGGGCGGCGGCGGCGGCGGCGACGGCGGCTGCTGAGCGAGGCCGGCGTCGGAGCCGCGGGCACCAGCGCTGGGTTTTGGCGTAGCGGTCACCGCCGAGTCTGCGCGTGCCGCATTCGGCCCAGATTTGATCCGCTGAACTGGTAAGGAGGCGACTGGCGGGCGGCAGGGAGCTGCCGGTCGCGCACCGGTGGTGCGCGGCGGCGCGCGCGGCACGTGCCGTGCGCCGCTGGTCGGGCGCCCGCCGCCGGCCCGGGCGCCCGCCGCCGGCCCGGGTCTGCGCGGCGCGCCGTCCCGCGGGAGCGTGTGCCGGCCCTGAGCCGAGAGCAGCTGCGCGCTGGAGTGTGAGACCGTGCTGCGCCCGGAGGAATTCCCGAGGCTCGCCCGGCGAAAGGGCAGCCCCGCCCGAGGCGCCGCCAGTCACCCCAAGACAAATGCGCGCAACGACCACCCACGCCGTCGTGTTCAAAGGCCCCAAGCCCCCTTTCGGGCGCTAGGTGGTGCTAGAGTGGGCCGCGGAGCTGGTTGACCCGCCCCCGCTCCCCAGGCCGTGTACGGGCTTCGCGCGGCCGGTCCCGCCCACCGGGAGGAGGTGAGGGCCCCCCTGGTTCACGCTTCCGGGCGCGTCGGCGGCGCGCGGGCGAGGCGGGGCAGGGCTGCGCCCGCAATCGGGGCAGCTTCTGTGCTGCCCGCGCGCGCGTTCCAGGCGCGCCCCCCCTCGACAGCTGGCCGACCCTGCGCGTCAGCCGCCCGCGGCGGCGCTGCGGGCGCGGGCAGCGGGGGCGCGGCGCCGGCGGGGCGCGCACGCCCCCGCCTGCAGTTGCCGGCGGCCGGCGGCACCGCGCGCCGTCCCCGCGTGCTCTGGCGGGCGGCAGGCCCTCGGGGCGCGCCCGGCGGGGCCAGGCGGGCACGGCAGCGGGCGGGCCGCGGCGCTGCGGCATGCCCCACGCCAGCTGGCCGCGGGCGGGACACAGCCGGCGCGCCCCGGGCCAGGCCGCGCGGCCCGGCGGACGCCTGGCGTGCCGCCCGACTCACCCGGGTCGCCCGCCGGCGCCGCCGCCGCTCGGCAGGCATGAGCTCGTCGGCGTCGCTGCTGCGCCCCAGCCCGAGCCTGGACGGGGGGTGCCCCGACGCCTGCCTGCTCTCGCCCAAGCTCAGCAGCCATGCCAGCGACTGCCTGGACGCCTTGAGCCCGCGCGCGGGCTCGCTGGAGCACCTCAAGCCCGGCCATGTGCGCCCGCGCGGCGCCGCGGCGGCGCCCGCGCCCGCGCCCGCGCCCGCGCCCGCGCCGCGCATGCATGGCAGCCGGCGGCAGCCGCGCCGCCTCACACTCTCCGCGCGCCCCGCCGCGCCGCAGGGCCACAAGCGCGGCGACAAGGCCCTGGAGCGCTTCTCGGGCGAGTTTGACCGCGCGCCCGACGCCGCCGCGCTCGCCAAGACGCGCGGCAGCTGGCAGCTGTCCGCCACGGGCAAGCCCGGCGCGGCGGCGGTGCTGATGGACCTGCAGGTCCAGCGCATCGTCGACGGCGGGCCGGAGGGCCTCAAGGCCGAGGCCTCCAAGCTCATCAGCGCGCACCAGCTCGACGACACGTTTTACGTCATGGACCTCGCCAACGTCGTGCGCCTCTACAAGGCGCGCACGCGCGCAGCGCCAGCAGCAGCTGCTGCAGTCTCAGCAGCAGCAGCTGCAGCAGCAGCAGCAGCAGCAGCAGCAGCAGCGCCCTAGCGTGCCGCGCGCCGGGCGCTGACCTGCCCCCCCCCCCTCTCTGTGCGCGCGCAGGCGTGGCGCGCCGCCATGCCGCGCGTGCTGCCCTTCTACGCCATCAAGGTGCGCCGCGCGCTGCGCCCCATGCGCCGCGGCACGGCCGCAGCCTCCCGGCCGGCCCGCGCCCACCCGCGCGCCGCCGCCGCGCGCAGTGCAACCCCAACGCGGGCATGGTGCGCCTGCTCGCCGCCCTGGGCGCGGGCTTTGACTGCGCGAGCCTGGGCGAGGTGCGCCAGGTGCTGGAGCTGGGCGTGTCGCCGAGCCGCATCATCTTTGCACACCCGTGCAAGCGGCCGTGCGACATCCGCTACGCGCGCGAGCACGGCGTGGGGCTCACCACGTTTGACACCGAGAGCGAGCTCGCCAAGGTCGCCAACTTCAACCGCGCCTTCAAGTGAGTGCCCTCACTGCCTGGGCGCGCCCCCGCCCCACCGCCCTGGCCTGGCCTGCTGGCCCCGCGCGCCGCGCCGCCGCCGCGGGCGGCCCACCCGCGCCCGCCCGCCCGCGCCGCGCCGCGCCAGGTGCGTGCTGCGCATCCGCGCGGACGACCCCGAGGCGCGCGTGCCGCTGGGGCTCAAGTACGGCGCCAACCCCGAGGAGGCGCCGCGCCTGCTCGCGACCGCGCAGCGCCTGGGCCTGGAGGTCGTGGGCGTGAGCTTCCACGTCGGCAGCGCGTGCAAGAACCTGGCCGCGTACAGCGCGGCGATCGAGAAGGCCCGCGAGGTGCGGCGCGCGCGCGCGCGCTTGCAGGGGCGCCTGCGCAGGCGCGCGGCGCGGCCGCCGCCCCCGCGGGCACGGCGCGCGCCCACGCCCCGGCCGTGCCGACCCCCTCGCCCCTCGCCCCGCCCCCTCCCCGCCGCGGCCCCGCGCCCAGATCTTCGACCTGGGCAAGGAGATGGGCTTTGCCATGGGCCTGCTGGACATCGGCGGCGGCTTCACAGGCCACTTTGACAGCTGCGGCAACGTCATGTTTGGCGACATCGCCACGACCATCAACGGCGCGCTGGCCGCCCACTTCCCTCCCGAGAGCGGGGTGCAGGTCATCGCCGAGCCGGGGCGCTACTTTGCGGAGACAGCTGGAACACTGCTGACCCCGGTCTACGGCACCCGCGACCGCGTCGACGGCGCGGGGGGCATCAAGAAGGACTACTGGATCACCGACGGCCTCTACGGCAGCTTCAACTGCATCCTGTGAGCCGCAGCCGCCCGCTGCGCTGGCCCCGCGGCGCCCCGCTGGCGCCGCTGGCGCCGCGCCGCGCGGGCACTGCACGCGCAGCGCGCGCTGACGCCGCCGCCGCCGCCGCGCCGCCGCGCGCGTGGCGCGCAGGTACGATGGGCAGAACCCCGAGTACATGGTGCTGCGCTCGCCGGAGCTGCCAGCCCTCGTTGGCGCGCCGCCGGTGTTCACGAGCACGCTGTGGGGCCCGACCTGCGACAGCGCCGACTGCGTCTACAAGGACGTCCCGCTCCCGCTGCTGCGCAACGGCGACTGGCTCGCCTTCCCCAACGCCGGCGCGTACACCGTCGCGGGCGCGTGCGACTTCAACGGCATCGCCATGACCACGCCGCGCTTCTTCTATGTCTACAGCGACCACACCAGCGACGCGCCCGCCGACCCCACGCCGGCCGAGCCCGCCGCCGAGCCCGCCGCCGCGTGACGCGGCGCGGCGCGGCAGCGGCGGCGGCGGCGGCGGCGCCCCGAGACGGCAGCCCGTGCGCAACCGCGCGGAGAGCGCGGCGCCGCGCGCGGGAGCGCATTCGTTTGTTTCGCGGCCGGCGCTGGGCGCGCACCCCGCGCGCCGGCCCGCGCGCACCGGCGCGGCGGCCGGCGGCGGGGGGCGCGGCGCGACGCGCCGCGCCGCGTGCGCGCCACGCGCCGGCGCCGCGCGTCGGAGCAATTATGCAGGGATTCATGCGCGCGGCGGCGCCCCTGTGATCCCGCGGGGCGCCGCCAGCGCGGCGCTGCGCGGCGCGTCTCGGCGCGCCTGCGCAGCGCTGGCGCGCGCTGGTATGGTGCGTGGGGTTTGGCGTCGCCGGCTGGTTGGCTCTCACTGTGGGGATGGGCTCCCCGGCTCCCGGGGGGCGTCGGCAACGGCGTAGCTAGCGCAGTGCACAGCCGCCGGCGCGCACGGGCCGCCGGCGCGCTGCCGCCTGGCAACAGCACGGCACCCTGCGGCAGCGTTTTTGCAGGGCCAGGGGTCGCACGGGCCGGCGGCGCTCCCGCGCGCGCACACGCGCGCGCGTGCCCGCGCCGCCCGCCCGCGCGACGGCTGCAGGACTTGAGCTCTCTCGCACCTGGTGCATTCGCACCTGGTGCATTCGCGCCCGCCGCGAGCCGCCGCACGCGCGTGCGCGCGCGGCCCGGCGCGGCCTTGGGCCCGCGCAGTGGCCCGCCTGGCGGTTTTAGGCTCCGCGCCACGTCTCGTCAGGGGGCCGCCGCGGAGGAACTGCCGCGTGTCTGCAGGACTGACTGTCGTCATCCTCTCATTTCACGCTGCAGCGCGCGCGCTCGGCGTGCGGGCCGCCGCCGTCTGTGCGGCGCGCGACCGACCGATCGCGCCGCGGTTCAGCGTGCGGGGCTGGTGAGCAAGGTAACAAAGCCCCCTCGGACCCCCGCGATCGATCGATTGTCGCCAGGCAATCGTTGCAGCCGCCGAGCGCCGACCCGCTCTGCTGGCTGCCGCTCGGTTACTCGCTCAACTCGCGCTGGTTACTCGCTCAAGTGTGTCGCAGCCCCGCCCGCCGCCCCACGCGGGGCGGCCGGTGGCCTGTGAGGTCCCGTGCGCGGCGTGTGATCTCGCGCAAAGAGAGGTGCGGTGTGATGGGCGGTGCTCGCAGCGGCCCGCCGCGCGCGCCGCCGCCCAGCGGAGGGGGGCCGCGCGCGGCGCGCGTGCCGTGCCGGATTCATGAATCCTGATCAGCTTGTCCCATTTCTTCAGCCGGCCGCCGCCGGCGCAGCAGCACTGCTGGCAGCGCAAGAGCCCAAGCAGCGGCGGCCGCAGCGGCGCGCCGCGCCCCCTCGCCCCACACCTGGCCAAAAACGCACGGTGAGCAAGCAACGCGCACCGACACACGCGCACGCGGCGAATCCAAGTGCGCAGCGACCCTACTGCCCTGTCTGCCTGGCGGGCGCTGTGTGCTGGGCCTGCCCCCTCTTGTCCCCTCTCAGACTCTGAGACTCAGAGGCCCCCGCGGCGCAGCCTCACTTGCCAAACTGCGCGTACCCGCCGCCGCCGCCACCCCCGCCGCTGGCGCGGCCGGCCATGCGCAGGAAATCATCGACGCTCACGAGTTTGCTGCCGTCGCCGGCGTGGGCGTTGAGGTAGCCGCCGCTGGGGAAGGCCTTGTGCCAGTCGAAGCCCGGGCGGCTGCCGGCGAGGGCCTTGGGTGGGAACCTGGCGCGCGGCGATGCGCGCGCGCAGCAGGCGGGCGGGCAGGCGGGCGGGCCGAGGTGGGCCGCCCACGGCGGCGGCGCGGCGCGCGGGCGCGGGTGGGCCGCCCGCGGCGGCGGCGCGGCACGCGGGCCAGGCCAGGGCGGCGCGGGGGGGGGGGGGGGGCGTCCAGCCAGTGACACTCACTCGCCGGGGAAGTTCGCGCCGCCCGCGCGCTTGGCGGGCTGCGCGCCGCAGTCCACGCGCCGGTACTCGATCGGCACCACGCCTGGTCGCAGGCGCGGGCGCGGCGGCGGCGAGGCGGCGGCGAGGCGGCGGGCGGCGGGCGTGGGCCGGCGCCAGCGCGAGGCCGCGGCGCGCGGCGGCGGCGGCGCGCGGCGCTCACCCCACTTCATGTCGGTGAGGGCCTGAAACACCCAGACAGACACGTCCATGTGGTCCTGGCGCGCCGCGGGCGGGGCGGGGCGGGGCGGGCGCCGCGCTCGGCCGGTGGCGCGCGTCGCGCGCTGGGCGCGGCACCGGTGCGCGCGCGCGCGCGCGCGTGCCACCCAGCGCGGCGCGCACCATGTCGCCGCAGCACCAGCGCTTGTTGGAGTAGTAGTTGTTCCTGTAGCCAGCGAGCGAGCCAGCCGCGGCCGTGGCTGGGCGACCGCGGCAGCGGCGGCGGGGCGGCGCGCGCGCGGCGCGCGGCGACGGGCGCGCGGCAGCGCGCGCGCCTGTAGGTGCAGGGGCAGGTGTCTGTGATCTTGAGAATCACCGAGGCCTCGGGGTCGCGGCAGGCGCCGGTGCGGTCGATGGAGTCGCCGTAGCCGTCCCGCAGCACGGCGCTGTCGCAGCGCACCTCGTAGCACGCGCCGCAGCTCCCGCGGTAGTCGGGGTGCGTGTCGGCCAGCGCCGCGACGTTCCAGCCCGTGCCCTGGTCGGGCCACTGGTAGCCCAGGCCGCAGCCTGGCCAGCGGGGGCGGGGCGGGGCGGCAGACGGTCGGGGAGCGCCGGCGGGCCAGGCTTGCGCGCGCGGCGGCGGGCGCGCCGCCGCGCCGTCGGCAGCCGCCGGCACAGCGCGCTCACTGCCGTGGTGGATGCTCCAGTACCAGGGCTCGTTGCCGTAGAACGTCGCGCGGCCGCGCTTCCAGGCGGCGCCCGGGCGCGGCGCGGCCGCCGCCAGCAGCAGCACGGCCAGCGCCGCGTGCAGGGAGAGGGTGGGAGCCATGGCGTGGGTTGGGTGGGGTGAGGGTGAGGGGCGGGGCCGGCGGGCCGCGGAGGCGGGCGCGGGCGGGCGCGGGCGCGGGCGCGGGGGCGCGCGGGGCGGGGCGGGCGCGGGGAGAGGTGAGAGGGCAGCGGGGCCGCACGGGAGCTCTTGGACGCCGGCGGGGGGCAGCGAACCGGCGCTGCGCGGCCCGCCCGACCCGGGCACTCGCGGTCTCCCCCAGCCCCGCGCGCCCGCGCGCCGGGTGCGACGGGCCGCGCTGGGCGCCGTGCGCTGCCTCGCGCATCGCCGGCGCTGCCGAGGTGCCGGCGCGGCCGCGCGGCGGCGCTGGCGGCGGCCCGGCGGAGGGAACGGGCGCCGCGCGGCGGCCGGGCCCCCGCGGCGCGCGCTGCTGCGCGTGGAGGCGTGCGGCGGCCCGCCTCCTTGCCCCAGGAGGCGCCGCTGTGCGTGGGCGCTGCTGGAACGGTCGTTTTTGCTCGCGCGCACCTCCTTGATGAGCTGGTTGAGCGCGTCGCCGACGCCGAGTCAGCTGGGCAGGATGAGGCGGGTCTGCGTCCAGGCAGGACCGTCGTCCGCTGGAGCGCAGTCCAGGGCGCGGGCCGACGGCGCGCGGCGGGCGGCTGCCGAGCGTGAGGCTCCGGCGCGCAGTCAACCCGTGGTCAAACTCAGCGCGCAGTCAACTCGCGCTCCGGCGCCACTCACGCCGAGCCGTCGCGCGAGGCTCGAGCATTCGTGCGTTACAGCCGGCCAGCTGCGCGTGCTTGCACGCCATGCGGTGGGTGCACTGCAGCGCCTGACGGACGCTCGGCCCCGCCATCCCTGCCGGCGGCCCGCGCCCGGCCGACGCCGGTGCCGCCCGCCCTCGCCTGCCGCCCCCGAAATGTGCATGTCAATGCCAATGAATACTCTGCTGCGCGCCACGCTGCGCCCGCCGCGCCTGCCGCCCCCTCCCCCCTGCCGTGCGCCAGGTCGACGCCCCGTCAGGGCCCGCGCGCTCGCGCTCAGCCCGTGTTGCGCATGCCCGCGGCGATGCCGTTGATGGTGATGAGCAGCGCCTCGCGCAGCCGCGCGTTGCGCGGGTCGGCGCGCGCGCGGCGCAGCACCTCCACCTGCGGCGGCGCGGCGGCGGGTGGGCGCCGGCCGCACGGCGCGCCGCAGCGGCCGAGCGGCAGCGCACGTGGCGCGGCGCGGCGCGGCGCGGCGCGGCCCCGTTTCCATGCGTGCGTGCGCTCACCTGCAGGATGTTGATCGGGTCGATGTAGGGGTTGCGCATCTCAATCAGCCGCCGCAGCGCGGGGTTGTCCTGCAGCAGCCGCTCGTGGCCCGTCACCTGCGCGCGGCGCGCGCCGTGCGGGCCGGGCCGGGTCGAGTTCTGTCAGGCGCGCGCGCCGGCCGGGCCTCGCAGGGCGGCGGCCGGGAGGGCCGGCCCCCGCCGCGGGCGCGCCGCGCGCCGCACGCACCTCGCAGATCGCGCGCACGGTGTCTGTGAACTTTTGGCGCAGCTCGCTGCCGAGCTTCTTGCCGGCGGCATCGTCGACGAGCACGTCGTCGTAGAGGCCCGCGATGCGCATGTCGGCCTTGGCCAGGATCATCTCAATCAGGTCCACCGTCGCCGCAAAGAAGGGCCACTCCTCGTACATCTTCTGCAGCTCCGCCTTCTTGCCCTGCGCGCGGCGCGGCGCACGCGGGGCAGGGGCGGGGCGGGGCGCGGGGAGAGGTGAGAGGGCAGCGGGGCCGCACGGGAGCTCTTGGACGCCGACGGGGCGCGGCGAACCGGCGCTGCGCGGCCCGCCCGACCCGGGCACTCGCGGTCTCCCCCAGCCCCGCGCGCCCGCGCGCCGAGTGCGACGGGCCGCGCTGGGCGCCGTGCGCTGCCTCGCGCATCGCCGGCGCTGCCGAGGTGCCGGCGCGGCCGCGCGGCGGCGCTGGCGGCGGCCCGGCGGAGGGAACGGGCGCCGCGCGGCGGCCGGGCCCCCGCGGCGCGCGCTGCTGCGCGTGGAGGCGTGCGGCGGCCCGCCTCCTTGCCCCAGGAGGCGCCGCTGCGCGTGGGCGCTGCTGGAACGGTCGTTTTTGCTCGCGCGCACCTCCTTGATGAGCTGGTTGAGCGCGTCGCCGACGCCGAGCCAGCTGGGCAGGATGAGGCGGGTCTGCGTCCAGGCAAAGATCCAGGGGATGGCGCGCAGGTTGTGCACGCTCGCGCCGACCTTGCGCCGCGCGGGGCGGGAGCCGATGTTAAGGTTGCCCAGCTCGCTCTCGGGCGTCGCGGCGCTGAAGTAGCTGATGAAGTGGGGGTGCTCAAACACGACCGACCTGCGCGGCGCGGCACGGCGAGCGCGCGGCACGTGAGCGCGCGGCAGCGGCGCGTCAGCGACGGCGCACGTGTGCTGTGCTGCGCTCCGCGCGTGCTGTGTGTGCTCCGTGCTGCGGCGCGGCCGCGCCCGCGGCGGCGCGGCGCGCCTGTATGCGCGGCACGAGAGGTCGCCGAGCAGGTTCATGTTGTCGCGCCACGCCTCGACGCGCGGCGCGCTCGGGGGCTTGATGCTCGCGAGCAGCACGGCGGTGGTGTAGATCTCGAGCTGGTTCTGCGCGACGATGGGGATGCCAAACTTGGCCTGCACCATCTCGCCCTGCTCGGTGATGCGGAACTGGCCCTCCACGCTGCCGGGGGCCTGCGACTGGATCGCGAGGTACGTCGGCCCGCCGCCGCGGCCGACCGTGCCGCCGCGGCCGTGGAAGAGGTTGAGCTTCACGCCCGCGCCCTTGGCGATCGACACGAGGCTCTCCTGGGCGCTGCGCGCGGGAGAGGCGGGCGGGAGCGGGCGGGCGAGGCGGCGGGAGGGGTGTTGGGGAGAGGGCAGGGCGTGCAGGGCGGGCGGGCGCGCGCGCGCGGCCGCTGCGCGCGCGCCGCGCGCGGCCGGCTGCTGGCGCTGGCGCGGGCATGCGCTGGCGCAGGCGTCGCGCACCGGTAGAGCGCCCAGTTGGCGGCGAGGCGGCCGGCGTCCTTGCCGCTGTCGCTGTAGCCGAGCATGACCTCCTGGTGGTTGTCGTGCACGGTGCGCAGGTGGGCGCGGTACCAGGGGTTGTCAAACAGGCGCCGCATGACGCCCGCCGAGGCGTCGAGGTCGCCGAGCGTCTCAAACAGCGGCACCACGCGCAGCGAGTTGGCGTGGTCCGGCGCCTTGCCCGTCTCCGCCGCGACCTGCGCCGCGCGGGCGCCGCGGGTCGCGGGTGGGCGCGCGGCCGGGCGGGCGCGCGGCGCGGCGCGGCGCGGCGCGGCGCGGCGCACCATGAGGCGCGCCTCCTTCTGCAGCAGCTCCACCGCCAGCACGTCGCTCGCGGCCTGGCTCATGCTGATGACGTACGCGGCGAGGCTGCTCGTGCCGAGGCGCGCCGCGACGCGGCACGTGTCCAGCACCTCGCGCACCTGCGCGGCGCGGCGCGCCGGCAGCGGCGCGCGCGTCGGCCCCGGCGCGCGGGCGGCAGCAGGCGCGCCGCGCCGCCACCAAAGCGCCGCCGCCGCGCCGTGCCGCCGCCGCGCCGCTCTGACGCCCCACCTCGTCTGTCATGGGCATGTTGAGGGGGATGAGGGGCCGCCGCGTCTCGAGCTCGCGCGTGAGCCACTCGCACTTGGTGTCCTCGTCCCAGGCCTTGTACGAGCCGTACCCCAGGTGCGTGGTGACCGCGTCGAGCGCGTCGGCGTGGCGCGTCGACTCCTGGCGTATGTCCAGCTTGAGCAGGGACATGCCGAAGCTGTACACGCGGCGGATGAGGTCCAGCAGCCGCCCGTCGGCGATCATGCCGCCCCCGCACTCCCACAGCGACCTGCGTGACGCCGGCGACGCGCGGCGCGCGGGCGGGGGGACGCGCGTGACGCGCGGCACGCGCGCGGCGGCAGCGCCGCCGGCCGAGGGGCCCCGCGCCGGCCGGGGTGGCCCCGCGCGCCGCGCAGCGCGCCCCGCGCGGCCCGCCCGCGCCCCCGCGCGCGCCGCGCACCAGTAGACGGCAAGCAGGGGCTGCGCGAGCTGCTGCTCGTGGGAGTACCAGTCGTCGTCGTCGTCGCCGCCGCCGTGCAGGGGCCCGTCGGCGGCGCCGTTGAGCATCTCCTCCATGCGGCGCCGCGTGTTGAGCAGCTTGCGCCGCACCTCGCCCAGGACCACGCGGTAGGGGTGCGCGCCGGTGTGGTGCTGCTTGTGCGCCTTCTTCAGCGCCTCGGTCGTGGTGCGGCTGTAGAAGCGCCGGCGCTCCGCGCCCGTCGGCGGCGCGGCGTCGCCGGTGAAGTGCGCCTGCAGCGCGTTGACGCGCACGCTCTGCGAGCGCAGCTTGTGCAGGTCCTGCCAGCTGCCGCCGAGGCCGGGGCCGGCGCCGTCGTCGCTCGCGCCGCCCGCCGCGCCGGCGAGCGCGGGGACCTGGGACGGCGGCGAGAGCGGGCCGTCCTCGGCGGCGCCGCCGGCCGAGGAGAACGTGGCGCCGCCGCCCGAGGACGAGGGGTCGGCGCGCGGCGTCGCGGCGGCGCTGCTCGAGTCGTCGCCGCCCAGCGCAAAGTTGACCTCGCTGCCGCCCTCGGGGTCCTGGCCCGGCAGCTCGTGCGGCACGGTCACGCTCGCCTCGCTCGCCAGCGCCACGCTCTCGCCCGCCGCGCCGGGCCGCGTGCCCATGACCATGCCTGCCGCGCGGCGCGGCGCGGCGGGGAGGCCTGAGCGGCGCGCGGCGGGGGCGGCGCAGCAGCCGCCGCCGCCGCCGCTGCCGTCGCGGCCGCTGCGAGCGCACGCGCGCGCGCACCGTCGGGCAGCTGGCCGTCGCTGTTGGCGGCGTGCGTGAACATGGCGAGCTTCTGCGCCGCCGCGTCGACGACGTCGTCGCGGTGCCGCGCGTCGTCCATGATCTCCCGCGCCATGCGCCACACGTCGTCGCTGCACTGGCTCATCGACAGCTGCAGCGGGCGCGGGCGGCGCGCGGCGCGGGCGGCACGCATGGGCCAGGGCGCGCGGCGCGCAGCACACGGTCCGCCGGCGGCGCGGCGCGCAGCACACGGCCCGCCGGCGGCGCGGCGCGCAGCACGCGGCGCGGCGCGCGCGCGCGCGGGCGGGCGGGCGCTGGCTGGCTGGCGCGCACCTCGAAGCGCAGCACATCGACCTCGCGCAGGTAGAGGTCGGCGGCCATCCAGCGGCTGAGCGCGACGACGTGGTGCGTCGTCTGCGCGGTGACGTTGGGGTTGCCGTCGCGGTCGCCGCCCATCCAGCTGCCAAACTTGATCGGCGTCGCGTTGAGCGGCAGCTCCCGCCCCGTGTGCTTCTTCAGCGCCGCGCTCAGGCGGCGCAGGAACGACGGCACCGCCGCCCACAGGCTCTGCTCCACCACGTGCAGCCCGCCGCGCGCCTCTGCGGGCGGGGGCGCGCGCGTGCGCGGTGGGCCACCGCCGCCGCCGCCGCCGCCGCCGCCGCCGCCGCCGCCGCCGCCGCGCCAGCCGCCGCCGCTGCAAGCGCCGCCGCCGCCGCCGGCGCTCACCATCCACGGGCGTGGGGCGCTGGCGGCGCAGCTCGTCGGTCTGCCACAGCGCCGTGACCTCGCGCACGAGGTCCTGGATCACGCTGTCCCGCTCCTCCGAGGTCAGGTCGGGCCGGTCGTGCTGCGTGAGCAGCGCCGCGATCTTGCTGTGCTTGTACTGCAGCGTGCGGCGGTTGACCTGGGTCGGGTGCGCCGTCAGCACGATCTCCACGGTCTGCGGCGCCGCGCGGAGGAGCGGGCGGGCGGGCGGGCGGACAGGGTCAGCGGGGCGCGCCGGCGCCTGCTGCGGCCCACCAGCACGCGCGGCCCGCCCGGCTGCGCCGCCGGGCGCGCCGCCGGCAGCTGCGCGCCCGCCGGCAGGTGTGCGCGCCTGGTGTGTGATTTCGTGGTAGAGGTCGTCCGGGTCGACGCCCTCCGTCACGAGGCGCTCAAACGTCTCGTCGCAGGTCTTGGGGTTCTTGCCCTCGTTGCGCGCGCGCCGCACCCTGCGCAGGAGGCCGGCCGCGGGCGCTGAGCGCGGGCGCCGGCGCTGCTGGCGGAGCTAGCACTGCTGGCGCTGCTGGCGCCGCCTGCGTGCCGCCGCCGCGCTCGGCGCGCCGCGCCGCGCCGCGCCTGTGGTGCAGTTCGGCGATGCTCGTGAGGCTCAGGTAGTGCCCCAGCGCGCGCGTGAGGGGCATGGCCTCATCCAGGCTCATGTTCATGAGCTCGTCGGCCATGCGCTGCGAGAGCATGCGCGAGGCGCCCTGCGGGGCGGCAGCAGCAGCAGATGCCCGGGGCACTCAGGCGCCGCCCGTGGCCTAGGCGGGCCGCGGCGCGGCCCAGCTGCGGCGCGGGGGACGGCCAGGCCTCCACGCGCCGCTGGGGGCGCGCGCTGGCGCGTGGGGCCCCTAGGGCTGTTGCTCTGCGCCCGGTGATGGCCCGCACCGCATCGTTTTTGTTGGCCAGCTGCGCCGCGCATTGTGCGAGGCTGCGGATGCGTTCGATCTTGCTGAACAGCTCCGTGCCGACCTCGGCCTTGACGCAGTCGTCGAGCACCGCGCCGAGCAGGTTGCAGTCGTCGACCAGGCCCGCCAGGTTGTAGTTGGTGGCCGCGTAGCCAAAGTCATCGGTCGAGTCCGTCATGGCGCCGTCTCCCGCGCGGCCGCGCGGGCCTGCGCGCGCTCAGCGGGCCAGGCGGGGGCTGCTGCCTGGGGAGAGCTGCCTGGGCTTTCTGGCGGCGTGGGCGTGGGGCGCGATGGGTCTGCGGGGTGTCTGCTGGGGTGCAGGACTGAGCGGCGGCGGCCGCAGCGCGCAGCAGCACTCCAGCGGGCGGCGGCGGGGAGTTGACGCCCCGCGCCCAAAGCGCGGCGGAGGCCTAAACGCGGAGTGAGCGCGTCTTCGCGGACCACAGGCCGTCACCGTCGACTCGGCGCACGCCGCCAGATTCGCTCGAGCGGCGGCGGGGAGGGGAGCGCCCGCCGCGCCTGGCGCGGCCGCAGCGCACGCCGCCGCGCCGCGCGCCCGCTGCCGACGACGATCACTTCTTCTTCTGATCGTCGGGCAGCAGGCGCTCGTAGATGCGCTGCGCCTTGGCCTTGTCGCCGGTCTTGTACGCCAGCGTCATCTCCGCGCGCAGCAGCTGCGCGGGGCGGGGCGCGGAGCGGCGCGGCGTCGGCCGGCCAGCCCTGGCCGGCAGCGCGCGCCCCCGCCGCCGCCCGAGCGAGCCGCACCTCCTGGTCGCGCATGTCCTTGGCGCGGTCGGTGTGCTTCAGCACCACGTACGCCTCGTTCAGCCGCCCCTCCGCGATGCGCCGCCGCTCCTCGGCGCGCGCCTTTGCGAGCGCCGCCTCGTCCGCGCGCGCGTCAAACGCGGCGCCCGCGCCCGCGCCGGCGGCGGCGCCGCCCGCGCCGCGCGCCTTGGCCGCCTCGCTGCGCTGCCACGCGTCCAGGTCGTAGTACTTCCTGCGCGGCGGCACGGGGCGGGGGGCGCTCGGCGCTGGCCTGGCGCTCGCCTGCGCCGCCAGCGGCGCGTCGCGCGCGCCCCGCCGCCCTGTGCCCCGCCGCGGCGCACTTGTCTGGCAGCGTGCCGGTGTTGAAGTCCTCGACGTACTGCGCCCACAGCGCCTTCTCGTCGGCCTTGCCCAGCACCTCCAGGTTGGCGCCCTTTGCCTCGGTCGCCCAGAGCATGAACTCCGCCTCCTTGGTGTGCTGGTCGCCCTCGCGCAGGTAGCCGTAGCGACCAAAGTCCTGCGCGCGCGCGCGCGCGCGCGGCGCGGGGCGGGACGGGGGCGGGGGGCGTGGAAGGGAGGCGAGGGCGTGAGCGAGGCGTCGGCGGGGCGCGCTGCCCCGGCGCGGCGGCGCCGCACCTCGGTGTGCGTGAGCTTCTGGCGCGCCTTGCGGTCGCCGCCGCCGTCGTCGTCGGAGCTGCTGCCGTCGTGCCGCCGCTTCTTGCGCCTGTCCCGCTTCTCCTTCTTCTCCTTGCCACGCTTGCTGCTCTTGCTCCTGTCCTTCTTGTCCTTTTTCTCCTTTTTGCTGCTGCTGCGCCGCCGCCGGCTCTCCTTGCCCTGCGCGCGCGGGGCGCGCCGCGGCGGCGTGGGCGCGCCGCCGCGCGGCCGCAGCAGCGCCGCGCCCGCGCGCCCGCGCACCGCCGCCGCCGCGGCGCGGCGCGCGCGCCTTCTTGTCGCCTCTGCTGCCGTCGCTGTCGCTGCCGCTGCCGCCGTCGTCGCTGCTGCCGCTGCTCTTGCTCGGCGCGGGCCCGCCGCCGCCGTCCTCTGCGCCGCTGTCGTAGCCCTCGATCGCCTCGCGGATCTTCTTGCGCTTCTGCGCGACCCCGCGTGGGCGCGGCGCGCGTGGGCGCGGCGCGCGGCGCGCAGGGCAGGCGGCGCAGGCGGCGCCGGTGGCCGCCGCGCGGCACCTGCGCCGCCGCGCGCGCAGGGGTACGCACCTTGTTGAGGGCGTTGACCTTGTCCAGGTGCGCGACCTGGAAGCTGCGCAGCATCGCGACCGCGCGGTCGATGTCCCACTCCGCCTTGGCGAGCGCGAGCGCGCGCACAACGTCGCCCTGCTGCGGCATCAGCTGGCGCAGCTTCTCCATGGCCACCGTCTCCTTCTGCTGCTGCACCTTGGCCGCGTGCTGCTGGACCTGCGGGGCGCCGCGCGGGCGGCGGCGGCAGCGGCGGCGTGGGCGGCCCGCCGCGAGCAGCGAGCTGCGGCAACGCAGCCGGCGCGCCGGCGCCGCCGCCGGGCCGGGGGTGCGCTGCGGGGCGCCTGGGCTCGGCGCTGGGCGGGCAGCGGGGCCGGGGCGGCGCAGCAGCGCAGCAGCGCGCGGCCGCCGGCGCCGCCGCCGGCGCCGCCGGCGCCGGCGCCGCGCCGCGCGGCGCACCAGCGACTCGCCGCGGTTGTCCGCGTCGCCCGGCGCGCCCCGCGTGTAGATCATGTCGGGGGCCGCCATGGCGCCCCGGCGCGCGCAGGCGCCCAAGAGCGGGGGCCGAGCTCGCGTTCGCTCGCGTGCAAAAGGAGGAGGGTGGAGAAGGTCAGGCGATCGTGCTGTGGCCTGGGAAAGCTTGCGGGGCGGCCGCTGTTGCGCGCGGCGACCGCGCGGCGAGACTTTGCGCCGCCACACCCTGGCCGAGCGCCGCCGGGTGCCGCCGCTGTCGCACGGGCCGTGGTCCGCAGTCCACATCCCCTTCGTCGGCGAGCGGTGGCCCCCGGGTCGCGCCGGCACCGCCACGCCCCGCAGCGCGGCGTGCTGCTGCTGCTGCCGCGTCCCGCCGCGCGCTCCGCCGCACGCGGTCACCCCCGCCGCTCGCGGCCATGGAGCGGCAGATGGCGGCGTTCTCTCTCGACGACAGCCCGCCGCCAGGCGCCCCCAACCCCTTTTTCGGCGCCGGCGCTGACGCGGCGCCCGCCGCGCCCGGGGAGCCGCAGCAGCAGGAGCTGGGCCTGGCGACCATCAGCCTGACCGATGACGAGTCGGACCTGCCTGCTCCAGCGCCGCCGGCACGGCCATCCACCGCGGGCGCCGCGCCGCCGGGCGGCAGCAGCGGCGGCGGCGGCGGCGCGCCGGACGCAGCCGCGCCGCCGGGCAGCGGCGGCGGCGCGCCCGACGCCGCCGCGCCACCAGGCAGCAGCAGCAGCAGCGGCGGCGGCGCGCCGGGCGCGGTGCCGCTGCTGCCCGGCGGCGGCGGCGCGCCGGGCGCGGTGCCGCTGCTGCCCGGCGGCGGCGGCGCGCCGGACGCAGCGCCGCCGCTCGGGGGCAGCGACCCGAGCGAGCTGCAGGTCAAGGTGTGGGTGCGCGACCCCGAGCGCGGCGAGCGCCGCGGCGGCGGCGGCGTCGGCGCCGCGCTCGGCGGCGGCGGCGGCGTGACCTACCTGGTGCGCACGCACACGACGGCCAGCGCCTACGTGGCGGCCTCGCCCGCGGCGGCGCTCAATGCGGACGGCCTCGCCGCGTTTGACGTGCGCCGGCGCTTCGCCGACTTTTCGGCCCTGCACGGCCTGCTGCGCGCGCACCACCGGGGGCTGTTCCTGCCGCCGCTGCCGGACAAGGGCGCGCCGCTGCTGCTGGACGGCGTCTTTGAGCGCAACACCTTCCTGCGCCGCGCCGACCTGCAGGCGCGCGCGGGCCGCCGCGCGGCGCCGGCCCCGCGGCGCCGCCCGCCGACCTCCCCCTCCCCTTCCGCCCCCTCCCCGCGCAGGCTTACATCTGCGCCGTGGCAAACCACCCGGCGCTGGTCAGCAGCGAGGAGCTCGTGCTGTTCCTCACCTCCGCTGGCGACCTGGCGGTGTGCGCGCGCTGGCAGCAGCTCGCCGCGCGGCCGACCCCGGCGCTGGACATGCTGATGGGCCTGCTCGGCCAGCAGCAGCAGCAGCAGCAGCAGTCGTCGCAGCCGCAGCAGCCGGCAGGCGGCGGCGGGCTGGGCGTGATGGCGCGCATGCGGCACTCCCTGCTCAGCGCGGTGCAGCCGCGGGCGGCGGCGCACGAGCTGTCGGCGGAGGAGCTGCAGCTGCGCCAGGCCAAGGAGTCGCTCAAGTGCGGGCGCGAGGCGCTGCCGGGGCCGTGCGCGGCCGCCTGACCGCGGAGCTCGCGCGCGCAATTGACGCCGCCGCCGCCGCCGCCGCCGCCGCCGCCGCCGCCGCCGCTGCCAGGGAGCTGCAGCGCCACCTCTCTGCGTGCGTCGCGGTCGTGCGCAGCCTGGTGGGCCACCTGGAGGCGAGCGCCGACGACTTTGGCGATCTGGGCCGCGCGTTCAACGCCATGGCTCGCTCTGAGGAGGCCGCCGCTGCGCGGCAGGGCCGGTACACGGCCGCCGGCAGTGGCTGCTCGCAGCGCGCCGCCGACCTGCAGCAGCTCGGCTTTGTGGCGGCGCGGCACGCCACAGTGGAGAAGCAGGTGCGGCGCCGCGCCGCTTGTGGGGGGCCGTCCGGGAGCGGTGTGCGTCGCCGCGCAGCCGCTGCCGCGGGCGCGCGACCCGCAGCGGCGGCCGACTCGCACCTCGACCCTCCTCCCCTGAAACGCCCGCGCCGGCCGCGCCGCCCGCCCGGCCTCGCGCCGCGCCGCGCTAGTTTGTGCTGCGCGGCGGCGCGGCGCTGGTCTTCCTGCACGACTGGGCGGTTCTGGTGCCCGAGGCGGTCGCCACGCTAGAGGAGCGCGAGGCCGCGCTGGATGCGGTGCACCGCCTGGCCGACGAGCTCGCGGACAAGCGCGGCGCGGCCGCCCGCGCCGCCGCGGCGCTCGGGCCCGCCGCGCCGGGCGACAGGCGGCTGGCGGCGCTGGGGGCCGCCGCGGACGCGGTGCAGGTGCGCGGCGCGCGGCGCGGGCGGCGCGCGGCGCGGCCGCTGGCTGCCTGCGGCGGCGGCGGTGGGGCTGCGCAGTCACGCCCGCTTGCCGTGCGCAGGCACGGCTCGACGCCGCGCGTCAGACGTACGCGCTGCTCAAAGACCGCAACGAGAGCGAGCTCGTCCGCCTGAGCCTGCAGCAAGCGCTCGACTACCGGCAGCACCTGCGGCGATTCGCGGCCGCGCAGGCGCAGGTCGCGGCCGCCGCCGCCGAGCTGTGGGGCGGGCTCGCCGAGGCGCTGGGCAGCGAGGGCGGCTGACGCGGCGCGCAGGCACGACGCGGTGCGTGTCGTGCTGTAAACCTCGGCGGGTGCGGCCTGTGCGGCGGCCGGCGCGGCGGTCAAGGCGGAGCAGCGCTGGCGGCGTCGGGACTACGCGGATTTGACTACGCGGATTTGAGCCCCTTACGGGGCGCCACCCGCGCCACGCGGCGACGCGGCGGCCGGCACGCGTGATGCGGGCTGACGCGGCCGCAGTGCGTGAAGCGAGGTTTACGACGCCGTGCCCGCCAATCCGACGAGGCTCAATTCTGAGACAGCGTGGCGCACGCCCCGCACGCCCGCCCAGACCGAAGGACGCGCCCGCGCGCAGACCACCCCAGCACACAGAGCCTCGAGAGGCAGACCACGCGCGTCGGGGGAGGCAGGCGCGCGCACCGCGACCCCGGGCGGCCAGGCGCAGCCGCGTCGCCCGGCCGCGCGGCTATCATGTCGGCGCTGTCGGTGATGTCGGGGACCTGGGAGGGTGCGGGCGTGGCGGCGCAGCTGTTCGCGGGGGGCCTTCCCCCGGGCAAGGCGCGCCGGGCCGGCGTCGCGGTGCTCTCGTGCCCGCCCCGATCGTCCCTGGACGCTTCGGACGTCAGCAGCGTGGAGGCGCTGCCCTTCATGACGTTCGTCGGCGGCGCGCAATCGCTCGCGGGGGGCGCCTGCAGCGGCGCCGCGACGCCGCGCGCGCGGCCGGAGCAGCGAGGCTCGCCCCACCCGCCCAGCCCCGCGGCGCCGCGGCCCGGGCCGGCGGCCGTCAAGGCGGGCGGCGGCGCGCCGGCGGGCGCGGCGCCGCCGCGCAAGGGCCAGGGCTACCGCCGCCTGTGGCAGATGGTGTCGCGCGTGCAGCGCGGCGAGCGCCTGGGCGACTCGTCCGGCGCCCGCGAGGACGTCACGGTGCGCCGGCGCCGCGCTGCACGCCCGCGCTGGCGCCGACGCTGCGCGCGCGCCAGCCGCCGCCCGCCGCCCGCCGCGCGCGCCGACGCCGCCGCGCCCCGCGGACCCGCGCGCGCGCGCCGCAGGTTGAGGACCTCATCCGGGTGGTGCAGCAGACGCCGGCGGGCGCCTCCGCCGTCGACGTGGTCGCGCCGGGCCTCGCCTACCTCGACTCGCGCGCCGTCGCGGCGCTGCTCAAGGGCCTCGGCAAGTCGGGCCTCGGCACGCGCGCGGTGGAGATTTTCGACTTCCTGCGGTGCGCGCGCGCCGCCCGGCAGCGCGCGCGCCGGCCGCGGCCCGGCGGCGGGCGGGGTGCGACGGCCCGCGACGCCGCTGCGCAGGGCGCTCGCGCACGACCACGAGCTGTCCGGCCTGGCCGACGTCTTCACCTACACCACCATGATCGCGCAGTGCAACAGCCACCACCAGCTGCGCCGCGCGCTCGAGCTCGTCGCCGAGATGCGCAGCCGCGCCGTGCCGCTGGTGCGGCGGCGCGCCCGCGCGCCCGCTCGCACCGCCGCCGCCGCCGCCGCCCGCGCGAGCTGGGGCGCCGCCCACGCGCGCGCGCGCGCCGCCGCCGCTGCCGCCGTCAGAACGTGCACACGTACAGCGCGCTGCTCAACGTGTGCCTCAAGGCCAACGAGCTCGACCTGGGCCTGGATGTGTACGCCCAGATGCTGGCCGAGGGCTGCGCGCCCAACCTGGTGACCTTCAACACCCTGCTCGACATCCACCACAAGGCCGGGCGCTGGGGCGACGCGGTCGCCATCCTGGACCAGCTGCGCCACCAGGCGCGCGCGCGCGCCGCGCGCCCGGCCGCCGCGCCGCACCGCGCCGCGCGCGGGGCGCTCACGCCGTCGCCGCGCCGCGCCGCGCGCGGGGCGCTGACGCCGGCGCCGCGCCGCGCGGCGCTCGCTCTGCCCCGCCGCAGCAGAACCTCAAGCCCGAGGCGCGCGCGTACAACGCGGTCATCAACACCTGCAACGCGGCGGGGCGCTACGCCGAGGGCGCGGCCGTGCACGAGGCGATGCTGGCCGCGGGCGTGGAGCCCAACGCCGCGACGTACGGCGCGGCGCTCACGTCGTACGCGCGGTCGGGCCAGCTCGACGCGGCGCTGTCGCTCTTTGGCATCATGGCGGCGCGCGGCCACGAGCGCGGCGCGAGCGCGTACGCCGCCGTCCTCGCCGCGTGTGAGCCCGCCGGCAGGTGCGACGCGGTGCACGGCCGCGGCGCGACGCAACGCGCGCGGCGGCCCAGCTGCCCCCCCCCCCCCCACCACCTCCACACACACGCGCGCGCACCGCCGCCGCCGCGCAGGTGGGACGTGGCGCTGGAGCTGCTGCAGCAGATGGAGCGCGAGGGCGTCCGCCCGAGCACGGCGTGCCTCACGGCGGCGTTGACCGCCTGCCTGCGCGGCGGCCAGCCCGCGCGCGCCGAGGCGCTGTTTGAGCGCATGTGCGCCGTGGCCACGCCCGACGCGGCGACGTTCAACGCCCTCGTGTGCGTCTACGCCCGCCTCGGCAAGGCGCGCGAGGCGGTGCACGTGCTCGAGGCCCTGCTGCGCGGCGGGCAGTGCGTCGACCCGCCCGCCCGCGACGCCGCGATGGACGCGTGCTGGGCGACGGGCGTGGTGGAGCTGCAGCGCTACGCGGTGCAGCTGCACGACGCCGCGCACGCGCAGGGGCTCCACCACGCCGCGGTCGCTGAGCGGGTGCGCGAGGACGCCGCGCGCGCGCGCTGCCCGCGCGCACAGCCCCCCGCACGCCGCGGCGAGCCGCCACCGACGCGGCCCCGCCTGCCGCGCCCACAGGCCTGCCCCGAGGGCAACCTGCTGGAGGTGCAGCTGCCCAGCGGCCCGCCCCACGTCGCGCTCATCGGCCTGCTGCACGCGCTGCGCGAGCTGCGCAACCACGGCGCCGCCACGCTCGCCGCGCCGGCGATGGCCAAGGTCGTGCTGCGCCTCGCGCTGCAGGGCCAGGACGCGGCGGCGATGCACCGCGTGCTCGCCGGCCAGCTCGCCGCCACGGGCGCGCCGTTCACGCTGCTGCCCGCGCCCGGCGGCGCGGACGAGCTGCGCTTTGGCGCCGACGCGCCGGCGGTGGCCGAGTGGCTGCGCGGCGGCGCGCTCGCGGCGGCGCTGGGCGTGCTCGCCCTGCCCGGCCGCGGCGTGGACGGGATGCTGGCGGCGCAGGAGGACGCGCAGCGCGAGATCAAGTGCCGCCAGGCGCTGCTGTCGGTGCAGGCCTTCGAGGCGAACGCCGGGGTCGACCCGGCGGCCATCCCGCCGGCGCTGCTGGTGCAGCGCGGCGAGCTGGTGCAGCTGCTCCTGCGCGCCGCGCCCTGCCTGGGCCTGCCGGCCGAGGCGGGGCACGACGCGGCGCAGCTGCTCGACCGCGTGCTCGCGAGCGGCCTGGCCAGCTGCGACGGCGGCCGGCTGCTCGCGGGCGCGTGCCTCGCGCTGCTCGCGCCGGGCGGCGCCTCCAGCATGGGCATGCTGGCCGCCGTCTTCCAGGCCTCGCCGCAGGCGCTGCTGCTCGCGGCGGGCCAGGTCCGCGCGCTGCTCGGCGGCCGCGGCGCCGCGATCAGCGCGATGCGCGTGCTGCGCCTGCTGGTGGAGCGCCTCGGCGTGGAGGGCGACGACGCCGCGTCGACGCGCCACGTCGCCGGCCAGGCGCTCGCGGTGGCCTGCCGCGCGGCTGCGAGCCCCGCGTTTGTGGGCGTGCCGCCGTCGGTCGCCGCGGTCGCCGTGCTCTACGCGAGCCGCGCCGCGGCGGGGCTGCTGCCCGCCTGGCCCGCCGCGCTGGCCTCGCTCACGGGCTTCCCGGAGGGCAGCGAGCTGCTCGCGCCGTACGTCGAGGCCGCGATGCAGCTCGTGCTGGAGGCGCCGGCGTGAGCCGCGTGGGCGGCGGGCACGGGGGGCAACGTGTGGGCAAATCTCCGCGAGTGGTTGAGGGGTCTTTCAATGCGCGCGCGAAACCCGTGCGCTGGCACTGGCGCACGCGCGTTTGCGGGCGGGCTTTGGCTTAGCTGTTTGAACTACCTCAACCAACTCAACCAATCGGTGCATCGGTGCACGCCGGGGGGAGGGGAGGGGGGACTGCTTTGGAGCCGATTGGCGTGCACTGCCCAGATCGTGCGCGCCCGCGGCCATGCGTGCGCGCGTCGCGCGACGCACAGTAGTACCATCTCGGGGCGGGGCGGGGCGCGCCCCAGCCGAAGCACTGCCGTGTCTGGAAACCTCAAGCGTGGAACACCGCGCCGCCGCCGCTTGTGGCGGGTGCGTCGCAAGCCCCGGCGGCGGAACGAAACAACGCCGTTGCGGCTCGCAGCAACCATTGACCCTCACCTTGCATTCACGGCGGCCGCACGGCGCCGCTCATCACCATCGTCACCATCATCACCATCACATCAGCCCCACCGCCACACCTTGTCTCAGGCACCTTTTGGGCGCGCCGCCCGGTGCGCGGCGCGCCGCCCGCTTGCTCGCCCGGCGCGCGGCGCTTGCCGCCTGCCGCGGCCTTCCCAACACCTGATGGCGCGGGCGACCCACGTCGCAAGAGGGGGCGACCGTTGCCCCACGGCTGCTGTGGTCGGACCGGGATCCTCACCGCCTCTCCGCCGCCTGCGAGACTGCTTTGGTCTGCTTCTGCTTCTGCTTCGCCGCCATCCATCCATCCTTCACCGCACCACCTTCCTGGTTTTGCCAGGCCGCCCCTTCTCCTGCCTCCCAAGGCCCCCACGGGTCGCACTGGCCATCATCCGCATCTGCACGACTGACTGCTGCTGCTCGCGCTCGTGCGTTGCCGTGCGAGTCGACTGTAACCTGCGCCGCCCCGACACCGCCAGCGCTGCTCCGCCTTCACCGCGCCGGCCGCCGCACAGGCCGCGCCAGCCGCGCGCAGGCGCGCGCGCCAGCGCTGCGCAGCTTATGATCATTGAACCTAGTACTGGCCCGTGTTCCACATCCAGCCGAGGCAGCCGTCGGCCTCCCTGCTCCCCGCGCTCGCGGCCGCCTTTAGAAACCGCACCGCCTCCTGCACATCGGCGCGCGTGCCCTCGCCGTCCAGCGACAGGTAGCCCAGCACCAGCCCCGCCTGCTGCACCACGCGCGCGGCGAGCCCGCCGCCGCCGCCGCCGCCGCCGCCGCGGGCGTCGCCGGCCGGCGCCGCCGCGGGGCCGCCCGCCGCGGCCGCGGGCCGCGCCTCGGCCGCGAGCGCGGCGCGGAAGGCCTTGACGAGCCAGAGGTGGCACTCCTCCGGGTCCTGCGCCAGCCCCGCGGCGCCGCGGTAGAGGGCGAGGCCGAGCAGCAGCTGGCCCTCCAGGTCGCCGCCCTTGGCCGCGCGCCGCCAGCAGCGCATCGCCTCGTCCGGCGCGCCCGCGGCGTCGAGCAGCCGCGCGCGGCACACGAGCGCGGACACGTTGCCCAGCCGCGCGGCCTGGGCGCGGCGGCGCGCGGCGGCGGCGCGGCGGCGCGCGGTCAGGGGGGCGGGCGCTGGGGCCCTGCAGCGTGAGCGTGCGCGGCAGCGCAGCGCCGGCCCCGCGCGCACGCCGAGGGCGACGGCGCGCCGCGCGCCGCCCGCGCACCCGCTCCAGCAGCGCGGGGTGGCGCTGCAGCGGCGGGCGCGGTGCCGAGGCGTTGAGGCTGAACGCGAGGCGGGCGAGCAGCGTGTCGTCCTCCAGCACCGCGCGCCGCCAGGAGGCGCAGGTGCCATACATCGGCATCAGGTCCGGCAGCCGCGCGCCGACAAAGCCCGCCACGCGCGCCACCAGGTCCTCGGACAGCTCCTCCCACGCGGGCGGCGCCGCGGCGGCGTCGTTGCCGCTACCGCCGTCGCCCGGCGCGTCCTCAGCCGCGGCCGGCTCCCAGTCCATGGCGGCGCGGCCGCTGTTATTGTTGTTGGCGCCGCTGCTGTCGCTGCGGCAGTGGTGGCGCCCGGCGCCAAGCGGCGCGGTGCCGGCGGCCCACGGCGGCAGCGCCTCGCTGCACCGCTGCAGCTGCCCCGCCGCGGGCGGCAGCGGCGGCGCTGGGGGCATGCGCCCCGAGAGGATGCGCTGCCGCGTGCGGTTTGCGGCCGCGATGTGCTGCGAGCTGCGCACGCGCTTGAGCTCCGCGTGCGCGACGGTGGTGCCCTGCTGCTGTTGCTGCTGCTGCTGCTGCTGCTGCTGCTGCTGCTGCTGCTGCTGCTGCTGCTGCAGCTGCTGCTGCTGCTGCGCCTGCTGTCGCGCGGCAGCGGCGCCGCGTTGGCCGCTGTGCCGCCGCAGCAGGTCATGCAGGCTCCCGCGCGCGTCCGCAGCCTGCACGATGACCGCGTCGCCTTTGATAAGCTGCTGCGCCAGCGAGGACGCCGCGTCGTTCACCTGCGGTGGTGCGGCGGCAGCGTTGTAGGACGCCGCGGCCGCACGCCGCTTTCGCCAGCTCGTTTGCGCGGCCTCCCACCAGGGCCGTCTCGTAGCCAGCAAATGACCAGTGCATGGTGAGACTCCCGCAGCTCAGGCGAACCGCGTGCGTGGGGCCCTGCGGCGCGGCAGCGGAGGCGCTTCGCTGCTGCTGCCTGCGGGGCGTGCCCGGTCGCCTGCGCGGGCGCGGGCGCTCGCCTGCAGGACGTCGGCCACGTCGACGTCGGGGGGGAGCAGCTCCAGGTCGTCGCCGACCGGCAGCAGCGCCACCGCGGCCGGCGCGTGCGGCGCCGCCACCGCCGCTGTGGCCATGGCGGCGCAGCGCACCTCGGGGGGAGCGGTGGTGGTGGGACTCGGGCACGGGGGCGCAGGGCAGGCAGCTTTACAACGTCTGCGGCACAGCCGCCACACATGACGGCGATCAGGGTTTGGGGCACAGCCCAGACACAAAAGCCCAGAGAGAGTCACAGTTCAGCGAGTCACACACATTTGTACACGGGCGCGGGAACACCGCCGCCGCGCTGACGGCCGCTCGCCCGAGCAGCTTTGCGAGCGAGCAGCTTTGCGAGCGCGGCGGCGGCGGCGCCCTCGCGCCCCGCCCCCTCGCCTGCCTACTCGCGGTGCTTCAGCACGCACCGCAGCGACACGCGGCCGTCGGGGCCCTTCAGGCCCTCCCACCCGCCCGCGCCGGGGAAGCCCACAAAGCCCCACGCGCAGCCGTGCGGCACAAACTGCGGCTCGGTGTAGGCCTTCCCGTACTGCTTGCCGCCGCTGCTGCCCTTGGCCTTGCTGGGGCTCGCGCCGCCGCTGGACGACGGCGCGCTGCCGCCGTTTGCCGCCGCCGCCGCCGCCGCCGCCGGGAGAGGCGCGCGGCCGCCGCCGCCGCCGCCGCCGCTGCCCTCGCCGCCGGCGGCGCCGGGCGGAGCGCCGCGGGCGCCGCTGCCGTCTGCGGAGGCCGCGCCCGCGGCGGCCAGCGCGGCGAAGCTGCTGCTGCTGCTGTTGCGCGTGCTGCGCGCCAGGCCGCTGCCCTGCAGCGCCAGGCCGCCGCCCTGCAGCGCGACGATCGAAAACGTGACGCCGACCTCCGGCACCAGCAGCCCCGCGCCGCCGTCGGCGCCGTCGCCGCCACCGTCGCCGCCGTCGGCGCCGTCGGCGCCGGCGGGCGCCGCCGGCAGCGGTACCTCGTCGAGCTTGCCGGGGCTCGCCGCGGTGGGCAGCTGCACACGCCAGTGCACGCCCACAAAGCCGTCCGCCGCGACGACGAGGGCCCACACGTAGCCGGCGAAGAAGTGCCCCTCGCTCTGCAGCGTGTCGGGCGCCTGGCGCGGCAGGCCGAGCAGCCCGCCGCCGCCCGCCACCGCGGCGGCGCCCTCGAGCAGCGACCGCGCGTTCCAGCCGCCGCCGGAGCCGGGCTTGGCGCTGGGCTCGGCCGCCGCGCCGAGCGCGGCGGGGTCGAACGCAAAGACAAAGTCCAGCGCGCCGACGGCGCTCTCCGGGCGGCGCTGAAACAGCAGCAGCGCCGGCGCGCCCGCGAGCAGGTCGGCCCCGACCGGCAGCGGCGCACGCCCCGCCGCCGCCCAGCCGCCGTCGGCCGGCGCGGGCGCCGCGGGCGCGGGCGCGGCGGCGCCGCCGCCGGCGGCCGCCTCCGCGACGCCCGCGAGCGCCTGCTGCGTGAGGCCCACGCTCGCGGCCGCCGCGAGCGCGAGGCGGCGCTGGCGCAGCGGGCCGGCCGCCTGGTAGCGCAGCACGTCGAACTGCAGCGCCGAGACGAGGCCTGGGTGGTCGCGGAAGCCGGGCAGGTGGGGCAGCACGTGCAGGACGTACGTGTAGCTGCAGTGCCGCAGGCGCAATACCTTGGTCAGGTCGCGCAGCAGCCCCGCGGCGCCGCTGGTGAGGCCGGGCGCCTTGGGCGCGCCCCCCGCCCCGGCCGCCGGCGCGGCGTCGCCGGGCGCCTTGTCGGCGGCGGCGCCGTTGGCGGCGGCGCCGTCGCCCGGCCGCGGCTGCGCGGCCGCGCCTGCAGCACCGCCGCCGCCGCCGGGCGCGGCGGCGCCGGGCTCGCCCGGCGAGGGCGGCGGTTCGGGCCCTGGGCTCATGATGGGGGACAGCGCGCGGCTCGGCGCGCCGCTGAACGGCGGCTCGCGCGGGCTCATCGCGCCGGGGCTGGGCAGGCTGTCGAGGTAGCTCTCAACCGGCGTGCTGCCGTTGGCCAGGCCCGACGGCGCCGGCCGCGCGCCCGCCGCGCCCCCGCCGCCGCCGCCCGCGGGCGGCGCGGGCGGGGCGCCGGCGCGCTGCTGCGCGCGCGCGTCCGGCGCGGCGGCGTCGAGCAGCAGGCTGTCCGCGGCCGCGACGTTGGCGCCGAGCCACGCCGCCGCGGCCGCGACAGCGGTGTTTTCGCTCGCGACGCGCAGGCGCGGGTGCGCGAGCACGCTGCGCAGCGCGTCGTAGGGCAGCAGCAGCAGGCGCTCGCGGCCCTCGCCGCTGTCCATGACGGCCTCGAGGTCGGCAAACTGGGTGACCAGGAAGTCCTGCGCGCGCGCGAGCAGCGCCTGGAGGTACACGCTCTCGCTCGGCACCGGCAGCGGCGGCGCGACGACCTCGGCCGCCGCCGCGCGGCCGCCGCCGGCGGGCCAGAGCGCCGCAAACGCCTGGCGGCTGACGTATGTCGTCGCGCCGCCCATCGCCTGCAGCCGCTCCGCGAGCGCCGCGGCGGAGCCGGACCCGCGCGCGCGCGCGGCGGCGGCGGCGCCGCGGGGCCGCCGCCGCCGCCCGCCGCGGCGGCGCTGCGCTGCCGCTTCGCCTGCTGGTGCCTGTGCTCCAGGTGGACCAGCGGCAGCGCGACGGTCCAGTCCATGGTCGCGCAGTCCTCCACATAGTGCTGGCACACCTCGGCGCAGTCGGGCACCTGCGGCGCGGGCGCAGGCGGCGGCGCGCACGCGCGTCGGCGCCCCCGCGCCGCGCGTCGCGCGTCGCGCGTCGCACGGGCGCGCCCGCTGCCCTGCCGCGGCGCGGCGCGGCGCGCGCGCCTGCAGCTGCTCCGCGACGAGCAGCGCGTCAAGCGCGTCCTTGGTGCTGCGCAGGGCGATGTCATTTGTGAACATGAACCTGTGCGTGGGTTGGTGTTGTGTGTGAGTGTGTGTGCGCGTGTGTGTGTGGAGGGGGGGGGGCAGTGGCGGGGCACAGCGGGGCGGCACGGCGCACGCCCGCCGCGGCGCGGCGCAGGCGCGGGGCGGCGCGCCGCGCCTGATGACCGCCTCCGCGGCGGCGAGGTGGTGCTGCTGCACGACCACGACGAGCAGCTTGCGCCCGCGGTGCTTCGCGGCGACGGCCGACAGGCCCGGCACGAGCGGCGCGAGCTGCGGCAGCAGCGCCGCCGCGTGCATGATGAGCTGGCGCAGGTAGGGGCTGCTCGCGGCGAGGATGGCGCTGTTGACCTGGAACGCCGCCGCGATGGCGAGCTCGTCCACGACGCGCGGCGTCAGCAGCGACGCCGCCTCGGCGCCGTACTTGCGCACCATCTCCGCGGGCGCCGCGCTCTGCAGCTGCGCCGCGACCGTCGACGCGGTGACCGTCGCGGCGGCGAGCCAGAGCTGCGCGACGCTGCTGATGAGGCGCCGGCTGACGCTCGGCGCGCGCGGGCGGCGCGTGAGCAGCACGAGCACCGCATCGCTGAACGCGGCGTTGTCGAGGCAGAACGTAAAGTCGGTCGTGCGGCTGCACACGCTCACGGCCTCGGAGAAGACGCTCATCGCAGCGGCCGCGAGGCAGCCGACCGCCGCGGCGCCGAGCCGCGGCGCCGGCGGCGCGTCGTCGGTGGTGGTTGCCGCTGCCGCCGCTGCTCCGGCTGCTGCCGGCGCTCCTGCCGCTGCCGGCGCTGGCGCCGGCGGGCCTCAGCCCTCCCGCGAGCGTCGTCGAACGTGCGTTCCCACGCGGCGATCAGGGGCGCGTGCGGGCGTGGCGTGGCGCGCGCGGCTGCTCGGCGGCGGTTGATTGCGCGGGCCGCTGCCGCTGCGCCGCGTGCGCACGCGCCTGCTGCGCCCGGGCCGGGGGTGCTGTCACACGGGTCTGCCCCGCGGCGTGCGGGTTGTCCCAGCTGTTCCCCTGCGCCGGGGTTCGCCAAAAAACGACGCCGCCGCCGTCGCGAGGTGCGACGCACGCCGCCCCCGAACGAGCGCCAGCGCCGCCCGGCCCTGCCACAGCCATCCCCCGCCCGCCAGCCGCGCCGCAGACGCGCCCTGCTCGCGGCCCCCCGCACGCGCGCAGCTGCTGCCGCTGCGCACCCGCCGCCCCGCGCCACGGCGGGCGCACGCACGCCAGATGCCCGACCGGCAAGGGGCCCAGCTGGGGCAGCTCGCGGCCGCGTTCGCCGCCGGCGCGGCCGCGGCGGCGGGCGTCGCGGCTGCGCTCGCGCGCCGGCGCGCGTGGGCGCCCGCGGCGCGCGTGCCGCGGCCGCACCCGGGCTGGGCGCCGCCGGCGCGCCAGCCGCCGCCGCACGACCCCGACGCGATGCTGCACCTCGACCCCGCGGCGCTGGACCGGGGCGCGCTCTACGCCCTCGCGGTGAGCGCCGCCGCCCGAGTGCGCGGGCGACCGCGCCGCCGGCCGCGCCCCGCGCCCCGGCCGCACGACGCCCCCCCCCCCCGCCTCCCCCCTCTCCCGCACGCCTGCCGCCGCAGATCAGCGCGGTCGTGCCGCGCCCGGTCGGGTTCACGTCCACGCTCTCGTCGGCCGGCGCGGCCAACCTGTCGCCCTACAGCTACTTCAACATCATGTGCCACAGCCCGCCGCTGCTCGCGCTCGGCATCTGCCGCGCGCCCGGCCGCGGCGGCGGGAAGAAGGACACGCTCGCAAACATCGAGGCCACCGGGTGCGCCGCCGCGGCGCGGGGGGGGGGGGGGGGACCCGCGCGCTGCGCGCCGCGGGGGCGGCCCGCGCCGCCCCTCCCGCAGCGCGCGCCGCGCCGCTCGACGCACGCGCCGCGGCCACGCGCCGCTGCCGCCCGCCGCCCGCCGCGTAGCGAGTTTGTGGTGAACATAATGAGCGAGTGGTTTGTGGAGGTGCGCGGCGGCGGCGGCGGCGGCGGCGGCAGCGGCGGCGCTGGCGCTGGCGCCGCGCACAGGCGCCGGCGGACGCTCACCGAGTGCGCACCGCGCCCGCGCCGCCCCCGATGTGCTCGCGCGCGCGCGTGCGCAGGCGGCCAACCACACGTGCGGCGACTTTGCGCCCGGCGTGGACGAGTTTGAGCAGTCGGGCCTGCAGCCGGCGGCGTCGCACGTCGTCGCGCCGCCGCGCGTGCGCGAGGCGGCGGTGCAGATGGAGTGCAAGCTGCGCAGCGTGCTGGAGTACGACGACGCGGGGGGGAAGCCCTCGAGCGCGATCGTGATCGGGGAGGTCGTGATGTTCCACGTCTCGCGCGCCGTCACGGGGGCCAGCCCGAGCGGCAAGGTCGTCGTCGACCCCGTGAAGCTCGCGCCGGTGTGCCGCCTCGGCGGCGTGACGTACGGCCGCGTCACGGCGCTCTACGACATGCCGCGCCCCGACGGCCAGGGACGCTACCCAGCCAGCTGAGCGGCGGGGCCGCGCTGCCTCGCCGGCGCTGCCTCGCCGGCCGCGCGCTGTGTGCTGTGTGCTGCTGCTGCCGCTGATCATCATCCCGAGATGCTGGCAGCGGCGACGACCGTCGGAAACGGTCGACACGCCCGCGTGCGCCCCAGCACGTCACACGCGCGACCGGCCGGCAGGTGCACCGCCGTGCTCGGCCGTGCGCGGCGGCCTCACCAGCCCTCCGCGGCCTCCATGCGCTGCAGGCACTGCGCGCGGTAGTCTGTGTCCTCAAACAGCGCGCACACGAGCCGCCCCACCTCGGGCAGCCCCAGCCCCGCGCCCTTCAGCTGCCCCGCCTCCCACGCGCCCACGATGTCGGCCAGGCGCGCCTCGAGCAGGCCCAGCACCGCGTCGAGCTTGCGCAGCTCGCCGCAGCGGTGCACGAGCGCCGCCGCGACCTGCGCGCGCGCGCGCGGGCGGCGGCGGCGCGGTGGGCGCGCGCCGGCCGGCGACACGCAGCGCGCGGGGCCACGGCCGCGGTCGGGGCCGCGCCGGCGGGGCCGCGTGCGCGCAGCAGCAGCCCCCCCCCCCCCACACACACACACCAGCTCCTTGAGGTCGACGTCGGGCGGCAGCGCCGCGACCTGCGCCGACAGGTCGGCGTCGCCCAGCAGCTCCGGCACCGCCGCCGCCAGCAGCGGGCGGTACAGCCGCACCAGCTCGCTCGCCTCCGCCTCGCCGATGTCCTGCGGGCGCCGCCGCGGGGCGCGGGCGGCGTGGGCGCGCGCGCCCGCGCGCGCGGCGCGGCCGCGCTGGCGCCGCCGCGCTGGCGCCGCCGCGCTGGCGCCGCCGCGCGGCGCACCTGCTTGTGCAGCACGTCGGCCACCAGCGCCGCCGCCATGGGGTCGAGCAGCTGCTGGCTGGCCTCGAGCGCGACGGCCGGCGCGAGGCTGCCCCAGAGCAGGCGCCCCGCGCGGCGCAGCGTGTAGAGCGCGCCGGCGCGGCCCGAGCTGCCGGCGGACTCGGCCTCCTTGGCAGGCGGCGGCTTGCCCGCGGACAGCGCAGCGGACAGCTGCAGCAGCGGCGCGAGCGACTCGCGCACCGCCGCCTGCTGCACGCCGAGCTGCGGGCGGGCCGGGGGCGCGCAGGCGGGCGGGGCGGCCGTCGGCGCCGAGCGCGCGGGCACGCGGGCGCGCCGCACACCCCCGGCGCGGCCCTGCCGGCACGGCCGCGCGCGCGCCGCCGGCGCGCGCGCACCGTGTCGTTCAGCGCCGCGCGCGCGGCGGCGCGCAGGCGCAGCGCGTCGTCGCCGAGCCACACGCTCACGCCGAGCAGCGCCGCGAGCTCCGCGCCAAAGAGGTACGGCGCGAGCAGCAGGTGGTCGGCGAGGTAGGTGAGGTCGTTGTGCCGCGTGAGCGCCAGCCCCGGCGCGTCGGCCGCGGGCGGCGCGGGCAGCATGGTCGCAAACATGGCCGCCATCTTGGCCACCGCGCCCACGATCGCCTGGGCGAGCGCGGGCTCGCCCTGCGCGCACGCGTGCGCGAGCGCGTCGTCGACCTGCATCACCAGCGCCAGCGCGGTGCCGCTCACGCCGTACAGCCCCGTCGCGAGCACCGGCCCCGACGCGTCCCAGCCGCTCGGCGGGTCGAGCACCTCCCACGCCTGCGCGGCGCGGCGCGGCGCGGCGTGACGGGCGGCGCGCGCGCGCGCGTCGCGCCGCGGTCCCCGCCGGCGGCCGGCCGTGTGGCGGCGGGCGCGCACCTTGACCTTGCCCTCCTTGTACCGCGCGTAAAAGGCGGCGTCGAGCGGCAGCGCCTGCCCCACGACCGCGGGCGGCGCGTGCGGGTCGTGCGCGAGCAGCAGGTCGCGCGCCTCGCACAGGTAGCGCTCCTGCGCCACGTGGTAGCTCGCGGCGATTGCGCGGCTCAGCGCGCTGCCCAGGTCGGAGCCTGCGGCGGCGGGCCCAGCCAGCGGCGGCGTTTGTGCGACGGCGGCGCGCGTGCGCGTGGCGAGCGAGCGCGCGCGTGGCCAGGGGGCGCGCGCCGCACCCGGCTCCGCGAGGTTCAGCGCGACGGCGGCGGCCTCCATGTCGCGCGCCGCCGCCTGGCGCGCCTGCAGCTCCGACACGCTGCCGCCAGTCACGCCCGCGAGGAACGCGGCGCGGTAGGCCGCCACGAAGCGGCCCCAGAACGCAGAGCCAAACGCGGCGAGCGTGGACGGGCGCTGCCGGAACAGCGCCGCCGCGAGCACGGCCAGCAGCGCGCTGCACTGCGCCTCCACGTGCTCCGTCGAGAACGCGCCGCTCGGCAGCGGCGCCGCGGCGCCCCAGCGGATGAGGGCGCTGCCCTCGCCCGAGCTGTGCGCCTCGAGCACCGCGCTGCCGTTGAGCACGTGCGGCAGCACGTGGGTCAGGAACGTGTCTGCGACGCGCGGCGGGGCGCGGCGCGGCGCGGCGCGGCGCGGCGGCTCAGCGCGCCGCCGCCGCCGCCGGCGTGGGCGCAGCGGCGCCCCGGCGGCGCGGCAGCCCCCGGCCGCACCGGCGATGGCGGCGAGGTGCCGCTCCGCGAGGCCCGCCAGCTCCATGGCCTCCCACAGCTCGCCCACGTCGCCGCCGCTGGGCAGGCTGGCTGTGATGGTCACGACGCCCTGCTCCAGCGACACGTCAAACGCCTCGCCCAGGCTCGACTCGAGCGCCTACGGTGCGGGCGGGGCCGTCGGCGGCGGCGGCTGCGCGGCAGCGAGAACGTGCGCGTGCCACCGCTGCCGCCGCCGCCGCTGCAGGTACGTGCGAGGGGCCTCCGCACCTCCTCCAGGTCGCGGGCGCACGCGGCGCACGCCTGCTGCAGCGCGCCGTGCTCGGCCGCCGGCTTGGGCCCCGCGTCCTCCAGGATCTTGCGCAGCTGCACCAGGTGATACGCCGCGTCCCGGAACTGGCCTGCGCGCGCGGCGCGAGGAGGGCGGCGGAGCGGGTGAGCGGCCGAGGGCGGCGCGGTGGCAGGCGCGCGCCTGGGACGGCGCGGGCCGTCCATCGAACGCCTGCGCCGCGGCGCCGCGGCGGCCCGCCCGGAGCCAGCCCGCTGCCTCTGCCTGGCCCGCCGCCGCGCGCGCACCGTTCTCCAGGTAGCCCCGAAACTCCCGCAGCGTGGCCTCAAGGTCGGCGGCCGCCTGCGCGGCCTTGAGCTCCGCCTGCAGCGACTCAACGTAGCGCTGCATCTCCCTGCGCGGGCCCCGCGCGCCACGGCCAGGCGCCAGGGGCACAGGGCGAGTGTGTGTCAGCCGGCGGCCGGCAAGCCGGCGCGCGCAAGTGCACGTGCGCATGCGCGGCCAGCAGCGCCGCGGCGGCGCGGCTCACAGGAACTTGTCGGCGCACTGCGCGACCCACTGCTCCGTGCCCGTGCTCGACGAGAGGCAGTGCCCCGCCTGCCCCAGGCTCGCCATCGCCGCGAGGACCTTGTGGTCGGGCGCCTCCGACACGCTGCGCAGCATGCTGGAGAACAGCCCCGCGCGCACCTGCGGCGCAGCAGCGGCGGCAGCGGCGGCGCTGGCGTTGGAGGCGCGCTGCCAGCGGCGCCAGCGATGCGCGGCCCCCGCTCATCCGCGCTTCTTGCGCGCCTGCTCGGTCTCCTTGTCCAGCGCGTCCAGCATCTCCTGCAGCGCGCCCGGCGTGGGGCCCTGCGCCCGGCGCAGCGGCGTCGGGTCGGCGGCCGCCGCAGCCCCCCGCCGGCGGGCTGCCGCACCGCAGTGGGGCCTTCTGCGCGCGCAGCGCGCCGTGCGCGGCAGCTGGCGCCGCGGGCGCCGCGCCGCGGGCAGCGCCCGGCGCACCTCCTGCCACAGCGAGGAGGGCATCAGCTGCGCAACATCCAGGCCGCCCATCGCGCCGCGGCCGCCTCCAAGCTGCTGATGCTGCGGCTCTGGCAACGGGGCGAAGTGCGTGAAGGCCTGCCGGTGGACCGACGGGCCAGGAGGCGCGGGCGGTTGGGCGCGCCTACTGCTGCTCGGCCAGACCGGAGTAAGGAGCGGGCGGGGCTGTGCGGTGTGCTGTGGCACAACCGGCGCTGCCGTGGGAGCAGTGCGGCTGCACCGCCGGCCGCTGCGCCGCCGGCCGCTGCACCGCCGGCGCACGTGCCGACGTTACCCGCCCGACAAACCAACAGACAAAGAGGCCCGCTGCGCGCACTGCGGTGGCAAAAAGGAAGAGGGGACCGCACGGCGCGCGGTCACATCATGCCGGGCAGCAGCTTGATCACGGTGTTGACGTCCTTGTCGCCGCGGCCGCTGAGGTTCAGCACGACCTTGGTGCCGTCCGCCAGCGTAGGGCACAGCTTCTGCGCGGCGGCGGGCGGCACGGGCGGCGGCGGCGGGCGTTCGGCGCGAGGGCCCAGGGGGGGGGGGGGGGCGCGGGCTGCGCGGGCCGCGCCGGCCGCCGCCGCCGCCGCGCCGCCTGGCCGCGGCGCGCCGCCTGCGGCTCGCCAAGCGCGCGCGCGTGCCTCGAGGTACGCGAGCGCGTGGCTCGTCTCGAGCGCGGGGATGATGCCCTCCAGCTGGCTGAGCCGCTGGAACGCCTCGAGCGCCTCCGCGTCGGTCACGGCAAAGTACTCGGCGCGGCCCACGTCCTTGAGGAAGGAGTGCTCCGGCCCGATGCCCGGGTAGTCCAGCCTGGCGGGGCGCAGGGAGGAGGAGCAGCGGGGCTCAGCGGGGCCGGGGCAGGCGCGCCGCGTCGGGGCGCCCGGCAGACGCGCCGGCGCGGCGGCTGCCCCCGCGCGGCGGCTGCCCCCGCGCGGCGGATGCCCCGCGCGGCGGCGGCGGCGGCGGCGGCGCGGGGTCTCACCCCGCGCTGATGCTGTGGGGGTCGATGACCTGGCCCTCCGCGTCCTGCAGCAGGTAGCTGAAGCTGCCGTGCAGCACGCCGGGCGTGCCCTTGGTCAGCGTCGCGGCGTGCTTGCTCGTGCTCACGCCCTCGCCGCCCGCCTCGACGCCGACCAGGCGCACGTCCTCGTCGTCCACAAACTCGTGGAAGATGCCCATCGCGTTAGAGCCGCCGCCCACGCACGCGACGACGACGTCGGGCTTGCCGCCCCAGCGCTCCTGGCACTGCTTGCGCGTCTCGCGCCCGATGACGCTCTGAAAGTCGCGCACCTGCGCGCCGCGGCAACCGGCGCGGGGCGGGCGGGGCGGGGCTCGGCGCCCGCTGTGCGCGCGGCCGGCGGGGCCCGCCCGCTGCCGCCCGTCCCGCCGCCGCCCCGCCCCGCCCCGCCGCCGCCGCCGCCGCCGCCGCCGCCGCCGCCGCCGCCGCCGCCGCTGCCGCGGCCCCGCGCACCATCATGGGGTAGGGGTGCGGCCCCGCGGCGCTGCCGAGGATGTAGTGCGTGCTCTCCACGTTGGTCACCCAGTCGCGGATCGCCTCGCTCGTCGCGTCCTTGAGCGTCGCGGTGCCGTAGTACACCGGCCGCACCTCCGCGCCCATGAGGCGCATGCGGAAGACGTTGAGCGACTGGCGCTCCATGTCCTTGGCGCCCATGTACACGATGCACGACAGACCCAGCCGCGCGCACACGGTCGCCTGCGCACCGGGCGCGCGCGCGTGGGCGCGTGGCCGCGCTGGCGCGCGGCGTGGCCGCGCTGGCGCGCGGCGCGGGCGCGGTGCGGTCGCGGCCGCCGGCGCCGGCGCTGCGGCACTGCGGCGGCGGCGTGTCCAGCGGCGCGGGCCGCACCGTCGCGACGCCGTGCTGCCCCGCGCCGGTCTCGGCAATGATGCGCGTCTTGCCCATGCGCTTGCAGAGCATCGCCTGGCCGAGCGCGTTGTTGATCTTGTGCGCGCCCGTGTGGTTGAGGTCCTCGCGCTTCAGGTAGATGTGAGGCATGCTGCCGTCCACCCTGCAGCAGGCCGGCCGCGTCGGCGCGCGTCGGCGCGGGCCGGCCCGCCCGGCGGCCGGCGCCGCCGCCGCGCGCCTTGCGCCCCCCCCCCCCCCCGGACAGGCGCCCCCTCCCCCGCCGCCGCCGCCGCCGCCGCCCGCCGCCCTGGGCCCTCCGCCCCGGGCCTGCGCGCACCGCTTGTAGTGCTCCGAAAGGCGCTCCGCGTAGTAGAGCGGCGTGTCGCGGCCGACGTACTCCTTGAGCGCAAAGTCGAGCTCCGCCTGCGCGCGGCGTGCGCCAGCGTGGGGCGCTGAGTGGACTCCCCGGCGCCGACGGCGCGGGCGGGGGCGGCAATCGGGCGCGCGCGCGCGCGCGCCGACACGGCGGACACGGCGGTCGCGGCCTCGCAACCGCTGCTGCGGCGCGCCGCCGCTGCGGCGGGCGCCGCGCCGCCGCCGCCGCGGGCGCCCTCGCTGGCCCGTGGCGCGGTGCGCCCGGGGGCGGGCGCCGCGGGGGCGCGGGGGGGCCCTGGGCGCCGCGGCGGGGCGGCATCGCGCCCCACCTTGAAGGCGGGGTCGGCCATGGCGGCCTTGTACGCGGTCTCCAGCTCCGCCAGGGCGGGGATGAGCGTCTCGGGCACGTACTTGCCACCGAACTTGCCGAAGCGCCCCGCGCCGTCGGGGCGCTGGTACTTGGCAGCAGGCGCCTCCGCCTGGGGCGCCTCAGGCGCCGCCGTGGCGCGCGGGCCCGCCACCCGCGCCCGGCATCGCCGCGGCAGCGCCACCGCCGACGCGGCGCGCGGGCCCGCGGCGCCCGCGAGCGCCTGCTGCCCGCGCAGGCTGCTGCTCAGCTGCATGGCGCTGTCCTGGCCTGCCTGCCGCGCGCGTGGGTGAGGCCGTCGTGAGGAAAGAGGGCGCGTGTGAACCGCGCTCGGCCGCTGTGTGTGTTCGGCGAGCGGGCAGCAGAACAGGCGGTCCCCGCGAATTCGCGTCGCTGCCCACGCTCCCCGGCACGCCCACCGCCTCAGCGACCGGATCACAGCCCGTCTGCGCGGCCAACGGGCCGCCCCCGCGCAAACTTGCGCCGACAGCCGGGGGCGCCAAACTGGTCGTTCTCCCCGCCCGATGCCCGCCCGCGCCCTGCCGTGACCCCCGCCCATGCACGGCCGCTCGGCCGAGCCGGAGGCGAGCTGCCGGCGCGGCGCGGCGCGCGAGTGGGGCGCGGCGCCCGGCGGCGCCGCGCTGCGCCTCACAGGGCCGCTGGGCGCCGAGGCGCGCGAGGACGGCGACGCCGCGGCGGCCTGGGCTGCGGCGGCGGCCGGGGCGGGCGACGGCAGCGCCGCGGCGAGCCCGCGCAAGCTCGGTGACGCGCAGCGGGGGCGCCTCGACGCGCTGCTCGCGGCGCACCTGCCCGAGTTCATCACCTTGCTGGAGCAGGGCCTGACCCCGGCTCTGGGGGAGCCGCCGGGCGCCGACGCCAGCAGCGCCGCCGACACCGGGGGCCCTGCCCACGCGGAGCTCGGCGCGCAGCCGGGGCTGTCGCGCAGCTTCTCGATGGTGGAGCTGTCCGACGCGGCGGGCGCGGCCGACGGCCTCGTGCTGCTGCGCGCGAGCGCGGAGCACGGGGGCGGCGGCCGCTGCGCGTCGGCGTGGGGCGAGTGGGGCGGCGCCCGCAGCAGCGACGGCAGCGTCACGGCCGGGCCCGGCCGCGCTGCCGGCGGCGCGTCGGTGCTGCCGGCGGGCGCTGCCGGCGGGCGTCCGGGCGCGGCGACGCCGCCGGACTCGCCCGGCAGCTGCGCCTCGCGCGCGGGCTCAACCGGCGGCGGGCCGGCGGCGCGGCCCGAGCTGGGCCAGGGGCTGGGCGAGGTGGGGGACTTTGAGGCGGAGTTCCTTGGCTGCTACAGCCCGCCGCCCGGGAGCAGGCAGCTGAGCAGGGCGTCCAGCAGCGCGGGCGGCAGCCCCGCGGCCGCGCGGCGCAGCAGCGGTGGCGACAGCCTGCCCGACATGTCGGGCTTCTGGGCAGACCCGGGCGTGTACAGCCGCAGCGCCAGCCGCCAGGCCAGCATCACGCGGCAGCGCAGCCCAGAGGCGGGCCCGGCCGGCGAGCAGGGCGACGGCGGCGGCGGCGGCGGCGGCGGCGGCGGCGGCGCGCCCAACCCACCCGCAAACAAGCGCGCCATGCTGCTGCATGGTCCGAGCCGGCTGAGCTGGAAGAGCGCCAGCACCGCGCCCGCCGCCGAGCCGGCCGGGGGCGACGACGCCGGCGAGGTCAGCAGCCAGCTGCGCGAGCTTGTGTTGCAGGAGGGGGCGCCGCTGCCACTGGCGCAGCCGCCCGAGCCACGCACCCCGCAGCAGGAGCCGCAGGATGAGCCGGAGCAGCCGCTGCAGCCGGAGCCGCCGCGGGTGGAGGAGCCGGCGCAGGCGGAGGAGCCGGTGCAGGCAGAGGAGCCGCTGCGGGCGGAGGAGCCGCCACAGCCGGAGGAGCCGCTGCGGCCGGAGGAGCCGCTGCAGTCGGAGGAGCCGCTGCGGCCGGAGGAGCCGCCGCAGCCAGAGCAGCAGCAGCTGGGGCTCGAGGCGCTGCGGCCATCGGAGCCGCCTCTGAGGGAGGCGCTCGCGGCGCAGCCGCGGGCCGCTGGCAGCGGCAAGGCGCTGCTGAAGCGCATGCTCGGCAAGCTGGGCCGCAGCAGCAGCGACCTCGGCGCCAGCCACCGCCAGCCACCGCCGCCGCAGCAGGCCGACTTTGCGCCGCTGTGCAGCTCGGCGCAGCGGTTGGGAGCGGCGCGGCGCTCGCTGGACGGCTGCGCCGAGGGCTCGCCGCCCACGGCCGCACGCGCGGCGCAGCTCTTCAGCTTCCTGCGCCGCTCCAGCAGCGCTGCCAGCACGGGCGCCTCCGAGGCGCAGGGCGCCGGCGCCAGCGCCGGCAGCAGCCCCACCGGCGGCGCAGGCGTGCCGCTGCCGCTGTCGCCGGTGGCGGCTGTCGAGTGCAACGTGCCGCCATCGCTGGCGCCGCCGGCGGCGGCAGCAGCCCCAGGAGCTGGCGAGCTGTGCGCGCTGCATTCCCCTGCACCACTGCCGCCGCCAGCAGGGCTGGAGTCTCCGCTGGCGGGGGCACTCGCCGGCAGCATGCAGCGCATCGCTGCCGCGCTCGAGGGCTTCCTGGCAGAGCGCTCGCCCGCCCGCACGGTCGAGGCACCGCCCAGCCCTCGTCCGGCCGCGAGCCCCCTGCGGCTGCCCGGCGGCGCGGGCGCGCGCGCCAACGGCTGCTGGTCGCCTGCCGCGGCCGCCGCCAAGGCGCGCATGCTCCGCGGCGGCGGTGGTGGCGGCGTGCAGCCGCAGGCGGCGCCCCCGCAGCCGGAGCAGCAGCCGCCACTGGACCTGAACGCCGCGAGCGCCGCGCTGGCGCCTCAGGCCGGCTGGCTGCACCCCAGCAGCTTCCGGCCGAGTGAGCCGCCGACGTCCGCGGCGGCGCTGGCGCCGGCGGCGGCGCTGGAGGCGGCGCTGGCGGCGGCGCCGGCACCCGAGGCCGTGCTGCGTGTGGATGCAGCAGTGCAGGCGGATGAGGTGCCGGGCGCACCAGGCCAGCCCGCCGGGCGCGCGCTGTGGCGGGCGGGCGCGGAGGTCCCGGAGCGGGCAGGCGCCAGTCGGCTTTGCCACGTCGTCGGTGGGCCTGGCCCTGGCGGCGCCAGCTTGGCCAGCGGCTCGAGCAGCAGTGACGAGGGCGCTGCACTTGCAGGCAGTGCAGAGGCCTGCAGCAGCGACCTGGAGGGGGAGCTGCCGGGCGAGGCCTGGCCGCCAGCAGCGGCCGCCGTGAAGCTGCTGCGGCCGGAGCGACCGGAGCGGGCGAACAAGCTGCGCCTGATGCGGCCGCAGCAGCTGAACAGCGAAGCGCCCGCTCGGCTGCAGGCAGCGGGCGAGCGCAAGGGGCCGTGGCTGGCGCGGCTGCCTGTGGCGCGGCTGCAGGGCGGCCGTGAGCAGCCCGAGGTGCTGCGCGTGCTCTGCCAGGACGGCGGCGCTGCGGTGCCGCCGGCGGAGGGCACGCACGCGCAGCTCTGGCGCGGCGGGGAGCAGCGGCGGCAGCAGCAGCAGCAGCAGCAGCAGCAGCAGCAGCAGCAGGCGCCCTGGGCCGCGCCGCCGGCGGCGCCAGCAGACGGCGGCCTCCTGACGGCGGGCTGGCGCGCGGCCCAGCTCCTGGGCTCGCTGTTGCATCAGGGCCAGCATGACCCGGCGGTGCAGCCAGCAGCGACGCCCGAGCAGCAGGCGCCTCTGACGGCTGAGCGCCCGAGCGCAGTGCCCGCTGACGCTTGCGCGCCGGGGCCGCCGCGCGCGCGGCAGGAGCACCGGCAGCACTCGCCGGTGCGCCTGCAGCGCCGCCTCCCGGCCAGCCCCGTGAAGAGCCGCAGGTGGGCGGCGCTGCAGCAGCTCAAGGCCCGCACCAGGCCCGCGCGCGCCCAGGCCGGCGGCGCGGAGGCCGCGCCGCGCGTTGACGGTGCGGCGGCGGCGATGGCGGCGGACCTGCTCGCCCAGCTGCAGCAGCTCACGCTCGCCAGCCTCGGTGGGCACGACGGCGCTGCGGCGCCGAGCGCGCTGCGGCCGCTCCTGCTGCCGCGCATGCTGTCGCGTGCCGACGCAGCTGTGCAGGCGGGGGCGCTCACGCTCGGCACGGGTGACGGCACGGCGGCTGGCGGCGCGGCGGCGGTGCTGGCCGAGGTGCAGCGCCTCCTGGAGCAGCAGCAAGCGCAGCAGCAGCAGCAGCAGCAGCAGCAGCAGCAGCAGCAGCAGCAGCAGCAGCAGGCCAACCAGCAGGCGGCGCCACCTGCCTGCCCGGCGCCAGTCAACGATGCGGACCAGGCCCCACCCTCCGCGCCCTGGCCCGGGGCGTCGAGCGCGCTGGAGCTGGCGGAGCTCATTCTGGGGGCATTCGAGGCCGCCGGCGGCAGCATCACCGCCGCCGACGACGCAGCGGCGTTTCCCGACGAGCCGAGCGGCAGCCCCCCTCCGCGCCCGGCACGCTGCGCAACCCGCTGGCGGGGCCGGCCGCGCCAACCTTCCTGCGCGTGATGGATTTCGACCTGCCGGGGCCGGGGGAGGAGCCAGGCGCGGGCGGGGGGCGCGCCGCGCAGCCCACGGCCGCCCTCCCAGCCGGGGCGGCCGGCGGCGACTGCCGCCTGGCCAGCGACGCCAGCGGCCGCACGCGGCAGCAGTCGGCGGCGCAGCGCCGCGGCTCGCGCGAGGATGGCTCGGCCGGCTTGCGGCTGCAGGAGCTGCGCGCGTCGCGCCCGGACGCGCCGCAGCAGCAGCAGGGCGCCGGCCGCCCCGCGGGGGCCGCCGCGGCGTGGGCGAGCCAGCAGGCGACGCAGCTGGAGGGGCTGTGGGCGCAGTGGCGGGCGCAGCAACGCCGCGACGAGGCGGCGGCGGCGCGCGGCGCCGAGAACGTGCGCCCCGCCGGCGCTGGGGCAGGGGCGAAGCAGCCGCCACGCACGGCGCCGCAGTCGGCGTCGCGCGACGCGGCGCACGGCTGCGTGTCGGGCGCGGGCGGCCCCGCCGCGCGGCTTGCCAGCAGGGAGCAGCAGCACCTGGCCGAGGAGCGCGCCGGGCTGGAGCTGGCGTTTGCTCGCGCGGCGGCCGCGCGCGACGCGGCCCGGCGCGCCGCCGAGCGCGCCGCGGCCAGCAAGTCGGAGCGCCTGCGCGCGGAGCTGGCCGACCTCGGCGCCGCGCTGGCCGAGGTGGACCAGCTCGCGGCGGCGCTCGAGCGCGACTCGGCCGCCGCTGCCGCGGCCGTCGACGCCGCGGCGGCGTGCTCGTAGCGGGCGGCGGGCGCGGCGCCGATCGGCCGCCTGGCGGTCGCGCCGCGACGACGGTCGAGAGAGAGAGGCTCGGTGCGTCGCGTGTTTTGGCGCGACTCGTGCACGAGGCAGGCACGGGGCCGCGGTTTTTGAGAGGCGAGGTCTGCAACCACCGGGCTGGATGCCCCGCATCAACTCAGGTCGCTTCTTCTCGGCAGCTCCAGCTGCAGCTCCTGCTAAACGCGAGCTCGCCCCCACCCAGCGGCGCCTGTGTTTGAGCCGTGGGAGCAGCTCGGCAGCCTCCACCTCGCACAGCGCCTGCGCGCACCTCGCACCGCGCGCGCCCGCGCCCGCCGGAGCGCTCCACCGCCCAGCCCCGGCCCCACCAACGCCGCGCTCGAGCGGGGCGCCAGGGCGCAGGTCAGCGCCAGGCGCTGCTGCCACTCGCGGGCTCTCCGCGCGCAGCCCGCGCCTCAGCCATGGCAGCAGCCGGGCCCACGCCCTGCCCGCCTGTGGCGCTGAAGCTGCCGGAGCTGCCGCCGCTCGCCGGCAGCGGCAGCGGCAGCGCCGCGGCTGGCAGCGGCGGCGTCGCCGGCGGCAGCCCGCTCTCGTGCTGCACCGCCGACAGCTTTGACCGCAGCTGGCAGCAGCAGCAGCAGCAGCAGCAGCCCCAGGCGGCGCGGCGGCGCGGGGTGCTGCACTGGGTGCTCGGCGGGCGCTGGAGCGGCGGCGACGCCGCGCCGCGGCGCCGGCGCTGTGCCGGCGAGAGCGACGACGAGCTGCCGTGCGGTGCCTCGTACGAGTCGCTGGCCGGCCTGAGCGACCTGTCCGGCGTCGGCGAGCGGCCGGAGGGGCGCGCGCTGCTCGTGCGGCAGCGCCGCCGCCAGCAGCGGCAGCAGTCGCGCCGGCGGCAGCAGCAGCAGCAGCACCCGCTCGGCGCGCCACCGGCGCTCGGCGCGCCGCCGGCGCTCGGCGCGCCGGCGGCGCCGCGACAGGAGGGCGGCCTGCGCCGCGCGCTGCGGGCGGTGCTGCGCCCCGTGGTGCGCCTCGCGGCGGCGCTGGTCGCCAACGCGGGGCCGTCGGGCCCGGGCTCCAACGACAACAGCACGGCCGAGCGCGTCATCAACGGTGCGCGCGCCGCGCCGCGGCTGCGCGCTGGGCCGGCAGGCCGCGGCCGCGGCCGCGGCGCGCACGGCCCCCTGACGCGCCGCGCCCGCCGCCGCCGCCGCCGGCGCAGTGCTGACGTCGTTGCCGTTCATCGTCATCGGCGCCGCGGGGCTGCGCGCGCGGCGGTGCCCGCGCGGGCGCGCCTTTGCGGCGGCGTTCATGTTTGTCGGCGTCTCCGCGACCGCGTACCACGCCGCGCCCGTGGGCAGCGCCGTGAGGCCGCTGCTGCGCAAGCTCGACTACTACTCCATCTGTGCCTGCTCCTGGGCGCTGCGCCGCGCGGCGGCGGTGCCGCTGCCGGCGCCGGCCGTGCTGCTCGCCGCGCTCGCCGCGCCCGCGCGGCCGACGCTGGCGACGGGGCTCAACCTCGCGGCCGTGGAGGCGCGCTACCTCTCCGCGGCGCTGCGCCACGCGCACCTGCGGCCGAGCTTTCGGCTGCACTCGGCGAGCGCGCTGGTCGGCATGGGGTTCTTCGCGCTCGAGGACATCTGCAACTCCTGGGGATGGCCCCCGGTGCTGCACAGCCTGTGGCACTGCCTCTCGGCCGTGGCCATGGGCTGCACCAACGCCCTGCTCGCGCACCAGGAGCTCGCGCTGGCGCTCGTGGCGGCGACGTGACGCGCGCGAGCGGCGGGCCCGGGGCCAGGCAGAGGGCGGACAGGGCGGAGGGGGATCAACTTGTACAGTGGCCGGTCGTCGCATCCCACGTGCCTCGTCCGGGCCCTTGCTTGCCTGCAGCCGCCGACGCAGCGATGCGCGCGCGGCACCACGGCCTGCGCGCTGCCGGCCCTCCGCGGCTGGCGCGCGTGTGAAGAAGAACACTCTGGTTGCGGCTCGGCGTGTGGAGAGAGATTGGCAAGATTGGCGGGCGGCAGGCGCCTGGCAACTCGTTGCCTCCCAACTGCGAAGTCGGTCAAACTCCCGCGGCGTCACGCGCCGCACCCGCCCCCACTCCACCCCCCTCGTCAACGCGTGTCGCCGCCGCGCGGCGCCGGCGCGGCGCGCGTCGCCGGCGTCGCCCAGCGCGCCGCCGACGCGGCCGCGCGCCACGGCAGCGCCGCGCCCCACCACAGCAGCCTCGCCGGCAGCGCGGCCCACCAGAAGGCCAGGTCCAGCAGCGCGGCGGTCGCGCCGACGCCCGCCACGAGGGCCTGCCACCACAGCTGCGCGGGCACCAGCGCGAGGCCCAGCAGGCGTCCCGGCAGCGCCTGCCACGTGCGCGGCGCCGGCGCGGCCGAGGCCGCGCCCACGCCGCCCTGCGGCGCCGCCGTGGCTGCCGTGCCCCCGCCTGCCGCCCCGGAGCGCCACCAGCCGGCGGCGCCGGCACTGCTGGGAGCGCCGCGCCGCTCACTGCTGGCCGCACCCCCGCCGCCGGCGGTGCCGCCCCACCAGCGCGTCAGCAGGCTGGCGGTGGCCGGCGGCGCGCCCGAGGCAGGCGCGGCGGCGCGCGCCCGGCCGGCGCTCATGCCGGGCAGCGCGCCTGGGCGGCGCTGCCGCCTTTGGCGCGACTTGGGCTTCGGCGCCGTCGCTGTCGGCACGGCGGGCTCGTGCCGCTCACCCTGCGCCTGCCGCTCCTGCTGCCCGCTGGGGCTGCCCGGCTGAGGTGCCGGCGCGGCCGCCGGGCTGCCGGCCCTGCGCAGCAGGCTGGGCGCGCCGGGCGCGGCAGCAAGCAGCGCGCTGAGGGAGCGGCCCGCCAGGCCACCGCCGCGCGGCGTCTGCGGTGCGGCGCAGCGTGTGTGTGTGTGGGGGGGGGGGGGGGGGGGGGGGGGGCGTCAGGCGCAGAGCCTGTCGCGCGGCGCAGCGTCATCGCTTCTGGCGCCGAGTCCCAGGCCGAGCGGCGCGTGTGGCAGCTGGTCCCACCTCCAGGCTGGGCGCCGGCGTGGGTGGCGTGCTCCGCTCCAGGCGGTCGCCGCCCGCCGTGGCCCAGGGCAGCCACGTCGCGGCGCCACGGTTGCCTCGGCCGTGCCCGTTGGCCACGTTGCCGCTGCCGCTGCCCTGGGGCCCGCCCTCGCCGTCGCCGCGGCCAGCGCCGCCGCCGCCGGCGCCGCCGGCGCTGACCGGTGAAGCCTCGGCAGCGCGGGGCAGCAGCGGCGCCAGCGCCGCGCCCGCCGCCCGCGCGGCCGCGCGCGGGAGGAACAGCGCGGCGTCCACCGCCAGGGCCGTCGCCCCGAGCGCGAGGCCCGCCGCCTGTCCCGCGGCCCACGCCGCGCCGCCGGGCCCGCTCGGCGCGGGCCTGGCCGCGGCCTTGCTGCCGCTGACGCGCCGGCCCTCGCGCGGCGACGACGGCAGCTGCTGGCTGCCGAGCAGCGCGGACCGCGCCAGCCGCACGCCCGTCACTGCCGAGGTCGCCAGCACGCCCGGGGCCGCGGCCACGACCGCCGCCGCGGCGTGTGCAGTGTGGTGCGCCGCAAAGGCCGACGTGGATGCAAGCCAGCCGTCCCTGCCGGTGCTGGACCCGACGGCGCATGGGCTGCCGGCGCTGCCGTGCTGGCTGCTGCCCGCCGACGGCTGGCTGGCCAGCCTGCTGAGCACCTCTGCCAGCCGGCTGCTGCCGGCGCTGATGGGCTGCGCCGCCGCAGGCCCCTGGCTCGCCTCGGGTGCTGCCGCCGCCGCGTCCGGCCGCGCAAGGCTGCCCGAGCGCGCGGGCGCCGCGGGCGCGCAGCTGGCGGCCGGCGCGGCAACCTGCGGCGCCGCCGCAGCTGGCGCATCTGTGAGCTCAGCCACCAGCGGGGGCTCCGCCGGCCCCGGCCTAGGCGGCGGGCTGCTGGGCGGCAGCGGCACCTGCGTGTGCGGCCTGTGCTGGGCCGCCGCCGGCCTCAGCGGGCTCTCGCGGCTGACCCCTTGCTCGCGCACAGACAGCACCTCGCCGGGGAGGGGCGCGCCAGGCGCAGCGCCGTCGTGTGCGAGCTGCCGCACGGGCGCCCCCGCCGCCGGCACGGCCGCCGCCGGCTGCTCGCTCGCTGCCGGCGCCGCAGCCTCGCCGTCGCCCAGCGGCAGCGTCGGCGCCGGCGACGCGGTCGCGCCCGGCCGCGGCTGCTCCCAGCCCTCCGCTGGCCCGGGTGTGGACCCGCCACCCACTGCTGCCTCGCCTGGCAGGGCAGGCGCGCCGGCCTCCAGCCCGTTGCGTGCCTCCGCTGCAGCCGGCTGGGCCACCGGCGGCACTGCCGCAGCCGGCTCGGCCGCCGCTGGCTCGGCCGCCGCCAGCTCAGCCGCAGCCAGCTCCGTCGCAACCGGCTCGGCCGCCGCCGGCTCTGCCGCCGCTGGCTCGGCCGCCGCCGGCTCTGCCGCAGCCAGCTCCGCCGCAGCCGGCTCGGCCGCCGCCGGCTCCACTGACGGCTCCGCTGCCGGCTCCGCCGCAGCCGGCAGCGGCGCAGCGCTGGCTTCGCTGCCCGCCACAGACCGCAGCGGCGCAGCGCTGGCTTCGCTGCCCGCCGCGGACGGCGCCACCGCCGCCCGCAGCCGGCCACGGCCCGCGTCTGCCGCCGCGCCGCGCCCCGGCGAGCTGCCCGCGCTGCCGAGCCGGGTGCTGGCGGCGGCCTCAGCGACCTGGTCCAGGGGCAGGCCCGCCGCGGCGGCAAACGCCTCCAGGTCGGCCGCACCGGGCGCGCGCGGCAGCGACGCGGCGGCCGCGAGCTGCGCCGCCGAGGGCGGCGCCGGCGGCAGCGCCGCCTCGGACTCGAGGCTGTGCGCCCCGCCGAGCGTGGACAGGATGAGGCGGAGGAAGTCGTGCTTGGCGGCCGCCTCCTGCGCCTCGGCCGCCTCCTCCGACTCGGCCGCCCCGGCTGCCGGCCCGGCGGCTGGCGCCGGCGCGGCGGCCGGCGCACGCGCGAGCGCGTCGCGGCCCGCGCCCGCGGCGCCGCGGCCGCCGCCGCGCGTGGCGGCCTGGCTGGTGTGGATGCGCGGCAGGCGCGGCAGCGGCGCGACCGCGTCCTCCGCGGCATCGCCGTCGCCGCCCCGGCCGCGTCCCGCTCGCCCAGCGCGTCGCGCGCGGGCGTGTTGAAGGGCGTGCGGCCCCCGCGGGGCCGGCGCGCGGGCTGCCGCCCCGCGGCAACCGCCGCGCGCCGGCCGCGCCCTCGCCGCCGGCGCCGCGGGGCGCCGCGGGGGCGGGCGCGGCCTCGGCCGCCCAGGCGCTCAGCGAGGGCAGGCGGCCTGCGGGGCAGTGCGCGAGCGGCCGCCGTCGGCGAGCGCGCGGCAGCCGGTGCTGCAGGCAGCGCCCCCGCCCCGGCACCACGCACCTGCGGCCAGCATGGGGTGCGCGGCGGCGGCGCTGGCGGGCGTCCCAGGCATGCTGCGCGACGGCGCGCCGGCGCCGCTGGCGGCCACGGCTGCAGCGGAGGTGTGGAGCACTGCGCGGGCGGGCAGGCGAGCGGCGCGGGGGTGGGCGGCGGCGCGTGCCGCCGCGCCCGCGCTCGGGCGCACGGAGGCTCGTGCCTCACCGCTGGCGCCGGGCGGCTCGCCCGGCGGCAGCGAGCGTGTCCAGAGCAGCCGCCCGCCGCCGCCGCCGGCCTTGGCCGCGAGGGCGGCGGGCTCGGAGCGGCTGAACAGGCCGCGCAGCCGGCCGCCGCGCAGCGGCCGCGCGACGACGAGCAGCTCCTGCTGCAGGGCGCCTCCCACACAGTCGGGGCTTGGCACCCAGTCGATGCGCACGGCGGCGCTCTGCGCTCCAGCCGCCGCCGCCGGCGGCGGCGCGGCGGCGCCGCGGCGGCCAGCGCGCGCGCCTGCGCGCTGCCGCCGGCATCGCGGCGCGGCGCGGTGTCGCGCGGCGAGGCGGGGCCCCCGAGCGAGCCCACGTACTTGCTGCCCGCCTCGATCTCCCCGGTGCGCGCGGTGGCGGCCGCCGCGGCTGAGACCGACGTGAAGAGTGCGCCGCTGTCGTCCTCGTTGTCGCCGCCGCCGCCCGGCAGCAGCGCCGGCAGCGGCGCCGAGAACGGCGAGTGCGGCGGCGAGGGCGGCGGCGCCCCGCGCGCCGGCGCGGGCGGCGCCGGCGGCTCGGCGGCGCCGGGCGGCGGCGGCTCGGCGGCGCCGGGCGGCGGCGGCGCGCGGCCCGCGGCCGCGAGCAGGCGCGCCGCGAGCGCGTCGAGGCGCAGCGTCGCCGTCGCGAGGGGCGCGAAGCCGCCGCCGGCGGCGCTGTGCGCGCCGAGCAGGCGCAGCGTGACGGCCTGGGCGGCGGGGGCGGCCAGGGCGGTCAAGGGGCGGCCGGGGCGGCCCTTGCTGCAAGCGCGGCGTGCTGCGCGGCGCCGGCGGCGTGCGGCGGCGCGCACGCGCCTTGCCCGTGTGGAGCGAGCAGTCAAACTCGACCAGCTCCTGCATCTGGGCGCGCCCGGGCGCGGGGAGCACGTCGCTGGCCGCGTAGAGCTTGTCGCTGTGCGGGTGGGCGCACACGAGCCTCAGCACGTCCACACCCGGCGGCAGCGGCCCCAGGATCGCGCCGCCGTGAAGCGTGACGCGGCATCTCACGCGCTGGGGCATGGCGGGAGCGCGCGGCGGCGGGGGCGGCCGCGCTGCCGCGGGCGACGTCAGCGGCGCGGCGGCGGCGGTCGACGCGCGGTCGTCCGGTCTCTCGCGTGCATCGGCAACGTTGCTATGGGGGTGCGCTGGTGCGGGCAGGGGTGGGGCGGCGCGGCGGGTGCGGCGCTGAACCGCGGAGGCGCACGTTCCCAAAACGCGCCTGCGCGCCGCCGCGCGGCCGCCGCTCCGGCCCTGGGCGCGCTGCCCGCCGTCCGGCGCCGCGCGCGCGCGTCAGCCCGCCGTCGTCACGCGCCGCAGCTCCTCCGCGACGAGCGCGGCGCGCGGCGCGAGCGGGCCGCCGCCGCGCGCCAGCACGGCGAGCGGCAGCGTGAGCCCCTCCAGCGCCAGCTTGACCAGCAGGCAGCGGTTGCGCCGCGCCTCGTAGCTCAGGTCGACGCCGAGCGGCGCGGGCCCGCCGCACACCTCGCGCACGGTCTGCCCCGGCCCGCGCAGCACGAGCGACAGCGCGCCGAGCCCCGCCGCCGCGTGCGCCTCGTGCCCGCTGCCGAGCAGCAGCTCCAGCAGCTTGAGCAGCGGCTCCACCGAGCCCAGCTCAAACGCGTCCGCGCGGTGCTGCACCGCCTCCACGAGCATGCACGCCACGCCCGCGTCGCCCTGGGCCTGCGCCGCGCGGTACGCGCCCTCAAGGTTGCCCCGCACGACAAAGCCGCGCGCGACCGCGAGCGCGCTCGACATGCGAGCCAGGTCGGCCTTGAGCCCCGGCTGCGCCGCCATGGCCGCCGCGATGGGGTCGGCCGCGGGCGCGGGCGCGGGTGCGGGCGCCGGCGCGGGCGGCACCGACGGGGGGACGCCAAGCGGCCGGCCGCCGCCGCCCGCGGGCGGCTGCTGCGGCGCGGGCGCCTCCGACGCCACGGCGAGGCCGCGCAGCGCGCCGGCGGCGCCGTCGGCGTCGTACGAGCCGCTCGGGCGCCGGCTGCCGCCGCCGGCGCCGGCACGGGCGGAGCCGGCGCGGCTGGGCAGCTGCGCCTCGTCCTGCGGCCGCGCCGGCGGCGGCCCCGCGGGCACGCGGATCTCAAACTCAGGGAACGGGGCCTCCCCTGCTTTGCGCCGCGCGTCCGGCTGCGGCGGCAGGCGCTGCCCGCCCGCAACGTCGCCCGGCTGCAGCTGGCCCGGCGCGAGCGGCTGCTCCGAGCCGACCAGGCGGCCCTTGCCGATGCCGGGGCGCTCGGCGCCGGCAGACGGCGCGCTGCCGGCAGGCAGCCCCGGCGGCGTGCGCTGGCGCGAGAGCTGCCGCATGAGCGGCCCCGCTGCTGCTGCTGCGCTGGCTGCCTCGCCGGCGTGCGACGAGTGGGGGCGGGGCGCCGCGGCGCCGCCGGCGCCCGCGCGGGGCGCGGGCTCGCTGCAGTGCGCGGCGCCGCCGGGCGGGCCGAAGGGCGCGACCTTGCGCAGGTCGACCAGGAACACGCCGACGGACGCGCCGGTGAGGCAGCAGCCGACGACGCGCGGCTGGTCGTCCTTGTACGAGAGGTGCATGTCGGCGAGCGCGCGCCAGTCCATGGGCACGGTGTCGTGGTGCACTGCGGGCTCGCAGCCCCACACCTTGAGCGCGTCGGCCGTGGCGGTGAGCAGCTGCCGGCCGTCGCGGTGGTACGCGATGGCCTTGACGCCCGTGGCCTCGGGCCCGAGCGCCTCCACCTGCTCCCACGTCTCCAGGTCCCACACCTTGACCGTGCGGTCCGCGCTGCTCGTGGCGAGGATGAACTCAAAGGGGTGGAACTCAATGCCCGTCACCGGGCCGTCGTGCCCCCAGCCCTCGCGCACGACACGCCCCGTCTGCATGTCCCACAGCTGCGGCGCGGCGGCGGCGGCGGCGGCGGCGGCGGCGGCGGCTCGGCGGGCGCGCGCAGCGTGCGGGGCGCCGGGGCCACGCTCGCCCGCGCGCGCGCGCGGGCGCACCTTGACCTCGCCGTCCTCCGCGCCGGAGCAGACCCACTTGCCGTCCGGGCTGATGGCCACCTGCTTGACGCCGCGAGCGTGGCCCTTGAACGTCGTGATCGTCTCCTTGCGCCGCAGGTCCCAGACCTTGACGTTGGTGTCGAGGCTGCCCGTCGCCAGGAAGGGGCCAAAGGGGTGGAACTCGAGCGTGAGGCAGTTGGAGCGGTGCCCCGTCAGGCTGCGGCTGACTGCGCAGCGGCGCGCGCCGGCGGCAGAGCGCGGTCGGCGGTCGGCGCCGCGCCGCCGCGCTGTGCAGCCCCCCCCCCCCCCCCTTCCGCTGCGCGCGCACCCTTGCCCGACTCCAGGTCCCAGATCTTGACTGTGCCATTCGCCGCGCCCGCGGCGACCTGGTTCTCGCTGCCGTCAAACGTCACGCACTCCACCGCCGACTGCAGGCCCGACAGGCTCTGCGGGCGTGCGGGGCGGTGGTGAGCGCCGCGCGCCGGCAGCGGCTCGCCGGCGCCGGGCGGGGCCGCCGCCGCCTGCGTTGAGGGCGGGCGGGGCTGCGCACCTTGGCGACGTGCGGCTGCCCGATGCGCCAGAGGTTGACCTTCTTGTCCTCGCCCCCGGTGGCCAGCACGCCCGCGGTGTTGCGGCCGATGCGCAGGCAGTTCACCGCGCCGCTGTGCGCGACAAACTCGTCTGCCCGGCGGGCGGCAGGCGGCGCGCGGCGGTCGGCGAGACCGAGGGGCCGCCCGGCGCGCGCCGGGTGCTGCTGCACGCTCCCCGCACGGCGCAGGCGGGCCGCCGCCGCACCTAGCTTGTAGGATCGCATCGCGCCCAGCGCCGCCGCTGCCGCGCGCGCTGCTGTCGTCGCGGCGCGGCCGCCTCACGCGCCGCGCGGGCCGTCCGCCATGCGGGGCGGCTGCTCCGGGCCCGGGTCCGCCGCGGGGCGGGCTGCCTCGGCGCCTGCGCCGGCGGTGGGCCCGCGGCCGCGGCCGGCAAGACTGCGCGCCAACCGCCTCCGCGCCCCCCGCCGCGCCGCCGGGCGCGCGCAGCCGGCGCCGGCGGGCTTCGGGGCGGCAGGCTGCCGCGGGCGTGCGCCCCGGGGCCAACGCCGGGCGGACGGGCGGGCGGGGGCTCGCGCGGGTGGGCGCGCGGCGGTGCAGGTGCGGGGCCGGGCGGGCGGGGGGCAGCTGTGGAGGGCGAAGATCGCTTTGGCGCCGGGGGAGCGGCGGCAGCGCCTCCCGAGCAGCCCGCGGGCCGGCGCCAGCTCGCTCGAATTGTGACAGCAGACGGCGGTCTTGTGACCCCCCGCGGCCGCTCCCGATCTCAACGCGCACGCCCCAGGTCAGGGTGGACTCCCGCGAACCCGCCGCCGCGGCAGAGAGCGGCTGCCGCCCCAGCAGCGCAGAAGATGGCGAGTGATGGCTGGGTCCTGCCGGAGAAGTACAGCGAGGACCTCAAGGATGAGACCGGCGCGCCCATGAGCAAGAGGTGCGCCTCATGCCCCGCCGCGCGCGGCCCCTGGCGCGCCGCCGCCGCCCTGGGCAGCAGCAGCAATGCCGCGCGCCGCCGCCGCCGGCGCAGCGAGTTCAAGAAGCGCCAGAAGGCGGCCGAGAAGGCCAAGGCCATGGCTGAGAAGGCGGTGAGCAGCGGGGCGGGGCCGGCACGCTCGGCGCGAGCGCGCTGGGAGAGCCGCAGCGGTCGCCGGCCGGCCGGCCGGGCGCACAGGGTGGGGAGGGGCGGGCGCCCGGCGGCGGCGCCGCCGCCACCGCCACATCAGCGGCAGCGGCGGCGGCGCGACCCCGCGCCCGCCTGTGCGCGCGCCGCGCCGCGCGCCCGCAGGCGAAGAAGGCGGCCGACGCGGCGGCCAAGCCGCCGAGCCGCAAGGCCGCGCTGCTCGACGACAGCTGCGAGGAGGCCGACCCGAGCCTCTACTACGAGACCCGCGTCAAGGCGGTGACCGCGAAGAAGGCCAAGGGCGGCAACCCCTACCCCCACAAGTTTGAGGTCAGCACCAGCCTGCCGGACTACGTCGCCAAGTATGGCAGCCTCGAGCCCGGCACCCAGCTCACGGACGTCACCGTCTCGCTCGCCGGTGCGCGCGCGCGCGTGGCGTGGCGGCGGCGGCTAGGCGCGCGGCGCTCGCAGCACGGCGCCCTCAGCGCGACGCCGCGCGCGACGCCGCGCCGCGCAGGGCGCATCAACAGCAAGCGCGCAAGCGGCAGCAAGCTGCTCTTCTACGACCTCCGCGCCGACGGCTGCAAGCTGCAGGTCATGGCCGACGCGAGGTGCGCGCCGCGCCCGGGCGCAGCGCGGAGCCCGCTGGGCCGGCGCCCGCGCCCACGCCTGCGCCCGCGCCCCCGCCCGCGCCCGCGCCCGAGCACCCCGCAACGGAGCCGCCGGGCCGGCGCCCGACCCTCGCGCCGCCGCCGCCGCGCACCCCGCCGCCCGCGACCGCGTCCGCCGCCGCCGCGTCCCAGGGTGTCCGACCAGGACGAGGACGGCTTCCTGCTGCTGCACAACGACGTGAAGCGCGGCGACATCGTGGGCGTGGTGGGGCACCCCGGCAAGAGCCAGAAGGGCGAGCTCTCCATCTTCCCCGTCACCCTCACCGTGCTCGCGCCCTGCCTGCACATGCCGCCCAGCCTGCACTTTGGCCTGAAGGACCAGGCGCGCGCCGCCGCCGCACGAACGACCCCGCACGGCCGCGCGCGCGCTGCGCGCCGCCGCGAGCGCCCGCGGCCGCCGCGCGCCCGCGGCCGCCGCCTGACGGCCCCCCGCCGCCGCCGCCCGCCCGTGCTGCGCGCTGCGCGCTGCGCGGCCGCAGGAGACGCGCTACCGGCAGCGCTACCTGGACCTCATGTGCAACGACGACGTGCGGGCCATCTTTGCCACGCGCGCACGCATCATCCAGGTGCGCGCGCCTGCACGCGGCAGGCGTCCGCGGCCGCGGCCGCGCGCCGGCGCGCGGAGAATGCAGCCCCGGGCCCACGCCGCGCCGCGCCGCGCGCGCCGTGCCCGCCGCCCAGTTTGTGCGCCGCTTCCTGGACGGCCGCGGCTTCCTGGAGGTTGAGACGCCGATGATGAACATGATCCCCGGCGGCGCGGCGGCGCGGCCGTTTGTGACGTACCACAACGACCTCAGCATGCAGGCGCGGCGCGACCGGGGGCGGGAGGGGCAGGGGCGGCGCGCGCTGGGCGGCGGCGGCCGCCGCCGGCGCGCCCACCGCCCCCCGCCCACCGCCCACCGCCCACCGCCCGCCTCCCACCCACGCACCCACGCACCCACGCACCCACGCACCCACGCAACCGCCCGCACCCCACACCCACACCCCACACCCGCACCCACGCCCCCGCGCGCAGCTCTACATGCGCATCGCGCCGGAGCTGTACCTCAAGCAGCTCGTCGTGGGCGGGCTGGAGCGCGTGTACGAGATCGGGCGCCAGTTCCGCAACGAGGGCATCGACATGACGCACAACCCCGAGTTCACGACCTGCGAGTTCTACCAGGCATACGCGGACTACAACGACCTCCTCGTGCGCGCGCGGCCGGGCGGGCGGGCGGGGCGGGGGGGGGGGGGGGCACACAGCAGCAGTGGCGCTGCGGCCTTGTTTGCGGTGTGGGCGTGTGGGCGTGTGGGCGTGAGGGTGGCGGCAGCGGTGGTGTGCTGCGCGTGCTGCGCGCGGCGCGCGAGGGGCTCGGCGCCGCGGGGCCGACGCGCCGCGCCGCGCGCCGCGCCGCGCCGGCGTGCAGAGCATGACCGAGACGATGATCAGCCAGATGGTGTTTGAGCTCAAGGGCAGCTACAAGATCACCTACCACGCCGACGGGCCCGACAAGCCGCCGATCGAGATCGACTTCAGCCCGCCCTGGTGCGCGCGCCCCGCGCCGGTGGCAGCGGCGGCGGCGACGGCCACGAGCAACGGGCCCCTCGCTGCTCTCTCCCGGGGAGGGGGGCGCGGCTCAGAGGGCTGGCCGCCGCTCCCGACGCCGCGCCGACGCCGCCGCGCCGCCGCGCGCGCAGGCGGCGCATGTCGATGCTCGCCGACCTCGAGGCCGCGATGGGCGAGACGCTGCCGCAGCCCCTCGAGGGCGAGCCGTGCCGCGCGAAGCTGCAGCAGCTCGTGGCCAAGTTTGGCGTCAACTGCCCGCCGCCGCAGACGACGGGGCGGCTGCTCGACAAGCTCGTCGGCCACTTCCTGGAGGAGCAGTGCGTCAACCCGACCTTCATCTGCGACCACCCGCAGCTCATGAGCCCACTCGCAAAGTGGTGCGCGCGCTCGACTGCGGGCCGCAGGGCCGCGCGCCGGGGCTGGGCCGCGGCCGGCGGCGGGCTGCGCGGCGCGGGGCGGCGCGGCGGCGCCGAGAAGAGGCCTGACACCACCGCGCGCGTGGCGCGGCGCAGGCACCGGTCGCTGCCGGGGCTGACGGAGCGCTTCGAGCTGTTCATAAACAAGCGCGAGGTCTGCAACGCCTACACCGAGCTGAACGACCCCATCCGCCAGCGCGAGCTCTTCCAGGACCAGGCAGACGCAAAGGCCGAGGTGCGCGCGCCGCGCCGCGCCGCCCGCGCGCCCGCGCTTTGCCGCGCCGCCTGCGCCGCCCGCGCGTTGCTGTGCTGTGCGCGCTGACTAAACTAAACCGCCCCGCCCGGGCGTGCGTGTGTGTGTGTGTGTGCGCGCAGGGCGACGACGAGGCGATGTTCATCGACGACACCTTTGTGACGGCGCTCGAGTACGGGCTGCCGCCGACGGGCGGGTGGGGCTTTGGCATCGACCGCTTCACCATGCTGCTCACCGACACCAACAACATCAAGGAGGTGCTGCTCTTCCCCGCGATGAAGCCCGACGAGGCAGCGCCCGCGCCCGGCGCGCCGCGGCAGCAAGCGGGCGACGCCGCGGCGGCGGCGGTCGCGGCGGTCGCGATCTGAGCGGCGCGGCGCGGCGGGGGGCTGTCCCATTCTTGCGCGCGCGCGGTGTGGGGGACGTGGCGGCTCGCGCTGCCGGTTTTGTGACCCGGCCGTTCGCACCGGCGCCGCGCCGCCTCGGCCGTCACAGAGATTCGCAGGCGACGCCCGCTCGCCCCTCCCCCCGCCCTGACAGGCGGCTGCCCTCCGCGCTCGCGCCCCGCTCGGCTCAGGCGCTGGCCAGCGCTGAGCGCTCACGAGCACGCTGGTCAGCGCGAGAGGCGCAGGTCGAGCAGCTCCAGCGTGTACTCGGAGCCCGCCGCCTCAGCGCCGGCGGGCAGCGGCGCGCCGGCGGCCATGTGCTCCACCACGCCCCTGAGCCCCACCAGCCGGCTGGTCGCCTCGGCCTCCTGGCGCAGGCCCAGCTGCAGGCGCCGCAGCAGCGGCGCCGCGGCGGGGAGCAGCGCCAGGCGCGCGAGGTGCGCGTCGAGCAGCAGCCGCCCCCACTCGAGCACCGCGGGCCAGGCCGGCACGTCCAGCAGCGCGAGCGCGGCGGGGCCGTCCCAGGGCTGGCCCGCGAGGCCCGCGTCCGACCAGCCCGTGCCAGCCCAGCCGCCCTCGCGCAGCGCCAGCGCCGCGTACTTGGCCGCCCACTTGTCGAGCAGGCGCAGCAGGCGCAGCACGCCCGCCGACGGCAGCGCGCGCAGCGCGGCGCACGCCTCCACGCCGTCCACGGGCGCGGCGAGCAGCGCGTGCAGCAGGACCTCGCTGGGCGTGAAGCCGTCCACCGCGGCCGCCGCGGCGCGCGCGAGCGCGAGGCGCGCGCGCGCGGCCGGGTGCCCACTCGCCTGCGCCGCCGCCGCCTCTGCGACCGCCGCCTCGGCCGCGGCGCGGATGGCGCGCGCCTCGCGCGCCCGCGCGCCCGCCTCGCCCGCGGGCTGCACCAGCAGGTGCGCCATGGCCGCGACGAGCGGCTCCGCCGGCACGTCGTGCGCGCTGCGCAGCACCTGGCGCAGCAGCGCAAACTGCTGCCCGCGCGCCAGCGCCGGCAGCAGGCCCGGGCAGGCCGCGAGCGACTGCAGCGGCTGCAGCGCGTGCAGCTGCTCCAGCACCGGCCACGCCTGCGCGTCGGCGAGCGCGTCGAGGCACTGCGCCACCAGGCGCTGGCTCACCACCACGGCGGCGGCGCACATCGGCAGCTGCCCCGCCGCCGCCTGGTGCTTGCCACGCCGCGCGTGCGGCGCTGCGCGATGGCGCTGCGGCGCGCCGCCGCCCGCCGCGTGCTGCAGCTCCTGCTCGTGCTGCAGCGCGTCGCAGAGCTGCTTCGCTCGCTGCTTGAGCTCCGCCGCGGGCACAGGCGCCTGGCCAAGCACGCCCGCCAGCTGCTCCGCGGCCGCCGCCAGGCCGACGCCCGCCGCGGCGTCGGCGTCGCCGCCGCCGTCGCCGCCGGCCGGCAGCACGTGCAGCGCGACCGCCCGCTCCTGCGCCGCCGCGCCGGGCGCGGCGCCGCCGACCGCCGCCGCGATGGCGAGCAGGTTGAGCTGCTGCCGGTGCGCCACGGCGCGCCCCCCCGGCGGCGCGTCGGGCGCGGCGCCGGCCTTGCCGCCCAGCCCCAGCGTCGCGACGATGCCGGCGAGGTCGGCCCTGGGCAGCTGCAGGTGCAGCAGGTGCACCGCGCCGCCGAGCGCGAGCGCCGCCGGCGCGGAGGGGTGGCGCGGCAGCGCCAGCAGCTGCGCGGCGCCGCCGCCGGGGGCGCCGGGGGCGGGGGGCCCCAGGTCTAGCTCGCCCGAGGCCAGGCTGCAGCCAAAGCGCGCGTCGAGCACCTCGAAGCGCGGCGCACCGCCGCCCCCGTGCGCCAGCAGCAGCACGTGCGTCTCGGACAGCGCCGCCGCGAGCACGCCGGCGGCGCTCGGCTCCTCACCGCCGCGGCGCTTGCGGCCGCCCGCCGCCTGGCCGCCGCCCGCGGCCGCGCCGGCGGCGAGCGCCGGCGGCAGCGGCAGCGTGGCAACGTGCTCCGCCGGCGCGCCGCGGCGCGCCAGGTCGGCGTGGTACGTCGTCACGCTGCCGTCGCGCCACTGCAGCACCAGCAGGTCGCCCGCCAGCGACGCCGCCGCGAGCCGCGCGCCCGGCGCGGGGCAGGCGACCGCGGCGCTGTGCACGAGCGCCAGCCGCGGCCTCGCCGCGGCGGCTGCGCCGGCGTCGGCCTCTGCCGCCGCGGGCGCAGGCGCGGGCGCAAAGACGTCTACCGACACCTCGCCGCCGCCCGCGGGCTGCGCCGCCACGGCGAGCAGCCGGCCGTCGCAGGCCGCCGCGAGCGCGGGCGCCGCCGCGCCGCGCGGCTGCCGGCCGGCGGCGGCGCCCGCGGCGCGGCCGCCGGCGGCGGGCGCGAGCGCGGCCGCGTCCCAGTCGGCCGCCGCGACGGCGCCGTCTGCGAGCACGACCGCCGCGCAGCCCGCCGGCGCGCCGGGCGCCGGCGCGAGCACGTGCAGGCTGTGCAGCGCCCCCGGCAGCGCCAGCTGCTGCTCCGCGTCCAGCAGCGGCCGCGGCGGGCCCTTCGCGGCGGCGGGCGACCGCACCAGCAGCCCGTGCGCGCCGCCGCCGGCCGGCTGCAGCGCCGCGACGTAGCCGCCGCCCGCGAGCACCACCGGCGCCAGCAGCACGGCGCTGCTGCTGCCCAGGGCCTTGGTGTTGCCGGGCGCCTGCGGAAGCGGCGGTCGCGGGGCTGGGATCGCGCCCCCGCTGCGCGGGGCGGCCGGGGAGGCGCGCCGGCGCGGCCGCACCAGGCTGCCCGCGTCGAAGCTCGCCACGCCGTCGCCCTGGACGGTCACCAGCAGCCGCGCGTCGCCCCTGCCGGCCGCCACGCCGAGCAGCGAGCCGCCCCAGGCGCCCACCCGCACGGCGCGTCCTCCGCCCGCGGCCATGGCGCCGTGAGAGTCGGTCAGGCCGGCACCGATCGCGGGGAGTGGTCGGGCCGCCGCCGCGGCGCGCGCGGGAGCTGGGCGCGCGGCGCGGGCGCGCTGGACCGCCGTCGGCGGCTGGCGTGCCGTGGCGCGGCGAGGGCGGTGTGGGCTGGGCGGCAGCTCAGTCACTCGCAGAACTCGCCGCGCGCGCCGCCGTCGCACTCGCGCAGGAACTGCGCTGTAAAGTTGACGCCGCCCGCGTTGTCGACCGGCCGGCACTCGCTGCTGGCGGGCCGCCCGACGATGCCGGCGTCGCAGCACGCGTGCGTCGAGCCCGGGGCCCACGCCGCCGCGTCGGCGGCCGTCGGCGCGCCGCCCCAGAACCGCAGCGGCAGCAAGGGATTGACGTCAAACCACGAGGTTGACTCGCTGCCCGTGTAATAAAAGTACGGGAACCGAGGTTGCTCGAACAGGCGCTTCGTGCGCAGCTGCGCGCCCGCGCCCGCGGCGGGTTGGGCGGCCGCGCGCCCAGCCGCCGCGCCGCGCCGACCCCGGGCGCGCCCCTGCGCCGACCGTCGCGCCGCCGCCAGGGCTCACCTGCGCCGATGTGCGCACGCCGGGATCGATGACGACCTGGCCGTACCCGCCGCGGTGCAGGTCGTCGCACAGGAGCGCCGTCTCTGTGGCGTTGCACTCGGCCGGCGGCAGCGGCGCGCGGAAGCGCAGCCCCGCCGCGAGCGGCGCGGCGCGAAGCTTCGCGAGCCCGCCCCAGCAGCAGCGCGCGGGCAGGGGCAGCCCCGCGCGCGCCGCCGCCGCGCTCGCCGCGTGGCGGAAAAATGGGGGAAAGTACGTGAGCAGCGCGCCCCGCACGTCGCGCGCCGCGTCGTGCACAGCGTGGATCGCGCGCATGGCGAACTCCGGCGGCACGTCCGGCGCGTCCGCCGCGGCCGCCGCCGCCGCGCCGGCCGCGACCGGCCCCTCGCCCAGCACGGCCGCCTGCGCCAGGCGCCGCGCCGCGGCGCGGCGCGCGGCGCGGCGCGCCGCCGCGGCCGCGCCGGCCAGCCGCCGCCGCCCGCCCGCGCCGCCGCCGCCGCCGCGCGAGCCCGCAAACTCTGTGAGCTCCAGGCCACAGACGAGGTCCTCACGGTACTCCATCAGCCGCACCACGTCGCCGCCGCAGACGTACACGTGGGCATCAAGCACCACCACGTAGGCAGCCCCGAAGCAGCCCGGCGCGGGGCGCCCCGGCGGGCAGCCGCCCACGCGCAGCCCCGCCGCCGCCGCCGCAGCAGCAGTGGCCGCGCCGGCGGCCGCCAGCGCGCGCCTGCGCCCTCCGCGCGCGGCCGGCGCGCCAGCGGCGGCGGGCGCGCCGCCGCTGCCCGGCGGCCGCCGCCGCGGGAAGAAGGGCGACAGCGCCGCGTTGCGCACGTGCGCGGCGCCCGCCCGCGCCGCCGGCTGGCGCGCCAGGTGCACCGGCACGCCCAGCGGCGCCGCGAGCAGCTGCAGCAGGCCCGCCGCGAGCGCGTCGGCGTCGTCGGCGCCGGGGCGCAGCACGAGCGAGACGTAGGCGGTGCCGGGCGGCAGGAGGGTGAGGACGTGCAGCAGCGCGAGCACGTTGCTCAGCGCCGGGGCGCCGCCGAGCGTGACGGCAAAGAGGAAGCGCGTGGCAAAGCCCACCGGCAGCGAGGCGTCCCAGCCGCACGCGACGAGGCGCCCCGCGCCCGCCTGCTCGGCGAGCAGCGCGAGCGCGCCGCGCAGGACGCCCCAGCCCTCGCGCGAGCCGCTGTGCCACGCCGCGAGCGGCGGCGGCTGCAGCGCGCCGCGCTCCGGGTCGACCGCGCCGAGCATCACCGCCGCCAGGCGGCGCGCGAGCGGCAGCGGCCAGCCGCCCGCGGCCGCGGCCTCGAGCTGCGCCGCCAGGCGCGCCAGCCGCGCGTCGGCCGACACGAGGCGCAGCCCGTCCGGCGGCAGCTCCACGCGCAACGCCGCGAACGCCGGGTCGTGCACCTCGGCGCACGCGGCGCTCGCGTTGACGGCGGGCGCGGCACCGCCGCCGACGCCGCGCGGCAGCGCGTCGCCGCAGAGCGCCGGGTGAAACGCGTGCCCGGCCGCGCTCGTGAGCAGGCCGCCGCGCGGCAGGCCCGCGAGGCCGGGCGCGAGCAGGGCGGCGAGCGGGGCCGCCGCGCAGAGCGCGAGCACGAGCGCCGCCGCGCGGCCGAGGCGCAGGCGCGGCCGCGGCCGTGGGCTGCCGCACGCGCCGCCGGCCGCCGCGGCGGTCATGCCGCCGCCGGTCGCTGGGGTCAGCGCTGCCGCGTGGCCCCCGGCATGACCACCGCGCGAGCGCCTCCGCTGCTGCTGCCGCCGCTGCTGCCGCTGCTGCCGCCGGTGCTGCTGCCGCTGCCGCTGCCGGCACGCGCCGCCGACCACGCCAGGCGCGACGGCGGGCACGCTGTGAGTCGGTGTCCGCGAATTGGGCGCTTGGCGCGCCGCGAGCGCGGGAGCAGCAGCAGCAGGCTGCGTGGCGTGGCAGGTGGGCGCGCAGAGCCGCTGCCGGCGTGTGGACGGCGGATGATCGACCACCCAGAGCGCGTGAAACGCGTTCGACGCAAAAAGGGGCGGTTTACCAAGTGACTGACTTCAAACCCGTTCGACTTTGTCGCCCGTTTCCCGGCCCGCTCCGAGCTCGCCCCGCGCCCGCGCGCCGTGTCCGCACTCCCCCCACCCACCACGCGCCCCTCCACACCGCCCCTCCCCGCGCACACCCTCCCCCGCGCGCCAGGGGCCGCGCCACCGCTCCGCGGCCGGCCCGCGCGCTGTGGCCGCTGCCGCTGCCGCCGCGCGGCATTCCCCACGATGGCCGAGGTGCGCGCACACCTCACGCGCGCAGCGCGCCGCGCCGGCGCGCCGCGGGGGCGCGCCGCTGAGCGCCCGCGCGCGACGGCCGACCCCTGCAGGCGCTGGGCGTGTTCGCCAGCCCCGCCAAGCGCCGCAAGACCTGCCTGGGCGACGCCGGGGACGAGGGTGCGCTCGTCGGGCGCCCGGGCGCGGGCGTCGCGCGCGCAGCGGCGCCGTCAGGCGCGGCCATCACTGCCGTCAAACGGTCCCCTCCCGCCACACCCCCCGTCGCAGGCCCGGGCGCCGCCGAGTCCGCCAAGCTCGCTGGCCCCAAGTCCAAGGCCGACCCGCGCACGCCCGCGGGCAAGGGCAAGGCCGGCGGCGCGGACGACGGCCTGCTCGGCGGCGACGCGTCGCCGGAGCAGCTGCCGCCCGGCCTGCTGCTGCTCAACCAGCTGCTCGGCGCCGTGTACGTGACCCTGCCGCTGGTGCGCTCGCGCGGCAAGGCGACGACGTTCCAGAACCTCCGCGTGCCCGTGCAGAACTTCAGCGGCCGCGACTTCCAGGCACGAGCGCCGGGCGGGCGCGGGCCCCGCCGGGCGCTGCCGGTCGGCAGCACCGCCGCCCCCGCGCTGCCTGACGGCGGCCGCCGCGCACCCACGCGCGCCGCGCCGCGCCCGCGCGCCCCCGCCTCGCAGGTGCGGCACGTCCAGCAGATGCGGGCGCTGTGCCCCGAGGCGCTGGGCTGGGAGCACCTGCTCACCACCAACGCGACCACGCGCAAGCCGGAGCAGCAGCTGCTGCTCAAGCTCGCGCCCGGCGCGGACACGGTGGCGATGCAGCAGCTGTTCTTCAAGCGCCTGCAGCAGCACGCGCGCGCGCACCCGGTGCGCGCATAGCGCGGCCGCGCCGCCGGCAGCCCCCGCCCGCGCGTCCGCCGCGCCCGCCGCGTCGTCCGCCTCGGGCGCGCTCGCACCACGCCCGCCCGCCCGCCCGCCCGCTCGCCGCGCAGGGCGCCGAGGCGCCGCTGGCGGAGCTGCCGCCGCTGGCGGGCCCCAACGCGCGCGACTGCACCCCCAGCCGCCGCGCGCTCAGCAGCGGCGACCTGCTGCCGGGCACGCCCCAGACCGCGCCGCCGGGGCGGCGGCGCCGCTGCGCGCACGCGCAGCGGCTCCGGCACGCCGGCGGAGGGCCTGCTGAGCCCGCCGCCCAAGCGGCCGTCCGCGACGTGCGCCCGCGGCGGCGCGGGCGTGGCGGGCCTGATGAGCCCGCCCCCGCGCGCGGCCGCGCGGGCAAGGGCAGGCCGGCCAAGGACGGTGCGCAGCCGCAGCGGCCGCGCGCGCCCTGCCTGGCCGCGCCGCCGGTCGCTGCGCACCCGTCTCACCCATCCGCGCCGCCGCTCCCGACCACTCCCCCCCCCCCCTCCTGCCTCCCCAGGCGAGGGCGGCCTGAGCTTCAGCCCCGAACCCCGCCAGCCGGCGGCGGCGCTGCTGAGCCCCGCCGCCGGCGCCGGCCTGTTCGGCACGCCCAGCCGCGACGGCGGCGCCGGCACGCCGCAGCGCGGCGGCGACGGCGACGAGCCCAGCGCCGGCACGCCGGGGCTGCGCCCCAACCGTCTCTTTGGCACGCCGGTGGCCACCGCGACGCCGCAGCAGGCGCCCGCGGGCCGCCGCCCCGCCGACCTGCACGCGACGCCCGAGGCGGCGCCCGCGCCCGCGCCGGCGGCGGCGCCCGGCGGCGTCAAGGCGCGCAAGCTCACGTTTGAGGCGGCGCTGCCCAAGGCGCCCGCGGCCAAGGCCGCCGCCGCCGCGCCCGCTGAGGCGCAGCCGGCGCCGGCCGCCAAGCCCGGCGGCCTCACGTTTGAGCTGGGCGCGTCGGCCATGGCGGTGAGCGGCTGCCGCGGGAGGCCCGGAGCCCGGCCACGCCGCCGCGGGCCCGTCCTGACGCCGCCGCCGCCGCCGCCGCCGCGCAGCTGCTGCGCCAGGTGTCGAGCGTGGAGGTGCAGCAGAGCAAGGCGGCGCGGCAGCAGGAGCTCGAGCAGGAGCGCGCGCTGGACATGCTGCCGGGCACGTTTGACGTGCTGCGCGGCGTCTTTGGCGAGCGCGGCGCCTGCGTCAAGCCCAAGGCCGAGGTGCGCCTGCGCGCGCCGCGCCGCCGCCGCCGCCGCCGCCGCCGCCGCCGCGCCGCCGCCGCCGCCGCCGCGGGCGCGGGCGCTGCCGCTCCCTGCCTCGCGCGCGCCCGCCTCACCCGCGGGCGCCCGCCTCGCCCGCGCCAGGTGGTCATGCTGCTGCGGCAGAAGAGCACGTGCCGCGCGGGCATGTCGCCCGCCGAGGCGGGCGAGCAGCTGGAGCTGATGCTGCGCCTTGTGCCCGAGTTTGTGCGCGCCGTGCACACGGGCGGGCAGTCGCTGGCGGGGCTCACGCAGTCGGTGCGCATCAACCGCCAGCTCTCGTGGTCGGCGGCGCGCCAGAAGCTGCTCGCCGCCGCCGCGACGGCGCGCGACGGCGGCGCGCGCGGCGGCGGCCGCGGCGGTCGCGGCCGACGCGGCGCGCGGGGAGCGCGAGGCCGTCGCGGCCGCGCGCGAGCCGGCCGCCGCGTCCGAGGAGGACGGCGAGGACGGCAGCAGCGAGGGCGGCGGCGAGCTCACCATCGTCGGCCAGGACGAGGCGCCGCGCGGCGGCGCCGCGGGCCGGCGCGCCGCCCGACGCCGCGCTGGGCGCCGAGGTCCAGGCGCTGCTGCGCGGCGGCGTCGCCGCGGCCAGGGCGGGCGCGGCCGACGGCCGCGCGGCCGCCGCGGTGGCCGGCTGCCTGTCGCTCACCGGCGGCACGCCGGTGAAGGCGCGGGGCGCGCGCGTGACTTGCGCGGCCAGCAGGCGCCGCGCGGTGGCCAGGCGCGCACGACTCTTGCCCGACCCCCGTGACCCACTGGCGTGCTGCTGCGCGGGCCTGCCGCGCCGCGCCTGGTCTGCAGCCCCGACCGAAGTCTGCGCGCGCTGCGCACGCGCATTTGTTGTGCTTCTGCGCGGCCCCCATTTGCGGCGGCGTCGGGCCTGAGCTTTGCGGTGGCGTCTCTGCGAGACGCCTCGATGTGTAACCGTTCGCTGAGCCCTGCGCCACCGCCGCGCAGCGCCCTGCGCCGCTGGCCTCCATGGCGAGCGCTCCGGCCTCCAGGCCACACGTGCGGCCCCTGCCGAGCACGCGCCTCCGCCCACGACGCACGGCGGTGGCCGCCGCCGCCCTGCCGCCCGCCGAAACGTTTTGCCGAACGAGCGCGCGAGCCGGCGAATCTGAACAGCTTGGAGTCATCTGCGATTGAAACAGCCCGCCCCGGAAGCTGCGCGCCACCCGCGCGGTCGTTTCGGCGCGATGGTGCTCCCGAGGTGCGCCAGCAGGCGCGCGCGCAATGTCGGCGCGCGCTCCGACGCGTCCCTGCGCCCTGACACGACGTTCGTGCGCCGCGCCGCAGGCCCTGCGCCCTGCGCTGCGGGCGCATGCACGCGCCGCCGCCGCTGCCGCGCCTCCACCGCCGCCCCGGTGTCGCGGCGGCGGCGTGCCGGCGCCGCCCGGGCGAGGCCCTTCCGCCCCCCAACGATCTCCCGGAGCGCCGCCGCACCGCGCCGCCGCTGGCGCGCCTGGCCGCCGGCGCGGCGGGCGCGCTCGCCGCGCTGCTGCCGGGCGGCGGCGCGGCGTGGGCCTCCGACGCGGGCGCGGGCGGCAGCGTCTTCGGCAGCGGCGGCGAGCTCGGCGCGGACGCGCTGCTCGACCCGTCGCTCGCGGCGGAGGGCGACCCCGAGGTGCTGAGCACGCTGCTCATCGTGTGTGCCACCTACCTCGCGGTCATGCTGCTCTATCTGTGGGTCTCCACCTTCCTCGACGAGGTGCGCCGCGCTGTGCACGCTGTGTTTGCGCAGCACGCGCGGCAGCGCGCGCGACGCCGGCGCCGGCCTGCAGGCGCGGCTCGGGCGCCCACGGCGCCCCGCCCGCCCGGCCGCGCGCGCGCCCACAGGACGGCGGCGCCGCCGGCCCGAGCGCCGGCGACGCGCGGCAGGCGCCGCCGCCGCCCGACGGCGGCGAGCTGCCGCCGGGCGCGGGCGCGTTCCTGGGCGCAAACGTGCGGAGCTACGTCGACCCCCGCGGGCAGGCGCGGCGGCGTGCGGGCGCTGCGCGAGCTGGGGCAGGCGCTGCCGCTCGACGGCGAGAGCCTCGACCAGCTTAAGGGGCGGCTGGCTGCGGGCGCGGCGGAGGCGCTGGAGCAGCAGCTCAGGGACTGCGAGCGCCTCGTCCGCACCAAGCTGCTCACGCGCAAGCTCGGCTACGCGCCGCCGGCGCCGGCGGCTGGCGGCGGCGCGGCGCCGGAGGACATCGCCGCGCTGCTCTGCACCGCGGCCCTCAACGGCGGGCTCGGCAGCTGGCAGCACCGCGCGCGCGCGTGGACGCGCTCGTGGAGACCGAGCTCGCCCGCCTGGTGCGCGCTGCGGCGGCGGGGCAGCAGCGCAGGGGGCTTGGCCGGCCGCGGCGACTCTGCTGGGCTGCGGCCAGGGCGCCGCGCGCACGCGGCCCGCCCGCCGCCGACTGCGCCGCCTGGCTGCGCCGCCGCGCAGCTGCCGGCGGGTGGCGGGCGCTGGAGCGAGGAGCTGATCGTGCGCCAGGTCATGCGCCGCGTGACCTCGCAGCTGGTGATGGAGGAGGCTCTGCTGCTGCTGGAGGGCGTGGAGCAGGGCAAGCGCGCGCTCGAGGCGCAGGGCAAGGCCCAGCCGCGCGGCCGCGGCGGCTGGGCGCTGTGGTGATGCGCAGCTTTGCAGTGCAGCGGCGGGAGCAGCGTCGCGCGTGCGTGGGTCTGTGTGGGGCGCCGCGGCCGCGCGGGCGGGCGGGCTCAATTGCGGTTGCAACTGCGCGCGCGGCGCGCCCCGGCCCCCGCCCGCGCGGCCGGCGGCCGCCGCGCCGTCACGCGCCGCCGGTGGGCGCCGCCCGCTCCGAGCGCCATGTCAGCGAGCTGCTGCAGCAGGGCAAAGCCGTGGAACGCGGCGAGGCTGCGGAACACCACCAGCCGCTTCGCCGCGGCGTCGGGCTTGATGCTCGCGGCGAGCGCGCCGCCGCACGTGGGGCAGTGGCTGCACAGCCGGCTGGCCGTGACCTGCGCCGCGGCGGCGGCGGGCGGCGGGGCGGCGGCGGCGGCGGCGTGGTCGGGCGCGCGCTGAGGCCACGGCCGCGGCCCTGTTTGCCAGCCATGGCCCGCCGGCGACGCGCCTCGCCCGGCGCCCCCAGCCCCCGCACCTGCTTGCACTGCACGCACGCCAGGTCCTGCAGCGCATACTCCTTGAGCCGCCCCTGCAGCGCCGCGACGAGGCGTGCCTCGATCGCGCCCGCTGTCGTAGCCCGCGCCGCACACGGGGCACGCCCAGCCGGCGCCGGGGCCGAGCCCCGCGTCGCGGCAGAGGTCGAGCTCGCGCGCGTCGTTGCAGTGCGCGCAGATGATGTCGGGCAGGCGGAAGGAGAGGCAGGGGTCCACCCACACCGCGGCGGCGCTGAACTCGTCCGCGCCGACGAGGCGCAGCAGCCGGCGGCGCAGCATCGCGACCTCGTCCGCCAGCGCGCGTCGAGGGCCAGCAGGTGCACCAGCGTCTTGACAAACGCGAGCGCGGGGCTGCCCAGCTCCGCCTGGCGGCGCCCGCGGGGCGCGAGCGCGGGGCGCTCGGTCGGGCGCGGGCGGGGCGCGGGCGGGCGGCGCGGCGGCGGCGGCGGCGGCGGGGCGGCGGCGGGCGCGGCGGGCGCGGCTGTCGGCAGCGGCCGCGGTGGCAGGCGCACCTCGGTGAGGTGGCTGCCGGCGCGCTGGGGGAAGACGCAGTCGGGGTGGCTGCTGCCGGCGGGCACGTGGCGCAGCACGCCGCTCACGCGGGTCATCACCTTCTCGCCCCACCGCCCCGCCAGCGCGTCGCGGAGGTACTCCAGCTGTGTTCAGGGGCGGCACAGCGGGCGGCGCGGCGTGGGCGCGCGGTGCGGCGCGGCGCGGCGTGGCAGGCCAAGAGACAGGCGAGCCGCGGCCGGCGCGGCGCGGCGCGCGCCGGCGCCGCACCTGCACCGCCTCGCCCTGCCGCGCGTCGAGCACCGCCTGGCTGCCGCCCTGCGTCGCGCCGCGCGCGACCGCGGCCGCGCGGTTGGCGGCCTGCCAGGGCAGGTACATCCACTCGGCGAGCAGGAGCACCAGGTGCTGCTTGCAGCGCGCGGGGCAGGAACTCCACCACGCTCCACTGGTGGCTGTGTGTGTGTGTGGGGGGGGGGGGCAGGGCGCGGCGGCGGCGGCGGCGGCGGCGGCGGCGGCGGCGCGGCGGCGCTCAGCGCGTGGGCCGCGCGACGCGCAGCGCGGCGCAGCTCGGCGCAGCGCGGGCGGCCCCGCCCGCCGCATGCCGACCTGAGGCGCGGCCCGCCGGGCGTGCCGATCTCTGCCTCGTCCACCTCGGCCGCCGCGGCCTCGGCGGCGGCGGCGGCTCGTCCGGCGAGAGGCCCTCGCCACGGCGGCGTCGGCACGCCGCCCGCCTCCCACATCGCCGCGGCACCTCCGCCTCGACGCCGCCATAGTTGAACTCGTCTGGGGGCGCCCAGGGGCCGCGGCGGGCGGGTGGCGGGGTGTGGCGCGGCGCCCGGGCGGCGCGCGCGGCGCGGGCGCGGCGCCCGCGGCGGCGCGCCGCGCGCACCTGCGTAGTGCAGCGCTGCCCACCAGCGCTGCGGCACGAGCGTGAGCCAGCCCAGGCTGTCGCGCTTGGCGAGCGTGTCCAGCAGGTAGCGCGCGTACCCGACTGCGCAGACGCAGCGCGGCGCGGCGCGGCGCTCAGAGCCGGGCCGGGCAACCGGGCGCGTCGGGGCCTCCGCCGGCAGCGCCGCGGCGCCGCGCCGCGCCGCCGCGTGCGCACCCGCCGCGGTGAGGTTGCGCTTGTTGGTGGCGATGATGATGCCGCCAAAGCTCGCCGACACGACGTGCGCGCCGAGGCGGGAGACCTCATCGACGAGCAGCACCCACAGGCGCTGCATGAGCCCCAGCAGCGCGCGGTGCAGCAGCGGGTGGTGCGTCGCCGCGCCGGGGTTTGAGACCCAGTGGTAGAGCTGCTTCAGCAGGCCGTCCGCGATCACGCTGCCGTTGCGCGTCGCGTCGTCCAGCCACGCCTGCGTGCGCGGCGCGGCGCGGCGCGGCGCGGCCGCGCGGCGCGGTCGGGCCGGCGCGCACCGCCGCGGCGCCTGGTCCAGGCTGCCAGCGCGAGCGCGCGCGCGGGCCGGCGCCGGCGCGCGCGCGCGCCGCACCTGCACGAGCTCGCGCAGCACCTTGAACGCGCGCCGCGGGGCCGAGCAGGCCCTCGAGCGTGACAGCGCCGGCGGCCTCGGCGAGCGCGGGCGCCTGGTCAACCGCCGCGACGGCGAGGTGGTGCAGCTTGAGCTGCACGCACACGCAGCGGTAGCACCCCGGGCGCGCGACCTGGGGGCTGGGCGGCTCGTCCAGCGTAAAGAGGTCGTCCTCGGCCAGCGCCTCCACGCCTGGCGGCGCGCGGCGCGGTTTTGAGCGAGCGGTGTGAGGGACGGCGCGGCCCCCGCCGTGCGGGGCGCGGCGGCAGCCAGCCGCGGCCGCAGCAGCGCGCGCACCGAGGTCGGGCAGCGCGGGGTCGGCCGCCCAGAGCACGTGCCGCGCCGCGCGCAGGCGCCGCGCGAAGAGCGTGTCGGCGATGCTCATCAGCGCGTCGCGCCCGAGCGCGCCGAGCGGGACGTGCGCGTAGCGCGTGAGCGCCGCGCGGTCGCGCAGCCACGGCCCCGCCGCCGCGAGCGCGGCGAGCGCGCGCCGCGCCGCGCGCAGCTGCCACTGCAGCGCCGGGTACCTGCACACACGGCGCGGCGCGGCGCGGCGCGGCCGGCGTGCTACGCTGCCGGCCCGCAGCCAGCGCGCGCCCCACAGCCGCCGCTGCGCCCCCGGCGGCCGCCGGCCGGCCGTGCGCCGCGCGCGCCGCACTTTGCGTCGTCCACGGCGTGCGGCTTGTCGAGCCAGGGCAGGTCGGCGAGGGCGGGCATGTCGCTCGCCATGCGCTCGCCGCCGCCGGGCGCCTGGATCGTCGCGACGCACGGCCCCGCGCCGCCTCGCGGTACGCGCCAAGGCCGCGCTGCAGCGTGCGCAGCCCCACGAGGTACTCGGACGCATACTCCACACTGAACGACACGCCGCCGAGCGCCGATGCCTGCGCGGCAGGGCAGCGAGGGCTCGCCGCGCGGGCGCAATGCCAGAGGCGGCGGCGGCGGCGCGCGCGCAGGCCAGGCAGCCGCTGCACGCGCCGCACCTGCTCCTCGTCCAGCAGCCCCTGCTCGCTCATGCCCGCCAGCACCTCGCGCCAGCAGCGCTCCAGCGCGGCCTGCCGGCGGCGGCGGCGGTGGCGGTGGCGGCGTCAGCTGCCAGCGCTGGGTCGCCCGCGCGCAGCCCGGCGCGGCCCCCGCGCGCCGCGCGCCGCGCGCCGCGCGCACTTGGGTGACCTCCTTTGCCGCCAGCCCGCCCGGCACGACCACGACGAGCAGGCAGCGCCCCGTCGTGGGCGTGAGCAGGCCCAGCAGGCCGCGCCCGCGCGCGCCGTCGCTGCTGTGGTACAGCGCCACGTGGCGCAGCCCCGGGCCGAGGCCATCGGGGCCGCCGCCCTCGAGGTAGGGGCACTCGGTCGCGGTCTTGGACTGCGGCGCGGGGCGGCGGGGGGGCCGTCCGAGCGGCGGGAGGCCTCGGCGACGCGCCGGCGGCCGCAGCGTGCAAGGCACGCGCGCCGAGCGGGCGGGCGCCCGCCGGTGAGCGCGCCGCACCTGCAGCTCCTCCAGGTCAAAGCCCTGGCCGAGCGTGCGCCCGCGCGCGCGCGCGCCCGGCGTGACCGTCGCCACGCAGCCGAGGTCGAGCGCCGCGGCGAGCGAGAGCGGGAGCTGGCTCTGGTACACCGCGCGCGCGCCCGCGGACAGCAGGCCCAGGCCGAGCGCGTTGGCGTGCGACTGCCACTCCGCCTCGGGCGCCGTGAGCTGCGCCGCGGTGGGCGGCGTGGCGGGGGCGGCGCGTGTGGGCGGGCGGCGGGGGCGGGCGAGGCAGAGAGGCAGCGGGCGGGTGCCGCGCGGCAGCGGTGGCGGCGCCCCGGGGTGGTGATACGACCGCGGCGCACCTGGTAGAGGTGCCGCGGCACGTCGCCGGGCGGCAGCCACACCCGCCCGCCCGCCACGGGGGCGAGCCCCGCGAGCAGCTCCTGCCCGCCGCCCGTGGCCGCCAGCGGCAGCGACAGCGGCGCGTCGCAGTTGACCAGCACGGTGCGCCGCACGCGCAGGGGTATGCAGAAGAGCGCAGCGTCCACGAGCGCCCAGAGCTTGAACAGCCCCGGGGTGCTCGTCGGCGCGAGCTGCAGCAGCTGCCAGTGGCTCGCCGCCGCCGCGGCCTGCTGCTGCTTGAAGAAGCGACCCACGTTGCTCGTCGGCACCACCTGCACGGGCGGCGCGCGTGGGCGGGCGCACGGGCGGGCGCGCGGGCGCGCCGGCAGAGCCCCAGCGCAGCCCCGCGGGGGCGGCGGCTGGCGGGCCGCCCCCTCCCCGCCGCGCGCGTCGCGCGCGGCAGCGCCGCACCTGCAGCGGCGCGTCGCCCTGCTCCGCCGCGCCGCCGCCGCGCCGGCCGGCGTCCGTGCGCCGCTTCTTGCGCTCCGTGCGCCCCGCGCGCCAGCGCGCCTTGTGCCACGCCACCCAGGCGGCGTAGTCGGTCACGCGGTCGGGCATGGGCTCGGCCGGCGGCTTGCCGGCCTCGCCCCCTGCCCCGCCGCCTGGTCCAGCTGCATCGCGCCGTCGTCCCCGCCGCCCGCCGCGTCGCCGTCCTCGGCCACCACGCGCGCGCGCGGCCGCGCCGCGGCAGCGCGCCGGGGTCCTGGTCGCTGCCGCCCGCGCCCGCCAGGTCCTCCAGGTCCCGCACGGGCGGGGCCCCGGCAGCGGCGCCGGGGCTCGCGCCGTCCTCGCCCGCCGCCGCCTTGGCCGCGGCCGCCTTGGCCGCCGCGGCGGTGAACATGGTGTCGAGGCGCAGCTGCTGCGAGCGCGAGTTGCGCTCCGCACCTGCGGCGCGGCAGGCAGGGCGCGCGCGCCGCGTGAGCGAGCCCGCCCCCCCCCCCCCCCCCCCGCGCGCCGCGCCGCGCCGCGCGCCGCGCCGCGGCCGCCGCCGCCGCCGGCGCACCAGCTTGTGCAGCCAGTCGGGGTGCTTCACGCGCGGCACGGGGTTTGGCACCGCCTGCATGGCCGCGGGGATGGTGATGATCTTCTGCACCGCGTTGCCCAGGCGCTCGCGGTAGTAGTCCCAGTCCAGGATGTCGCGCACGTCCGGCACGCGCTCCGCGTCGCCCCCGGCTGGCGCGGGCGGCGGCGGCGGCGGCGGCGGCGCGCGGGGGGCCGTCGCGACGGGGCCAGCACGCGCGGCGGCGGCGGCGGCGGCGGCGCGCGCTCACCGCTGCCGATGTCGCCGCACCACTTGCGCAGCCACGCGCGCGCGACGGGCGGCTCGGCGGAGAAGATGGAGCAGGGGATCGCGCGCTCGCTCGTGGGCTGGCTCTCGGGGCGGCGCGCGATGATGTAGGTGCAGTTCAGCCCCTTGTCCTTGATGCGCTCGTCGCCTGCACACAGGACAGGGGAGGGGGGCGGGCGGGCGGGCGGGCGGGCGGGCGTGAGCGTGCGCGGCGGCGGCGGCAGTCGGCACGCGAGCGCTCGCTCTGTGCACGCTGCGCGCTGCGCGCCAGGCTGCGCGCGCGACTGCCGAGCGCGGGGCGCGGCGCGGAGAGCGTCGCACCGAGGAAGGCGGAGAGGCGCTTGGCGGTTGTGATGGCGCACGACTTGCGGTCCCCGTAGTCCTCCATGGCCTTGGACATGGTCGTGCTCTCGCTGATGTACTCCATGAGCTCCTCGTCGGTCAGGTCCACGCCCTTTGGGGGACGCGGCGGGCATGTGGGCGGGGCGGCGCAGGCGGTGAGAGAGTGGGCGCGCGGGTGCGGGCATGGGTGCGTGGGCATGGTGCGTGGGCGCGGGCGGGGGCGGGCTGGAGCCGGGGCGGCGGAGGAGGGAGGAGCCGGAGCCGGAGCGCGGCCGGGGGAGGGGCGCGCGGGCGCGCGCCTGTGTGTCGAGCATGTCGAGCCAGCGGTTGGCGACCGCCGCGACGGCGTCGTAGCACTCGGCCAGGCTGGCGCCGGCGAGGAACTGCTCAAACACCTCCGCCTGGAAGACCTTGATCAGCTTCAGCTCCCCGCGCCGCTGGAGGGGCGGGGGCGAGGAGGGGGCGGGGCGGGCGCGGGCGCGGGCGCGGCGGCGGCAACGCCACGGCTCACACGCGGCGCGCGCGGCGCCGGCGCGCCGGGCGGTCTGGCGGCCCGGCGTCCCGCGCGCGGTGCTGCCCCGCGCGCTCAGCGCCGGCGGCGCGGCCGGCGCGCCTTGATCTCAAAGCCCTTGAGCTCCGCGAGCGAGCCGTCGTGGTTGAACACGGCGTAGCGCTTCTTGATGAGCTTGCCCTCCTCCTTGCTCGCTGGCAGGATCATGGCCTGGCGCGGCGCAGAGCGGCGCAGCGCGGCGCGACGCGAGCGCGGTGTGGGCGCGGAGAGGGCGCGGCGAGGGCGCGGCGCGCCAGGGAGGGCGCGCAGGGGGGCCCCGCGCCGCCTCCGGCACTGCCTCGGGCACGTGCGCGCCGGTCCGGTCCGCGTGCCTTGTAGGGTCCGTCGACCTCGAATTCGATGCTCATCTGGCTGCTCGTCTCGTAGGCCTGGCGCGCGGGGTCGACGAGCGTCTGGTACTGGTCGTTGGTGTTGTGCTGCGCGACCATGACGTTCAGCATCACGCACGGGTAGCTGCGGGGGCGGGAGGGAGGCAACGCATGGGGTGTGCGTGTGCGTGTGTGTGGGAAGGTTGGGGGGGGGGGGGGGGGTCAGCTGGGCTTGCAACGCGAGCGCAGGCGGGGGCGCGAGGGCGGGCGCTGCGAGCCCCGGCGGCGGCGGCGCGTGGCGTCGCGCCTGATCTTGAAGCCCTTGCCGCTGCCCCTGTGCTTGAACTCAAAGTTCTCAGGGAAGCTCCCTGGCAGGCAGCACCAGATGCCGTCGGTGTCGAGCTCCAGCGGCTTGCCCAGCTGCTCAACCTGCGCGGCGGCCGCGGCGGCGGCGGCCGCGGCGGCGGCGGCCGCGGCGGCGGCGCGGGGCGGGCTCGGCGCGGGCTCAGCGCGCGGGGCGCGCGCGGCGGCGCCGCCCGCCGCGCCCTGCCCCCGCAGCGCCGCGCACCATCTCGCACGCGCGCTGGATGATCGCTGCGCCCGTGTGCGTGACCACGCCCGCCATCTCCATGCTGTACCTGCAGGAGAGCGCGGGCACACACACACACAACGCAGGCGCGCGCGGGCGCGGCGGCGGCGCGCGTGGGCGCCCGCGCCCGGCGCGCCCGCCTCGTCACGCCGCCGCCACCCCCTCCCTCCCTCCCTCGCGCATCCCCCCCCTCCCTCGGCCGGCAGCAGCAGGCCCTGCCGCCCCCCCCCCCCCGCCGCCCCGCGCACCAGCGCGCGCCCTTGCGCATGACGTAGCCGTAGAAGGAGTTGAGGATGCACTTGTGCGCGAGCTGCAGGCTGTCGTACAGCACCACCATGTCCGACGCCTCCGCGACCGCGAGCGCGTTGCCTGAGCGCCGCGCCGCGTCGAGCTTGCCCTTCCACTTCTGCGCGCGCGCGCGTGGGTGGGTGGGTGGGGTGGGCGGGTGGGTGGTGCGTGTGTGTGTGTGGGGGGGGGGGGAGCCCATGTACCTGGGGCCCGCGCGCCCCGACCAGGCCCGGGCTCCGCCGCCGCCGCCGCCGCCGCCGCCGCCACCGCCCCCGCCGCCGCCGCCCCCTCCCCCCCCCACCGCCGGCGCCGGGCGGCGGCCGCACCTTGTTGAGTCCCTTGTACTCGTAGCGCCGGTCCCTGAACGCGCGGACGGTGTCGATGTAAAAGCTGTTCTCGCGCTGGCAGATGCCCGCCGCGCGCCGCTCGACAACGGGCTTGTCCAGCACGCGCTTGTACACCTGCGCGCGGCGCGGGTGTGAGGGCGCGCGCACGCATGTGAGGGCGTGTGCGCAGCGGGTGCGGCGGCCGCTGCGGGGCCGGCCGGCCGGGCGGCGCGGGCGGCGCGGCCCCGCCGCAGGCTGCCCGCCCGCAGGCACGGCGCGCGCGGCGCGCGCGTTGGCGGCCACCTTTTGGCAGTACTTCTTGAGCCGCTCCTTGAGCAGCTTGCCCTGCTCCTCGCTGCTCAGCTCGCCCCACGCGCGCGCGCCGCCGCCGCCGCCGTCGCCGCCGCCGCCGCCGCCGCGCCGTCGGCGGGCGGCGGCGCGCCGGGCGGGGGCGCGTGCCGCTCGCTCATGAGCTGGCGCTTGACCTGCAGGTACTCCGACTTGCTGCACGAATAGTGCTCGCCGCGCCACACCTGCGCCGCGCGCGGACGCGGCAGACGGCGACAGCGTCGCGTGGGCGGCGCGGCGCGGCGGCTGGCCGGGCCGGGCTCTCATGCGCCGCCGCGCAGCCCAAAGCAGCAGCAGCAGCAGCGCGACGCACCCACTCCATCGTGCGCAGGCAGGTCTTGCCGGGTCGGTTGAAGTCGCACGCGGCGCAGTCCTCGTCGCCCACGATCGCGGCTGGCTGCAGGCGATTGGTGAGGATGATGTTTGGGTACATCGCGGCGACGTCGAGGTGGTAGATCAGCGGCACCTCCTCCCTGGGGGGGGGGTGTGGGGGGGGGGGTGGGTGTGGGTGTGGGTGGGTGTGGGTGGGTGGGTGGGTGGGTGAGGGGGGGGGGGGCAGCGCGCAGCACGGTCACAGCACGCGCGCAGCACGCGACGGCGTCAGGGGCAGGGCGGGCGCGGCACGAGGCGCGCGGCGCGCGGCCTCCCCGCCCCCGCTGCCTCCGCCCCACTCCCTCCGCCCCACTCCTCCGTGCGCGCGCGCGCGCGCGCCTGTGCGGCGCGTCGCGCAGGCCCGCGAGCGCGTCCGCGATGGCCTCCCTGACCTCGCCGTAGTTGGCCACGTCGGCGACGTCCCACCCCGCCTCGTGCGTGAGCGCGTAGGTGAGGTCGCGGTCGAGGTGCGCGATCAGCCCCGCGTACGCGTCGGCGCTCGCCTTGAACCGCGTGGGCAGGTCGGAGCGGAACACGCCGCTCTCGAGCGCCTCCACCTTGCCGCCGATGTACGTCTCGCTCTCCAGCAGGTGGTTGCGGTACAGAACCTCGGACTGCGCGGCGCGCGCGCAGGGGGGAGCCGGGCGCGCGGCGCGTGGGCCGGGCGGCCGCGGCGGCGGCGCGCGGGGGGCGGGGCGCGCGGCGCCGCGCGCGCGGGAGCGAGCCCGCGCGCGCGCCTGCGAGGTGTGCTTGTTTGGGCAGATGACGTTGGCGCGGTACGCCTCGACCATGAGCAGCTGCTCGCACAGCGTGCCGCTGCCCTTGCGCAGCACCTCGTCGGGCGGCATGGGGATGATGGTCGCGAGGCTGAAGATGAAGGGGTGAATGTACCTGACGGGCGCCACGCAGCGACGCGGGGCGGCGGCGCGGGACGGGACGGGGCGGTGTGGACGGCGGGGCGGCGGGGCGGCCGCGCGCACGTCAGCGGCGGCGGCGGGACGCGAGACACGACGTGACGAGCGAAAGTGACGCCCAATAACAGCAATAACAACGGTTCTTTGACGCCGTGACTCACGTCATGTAGAGGTAGTAGGTCGCGACCGCGTCGGACACGCTGTAGCTGGCCATGGCCTGCGGCGCCTCGCCCGCGAGGCGGACCATGTCCTCCGGCGCGACCTCGACCGGGTCGTACCCGAGCTTGGCCTTGGTCACAGCCTGGGCGGCCGCGCGAGCGAGCGGGGGAGGGGGGATCCCCGGGGTTCAGGGCTCAGGGCTCAGGGCGCGCGCGGGGTTTCAGGGGGGCGCGCAGCGCCTGGGCCGGCGCCGGCGCGGGGCGCCCCTGCGCCTGCGCCTGTGCGCGCGCGCGCGCGCCTTGAGGCCGCGCTGGCCCTGCGGGAGGTAGCTGTCTCGGTTGACCCAGTGCAGGCAGTCCATGTGCACGCACGCGCGCGAGAGGCACTCGCCGCCGGCGGCGCTGATCTTGAACCCCAGCTCGGCGGCCATGTCGAGGCCGTGCGCCGCGGCGCGGGCCTCGATGAAGGGAAAGTCGAAGAAGTCGCCGTTGTAGGTCACCATGATGCCTGGCTTGACCTGTGCGGGGTTGCAGGGTTGCAGGGTTGCAGGGTTTAAGGGTTTAGGGGGAGGGGGGAGCGAGGGGTGGTGAGCAGGGGCGGTGAGACGGGAGGGGTTGGAGGAGGAGGAGGAGGGGCGGTGGCAGGGACAGGCGGGCGTGCGCGAGCGGCGGCGCGGCGCCGGCGCACGGGCGCGGCGCGGCGCGGCGCACCTCGCGCATGTGCGCGAACCACGTGCGCAGCAGGCTGGGCTCGTCGGGCTCGTTGATGACCGTGAAGGGGCCCTCAAACTCGGGCTTGGGGCTGCGCGCCGCGGCGGCGGCGGCGGCGGCGTCGAGCCCTCGCCCCGCGCGCGCGGCGCGGCGGCGCGGCGGCGGCTCCAGGCGCGCGCCTGGAGCGCCCGCGCGCGCGCGCGCCCGCGCCCGGTCCCCGCCCCGGCGCTGCGGCGCTGCGCGCCTGTACTCAAAGTCGGCCACGTCTGCGCCCACGACCGCGCGGTTGACCATGAGGTAGCCCCGGCGGTCGACCATGTAGGAGATCATGAACACCTGCACCAGACCATGCCCGCCGGGCGACAAGGGTTTAGCGACAGCGCGGGTTGCGCGCGACAGCGCTCGCTGGCTTGCCTGCTTGAGGGCCGTCGCTCGGCCGCGGCGGCCGGCGCGCGCGGCCGCGGCGCGAGGCGGCGGCGGGTGCGGGCGCGCACCTGGTCGTACGCGGCGTTTGGGAAGCGCAGCGGCAGCTTGGTGGTCTCGATGTCAAACGCGCAGATGACGGGCTCCGCGCGCTGCAGCAGGTCGGGGCGGTGCGTGAGGCTCGTCACGCCGTCCTGCGCGCGCACGGTGTACCAGTGCCCCGCGCGCGTGTCTGCGCGGCGGCGGACGCGGCGGCGGCGGCGGCGCACGCGTGGGCGGGCGCGTCGGGCGGGCGCCGCCGGCCGCGGCGCGGGCGCGGGCGTGGGGCGGCCGCCTGGCCTGACCCCGTGCGTCACCTGTGTCGATGGCGAAGCGCACGTGGTAGGGCACGTCATACTCGCGCATGCCCACGATGCACTCCAGCACGTCCTGGGGGGGGGGGGGGGGGGCACGCAACCAACGGCGCAGCGCAGCGCGGCGCGGCGGCGCGCGGGCTGAGCGAGCGGCCGGCGCGGCGCGGGCGCGCGGGCGCGGGCGCGGTGGCAGGTGCGGTGCGCGGCGCGCGGGGGGCGCGCGGGCGCACCGTGGCGCGGCCGCCGCCGTCGCGGCCGCCGCCGCGAGCGCGGCGACGGCGTCAGCCATCGCGCCGCGCCGCGCGTTGGCGGCCACGACCGGCGCGACCTCGCGCCGCACGTCCATGAGCTGCTGCACGTTGTGGAAGGACACCTTGAGCAGGCGGCGCTTCAGGCCGGACAGGTGGTTCTTCTGCGCGCAGCGCGCGGCGCAGCGCGCGGGGCCGGCGGCGCCGCGACCGTCAGCGCGGGGCGGCGGGGCGCACGCGCCCGCGCCCCGCGCCCGCCCCACGCCCGCCCCGCCCCGCGCGCGGCGCGCACCAGGTCGAGGTCCTCCCGCAGCACCAGCTCCACGTCGCGGATGCGTGCCTCAAACTTGCGCCGCAGCCACACCTCGACGTCGCGCTCCGCGTCGTCCTGCGGCGCGGCGCGGCGCGGCGATGCGCGGCGCGGCGCGCACCCGTTGGCCTGCAGCCGCGCCCCGCTGCCCGCGGCGCGGGCGCGAGCCGTCGGCGCGGGCCGCGCCGCGCCGCTGCGGCTCTGTTGGCTCTGTTGGGGCTCTGCGCTGTGTGTGCGCCGCGCACCTTGACCTGGAGGTAAAAGTACGGCGCGTACGGCACGCGCGCCTTGAACATCGACCCGTCCTGCGCGGCGCGGCGCCCCACACGCGCGTCAGGCGCCGCGCGCTGCGTGCGGCGCGCTGCGTGCGGCGCGCGCGCCGCGTGCGCGCTGCGTGCGGCGCGCGCGCCGCGTGCGCGCTGCGTGAGCGCTGCGTGAGCGCTGCGTGAGCGCGCGGGGCGCCGCGCCTGGCACTGGAAGTAGCAGTCGACCGCGCTCATGGTCTGGCCGGTGTCCTTGTCCTCAAACGACGTCTGCGGCCGGCGCCGAGGCGGCGGCGGCGGCGGCGGGCGCGGCGGCGGCGGCGGCGGGCGCGGCGTGGGCGGCCACGCGTCCGCGCCCGCGCCGGCAGCGCCGCCCCGCGGCGCGGGGCGTGCGGGCGGGCGGGCGCGCGGGCCCCGCGCCACTGCGCCGCGCCGCACCGTCGTGAAGTTGAGCAGCCAGCCCAGGCGGTCGTCGCCCTCGGTGAAGAGCGGCCAGCCGAGCTGCGCCTCGAGCACGTCCGCCGCCTTTTGCTCGATCAGCTGGCGCCGGCGGGCGGGCGGGCGGGCGGGCGGGGTGAGCGGGCGGGCCCGGCGCGTCGGCGAGTCGCTGCCGCTGCCGCCGCCGCGAGCACCGCGGCCGCGCCGCGCGCAAGCCTGCCGCGCGCAAGCCTCCCGCGCGGAAGCCTTCCACGCGCGCACCTGGCGGCTCGTGGGGTCGTCGTCGCCGCCGCCGCCGCCGCCGCCCTGGCGCATGTAGTTGCCGTTGAGCGTCTTGCGGTAGCGGTTGGCGCGGCGCGCCCCCGCCCGCGCCCGCCGCCGCCGTCGTCCTGGCCCTCCCGGTACGAGACGCCCATCGACTTGTACTTGTTCCCCCGCCCCGACATGGCGCCCGCTGCTGCTGTACCGCCGCAACGCGGCTCCCGGGCGCGCTAGCAGCGCCGCCGCATCCGGGGCCGGCCGCGCGGCGCCCGTGCGCCCGCGCTGCTGCTGCGCCGGCGCGGGCGCGCCGCGGGCCCTGCGCCGCCGCCGAGCGCTGGGCGCGGCCTCTCAACGTGCGGAGCGCTGCCGAGCGCGGCGCGATCGGGCGTGGCGGGGGCAGGCGGCGCCTGGGACGTGTGCGAGTGCGGACGAGCTGCTGCTGCGGGCCCAGGCCCTGTCTTGCCGCTCCGGCGCTGCGGGTGGCGTGGTCGCTCGGCGCGGGAGTGGGGGGCGGCGCGGCGCGGCGGCGGGCGGCCCGGGCAGGGACTTGTCATCCGGGCTTTGAACACTGTCTCTCGGCGTTTGGCGCCTGGCCGTCGAACCACCCCGCCCCGCGCGCCCCCAGTCGCGCAGCGGCCGGCCATTGACGTCAGGCAGCGAGCGATTCAGCTCGCGTCGCCCGCCGCCGCGGCGCTGCTGCGCGCGCGACAGCGGCGGCGGCGCGGGGGCGGCCGCGGCGCCGCTGGGCGCAGCCGCCACGCCCGCAGCGCTTGCCGTCACGCCTGGAGGGCCCCCTCTGCTGAAGCAACACCAGCAGCACCCCTGTCGGCGCCATGCTGCCGCTGCTGCTCGCCGCCGGCGTGGCGGCGCTGCTGTCGCTCGCCGCGCTCGCTGGCGTGGTGGCGCTGGGCCGGCGCGCGGCGGCGCTGCAGACGCGGTGGGTTGTCTCACGTCCGTCGGGCGTGATGCTGCGTGTGGCGTGCCGCAGCGCCTGCGACGGTTGACCATCTCGGCACGCCGCCGCCGCGGCGCGCCGCAGGCGCGCGCTCGTCGCGGCCGAGGCGGCCTGGGCCGCGGCGCACGAGCGCGACAGCGGCGCGTGCGTGCTGGAGGCCGTCCCCGTCGGCTGGCTGAATCTGGTGGCCCAGGCGCTGTGGGCGCCCGTGCTCGAGAAGCACGTCGCGGGTCTCACGAGCGAGCTGCTGGGCCGCGCGTTTGAGGAGGCGCGCGTGAAGAACAGCAGCAAGGCGCCCTGGAAGTACATCGGCAGCATCACCGTGGAGGAGCTCGGCCTCGGCCGCGCGCCGCCGGCGCTGGCCAACGCGGTCGCAAAGTTCGAGCCGGCCGCCTCGCTGCTGACCATCAGCCTCGACGCCACCTTTGTCAGCGCCTCGGCGCAGGCGGTGGTGCGCCGCAGCGCGGCGCGGCGCTGGCAGCGGGCGTGGTGCCGGCAGCGGGCGCGACGCCAGCCCCGGCCGCCGCCGCCGCCGCAGCTGCTGGTGCGCACGACCAAGCTGCCGCTGCTGGCGCCGCTGGCGGTGCGGCTCGAGGCGACGGCGGTGCAGTTCCGGGGGCGCGTCAACCTCGCGCTCGCGCTCGGCCCCGAGCCGCCGGGCATTAAGTGCGCGCGCCGCGCCCCCGCGCCCCCGCGCCTGCGCGCGCGCGCGCGCCGCGCGCGCGCCGCGCGCGCCGAGCAGCGTCGGCCACGGCGCGCCGCCGCCGCGCGCCGCAGGGGCCTGTTCTATTCCTTTGCCGCCCCGCCCCAGCTCGACATCGCCGTGCGGCCGCTGGGCACGCCGCTGCCGCCCGAGCTGGACGTGGGCCTCACGGGCGCGCTGCAGGGCCTGCTGCGCCGCATCATCGGCCGCCGCCTGGTCGCGCCGCAGCGGCGGTACCTCGACGTGCAGCGGATCTACCTGAACAAGCACATAGCGCGCGTGAGGCTCCTGCGCGCCGCGCCGCCGCCCCGTGCGCCGAGCCAGAGCACGGGGCGCGCGCTGCTCGCTGAGCGCGCGGCGCCCGCCCGCGCCGCGCCGCCGCAGTTTGGCGGGCCTGCCGGCCTCCTGCGCGTGACGGTCGTGCGCGCGTTGCGCCTCGGCCCCGCGCGCACAAAGGGCGGCGGCGCCGCCGGCGAGCCCGCGCCCGCCGGCAGCGGCAGGGCGGCGGCTGCGGCGCAGCCGGGCACCACCGCTGGCGGCGCGGGCGGTGGGAGCAGCAAGGGCCTGCGCCTGTCCAGCTTCTGTGAGGTTCGGCTCGGCGGCCAAGCGCTGCGCACGCCCGTCGTGCACCACGCGGCCGCCGATGACGCCGCGTGGGACTGGCAGCTGAGCCTTGCGCTGCCGTCGGAGCTGGGCCCCGGCGCCAGCGGCAGCGTCCTCTCGCTCGCAGTCTACGATGCCCAGACCGTGGGCGAGCCGCTGCTGCTGGCCAAGGGCAGCTTGGCGCTGAGCTCGCTGTCGCTGGCGCCCAACGCGCCGCCCCGCACGGCGCGCGTGCCGCTCGCCGGGCAGGCCGCCAGCAAGGCGGCCGCGGCTGAGGTCGCCGTCGCGTGGCTCAAGTCCACGCGGCGGCCCCAGGCGCAGCAGGCGCAGCAGGCGCGGCATGCACAGCCGGCGCAGCAGGCGCAGCAGACGCAGCAGGCGCAGCAGACGCAGCAGGCGCAGCAGGCGCAGCAGGCGCAGCAGGCGCAGCCGCCGGAGCCCGCGCGCAGCCATAGCAGCCGCGCCGCATCGCCCGCGCCGCCGCCCTCTGCGGCAGGCGCTCGCCGCGAGGCAGCGCGGCTGCCGGCCAAGGCCGTGTCGTGGGGCGCGCCGGTGCGTGGGGTGGGGCGCCTGGCGCCGGCGCCGGCGCTGCCCGTTGGACAGCGTTGAGATCACCCCTCGCTCAGCCCCTTCCGCCGCCCCCGACCGCCGTCGCAGGAGTTCCGGGCGGCGCTGCAGATCCCGGAGCCAGCCGCACTGGGCGGCGCCGGCGGCGGCCCCGATCCGCAGCAGGACCGGCAGCTGCGTATCTCCAGGTCCCTAGGCGCCAGCCCCGTCGGCGGAGAGCCAGCCGTCGCATGCGCCGACAGCGCGCACGGGCGGGCCGACACCGTCGACCTGGCGAGCCTCAGCAGCAGTCTCGGCGCCGGCGCCGGCGGCAGCAGGGCAGGCAGGCTTGAGCCGTCGGCCTTTGCACGCCAGGCCGCCAGCGCGGTGGCTGTGGTGGGAGCGCCGGCGCCGCCTGCCGCCGCTGCTGGCCCGCACGCCGACTCGCCGGCCGACGTGGGGGCCGTCGGGCCGCGACCAAGCGCGTCGTCGGGCACCTGGCTGTGGCCGGCCGGCAGCTGGGCCGCCTGGCTGGGCCGCAGCTCCAGCACAGCCGGCGGTGCAGCTGAGAGCGAGGCGGTGGGCACGCAGACGCCCGCTGTGCCCGGCAGCGGTGGGGGCGCCGGCGGCGCCGCAGCTGGCGGCGTCGCGTCTGGCGCGCCCGCCGCCGCCGCCGCCGCGAGCAGCTCGCTGGCGCTGCTGGCGAGCGCGGTGCAGGTGCAGCGGCAGCAGGAGCAGCACCGGCAGGTGCAGGCGCAGCTGGCGCAGCTTGCGTCAGCGCATGCAAAGCTGCAGCGGCAGCAGGCGGCGTACGCGTGCGCGGCGCTGCTGCGCGGCGGCCGCTTCCTGCTGCACTGCGGCGGCGGGCTGCAGCACGTGCTGCTGTTCCTCAGCGCCACGCGTCCCGGCGGCGACGACGCGGCAGCCAGCCATCAGCTCAGCGACAGCCGGAGCAGCAGCGCCAGCGGCAGCCCGCTGGGCAGCCTGGTCGCGCCGGCGCAGCCGCAGCAGGTGCAGGGCGGCGGCGACGCAGGCGGGGGCTTCCTCGTTGTGGCAGCCCTGGGCGAGCCGAGCACGGCGCGCCGCGGCGCGCGGCAGCGCCTGGCGGCGGTCGCCGCCGCGCTCACGCACCCGCGCAGCAGCAAGCAGCTGCTGCAGGCCGATGCGGGCGGCGGCGACGGCGGTGGCGGCGGCAGCGCGGGCGGCGCCGACGCGGCAGGCGGCCCGGAGCTGACGCGGCGGCAGCGCCGGCTGCTGGCGGGCGCGGCGTACGAGGCTGGCGGCGTGCCGCGCGCGGAGCTGCCGATCCTGCACGTGCTGCCCGTGGCTGCCTGCACGGGCGTCGCGCCGGGCGGCGGCGAGGCTGGCGGCTCGCTCGCGGCGGAGTGCCTTACGCTCTCGCTGCGCGACCGCGCCGGCGCGGCGGCGGCGCTGTGCCTGGAGCTGCCGCCGGCGGGCAACGGCCGCGCGAGGGATGAGTGGGTGCTCGCGCTGCAGCAGCTGCTGGCCGCGCGCGGCGCAGCCTGACACACGCGGGAGGGCGACCCGCTGACAATTTTGGTCTTTGTTACCCGCAGCGGAACCCGGACGAGCGCATGCGCCTGCACGCGCGTTGACCCACGGACGCGGCCATCGGGCCAGGGTGCTGGCCAGCGGGGGCGCGCGAGCGTGCGAATGACCGACTCCCCCAACCCAACTCTGGCGCGCCCCACAGGGCGGCTGATGCCATGCAACTCATGCAACTCGCGCCCCCACCGCCTCGTCAGCCCGCCAGTCCCGCAACGTGGCACCTGCCTAGGCAGTGCAGCGCGCGCGCTCAACCACGCCCTCCCCCCTGGAAGTCCGCCCCCGCCCAAACTCCTGCGCCGCCGCTCCGCTCAGCTGGCGAGGCCCTCCCACCAGCGCTGCCCCGCGGCGTCGGGCACGCCCTGGGCCTTGAGCATGACGGTCTGGATGAAGCCGTTGCCCTGCTGGCACTTGGCCTGCGCGGCGCGGCGCGCACAGCACGCACAGCGCACGCGCGCGCGGGTCGGCGGCCGCCGCGGCACGCGCTCGCGCGCGCGCGCCGCAGCAGGCCCGCGCGGCGGCGACTGACCATGTTGACGTCGCCGTCCACAAGCGCGGCGACGGCGGCGCTGAAGCCGGCGCTGTTCAGCAGCGAGACGCCGTTGGCGACGCTGCCCATGTCGCGGTCGTCCACCCACGCGTCGGCCGCGTCGGGTCCGCCCACGAGGCCGCCGCGCAGCGTGTGGTAGTTGGGGTCGGTCGTGTAGTAGGCGCTCTCCCACGTGCAGTCGGCCACGTCCGGGGGCGGGCACGACGCCGCCTTGTGCGGCGTCTTGCGCGGCTGCACCGCACCGTACCCTGGCGCGGCGCGGCGCGGGCGGCGGGCACGGCGCGCGGGCGGTAGGTTGGGGGCAGGCGGGCGGGCGGGCGGGCGGGCGGGCGGGCGGGCGCGGTGGTCGCGGCGCGGTGGTCGCCGCGCGGCGGCGCGCACCGGTGACGTAGGAGCGGCCGGCGTCGCCGAGCATGTACCCGATCTGCCCCCGCGCCCAGCAGGCGTACTGCATGTAGTGCCCCCCGAGCAGCGACTTGGCCGCGAGCAGCGTGAGGAACGCGGCGTTGGCGGTGTGCTGCAGCGTGCCGTCGGGCGCCGCGAGCGCGAGGCCCTTGGGCGTGTAGGCGACGTCACCCGCGCCGCGCCCCGCGCCGCGGCGCATCCACTCCGACACAAAGCCCGCGACGTTGCCCGCGTACGGCGCGCCGCCGCGCGTCGCGGTCGCGAGCAGCAGGTCGAGCGCGGGCAGCACGTTCTCGTAGTCCAGGCGCACGGGGTTGGGGCTGCGCGCGCGCGCGCCGCAGCCGGGCGTCAGCTGGGGGCCGCCGCCCGCTCGCCGGCCGCGCACGGCGGCCACCGAGTGCCGCGCACAGCGGCCGCCGCCGTGCCGCCGCGGGGCGCCGCCGCGCCGCGCGCCGCGCCTGACGTGCTTCTCGTTGAGCGCCTTGGCGTACCAGGCGGCCGCGTCGGCGAGGTAGGCGTCGTCCCCGGTCGCGCGGTGCAGCCACGCGGCGGCGTAGGCGAGGTCGTCAAACAGGGAGACCGAGGGGTAGAGCCGCCCCGAGTCGATGTAGCGCGCGTACGGCCCGCGCCAGCGCTGCGCGAGGCCGTACAGCGCGACCGCCTTGCCCAGGTAGGCCTGGCTGACCGTCAGGCTCTCGCCCTGCAGCGCCGCCGCCGCGGCCGCGAGCGCGGCGGCCGCCATCGCGGGCGGCTCGGTGCCGGGGCGCGCCGCGGAGAGGAAGGCCGCGGGGCGGGGGACGGTCGAGCGCTCCGGCATGCCCCAGTAGGCCCGGTCGCGCGCGATGTCGCCGACCTGCAGGCCGGCGCGCGCGGCGCGGCAGCGTCGGGCGCGGCGCGGCGTGCGGCGCCGCGCGTCGGGCCGGCGGCGCCGGGCCGGCCGGCGGCGGCGCGCGCCGCGCGTCGCCGCGCCTGGGCGACGAAGATGGGCTGCGCCGCGCGGCCGGCCGCGGCCGCGGCCGCGGCCGCCGCGGTCGTCGTGCTGCTGCCGCCGCCGGCGGCCGTCGCGGAGGCGTTTGTGACGGCGACCTTCATGAGGTAGTCGGCGCCCCAGCGGATGGTGTTGGCGCCGAGCTCGGCGTTGCCGCTCGCGGCGTAGCCGGCCTTGAACTCCAGGAAGGCCCAGCTGAGCAGGCTGACGGTGAAAGCGGTGGGCAGGGAGAGCTTGAGCATGCCGCCGTCGTCGTACCAGCCGCCCATGAGGCTGTGGTTGCGCCCGCTCGGCAGCAGGACGCTGTCCCACACCGCGCTCGAGCCGCGCCAGGGCGTGTTGCTGATGCGCGGCAGCTTGCCGGAGCGCTGCGCCTCGAAGAACTGCAGCGAGACGTTGAGCACCTGGCCCATGTTGTAGTCGTCTGGCGGTCGGGCCGGGCGCGGGCGGCGGCGTGGGCGCGGGGCGGGCGCGGCGCGTGCAGCGTGCGCAGCGGGCGCAGCGGGCGCGGCGCGTGCAGCGTGCGCAGCGTGCGCAGCGTGCGCAGCGTGCGCAGCGTGCGCAGCGCACGCAGCGTGCGCACGCGCGCGCCGCTCACCTGGCACGAGCCAGGTGCAGACCATGCCGCCGAGGGCCATCGCAAAGCTGAGCGTGAAGCAGAAGGTGCAGAAGCCCTCGAACTTTTGCAGGCTCTTCTGCGTGGGCTTGGGCTCGTCGGCGCTGCCCTCGGGCACGGGCTCGACGCGCATGTAGATGTACCTGCGGGCGCCCGCGGGCAGGTCAGCCGGCTGGCCTGTCGAGCCCGGGCCAGCCGGGGCGACGCGGCCGCCCCGGCGCGCGCGCGGCACGTCACGTCACGGCCGCGCCGCGCCACGCGCCTGATGAAGAGCGCGGGCGGCATCGCGTTGTGCACCGCCCAGCAGACGGAGAGCAGGAGGAACCAGCGCACGTCGCCCTGCGCGGTGTAGGGCCTGTCGATCATCTGGAACACGCCCACCGCGGCGGTGGCTGCGCTGAGCGCAAACGACGCCGCCAGCACCCACGCGTCGAGCGTGCCCTTCATGTCGCCCTGTGCACGCAAGGGGCGCGCCGGGGCGCGGGGGCGCGGGGGCGCGGGTGTGCGGGCGGCCGGCCGGGCGCGGCGGCGGCAACCAGCCGGTGGCTGGCGCGCGGCGCGCGGCGCGCTTGGACGCACGAGGTAGGTCGGCTTGAGGCGGTCGAGCCAGCCGCGCTTGGCGGCGCCGTCGTCGCGCGCGCCGGTGACCTTGAAGCCCAGCATCTGCATGCAGGGCGCGCGTCGGGCGCGGTGGGCGTGAGCTGGAGGTGTTGCCGTGGTCGGCAACGTTCGAGCTCTGACCTCCGCGGGGGCGCCGCGCGGGGCGCCGCCAGGCCGCCACCGCCGCGGCGCGCGCACGTACCTTGCCGGTGAGGTTGCTGACAAGCACGTTGACCGTGGCCTTGGTGAACGTGAACCAGAGCAGGTGGCACGACACAATGCAGAACCACACCGGCTTCAGGTGCGCCCAGGAGCGGCAGTACTGCGCGCGGCCGGGCGCGGCGGCGGGGTCGGACGGAGCCTACGCGCGCGCGCGCGCCCCAGGCCGGCCCGCCCGGGCGTCCGGCCCAGCCCCTGCCGCGCTGCGCGCGTGCTGCGCGCGCCATGGTGACGGCGGTGGAGGTCGCGTAGTAGAGGGTCGCCGCGAGCGCAAAGTCGCGGTTGAGCACGAGGGGGTAGACCCCAAACACGAGCGCAACGAAGGGCACGAGCACGCTGCAGGGCACGGCAAAGGTGTTGGTGATGTAGCTCCACGTCACGCTCGTGTAGAGCAGCTGCATGTCCCAGGTCAGCCCCGTCTGCAGCAGCGGGCACTCGCGCGAGAAGAGGACCTGCGCGGGGCGGGGCGGGGCGGGGCGGGGCGGGGCGGGGCGGGGCGGGGCGGGGCGGGGGCGGGGCGGGGCGGGCGGGCGGGGCGGGGCGGGGGGCGGGGCGGGGCGGGGGGGGGGGCGGGGCGGGGCGGGGCGGGGCGGGGCGGGGCGGGCGCGGGGCGGGGCGGGGCGGGGCGGGGCGGGCGGGGCGGGGCGGGGCGGGGCGGGGCGGGGCGGGGCGGGGCGGGGCGGGGCGGCGGGCGGGGCGGGGCGGGGCGGGGCGGGCGGGGCGGGGCGGGGCGGGGCGCGTTGGCTGAGCGGGGCGCGTTGGCTGAGCGGGAGGGGCGCGACCGACGACGCTGCCGGGCCTGCCTGCGGGGCGGCCGCCGCGCACCTGCATCTGGCCCTTGCACCAGCGGCTCCGTTGCTGCGCGCGGGGCGTGGGGTGGCGGGCGACGGCGCCGGGCGGCGGTGAGACGGCGGCGCGGCCCTCGCCGCTGAGCCCTGAGCCCTGGCGCCCTGAGCCCTGCGCCCTGCGCCCTGAGCCCCTGAGCAGCGCGCGCGGCGCGCCTGGAAGATCTTGCGCACGGTCTCCGGGCTGGTGCCGAAGACGAGGTACTCGTTGAGGTAGCGGGCCCTGTAGCCCTTGGCCTTGAGCTGCATGCCCAGCGTGTAGTCCTCTGCGCGGCGTGTGAGAAATGTTTGATGATGCGTGAGCGCCGCGGCCGCCGCGGGCGCCGCGGCACGGGCCCCTGCGCGCCGGGCGCACCCGTGACGCTCCAGGTCGGGAACCACCCGCAGTCGAACAGCGCGTGGCAGCGGAGCGCAAAGTTGGTGCCGGTGCAGGCGATGTAGTCGGCCGCGTCGGTGCCTGGTGCGGCGGCGGCGGCGGGGGTGTGCGGCTCCGCCTTGCTCTGGGGCCGCCGCCGCCGCGGCGCGGGGGCGGCGCGCCGGCACGCGCGGGTGCCCGGCTGGGCGCGCCGCGCCGCGCTGTGCATACCGGGGAGCATGTACTCCCAGAAGGAGAGGTTGAGGCAGTTGAAGATGTCTCGCTTGGCGTCCACGTCGTCAAACGCCTGCGGCGTGAGCACGAGCGCCGTGCGCCCGTCGGCCATGACCTCGAGCACGCGGCAGAAGAAGCTCGCCTCGGGCGCCTGGTCGGCGTCGAGCACCACCAGGACCTGCGGAGGCCGCGGCGCGGGGCGCCCGGGGCGGCGCCTCAGCCCCCCGCGCGCGCCCGGGGTCGGCCGGCGCGCGGCGCCCGCACGCGACCCAGCTGCAGCGCGCGCCTCGTTGTCGGGGATGGCCTGGCGCTTGGGGTCGGTCATGTGTGGGTAGATGACGCGCATGAGGCAGTTGTTGAGGTTGTTTGACTTCCCGTTGACCTCCTTCACGCGCGCCGCGCCCGTCACGGGGTCTGCGCGGCGACGCCGGCCGCGGCGGCGGTTGGTCGGGCGCCCGCGCGCCGCGCAGGCTGCTCCCGCGCAGCGGCCGCTCCTGCAGCCCCCACCCCCCGGCGACGATCGCGCGGCAGCTCACCCGTGATCTCGCGCGCGCTGACGCCCTTGGGGTCGGCCACGCGCACGCGGCCGCTCACGTAGCGCAGCGAGGTGCGTGAGTCGGCGTAGCGCTCCGAGAGGCGCGTCACGATGTCGGCCTTGCTCTGCTCGTTCTTGTCGTCTGCGCGCCGGGGCGCGGCACAGCACGCGCGCGCGGTCGCCCCTTGCGTGCTAGAGCCGCGCGCCGCGCCCCGCCCCCTGCCCCGCCCGCTGCCGCCCGCCTGCCCCCGGCTCCCACGCCCGGGCGACCAGCTCCCGCGCGCACCGCAGAGGTACACGGTGCGGCGCGTAGACGCCGGCAGCGCCGCCTGCAGCGTCTTCTCGAGCGTGTGGCCGACGACCTCGTCGGGCTCGCCGTAGCAGCAGATGAGCACGTGCACCACAAACGCCAGCCCGCCGTCGCCGTCGGCGCCGAGCTCGAGCGGCGCGTCGGGGTCGGCCGCGGGCAGGCCCTTGCGCGCGCGCGGGCGCGTGTAGCGCACCAGCAGGAACGCGTAGCTCAGCGTCGCGGTGCTGGACAGCACCTCCACGCCGAGCACGACCGCGCCGTAGGCGGTGTAGCCTATGTTGAGCGTGCGCGTGGCGCGGACTGCAAAGTAGTAGGCGGCCGAGGCGACAAACGCCACAAACAGGGCCAGGCCGCCCCAGTTCAACTGCTTGCGGATGACCGCCGGCGCCCGCGGCGGGTCGCGCGCGTTGAGCGCGTACACGGGCGACGCCGGCGCCTGGCGGGGCGGGGCGCGGCGCGGCGGCGCGGGCGCGCGGCGGCGGGCGCGCGGCGGCGGCGGGCGCGCGTGGGCGGCGGGCGCGGGCGCCCAGGCGGCGGCGTGGCGTGCTGGCCGGCGAGGCGCGCACCTCCTGCTGCGGCGTCGGCGCCTTGCCGAGCTGCTTCGCGACCAGCGCCTTCAGCTCCTCTGCGGTCAGCACGACCGACACGCCCCCCGGCGGCGCCGGCGGCGCGGCGCCGGCGGGGCCGTGGAACGCGCCGATGGGAGACGCGCCCTCGCTCGCCTGCTGCGACGACGGCGCCTGCTGCCGCTTCTGCGCCAGCGCCTGCTGCCACTGCTGCTCGCCGGCGCCGGCGGGGCTGCCGCCGCCGTCAGACGCGTGCTTGGGCGTGCGGCGGTGCGCGGCGCTCAAGTTGCTGCGCGGCGCGGCGCGGAGCGGCGGAGCGGCAGCGCGTGAGCGTCGGGCAAGGGGCGGCGGCGCGGGCTTCGCGGCGCCGCGGCGCGCCGCTCACACGGCGCTGGAGCGCGCCGACGTCGGCTCCTCGCTCTCGAGGTGGCTCACGCCGCCGCCGCCGTGCGTGGGCGTGCCCGCCGCCGAGCCGGGCAGCTCCGCCGCGGCGACGCGGCCGGTGCGGATGGCCCGCAGGCCACCCAGCCGGTCCATGGCGCCCGCGCCCGGGCGGTCAAGCGCGGTCTGCGCGCGTTCGCGGCGGCGCGGCGGCACAGGTCAGCGAGCGCGGAAGTGTGAGCCGGGCGTGGGTCACGGCCTGGGCCGCTCGCGCGGCCCGATAGCGCGTGCGCGGAGGCGGCGGGCCGCGCGCGGCGGCGCTGCTGCTGGCTCGCCCGCCCGCCCGGAGGCGCGGCGCCGCTCGCCAGAGCTGCGTGACCTCAAACTCACCCCCAAACGTCGTCTGGCGGGGCGAGCAGGGCGTCCTGGGCGCTGTGGGCGCGGGTGTGGCTTGGCCACGCAGGGCCGGGGCTTCTGTGCGTGCAGGCGCCCGCAGGAGAAGCACAAGTGCGGCACGGGTGCGTGCATGTGATGCTGGCGGGGGCGGGCGGGGCGGGGGCAGCTCGCGCCGCGCGCGCTACAGCCCGCCGGCGCGCCGGTGGACCGCCGCCGGGCCCCGCCGCGCCTGCTCGCCCTGGCCGTGTGCGCCGCCGCCTGCTGGTCCTGTCTCACGCGCCGCCGCCGCCGCCGCGCGCCCCCGACTGCTGCTGCCGCCGCGCCTGCTTACCTCGACCCACACAGGGCGGGCCTCCTCAACGCGCACGCCGTCGGCCGACCGATCGCCCGCTCAACAACGCTCACTTGCCCGCCGGCACCGCCGCCGCCGCCGCGGCGCGGCGCTCGCGGAAAAAGTCGGCGAGGGCGCGGAACGCGGCCCCGAACTCGCCGCCGCCGGGCACAAAGCTCTCCTGCACCCACCCCGGCAGCCGCGCGGCGGGCGGCGGCCGCGCCGCGCCGCGGCGGCGCGCCCAGTCGGGCGCGCACGCGACCCAGCGCGCGTCGACGAGCACGATGGCCGCGTAGTCGCCGGCGTGGCGCACGACGCGGCCGACGCACTGGTTCACGGCCTTGAAGCACAGCTCCTCGTAGTACGCCCGCCCGCTCAGCGCCCGCGCCGCCGGGCCGTCCGCCGGCGCGCCGGGCGCGCGCGGCGGCGCCGGCGGCGCCAGCAGCTCCGGCGCCGGCTCCGGCGGGGCCGGCTGCGGGGGCTCCAGCTTGGCCGGCTCCGGCGGCGGGGTGGCGGCGGCCGCGCGGGGCGGTTGACCAGCTGGAACGCCGTGCGGGGGGGCGCCAGCTCCAGCGGCTGCGGCTGCTGCTGCTGCTGCTGCTGCTGCTGCTCCTGCAGCTGCTCCTGGCCCGGCTGCTCCGGCTGGACGGCCGCCGCCGCCGCCGCTGCCGCCGCGGGGGCGCCGGCACCGGCGGGCCGCCCGGCGCGGCGCAGGCGTCGAGGTAGGCCATGCGCTCGCGCAGCTCCGGGTCGGCGGGGTTGGGGAAGGGCATGCCCAGCATCACCACGCACCTGCGCCGGGCGCGCGCGCACGGCGGGCGTGAGCATGCCGCGCGGCGCGCGGGCGCCGCCGCCGCGCTGCTGGCATGCGCGCCGCGCGCCGCGCCTGCCGAGGCCGTCCCCGAAGTTGATGCCCTCCGACAGCTTGCCGCCCACCACGCACAGCATGAGCGCGCCGTTGGACGCGGCTCCCTGCGCGGCGGCGGGGCTGTCGCCGCCGCCGCCGCCGCCGCCGCTGCCGCCGCCGCCGCCGCCGCCGCCGCCGCCGCCGCCGCTGCCGCCGGCGATGGCGGCGGCATACTGCGCGAGCACGGCCTCAACCTCAGTCGCGCTGCGCGGCTCCCTGCGCGCGGCGCGGGCGCGGGCGCGGGCGCGGCGTGGGTGCGGGCGGCGGGCGGCGGGCGGCCTCGCCGGCGCGCGGCGCCGCGCCGGGCCGCACCTGAAGACCGCCTTGCGCTGCTGCAGGCGGGCGAGCAGCTTGCTGGCGGCCCACGCGTCTGTGAGCCACTGCAGGAAGGCAAAGCTCGGCGCAAACACGACGAGGCCCTCGGGCACGACGCCGGCGAGGTTGAGGAGCAGCTGGCCCAGCTCCGCCGCGACGCCGGCGTCGCGCCGCGCGCCGTGCGTGAGCTGCAGCGCGCGCCCGCCGGCCCGCGGCCGACCGCGACCGCCAGCAGGTGCGCCGCGGGCACGACGTGCCCGCACTCAAAGTGCCGCAGCCGCTCCGGCGGCTGGCCCGGGAAGAGCTGCGCCGCGAGGCCGGCGACCGGCGCGAGCGTGCCGGACACGAGCAGCACGCTGCGCGCGCTCGACAGCAGCCGGCCAAAGTGGCGCGCCGCGTTGAGCAGCACGTAGCGCAGCCGCCCGCCGCGCGCGCCGCCCGCGTCGCCGCCGCTGGGCTCGGGCGCGGGCGCGGCGGGCTCCACGATGACGCGCCCGTCTGCGTCGCAGCTGGTGAGGCTGAGCAGGAAGCCGATGAAGGCGTGGATCGCCGACACGCCGTCACGCGCCGACAGCGCGCCCAGCTCGTGCCCCTGCTGCTGCGGCCGCGGCGGCTGCTCCCCCTCCTGCGCCGCCTCGCCGCCGCCCGCGCTCGCGGGCACCCCGCGCAGCTGCAGCTCCAGGCTGCCGCCCGCGCGCGCAACCGCCGCCGCGGTGTAGCCAGCGACCTGCGCGACGCGGGGCGGCACGCAGCGCCGCCAGCGGCTGTCAGCGCGCCCCTCGCCGCGGCGCGGCGCGCGTGTGCAGCGCGGGCGGCGCCGCGCGGGGCGCGGGCGGCGGCGCGCTGGGCGCGCCTTGAACGCGAGCTTGGTGTCCTTCACCCAGCGCGCGAGCTCAAACATGTTGATACTGTCGAGCCCGAGGTCAAACAGCAGGTCGTTGACCGACACGACGCGCCCCGGCGGCGCCGCCGGCAGCGGGCCCTGCTCCTGCGGCGCCGCCTGCGCCGCCGCCTGCGGCGCCTGCTGCGCCGCCGCGGCCGCGAGGCACGCGTGCAGCTCGGCCGCGACGCGGCGCAGCAGCGCGATGTGCTGCGCGTTGGCGGGCGCGAGCACGCCCCTGAAGCGCTCGTGGTACGCCGCCAGGCTGCGCTGCACCGACAGCAGCTGCCACGCTGCGCGCAGCGCCGCCAGCGGCGGCGGCGGGTGAGAGGCATGTCGCCGTCAGCCGCGCAGCGCCGCGTGCGCGGGCGCGGCGCGCGGCCCACCCGTCACGGCGGCGCTGTGCGCGGAGTTTATGGCGTCCAGGAGGTTGTGCGCCTCGTCAAAGACCACCACCGCGTCGGCGAGCTCGATGCCGAGCGCGGCGCGCGCGTCCGGGGACAGCACCGAGCTGTACGGCGCGAGCACCACGTCGGCGCCGGGCAGCGCGCGGCGCGAGCCGTAGTAGGGGCACACCTGCCGCGGCGGCGGCGGCGGCGGCGAGGCCACGGGGCGCCCGCGTCGCGCTCAGGCCGCCAGCCCCCCCCCCCCCCTGGCCGACCGGGCGGGCGCTGCGCGGGCCGGCAGCGCCGCCGCACCTTGCGCCTGCGCCCCAGGCTCGCCAGCTCCTCGACGTCCACCGGCGCCGCGAGCAGCAGGTCGCCAAACTCCGACCACGCGGCGCCGTCGACGGCCAGGAAGGGGCAGCCCGCCGCCTTCTTGGCGCGCTGCCGCCGCGGCTGCGGCGCGCGCGCGCCAAACGCCACCACGCCCGCCTGCGCGGCGCCGCCGGGCGCCGCGCCCCAGCGCGGGTGCGGCGCGCGGGCGCGAGCGCGGCGGCCTTCCGCCCCGACGAGGCCTTGCTGCGCTGCAGGTCCATGCAGCGCTCGTTGATCTGCGACAGCTCCGCCAGCCTGGCAACCTCGTCGTTGACGCACAGCGCCTTGCGCGAGCCGACCGCCATGAGCGTGACGCTGTCGGCGAAGCGCGTGCGGTGCAGCTCGCCCACAAACTGCGAGAGCTGCGAGTGCGTGCGGCTGCAGAAGATGACCTGCGGCCGGCGGCGCTCGACCGCCGCCGCGCCGCCGTCGCCGTCGCCGCCGCCGTCGCCCTCCCCGCCGCCGCCGCCGCCGCCGTCGTTGTCGCTGTCGCTGCTGACGTAGCCGGTCTCGCTGGCGGGGCGCTTGGCGCCGGGGCCGCCGCCGCCGTCGCTGCCGCCGCCGTCGACGAGGAACTCGGAGAGGTCGGTGCCGTCCTCGTCCAGCACCGCCGCGCCGCGCGGCTTGGCCTGCGCGCGCGCCGCGCGCGGCTCCTGGGCGGCCGTGCCGCGGCGCTGCCGCTGCTGCCGCGGCGCCCGGCCGCACCTTGCGCGCCGCGTGCTTCTGCGGCGCCGCCGCCGGCGGGCGCGCCGCGGCCGGCGGCGGCTCGGGCGCGCCGAAGCCGCGCATCCAGTCCGGCAGGCCGTTGTCCTCCTCTGCCGCGGCGGGGCGGGGGCGGGGCGTCGGCGGCGGCGGGGCGGCTCCGACAGCGCAGCTCGCGCATGCACCCCGCGCTGTGCGCCTCGACCCGCGCGCACCTGCTGCCGCCGCCGCTGCCGCCGCCTGCGCCGCACGCTCGTCCTCGAGCCACTTGAGCACGCTGCAGATGACGCTGAGCGTCTTGCCGGTGCCTGCGGCGGCCGTGCGATTCAAACGCGCAGCAGCAGCAGCGCCGCGCGCGCGCGCCCTCCAGCCCGCTGCGCCGCGCCGCCGCCGCCCCCAGGTGGCGCGGGACCGGCGCGAGCAGCTGCCCTGCCTCTCCGCCAGCACACGCACCCGTGGGGCTCTCGAACAGCCCGATCTGGCCGCCCTGGACGGCGGCGTAGATGGCGGCCATGAGCTGGCGCTGAATGTCGTACGGCGGGTGCGGAAAGGCGCCAGCCAGCTGCGCCGTCAGCTCCTCCTCGCTGGGCTCGGCAGGCGCGGCCATGGCGCACGCCGGCGCGCACGGCGGCCGCGCGCTGCCGGCGCTGCTCGGCTGCGGCCGCCGGCAGCACGGGCGACTGCTGCCGCCGCGGCCAGCGCCAGGGCATGGGCCTGCGCCGCTGCGGCCTGCTGCTGTCACACTGCGCCGTCGCTCGTGTCGGTTCGTTACCCGCCGTCACGCCCGCCTCCCCGCCCGCCCGCGCCGCCCGCTGCCACGCCCGCTCGCCGCGCCCTGCCGGCACCTAGCACGCAGACGCGCACGCATATGGCAAGCTGGAGGCAGCGGGGCGGCGACCCTAACCAGGCGGCGGCACCGCCGCCCGCCTGACGCCGCGCCGCGCTCACGCGGTCGCGCGCGTTCAAAAATGTTGCGCACAATCCCCGCAAACGTTGCAGGCGGGCGCCGCCACGCCGCGCGCGGGCAGCGACCGCTGCCGTGCGCGCGCGCGCGCGCCCGGCGCCCGCCCCTGCTTCGTTGCCGCCGCGCCAGCCGCCCCGCCCGCCGTGCCCCGCCCCCGGCCATGCTGCGATCGCCCGCGCCGCCCGCCCGCGTGCCTGGCATCCGAGCGCCACGGAGCACGCGCGTGCGCGGCGCCGTCCGGACAGCAGCGCCGCGCCAGCGCCAGCGCCGCCGGCACAGTGGCTGCCGCTGCTGCTGCAGTGGCTGCTGCCGCTGCCGCTGCCGCTGCTGCTGCTGCTGCTTCGTGCGCCGCTCAGAAGATGGCGCCCATCTGCGACTTCTCCTTCTCTGCACGCGGCGGGAGCGGCGCGGCGCGCGGGGCGCGGCGGGGCGTGAGCCCAGCGCGCGCGCGGCGCCGCTGGCGCGCGGCCCCGCTGCGCCGCGCCGCGCCCGCCCGCCCGCGCCCGGGCGGCCGGCCGGCCATGCGCCGCCGCGGCCGGCTGCTGCCTGCTGCTCACCGTAGCTCTCGTAGTACTGGTAGATGATGGTCACCGCGAGCAGGATGCCCGTGCCGCTGCCGATGGCGCCCATGAAGTCGGCGACGATCGTGAGCGCGCCGATGCACATGCCGCCAAACGCGGCCGCGGTCGGGATGTAGCGGTTGAGCTCCTTCTTGAGGCTCGACTGCGTGTCGCGGTGGCCCTGCGGCGGCGCACGCGCGCGCGAGGGAGAGGGAGGGAGCGAGAGGGAGGGAGGGAGGGAGAGGGGCGGGGGTCAGCGCGGCGGCGGCGGCACGGCGGCGCTGCGGGCGGCGACGGCGTCCGCGCCCCGCGCGGCGCCGCGCTGCGAGGCTGCGCGCCTGGATGAACATCTGCTGCTCCTTGAGCTGCTTCGCGACGTCGCTCGCGGAGGAGCCGGAGACCTCGATCCAGGTCTTGGAGAAGAGCGCGCAGGCGGTGAGCATGAAGGTGACGTAGAAGATCGCGTGCAGCGGGTTGGCCGCGACCTCGGAGAGGCTCCCCGGCGGCGAGATGTAGTACGCGAGCCCGCCCACGGGCGCCATCTGGCCGCTGTACTCGCTCTCCTGCCAGCGGCCGAGGAGCTGGACGAGGAAGTTGCCGCCGTAGCGCTTGTAGAGGAGCTGGGAGATGAAGTACATGTTGGACACGAGCGCCGAGTAGAGGATGATGGGCATGTTGCTCGTGTAGAAGAGCTTGATCGGGTACGTGCCCTGCTGCCCGCGCGAGCGCTTGTTGCGCACGGGCAGGTCGACGCGGAAGCCCTGGAAGTAGATGACCACGAGGAAGACGAGGATCGTGGCGAGCAGGTTGGTGATGTTGGGCAGGTTGGGGCGGTAGAACGCCTCCTTGAGCGCGCGGACCTTGTCGTTGCGCGTGAGCAGCAGGTGGAAGAGCGCGATCACGGCGCCCTCAAACTCGGCGCCGCGCGCGCCTGCGCGCGCGGCGGCGCAGGCGGCGGGCGGCGCGGGTGGGCGCGCGGCGGCGCGCCAACCGCCGCCCAACCGCCGCAACCGACACGGCGACGGCGCGCGCCGCCGCCGCCCAGCCGCTGCTGGCACGGGCACTCGTCCCGCTGCTCGCTGGCTGCCGCGCGGCGCGGCGACCGCGCGTGCCGCTGCACGTGGCGCCCCCCGGCGGGCGCCGCTGCTGCGTCGCTGCTGCGCCGCTGCTGCTGCCCGCGCCGGCGGCCGCGCCGCGCCCGCGCGCCGCGGCGGACCCCCGGTTGCCGCGCCGGGCGCGCTGCCGCGCCAGGTGCGCTGCCGCGCGCCGCCGGCGCGCGCGGGCAAGCACGCGAGGCGCGCGCGGGCGCGCGTACCGGTGACGGTGTACGGGCTGAACGCCTTCCAAATGATCTGCTCGCAGATGTTGGTCGCGATGAAGAGGGAGATGCCCGAGCCCATGCCGTAGCCCTTCTGGAGCAGCTCGTCGAGGCAGATGACGATGATGCCGGCGCAGAAGAGCTGCAGGATGATGAGGATGGCGTTGACGGCGCCGAGCTCGCGCACGTCGCCGTACATGCCGCTCACGACGTAGGCGACGGCCTCGCCGATGGTGATGAGCACGCCGAGCAGCTTCTGCGCGCCGTTGAGCAGGTCGCGGTCGGCCTTGACGGAGTTGTCCACGTCGATGATCTTGCTGCCGGCCAGCAGCTGCATGACCAGCCCCGAGGTCACGATGGGGCTGATGCCCAGCTCCATGCACGTGCCGCGGTTAGAGGCCATGATCACGCGCGCCCAGTAGAAGGGGTCGGCGCCGGAGTTGGTCTTGATGCCGTAGAGCGGCAGCTGGGAGCACACCAGGAACACGAAGAGCGTCACGGCCGTGTACAGCACCTTCTCCTTGAACGGGATCTTCCTCTCCGCCTGCGCCACGTCTGGGAGCAGCCCCAGGAAGGGCCGCACCAGGTTGAGCACCTGCGGGGGGCAAACGTCCATCAGCGGCCGACATCGCCGCCCGCCACCGCCCCGCGCGGCGCCCGCGCACGCGCCGCGCCCGCCCCCGGCAGCCAGGGGCCCCCACCTTGAAGCCCATGCTGCCCAAGCGGCCGCCCGCGGCCTGGCGCGCGACTGCGGGAGGGCCGCAACCAGAAGGTCGTTGGGGGCGGCGCTCGCGGCCCGGCGGAGTGCTGCGGGTGCCGAGTCGTCCCAGTGTGCGGACGCGCGGCGCGCGCGGGCGGCCGTGCGCGCCGGGCGTGGCGGCAGCAGCAGCAGAAACTGACACCTGGGGCGCAAGGGCGCAGCGCCGCGCCGGCACCTCGCCTGGCCCTTCGCCCAGCCGCCCCGTGCCCACAGCGCCGCCCGCTACCCCCTTGGGCCCCCGCCACCCGCCAGCCCTGGGCTCCCGGCCGCCGTGCCCCGATCCGGCGGCAGCGAGCGCCGCCGCCGCGCCCGACCCGCAGCGAGGGTGCAATGAGCGGCGGCCGCGGGTGCGCGCCGCCCGCGCGCCGGGCCTGGCTCAACCTGGACGAGCTGGAGGCCCTGGCGGCTGAGCGGCTGCCGCGCATGGTGTTCGACTACTATGCCGGCGGCGCCGAGACGGAGACGACGGTCCGCGACAACCGCGCCGCGTTTTCGCGCTACCGCATCCTGCCCCGCATCCTGGTCGACGTGGGCCGCGTGGACACGAGCACAGAGCTGCTGGGTGAGCCGGGCGGCGGCTCAGCCACTGCAGCTGCTGCCTGCCGCCGCCCACGCTCCAGCTCAGCCACCGCGCCCGGGCCGCGCTGCGCGCCGCCGGCGACGCGCAGGCTTCCGGGCGTCGCTGCCGCTGCTGGTCGCGCCCATGGCCATGCACGGCCTCGCGCACGCGAGCATGGAGGCCGGCACCGCGCGCGGCGCGGCCGCAGCAGGGGTGCCGATGGTGCGCGGCGGCGCCGCGCGGCGTCGCCGGGCCGCGTCACCGCCCCCTCGCGACGTGTCGCCGCTCCCGCCTGCGACCGCAGTGTGTGTCCACGATGGCCAATCAATCGATCGCCGACGTGGCGCGCCAGTCGCAGCACACCTGCCTGCTGTTCCAGCTATACGTCATCCGCGACCGCGACCTCGTGGCGTCGTGGGTCGCCGAGGCGGAGGCCGCCGGCTACAAGGCGCTCGTTGTGACGGTGGATGCACAGCGCCTCGGGCGCCGTGAGGCTGACGAGCGCAACAGGCGCGGGCAGGGCCGCGGGCACGCGCGCGCGCTGGCGCCCGGCGTCGGGCGCCGCCCGTGGCGCGGGAGACGGCGCCCGCCTCACCCGCCCTCCACCGCGCGGCGCCGCAGGTTCCAGCTGCCGGAGCACCTGCGCATGGCCAACCTGCAGGCGCTCGCGGCCAAGCGCGCCGCGGCGGCGGGCGGCGGCGACGCCGACCTGCTCAACGCGCGCGCGGCGGAGCACGGCTCGGGGCTGTTTGAGCTCTTTGCCAAGGAGGTCGACGACAGCCTCACCTGGGAGGGCATCGCATGGCTGCGCTCGATCACGGCGCTGCCAGTCCTGGTCAAGGGCGTCCTCGCGCCCGCCGACGCGGCGCTCGCGCTGGCCGCCGGCGTCGACGGCGTCGTCGTCTCCAACCACGGCGGCCGCCAGCTCGACTACGCGCCCAGCGCGCTCGACATGCTCCCGGGCGCGCGGCGCCGCGCGGCCGCGGGCGCGCGCCGCGCGCGCCGCGCGGGGCCCGCCCCGCCGCCGAGCGGAGCGCCGCGCGCGCCGCCGCAGGCGTCGTCGCGGCCGTCGCTGGGCGGTGCCCCGTGCTCGTGGACGGCGGCGTCCGGCGCGGCTCCGACATCCTCAAGGCCCTCGCGCTGGGTGCCGACGCCGTGCTGCTGGGGCGGCCGGTTCTGTACGGGCTCGCCGTCGACGGCGAGCAGGGCGTCACCGCCGTGGTCGACGGACTGAGGGCCGAGCTGGAGCTGGCCATGGCGCTCAGCGGCTGCCGCAGCGTGCGCGACATCGGACCGCACCTGCTGCTGGCGCCGCCGGGCCCGGCGCTCGTGCCCGTGCTGGCGCCGCCGCCGGGCCCGGCGGTGCCGTGAGCTGCGTGGCGGGCTGCCATGAGTTGCGCGCGAGCTTACAGCGCCATCACGGGCACCAGCGCCCGGAGACCGGGGCGCCGCCGCCGCCGCTGGCGCCGTAAGCTCGCGCGCAGCTCATGGCAGCCCGCACGAGCTCCCCCCGCGCTCGCCCAGGCCTGCGCGCGGCCCGGCAGTCGGGCTGACCCGCCAAGCTTCCGGCAGCTCGACAGCGGGTGTGCCAGGCGCGCAGAAGCGAGTGAGCTCCGCTCGCGTGCCAATCGCGGCTTGCGCACCTCCCCCTGTCACGATCACGGGCGCACGCGGAGCGCCCTGCCACCTGCGCGGCGCGGCCGGCGCGGCCCCGCGGCTGCGGGCGGGCGCGCGACCGCGCTCGTCGCGTGACCCCGCGCGTGGGCGCACTGTAGCCTCAGGCTCAGGTGAGCTCCGGGCGCGCGCTGACCGCGCGGGGGCGCGCGCGGCGGCGGCGGCCAGGCAGCGACGCTGCTGCGCGCTCGGAGCTGCCAGCATGGAGGCGCTGCGGGCGCCACCGGCCGGCAGCGCGGCTCCCGCAGCGTGGAAGGCCGTCGGCCAGCTCCTCGGCTGGCCGCGGCGGCGACGGCAGCGGCGCTGCCGCTGCTGCGCGGTCGCAGCTGCCCTCTGCGCCTGACAGCGCCGCCTGACCCCGCCCCCGCCGCCGGCAGGCCCGTCGGCCAGCCTCTGCGGCCTGGGCCGCATGGAGCCCGACGCGCCGCCGCCGCCGGGCGGCCTGCGGCGCGTGCCGTCGGTGAGCTTTGTCGAGCCGGCGCCCCAGCCGCCGCCCGCCCCCCGCGCCGCCGGCGTGCGCTACAGCCAGCTCCTGCGCGGCTTCCTGCGCGGCAGCGGCGACGGCGCGGGCGGCGACGACGCCGCCGCGGGCGCCGCGCGGGCCGAGCGCGCGAGCGACCAGGGCCAGGGCGCCGCCGCGCCGCGCCAGTTTGACAGCGCGGCGCTGCCGACGAGGCCGGCGATGAAGCGCGGCGGCAGCGGGCAGGCACTCTACCCGGCGGTGCCCGGCGAGCCGGCCTGGCCGGCGCAGCAGCGCGGCGGCGTGCGCGACGGCGCGCGCGGCGGCGGCGGCGGCGCGGCGCTCGCGAGCGCGCTGGGCGGGCCCGACCTCCCGGCGCCGTGCCCGCCCGCGCTGCCGCCCACCGCGCCGCACGCCGAGCCCGGCGCGCGCTGCGCGGGCAGCTCGCGCGCGGGGGCGGCGGCGCCGCCGGCGCACGGCCTGCACGTGCCCAACCCCCTGGCGGCGCCGGAGCCGCCCTGCCAGCTGCCGGGCGTCGGCGGCGACGCCGAGCTGGAGCCGCTGCGCGCCCCCGCGCAGCCGGGCGCGGCCGCGGCGCACGTGGCGGTGCAGCTTGCCGGCGGCGCGGCTGGCGGCGGCGCGGGCGTGCCGCCCAAGCCGGGACTCTTTGGCTTGGCACACGGCGGCGACACGCCAGAGGCGGGGCCCGCAGACGCTGAGGACTGGCACCACGTGCCGCTGGCCGCTGGCCCGGACAACGGCGGCGCCGGCGCCGGCGGCGGCACCGACGCCGGCCATGACGACGACCGCGCGAGCACCTGCGCCAGCAGCAGCGCGGCCATCGTGCCGCCCGGCAGCACGACGCCGCTGCCTCCGTTCGCCGGGCAGCTCACGGCGCGCGCGCTCGTCGCGGGGCTCATCGTCGGCGCCGCCGTGCTGCTGCTGACCACGCGCGTCGCACTCGTCACCGGCGTGGCGCCGAACCTGCAGGTCGGGCGCGGCTGGGCGGGCGGGGCGCCTGGTCGAGGGCGGGACCTGCAGCTGGCCACCTTGACCCCGCAGCCTTCCTCGCTCCGGCCACTGAGCTGCCGCCCGTGTCGTGCCCGCAGGTCGTGCTCGCGGGCGGCTGCTGGGCGCTGCTGCGCGCCTACACCGCCCTGCTGGGCCGGGACCTGCGCGGCTGCGTGCCGCCGCTCGCCGCCCAGGAAGTCGCGGTCGCGGCGTCGGCGGCGCTCGGGCTCGCCGGCACCGCGGGCGCGGGCGGGCTCGGCAGCGTGCTGCTCGCGCTGCAGCGCCCCGCCGCGGCGCGCCTCGGCGGCGGCGTGCCCGGCAACCTGCCCAGCCTCGTGTGGGCGCCGGGCTACTGGCCCCTCGCTGCCTACCTCGCGCTGGTCGGGCTGCCCGGCGCGCTGCTGATGCTGCCGCTGCGCCGGCGCATCTTTGCGGCGCGCAGCATGACCTTTGCCACGGGCACGGCCGCGGGGCAGCTCGTCGCCGTGCTGCACACGCCGGCGGGCAGCTACCACGGCGCCAAGCAGGCGCGCCGCCGCCGCCGCCGCCGCGCGGCGGCCGGCGCGGGCGTGGCAGGGTTCTGTTTTGCTTGCGCGCGCGGGGAGGCGCGTGCTGACCCGCGGCCCCGCCCGCGCGTGCGGTGCGCAGATGTCGCGCTTCCTGCAGTGGGGCGCCATCGCGGCCGCGTTTTCGGCGTACACGTGGGTCTTCAACAACCCCACGTGCGGCCAGGGCTTTGCGCGCTTCCCGACCTTTGGGCTGCAGGCCCTGGCCTTCACCTGGAACTTTGACGCGAGCCTCGCCACGGTCGGCCTGGGCCTGATCGCGCCGATCGGCGTCGCGTGGTCGCTGCTCGCGGGCGGACTCGCCTTCTGGGCGGTCCTGTGGCCCGCGCTCGCGAGCCGGGAGGGCGACTGGTACCCGGCCGGCCTGCCGCCGGGCGACGTGCGCGGCGCTTACGGGTATCACCTGGTCGTCGCGCTCGCCCTGCTGCTGGGCGACGCGGCGTACCACGGCGTCAAGGCGGGCGTGCTGGCCGTGGCGGCGCTGCGCCGCGGCCGTGGCGGCGACGACGCGGCGCCGCCGGCGCGCGGCGGCGGGCTGGCGCCCGCCAAGCCCGGCGGCGCGGGCGGGGCCGGCGAGGCGCCGCGCGGCGGCGACGCCAACCCGCGCGGCACTCCCGGGCCGGGCCTGAAGCGCCGGCGCGCGCGGCGCGGCCTGCGCAGCTCGCTGCGCGCGGCGGCGCTCGCGACGCTCGAGTCGGACGCGCTGAGCGACGCGAGCAGCCTCCAGTTCAGCTTGGCAGCGATGGAGCGCGCGCTGCGGGCGCACATCTTTGCCGCAGACACGGGGGTGCGGGGTTTTTGGGGCCTGCTCGGCTTCATCTCGCTCGCCGCGGCGGCGGTGGGCGCGCTGCCGGCGCTGCTCGGCGCGGCCGCGGCCACCGGCGCCGAGGGCGGCGCCGTCGCCGGCGGCGGCACGGGGCTGTCGCCGCAGCACGTGCTCGTCGCGGCCGCCCTCGCGGCGCCCGTCGCGCTGGCCAACGCGCGCGGCGCGGGCGCGACCGACGTGAGCCTCGCGAGCGCGTGGGCGCAGCTCGGCGCGCTCGTGTTTGCCTCGTGGGCGGGCACCGGCGGCGGCGCCGGCGTCGGCGCTGCGCTCGCGTGCGCGGGGCTGCTGCTCGGCGCTGCGAGCAGCGCGTCCAATGCGCTCTATGCGTGGCGCTGCGGCTACGTCGCCATGGCCAACCCCACCGCCGTCTTCCTCTCGCACCTCGTCGGCCTCGTCGCGGGCTGCCTCGCCGCGCCGGGTGCGCTGCTGCTGCACGCGGCCGCGCTCGCGGGCGGCGGCGCCGGCGCCGCCGGCCTGGCCGCGCGCGACGGCTTCTACGCGTCGCCCGCCGCCGCGGGGCTGCGCTCCGTCGCGGCGCTCGCGGCGAGCGGCGGCGTCGTGGCGGCGCTGCCGCGGCACGCGCCCTGGGTCGGCCTCGCGGCGCTCGTGCTCGGCGCGGCGCTCAACGCGCTGCGCGACGTCGCGCCGCCGCGCGCGCGCGGCCTCGTGCCCGTCCCCGCCGCGCTGGGCGTCGTCGCGCTCGTCGGCGCCACGCTGACGGTCGACGTGGTCATCGGCGCCGCCGCGCGCGTCGCGTGGTGGGCGCGCTACCCGCGCTCCTGCGACGCCTACGCCGCGGTCGTCGGCGCGGCGCTCATCGCAGGCGAGGGCGCGTGGGGCCTGGGGCGCGGGCTGCTCGCCGCCTTTGGCGTGCGCGCGCCGATCTGCATGTCCTTCAGCCTGCCGCCGCCCGCGGCGTAGCGTGTGCGGAGCGTGTGCGGGAGCGTGTGTCCGCCCCACCCCGGGGAGCGCGCACTGCTGTCTGGGCAGTGCCAGGTCTCACCAACTCAACTGTGCTGTGTTCTGACTCAGTGCTTTGCCCCGGCGGCGCGTGCGCTGCTCGCCACGTCGGGCCAGGGCCCAGCGTCGCTGCGCCCTCGCTGCATGACGAGCCGCTCTCGCTCGCGCTGGCGCGCCGCACCAGCGCCGTGGCGAGAGGTCGCGCGCGCGCTGGGCCGGTCGGCAGCAGGCTCTCGGCCAGGCACTTGCTGCTGCCCCGCCCTCCGTCCGTGGCAGCGCGCCAGGCGCATGGGCGCCCATTCGGTTGCATAGTCTGAAAATGGAGGCGGTCGTGGCGGCGGTGGCGGGCGCGGTGTGGCCCGCGCTGAGCGGCGCGGGCGAGCAGCAGGATGCGAGCCTGCGTGACTACATCGCGTCCAGCGGCGGCGAGCTGCCCGCGCTGCCGGGCGAGGTGCTGAAGGCCGTGGCAGACTTCTTCCAGCCGGGCCAGCGCGCGGAGCTGCTCCTCCTGCTGCGCCTGCTGCGCTGGCGCGTGCCGACGCTGCTGCTGTGCGGCCGGCACGCCCTCTCGTGGCGCTGGCCGTGGGTGCGGGCGTTCCCGCACCTGCCGCTCGCGCAGCGTCAGGCGGTGCTTCGCGCCTGGGCGCGCTCGCCCCTGCCGCCGCTGCGCAAGGTGCGCGCCGCCGCCGCCCGCGGTGCGCGCGGTGTGCGCCGCCGCCGCCCGCGACCAGCGCTGCGCCGAGGCGCCGCGCGGCGCGGCGGCGCCCGCAGGCCTACAAGGCGCTCAAGTCGGTGGTCGCGTCGGCGCTGGTGAGCCACATCGACCCTGACACCGGGGCCAACCCCTTCCACGCGGCGATGCGCTATACGCCGGGCCCGGCGCGGCGCGAGCCGGCGCTCGGCCCCGCGCCGCCCGGCGCGGCGGCGGCGGAGGAGCTGCTCGCCAGTGCGACGGTGCACCTCCCTGCGGCGGTGGCGCGCGAGTGCGACGTCGTTGTGCGTGCGCGCGGGCGGCGCGGCCGGCCGGGTCTCGGCTCGGCGCGGCGCCTCAGCTGGCCGCGCCCCGCGCGCAGGCGTACCTGGCAAAGCGCGGCTTCGCGACGTCGCCCCGCGCTGCGGCGCCGGCCGGGGCGCCCGGCGCGGCGGCCGGGGCGCCCGACGCGGCGGCGCCGCCCGACCAGGGCGCACGCGCGGCGGCGGCCGCCCGCAGCGGCAGCGGCGGCGAGGGCCTGCCGCGCGCCGACGTGGAGCTGTGGTATGACGTGGTCGTGGTCGGCTCCGGCGCGGGCGGCGGCGTGGCAGCAGCGCTGCTGGCGGGCGCTGGCATGCGCGTGCTGGTGCTGGAGAAGGCCAGCTGGATGCGGCGCGAGGGTGAGGCGCGCGCGCTCGGCGGGCCGGGCGCGCGCCGCGCGCGCACGCCGCCGCGCATCGTCAACCCTGCTGCGCCGGGCACCCCGTGCAGAGATGTCGTGGCTGGAGGGGGAGGCCATGGCGGCGATGTACGAGCGCGCCGGCTTCATGGCCACCGACGACGCCGCGCTCAGCATACTCGCCGGCGCGACGCTCGGAGGCGGTGCGCGCGCGGCGCGTTTTTTTTTTGCTGGCGCCGCGCGGCCGCGGGCGCCGCGGCAGAGCCGCCCCGCCGCCGCGTCGCGCCGCCGCCGCCCCGCCGCCCAGGCACCAAGATCAACTGGACCGCCAGCCTGCGCACGCCCGCGCACGTGCGGCGCGAGTGGGCGGACGAGCACGGCCTGGCGGCGCTCGCGCCCGGCGCGGCGCCGCTGGACGCCGCGCTCGACGCGGTGTGCGCCCGCATGGGCGTGGCCACGGGCACGGTCATGAGCGGCCCCAACGCCAAGCTGCTCGCGGGGCTGCACGCGCTGGGCGTGCACGGCGAGGAGCTCCCGCGCAACTGCGCGAGCAAGGTGGGCCCTGCACCGCGCCGCCGCCGCCGCCGCCGCGTGACGCACGCTCGCGCCAGGCGGGCGCGGCGCGTGCCCCGCCGGCGCTGCCCCAAGCGAGAGCCGCCCCCTGTGCCGCCCCCTGAATGCCCTTTGACAACAGGTGTGCAGCGCCTACTGCTCCCTCGGTTGCCGCTCCGGGCACAAGGCGAGCAGCGACGTCACGTGGCTGGTCGACGCGGTCCGGGCGGGCGCCCACGTGCTGACCGGCGTCGAGGCGCAGGCGGTGCTCACGCGCCCGGCGCGGGTGCGCGCGCTGGCGCCGCTGCCGCGCGCGCCCGCGGCGCCGGCGCCGGCTCACGCGCACCGCCCGCCCGCAGGAGCCGACCGCGGACGGCCGCCACACGCGCACCAAGCGCGCGGTCGGCGTGCTGGCGCTGAGCGCGCCGGCGCTCGCGCCGCCGCCGGGCTCGCCGCCCGTGCGCCAGCTGCGCGTGCTGGTGCACGCGCCGCTCGTCGTCGCCGCAGCCGGCTCGCTGCACACCCCCGCGCTGCTGCTGCGCAGCGGCGTGCGCGCGGGGGGCAACGTCGGGCGCTTCCTGCGCCTGCACCCGGCGGCGGGGCTCGTGGGAGTGTTTCCGGCCGACGCCGACGCGGCGAGGGGCGCGGTGGAGCTGCACGAGGTGCGCGGCGCGGCGCGGGGGGGGGGGGGGGGGGGTGCTGGCGCTGGCGCCGCCATGCGCGCCTCGGCCAGCGCCGCCGCGTCACGCGGGGCTGCCGACCGGCGCGCCGTGGGCTGCCGCCGCCGTCCCGCCCGCCGCCGCCGGGGCAGGGCGTGGCGATGGGCTCGTTCTCGCGCGCCGCGGCGGGCTGGGAGTCGGGCGGCTACGGCGCGATGGTGTCGGTGCCCGCGGTGCACCCCGGCCTGCTCGCGGCGCTGTGCCCCGACGCGGCGCCGGGGCACCTCAAGTCCATGCTGCTGCAGCTGCCAAACATCTCGCCCGTCGTCGTGTTTGCGCGCGACAGCGGCGCCGGCCGCGTGCGCGTGGACCGCGCGGGGCAGCCGCGCGTGTCCTACTGGCCCGACGCAGCGACGCGGGGGCACCTCATGGAGGTGCGGCGCCACGCACGCACACGCGCGCCGCGCCGCGCGGCGCGCCGCGCCGCGCGGCGCGGCGCGGGGCGGGGCGGGGCGGGGCGGGGCGCCACCCCGCCCCACGCCCGCCGCCCGCCGCCCGACGCGCGACGCCGCACCGCCGCGCAGGGCGTCGCGCTCGCGGTGCGTGCGCTCGTGGCGGCGGGCGCGTGCCGCGTGGTCGTGCCCAACCAGGTGGAGGACTGGGACCTTCAGCTGCAGCTAGACCCCGCCGCGCCGCCGGCCGCGCCGGCCGCCGCGGTCGACGCGTTCGTCGCCCGCCTGTGCGGCGCCGCGCCTCGGATGCGCCGATACGAGGTGCCGCTGCTCAGCGCCCACCAGATGGGGTCCTGCCGCATGGGCGCGCGCCCCGAGGCCTCGGCCTGCGACCCGCGCGGCGAGAGCTGGGAGGTCGCGGGGCTGTTTGTGGCCGACGCCTCGCTCCTGCCCACGCCCTCGGGCGTCAACCCCATGCTGACCGTGTGCGCGCTCGCGCACGTCGTTGCAGCGGGCGTCGCCGCAGAGTGGCGCGCGGCTCGCAAGCTCGCGTAACGCCCGGCCGCACCCGTCGCCCGAGGTTGGCCGAACCGCGCGGCGCCGCCCCCGCACGCCGGCTGCCTCCCCTGCGGCCTCCCCGCACACAGAGCGACCAGGGGCGCGCGTGGAGACCGCCCAGCAGCCCGCCAGCAGCCCGCGGCGGCGGCAGCGCGCCCCGCCCCCGCCGCTGCCCTCGCGAGCGCCCGGCCGCAGCAGCAGTCGCGATGGCGGCCGCCTGCGAGGCCTGCGGGGACGGCACGGCGCGGGTGCGAGGCCTGGCAGTCGCGCGGCAGCGGCAGCGGCGGCAGCGGCGGCGCACGCCGCAGCGCTGCCGCGCCGTGCCGCTCCCCGCGCAGGAGAAGCGCGTGCTGCGCGTGCTGGCGTGGGCCCTGGTGTGCATCTGCAGCGCTTTGGCCCTGATCCTCGCGGCGTCGCCGCCGCCGCGCCCCGCACGCTGCGGCGCGACGGCGTGCGCCTCGGCCGGCCGGCGCTGGCGCGACGCCGTGCCCGCCTCGGCGGCGGGCTGGCTGCCGCTCCGCGACGACGGCCTGGGCGGCGTGCCCGCCGCGGCGGAGCTGCTCGACTGCGCACAGGCGGCGGCTCACGCGGCGCTGCTGGTCATTGACTGTTTGGCCGCCGCGCTCGCGCTGGCCGCCCTGCTCGCCACGCGGCAGCCGGCGCGCCGCCGGGGGCTGCTGCGGCCGCTCCTGCCGCAGGCGGGCTGCGGCACCTGCGGCGGCGACGCGCGCGGCGGCGCCAAGCGCGGCGGCGGCCCTGCCGCGCGCGACGCGGGCGGCGGCGGCGGCCCAGGCGCTGGCGTGGCGGCCGCGGTGGAGGCCGCCTTCGTCGCCCTCGGCTGGATCGCCATCGGCGCGTCCTGGGCGATGCTCGTCCCCACCTCGCTGGCCTGGGCGGAGCTGCGTGGCACGGCGTGATGCAGGCACGCGTGGGGCGCGGCGTCGGCGCTGCGCCGTGCACCGGCGTGTTTGCCGCGGCGGCGCTGAGCCCCGCGCTGTGTTGCTGGGCGAGCTGGGGTTGCAATTTGAGTTGATATCGGCCACGCGCGCGCCACACGGCTGACTCGTGGAGGCTGCAGCCGCGCCAGCAGCTCCGGGCGGCCGTGGCGGTCGGCCATCTGCTGCCGCCGCTCCGCTGCCGCCCGCCCGCCTCTCCAAGCGCGCCGCCAGGCACCGCGAGCCGCGCTCCGCCTCACTCTGGGTCGCTGGGACCCGCTGCCAGCAGCGCCAGCAGCGCCAGCAGCGCCAGCAGCGCCAGCAGCGCCGGCAGCAGCGTTCTGCGGCGGCGGCCTTGCCCTCTCCGCCCCGGCGCCCTCAGGAGCGGCCACCCCCAGAGCGGCCACCGCGGCATGACGGGGCTCGTGGAGACGTGGCGCCAGCTGCCGCGCGGCGACCGGCTGCGCGCGGGTGCCGCTGGCGTCCTGTGCCTGTGGGCGGCCGCGCTGTCGGTGGACATGTGGACGCTGCGGCAGCGCAAGGACTTCCAGGAGCGCTTCGGCTGGCAGGAGCCGGCGGACGCCGCGGCGCCGCCGGCCGAGGAGGAGGAGGAGCCCGCGTGGCGTGTCGCCCGGCGCGCGCGCGAGGCGGCAGAGGCGGCGGAGGCGGCGGCAGCAGCACCGGCGGCGGCGGCGGCGGCAGCAGCACCGGCGGCGGCAACAGCACCGGCGGCGCCGATCGCGGTGCCGGCGCCGGCCGGGCGGCAGCGACCGGCGGGCTGAGACCCTGTGCCGCGACGCACGGCAACCCCCGCGCCCCGCTCCGTTGCTGCCAGAGCCGCGCGCCCGTGCAATTGGCCACCCACCGTGAGGCAGCGCAGCCAGCGCCCGCAGCTCGGCTCGCGAGCAGCGCGTCGCAGTCTCTCGCGTGCCTGCCGCCCGCGGTCCTTGCCCCCCGGCGCCGCTCGGCATGGCGCGCTGGGCCGAGCCCTGACACCGCGCCGGCGACGCGGCGGGCCGAGAGGGGCGGGCCGGCATCCGGCAGCACTGCTGCTGCCGCTCGGCCGGCCCTAGCGGCGGATTGAGCGGCCGGGGCGGCCGTCCCAGGTCGCGAGGATCATGGAGGAGGGCCGGGTCCACAAGAAGGCCGGCTTCGCCGCCGCCGAGCCGGGGGCGGCGCTGGCGCCGACGCCAGAGGCGGCGCAGCAGCTGCAGCCCGTCGCGCCGGCGCCGGCGCGGTCCGGCGGCGGCGGCAGCGGCGATGGCAAGCAGGTCGCCAACGGCAGCGGCGGCGGCGACGGCAGCGGCAAGCAGACGCTGACCTTCCCCGAGCAGAAGGAGCTGTCGCACCGCCGCGACATCTACAGCATCCACGGCGAGCAGGTGCGCCGCGGCGCCGGTGGACGCCGCGGCGCGCTGCCTGCGAGGCCTGCGAGGCGTCCAAGGCCTGCCGCCCGGCCGCGCGCGCCCACGGCCGCCCGCCGCCGCCCGCCGCGTCTTCGCAGGCGGCCAAGCGGCGCGCCGTCGCGGAGCTCATCTTCTTTGCGGGCACCAACGACCTGCGGCGTTGCAAGCAGATGACGGCGACGTGGAACATCGACGTGCGGCGCGGGCGCGCGGGCGCTGGGACCGCAGGGGCGCCGGCGCACGCCGACCGCAGGGGCGGGGCGTGCGCCGGGGCCGGGCCCGCCAGCGGGGCTGCTCGCCGCCGGGCTGGCTGGCGGCCGAGCGGCGCCGCGCCGGCCCGCCGCCGCAGGTGACTGACAAGTCGTGCATGGACTACGACAAGCGCACGCCGCTGTGAGCGCCGCCGCGCTGCACCGGGGGCGGGCGGGCCGCCGGCAGCGACGGGGCGCGGCGGCAGCTGACACGGCGCGGCGCTGACGCTGCGCGGCGCTGGCGCTGCGCACAGGCACATCGCGTGCGCGGAGGGTGCATACTCGGTCGCGCAGTGGCTCATCGAGACGGGCGTCGACGTCAACCCGCGCGACCGCCACGACCGCACGCCGCTCGAGGTGCGCGCCGCCGCGGCGCGGCCAGGGGCGCGGCCAGGGGCGTTGCCGGGCGCCCGCGCCGCGGCGCCGCGCGCGCGGCGCTGAGCGCGCGCGCCGGTCGCCGCCGCGCCGCGCGCGGTGCCGCGCTGCAGGAGGCGGTGCGCATGGATCACCTCGAGGTGGTGCGGCTCATGGAGGGCTGCGGCGGCAAGGTCTGGGAGGAGGGCCAGGTGCGCCGCGGCGCGGCACGCGCTGGCCGGGGCACAGGCGCGCGGGGCGCTTGCCGGCGGCTGCGACGGCGGGCGCGGGCGGCTAACGCGCGCGCCGCCGCGGCGCCCGGCGGCAGCTCGTGCCGCTGGAGGCGAGCAAGCTGCGGGGCCTGGTCAACACGCGCGTGGGCGTGATGCACGAAATCGGCTGGGACCCGGAGTGGGAGGTGCGGCGGCCGCGCGGCTGGGCACAGGAGAGGGGGGGGGGCGCTGGACGCACGCTGAGCTCACGCGCTGAGCGAGCGCGCCGCCGCCGCCGCGCAGGTCAACCCCAAGGAGCTCAAGCTCGTGGAGCGCATCGGTGCGCCACCTCCCTCGCCCCTCCCCCCTCTCCGCCCGCCCCCGCCGCGCCGGGCGTCGCGCGGCCCTCGGCCCCGCCGCCGCGCCCTGACCGCGCTCGCGCTCGCGCCCACGCGGCCGCGCGCCCGCGCTCCCGCGCCGTGTATCAGGCGGCGGCGAGTTTGGCGAGGTCTACAAGGCCAAGTGGCACGGCAGCTACGTCGCGGCCAAGGTGCTCAAGCGCTCCGACGAGATCGCGCTCGGCGACTTCCGCACCGAGATCGCGATCCTGCGCAAGATCCACCACCCCAACTGCGTGCAGGCGCGCGCGACGCGGCGCGGCGCTGCGCACGCTGCCCTTGCGCCGCCGCCCGCGCCCCGCTGCCTCGGCGCGCCCTGCCGCGCCCCGACGCTGCCGCGGCCGCCGCCGGGCACGCGCGCGCGTGGGGGCGCGCCACAGTTCCTGGGCGCGTGCACGAAGCAGAAGCCGTACATCGTGCTGACCGAGCTCATGGCCTGCTCGCTGGCGGACGCGTTCATGAAGACCTTTTACGCGCCCACGCAGCGCCGGCAGGTCGAGATCGCGCTCGACTTTGCGCGCGGCATGGCCTACCTCCACAGCCGGCGCCAGCCGATCGTGCACAGGCGCGCCGCGCCGCGCCGGGGCCTGCGCGGGCTGACTCACGGGCCGGCTCGCGGGCGCCGCCGCCGCGCCTGCCGGGGGCGCCGCCGCGCCCGCGCGCGTCCGCCGCGTCCGCCGCCGCCCACGCGCGCGCGCGTGCGCGCCGTGCACCGCTGGGGCGCAGGGACCTGAAGCCCGCCAACCTCATGATCAGCGGCAACCTCCACGCCGACACGGAGCAGCTCTACCTCGACAGCGGCGTCGTCAAGGTCGCCGACTTTGGGCTCAGCAAGTCGCTCGTGCCGGTCGACCGGCACGGCCAGATGAGCATGAGCCTCACGCAGGTGTACAAGCTCACCGGCGAGACGGGCAGCTACCGCTACATGGCGCCCGAGGTCTTCAGGCGCGCGCCGCGCCGCCGCGCCACGCCGCACGCCGCCCGGCCGGCCCGCCGCGCCGCGCCGCGCCGGCTCGGCGCTCTCTCCTGGCGCGCGCCCGCGCGCGCGCCGCCCGCGCGCCGCTCACTCGCGCGTCGCTCACGCGCCGCGCGCCGCGCGCCCCCCGCGTGCAGGCACGAGCCATACAACCTCAAGGTTGACGTGTACAGCTTTGCGATGATCATCTTCCAGCTCTTTGAGTGCACCACGCCCTTTGCGGGGCACGACCCCGTCGACGCGGCGCGGCAGGCCGCGATGCTCGGCGCGCGGCCGGGCTTCCCGCCGCGGCGCAGCATCTCGCCGATGACGCAGGCGCGGGCGCGGGGGCGCGCGGGCGCGCGGGCGCGGGCGGCCCCAGGGCTGGCGCCGGCGGGCGGGCGCGGCGGCTGCGCCCCGCGAGCGCGCGCGCGCCGGACGCCCGCCCGCCCGCGCCCGACGCCCGCCCGCCCGCGCCCGCCCGCCAGGCGCTGCGGCAGCTGATCGAGGACTGCTGGGCGAGCGACCCCGAGGCGCGGCCGACGTTTGAGGACATCGTGGCACGGCTGGAGGACATGCTGCGCGAGCTGCCCAAGCACTCGCCCTACTCCAGGAGCGCCGAGGGCTGCAGCTGCAGCCTGCAGTGAGCGCGCGGCGCGCCGGCCGGCACTGCGTGCGAGCCCGGCGCCGCGGCGGGCGCGGCGGGGCGCGGCGGGCTCGCGCCGAGGGTTGGCGGGCACTGCGAATCGCGTGGGGGGGCCGCCACCGTTCGTGCCGGGCGCGCGGCGGCTGGCTGGCGTGGGCACTGCGTGGGCACTGCGCGCGGCCCGTCGCCGCCGGCACTGCACCCTGACTTTGCTTGCTTTGCGTGCACGGGCGCCCGCGATGGGGGGTGCACGGCGCCGCGCGGGAGGCGCGAGTCGCGCACCGCGCGACTGCGAGTGGACGGCGGCGAGGTGGGGGAGGGCTGGCGGTCGGTTGGCCCACTTGGGAACTCGCCAACTCAGCCCCTCTCGCCGCGTCGCGGCGGTGCGGGGCCGGGCGGCGGCGCACACAGGCGCAGGCGGGGCGATCGCGCGGCGGCGGCGGCGGGGCCGCCGATCGCAGCGCCGGTGTGGCCTGCACGGCGTGGCCGGCCGGCGCGCTGCGGCTGGGGCGGCAGTGGCTGCAGCCCACGGGCGCGCAGGGCCGAGATACGCCGCAGGCAAACGGCCACGCGCGCGCGGCACGCTTGTACGGCCTCGTCGCGCAGCGTTCAGCCGCGCCAGGTGCCCAGGGCGCCGGGGAGCCGCAGCCGACGCACGCGGCCGCCGCGCGTGTGCGAGGCCTCGCTGTCGCGATGGCATGCCGCCGCGCACCCGGCGCATGGCGCTGCACCAGGCGCCCCGCGGCGTCGCCGACGGCAGCCCCCAGCCGCGGGGCGGGCCTGGCGCGGCGCAGGCGGTCCGGTCACTGCGCGCCGGACGGGCCCACCGCGCGCCCGCCACCGGCCGCGGTCGGCGAGGCGCGGCGCGCGGGCGCGGGGCGGCCCGCCGCGGTCCGCGGGCGCGCCGGAGAGCTGATCGCGGGGCGCCCTGAGGCCTTGGGCGCGCGCCGGGTGGACGCCAAACCCCAGAGCCCCCGCCCGCCCGTTCTCCTCGGGCGCGCCCGCCGCCCCGCGTGCCGCCCGCGGTGAGCAGACCCGGCCTCCCGACCCCTCGACGGAACAGCGCGCGCCGATCCTTGGAGCGACCGAGCACCCTCCAGAGCCTGGGCGCGCACGCGCCACGCCCCCGCCGCAGCGCGGCACACACCCCCTCCAAATAGCCCCGTCACAGCCTACCCGCGAGCCCGCGAGCCCAGAGCCCCAGGTGCGGCGGAGGGCGGGGGCGGGCGCAGGGATGGCAGCCCGCCCCGCAGCGCGCGGGGGGGCGCCTATTGCCCCGCGGAGCGGCGGAGGGGCGCGGGGCCGGCGGATCGTGGGCGCCCGAGCGCGCCATGCGCCGCCCCGCGGCGGCGCGGGGGCGTCCAGCGCCTGGTGTGCGGTGGCGGGCGCGCCCGGGGCGGCCCCGCCCGGCCGCCCCGCGGCCCCAGGGCGCGCATTCGGGCGGCCCCCGCCCCTCGGACCGCCGCCCGGGCGGCCCCGCGGCGTGCATGGGCGGGATCGAGCGTCAGCGCGGGGCCATGGCGCAGCACCGCGCGGCGGGTCCGCGGGCGCGGCCGGCCGGCCGCGCGCCGCCGGCGCGCCCGGGGACCGCCTTGGCGTCCGCCCGGGCGGCGCCTCGCGTGTACTCCGCGCCTCCCGCGCCCGCCTGACCCGCCCTGCCCCTGCTGCTGCCTCACCACCCGCGCGCAGGCGCCGCGGCGAGCGGACGCAGCGACCATGCCGCCTGGCGGCGTGCGTCGGGCGGCGCTGCTGGCGCTGCTGCTGCTGGCCTCGGCCGGCGCGCAGCAGGCGTCGGCGGCGCCGGCCTGGTTCGAGGCCCTCTTTGGCGGGCGCAGCCCGCTGAGCGACGTGCAGCGGCTCGTGCAGCGGCGGCAGCAGCAGGCCTGGGGCGCGGCGCAGCAGGCGCTGCGCGGCGCCGGCGCTGAGCAGGCGCCCGCGGGCGGCGACGCCCCGGAGGAGGAGGGCGCGCCCGTGCGGCGGCAGCTGCAGCAGGACGCCGCGCCCGGCGCCTACGGCGGCGGCTACGGCTACGGCGGCTACGGCTACGGCGGCTACGGCGGCGGCTACGGGTCCGCCCCCGCCGCGGCCGCGGAGCCCGCGGCGGCCGGCGCCGCGGCCGGCGCCCGCCGGCGACTGCTGGCGGCGCCGGGCGGGCTCGCGCCGAGCCTCGTGTACGGCGAGCCCCCCGCGGCGGTCGTCGCGGCGGGCCGGCGGCACCTGGAGGGCATCGAGCTGCCCGAGGCCGGCCCCGGCGCGGCGGCCGCGCTCGCGGCGGCCAGCCAACGGCGCGCGGCGCGCAAGCTGCTGATGGCGGCGGCGCGCCTCGCGCCCGCCGCGCCGGCAGTGCTCGCGCCCGAGCCCGCGCCGCTGCTGCTGGAGCCCGAGGACGCGCTCCTCGGCCCCAGCCGCGCGCTGCTCGCGGACGACGCCGGCGCGTACGGCGGCGGCTACGGCTATGGCGGCTACGGCGGGTACGGCTACGGCGGCGGCTACGGGTCCGGCCGCGCGCTGCTGGAGCTGCCCGAGGCCGACGACGTTCAGCTCTACAACGCCTGGCTCGCGCAGCGCAACGCCAGCGCCTGAGCGCGCCGCGGGCACGCCTGAGCGCGCCGCGGGCACGCCTGAGCGCGCCGCGGGCACGCCTGAGCGCGCCGCGATGCGACGACGACGACGATGATGGGGCGGGGCAGAGAGGGGCAGGGCGGGCGGGCGGGCTGGCGGGCGGGGCGCCGCCGGGGCGCCGCCGGGGCGCCGCGGGCCTGCGCCCGCGGCGCCGCCGCGCGGGCCGGCGGGGGGCCCGTGTCGAGCAGACCTTGTGGTCTTGGTGTTGTGGCGCTGCGCGGCCTGCAGCTCAGGCCGCCACGCACGTGCGCGCGCCGGCCAGTGTGCTGCGCGCGCGCTGGTGGCGCCGTGTGGGGACGAACCAAACCAGGCGACGGGTCGTGGCGGTGCACCGGACGCCGGGCAGGCGGCCGCGCGCTTCGGCCGCGGCTGCCGTCCCCGCCACCCGCGAGCGGCAGCTGTCTGTGCAGCTGCCCGTTGCGTGCATGGTTGTGGGCGGGGCGTGTGATCAGCGGGCGGGCGCGCTCCGTCAAGGGAGCGAGCGAGGCACTCAACCCCCGCCGGCGCGCGCGCGCGGTCGGCGGCGCCGGGCCCGCCTGGCGCCGCCGCGCGCGCGCCGCCGGCGGCTGCAGCCGAACCTCCCTTGCAGCGAGTCTCCTGACGACCCGATTGCGACCGCTGCCGCCCACCCACGGGCGGGCGCGCGCAATGCGGCAGGGGCCGCGCTGTGCGCTGCTGCTTCACATTCCCTAGTCATTCCTGCTGCGCTCGAGAATGGACGCCTGCTTGAAGGGTGGGTGTGCGTGGGGCTGGGCTGGGCTGCTGCGCCTCCCCTCCCGTGCCAGCGGCGGGACGGGGCGGGGGGCGGCTCGCCTGCAGGGCTGCGTGCTTGTGCGTGTGGCTGCAGGAATAAACTTGGGCGGGGGGACCGGGGGCCGCCGGGTGGGGCGTGGGCGGGGGGCGGCGTGGCGGCGCGCCGCGCGCGCTCGCGGCGCGCCGCCACCGCGCCCGCCGCGCCCGCGGCCGGCGGCCCCGGCGGCGCTGGGTGCTGATGCCAGGCGCATGACCGTGTGACATCAACACCGGCGTTGACGGCTGGAGCTTGGCGGCGTGTGCTGCTGCTGAGGCGTGACGGCTGGCTGACTGCGCGAGGGGCGGCTACAGCGCCCGGGCTAGGTGGACCGCGGGCGGCCGCAGCGGCGGCGCCCGCTTCTCTCTCTCTCTCTCTCTCTCTGCACCCTGTCTGTCTCTCTCTTTCTCTCGCCGCGCGCCACCAGTGTGGCCGCGCGGCCCTCTCTCCGCCCCGCGCGTGCGATCAGCAGCGCGGGCGCGGCCGCGGGGTCTTCTTCTGGGCAGGGCTTGCGGCTTTTGACTGGCGGCGGGGTGACGACAGCGGCGAGAACCTGCCTAGGCGCGAGTTGAGGAGGAGGGGAGCGGGTAACTCTTTAAGGGACAGCCTCTCACGCCGCCGGCGCTGCCTGCTGCCCCGCCGCCGCCGCGGGCGGCGCGCCGCGACCGCCGCCCTCGCTGCTGCCGCCCTCGCCAGCCGCCGCGTCGCCCCGCTGCTGCTGCTGCTGCTGCTGCTGCTGCTGCTGCTGCTGCTGCTGCTGCTGCTGCTGCTGCTGCTGCTGCTGTTCTCCCCGGAAGAAGCGCCGCTGGTGCGGCGGCGGCGGGCGGTCGAGCAGCCGGCCGAGCACGAGCGAGCTGTGCTTCTGCGCAGCGGGGCGGCGGCACCGGTGTGACAGCGGTGTGGCGCGCCCGCGGGCGGCGCAGCCAGGGCCAGGGCGCAGCGGCGCCGCGCGCGGCGCCGGCCCGCCCGCCGCACCACGCTGCGGAGCAGGAACTCCGCGAGCAGCTGGCGCTGCTGCGCCGCGCTGAGGTCGCCGCGCGCGCCCGCGGCGAGGCGCTGCTGGCGCGCCTCGTACAGCACGAGCGCGGCGGCGACGCTGATGTTGAAGCTGCGCGCACGCAGAAGGGGGGGGGGTGAGGCCGGCGGCGATGCGGGGGCTCGGCGCACGGCACGGCGCGGCGGTGGTGCGCGAGCGCCACTGCCGCCGGCGGGGGGCATGCTGCGCACGGCCGGCTGCGGCGCGCACGCGCGCACCTCTCCACAAAGCCCGCCATGGGTATGACCGCCTGCGGCGGCCGGCGGCGCGGGCGCCGCCGGCGTCGGCGCGGGGCCGCCGCAGCGCCGCACCGCCGCTGGCGCCCGCGGCTGCGGCGCCGCCGCCGGCGGCGCGCCGCGCGCGCACGGTGTGGTCGGCGAGGGCGACCGCGTCGTCGCTCACGCCCGCGCGCTCATTGCCGAGGACGAACGCGGTGGGCCGGGTCCAGTCCACCTCCTGCGCGCGGGGGGCAGGCGCGTGCGTGAGCGTGAGCGTGAACGCGGCGGGCGCGGCGGGCGCGGCGCACGCGCGCGGCACGGCGCGGCGCGGCGCGGCGCGGCGCGCCTGGATGGTGACGGAGCTCGCGGCGAGGTGCGTGACGACCATCTGGTAGCCGGCGGCCTTGACCGCCGCGAGGCACTGCGCCGTGGAGCCCCACAGCCGCGTGTCGAGCCACTTCTCGGCGCCCGCCGCGGTGCGCTGCGAGCGCTTGTACTTGTCCGCCGACCCCATCACGCAGTGCACCGCGCCAAAGCCCATCGCGTCGGCGGAGCGGCAGACCGCGGCGAGGTTGCCCATGTCGTACAGGCCCTCGACGATCGGCAGCACGCCGTACGACCGCGCCGCGGCGACGGCGCGCATCTTGACCAGCCGCTCCGGCGTTACCGCGGGCGAGAGCAGCTCGATGACCTCGCTGCTGCTCACGTGGCGGCCGTCCTCCAGCACGAAGGCGTCGGTGTGGGGAAACACCAGCGACGGCGCGCCGCCGCCGCCGCCTTCGCTGCCGCCGCCGCCGCCGCTGCTGAGGCAGCTGCGCCGTGCACGCCCCCGGACGGGGCGCACGATGTGGCGCAGGCTCGCGGGCGCGTGCGCCACGCACGCGGCGCCCTGCCGGCCCAGCATCGCCCCGCCCGCCCGCCGCTGCTGCGCCGGCGGCGCTGTCTGCCGGCGGGAGCGAGCGGCCCTCCAGCCGCAAGCAAGGCTGGCGCAAGCAAGGCTGGGCGCACCGCGGCAGCGGGCCGCGTGTGTGGGGCGGTGGCGCCGCACCGGCGGCTGGGGGGCGGGCGCGGGCTGCGCTGCTGCTGCCGCTGTCGTCGCTCTCGACGGCGCGGGCGCTGGCGGCAGGTTGGCGCGCAAGGTGGCAGGCTGCCCGGCACGCAGTTGGGAGTGGGGACCAGCGCGGCACGCCCTGGCTGAGAGCCGGCCGTCACGCACTGAGACCCGCGGGGTTCAGCACACCGGCGTCGCAAGTCTAGACCTGCGAGGGCCGGTCGTGAGCTGCAGCAGCGAGGCGGCGGCGGCGCGGGCGGAAGGCCGGCGGCGCGGGCCAGCTGACCACCTGACCAGGCTGGCCGGGCTGGCCGGGCGCGCTTGAGCGTTGGGGTGGCGTCAAGGAAATTACAAGCCGCCACCAACGGGTCAGATTGTCAAGCTGCTGACGCACAGCCAAATGCTGCTGGGGCCGCATGCGCAGCCACACACAAACGCGCGCTGCGGCTGGGAGCTGCAGCGCGGGAGCCGCCGACACTCTCTCTCGCTGTACAGCCCAGCCCGTGCGCTGAAAACGGCTTGCTGCGCCGCGCGGACGCACGCGCGCGCGGCGCGGCAGGCAGAAAGTACAAGCCCTCGCGATCGCTCACGCACACTGTTTGCCCAAGGGCGAGCCGCTCAGTGCTGCTTGTCCTCAAAGAAGTGCTCGTCCATCTGAGGCGCGGGCGGGCGCGGGGCGCGGGGCGCGTCAGGCGGCGCTCGCAGCGGCGCGGCGTGGCGTGCGCGGCGCGTGCGCGCGCGCGCAGCAGCCCCGCCGCGGCGGGCGGCGCGCACCTTGGGGGCGTTGTGGTGGGCGTCGTGGAAGGTGGTCTTGATGTACTCGCGCCAGTTGGGGCCCTGGTGCTCGACGTCGAGGTGGATGGTCGTGTTGACGCCGCCGAGGCGCTGCAGCAGGTAGTCGCGGGGGATCTCCTGGAGCATGGAGTTCTTGGTGCCCGTGGTCAGGCTCTTGCTGCTCTCCACGACCTGCGTGGACTGCATGGCGAGGAGCTGCAGCTGGCGGGGCGAGAGGGCGGGGACCTGCTGGAGGTCGATGTCGATCTTCTCGCCATTGACCACCACGTAGGCGCGCGCGGGCGCGACAAACTCCATGCTCGGGATCCTGGTGTCCTCGAGGTCGGACGCCCAGTTGTGGATCTGCACGCCCGTCACCACCGCGTAGTCGGCCTTGCTGGGGTTGACCGCCTTGGAGATGAGGTACTCCAGGTCCTGCGCGGGGGCAGGCGGGGGGCAGGCGGGGAGGGTCAGGCGGGGCGCGCGCGCAGGCGCGGCGCGCCGGCGCGGCGCGGCGGGGCGGCGCGCGCAGGGCGGGCGGCGCGGCGCGCGCGGCGCGGGTGGCTCACGGTGGTGATGACGCGCTCGGCGACCTTGGTGATGTCGACGAGCGTCATGGCCTGCACGTCGCCCTTCTCGTACTTGATGCGGCGCGCGATGCGCGACTTGAGGATGGAGTACTCGGGCTCCAGCGGGTCGTGCGCGCCGGGGGAGGAGACGTTCTGGTCGACGCCCTCCTCCTTGAGGTCGAGCATGGTCTTGATGAGCGCACCGCACGCGGCCGATGCGCCGGGGCGGTTGGGGCGCGCGATCGCGCCGATCTTGCCGTCGCTGTCGATGGCGATGTGGGGGAAGCTGAAGAACACGTAGCGCTCCTTGCCCTGCGCGGCGAGCGAGGGGCGGGCGCGGCGGCGGGTGCGGCGACGCGTGAGCGGCGGCGGGCGGGCGCGGCGGGCGCGCGCAGGGCGGGCGCGGCGCGTGCAGCGCGGGGCGCGCGGCCGCGGCGCGCGGCGCGGCGCGCACGTTCTCGACGGGCGAGTGGGAGAGGCCGGCGCCCATGCCGATCACGCCGCAGGTGAGCACGCCGCCCAGGCCGTGGGTGGAGAAGCAGGAGCCGAAGACGGACTCGATCTTGTCCTCCAGGATCATGCACGACTCGTCGCGGCAGAGGTTGGACATGGCTGCGCGGCGGCGACGCGGGCGGGCGGGGGCGGCGGCGGGCGGGCGGCAGGCGGGGTCAGGCGGGGGTCGCGTCCGCAGCAGGGGCCTGGCGCGCGGGTCGGGGCGCGCCGCGCCGCGCCCGCGCGGCCCAGCGCGCGCCGGGCGGGCGGGCCCCGGCCGCGCATCGCGCGAGGCGCGATGCGCGGCCCGGGGCGCGCGCGCTGGGCGTGAGATGAGGTGCCACCGGCACCGCGGGGGCGGGGCGCGGGCGCGCGGGGCGCGCGGGTGCGCGTGGCGGGAGTAGGAGGGCTAGGCATGCGCCATCCTAGACGCACCGATGGCGTTGTCGCCCGTGAAGCCGTAGGCCGCGAGCGCCATCTCCAGGCGCGCGATGAAGTCGTCGACGCCCATGGCGAGCGGGAAGTGCTTGGCGACCTCCAGGTGGCGCGCGGTGAGGGAGGGCGCGTGGGGCGCGTCGTCGGCCATCGCCGCCTGCGCCTGGGCCGCGCCGGCGCTGGTGGTGTAGTGGTTGCCCATGCACGCGATGCGGCCGCAGCTGCAGCGGCACTTGGACGCCAGGGTGTTGCCGGCAGCGCGCTGGAGGTCAAACAGCTGCTTCCCGCCGCTCACGAGGCCGTTGCGGCCCGCGCCGCGGCCGGCGACGGTGCCGAAGGCGCGGCCCGCCTTGGTGAGGGTGTTGGCCTCGGCATTGGCGCTCTCGCTGAGCGCCTGCGCGGCCAGGCCGGCCACGCGCTTGGCGAAGGCACCGCGGGGCATGGTGGCGATGGGGGCGGGTGCGGAGGGGGGGCAGGACGGCGGACAGGACAAGTGGCGTCCTGCGGGCGTACGGGCAGCTAAGAGCGAGCACGCGCGGGCGGGTTGGAGGGTAGGCTTCGCCAAAACCCGCGGGAGCCTCCCCCCTAACACACGCCCCACGTGACGAGAAGGCGTGACGCGGCGCCGAGGCAACCCTCTCACGCAGCCCGCTGCTGGGAGGCGGGCCGGGGGGCGGCGCGCCCGCGAGTGCGCGGCGCGGCCCGGCGCATGCCGCACACCTGACGCGGTCCGCCTCACTCTCCTCGGGCCGCGCGCCCCGTCGCGCCCGCCGCGGTCGTCGGCACGCGGGGCAGCGCGGGCGGACGCGGCGCGCAGGGCTGCGCGCAGCGCCTCCCCAGGCAGCGCTGGCCAGCCTCGGCGGTCCCGGTCGCGCGCGCAGCACCAACGCGGCGGCGCTGCCAGGAGCGCGTGCAGCAGCAGCCCTGGCGGAGCTGGCAGCAGCTCGACCTGGTCGAGTCAGCTAGTACGGCTGCCGCCCGCCACGGCCGATCGCGCGCGGCGCGCCGCCGCCGTGCCGACGCCGCTGCGGCTGCCGGCGCCGCCGCCGGCGCCGGCCCTGCAGCCGCCGCCGGCGCGGCCAGGTCCCGCGCGCGGCTTTCGCAGCGCCCTCGGCGAGCCGCTGCCGCCATGCTGCTCACACGGCGGACTTAGGAGCGCTGCTCGGCAAATGACACCCGGCGCGCGCTCACATACACGGCGCCGCCGCCCGCCCGCGCCACTCGCTCGCCTCCACCCGAGTCTCTCCGCTGCTGCTTGCCGCCGCCAGCGCGCGCGCAACCGCACTCCCCCGCCCTCCGCGCTAAGCGCGCCCCTCGCCCCAGGTGCGCCACCATCGGGCTGCGGACGCGGCGCCGGGCCGGCGGCGCGCGATCCCAGGCCAGCCAGCGGCGGCAGGGGGGATTTGCGGGATTCGCCGTCCTCGGCGCCCGCAGCCGGGCACACAGCGCTCGCAGCGGGCCGCCGCGCAGCCCAGCGGCGCCGGGGCGGGTGTTTCATGCGCCACGGCGCCGCGCCGGGCCCTGCGGGGGCCCGTGCGCGGCGCTCGCTGTGGCGCTGGAATCGCCGTTGGAGGCCTGCCCGGCCGCCGCGCAGCGGGCGCCCCGCGGGACGCCGCTCCCCCCGGGACGCGCGGTGGCCTCTCCCGTCCCAGTCGCGGAGCCGGCGCGAGCTCGCGCGGCGCCCGCTGAGCGCCGCCGCCCCGGCCGCCGCTGCTCGGCACGCGCGCAGGCGCCGTCCCCCCGCCTCCGCCAGCCACCATGCCTGCCACGGGCCAGGTCATGAACGAGACCCTGATGGAGGTGGAGCACACGCCGCCGGTGCACAAGCGCGTGCTGGACATCCTGCCGGGCGTGTCTGGCGGCGTCGCGCGCATCATGGTCGGCCAGCCCTTCGACACCATCAAGACGCGCCTCCAGGTGCTGGGCAAGGGCACCATCGGTGCCGCCGGCATGCCCCCGGAGATGGTCTACAACAGCGGCATGGACTGCGTGCGCAAGATGGTGCGCCGCGCGCGCGCGCCTTGCGCGCCGCCGCCGCGCGCGCTCCCCCCTCTCCTGCGCGCGCGCCGCCCTCGCCCGCCCGCGCGCGCGCGCGGCCGCGCTGAGACCCCGCCCGCCGCCCGCGCGCGCGCGCGCAGTTCAAGGCCGAGGGCCCGCTGTCCCTCTACAAGGGCACCGTCGCGCCGCTGCTGGGCAACATGGTGCTGCTGGGCATCCACTTCCCCACCTTCACCAAGACCCGCGCCTTCCTGGAGGCCAGCGACGCGCCCGGCACCTTCACGCCCTGGAAGATCCTCGCCTCCGGCGCCGCCGCCGGCGCGGCGGGCTCCGTGGTGTCCAGCCCGACCGAGCTCATCCGCACCAAGATGCAGATGGTGCGCAAGAACAACATCCTCGCGCAGATGAAGGGCGCCGCCGCGGGCGGGCTCAACCCCGAGGAGAACTACAAGGGCAACTGGGACTGCGCGAAGAAGATCTTCCGCAACCACGGCCTGCGCGGCATGTACTCGGGCTACCTCCCCACCCTCCTGCGCGACATGCAGGGCTACGCCTGGGTGCGCGCCGCGCGGGGGGCGCGGCGGCGCACGCGCGGCGGGCGCGCGGGCGGCGCGCCGCCGCTCGGCGGGCGCCCTCCCGGCCGCGCCGCGCCGCGCCGCGCGCCGACGTCCCCGCTGCGCCCCCGCCGCGCCCCCGCCAGTTCTTCTTTGGCTACGAGGCGACCATCCACTACCTGGCCGGCCCCGGCAAGACCAAGGCGGACCTGGACTACAGCCAGGTGCGCCGCTGCTGGGCGCGCGCGCGCGCGCAGCGCCGCCGCCCCGCCCGCGGCTGCCGGCTGCCGGCGCGCGCGCCAGCCCCCCGACGCCTCCCCGCCGGCCCCACACCCCCGCCTGCAGGTCATGTTTGCGGGCGTGATGGCGGGCTTTGGCCTGTGGGGCTCCATGTTCCCCATCGACACCATCAAGTCCAAGATCCAGGCCGACTCGCTGTCCAAGCCCGAGTTCAAGGGCACCCTGGACTGCCTCAAGCGCTCGCTCGCGGTCGAGGGCCAGGCCGGGCTGTGGCGCGGCGTGACGGCCGCGCTGTACCGCGCGATCCCGGTCAACGCCGCCATCTTCCTCGCCGTCGAGGGCACGCGCCAGCTCATCGCCGACACCGAGGACAGCGTGGACGCCTTTGTCGCGCAGCTCTCCGGCAACGAGACCGCCGCCGCCTGAGCGCGCCGAGGCTGACGGCAGCGGCCACGCGGCCGCACGCGGCCGCGCCCCGCACCCCCCGCTCAAGCAGTGCGCAGGGCGGGCGCAGACGGGGTGCGTCGCCGGCCGCCGCCGCGGCCTCTCCTCCCAACATCCCCTGTATTGTCATTGTGCGCGCAGCTCAGGCCCGGCGTGGCGTATCCCGGCGTGTCCCGGCGGGCCGCGCGAGAGCGCATGGGTGGTGCGCTGTAAAGTGTTTTGGTGGGCGCCGGGCGCGCGCGGGGCATGTGTGTGTGTGCGTGTGTGTGTGTGTGTGAGCGAGGGCTGTCGCTGGCGCGCAGCTGGCACAGAGCTTGGCAACCTGGCACGGCGTGGGTGGGGCGGCCGCGAGACTGTCCAAGGCTGCGCATGCGGCCGGAGCGGATCAAACTGTTGTAACTGGCGAGGCTGGAGTCGTTGCCTCGCGCCCGTGGCCTCCCCGTGCGCGCAGCGCAGCGGCACGTCAATTCTGGTGCTCAGTGACGCGCCGAAATGCCCCCGCGCCCTCCCGCCACAGCGTTTCCCTCGATGCAGTCGGCGCACCCCGGTTCCCTCGACGACCGAGGGTCGTCTCTGTGCTGCCGCCCAGGCGGGCGGGCGGCCCCCCGCCCGCCGCGGGCGGCCCCCCGCCCGCCCGCCGCGTCACTGCTGGAAGCCGTTGGCGGCGAGCCAGCCGCGCACGCGCGCCATCGACTCCTCGCTCGCGCTGTCGCTGCCGCCGCCGTAGGCGTCGCCGGCGTCATACGCGAGGCCCGGGTTGGCGCCGAGCATCTCGCCCCAGAGCCGCGCCGCGGCGGCGAGGCGCGCGCGCGCGGGCGGGGGCAGCAGGTCCTCGCGCAGCACGGGGATGCCGGGCGTGGCGTCGGGGCCGCCCTCGTAGCCCATGCCCTCCATGAGCGCGGGCAGGCGCTGGCCCCAGAGGCGGTAAAAGTGCAGCAGGTAGGCGCAGCGCCAGCTCACGGGCACGATGCCGGGCCGCGGCGGCGGGCGCGCGTGCTGGTGCACCTGGAAGAGCAGGTCGGCGTTGGGGTCGACCAGCGCCTTGCACGCGCCGTCGCAAAAGGTGTACGGCCACATCGCGTAGTCCATGCGCGACACCGCGGCGCGCCACGACCCCGCGCCCATCCAGCCGGACAGCTCGGGCGTCGCGTTCCACGCCGGCGCGGCGGCCCACATCGTCGGCAGGATCGCCTCGGGCGCGCCGCCGTCGCCGCCGACCGCGCCCGCGAGGCAGCCGCCGACGAGCTCGTCGCCGATCGGGCGGTGCCCCGGCAGCACGAGCCACTCGTCGAGGTCCCAGAACCCCAGCCGGGCCTCGCTGCCCCACGCCGCGAGGCGCAGCAGGTTGTTCGCGGGGACCTGCATGAAGTGGCTCGCCCGCGGCTCGAGGCCCTCCTCCCACAGCACCAGCACCAGCCGCCGCGCCGTGACCGCGCGCCGCAGCGCGCGGCTGTCCAGCAGCGCGTCGGCGGTGTGGCGGCTGACCACCATGACGCTGCCGGCAAAGCCCAGCGCGCGGTGGTGCGCGAGGTGCTGGCCCACCAGGAAGCGCAGCGCCGCCGCCCGCGCCGCCCAGCCCTGCAGGCCGGGCGCGCTCGCGTTGCCGCCGCGCTCGCCAGCGCCGCTGCCACCACCGCCGCCGGCGGCGGGCGGCGGGCTGATGCTGCCGGGCACGAGCGGCGTGTAGGTCGACGCCGCCGCCGCCGCCGCCGGCGGCTCGCCGCCGCCGTCGCTGCTGCTGCTGCTGCTGCTGCTGCCGCCGTCGCCGCCGCCGCCGCCATCACCAGCGGTGCTCTCGCCAGCTGCGCCGCCCGCCGCGCCGCCAAACGCCGCCGCGCGGCTGAGCAGCTTGCGCTGGGCGACGGCGGGCGCAGCGGCGGCCGCGGCTGCGGGCGCCGGCTCGCCCCCCGCGCCAAGGGAGAGGCTGGTGCCGCTGATGGTGGGCGTGACGCCGCTGGCCTGCAGCAGCTGCAGCACCGCGGCCAGGCCCTCCAGCGGCACCGACAGGCTGGTGCCGCCGCCCGCCGGCGCGGGCGGCGGCGGGTGGCTGCCGCGCAGCGCGGCCGCGCGCTCCGGCGTGAGGCTGGAGCGCGGCGACGGCGCGACGCTCGTCGCGTCCACGAGGCCCAGCCACACCGAGCCGGGCGCAAAGAGCTCGTGCGCGCGCGGGCTGCAGCCGCGGGGCAGGAAGTGCACGCGCTCGCTGCCGTCCAGCCGCAGCGTGAGCGGCGCGCCCGCCGGCAGCGCCGCCCCGAGCATCAGCTGCGTCGTGTCCTCCTCGCCCGCGGCGAGGCTCGTCACGTCGGCGACCACGCTCGCGTTGACCGCGGGGCCCTCGCCGTCGGCGGGCGCAAACCAGGGCAGCGGCAGCCCCGCGCCGCCGGCCAGCAGCGCCGCGGGCGTCACGGAGTGGACGCCCTCGGGCGAGACCTTGACGTACGGCGCGCCGTGGAGGCTCACGAGCAGGCGCGCCTCGTGGTGCGTGTCGTTGTGGCACACCGGGCGCACCCACACGCTGGCGGCGAAGCTCACGTTGCCCCAGGAGCCCTGGAAGGCGTAGGCGTGGATCCCAAAGCTCGCCCAGGTGTGCGGCCGGGGCGGGGACGGCGCGCGGCGCGTCGCCGCCGCTGCGCGCCCGCACGCCGCCGCCGCGAGCGCCGCCAGGAGCAGCGCCGCGGCGTGCAGGCGTGCGGGGCCACGCATCATGCGTCGTCCGCCCGCCGCAGCTCGGCGAGCGCTGCTAGCGCCGCGAGGGCCGCCCGCGGCGCGCCCCCGCTGCATGTCGCCACCAGCCCGCGCGGCGCCTGGCGGCCGCGCCAGAAAACTTCCTATGAGCGCGCGACGAGTCGGTGGCAGCTGCCGGGCGCGTGAGGGGCTCGCGAGAGGGCGCAGTAGGGCAGCGCGCGGGAGGGGCCGCGGGGGCGCCGCGAGGGGCGCGCAGGCCGCGCGGAGCTGGATTTCACGAGCGGGTCAGCGTGTGCCGGCGGTGGGGCGTCGCGGCGGGTCACGCGGTGGTTGCCGCGCGCGCGCAAACCGCCGCCGCTTGCCGCAGCTGCTGCCCCGCCCGCGCTCACCGCCGCGGCCCGCCCCACATGCTGGACGCCTGCGACCCGCCGCTCTGCGGCGTGCCAAAGCCGCCGCCGCTCGCCGCCGCGCCGCCAAAGCCGCCGCCGCCGCCGGCCGCGAGCGCGCCGAAGCCGCCGGTGCCGCCGCCGCCGCCGGCAAACGCGGCAAAGCCGGTGCCGCCCGCCGAGCCCGGCGACGCCTGCTGCTGCTGCTGGCCAAACGCGCCGAAGCCCCCGCCGGCGGGCGGGCTGGCGCCGCCAAATGCCGCGGCCTGGCCAAACGGAGCAGCGGGCGCGGTGGGCGCGCCGAACGCAGCGGCCTGGCCAAACGGCGCCGCCGGCGCGGCGGGGGCGCCGAATGCCGCTGGCTGGCCGAAGCCCGCCGCTGCAGGCTGCTGCTGCTGCTGCTGCTGCTGCTGCTGCCCGAACGCGGCCGCCTGGCCAAAGGGCGAGGCCGGCGCCGCGGGCTGGCCAAACGCCGCGCCGAAGACGCCGCCGCCTGCCGCCTGCTGCGGTGACTGCTGCTGCTGCTGCTGCTGCTGCTGCTGCTGCTGCTGCTGGCCGAAGCCAGACGCGGCGCCGCCAAAGCTGCCAAACGCCCCGCCGGGGCTCGCCGCAGGCGTGCCGAACACGCCGCCGCCGCCGCCGTTGGCCGCGGGCGTGCCAAACGTGCTCCCGCCTCCAAATGGCGACGCCGGCGCGGCCGGCTGCCCAAACGCAGCCGCCTGGCCGAACGGCGCGGGCGAGGCGGCGCTGGCGCCGCCAAACACGCCGCCACCCGAGCCCGCGGCCGGCGCGCCAAATGGCGAGCTGGCGGCCGGCGTTGCGGGCGTGCCAAACGCCGACCCGCTTGCGGCCGCGCCGCCGCCGCCGCCGCCAGAGAGCAGCGCCCCAAACGGCGTGCCCGGGCTTGCTGCGGCGCTGCTGCTGCCGCCAAAGCCAAACGAGGCGAACGCGTTTGTGGCAGCGCCGCCGCTCGCGGCGGCGCCGAACGCGCCAAAAGACGCCGGCGCCGACGCGGCACTGGACGAGGTTCCGCTGCTGCTCGCGGCGGCGCCGAACGCGCCAAACGCCGGCGCCGACGCGGCACTGGACGAGGCTCCGCTGCTGCTCGCGGCGGCGCCGAACGCGCCAAACGCCGGCGCCGACGCGGCACTGGACGAGGCTCCGCTGCTGCTCGCGGCGGCGCCGAACGCGCCAAAAGACGCCGGCGCCGACGCGGCACTGGACGAGGTTCCGCTGCTGCTCGCGGCGGCGCCGAACGCGCCAAACGCCGGCGCCGACGCGGCACTGGACGAGGTTCCGCTGCTGCTCGCGGCGGCGCCGAACGCGCCAAACGCCGGCGCCGACGCGGCACTGGACGAGGCTCCGCTGCTGCTCGCGGCGGCGCCGAACGCGCCAAACGCCGGCGCCGACGCGGCACTGGACGAGGCTCCGCTGCTGCTCGCGGCGGCGCCGAACGCGCCAAAAGACGCCGGCGCCGACGCGGCACTGGACGAGGCTCCGCTGCTGCTCGCGGTGGCACCAAACGCGCCAAACGCCGGCGCCGCCGCAGCGCTGGACGCGGCTCCGCTGCTGCTCGCGGCGGCACCAAACGCGCCAAACGCCGGCGCCGCCGCAGCGCTGGACACCGCCGCGCTGCTGGCCGCTGCAGCGCCAAACGCGCCGAACGCGCCGCCGGACGAGGCGGCGGCGGCGCCGAACGCCCCGAACGCTGGCGCCGACGCCGCCCCACTGGCGGCCCCGCTGGCGGCCCCGCTGGCGGGCGACCCCTCGCCGCCGAGCCCCAGCGCACCAAAGCCGCCAAACGCGCCGCCGGCCGAGCCCGAGGCGCCCAGCATGGCGCTCAGCGCGTCGGCGGCGTTGGTGCCGCCGCTGGCGGCCGACGCCGCTGCGCTGCTGGCGCCAAACGCCGCCGGCGCGGTGCTGGCGGCGCCAAACGCGGGCGCGGTGCTTGCAGCGCCAAACGCTGGTGCGGTGCTTGCAGCGCCGAACGCTGGCGCCGCGGCGCTGGAAGCGCCAAAAGCGCCGCCGCCGCCGAAGCCGCCAAACGGGCTGGGCGCGGCGGCTCCCCCGCTGCCAGAGGCGGCCGCGCCGAAGAGCGGCGCGGGCGTGCTGCCGCCGCCGGCGGCCCCGCTGGGGGCGCCTGCCGCGGGCTTCGCGCTCGCGGCGGCGGCCTGCTTCAGCAGCGTGCTGCCGGCCTGCGCGGCCGCCGCCAGCAGCATGCTCGGCGGCTCGGGCGGCTGGCTGCTGGCCTTGGGCTTGGCCGCCGTCGCGGCTGCACCGCCCGCCGCGGCGAGGCGCTGCAGCGCGGCACCTGCCTCGCGCGTCAGCGCCGCGGGCGGCTCCGGCGGCTGGCTCGACGCTGATGCCTTGGGCTTGGCAGCCGCCACCGGCTCGCCCGCCGACTGCAGCTCCTGCGAGGCCAGCACGCGGTTGGCCGCGGCCGCGGCCGCTGCCAGCGCTGCGGGCGTGGGGCCGGCGGGCTTGGGCGCCGCCGGCGCGGGCGCCTGCTGCACTGCCGGCTTGGGCGGCGCGGCAGCTGCCGCAGGCGCGCCGGCGCCCGGCGGCGGGCTGCTGCCGGTGGAGCCGACGGACGACTGCCGCTGCAGCGCCTGCCGCTGCAGCGCGGCCGCCTGCTGCAGGGCAAACATCGGCGGCTCCGGCGGCTGCGACGACTTGGCCTTGGGCGCCGCCGGCGGCCGCGGCGCGCCGCCCGCCGATGCGGCGGGCGCGGGCGCGGCCGGCGCGGGCGCCACCCGCCCGAGCGCGCCGCCGAGCTTGAGCGCGGGCGAGGGCACCGCCGCGACGGGCGAGGGCGCCACCGAGCCGGGCGACTGGTTGTACAGCGGGTTGGCGTGGTACTGCGCGCGCGGCGCCTGCTCAGCCGCCGGCTGCGCCTCCCCAAAGGCGGGCGAGGGCGGCGCCGGCGAGGGCGGCGCCGGCGAGAAGCTGAGCCGCCCCGGCAGCGCCGCGCCGCCCCGGGGCGGCGCGGCGCCGGCGGGCGCGGGCGAGTCGCCGGCGGCGGGCTGCCCCGGGAAGCTGAACGCGGCCGAGGGCGCCGTGGCGCCGCCGCGCGGGGGCGTGGTGGCGGCGGCCGCCGAGATCTGCAGCGGCGACGGCGGCCGCGGCGGCGGCGCGACCGCGGCGCCGGCGCTGGCGGCGGAACGCGGCGGGCTCGCGGGCAGCGGCGTCGCGACGGTGGTGCGCACGCGCGGCCGCCGCCCCCGGCTGCCGGGCTCCGCCGACCGGCTGGCGCTGCCGAGGCTGGCGCTGCTGAGCTCCGCCGCGACCTTGTGCCAGGCGCTGCTGCTGGTGCTGCCGCTGCCGGCGCGCGCGAGGCGCGGCTGGCTGTCGCGGCCGGCGGCGGAGCCCGGCGTGCCGCCCACCGCGGGCGAGCCGGGCGTGGCCGCGCTGCGCCCGCTCCGGGCGGCGGACGAGCCCGGCGCGACCCAGTGCAGCCGCCCGCCGCTGCTGAGCGCGCTGCCGGGCGCGCCGCCGGGCGTGCGGTGCGCGCTGCCGGGCGTGCGCAGCGCCGAGCCGCCGCTCAGCAGGCTGCCGCTGACGCTGCCGGCGGCCAGCAGCGCGCACGGGCCGGCGCCCCAGGCGGCGGTGCCACGGCTGCCGACGGGCGTCGCAAAGGAGCCGCGCCGCGCGGACGCGCCCGCGCCCGCGCCGCCGGCGGTCGCGCCCGCCCCGGCAAAGGCGGGCGGCGCCGCGTCGGCGCCGGAGGGCGTGCCGCGCTCGTACGCGTCCTCGTCGCCGCCCGCCTCGCTGCCGTAGCCGTCGGCGCTGCCGCTGTCGTCGCTGGCGAGGCCCTCGCCCCAGCGGCCGAGCGTTCTGCCGCCCTGGTGCTCCGCGTCCGTCTTGACCACGCCCAGCAGCTCCAGCTGGCCCTCCAGCGCGGAGATGCGTGCCGCCAGGTTGGCGGCCGTGTCCTGCTGCGCCGCCACGACCTGGTACAGCAGCTCCAGCTGCGCGTGCCCCGCGCCGCCCGCCGCCGCTGAGCCGGGCTTGCCGCCGGGCGCCGCGGCGCCGAGCACGCGGGGGGCCCGAGCAGAGGCTGCGCCCCAAGGGCTGGCCGGCTTGGCGCCCAGCCCCTTGAACGGCCTGGCGCCGCCGCGGCCCGCCAGGCCGCCGGCGGGGCTGAGGCCGCCCGGCGCCCCGGCGCCCGCCCTGCCGTGCTGCTGCGCCGCCTGCCAGCGCTCCAGCTGGGCCTCCAGGTCCTCCATGTTGGTGCCGATGGCCTCCAGGTTCTCCTGGATGCCGTCGCGCAGCGCCGCCAGCGCCGGCTCAAGCGGCAGCTCCGCGCTGATCGCGTCGGTGCCGGCGCGGCGCGGGTGGAACATTGTGAGCGCCGCCTGCTGGCGGTTCACCTCGTCCCAGCCGTCCACCAGCTTCGCAGCAGACTGCGGCGGCGGCGGCGGCGGCGGCGGCGGCGGCGGCGGCGGCGGCGGCGGCGGCGGACGCTCGGCGGCCGCGCGGCAGCCGGCACGGGCCTGCGGGGCGCCGCCGGCGCGCCCGCCCCCGCACCTGCTTCTGCTGCCGGTGCGTGTCGGCCAGCGCGCGCGCCTGCTTGCGCAGCGCGCCGGTGTCGCGCGCGAGCGACCAGGCGGCGACGTCGCGCGGCACCGCGTGCGCCACGAGCTGCTGCAGCTGCGCCGACATCTGGCCCACGGCGTGCAGCGACTGCAGGAACGCCGCCTCGACTTCTGCCACCTCCTGGCCCTGGTCTGTCAGCTGGGCCTTGGGCGGGGCCACCTTGACGGCCGGGACCTGCAGCTGGGGCTTCTTGGTCGCCGCCGGTGGCGGCGCCGCCGCCGCCAACGCCTGCTGCTGCTGCTGCTGCTGTGCGGCGACGCGGCGCGCCGCCGCCGCGGCCGCCGCGGGCCTGGCCTGGCCGGCGCCCGACATGCCGCTCGCGCTGCTGCCGGCCCCGGCGGCGGCCTGCGCCGGCGGTGCCGCGGCCGCCGCCTTGTCCGCCGCGGCGGCTGGCTGCGCCGCCATGGGCGCCGGCGCGCGGCGCGCGTCCCTGTAGTAGCCGGTGCCGTGGGGGCCTGTGGTGTACACAAAGCCCGGCCGCGCGCCCTGGAACGTGGGCGACGCCTGGAACTGGTCGGCTGCGGGGCGGCGCACGGCGGGCGGCGGCAGGTGAGCCATGCCCTGTGCGTGCGCGCGCAGCGGCGTGGCGGGACGGGAGCGCCTCGGAGCTTCTTCCGCTCACCCGGCACTGCCGCAGTGGCTGCCGCCTGCTGGAACGCCGCCACCGGCAGCGCGAACGGCCCCGTGCCTGGGGCTGCCGGGGCGCCCGACGCGGTGGGCGTCGAGAAGGCGCTGCCGCCGCTGCCAAACAGCGAGCCGCCCGCCGCGGCGGCGCTGCCGCTGGCGCCGCCCAGGCTGAAGCCCCCAAACGGGCCGCCGCCGCCGCCCAGTCCCCCAAACGCCGGCGCCGCGCTGCCGCCCGGCGCGCCAAACGCTGGCGCGGCGGCCGCGCCGAGGGGTCCTCCCGTCGCGCCGGTCGTGACCTTCGCGGCGGCGTTGCTCGCCGTCGCAAAGCCGAACGCCAGCTGGCCCCCGGGCGCCGCGCCAAATGCGCCGCCCAGCCCGCTGCCGGCGCTGGCCGAGGACGGCTGCGCGGCGGCGGCGGCGCCGCCGCTGCTCGCGCCAAACACGCCACCGGCGGCCTTTCCGGCAGCAGGCGCAGCTGCGCGCGGCAGCAGGGGGCAGGGAAGAGAGGGGGGGGGGCAGGCGGTGGGTGAGCAGCAGCGACAGGCTGAGCATTGCTTGTCCGCCCGCGGCGGCTGGCGCGGAGCAAGCGCCTCACCCTGCGACGTGGCCTCCTCCGACTCGCCGCCCTCCTCGCTGCTGCCCCAGCCGCTCTCGGCCGCGGTGCCATCCGCCTCGTCGCTGGCGCCGCCCGCCGCCGTGCCCCGGTGCTGCTGCTGGCTCGCCTCCGTCTCCTCCTCCTCCTCGTCCTCAAAGTCGTCATCGGACGGCAGCGCCACCGCCGCGGCCGCGGCTTCCTCGCCGCCGGGGACGGCCGGTGGGGGCGGCGCGGGCTGAGCGGCAACGGCGGCGCCCGAGCTGGCGGCGGCCGCCGCCGGAGCCGCCGGCACGGAGCTGGCGGCGCCAGGCGGCGAGGGGCTGCACACAGACGCCGTGTCCGACTCCTGCGAGCGAGGGACGCACGTTGACAGCGCTCGGCCGCGCCCAGCACGGGCGGCCGGCCACGCCGGCACCGTCGCGGCGCCGCCCCGCTGGGGCCCCCGCCCCCCGGCGCGCCCGCACCTCCTCCAGCGCTGCCTGCTTGGCCGCCGCGAGCGCCGACTGCAGCGCCGGCGGCAGGCCCGCCGGCAGCGGCGCCGGTGGGCGCGCGAGGCCGGGGCCAGAGTGCTGGCCGAAGCGCGCGAGGCGGTAGAGTCGCAGCACGTTGTCGACGCTCGCGACCAGCAGCACCGCAGAGCCGGGCACGTCGGGCGCCTCCTGGTCCAGCGGGTGCGGGATGGCCTCCTGCGCCCGCGGCGGCGCCGGCGGCGGCGGCGTCGCGGCGCCGGCGAGCGAGCACGCGGCGGCGAGCGCAGCGCAGCGCGGCGGCGGCGGCACGCGCGGCGGCGCACGCGGCGCGGCGCCGCGGGCGCACCGTGTTGGAGTAGTCGAGGGCCATGCCGACGATGAAGTTCTCGCCCGCCGCGACCGCCGGCACCGCCGCGAGCAGCCGCGTCTCGCCCTGGTCCAGCGCGCGCGCGGGGGCGCCGTCGCCGAGCGCCATCAGGCGCACGTGGTCGTCGCAGGCCTTGCGGTGCCCGTGCACGAGCAGGCGCCAGGCGGGGACGTAGGCGGCCTGAAGGTACGGCCACTCGTGCTGCCCGCACCCGGGGTCCTCGTCCACGTTCTGGCGGCGCGCATGCGGGTCAGGGGCGGCGGCGGCGGGTCGAGGCAGCCGCCTGCGCGCGGGCCGAGGGCGCGGCGGCGCGCAGCCCTCGCGTCCACACGTGCCCCTGCCACACCCCCCCCCCCCCCCCACACACACACACCTGCAGCGTGACGTAGCTGGTGAGCCGCGCAGCGAGGCCCTGCGGCGCCGCGCCGGCGGTGCCGTCCCAGGCGTCCCAGGTGAGGGCGAGCAGGTACGCGTCGCTGCCCTCCGCCTCCTCGCTGTTGCCCGCGTCATACCACAGTCCGCTCGCCGCGATCGCGCCCGGCGCGGGCCAGGCCAGGCTGTCCAGCACAAACGCGCCGTCGCCGTCTGCGGCGCGGCGGCGCGCGGGGCGGGCGGGGCGAGGGGGTGAGGCGCCGAGGCGGCGCGGCGCGGCGCGCCGGGGCGGCGACGGCGGCGCGGCGCCGAGCGAGCGCGCACCCTCGCCCTCCGGCGGCGGCACGTTGACCACGAACGCGCTGGCCTTCCAGTCGGGCGCCGTCACGACGAGCCGGCCGCCGCTGCTGTACGCGAGGTGCTGCCCGTCGGGCGACCACGCCGCGGCCTCGACGCCGTCGGCGAGCGGCGCCGAGCCCGACGCGAGGCTGCCGACGTGCAGCACGCGGTCGGACGTCAGCGCCAGGTAGGCGGTCGCATCGCGCGCGCCGGCGTCGGGGCACCACGCAAACGCGAGCACGTCGCGGCCGAGGTCCAGCGCGAGCACGGGCGCGTCCGACTGGTGGTGCAGCAGCGCGGGCAGGCTGTAGATCGCGACGCTGCCGCCCCCGACGGCAGCGAGCAGCAGCTGGTCCGCCGAGAGCGCCAGCGCCGACACGCGCGCGAGCGGCAGCGTCGCCGCGCACACGGTCGCGGGGTCCAGCAGCGGCGGGCTGCGGGCGATCGGCGCGCGGCGCGCGGCGCGGCGTGTGGGCGGCCGCCGCGGGCGCCGGTGGCGCTGCGCCGCCGGCAGCCGCCTGAACGGGCGCCGCTGCCGCGCCTCGGCCGGGGCCGGGCATCGGCCAGCCACCGCGCGGCGCGCGCCGGCACGCCAACCTCTTCACGTCCTTGCTCGCCGCCGCGAGGAGCTGATTGGTGAAGGCCAGGTACACCGCTGCGGCGCGCACGCGAAGGCGAGTGAGACGGAGCAGCGCCCCGGCGGGCGCGGGCGCGCTACCGGGCCCGGGTGCGGGCGGCGGGCGGGGAGCCGTGATCCCGGGGCCCCCACCCACCCGACATGTCGGTGTAGGCGACCACGCCGAAGCGCTCCGCGCACGCCACGGCCGCGGCATAGCCGGGGGCGCGGGCGGGCGAGTCGGCGAACCGGACGGCGCCGCCGCTCTCGAAGAAAAAGCCGAGCTGCTCCGCGCGCTCGTCCTCCGCCGGCTCCGGCAGCGCCTCCATGGCCCCGATCCTGCCGCCGCGGGGCTGTACCGCTCAGGCGACCACCATGGCTGCTCTGGGCGGGGGGCCGGCAGGCTGCTGCGCCACGCAGCGCGCGCGCGGCGGCCGGGCGCCGCTGCCGCTGCTGCTGCCGGCGGTTGGCGGCGACGGGTGCGGCGCCTGCGAGCGCTGCTGCGCGGCGAGGGCGCGCCGCGGACCACGGGAACTGCGCCCCGGCGCGGTGCGCGCCGCGGGCCAGCGGCGCCGCCGCGCGGCGGCGGCGGCGCGTCGTGACGAGCGCTGCGGAGCCGCGCGCGCACAGCCGCCGCCGGCGCGCCGGCCCGCCCACACCCGTCGCGCCCCCGGGCCCACGCACGCGCGAGCCGACTTGGATGGCCCTGCCGCGCGCCGCGCGCTGCCCGTCCGCTGCCGCCGCGCCCGCGCGTCTGGCCCATGAGCAGGGCTGCCTAGCGGCGCTCCATGGAGACGCGGCACGCCTCTAAGCGCAAGGCCAGCGACGAAGAGCCCGCGGCGGCCCCGCCCAAGCGCGCACGGGCGCACGCGAGCGCTCGGGCGCCCGCTGCCGCGGCCCCGCCGCGCGGGCGAGCCCAGCGCGGCGCCAAGCCGCGAGCACCGCCTCGTGCGCGCAACACACCGGACGCCCCAGGCGAGGCGGCGCCGGATCAGCGCGCGGCGCCGCCCAGCAGCGGCGCGGGCCCCAAGCCCGACCAGGGCGAGCCTGGGAGCCGCGCAGGACCGGCGGAGCGCCCGCCCGACAACGCCATGGACCGCCCGGGCGGCCGCGGCGAGGGAGGCGGTGACGAGGAGCGGGTGCGCGGCCCGCAATGCCAGCGGGTGCCGGGCTGTGAGGGCCCGCGCTCCGCATGCGTGCCCGCCCACGCCGCCATCCGACCCCCGCAGGACGGCGACATCTTCGGCAGGAACTTTGGCGCCGCCGGCAAGTGAGTGACGCGTGGCACGGCGCCGAGCGCGCGGCGCCGCTGCTGCTGCGCTGGCGGCGGCGGCGGCGAGCTGCGCCGGGCGGGGGGCGGCGGCAGCGGCGACGGCAGCGGCGGTGTGGGGCTGACCCCGCTCACCCTGGCCGCGCGCCGCGCACCCCGCCCCGCAGCGCGCTGCAGGGCCTGCTGCGCAAGCTGGGGGCCAACTTTGAGGACATGCTGCCGATGGGCATGTCGGGCGTGCGCATCAAGGCGCGCGGCCGCGCGCGGCAGGGCGCCGGGCGCACGCCCGACGCGGGCGCGCGCGTGCGCGCGACGGCAGCGCGCGCTCACCCCCGCTGCCGCCGCCGCCGCCGCCGCCGCTGTGTCGCACCGCGCAGAGCATCGTGTCGGGCATGAAGCAGTTTGACGACGAGACCGCGCAGCTGGCGTCGCTGTCGGACCTGTGCGAGCTGCTCTCCATCTCCACCGAGGAGTCGCTCGCGACCTTCCCGGTCGAGCAGGTCGTGCCGCTGCTGGTGCGTGGCCCACGCGCGCGCCGCGGGGCGGGAACGCACGGGCAGCCGCCGCCGCCGCGGCGGGCGCGGCGGCGGCGCCAGCAGGCGCTGCCAGCAGGCAGCTGCGCGAGCTGCCGTCCTGCAAGCGCGTGCCGCCGCGCGGCTGTCCTGCGAGCGCGCGCCGCCGCGCGGCGGTCCTGCGAGCGCGCGCCGCCGCGCGGCTGTCCTGCGAGCGCGTGCCGCGCCGCGCGGGTGTCGTGCGCGCGCGCCCCGCGCGCCGCCGCCGACGCCGCCCGGCCCCTGCCCGCCGCCGCGGCGCGCGCGCAGGTGCAGCTGCTGGGCATGGAGCACAACCCGGACATCATGCTGCTCGCGGCGCGCGCGCTGACGTTCATGGCCGACGTGCTGCCAGCGTCGTGCGGCGCGATCGTGCGGCACGACGCGGTGCAGGCCTTTTGCGCGCGGCTGCTGACGATCGAGTACATCGACCTCGCGGAGCAGAGCCTGCAGGCGCTGGAGAAGCTCAGCCACGAGCACCCGGGCGCGCTGCTGTCGCACGGCGGGCTGCTCGCGGTGCTGAGCTACCTCGACTTTTTCCCGACCGGCGTGCAGCGCACCGCGGTCGCGACCGCCGCTACGATGTGCACCGCGCTGGGGCCGTCGCACGTCGGCGCGGTGCGCGACGCGCTGCCCGTGCTCTGCAACCTGCTGCAGTACGCCGACGCCAAGGTCGTGGACAGCGCGTGCGCGGCGCTGCTGCACATCGCCGAGGCGTACGCGGCCAACGCGGCGCTGCTGGAGCAGCTGCAGGCGGCAGGGCTGGTCAACCAGGCGCTGCAGCTCGTCGCGGTCAACGACGGCGCCGGTGGCGCGCAGGCGACGAGCCCCGCCACCTACTACGGCATGATCAAGCTCCTCTCCACCTGCGCGAGCGGCAGCGCGGCCATCGCGCAGCAGCTGCTGCGCGCGGGCGTGGTCGACACGCTGCGCGCGCTGCTCGCCAACGCCGCGCTCACGGGCGGCGGCGGCGGCGCCGGCGGCGGCGGCGGCGGCGGGCTCGCGCCCGCGCTGCGCACGCCGGACCAGCTGTACGAGGTCATGACGCTCGCGCACGAGCTGCTGCCCGCGGTGCCCGACGCGTCCGACATGCTCCTGCGCGGCCTGCCCACGCACGGCGCCGGCGGCGACGGCGCGCAGGCGCCGGCCGGCGCGGGCGCCGCCGGCGCCCAGCCCGACGCGCTGGCCGAGTTCCTCAGGAGCGACCCCGAGATGGTGATGACGCTCGTGCAGAGCCTGCTGCCGCTCACGCTGCAGGTGCGGCGGGCGCCGCGGGGGCTGCTCGCCGCGCAGGCGCGCGGCCGCCGTGGGTTTGCTCGCCCCGCCATGCTCACGCCGCCGCGCGCGCCGCCGCGCGCCGCCGCCGCCGCGCAGGTGCACAACGCCACGGTCATGCCCGCCGTGCGCAGCCGCTGCCTGGCCACGATCGTCAAGCTGCTCGCGGTCGGCTCGCCGGCGCAGCTCGAGGCGGCGCTCGCGGACCTGCCGATCAGCAGCTTTGTCGCGGGCCTGCTCGGCGGGCGCGACACCAAGGCCCAGGCGGCGGCGATTCAGATGGCGGAGATCCTCATGGCCAAGCTGCCGACCATCTTCACCGCCTTCTTCATCAAGGAGGGCGTGGCGCACGCACTGGAGCACCTCGCCGCGGGCGCCGGCGCCTCGCGCGCGAGCGGCAGCGGCAGCGGCGAGCCCGCCGCGCCGCGCCGCGCGTCGGACGCGGGCGCGCCGTCGGCGCGCGCGGGGCTGCCGCCGCCGTCGCCGCCGGTGACGCGCTCGCGCCGCGGCTCCAGGGCCGACCAGGTGCGCCGCGCGCGGGCGGGCGGGCGGCGCTCCGCACCAGCACGCGGCGCGTGCCTGGCCGGCCGCAGCGCCCGCGGCCCCGCTCATTCGCAGCGGCCGCGCCCCCCCGCGCGCAGGCCAAGGACGAGCCGGACCAGCCCGCGGGCGCAGCGGCCCCGCCGGCGGCGGCGCGCGTGGGCAGCGCCGGGCCGAGCAGCGGCGGCGAGGGCCTCAACGCCCTGCGCACGCCCAGCACCACGCTCAAGGACGCGGTGGCGCGCCGCGCGGCGGCGTTCAAGCAGCAGCACTTTGCCGCCGGCAGCCCCGGCGCGGCGGCGGGGCTGGAGAGCGAGGGCCTGCGCCAGCTGCGCGAGCTGTGTGACAGGCTGCCCAAGGACGACGGCGCCGTGGCCGCCCTGCTCGAGGTGCGCGGCTGGCGGGGCTGCCAGGCGGCGCAGGGCTGCACCCAGCGCCGGCCGCCGGCCGCGCCGGCGCGTCGTGCGCCTCACGCCGTGCGGCCGCGCCGCGCCCGCCGCCTCGGCCGCCGACCCCGCGCGCAGGCGCTGACGAGCAGCAATGTGTCGGTCTTTGAGATGGTCACCAGCGGCGCGGTGCACCGCCTCACGGCCTTCCTGCAGGGCAAGGACCTGCGCGTCGGCGACACGCACCTGGACGAGCAGCTGCTGCGCCGCCTGCGCAGCTTCACCGTGGCGGCGCTCGCGCCGCACGGCGACGCCGCGGCAGGCGGCGGCGCCGGCGACGCCGCGGCGGCGGCCGGCGGCGCGGCGGCGGCGGCCAGCGCCGCGGCGGCCGGCGTGCCGCTCACCGCGCTCGTGCGCAAGCTGCAGGCGGCGCTCGCGTCGTCCGAGGCCTTTCCCGTGCTGTGCAGCCGCCTCGCGCCCGCGCCGGGCGCGGGCGGCGGCTCCGGCGCGCGCTCGCTCGGCCGCAGCGCGGGCGGGCTGTCGGGCAGCTTTGGCGGCAGCAGCCTCACGTCGGGGCTCGCGGCGCTGACGCAGCCGTTCAAGCTGCGCCTCGTGCGGTCCGAGGGCGAGGGCCAGGTCAAGGAGTACCCGGCGAGCATCGTGCTCATAGAGCCGCTGGCCAACATGACCGCGATCGAGGACTTCCTCTGGCCCCGCGTCAACCGCGGCCTCACCGCAGAGGCGCTCCGCGCGCGCGCCGCGGGCGAGGCGGCCGCCGCGGCGCCGGCGCCCGCGGGCGGCGGCGGCGGCGGCGCCGCCGCCGCGTCGCCGGCGCCGGCCGGGCCCGCGACGCGCCGGCGCAGCAGCTCCGGCGGCGCCGCAGCCGGCGACGCGAGGGGCGGCGGCGCCGCACCCGCGCCCGCGGCCGCGGCGGCGCGCGGCGCGGCGAGCAGGGCGCAGCCCATCCCCGGCGCCGAGTCGGGCGCGGGGCGCATGACGCGCGCGCAGGCGGCGCGCGCGCGCGCCGAGGCGCAGGCGCGCGCCGAGGAGGCCGCGGCCGCGCGGCGCGCGCGCCGCGCCGGCGCCGCCGGCGCCGCCGGCGAGGCAAGCGACGAGGGCGACCCGCTCTCCGGCGACGACCTGCTCATGCGGGAGGGCGGGTCGTCGAGCGACCACGACGACGACGAGCCGATGCCCGGCGACGAGGGCCTCGGCCCCGACGGCGACGCCGACATGCTCGACGGCGCGGGCGACGGCCTGTTTGACGACGAGGACGAGGACGACGACGACATGGACGATGGCGAGCTGGACCTTGGGTCCATGCCCGTGCACGACCTGCACCTCGCGGAGGGCGCCGCCGCGGCCGCGGCGGCCGCGAGCGCGGCGGCTGCCGCTGCGGGCGCCGGCGCCGGCGCGGGCGCGGCGGCGGCGCCGCCGCCGCCCGCCGGCGCGGCCGGCGCCGACGGCCGGCCGCCCTGGGCGCGCGGCGCGGGCGCGGGCGGCGCGCGCGCCGCGGCGGCGGTGGCCGCGCCGCCGGGGCCGAAGCTGCAGTTCTTTATGAACGGCGCGGCGCTGCCGGCGAGCTGCACCGTGTTTCAGGCAATCCAGCAGAGCGCGCTCGCGGCGGGCGGCGACGGCGGCGACGACGACGCCGACGACGACGGCGGCGGCCTCGCCGCGCGCCGCGGCCGGCCGCTGTGGGACCAGGTGCACACGCTGCACTTCCGCCTCGCCGGCGTGGCGGGCGACGCCGCGCCCGGCGGCGCGGGCGCGAGCGCGGGCGGCGCGGGCGCGAGCGCGAGCGCGGGCGGCGCGGGCACCAGCCGGCAGGCGAGCCGCGCGCGCAGCGCGACGCCGGGCGTCGCGGACAGCGTGTGGCGCGCGAGCCCGCTCGGCGAGCTGCTGAGCGTGGCGCTGCCGGCCGACCTGGCCGCGCCGGAGCCGTGCCTCGACGTGCTGCGCCTGCTGCAGCTGCTGGAGGCGGTCAACCGCCTCGCCGTGCGCCTGCTGGCGGCGCGGGAGCTCGCGCTCCTCCCCGGCGCGGGCGCGGCGGGCGGCAGCGCCGGCGGCGCGGCGGGCGCGGCCGAGGCGGTGCGCATCGCCGCGGGCCAGGCGCGCGGCGGGCAGATGGCGCTCGCGCACGTGCCGCGCGAGGAGTGGGCGAGCAGCAAGCTCGCCAACAAGCTCGCGCAGCAGCTCAAGGACGTGCTGTCCATCTGCGGCGGCGGCGTGCCGGCGTGGTGCCACCAGCTCGTCGTGTCGGCGCGCTTCCTCTTCCCCTTTGAGGTGCGCCGGCGCTACTTCTACTCCACCGCGTTTGGCCTCGGCCGCGCGCTGCACCACATGCACCAGCAGCAGGCGGCCGAGGGCGCGGGCGGCGGCCTCGAGCGCGACGGCCGCGAGCTGCGCATCGGGCGGCTGCAGCGCCAGAAGGTCCGCGTCTCGCGCCGCCGCGTGCTCGACTCGGCGGTCAAGGTCATGGAGCTCTACGCCAAGCACCGCGCGGTGCTGGAGCTCGAGTACTTTGGCGAGGTCGGCACGGGCCTGGGGCCCACGCTCGAGTTCTACACCATGCTCTCCCACGAGCTGCAGCGCCGCAGCCTCGGCATGTGGCGCGGCGAGGAGCCGCCGCCGGCGGCGGACGCCGGCGAGGGCGGCGACGGCGGCGGCGGCGGCGACGGCGGCGGCGGCGGCGGCGCGCCGGCCGGCGGCGGCAAGCCCGCGCCGCCGGGCGTGCCCGGCGCGCCGCCGCGCCCGGCGGCGGTGTCGCTGCACGAGGAGGTGCTCAGCCACGACGCGCCCGCGGGCGTCGCGGCGGACTATGTCTACGCGCCGTACGGCCTCTTCCCCGCGCCGCTGCCGCCCGGCGGCCGCGGCCCCGGCGCGGCGGTGGTGGAGCACTTCCGCCTGCTCGGCCGCGCGGTCGCCAAGGCGCTGCAGGACAGCCGCCTGCTCGACCTGCCGCTCAACCCCGTCTTCTTCCGCGCCGCGCTCGGGCGCCCGCTGGACCTGCTCGACGTCGGGCTCGTCGACCCCGTGCTCGGCGCGAGCCTCGAGCGCCTCGCCGGCGCGGCGGCGGCCGCCGCCGCGGCGGGGCCGGGCGCGGGGCCCGCGCTCGTCGACGGCTGCGCGGTCGAGGACCTCGCGCTCACCTTCACGCTGCCGGGTGCGCGCGCGGCGCTCGCTGCTGCCCCGCCCCGCGCCGCGCTCTCCTCTTCTCTCGCGCTCTCTCCTCTCTCTCCCGCCTCCCGCCCACTCACAAGCCCCGCCCAAACACCAACACCCACCCACCCACCCACCCACCCACCCCCCAGGCGACCCCAGCTACCCGCTCTGCCCCGACGGCGCCGAGGTCGCGGTCACGAGCGCCAACCTCGGCCCCTACATCGCCGCCGTCGTCGACGCGACGCTCGGCGACGGCGTCGCCGCGCAGATGGCCGCCTTCAGGGAGGGCTTCAACGAGGTGCGCCACCGGGGGGTCGCACGGCGGGGCGGGGCCCACGCGCCGCGCCGCGCGCCGCCGCGCCGCGTGCTGCCGCGCCCGCGCCCTCACACCCCCGCCGCCCCTCCCTGCCGCTCCCCCCCCCCCCCCCCCCGCAGGTCTTCCCGCTGAGCAGCCTGGAGGTGTTCCGCGAGGACGAGATGGAGGCGCTGCTGTGCGGCGCGGGCGAGCGCTGGTCGCCGGGCCACCTCGCCGACAGCATGAAGTTTGACCACGGCTACACCGCGACCTCCACGCCCGTGCGGTGAGCGACGCGCCGCCCGCGCCGCCCCGCGCCCGGCCCGCGCCGCCCGCGCCGCCCGCGCCCGCGCGCCGGCTCACGCGCGCCGCGCCCCGCCGCGCCCCGCCGCGCGGCGCCAGGCACCTGCTGGAGGTGCTGAGCGAGCTCGACCCGAGCGACCAGCGCCGCTTCCTGCGCTTCGTCACCGGCTGCCCGCGCCTGCCGCCCGGCGGCATCGCGGCGCTGCAGCCGCGGCTCACGGTCGTGCGCAAGCACCCGTCGCTGCTGCCGCCGGGCGACGGCCCGACGCCGAGCGGCGCGAGCGGCGGCATGGACTGGAGCAACGGCACGCCGCTCGCGGACGGGGACCTGCCGAGCGTGATGACGTGCGCCAACTACATCAAGCTCCCGCCCTACAGCGGCAAGGCCGTCATGCGCGAGCGCCTCATGTTTGCCATCCGCGAGGGCCAGGGCTCCTTCGACCTCTCGTGAGGAGGGCCCCGCGCCCCGCACGGCGCGGCGGCGGGGCACGGCGCGGCGCGCGCGCGGCGGGCGGCGCGGCGCGCGGCGCGCGGCGCACTGCACCAGCAGCGGCCGGGGCCGCTGCTGCTCGCACGGCAGCAGGCATCACTTGGCGTGTGCGCACTGGGGCGCGGCGGCGCGCAGGCTGGATTTCCCGCCGCCGCGCGCGGCTGCGCGCGCCGCTCGGCCTAGCCAGGCAGGCGGGCAGGCAGGCAGGCTCGCTCGCCGCGCATAGTACCGACTCTTAGGGCACAGCTTGTCCGCGTCGGCTGGGGCGGGGGGGTCGGGGGCGCGGCGGCGTGCGTGTGCAGCGCGTGTGCAGTTGTGCGGCGGGGGTGGCTCGGCGTAGGCGGGGGGCGGGTGGAGCGGTGGGGCGGGGCGCAGGCCTGCCTGCAGTGATGGCGTGCCTGCCTTGCGTGGTGGCAGCGTGTAACATTACGACGACGGTCCGTCACTCGCGGCCGCCGCTGCCCGCTTGCGCGCGACGAAGTAGCTCAGCTCGCGGCCGTCGGGCGCCGGCGCGACCTCGTCGCGCAGCACGTCAAACCCCGCCGCCGGTCCGAACCAGCGCGCGAGCTCGCCGGGCTGCAGCACGTGCTCGTGCCCCGACGGCCGGCCAAACGCGGCGAGCCCGGGGCCGTCGACAAACGTCTGCCACACGACGCAGCCGCCGGGGGCGAGCAGCTCGGCGAGGTGCGGCACCAGCGCGCGCACGAGGAAGCGCACGCACACGACCAGGTCAAACGGCGCACCCCCGAGCGCCGCGAGCGCGTGCTGCCCCCGGCCGCGGACTGCCCCGGCGCCGCCGCGCGCGCCTCGGCGCCCGCCTGCGCTGGCGGCAGCGCGCCGCCGGCGTGCACCACCGACGCGTGGCGCCCCGCGCCCCGCAGCGCGCTCGCGCCCGGCAGGCGCTGCAGCTGCAGCGCGCCGCTGCGCGGGCAGACGCGCGCGTACACGAGGCCGACCTGCGCCGGCGTGAGCTCCATCGCGGCGGCCAGCTCGTGCGCGCGCTCGAGCGCGCCGTGCCAGCTGTCGACGCCCGTCACGTGCCACCGCACGCGCACCGGCTGCGCGCCGCCGCCGGCGAGCGCGACGAGCGGCTGCCGGCCCGCGAGCCACGCGAGGTCGCGCCCGCTGCCGCACCCGACGTCCAGCGCGCGCAGGTCCACCACCTGCCCCGGCACCGGCGCCGCCGCCGCCGCCGCCCCGGGCGCGGCGCGCGGCCGTGACGACCGCTCCGCCGCGCACAGCGCCTCGAGCTGCGCCGCGGCCGCCGCGAGCAGCGGGCTGGGCTCAAACAAGGCGCGCCGCGCCAGCAGCGCGCCGCCGTCAGCGCCAGGGCCCTCCTCCAGCACGCCCAGCGCCGCCGCCGCCGCCCAGAGCTCGGCGCAGTCGGGCAGGCGCGGGCCCGCCGCCCAGCCGCGGTCGTCGAGGAAGCCGGCCACGCCCGGCAGCGCCTCGCGCGGCGCGACCAGCGCGAGCGGCACGGCCTTGTCGGGCAGCAGGAAGCAGCGCGGCGCCAGGGCGCGCGCGTCGGGCGCGGGCACGCTGACCGCGCCGGCCAGCCGCCGCGCGAGGAAGCAGGCGCGCGGCCGCACGTCGAGCACGCGCGGCGGCTTATCGGTGCCGCCCGCGTACAGCGCAGCCAGCGCCGCGCCCAGGTCCAGGTCCGCCGGCTCAACTGCCGGGGCCGGCATGCGTGCGCGCGGTGGCTGGAGCGGCGGCGGTGGGCGCCGCCACTGCTGCCCCTGCTCCTGCTGCCCCTGCCGCCGCCGCCGCCGCCGCCGCCGCCGCCGCCGCCGCCGCCGCCGCCGCCGCCGCCGCCGCCGCTGCCGCCGCGGCCGCCGACGCTGCTGCCGCGGCTGCCGCGGCCGCCGGCGCTGCGCCAGCTGTCGGCGGGCTCTGGCTGATGCGCAGGAGCGGGAGGTCTACGACAAGCTGAGAGCGGCGCCGCTGCGGCGGCGGCTTCAAAAAACCGCGGGCGTCGCGTCGTCACGGGGGCGCTGCCCGTTCGCGCTCAGAAAACAGGGCACGCCTGCTGGGCGCGTGACAGATGCACGACACGCGCATAGCGAGCTGCCAGCGATGCAAGGGCCGCCGCCGCAGCAGCAGCAGCCGTCGCCGCCGTCGCTGCTGGCGCTGTCGATCGCAGCCGTCGCGGCGGCGCTGCCGCTGCCGCCGTCGAGCTGCGCTCAACTGGGTCTGCTGCCGGAGGAGCTGGCGCGGCGTGTGCACGCGGCGTACGCCGCGCTGGCGGCCCGGCGCCGGCGCGCGCTGACGCTCCAGCCGGGCTCGCACTTTTCGGCGCTCGCGCAGCTCGCCGGCGGCTGGCAGCCGGCCTGCGTGCGGCTGCGCGTGCACGGCGACGAGCTGGACGTGCTGCCGAGCTTCGCGGGGTGCCTGCACCACCTAGAGCTCGCCGCACCGGGCGCGGCGAGCCTGCGGCCGCTGACGGCACTGAACAATCTGGCGTGCCTGAGCCTGCGCGGCTGCGACGGGGTCGTTGAGGCCGCGATCGACGAGGCGCTGCGGGGCCTGCCGCGGCTCCGCGCGCTGGACCTGTCGGGCCTGCACGAGGTCACGGACAGGCTGGCGCCCGCGCTGGCCACGCTCGCGCAGCTGCGCGTGATCAATCTCAGCGCCTGCGCCGTGGGCGACGCGACGGTCGAGCACCTGACCTACGGGCAGCGCCTCGCCGCGGCCGCCGCCGCGGCGGGCCCGGACGTCGCGCGCCAGGCGGCCGCGCAGGCGGCGCAGTGGCCCCGGTGAGGCGGCGGGCGCGGGGCGCCGGGCGCCGGGCGCTGGGCGCCAGGCGCCGCGGCCGCTGCCGCCCCTCACGCGCCCCCCGCGCGGACGGCGCCCGCCGCCGCGCCGCAGCCTGCCGATCACGCACTGGGGCCTGCGTGGCACCGGCGTCAACGGGGCACGCGCCGTGGAGCTGCTCGGCGGCTGCCCCGCGCTCGACTTTGTCGACCTGCGCGGCACGGGCGTCCGGGCGCGCGAGCTCACCGCGCTGCGGCAGCGCTTTGCCCTGCCGTCGCTCCAGGGCGCTGTGCTGTCGCGCAGCGCCGCGGTCGCCGCCGCGGCCGTGTCGCTGGAGCTGTTCGTGTGCGCCGCGCCACGCGAGCACGCGCCGCCGGCGCCCGGCAGCCCCGCCGCGGCCGCCGAGGACGGGCTGCGCGACCTGCTCGCCGCGCGCGCGGAGGCGTTGGCGGAGCAGCCGCCGCCGTGGCCGCCGCCGCGGGGCTGAAGCGGTCGCGCATCAAGGGCGGGGCTGGCTCTTGTGCCCGCGAGGTGCTGCTGCTGCCGTCCCGGCGCCGCGCCCCGCGCACGTGTGCAAACGCCGCGCTCCCCAATCGCTCACGCAGCCCCCGGACGCGATCGACGTCGCCGCCCGGCAGCCCGTCGCTGCTTTGGAGCAGCTCCCGCATCGCAGGGCGCTATGCTCAAGCAGGGCGCGCCCGCGCGCGCCGGCGCGCGCCAGCATGGCGCAGCAGGTGCGGCGCGCGGGCTGGGCGGCGCGCGGGCTGCAATGCACGGCCTTGACGCCCGGCCTCCGAGAGCTGAGGAGCTGCTGCCGCTCTTCCGCCCGCAGCGCCCCCCTCGGGCGCGTTCGCGGGCCGCCGCGTGGCGTGCGGCAGCGTGAGGGCGTCGCGCGTGTCGGGGAAGGTGAGGCGCCGCAATTGGCGGCCCGCACGCGCAGATCGGGGCCTCTGACCCGCGCCATCCCGCCCAGGTGCTGCGCGTGAAGGCCCAGGCCGTGCAGGCGCAGGTGCCGCCGCCGCTGGCGTCCATCGAGGCGGCGCAGGGGCCCCAGGTGCTCAACCAGAAGGACGGCCTGGACATGAGCAAGGTGCGGGGCGGCAGCTGATGGCGCGGGGCGCGCCTGCCGGGCGGCGCGTGGAGCGAGCCCGGCGGCGCACCGGGCGCCCAGGGCTCGCGCGACGCCCGCCGCGCCGCGGCAGCGCGATCAGGGGCGCCGCGCGGCGGCGCCGCGCCGCCCGCGCCCGCCGCGCGGCGCGCGCTGCTGCTGCCGCGGTCGCCGCCGCCGCGCGCCGCTCCGCCGCGGCCCGCCGCTCCGCCGCTGCCGCCGCCGTCGCCGCCGTGGCGCGCGCCCAGCGCGCCCCGGCGCCCCGCGCGCGCCGCAGACGGTGCTGGGCATCATCCTCGGCGGCGGCGCGGGCACGCGGCTGTACCCGCTGACCAAGAAGCGCGCCAAGCCGGCGGTGCCGCTGGGCGCCAACTACCGCCTGATTGACATCCCCGTCAGCAACTGCGTCAACAGCAACGTCACCAAGATCTACTGCCTCACGCAGTTCAACAGCGCCTCGCTCAACCGCCACCTCAGCCAGGCCTACGTGCGCGCCGCCGCCGCGCAGCGCCGCGCCCCGCAGAGCCGCGCCGCGGCGCTGGCGGCGGCGGCCCACGCGCCGCCCCCCGCCGGCGTGCCGCCCCGCAGAACAGCAGCGTCGGCGCGTACACGAGCCGCGGCTTTGTCGAGGTGCTCGCGGCGAGCCAGAGCAACGCGCGGCAGGAGTGGTTCCAGGGCACCGCCGACGCGGTGCGGCAGTACATGTGGCTCTTTGAGGAGGCGATGCGCGACGGCGTGCAGGACTTCCTCATCCTCTCGGGTGACCGCGGCGGCGGGGGGGCGCCGGCGCGCGGCGCGCGGGCGCTGGCGGGCGGGCGCTCGCGCGCGGCGCGCGGGACGCGGGCGGCCGCCGCCCCCGCCCCTGCCCACACGCTCACACGCCGTGCTCCTGCCCCTGCCCCTGCCGCTGGCACTGCCCCTGCCCCTGCCCCTGCCGCTGGCACTGCCCCTGCCCCTGCCCCTGCCCCTGCCCCTGCCCCTGCCCCTGCCCCTGCCCCTGCCCCTGCCCCTGCCCCTGCCCCGCCCCGGCCCCGGCCCCGGCCCCGGCCCCGGCCCCCAGGCGACCACCTGTACCGCATGGACTACAAGGACTTTGTGCGCAAGCACCGCGAGAGCGGCGCCGCGATCACCATCGCCGCGCTGCCGTGCGACGAGAAGCGCGCGAGCGCGTTCGGCCTCATGAAGGCGCGGCGCGGCGCGGCGCTGGAGGGGCGAGGGTGCTGGGCGGGGCGGGGCGGCGGGAGGGAGCAGCGGCGAGGGAGCGGCGGCGCCGCGCGTCGCCGCGCCCGCGGCCGACGCGCGCGCCCGCCGCCGCCGCGGCGTGCTGCGCACGCGTTGCGCGCAGATCGACAGCAGCGGCCGCGTGACCGACTTTGCCGAGAAGCCGACCGGCGACGCGCTGAAGGCGATGCAGGTCGACACGCGCATCCTGGGCGTCGACTCGGCGACGTGAGCGCGCGCCGCGCGGCGCGGCGCGCGGCGCGGCCGCCGCCGCCGCCAGCGCCCAGCCGACCCCGCGGCCTCGCCGCTCACGCCGCGCTCGCACACCACCGCGCCCACGCATGACGCCATCATCAATACTGCGTCTGCCACACTCGCACGCACACACGCACCCCCCCCCCCCCCCCCCCGCAGGGCCAAGGAGAAGCCGTACATCGCGAGCATGGGCATCTACGTCATGACCGCGACCGCGCTCAAGGAGCTGCTCGAGGTGCACATGCCCGCCGCCAACGACTTTGGCAACGAGGTCATCCCCGGCGCGCGCGGCCTCGGCTACGCGGTGCAGGCGTACGCCTTCCAGGCGCGCGCGGCGCGCGCGCGGGGGCGTGGCGGCGCTCAGGGGCGGGGGGCGCGGGGCGCGCGCCCCGGCCGGCGGCGGGCCGCCTCGCCCGCGCGCCGCTGCCCGCCTGCCTGGCTCGGCCCACGCCCACCACCCACCCACCCACCGCCCGCCCACCCGTCTCCCCCTCAGGGCTACTGGGAGGACATTGGCACGATCGAGGCCTTCTACAACGCCAACCTCGCGCTCGTCAAGACCGACGGCTCAGCCAACTTCAGGTGCGGCGCCCCGCCCCGCGCCGCCCCGCAGCGCCGCGGGCCGCGCCTGCTGCCCGGGCCCTGATGCGGCCCCAGGCGGCCTCGGCGTCAAACTCACGCCCCCGCCCGCCCCCACCCGCCCGCCCCGCCGCCCCCCGCCATGCCGCGCGCCGCGCCAGCTTCTACGACAAGGACGCGCCCATCTACACCATGAGCCGCTTCCTGCCGCCCAGCAAGGTGCTGCAGGACGTGGTCGTGACCAACGCCATCATCGGCGACGGCAGCAACGTCAAGGCGCGCAGCCGCGTGTCCAACTCCATCATCGGTGCGCCGCGCATTGCTGCGCCGCGCCGCGCCGCGCTGCACGCGCCCCCGTCCTGCCTCCTGCCACCCACCCACTCACGCACCCTCCCGCCCGCCCGCCCTCCCACCATCCGCGCCGCCGCCGCCGCGCCGCCGCGCGCAGGCCTGCGCAGCCTGGTGGGCGAGGACTGCATCGTCGAGGACACGCTCATGCTGGGCAGCGACTACTACGAGACGGTCGAGGAGTGCGCGTGGGTGCCGGGCTGCCTGCCCATGGGCATCGGCAACGGCAGCCACGTGCGCAAGGCGCTCATCGACAAGAACGCGCGCATCGGGGAGCGCGTGCAGATCCTCAACAAGGACGGCGTCGTCGAGGCGAACCGCGAGGCCGAGGGCTTCATGATCCGCGACGGCATCGTGTGCGTGATCAAGGACAGCGTCATCCCCAGCGGCACCATCATCTGAGCCGGCGGCGCGCCACGTCACGTGACGCGCGGCGGCGGCCGGTGGGGCGCGCGAGGGGCGGTGGCTCGGCTGTGTTGTACGTTTGCCGCGCGTTTGTGGTGCGCAACCAGCGTGGGCGGCAGCAGCGCGCGCGCACGGCGCGGCGCGCGGGCGCCGGCGGACGCATGCCTCGTGAGCAGCACTGCCGGGAGGCGCGGGCGGCGCCCGCCGGGCGCGCCCCGCAGCACGCGGGGCGGGCAGGGGCGGCGCGGGCAGGAGGGGACGGCGCGGGCGGCTGCGCGCCGCCGCCGCGCGGCGCGGCGGACGGCGGGCGGCCACGCTCCCAGGTGGGCCGCCCGCCCGCACCACCCGCCAGTTTTGTGGCGGCGCGGCGCCGCGCGCGGCGCGGCGCGCGGCCGCCGCCGGGGTCGGCACGCGGTGCGCGCTCGAGCATCATCCCTTTTTCGCCACGCACGTAGGTGATCGGCGCAGTTGTCTCGGGCGTGCGGGGAGCTGCAAACTGCACACTCTCTGCCTGCCCCGGCAGCGCTCGGCGGCCGGGCTGGCAGAGCGCGCTCGCTCGGCAGCCAGGCAGGCGGGCAGGCCTTCCGAGCTCGTGGCAGCCTGCTCAGAGCTGAGCTTGAGGGGATCCCCACGCGCGGCGCGCGGAGGCAGCGCAGCAGCCTGGTCCGGCGCGCGCAGCATCCCGGCACTGCACCGGGACTGCTGCGGCCGCGGCGCGGCTCCACCAGGACCAGATCTGTGGGTTTCACGAGTTTCAGGATCTAAGACACCGCCAGCGCTGCCGCGCGGCATCGACCGGCAGCCGTGCGCGCCGCCCTGGCGCGCCCGATGATGCGGACGCGCTGAGTCGGCCCTGCCGCGCTCCGATCGCCATGGACGACGTCGAGCCTCCTGCAGCGCCGCCGGCCCTGCCCGACTCCGGGGCCGTCGCCGCAGCGCTGGCGGCGGCCTTCGGCGTGCCGGGGGCGGCGGCTGGCGCGGCGTGGCAGCAGCGCGCGCCGGTGCCGCTCGTCGGCAAGAAGGCCCGCCACCACCACCACCACCAAAACCACCAGCACCACCGCCGGACGCCGGCAGTGCCGCCGCCGCAGCGCGCGTCGCAGCGCCAGGCCGAGCGGCGCACGTTCAGCCGCATGCGCGCCGTCGCGGCGCGCGAGGAGCGCGTGTTTGCGGCGTGGGAGGCGCGCGCCGCGCTGCCGTCGCCGCCGCCGCAGCCCTCGACGCCGCCCGCCGAGGGCGGCCTGGCGGGCGCCAAGCGCCGGCGCGGCCGGCCGCCCAAGCCGCGCCCGCCCGGGCCCGCCCTGCTGCACGGTGCGCTGCCGCGCCGCGCCCCGCGCCCCGTGGGCCTCGCGGGCCGGCCGGCCCACGCGCCCCGCCGCCGCGGGCAGGCCCGCACCTCGAGGCCGCGCTGGGCGCGGTGCGCGCCGCGGGCGACGCCGAGTGGCCGCTCGGCTCGCCGGTCTGGGTCAAGCTCACTGGTTACCCCGCCTGGCCCGCCCTCACCTGGGCCCTCCACCTCTGCCCCCGCGCGTCGTGGCGCGACATTGTCACCGGCCACGGGCCAGGCGCGCCGCGCGCGCCGCGCGCGCCGCCGCCGCCGGCGCGCGCCTCGCGCCGCGCCGCCGCCGACCGTTGCCCCCTCCCGTCCCCCGGGCAGGCAAGGTGCTGGTTCGCTTCTATGGCGAGCACAGCAACTCGTGGGTCGCGCCCAAGCAGCTGCTGCGCTGGGAGCCGGGCTCGACCGAGGCGGAGGAGAAGCTGGCCGCGCTCAAGCTCTGGGCAAAGAAGGCCGGCAAGTGAGGGCGAGCGGCGGCGGCGCGCGCGGCGGCGGGGCCCGCCACGGCGCCGGCCAGCCGACTCGCAGCGCCGCGCGCCGCGGCGCGCAGGGCGCGGCTGATCGGCGTCTGCCTGGACGAGATCGCGGGCCGCGCGGAGGGCCGCGACGAGGAGGTGGCGCGCATGGCGCGCCTGGGGCGGACGTACCAGCTTGACGCGCTGCAGGCGGTCGCGCGGCACCGCCTCAACGCGCTGCTGCACCCCGCGGGCGGCGCCGGCGGCGAGGCGGGCGGCGGCAGCGCGAGCGCCGGCGCGAGCGCCGGCGCCGGCGCCGGCGCCGGCGCCGGCGCGCTCGCGGCGCTGCCGGCGTCGGGCGTGGTGCGAGGCAACGTGTGGGGCGTGTGCGAGGCGTGCCGCGAGGAGGTGCCCGACCTGCGCTGCGGCGGCTGCCGAGCGTGGGTGCACGCGCTGTGCGTGAGCCCCGCGGCGCTCTGCCCCGCGCACCTGCCGCCCGGCGAGGAGTGGGCATGCCCCGCCTGCCACGCGCTCAACACGGTGCGCCCGCGCGGGGCGCGCTGCGCAGCGCGCGGTCATGCTGCAAGGGTGCCCGACTGCCGCCGCCGCCACCGCCGCCGCCAGGCGGGGGCCCTGCCCGAGGAGGAGCTGCTGCAGCAGGCGGCGGGCGTGGGCACGACGGCCGAGCGCATGGGTGCGCGCGCCGCGGCCCCCGCGCCGCCCGTGGCCCTTGGCCGCGGCGCGGCTCCCGCGGCGCGCCGCTGACGTGCGCCGCCCGCCGCCGCGGCGCTGTCCCCGCGCAGGTCTGACGCCCGACTGGATCATCACGACCGCGGCGTTCAAGGTCTTCCGCCTGCCGCGCCCCACGCCCGAGGCGCCTTACATCGCAGGGCTGCTCGACCCCGCGTGCAACGACAAGCTCGCGCCCAACATCCCGGCCGAGGTGCTGTACGACAAGCGCGACGACGGCCTGTCCCCCGCGCACCCCTGGCGCGGCTTCCACGTCATACTCAACCCCGACTTCAGGGCGCAGGCGCGAGAGGGGCGACGCGCGGCGGCATGGCGGCGCCGCCGCGGGGGTGCGTGCGGCCGCCGCCAAAACGCCCAGCAAACGCCCGCCCGCCCGCCCGCCCGCCCGCCCGCCCGCCCGCCCGCCCGCCGCCCGCCCCGCCGCCCGCCCGCCCGCCCGCGCCCGCACAGGTGCAGTGGCGGTTTGTGAACCGCGCGATCGACGAGGTGGAGAGCGGCAACGTGCCCGCCGTGATCCTCATCTGCCGCAACTCGACCGACTCGGCGTTCTTCCAGCGCCTGCGCCCCTACCCGCGCGTGCTGCTGCGCCGCAGCGCGGTCGAGTTCAAAGACTATCATAAGTCGCCCATCGGTGCGCGCCGCGGCGCAGCGCGCCGCGCGGCTCGAGCACGCGGCGCAGCGCGCACAGCACGGCAGCTCACGCTCGGCCCGCGCTGCCCAACCCCTCCCACACGCGCGCGCGCGCCCTGCCGCAGGCTTTGGCGTGGTCGTGTTCTGCATCGCCAAGCCCGACCGCGCCCCGGGGCTCTTTGCGCGCTTCCTGGAGCACTTTGGCAGCTGGGGCGAGCCCAACATCCCCATCGACGCAGAGTTCATGGCGCAGCCGTCGTTCCACGCGCTGCTCGCGCGGCTGCGCCTGCACGCGGAGCAGCACGCGCGCGACCACTGGGTGCAGTGCTCCGAGTGCGGCGTGTGGCGGCTCATCTCGTGGGCCCAGCTGAACGCGCTGCAGACCGCCGGTGGCGACGACGACTGGACGTGCGCGATGCTGCGGCCGCCGCACACCAGCTGCGCCACGCCACAGACGCGGGCGGAGCAGGTGGGGATGACCAACGCAGCCGTGATCGCCGACGCGGAGGCGGCGGCCGAGGCTGCCGACGGCGGCGGCGGCGGCGGCGAGGAGGGCGCGGGCCACGCCCAAGGCGCGGCTGAGCCCGGAGTGACGCTCGCTGACGCGCTGGCCGAGCACCAGGCGGCGGGCGCCGCGAGCGCGCAGCTGCTCAGCTCGCTGCAGGCGTCGCTGCAGGCGCAGGACGCGCAGGCGGCGGCGACCGACGCCGTCGCCGGCGGCGCCGCTGCGGCGGCGAGCTCTGACGCGGCGCAGGCGATGCACGGCTACGGCACACGGCGCAGGGGCGTGCGCCCCGGCGTCGTTGCCGGCGGCGGCGCTGCCCCGCAGAGCGGGCCGCACAAGGCGGCCGCAGCGGCGGCGGCGCCCAGGCCGGCCGCGTCTCGGGCGGGCGCCAGCCGCGCCACCACGCTCAGCGCGCGCTTTGCAGCGGGCAGCGTGCCGGGCGGCGGCGACGCGCCCAGCGGTGCGGAGCGGTGCGCGCTGCAGGAGCCGCTGCTGGCAGCTGAGGTCGGCGCGGGGGCAGCACCGGCGCCCGCCGCGGCGCCCCTGCCGGAGGTGCTGGACGTGCCGACGCTGCTGGAGCTGCTGGGGAGCGACGCTGAGCAGGTGCGGCTGGACCTGGCGGCCGCGTATCTGTGCAAGACTGCGGCCGGCCAGCTGAGCGGCCGCGAAGCGCGGCGGCTGCTGCAGCACGCGGGCAAGGGGTGGGTGCGCACCCACGAGGCGGACGCCGACGAGGAGCCGGCGCGCCCCAAGCGCCTCAAGAGCGCGGAGAGCGGGGAGCCGCAGGCCGGCCCCTGTGAGCACGTGACCCCGCAGGGAACAGTCGCCGAGGAGGGCGCGAGCGCCGGCGGCGCCACGGTGTCATCGCCTGGCCTGTCTCTCATGGCGGCGCGCGTGCAGGCCATGCTGGCCGACTGGCTGACGGGGCTGATCGGCCTGCAGCTGGACGCGTGGGAGCGCAGGGAGCAGCTGGTCGCGCAGGCACAGGAGCAGGAGGCGCGCGAAGGCGCCCCGGGGGATGACGGTGGGCAGCACGGGCCGACGCTGGCATCGGACCAGGAGCAGGGGCAGGCAGAGCAGGGGCAGGCAGAGCAGGGCGGGGGTCAGCAGGAGGTGGAGGGGCAGGCGCAGGAGGAGCAGCAGCAGGTGCATGAGGAGCCGCAGGTGCAGCAGGGGCAGCAGGAGCCGCTGGCAGCAGGTGACCAGCTCATAGCGATGGAGCCGGCAGCGGAGGCGGCAGCAGCGCAGCTGGCAGAGCCGGCAGCAGAGCAGGCGGCGATGCCCGCCGCAGAGCAGGCGGCGGAGCAGATGGCAGAGCAGGCAGCAGAGCAGGCAGCAGAGCCGGCGGCGGAGCCGGCAGCAGAGCCGGCGGCAGAGCCGGCAGCAGAGCGGGCGGCAGAGCCGGCAGCAGAGCGGGCAGCAGAGCCGGCAGCAGAGCCGTCGGCAGAGCCGGCAGCAGAGCCGGCGGCAGAGCCGGCAGCAGAGCGGGCAGCGATGCCCGCCGCAGAGCAGGCGGCGATGCCGGCCGCAGAGCAGGCGGCGGAGCAGATGGCAGAGCAGGCAGCAGAGCAGTCACTGAAGCCTGCGCCCGCAGGAACCCCCTCCGGGACGGCCTGCAGCGATCGCTCCACCGCCACCGCTGCCGCGGGGCCCACAGGCGTGGAGGCGGCGACCAGCCCGTGCAGCCTGGGGGGCGCCTTTGGCTGCCAGGCCGTGCGCCTGCTGCAGCAGGCGCCGGGCGCGGCCCCGCAGTACGGCCTTGCCGGCGCGGCGGCCACGCCGGGCGCCGCCCTGGTGCAGCTGCAGGTGCTGCCTGGCGGCCGGCTCGCGCTTGCGCCCGGCGGCGTCCTGCTCCAGCAGCAGCAGCAGCGGCTGCTGGACATGCAGCGCCTGCGGCTGGCACTGCTGCACCAGGCGCAGCTGCAGCAGCAGCTCCTGCTGGCGAGCTCCGCCACGGCGCATGCGGGCGCCAGCGGCGCGCCAGCATGGGGTCGCCAGCACGCCGACTCGGCCAGCACCGCGTTCCTCGCCGCCCAGCCCGTGGAGGCCGCCCCGCGCGCGCCGGCGAGGCCGAGCAAGCCCAAGGCCAGGAAAGGCTCGGCGCTGGCCAGGCGCGCGGCGGCCAAGCGCCAGCGGCGCGAGGCCGCGCGCGCGGAGGCGGCGGCAGCCGAGGGCGCCGACGCCAGCGCAGGCGGCGAGGAGGCGGGCGCCCACGGCGTCACGGCTGACGGGCCGACGGGCGACGCGCCAGCACCGCCAGCGCCGTGCGGCCCCCGCGGCCTCGCGCTCGGCGCGACCGCCGGCTGGGGCGACGCGGCGGAGGCGCCGCCTGCCTCCGAGCCCGAGCCGCTGCCGCAGCCGCCGCCAGTGCCGCGCTCTGTTCTGCTGCGCGCGGCGCCGGTCGTGCTGGGCCAGGCCGCCGTGCTGCGCGCCACGCCCGACCCGCTGCTGCGCGCGGTGCTGCTGGAGCAGCCGGAGCTGGGCAAGGCAGTGCACGCGCTGTTGCACCGCGTGTGCGTGCTGAAACGGCGCCAGGCGCGCCAGCGCGGCCAGCCGGCCGGCGCCGGCGTGGCAGCGGGTGGGGGCCCGGCGCTGACGGGCGGGCACGACAGGGGCGGCGGCGAGTCGGAGGAGGCGGAGGACGGCGAGGCAGAGGGGACGTCGGCGGGGCACGGCGGCAGCGTCGCCGGGCCGGCAGCGTCGGACCTGCACTTTCCCAGCGCCGACGCGGTGTGCTGGGACACGCTGGAGCGCTTGATGCACCGCCCCAGCTGCGTCGGCAACGTCGGCGTCGCGCGCCGCCAGCGCCCGCAGCACCTGCCGCACGAGGGCCAGGCGGGGGGCGCCGGCGCCGCCGCGGACGACCAGGGCGCGCCCGGCGGCGGGGACGGCGGCGGCGTTAAGAGCGACGACGAGGACGCGGCCGGGGAGGTGGAGTACCTCTCGTCCCTGGCGCTCGCGCGCGAGGTGCGGCGCGTGCGCGCCCGCGGGCCCGCGCGGCTCGCCGGGCCGCGCGCGCCGCGGCCGGCCGAGCTGCCGGGCCGCTGCTGCCAGGCCCCTGCCACGCCGCCGGCCCTGTCGCTGCCGCCCAGCCCGCCCGCCCGCCCCGCCTGCGCCGCGCCGCGCCGTGCCGGCCAGGCGCGCGTGGCGGCGAACCGCGCGTTCCTGGCGGGCCTGGGACTCGCGCCGTCCGCGATGCAGGCGGGGCTGGTCGCGCCGCTGCCGCCCAACCACGCGGCCATGGTCACCGCGGCGCGTCGGCTCGCGCAGCAGGCGGCCGTGGCGCGCGCCGAGAAGCAGGTGCGGGGCGGCGGTGGCCCTGGGGTGCACGTATGCGCGCGTGCGCGTGCGCGTGCGCGCCGCCGGCTGCGCTCCCTCGGCCGCCCGCCCAGAGAGCCGCCGGCCCCGTCCGCCCGCCCGCGCCCGTGCAGCTGGCGCAGCGCCAGCGCCTGCTCGACGCGCGCCGCGCGGCGCGGCGGCAGCACGAGGCGCAGCTGCGCGCTGCGCTGGAGGCGCTCACCGCGGACGAGGCGCACGCGCAGCAGCTCGTGGTCGCGGCGGCGCAGACGCTCGACGACGTGCGCGCGCGCAGCTTTGCGCGCTGACGCTCGCGGCGGGCCTGCTGTGTGTTCTCGCCCTCGCCCGGGCTGTGGTCTGATGCACTCGCCCCCGCACGGCGCGTGCCGATGAGTCGTCTCTGTGCAGCCAGAAACTTGCTCGGTGCTTGGCCGTTGAACGCTTCTGAATCGCTGCGCTGGATCGAGTTGTTCGCTTGCTTGATCAGTCGATTTTCCTCCCGGGAGCACCCAGATGAGCCTGTCAGCTGCCCGCGCCAGGCGCGTTGTTGATAGCTTCGTTGGACTTGCCACGGCTGTCGTGTCGCACGGCGTCTGAGCCGCAACGCATGCGCGCGCGTGGTGTCGCAGGGCGCGCAGGCTTCGGTCAAACCTCGCGAGGTCTTGCGACGTCGCGCGCCTTCAAGAGGGCCCTCATCCCCCGCCCTCCACGGCATGTAAGAGCAGGAGCTAGCCGCCTGCCAGCCGCTCTTTCCAAGCCCACAGGCGCGCGGCGCCGCAGGCGGAGCAGCGGCCGCAGCTTTCGCACGCCAGCGGCCACCGCAAGCTGCTGCCCTCGCCGCGCGACAACAACCCAGACGCCATGCACCGACCGGTGCGGGGGCGCGAGCGAGCAGCGGCGCCAGCAGCGGCGCGGCGCGGCGCGAGCAGCCGCCCACTCGCCCCGCAGGTGCGCCCGCCGCCCGACACGCGCATCCTCAAGCTCCGGGACTACGAGGACCGCCTGGCCTCGCTGCAGAGCTCGGTCAAGGCGGACGGCAAGCTCGGCGCGGCGGCGGTGTGGGAGGCCCGGACCGACGGGCGCATCGCCGCCAACGCGGAGCAGGCGCGCGCCGACGCGCTGGCGGCGCAGCGCGCCGCCGACCTGGCCACGCGCCGCGACGCGCTGGCGGCCAAGCTGCACGCCGAGGAGGGCGCGCTGAGGGACGAGCTGGCGGCCGCAGCGGAGAGCCCCGCCGCGCGCCGCGCGGCGATGGCGGGGCGCGCGCGGGAGCTCGCCGCGCGGCGCGAGGCCGAGCGCGCGGCGCTGGCGGCGCAGCTCCAGGAGGCGGCGTTCCGCAGCGCGAGCGACCCGCTGCGCGAGCGCCACTCGCGCGAGCTCGTGGCCCGCACCGCCGCGGAGCGCGAGGCGCAGGTCCAGGAGAAGCTGGCGCTGCGCATGCTGGAGCAGGAGGAGGCGCGCGCGTACGACGCGATGCACGAGGCGGAGCGGGCGCGCATGGAGCGGCGGTGCGCGCCCGCCGCGCCCGCCGGCCCGGCGGCGCCCCGCGGCCAGCCCGGTCGGCCGCCGCCGCCGCCGCCGCCGCCGCGGCCGGGGCCACAGCCAGCGGGCGCGCGCGCCGCGCCGACGCAGGCACCTGGACGACGTGCGCCGCCGGCAGGAGGGCGCGGGCGCGGTCAAGCGCTCGCTCGACGCGCAGGTCGCGGCGGTGCGCGACCGCCAGGCGGCCGAGGCGCAGGTGGAGGCGCGCGAGGTGGCGCGCATGCAGCAGCACTACGCGCACCTGCAGGTGGGGCGCCGCGGGCCCGCGCGGGGCCGCACCTCAGCGCGCGGGGCGCCGCACCGGGCGGCGCGCGCGGCGCCGGCTGCTGACGCGATTGCCCGCCGCCCCGGCCGCATCGCGGCACAGGCCGAGGCGGAGGCGGCCGACGCGGCGGAGCGCGCGCGGCTGCAGGCGCTGGCAGCGGAGGTCAAGGCGTTCAACGCGCTGAAGCTGATGCAGCTGGACGAGCGCGAGCGCGCGGAGCGGTGCGCGGCGGGGCCGCCGCGGCGGGGCGCTGCGAGGCGGGGCGCGCGGCGACGTGCGCGACGCGCCGCCGGCGTGCGTGCGCGCGTGCCCCGCAGGGAGCAGGACCTCGCCATCCTGCAGGACGCGCTGGCGCGCGAGGCCGCGGAGGAGGCGGCGGACGCGGAGGCGCGCGAGGCCAAGCGCGAGGCGGTTGCACACTACCGCCACCAGGTTTGTGGATGGGGGGTGGGACCTGCTGCGCACGCAGCAGCCGCGGGGCGCCGTCGCTGCGCCTGGCGGCTGCGGCCCGTCGCTGACCGCTGCCGCCGCTGCGCGTCCTGCGTGGCGGTCATCAGCTGGCGCTGGCGACGGCCAAGCGCGAAGCCGAGGCGGACGAGCACGAGGCGGCGATCGCGGCGGCGCAGGCGCGGCAGGAGGCGCGGCAGGACGCCGAGCGGGCGGCGCGCGACGCGGCGCGCGCCGCGCTCATGGCGGAGGTGGACGCGATACGGCAGCAGCAGATCGCCGCCAAAAAGCACGCCAGGCACGCCGGCGGCACGGCGCGGCGCGGCGCGGCGCGGCGCGCAGCGCGCGGTCGGCGCTGCACGGCGCAGCGCCTGGCGCGGGCGCCGAGCTGCCGCCGCCCCCCCCCCCCTCCCCCCCCCCTGACGGCGCGCGCTCGCAGGCTGGCGGGCAGGGAGGAGCAGCGGCTGGAGCTGCTGCAGCTGCGGGAGGACGAGGCGCGCGAGGCGGAAGAGCGGCGCGCGCACGAGGCCGAGGTGCGCCGGCGGGCGCTGGCGCAGGCGCTCGGCCTGCAGAGCCAGATGCAGGCGCGCGCGCACCTGCGGGCGGCGGACAAGGAGGAGAAGCAGCACGCTGCCGACCTGGCCGTGGCGAGCGAGGCACGGTACATGCAGCGCGTGACCCAGGCGGCGGCGGCCGCGCCGCCGTCGGCCGACTTTCGGCGCAAGAAGGTGGACTGGTTCAGCTGAGGGCGGCGCGCCTGTGACGACGGTTGCACGACAACCTGCCCCCGCGCGCGCGCAAGCACCTGCGGCTCCACCACCACAGCACCACGCTGGAACGCTCGCCGCTGCTGCTGTACACGCAACTCGGTCCCTCGCGCCCTGCAACGCCGCCCGCACAGCCGCCGCGCCGCCGCACCGCCGGGCTCAGCTCGCCGCCGTGAAGCCGATGGCGCGCTGCAGCTCGCGCGGCTCCAGCCCGCTCAGCAGGATCTGGCCGCCGCCGCGCGAGCTCGGCGCGGGGCGCGCGAGGCCGTCGCTGCTCAGCTGCGCGATCGTGCGCGCCGCCAGGCCGGGCACGCCGCCGGGCTCCGCCACGGAGAGCGCGCGCAGGCCAATATCGAGGTTCATCTCCATGTGCAGCAGGCGCACCGGGATGCTGCCGTGGCGCTCGAGCACCTGCGTGCGCGCCGCGCGGCGCGCGCGTGGCGCGCGGCTCGCCGCGCGGCGCCGCTCGAGCGGCGGCACGAGCTCGTGCCGTCGCTGCGCCGCGCCGCGCACCTCGAGCATGAACGACGCCGCCTTGTGGAGGCGCTCCGCGTCGCGCTGCGCCTCGAGCGTGTGCCCGCTGGGCGCCTCGGCCATGACGTGCCCGAGGTGGCCGTTGATCCAGGCCTCCGCGCCCTCCACCTGCGGGCGGGCGCACCGGTCAGAGGCCGCGGCGCGGGCGCCGGCGCGCGCGCGGCGGGCGGGCGCCCGCGCTCCGCGCTGCGCGCCCGCCCGCGCGCCGCCGCGCGCGCGCGCGCGCGTGCCCGCGCCTTGTCGAGCAGCGCCCGCAGGCGCTTCTGGTTGGCCACGCCCGCCTGGTTGCCGAGGATGGCGCCGCGCATGTCGGCGTGCACGAGCGGGTTGAGCGCGCGCCAGAGGCGGCAGACCATGACCTTCTCATAGGGGCTGAGGTCGGGGTCGATGCGCAGCGCACTCAGAAAGGGGCTCGGGCCGCCCGACCGGCTCGCGCGGGCCTGCGCGCGCGCGCGCGGCGGCGGCGCTCAAGCCAGGCCCCGGCGCCTGCCAACCCCCCTCCCTCCCCAGCTCCGCGCTGCCCGCGCCGCGCGCAGCGCCACACCCGCGCCGCGGCGCCGGAAGACGACCGACTCGAGCGACACGCGCGCCACGACCGCCTCCTGCGTCACCAGGTTGCGCGTGATCACGCGACCGCCCAGCCCCGCCAGCTCCTCCGCGCTCAGCTCCGGCGCGTCCGCTGGCAGAAAGTCCTCTGCGGCCGGCGGCGCCACCGCCCGCCGGGCGGCGGCGGCGGGACGGGCGCTCGGCGGGCCGGCGCGCGCGCGCACAGCGGCGTGGTGGGTGTGCCCCCCCCCCCCCCCCCCACGGGCCCCTGCCGCCCCCGCGCCGCGCGCCGCGCACCCGCGGAGATGGTCTCGCGGCGCCCCCCAAACTCGGGGCGCCAGTTGGGCGGCGGGGCGGTGGTCTTGCCGCCCGAGCTGTCGCGTGCGCGCTGCTGCTCCTCCGCCTGGCGCCGCCGCTCCGCCTCGCGCGCCGCCTCCTGCGCCTGCAGCGCGGCCACGGCGCCGCCGCGCCCGCGGCCGCGCCCCGCCCGCCGCCGCCGCCGCGCCCGCCGCCGCCCGGCTGGGACGGCAGGGGCGGGAAGAGGGCGTCGTACGAGGCCCCCGACAGGAGCGCCTCCTGCTGCCACGTGAGCCCCTGCCCCGCGCCGCGCTGCTGCACGGGCGGCAGCGCGGGCGCGCCGGCGCCGCCGCCGGCGCCGGAAATGGCGCGCGCGACTGCCTGCGTCCTCTCAATGCGTGCGTGGTACGCCGCTGCGTCGGCCGCCATCGCCAGGGCGGCCGCCTCCATCACGTCGCCGCCCGCCGGCGCCTCGGCGCCGCTGCCGCCGCCCGCGCCGGCTGCCGCGTCGCCCTCCCACTCCTCCTCGCTGTCCTCGTCCGAGGCCGTGCCGCCCGCCAGCCCGCCGGCGGCGGCCATCTCCGCGTCAGCCCTGCGGCGCGGCGGCGGCGCGCGCGCGCGCGCGTGCGTGGTCGGCCGCGCGGCAGCGGCAGCGGGGCGCAGCCGACAGCGTCTGCACGCGCGCAGGCGGGTGGAGGTGCGCACATCGCGGCCTCCTCAAAGCCGGGCTCGAGCTGCAGGCCGCGCCGCGCGGGCGCGCCGCCCTCGGCCTCCTCCGCCAGCTCCTCCGCCTCCTCCGCGTCCGCGTCCATCTGCCGCGCGCGGCGACGGGGTCGGGGCGGGGCGTCGGCTGGCGGCGCCGAGCCCGCGGCGCCAGGCCAGCCCCGACCCCACCGCCCTCCCCCGGCCGCCTCCGCACCCCGCACCTGCGTCTCCAGCGCCGCCCAGCGGCGGCGCGTCGTCGCCGTGAACATCCGCTTCCGCCGCACCGCCAGCCCGTCGCGCTCCAGCTGCGCCGCGGCCGCCGCCTGCGGGCCGGAGCGGGGTCGCGGTCGGCGGCGCCCGCGGCGCGCCGGCGCGACAGGGGCGCGCGCGGCGGCCGTCGCGCGGGGCTGCCGGCGCCGCGGGGTCGGCTGGCGTCGCCGGACCTTGAAGCCCTCGGCCGAGTGCGGGCTGCTGTCCCAGGAGTACTGCAGCCAGGCGGGGCCGTGCTCGCCGGCGGCGTCGCATGCGTCGTGCAAGCTCTGGAGCACCTCGCTGACGAGGTCCGACCACGCGGTGTCATCGGAGCAGATGGACTCTGTCGTGTTGATCAGCCACTGCGCGCACGGCCACGGCGGGCGGTGGCGCGCGTCGGCCGGCGGCGGCGGCACGACGCGCGCGGGGCGCGGCGCGACGCCCGCGGCGCGCGCGCGCGCCTGCGTGTGCCCGCGCAGCGCGGCGGCGCGGTCGCGCAGGTCCTCGGCGGCCTGCTGGCGCGCGGCGTCGTAGGCCAGCGACTGCGCGGCGCGGGCCTCGGTGTGGATGTGCCAAAGCATCAGCTTCTCGTAGTCTGCGTTGTGCGAGCGTCGCGGCCGCGCGGCGGCGTGAGGGGCGGGCGCAGCGTGCGGCCGCAGCGCGTGCGCGGTCGGCGCACGCAGCGCGGCCTCACACAACACAGGCCCCACGCACAGTTGAAGTCGGGAGCCGCGAGGATGGCGGACTCCATCGCCACACGATCGACGTTGGCGAGGCCCGGCATGGCCAGCAGCATGTCCATCACGCCGTTGGCAGCGACCTTCAGCGCCGTGATCAGCTCATCTTTCGTCTTGCTGCGGCGCCGGCGCTGGGCCTTCTTGTCCTTGGCCATATCGGGGGCTGCGGCGGCGGGGCGGCGGTGCCGCTTGGGCAGCAGCGGCGGGGCGGCAGTGCCGCTCGGGCAGCAGCGGCAACGCGCGCGCCGCTGCTGCTCGCGCCGCGCGGCTCCCGCGGCCGCGCGAGGCGCGCGCGACGCACGCCGCAGTACGCAGGGCGCGGCTCAGGCAAACTGGCTGCCGTTTCGCGACGTGGGGCGCGCTGCGCCGCTGCCGCTGCTGCTGCCGCCTCGCGGCCCGAGGCGCCGCGCCGGTGCTCTGGGCGCCGCGAGCGCGCTCGTGCGAGAGCCAGGCGGCAGCGGAGGCGGCGACGAGTTGGGGATGCGCGCAGCGACGAGTTGCGACGGGCAGGGTTCGGCCGCGCTGCACCGCCGCTGGTGCCGGCGGGCGCACTGGCACTGAGCGGCGCGCGTCTGCTCGGATCGGACCGGCGCCCGGCACGCACATGAGAGGTTTCATTAGCGCGCGCCGCAGCTGCGGCGGCCCCGTGCCCGCACAATGTGTGCCGCCCCGCAGCCGCGCGTGCGCCGCGCGCCCGCGGACCCGCCGCCACGCGGCCGCGCGGCCGCGCTGCTGCCCCGAGTCAGTGCCGCCCCGCCCCGTGCTCCTGCCGCCGCTGCGTGTGGGCGACCGCGTTGCGCCGCGCCGCTCGCCGCGCGTCGCGCCGCGCCGCGCCCGCTCACTCGGAGCGGTTGGCGTAGCTGGCAAAGCCCTTCTCCCGCACGTCGATGCCGACCATGGGCTCGCCGAGGCCGCACGATACCTCGGCGAGCACCTTGCCGTTGGTGTAGTGCGTCACGGCCTGCACGATCGCGCGCGCGCGCGTGGAGGGGTCGCCGCTCTTGAAGATGCCGCTGCCGACAAACACGCCGTCCATGCCCAGCTGCATCATCAGCGCCGCGTCGGCGGGCGTCGCGACGCCGCCGGCCGCAAAGTTGACGACCGGCAGCCGGCCGAGCGTCTTGGTCTGGCGCAGCAGCTCCACGGGCGCGCGGATCTCCTTGGCGTAGACATAGAGCTCGTCGTCGTCCATCGTCTGCAGCTGCCGGATCGCGCCCATGACCGCGCGCGCGTGGCGCACCGCCTCGACGACGTTGCCCGTGCCCGCCTCGCCCTTGGTGCGGATCATCGCCGCGCCCTCCGCGATGCGGCGCAGCGCCTCGCCGAGGTCGCGGCAGCCGCAGACAAAGGGCACCTTGAAGTTGTGCTTGTTGATGTGGTGGATCTCGTCCGCCGGCGTCAGCACCTGCGCGCGGCGCGCGGCGGCGGGGTGAGCGGGCGGTGAGGAGAGGGGTGAGCGCGCGGCGCGGCGGCCCCCGCGCGCCGTGCCGGCGCAGCGCCGGCTGCCGGCGCGTGGGCGCGATACAGCCCCCCGCGCTGAACGCCGCCGCGCCGCGCTCTGCACCTCGCTCTCGTCGATGTAGTCGACGTCGAGCGCCTCGAGGATCTGGGCCTCCACAAAGTGCCCGATGCGGGCCTTGGCCATGACGGGGATGGTGACCGCCTCCTTGATGGCCTTGATCACGCTCGCGTCGCTCATTCGCGCGACGCCGCCGTCCTTGCGGATGTCGGCGGGCACGCGCTCGAGCGCCATGACCGCGACCGCGCCCGCCTCCTCCGCGATGCGCGCCTCCTCGGGCGTCGTCACGTCCATGATGACGCCGCCCTTGAGCATCTGGGCCAGGCCCACCTGCGCCGCGGCGGCGGCGTGGTAGGGTCAGCGCGCGGGCCGCGCAGCGGCGGCGCGGCGCGGGCCCCGCACGGCGGCTGCCGGCGCGGCGCGCCGCTGCCAGGCGACGGCTCCGCGGCGTGCGGCGCGCGCCCGGGCCGGGCCCGCGCCGCGGCGGCGCGTGGCCGCAGCCGCGCGTGGCCGTGCCGCCGCCGGCAGCGGCGGCGTGTGTGGCCGCGCCGCGCCGCCCGCGCCGGCGCGCCCGCGCGCGGGCGGCCCGCGCTGGCGCCGCGCTGGCTGCTCGCGTCGCCGGCCGGGCGCGTAGGCGGGGCGCCGGCGCGCAGGCGCGCGGGGAGGGCTGCCACTCTCGCCGATGCGCCAGCGATGCCGCCGGCGCGGCGCGCGGCGACCGCGGTGCGGCGCGGCGGCGCACCTTCACGGCGAACGTGCCGGTCTGCGCCTCCATGGCGGCGAGCTGCGGAGGGAAGCGGCGCGCCGGGGGAGTGCGGGCCTCGCGCTGCGCGACGGCGGCGGCTGGGCTGGGCGGGGCGTCGCGGACGGCGGGGCTGTGGCGGGAACGAGTGCGGCGCGGGCCAAACGCGACGGCGCGCCGGCCGCGACAGCGCCCGCCGGGCTGCCCCGGCGCCTGCGCTGCACCTGCTGCGGCCCGCTGCTGGGCCCCACACACTCGCGGCCGCCACCACCCTCGCGCCGCAGCGCGCCACTCCAGCAGCCGGAGCAAGCACCGCCGGTGCTGATTGGCCCGCCCGCCCAGCGCCCGCCCAGCGCACCCCGGGCGCGCCCTGCACATTCGCCGCCCTCCTCGGCCGCCGGCGCCCCCCGCCGCCGGCGCCGCAGCGCGCGCGCGGGCGCGCAGGCAGCGAGCGGCCGCCGCCGGGCGCTGCTGCCGCGCCGCCGCGCCAGCGGCGCGCTGCGCGGGCAGGCGCTGCGGCCGCATGGACCGCAAGCGCAAGCTGGACGTGGACGCCGGCCCCGCGAAGCGGCAGGAGGGCGGCGGCTCCAAGTGGGGCCCCGAGCCGGCGCGCCCGCCCGACCCGACCGGCGGCGTCAACCCCTACACCGGCCGGCCCTACAGCCGCCGCTACTATGACATCCTGGCCAAGCGCCAAGGTGCGAGCGGCGCCGGCGCGGCCGGAGCTCCCGGCGCGCCCGGAGCGGCGGCGGCGTTGCGGCGGCCGCGCGGCGGCTGCCGCCGGGAGCGCGTCGACGTCGTCAGACCCCCCGCCTGAGCCGCCGCCCATGCGTCATGCCCTTTTTGCGCGCGCTCGCCCGTCGGGCGTCGCCTCGGCGCCTGTCGCGCGTGCGCTGCGGCCGCGCAGGCCTGCCGGTGTGGCAGGCCAAGGACGACTTTGTCGCGATGATCAACGCCCACCAGACGACCATCCTGGTCGGCGAGACGGGCAGCGGCAAGACGACGCAGATCGCGCAGTTCATCGCCGAGGCGGGCTACGCGCAGGTGCGGGCGCGCGCGCAGCGGCAGCGGCGCGGCAGCCGCGCGGGGAGCAGCGGGAGCGGGCGCGGGAGCAGCGGCGGCGGCGGCGGCGGCGCGCCCAGCGCCCAGCACCCAGTGCCGCGCCCCGCGCGCGCCTGTGCAGGACCGCAAGCTCATTGCGTGCACGCAGCCGCGCCGCGTGGCGGCCATGAGCGTCGCGCGGCGCGTGGCGGAGGAGATGGACGTGGACCTGGGCGAGGAGGTGCGCCCCGCTCGCAGGACGGCCCGGCGGCGGCGCTCGCAGGACGACCCGGCGGCGCACCTCGCGCGGCGCGCGCGCGGCCTCACTCGCCGCCGCGCGCGCCGCCCGCGGCGCCAGGTCGGCTACTCCATTCGCTTTGAGGAGTGCTCGAGCAACAAGACCATCATCAAGTGAGCCAGCCGCGCCGCGGGCGCCGCGATGCGCCGCTGCCGCCCCCGGCGCCGCCCACCCCGCCCCGCGCCGCGCGCCAGGTTTCTCACCGACGGCATGCTGCTGCGCGAGGCCATGGGCGACCCGCTCATGGAGCGATACAGGCGCGCGCGGCGCAGCACGCGCGGCAGCAGGAGTCGCGCGTGCCTGAGGGCCAGCGCGCCCCACGCGGCCGCCGCGCTCACAGCGCCCGCCCGCCCGCGCCGCCGCCCGTGCCCGCACGCCCTCACAGCGTGATCATCCTGGACGAGGCCCACGAGCGCACGCTCGCGACGGACGTGCTCTTCGGCCTGCTCAAGGAGGTGCTGGTGCAGCGGCCAGACCTCAAGGTGCAGCGCGGCGCACGCGGCACGCGGCGGGTGGAGCTGCAAGCCTCGCAGCACGCCTCGCAGCGCGGCGGCAGGCGCGCGCGCGTCCGCGCGCGGCGCGGCGGCGGCGCCGACCCGCCGCGCCGGCCCGCCCGCCGGCGCTCGCGGCGCGCGCAGCTCGTGGTGATGAGCGCGACGCTTGAGGCGGAGAAGTTCCAGGGCTACTTCCTCGACGCTCCGCTCATGAAGGTGCGGACGCGGCGCGCCCGCCCCGCCTGGCAGCCCTGGCAGGCATGGCAGCGGGCGCTCCGCTCCGCTGCGCCAGCCGGCCAGCCAGGCCTGCCCCGGGCCGAACGCCGCCGCTGCTGCCGCGGTCGCTGGCGCCAGGTGCCCGGGCGGTTGCACCCGGTGGAGATCTTCTACACGCAGGAGCCGGAGCGCGACTACCTGGAGGCGGCCATCCGCACGGTCGTGCAGATCCACGCCTGCGAGCCGCCGGGTGCGCAGCGCGGCGCGGCGCGGCCGCCGAGCCGCCGGCCCGCGCAAGAGGCGGGCGCGGCGCCAGGCGGGGCGCGCACCGGCTGGCGGCGATGCGCTTGTCGCGGCTCAGCTCGGGCGCCAGCTTCATGGACTCGTGGCCGGCGCCAGCCACGAGCAGATGAAGCTGGCGCCCGAGCTGAGCTTGGTGCCGAAGCCGCAGCCGCGCCCGCTGGCGGTGTTGAGCAGCGCGGACGGCCTTGACGCTGCAGCGCACCACGCCGCCGCCGCCCCGCCCGCGCCCGTCACCCAAACACCTCCGTGCCGCCGCCGCCCCGCGCGCCGCGCGCGCGCCTGCGCCTGCAGGCGACGTGCTGCTGTTCCTGACGGGCGAGGAGGAGATTGAGGACGCGTGCCGCAAGATCACGCGCGAGACGCAGGCCATGGGCGCCCGCGTGGGCCCGGTCAAGGTCCTGCCCCTCTACTCCACTCTGCCGCCGCAGCAGCAGCAGCGCATCTTCGAGCCGGTGAGGCGCGGGCGCGCGCGCGCGAGAGAGAGAGAGAGAGAGAGAGAGACAGGGGGGGGGCACAGCCCGTGCCCGCGCGCGCGCCGGCTGCGCCCCCCCCCCCCCTCCTCTCTCCCGCCCCTCTCTCTCGCGCGCGCGCGCGCGAGAGAGAGAGAGAGAGACAGGGGGGGGGGGGGCACAGCCCGTGCCCGCGCGCGCGCCGGCTGCGCCCCCCCCCCCCCCTCCTCTCTCCCGCCCCGCGCGCGCGCCGGCGCCTCGCTGCCGCCCCGCCGCGCCGCCGCCGGCCGCTGCGACCGCCGCCGACCGCCGCCCCCCGCGCCGCGCAGGCGCCCCCGCCCGCAGTCGCTGGCGGGCCGGCGGGGCGCAAGATCGTGGTGTCGACCAACATCGCCGAGACGAGCCTCACCATCGACGGCATCGTGTACGTCATAGACCCTGGCTTTGCCAAGCAAAAGGTCTACAACCCGCGCATCCGCGTCGAGAGCCTGCTCGTCTCGCCCATCAGCAGGGTGCGCCCCGCGCCGGCCGGCGCACAGCGGGCGGCGCGGCGGCGCGCGCGGCGGGGCCGCCGCGCCGGGCGCGGCGCCACAGCGCGCCGCACGCCGCGGCCGACGCGCCCGCGCGCGCGCCGCCGCCGCCGCCGCGCGCAGGCGTCGGCGCACCAGCGCAGCGGTCGCGCGGGGCGCACGCGGCCGGGCAAGTGCTTCCGGCTGTACACGGAGGCCTCGTTCAAGAGCGACCTGCAGGAGCAGACGTACCCCGAGATCCTGCGCAGCAACCTGGGCAACGTGGTGCTGCAGCTCAAGAAGCTCGGCATCGATGACCTGGTGCGCGCGCCCGCAAGGGCCCGGGGCGGGCAGGGCGGGGGGGGGGGGTGTCTGGGTGCTGCATGTGAGCGAGTGTGTGTGCACGCACTCGCATGTGAGCGTGCATGTGAGTGTGTGTGTCGTGTGCGGGGATGCGAAACCATTCCTCGTCCTGCACGCCCCCGCTCCGCGCGGGGGCAAGGATGACAAGAAAATGAAGACTAATAGTCTGAGCACACACACACACACACAAGCTGCTGCGCGGCGCCGCGCGGCCGTGGCGCTCGCGTGCGTTGCGTTGGGCGAGGCGCGCGGGGCGCGAGAGCGGGCGGTGATCTCACCCGTTGCGACAGACCAGCCCCTCGGGGCCTGATCGACCCACAATACAACACACACCCATAGAATCTGAGCCCCCTCGCGCCCCTGGCGCGCGCAATGCCTGTGCCGCCCCGCCTGCCTGCCTGCCTGCCTGCCTGCCTGCCTGCCTGCGTGGCCACACACGCCCACGCGCGCGCGCGCCGGCCCTGCCCTCAACCCTCACCCTCACACCCGCCCAGGTTCACTTTGACTTCATGGACCCGCCCGCCCCCGAGACGCTCATGCGCGCGCTGGAGCTGCTCAACTACCTCGGCGCCATCGACGACGAGGGCAACCTCACAGGTGGGTGAACCGCGGCGCGCCGCGCCGCCGCCGCGCCGCGCGGCGCCGCCCCGCGGCGCGCCGCGCTCACCCCACCCTCCCGCCGCGCCGCCTGGCCAACCCCGCGCCGCCGCCCGCCCCCGCTGCCTCCACCACGCCGCCCCCACTGCCGCCACCCCCCGCTGCCGCCACCCCCCGCTCCCCCCCCCCCAATGTAGACGTGGGCACCACGATGGCCGAGTTCCCGCTCGACCCGCAGCTCGCCAAGATGCTCGTCGCGGCGCCGCAGTTTGGGTGCAGCAACGAGGTGCTCAGCGTCGCCGCGATGCTGAGCGTGCCAAACGTCTTCATGCGCCCCAAGGAGGCAGCCAAGGCCGCGGACGAGGCAAAGGCACGCTTCGCGCACATCGACGGTGCGCCGCCGCGGGTTGCGCGGCCGCGCGCGCGGGTCGCCGCGCCCGTCGGCGCGCTCCCCCCTCTGCCCTCCTCACGCGTGCACGCCCACACCCCCCACGCCCACACCCCACCCACCCACCCACCCACCCACACCCCACACCCGCGCGTCCCTTTTTCAGGCGACCACCTGACGCTGCTGAACGTGTACCACGCGTGGAAGGCCAACCGCGAGGACGGGAGCTGGGCGTACGACAACTTCCTCAACCAGCGCAGCATCAAGGCCGCCGACAGCGTGCGCGGCCAGCTCGGCCGCATCTGCGCGCGCCTCAACGTGCGGCTCGTGAGCACGCCGTTTGAGGACAAGGCCTACTACACCAACATACGCAAGGCCATCACGGCGGGCTACTTCATGCAGGTCGCGCACCTCGCGCGCCAGGGGAGCTACCTCACCGTCAAGGACAACCAGGTCGTGCATCTCCACCCCTCGACCTGCCTCGACCACAAGCCAGAGTGGTGCGCGGCGGGCGCGCGGACGCCGCGCGGCGCACCGCACCGCACCGCTGCGCCGCCGCGCCGTGCCCGGCCCGCTCTCGCCGGCTCTCCCCGGCTCACCTCCCCCCCCCCCCACACACACCCCCACCCACCCACCCACCCACACGCGCGCGCGCCGCAGGGTGCTGTACCACGAGTTTGTGCTCACGAGCCGCAACTACATCCGCACCGTGACCGACATCAAGGGCGAGTGGCTCATCGACGTCGCGCCGCACTACTTTGACCTCTCCAACTTCCCACCCGGCGAGGCGCGCCGCGCGCTGGAGAAGCTCTACGCCAAGAAGGAGCGCGACCGCAGCGGCCGCTTCTGACGCGCGGCGCGGCGGGGCGGGGCGCGGCGGGGCGCGAGCGGCGGCGCGGCGGCGGCGCGGCCGGGCGCGTGTTACAGCGCCGCTGCGCGCGCGGCGCGCGAGGCTGCAGGAGGCGTGCGAGCGAGAGGGCGTGCGCGTGATGAGGTGCAAGCAGAGAGCGCAGCGCGCGCCACGCACGGCCGCGCGCGCAGACAGACAGACCAGTCGGCCCCGCCGCGGCGCACGCGCCGCGCTACACGCGCTGTGCCCGCCGCCGCGCAGCCGCCGCGACCGCTGCGGCCACGTCGGGCTCGTCCGCGACGCCCAGCAGCCCCGGCAGCAGCTCGCCCGCGCGGCCCTGCAGGCTGTGCGTGCAGGCGGCGGAGTTGTTCGTCGGCTCCAGGTTGACCTCCACGACCGGCACGCCGCGCGCGGCGACCTGCGGCGCGAAGCCCGCTGCGGGCCACACGACGGAGCTCGTGCCCACCACCAGCTGAGGCGTTAAGGGCGGTGTGCGTGCGGGGAGGGAGGAGGGCGGTGAGCTGGCGCGCCGTGCTGCAAGAACGCGCCCCGCGCGGCGGGCGAGCCCTCACCAGCAGGTCGGCGCCGTCCAGCGCCTCCTCGACCGCGTCCAGCACGCGGTCGTCGAGCGGCTCCTCAAACCACACGACGCCAGGGCGCAGCAGGCGGCCCTCGCCATCGTGCGGCAGGTCCTCGACTGCGGCGCGACGCGGCGTACGCGCGCGGGCCGCGCCCGGCGGCGGCGGCGGCCGCGTCGGCGGGCGGCGCGCGCTGCGCGCTCCCCGGTCAGCTGTGCGCGGCAGCGCCGGCGGCGGGCGCATGGCGTGGCCGGCGGCGGCGGCGGTGGCGCGCCGGCTCACTCGGGATGTCTGCCGCCTGCCCGTCGGGGTCGCCCGTGCCGGCGAGCGCCGGCACCAGCGGCTGCGGGCGCGGCGGCGGCGGCGCGGGCGGCGCGCTCGGGCGACGCGCAGCGCCCGCGCCGAGCCCGCCCGCGCCGGGCGCCTGCGGCCGCCGTGGCGCGGGCCGCCGTGGCGCGCAGCGCGCCTGCGTGCGGTCCTCCCGCGGCGGCGTCGCGGGGTCGCGCCCGCCGCCCGGCGTCGCGGCGACGACGTCCCAGAGGCTGCCGTGGAGCTCGATCACGGCGCGGCTGCCGGCGTCGTGGTGCAGGCGGTCGATGTTTTGCGTGACGAGCGTGAAGCGCCGCCCCTCGGCCGCCGCGCGCCGCTCAAACGCCGCCAGCGCGACGTGCGCCGGGTTGGGCGCGCAGCGCGCCGTGACCTCGCGGCGGTAGTGATAGAACTCCCAGACCGATGAAGGGTCGCGGGCGAAGGCCTGGGGCGTTGCCAGGGTCGTCGCATCATACCTGCAGCGGGCGGGCGGCGGCGGCAGCGGCGCGTGAGGGCGGCGCCAGCTGTCGCTGCTCTCGTGGGAGGTCAGAGGCGCCGGCTGCTGCGTTGGGCGCCCGCTGCGCGTGTTTTGAGGCCAGGCCCCTCCGCGGCGGGCGGCAGCGCACACTGCTGCTGCTCGCCCCGCGCGGCGCCACCCACTTTCGCCACCAGCCGCCCTCCCCGCGAAACGTCGGGATGCCGGACTCGGCCGACACGCCCGCGCCCGTGAGAACGACCACGCTCCGCGCCGCTGAGAGCAGCGCGCGGACCTGCGCCGCTGCCGCTGCCATGTCGCCGCCGCCCATCGCCCGGCTGCCGCTGGCCCCCTGCTGTCTGTGAGTGGAGGGAGGGAGCCCGGCCACGTACGCGGCCCCGCAGGCGCGTTACAGCAACTTGAGCCCCGGCGTCAACCCCGGCACACGAGCTGATGGCGCCGCGCCGGTCAGCCGCCGCACAGCGGCTCGCGGCGGGTGAGGATGTTGAAAAACATGACAAAGTCGCTGACCAGGCTCATCAGGGGGTGCCTAAATGTCGCGGGGCGGTTGCGCTCGACCAGAAAGTGCCCGCACCAGGCGAGTGCATAGGCGCTGATCACGCCGCTCACGAGGAGGCGCGGCGCGCGCAGGTGCGCCGCGGCGGCGGCCTGCCCGATGAACGACGCCGTCCCCAGCACATGCAGTACGCGCGTGCCAGTGCGGCGGTGCTCGCCGCGGTAGTGCTCGTAGAACTCGGACAGCGAGGCAAAGCGCCGCCCCGGCGGCGGCGGGCGCGCGGGCCGCCCCGGCGCGGGCGGCGCGGCCGCCATGCCCGCGCGCGGGCGCCGGCGCCGCTGCCGCTGCCGGCGCTGCCGCGCTGCCGGCGCTGCCGCGCTGCCGGCGCTGCCGCGGTCGCTGCCGGCGCTGCCGGCGGCGCTGCCGCGCAGTGCTGCGGCTGGTCCTGACTGTGTGAGGCTGCCGGCGAGCCGTGATGTGGCACCTGGGAGTGGGCGCGCGGTGGCGGGCGCGCGGCCTTGTGTCGCGCGCGAACGGACGGCTGACGTGCGTCGCTGTCGTCGTCACTGACCGCCGTCGACGGGCTTTCCGCCGCCCACCAATCGGCCCACCGCAACCAAGGCCGGCCCTCACGACGTCCTGCCAGCAAGCAGCAGCAGCGGGCAGCAGCAGCAGCGGCCGAGCAGCAGCAGCAGCCGCCGCGCCGCGCCGCCGCGCCCGCCGGCGCAGCTGGGCGCGGCCGCGCCTCCGATGCAGGCGTGACGGCATGGCCGACATCAGCGCGGGCGAGCGCGTCTTCATCGTGGGCGGCATCGAGCAGGGCGTGCGCAACGATGGCCGCGCCCGAGGCGACTTTCGGCCGCTGGAGCTGGAGGCCAACGTCGTGGCGCAGGCGGACGGCTCCGCGCGCCTGCACCTGGGCTCCACGGACGTGCTCGTGGGCGTGAAGGCGCGCGCCGCGCGGCCACCGCCGCTGCCGCCGCTGTGCTGGCACAGGCTGCTCCGGCCGGCGGCCGCCGCCGCGCCACTGCGCGCCCGAGCCGCTGGAGCCCACGCCGCCGCCTCCCTGCCACCACGCAGGTGGAGCTGGGCAGCCCCGACAGCGCCCGCCCCGACCACGGGCAGGTGCTGGTCAGCGTCGAGTGCAGCTCGTGCGCGTCGCCCGAGTTCAAGGGCCGCGGCGGCGAGGGCTGGGGCATCGAGCTCGCGTCCGCGCTCGAGGCGAGCCTCGTCGGCGCGCCCGCGGGCGGCGGCGGGCTGGACCTCGCCGCGCTCTGCCTGCTGCCGGGCAAGGTCGCGTGGGTGGTGTACGTCGACGCGCTCGTGCTCAACGACGGCGGCAACGTGCTCGACGCCCTCAGCATCGCCGCGCGCGCCGCGCTCGGCCTCACGCGCGTGTACAAGGCGCGCGGCGGCGGCAAAAGCGCCGCTGACAGGGAGGGTGAAGGGGAGCGGCTCGCGCGGCCGCGCCAGCGTGCGACCGCTGCGCCCCGCCGCCGCCGCCGCCGCCGCCGCCGCCGGCGCCGCCGCCGGGGCCGCAGGTTGAGCTGACGATGGACGAGGGCGAGGACCCGGAGGTGGAGCTCAGCGGCGAGCGCGAGGCGGCGCCGCTGGACGTGAGCGCCGTGCCGGTCATCGTGACGGTCAGCCAGGTGGGCGCGCGCAGCGTGGTGGACCTCTCCCTCGAGGAGGAGCCCTGCGCCGCCGCGGCGCTGAGCGTCGCGGTCAACAGCGCGGCGCGCGTGGTCGGGGTGACCAAGTCGGGCGCCGGCGGCCTCGACCCCAGCCTCGCGCAGGTGGGCCCCCGGGGGGCGGGCAGCGCGACGGCGGCGCGCGGCGGGCGCGCCGCGGGCGCGCGGCCGAGCAGCGCCGAGCACCGCGCCCGGCTGCCTTGGCGCGCCGCGCAGGAGATGATTGAGGTGGCGCAGAAGCTCGCGCCCGGCATCATCGCGACGCTCGACGCCCACCTGCGCAGCATACCACCAGCCGACTGAGGCGGGCGGCCGCGCGCGAGGGCGGGCGGCGTGCGCGCGGGCGGCCGGCGTCGGCTGGGTGCTGCGACGCCCTGGCAACTGCATCTCTTTACACCGCCGCCGCCGCCGCCGCCGCCGCCGCGCTGGGCCGGTCAGCTGCGCTTCTTCTGCCCGCCCGCGCGCTCCCCGTCGCCGCCGCCGCCGCCGGCGCCGCCGCCGCCGCTGGCGGCGTCCAGCTCCGCGCCGAGCTCCTTGGTCAGCGCCAGCGCGGCGTCGTAGAGGCGCTTGCACGCAGCGCGGCTGTAGACCCACGGGTTGACCGCCCACACGCGGCCGGTGTTGCGGAAGTTGGCAAACGGCCCGAGCGCGACGAGCGCCGCGTAGCTCGGCCCAAAGTAGCGCAGCCGGCCGCCAAACAGCGCGCGCGCGGCGGCGTCGAGCGGGCCCGCGCTGGCGCGCGTGGAGGTCGCGCCCGCGAGCTCGGGCGCGAGCGAGGCGTAGATGGTCGACAGCGCGGCGCACGCGGCGGGCTGGCCCACGCGCAGCGCGGGCAGCAGCGCGCGCGCGCGTGCAATGAGCCAGCTGAACAGGTAGGCCCGGTCGTCGCTCTTGAGGTACCAGGTCGTGTCGGCAATGCCCGGGTGGACTGGCCACGGCCCGGCCAGCAGCGGCGGTGCGGCACGCGGCGGTGAGCCGGTGAGCGGCGGCGGCGGCGGCGGGCGGCGGCGGCGGCGGCGGCGGCGGCGGCGGCGGCGGCGGCGGCGGCTCACGCCGGCCGGCGGGCGCGCGGCGCGGCGCGCACCAGCAAACACGTCCACGCCGGTGCCCTCGAGGCAGCGCGCGAGCTCGCGCGTGAACATGAGCACCATCACCTGCGCGCGGCCGGGAGCGGGCGGCGTCGCCCACCGCGCCCGCGCCCGCCGCGCTGCCGCCCGCGTGCGCCCGCGCACGCCGTGTGCGCGCCTTGGAGATGACGTAGGCCCGCTCGCCGCTGTCCGGCAGGCGGCGCCCGCGCAGGTCGTCGAGCGGCAGCGCCAGCGTGTACCAGAACCAGAGAAGCTCAGACACCGACGCGACGTTGACGACGCTGCGGGGCGCCCGCGCGGGGCGTCGGCGGCGCGCACGGTCGCAGCGCGCGCGCGGACCGGCCGCCGGCCGGCGCCGCACACACCGCGCGGGCGCCGACGCGGTGAGCTCCGGCAGCAGCGCCAGCGTCAGCATGACCGGCCCCACAAAGTTGCTCGCCATCGTGCGCTCGACGCCCGGCGGCACGACCTTGTGCGGCTTGAGGTGCACGCCTGCGGCGGCGCAACGAGGCCCGGCAGCGCTCACGCGCCGCAGCCGCCGACGAGGCCTCGCCCCTGACGCGCGCGCACTGGGGGATCGGGCTGAGTGGTCGGCGCCGCGCCGCGCCGCGCCGCGTGCCGCGCCGCGTGCCACGCTGCGCGCGCCGCGCGGCGCGCCTGCGTTGTTTACGAGCAGGTGCAGCGGGCGGCGCAGCGCGCGGAAGGCCTCGGCGAACGCCTTGATGGATGCAAAGTCCTCCAGGTCGAGGTGCAGCACGATCAGCCGCGACGCCGCGTCACCCGCGGGGCCGGCCGCGCCGGGGCGCGCCAGGATCGCAGACCGCGCCGCCGCGCCGGCCTCCAGGCTGCGGCAGGCCATGACGACGGTCGCGCCCTGCTGCAGCAGCGCCTGCGTGGTCTCGAAGCCGAGGCCCGCGTTGGCACCGGCCACGACCGCAGTCCTGCCCACCAGCTGCGGCGGCAGCACCGCGAGCGGCGCGCGCCAGCCGAACCAGTCCCCCGCCAGCCACGCCAGGCGCATGATGAGCCAGTTGAGCGCGGCACGCAGTGTCGCCGGCAGGGCGGCCGGCGAGAGCGGGCACGGCATTCTGGCGCCCTGTGCGGGGCTTGAGCGGGCTGCGCCGTGGGGAGAGCTCTGCCTGTTCCGGGCGCGGGGTGCAGGGCGGGGAGGGCGGGGAGGGCGCTGTGGCAGCGCAGCAGGCAGGCGCGTCGCATGCGCCGGCGGCGTGCGCGTCGGGGCGCAGCTGCGACGCGTCGCTTTGATGACAGGCCCACCACTCAAACGCAGGGGCTCGCCCACATGCAGGAACGCGCGCTTAGCGGCGCCGCCGAGGGACGCTGCTGGGCGCGCCGGGCCGCAGCGGCGCGAGCGGTCGCGCGCGCAACCGTGCGGCCGCTGCCTCGCCTGTTACCCGCGGTCGGTCCGAGCACAATGGTCACAGAGCGCGCTGGCGTGGGCCGCTCGGCCGCACTGCAGCCGCCCGGCCGGATCAGGCGCCGCGCAGACGGCCGCCCGCCGACAGGAACACAATGCCAAGGGAGGCGAGCCCCACGCGCCGCCAGCCAGCAATCTCCCCCCGCTGCTGCTGCGCCGGGCGCGCGCTGGCGCCCCGCGCGCTATGGCGGTCGCGGCCCCTGCCCGCGCCCCCCGCTGCCGCGGGCGCGCCGCGCCGCGAACAATGCCACGACCAACCCCGCCGCGGCCGCGCCGCGCCGCGGCGCCGCCCGCCGCCGGCGCCGCTGCCGCCGCTGCTGCCGGTCCTGTCCCCCCTGGGGCGTCAGCTCAGTCCTTGAAGATCGCGACCTCCTGGATGCCGTTGACCTTCTTAATGTCACCCATGATCTGCGGCGCGCGCCGGGCCGGGCGGCGGCGGCGGCGGCGCGCGTGGGCCCCCGCCGCGCCTTCCGCGCGGCAGCGGCCCCGCCGCGCGCCGCGCCGCGCGCCCGCGGCCGCCCAGCCGGCGCACCTCTGCGGAGGGCTCGTCGTCGATGCCGATGGCCATGATCGCCTCCTCGTTGCGGCTGGTGCGGCAGACGGTCATGAAGCTGATGTTGACGCCGCCCTTGGCGAGGGCCATGCCCACGTTGCCGACGATGCCGGGCTGGTCGCGCTGGCGGCAGAGCAGCACGCTGCCCTGCATCGCGAGCTCGACGTCAAAGCCGCCGACCTTGGTGAGGTACGGCACGCCCGCCTTGACCGCGCCCTCGACGAAGATGCGCCCGCTCTTGTCGACCGCCGCGCTGAACGTCGCCTTGGACGTGCCGAGCGCGACGCTCAGCGACGACAGCACGTCGCTGCGCGGCGGGCGCGCGGGCGCGGGCGGCGCGGCGCGTCAGCAACCGACCCGCGGCGCGCGCGCGGGCGGGCCCGCGCCGCCCCGCCGCCGGGCGGCGCGCGGCGCGTGCGCGGGCGGCCCGCGCCGCGGCCGCGCCCCGCGACACGCGCCTGCCGTCGGTGCGGATGGTGACCTCGCTGATGCGCAGGCCGCGGTTCTTGGCGAGCAGGTCGGCGTTGACGAGGTTGACGTTGGCGGTCGTGGTCTGCTCGAGGATGCCCTTGATGACCATCGCGCGCAGCAGGCGCGTGTCGAGGTCGTCCCCGCGCGGGCTGCTGTACACGATGCTGATGTCGGTGAACCCGGCGTCAGACACGAGCGTCACGCCCGCCTGGCGGCAGCAGCACACGGAGCGGCACCACGCGGCGCAGCGGGCGGTCAATTGCCGCCCCGCCGGCCGAGTGCGCGGCGCCGCCGCAGCAGCACCCCTGGGCCTCGCCCCGCGGCGAGCTGCAGCGCCTTTGCTGCCGCCGGGCCGGTCACCTTGCCGAGGCCCTCCGCGAGGGCGACGTAGGGCGCGAGCTCCTTGAGCACCTCCGCCGACACGAGCGGCGCGTTGACGGCGGTCGTGGAGAGCTTGCCCGCGAGCGCGTCGATGACCGCCTCGGCAACCTCCGTCGACACGCCCTCCTGCGCCTCCGTCGTCGACGCGCCCAGGTGCGGCGTGCACACGACGTTGGGCCTGCGGCGGGCGGCGGCGCGCGGGCGGCGCGTGGTCGGCGCGGCGGCGCGCGGGCGGCGCGTGGTCGGCGCGGCGGCGCGCGGCGCGGCGGCGGCCCCCGGGCGCGCGGCGCGGCGGCTGCGCTGCCGCGGGTCCCCCGCGGCCGGCGCGCGCGGCGCGGGTCCGTCCCCCCCCCCCCCCCCCCCCCCGCACCGGCCGATGAGGGGGTGGCCCTCGAACTTGGGCGGCTCCTCCTCAAACACGTCGAGCGCGGCCGCGGCGACGATGCCGGCGTCGAGCGCGCGCGCGAGCGCGTCGTCGTCGATCACGCCGCCGCGCGCGACGTTCATGATGCGCGCGCCGCGCTTCATCTTGGCAAACGCGGCGTCGTTGAACATCTTCTTCGTCCCGGGCGTGAGCGGCATGTGGAGGCTGAAGAAGTCGCCCTGCGCGAGCGCGTCGTCGAGGCTGACCAGCGTCACGCCCACCGCGCGCGCCTTCTCCTCGCTCGCGTAGGGGTCGTAGGCGATGACCGTCATGCCAAGCCCGCGCGCGCGCCGCGCGACCTCGCCGCCGACCTGCGCGACGCGCGCGCGCGAGCGCACGCGGCGGGGGCGCGGCGCCGGGTGGCGCAGCGCCGGGCGGCGCGGCGCCGGGCGGCGCAGCGCCGGTGCGCGCCCCCGCCGCGCCTGCCGCTGCGCCTGCTGCACTTGCCGGCCCCGCCTGCCGCTGCGCCTGCTGTGCCTGCTGCCGGCCGCGCCCGCTGCCCGCTGCGCCCGCGCCAGCTGCTGCCGGCTGCTGCCACCCGCCCGCCGCCCGGCCCCGCCGCCCGCCGCTCGAGCGCGCGCCCGGCCGCCCGCGCGTGTGACCGCACCTTGCCGAAGCCCATGATCGCGAGCGTCTTGTCGACGAGGCTCACGCCCACGTACTTGTTGCGCTCCCACTTGCCCGCCTTCATGCTCGCGTCCGCCTGGCTCACGTTGCGCGAGAGCGAGCACATGAGCGCGATGCCGTGCTCCGCCGCGGCGACCGTGTTGGCGGTCGGCGCGTTCACGACCAGGCAGCCGTACTGCGGCGCGCGGCCGGCGGCGCCGGCGGCGGCGGCGCGGCGGCGTGAGGAGGCTGGCGCGCAGCCCGCTGCGCAGGCCCGCGGGCCGCGCCGCCGGCGCGCCCCTCTGCCCCGCCGCCGCACCTCAGTCGCGGCCGCGAGGTCCACGTTGTCCACGCCCACGCCGGCGCGGCCCACCACCTTGAGGCGGCCCTTGGAGGCCTCAAACACCTGGCGCGTGACCTGCGGGCGCGCGGGCGGCCGCCGGCGGGCAGCGCGCTGCTCGGCGCCGCCCGGCGTCGCCCGCGGCGGCGCCGCGCTGCCCGCAGCGCCACCTCCCGGCGCGCGGCACGGCGGCCGCCGCCACTCGCGCCCCCTGCCGGGCGCTCGCGGCGCACCTTGGTGGCGCTGCGCACGATGAGGGCCTCGGAGACGGCCACCTTGGCGTACAGCTCCTCCGGCGTCATGTTGTAGGCGCAGTCCACGTTGGCGTGCTGCTGCAGCATCTCCAGGCCTGCGCGCGGGCCGCGACGGGGCTCGCGCGCGCCCCCCGGAACGCCATGCCGGTCCCGCCGGCGCGCCGCCCCGCGGCGCCGCCCTGCCGCGTGGCGCCCTGCGGCGCCGCGATCCGGGGACCCACCCGCGCCACCGAGCTTCTCCGCCACCAGCACGGTCGGCCGGCCATCGCCGCCCGCCGCTGCGGCGCGGCAGCAGGCGGTGCTGCATCGTGAGGCGTGGACGGCGGCCGGGGCGCCGCGCGCGCCCCGCGCGCCGGCCACACTCACCTGCCGCGCTGGCCATGGTGCTCAGCGGCCTGCGCGCCTGCCTGAGGGCCGGGGCGTGCGCCTGCGGGGGCGCGCGCGGCCGGCGAGGTCAGGGGCGCCCTGGATCGGGCCTCCCGAATGCAGCCGGCGCCCTGGGAGGGACCGGACCTGGTGTGCGCGCGTGTGGGAGCGAGACGGCGCGGCGGCGCAGCGCATTCGCGCGGGCAGCAGCACGAGCGTGATGGGCGGAGGGCTGCTCTGCACGCGGAGGGCTGCGAAGAGGCGGCGGCGGTGGCGCAAACACTGGGCGCGAGATCGGCGGGACGCGGGCCGGGATCGCGGGGAGGCAGGGCGCATGCGGCAAAAATACCACGCCGGTGCCGCGTGCACGACAGCGTGCCCGCCCTCTCGCCCGCCAGCCCCCGCCGCACGCCCCAGCTCAAGCGGCGAGCTCGGCGCAGCGCTGAGACGACGGCGCTGGCGCGCACGCCCCAGCGAGAGCCCGCCGCCGCCAGCTGGCCGGCAGCGCTCAGGGCTGCTGCCGCTGGGCGGCCGGCGGCGCCGCGGCGGCCGCTGCCGCGCGCCGCGCCGCCCAGGAGCTCCTGTAGACCACGCCCTGCGCTCAGGGCTGCTGCCGCTGGGCGGCCGGCGGCGCCGCGGCGGCCGCTGCCGCGCGCCGCGCCGCCCAGGAGCTCCTGTAGACCACGCCCTGCGCTCAGGGCTGCTGCCGCTGGGCGGCCGGCGGCGCCGCGGCGGCCGCTGCCGCGCGCCGCGCCGCCCAGGAGCTCCTGTAGACCACGCCCTGCACCGCGCCGTCGTCGGTGCTGAACTGCGCGGCCGGCAGCGGCGGCGCGGGCACGCCGCCCGTGCCAGGCAGCACGCCGATGCCAGGCTTGCCGCCGACCTTGCCCGGCTTGGCGGCGCCGCCCGGCGCCGCGGCCGGCTTGGCCGCCTTGCGCGCCAGGGCGGCGGCGCGCTTGGCCTCCTCCACGCGGTGCTGCGCGCGGGCGCGGCGCGGGCGGCGCGGCGTGCTCAGCGGCGCTGGCGCCACGCGGCGGCGCGCCGGCCAGCCGGTCGCGCGCGCGCGGCGCGCGCACGTTTTCGAGCGCCACAACCGCCAGCAGCCCCTCGTGGTCGTACTGCGGCGCCGCGCCGAGCGTGGCGCGGCGGCGCTTGTCCTCCGCCGTCACGGCGGGCTGCGGCTGCGGCTGCGCCTGCGCCTGCGGCTGCGCCTGCTGCTGGTGCGGCTGCGGCTGCGGCCCCACCGCCGACTGCGCCTGCGCCTGGTAGTGCTGCGGCAGCTGCGGCCCCGCGACGGCCGCCGCGGGCTGCTCCCCCTGCTGCGCCGCCCGCGGCTGCGGCCCCGCGACCGCCGCCGCGGGCTGCTGCTGCTGCGCCGCCGCCGCCTGCTGCGGGGCCGCCTCTGCCGGCTGCGCCGCCCCTCCGCCGACCGCGCTGTACTGCCCCGTCGCGGCGTCGTGGCGGTACCAGCAGCCCGTGGAGTGGTGGTAGTAGAGCTGGCTCGCTGTGTCGTAGTGGTACCCGCTGCGCGCGTCATACCAGTAGCCGCTGCCCGCCTGGTACTCAAAGCCAGACGCCGTCATCGCCGCGATCGTCGCGGCGTCCACGCCCGCCGCAGCGGCCGCGGCCGCACCGCCGCCGCCGCCGCCGACGCCGGCGGCGGCGGCGCCGGCAGCGGGCTGCTGCGCGGGCTGCTGCTGCGCGGGCGCGTCGTCGCGGCCGCCCTCCAGGGCGGCCGGGTCAAACTCCTTGGGCTTCCACGCCGCCGCCGCGGGCGCGGGCGCGGGCGGCTCGGGCCACGCGCCCGCGCCGCCGGGCGCCGCCGCCGCCGCGGCGAGCACCTCGTTGTGCGGCTTGGCGTAGCACGTGCGCAGCGGGCGCGCCGCGCCGGGCAGCGTCGCGCCCTGCGCGCCCGCGAGCAGCGCCGCCGCCGCGGAGACGCTGGGCAGCGTGACAAAGGCAAAGCCGCGGGGCATGCCGGTGAACTTGTCGTGGATGACCGCGAGCTCCACGATGGTCGGCGTGATCGACGCACAAAAGGTGTACAACGCCTCCTCGCTGCGGCCGCACGCGGCGCGGCGGCGGTGCGGCGTGGGCGCGGTGCGGCGTCGGCGCGGCATGGGCGCGGCGGCGGCGGCGCGGCATGGGCGCGGAGTGGGCACACGGGTGCGGCGGCACGCAGGGCGCGGGGTGCCGTGCCTGGTGTCGGCGCCGAGGCCCGAGATCTTGACCACGGTCGAGGGCACGTTGGCCTCTGACGTCACGCGCCGCGGGTTGGCGGGCCGCGCCGTGGAGCAGTGATAGCACTCCAGCCGCCTGCGCGTGCGTGTGTGCGTGCATGGGTGTGTGGGTGTGTGTGCGTGTGTGCGTGTGTGTGTGTGTGGGGGGGGGGGTCCAGCCGCGCGACGGCGCGCGGCGGCGCACCGCGCAAAGTTGACGGCGCTGCACATGTCGCAGACCCAGTCCAGCTGCAGCGGTTGGACCTCGCCGCCGCCGCGGCCCGCCGCGGTGCCGCCGATGCTGTAGTCCAGCGTGACCGGCTGCCCCCGCACCGACAGCGACCAGCGCTGCTCCGACGCCATCAGCCGCACGGCGTCGTCCGTGGTCGCGAGGTCCTGCGCGGCGCGGCGCGGCGCGGCGCGGCGCGGCGCGGCGCGGCGCGGCGCGGCGCGGCGCGGCGCCGGTGGGGGCGGGGCGGCGGGCGCGGCGCGGCGCGGGCGGGCGGCCCCGCGCGCCGCTGCCGCCGCCGCCGCCGCAGCGGCTCACCACAAACGCGAGGCCCCGCCCGCGCCCGGTGCTGTGGTCGCGCAGCACGCGCACGGCTACGACTGGGAACGCATGCCCCAGGCCCTCTGCGCGGCGGCGGCGGCGGCGGCGGCGGCAGGGAGAGCCGGGCGGCCGTCGGCGCCCGGCGCGGGGGCGGCGGCCAGCGCGCCCGCGGCCGGCGGCGCGCGCGGGGCAGCGCCCCGCCCACCCTGGAACGCTGCCTGCAGGTCGGCCTCCTCCGCGTCCTCAGGCAGGCCCTTGACAAAGAGCGTGGGGCAGGGCTCGCGCGCCGGGAGCCGGCGCTGCTGCCGCCAGTCGCCGCGCTCCATGTCCTCCACGCCGGCGTCCCAGTCGCACTCGCCGTCGCTGCCGCGGCTGCGGCTGCGACAGCCGCCGCCGCGCGCATTGCCTGCGGGCCGCGCGCGGCGGGCGCTCAGGCGGGCTGCGCCGCGTGCGCCGGGGCGTGCGCGCGCGCCCCAGCGCCGGCCGCCCGCACCGTCGTCGCCCCAGCGCGCGTCGTCGCCGGCGCGGCCGCCCCTCCAGGTGCCTGCCGGGCGTCGTGCGCGTTGCACGGGCGGGCGCCGCGTGAACGGGCCGCGCGGCGCGCCCTGGGCTCACGCGCCGCGTCGCGGCGCGGCGCGTTACCCTGCTCCCTGTCGTCGCGCCGCCGCCGCCGGTCGCGCGGCGAGCGCTCGCGGCTGCGGCTGCGGCTGCGGCTGCGGCTGCGGCTCCTGCTGCGGCTCCTGCTGCTGCGGCGCCGCGCGCGGCCGCGGCCGCGGCTGCGCGACCGGCTCGAGCTGCGGTCCCTGCGGGCCGGCAGCAGCAGCGCCGGCCGGCGGCAGCGGCGGCGGCGGTGGGCGCCGGCTGGCAGCGCCGCCGCGGCGCCGCAGCGCGCCCGGCTGCGCCGAACGCCCTGCCCGCGCAAGCCGTCGCCGCCCACCTGCGCCGGCGCCGGCGCGAGCGGCTGCGGCTGCGCGAGCGGCTGGCGCTGCGGGAGCGCCGGCCTTCCCACCGGCCCTCCTCCCCGCCGCGGCCGGCGTCCTCCCGGCCCATGGCCGCCCGGGGCGGGCTGGGGCCGCGCCGGCCTGCCACGCCGCAGAGCTAGCTGCAGCGGCGGCGCCCGCGCGGCGCGGCGTTCGATCGCGGCCGGGCGGGCCGATCGCGCGCCCGCTCCGCCGAGGCGACGGCCGCGCGTCTTTGGCGGAGGCCGGGCGGCCCGAGCAAGCGGGCGGGTCGAAGTTGCGCGGTTTGCACGCCCCGCAGGCCCCGCTCGCTGGGAGCTCGCCCGCGCGCCTCACCCGCACTCCCGGCGCGCCGAGCCGCGGCCGACTCCGAGCGACACGGCAGCACGCCGCGCGCGCGACCTCGCCGCTCGCGCCCGCCCGGTCAGCACACGCCCCCCAATTGCCTGGCCGCAGCGGCCTCGCTGTCCCGCCATGCTTGTGTCCGCGAGCCGCGGCGCCGGCGCGCGCTGCCGCGCGGGCCCGGCCGGCCTCCGCGACAGCCGGCTGTCGTGCGGGCCGCGCGCGCCCCGGCGGTCGCGCACCGGTGCGGCGGGCGGGGCTTCCGTTGCGCCGGGCGCGCGGCCGGGCTTGGGGGCGCGCCGGGGGCGCCGGGGGCGGGCCTGATGCCACGCCCGCCTCGCAGGCCCCCTCTGCCGCGCCGAGCCGACCGCGAGCAGCGATCTGGAGCTGTGGGAGCTGCACGAGGAGCTGCTGCGTGAGGTGGGGCGCCGCCCGGGGCGCGGCGGGGCCTGGGCGCGGCGCGCCAGGCTGGCTAGGAGGCGCGCTGGCCTGGCGCTGCTGCCGCCCCTCGCGCCCGCCCCGCGGCCTCCGCGCCGCCCGCGGCCGGCGCACGCCCCGACCGCCGCGCCCGCCCGCCCAACGCGCCAGATTGAGGAGCGCAAGCAGCAGCAGGCGCGCCTGCTGGACCAGCTGAACAGCATCGAGGTCCCCGGCGCGCAGCAGGGCGCCAACGGGCCCTCCCGCACGGTGAGCGGGCGCCCAGCCGCGATCGCGCAGCGTGCGCGCCTGCGCGGCGCCAGCGGCGCGCGGCCGCGAGCGCGCGCGGCCGACCGCCGCCGCCGCAGCAGCTGCGCGCGCGCCGCCGCCGACCGCCGCGGCAGCGGCGCGTCAGCGCGCCGCTCCCCCGCCGGGCGGCGGCGCCGCGATCAGCGTGCGGCGCCCCGGCCCACGCGCGCCGCGCGCGCATGCGTGACCGCCGCCCGCAGGCCACCATGGCGCCGCCGGCCGCGCGCGCGCCGCCGCCGCCGCCGGCGCCGGCGGCGCCGAGCGCGCCCGCGGGCGGCATGCTGCGGCCGCCGCCGCCGCCGGCGCAGAAGGCGCTGGAGCGGATGCGCCCCGTGGCGCAGCCCGCGCCCGAGGCGCGGCCGCCCGCGTTTGCGCAGCAGGTGCTCGCGCCGGTGCGGCAGCAGCAGCTCATGACGCCGCCGCCGGCGGCGCCCGCGGCGCGGCCGGCGCCGGCGGTGGAGGTGCTCGCCGAGCCCGAGGCGCCGCCCGAGGACGCGCCGCCCGCGGAGCCGCCGCTGGCGGGGGAGAACGTGATGAACATCGTCATGGTCGGCGCCGAGTGCGCGCCGTGGAGCAAGACGGGCGGCCTCGGCGACGTCATGGGTGCGCTGCCAAAGGCGTTTGCGCGGCGGGGGCACCGCGTCATGGTCGTCGCGCCGCGGTACGAGAACTACGACAACGCGTGGGAGACGGGCATCCGCCGCATCTTCCGCGTCATGAACCAGGACGTCGAGGTGCGCGGCACACCGCGCGGGAGCCGTGCGGGCGCGGCACGCGCGGCGCCGGCCGGCCGGCCGGCCGGCGCGCGCGTGCAGTCGCCGCTGCTGCCGCCGACCCCCGCGGCTGCGCGCGCGCGCGCCGCGTGCTCCCGCCAGGTGGGCTACTTTCACGCGTTCATCGACGGCGTGGACTTTGTGTTCGTGGACCACCCGAGCTTCCACTTCCGCGCCAAGGACATCTACGGCGGCGAGCGCCAGGAGATCCAGTTCCGCTGCGCGCTGCTCTGCAAGGCGGCGCTGGAGAGCGTGTGGCACGTCCCCTGCGGCGGCATCGCGTACGGCGACAACAACACCGTCTTCATCGCCAACGACTGGCACACCGCGCTGCTGCCCGTCTACCTCCAGGTGCGCCCCGGCGCGCCGCGGCGGCGGCCTCGGGCGCGCTCGTGCCCCGGGCTGCCGCGGCGGCGCGCTCATGGCGCTCACCGCCCGCCCGCCGCACCTGCCCGCCCGCCGTCCGGCCGCCCGCCCCCGCGCCGCCCCGCCTCTCTGCCTCAGGCGCACTACCGCGACTACGAGCAGATGAAGTTCAGCCGCGCCGTGTTTGTCATCCACAACATGGCCCACCAGGGCCGCGGGCCCTTTGTGGAGACGGAGGTGCTCGAGCTGCCCGAGAAGTACCGCGAGGTGCGGCCCGCGCCGCGCCGCGCCGCGCCGGCCGTCTCCGCTGGCTGGCTGCCCGCGGTCCGCGCGCCGCGCGCGCCCCGCTCGCTCTCTCTCCCTCCCTCTCTCTCTCGCCGCGGCCCACCGCGCCGCCGCCTGCCCGACACACCCCGCGCCGCGCCGCGCTGCTGCTGCCCCGCTGCCGGTCAGGTGTTCCGGCTGTACGACCCCATCGGCGGTGAGCACATGAACATCATGAAGGCGGGGCTGCAGTTCAGCCACCGCATCGTCGCGGTCAGCGACGGCTACGCGTGGGAGTGCCAGACGCAGGAGGGCGGGTGGGGCCTCGACGCGATCATCCGCGAGAACAACTGGAAGCTGCGCGGCATCGTCAACGGCATCGACTACGCGGTGCGGCGCCGCGCCGCGACGCGCGCACGCGCCCGCGCGGCAGGCGCCCGCGCGGCGGCGCGGCTGCGACGCGCGGCACGGTGGCGCGGCTGCGACGCGCGGCACAGCGTGCGGCGGCGACGCTCAAGCGCTGCCCGCGCGCCGCCGCCGCCGTCGCGGGCGCAGGAGTGGAGCCCCACGTGCGACCCGCACCTGGAGACGGACGGCTACGTCAACTACGACATCGACACCCTCGAGGAGGGCAAGAAGAAGTGCAAGGCGCGCCGCGCCGCGCCGCGCCGCCGCGCAGCGCGCCTCACCCCTGGCGCGCGCGCGGGCACCGGCAGCGTGCCCGCGCCCGTGCGCCCACGCCCGCCCGCCCGCCCGCCCCGTCCCCTGTGCGCGCGTCGCGTCGCGCCGCGCGTCGCAGATGGCGCTGCAGAAGGAGCTGGGCCTGCCGGTCGACCCCGACATCCCCCTGTTTGGCTTCATCGGCCGCCTCGACTACCAGAAGGGCGTCGACCTCATTCGCGACAGCCACGGCTGGCTCATGGGCCAGGGCGTGCAGCTCGTCATGCTCGGCAGCGGGCGGCAGGACCTCGAGAACGACCTGCGCAGCATGGAGGCGGGGCACAAGGCGCAGACGCGCTGCTGGGTCGGGTTCAGCGTCAAGATGGCCCACCGCATCACCGCGGGCTGCGACATGCTGCTCATGCCCAGCAGGCGCGCCGCACGCGCACACGCGCGCACGCGCACGCGCCAGCTCGCGAGCGCCCCCTGCCAGCCGCGCGCCGCCGGCGGCGCGGCGCGCCGCGCGCCCCTGAGCGCCGCGCCCGCGCCGGCCGTGCGTGCGCGCGCAGGTTTGAGCCGTGCGGGCTCAACCAGCTGTACGCGATGGCGTACGGCACGGTGCCGATCGTGCACGCGGTCGGGGGGCTGCGCGACACGGTCAAGCCGTTCAACCCGTTTGAGAGCAGCGGCACGGGGTGGACGTTTGAGCGCGCCGACGCGGAGCAGATGCGCGGCGCGTGCACCAACGCGCTCGAGACGTACCGCAACTACCGCGACTCGTTCGTCGCGCTGCAGCGGCGCGGCATGGGCCAGGACCTGTCCTGGGACCACGCGGCGGAGGTGTACGAGGAGGTGCTGGTCGCGGCCAAGTTCCAGTGGTGAGCGCCCCACGCGCGGCGCGCCGCGCGCGCCCGGCGCCGAGAGACGCCCGAGCGGCACGCGCGAGAGCGAGGGAGCGCGAGAGAGCGAGCGCGAGAGAGCGAGAGGCGCCCTGCGGGCTCGTCCTAGGCGACCGGCGCGGCGGCAGGGCCGGCGGCTGCGGCGGCAGCGGCGCGGCGCCAGCCAGGCAGAGGCCAGCGGATGGCAGGCGGCAGAGGCAGGCGACAGAGACAGGCGGCAGAGACAGGCGGCAGAGGCAGGCGGCAGGCGGCAGAGGCGAGCGGCAGGCGGCCAGGCGGCGGGCCAGCAGCGCGCGCTGCAGCGCCAGGCGCGCAGCGCTGCCCCATAGGACGGGCAGCGCGCGCGCGTGGCGCGGCGGCGGCGCCCGTCTGCCCGCGCCGGCGGGGAGCGTCACGCCGCGCTGCGCCTCCTGCCGCCTCTCCCTGGCACCGGCCAGGGACTGAGGTCATAGGCAGTCACGAGAAGAAGACACGCACCACCAGCACATCGCAACAAGCGCCGCGCGCGTGGGGCGGCGGCGGGGCCGCGTGCAGGCCCGTGGTTTTGTCCAGCGCGGAGCGGCGAGCGCGGCGCGCCCCGCGCGGCGCCAGGCCCCGGGGCGCGCCGCGGCCGGGCAGGGGGCGGGCGGCTGCGTGCGCCTTGGCACGGGCGCGCCTCGCCGGGAGCATGGGCGGCTGTCGCCGGGCCCGCGAGGCCCGGCGGGCGTCGACGGTTTTGGCTCGAGCAGCAAGGGCGAGGGCGAGGCCGCGGCGCACGCCCGGCCTGGGACGGCGGCGGCGGGCGGGCCGCGGGCGCCACGGCGCGGCGGAGGCGGCGCGGCCACGGGCCGCCGCGATTGCTGTTTCCTGTGAGGCCGCGCATTTTGAACGCGGCCACGCGCGATGTACATCAGACCGGCTCCCCCGGGCGCGCGCGGCGGCGCCAGCACTTGTACAGCGGGCGTGTGTGCACCCCACGGTTGGCGCGCATCTCTCTCTTGGCGCTCACAATCAAACTCCCGCGCGCCGCGCTCGCCCGCGTGTGTGTTGTGTTGTGTCGTCGCGAGCGAGCGAGCGACGGCGCGGCGGCGCGCGCCGCACTTGAATGGTAACGGCGGCGGCGGCGGCGGCAAGGCATTTACCTCACGCGGAAGCGAAGCGTTTCAGCGCCGCATAAAACTCGCGCAGCGCCTCCTCCAGCGCGGGCTTGAGCCCGCGCGCCGCCGCGAGCGCGGCCGCGTCAGCTGCGGCGTCGCCGCTCGGCGCGTCGAGCTTCACGTCCTCCAGCAGCAGGTCGCCGTCGAGCTCGTCCGGCGACGCGACCGGGAGGCGCAGCGTGCCGCTGGCGCTGCCGGGCTCGGCGCCGCCGCCGCAGGCCCAGGCCAGCTCGATGTTGAAGTCAAACCCGCAGCGCGGCGTGCCGCGCACAAACCACACATGGGCGTCGCCAGTGACGCTCGAGACGCGCGTGACGCGCGCGCCGCCCGCGCCCACGCCCAGCAGCGCCTGCTGCAGCTGCTGCTTCGCCGGCTCCGTGATGCTGCGCTCCTCAAACGTGCCCGCCGCGTTCCAACTCGACGCCCGGACGCCGCCCGGCTCGCCGCCCGGGGGCTGCTGCTGCTGCATCGCCGCCGCCTCGCCCGCCGACAGCTTCCTCGGCACAACGTCCGGCGCGTTGGCTGGCCGGTCAGTGCTCGCCCAGGAGCTGTAGCTCAGGTCGCCCTGGGCGGGCAGCGGGGCAGCAGGTCAAGGCGCTGCTCGTGTGCGGCCGCGACCGCTGCAGGGCGTGGCGCAGGCACGTCGCCGCGCTTGGTGGCGCCGCTCCACCCTCCGCGCACGCCAGCGCCGCCGTCTGCTGCGCCGCCGCCGACCGGCGACCCACCTTGGCGCGCGCCTGCTCCTCTAGCTTGTTGGAGGGAGGTGGCCGCTGGGCGTCGGACGACATTGGTCGGGCGGCGGCGGCGGCGCGCTGATGGGCGCTGCTCTCGGCGCGGCGGCAGGCTGGCGGGCGGCTGGCGGGGTCCCGGAGCGCTGGGAGGCGGCGAAGGATCAGCGGCAGGAGAGAGGAAGTGAGTGCCGCGCCGCGATCGCCACGAAAAGGGCGGCGGCGCGCCGCGCGCAGAACTCTCCTGAATCGCGCCGCCTGCGAACAACGAGGCGCGCCACTGCGTCGCCCCAGTCGGCTTCCGCGCGATCGTCTGCGGTCCGTGCGCCGCCGCCACAGCCTGCCGGTCTGCCGTCGCCGCGGGCGCGCCGCTCCGCCGCTGGCAGCAGCGCGATGCCCGGCCACGCGCACGACGGCGCCGGCTGCGACGGGCACCGCCATGGTCCCGACCACGAAGACGAGGAGGAGCAGGAGGCGCAGGCGCTGGGCAAGTGCGTGCGCGCGCGGGGCGGCCGGGCCGCGCCGCCGCGCGTGCCGCCGCTGCAGGGCGCCCGCACCACGCGCCGCGCCCGCGCCGCCGCAGGATCGTGTTTGCGTTCCGCCAGTACGCGGTCTGCATGGAGGCGGAGGTCGCCCGCTGGGAGCACAACTACGCGGCGCTGCCGCCACGGCACCGCATGCTGCTCGGCCACCTCCCCGCCCGCGCCGCGGCCGCGCGGCGCGCGGCGGCGCAGAACCAGTTTTTCATTAAGGCCCTGCTCATGGCCTTTGCGGGGGACGACGGCGACGACGGCGAGCCCCCGCAGGGCGACGAGCCGGGCGGCGGCGACGGCGGGCGCGGCGTGCCGGGCGACCTCGCGGCGCGCGCGGCCGCGGCGGCCGACGCGCTCGCGGCCGCGGGCGCTGTGTGCCCGCCGGGCGACGCGGAGAAGGTGCGCTACGTGCTGAAGAACCTGGTGCGCGACTGGAGCGCCGAGGGCGCGCTGGAGCGGGAGCAGAGCTACGGCCGCGTCGTCGCGGAGCTGCGGGCCCGCTTCGCCGACTGGTCCGGCCCGCGCCCGCCGCGCGTGCTGCTCCCCGGCGCGGGCCTCGCGCGGCTGTGCGTGGAGGTCGCGGCCGCGGGGTTTGAGGCGCAGGGCAACGAGTTCAGCTATTTCATGCTCCTCACCGCGGTGAGGCGGGGCCGCCGCGGGGAGGGGCGGGGAGAGGGGCGGGGGGCCGCCGCGGGGCCGCCGCGGGGAGGGGCGGCGCGGGCGCTGCGCGGCGGCGGGGGCGGGGCGGGGGCGGGGGCGGGCTCCGCGCGGTGGGGCCGGCGCGCGGCCACGCGCGCCGCGCCGGCGCGCCGCAGGCGTTCATGCTCAACCACACGGCGTGCGCGGGGCAGTGGACGGTGCACCCGTGGGCGCACGTGACGGTCAACAACGTGACGTCCGACGACCAGCTGCGCGGCGTGTGCGTGCCCGACGTGCTGCCGCCCTCGCTCGTGCCGCCGGGCATGCTGTCCATGTGCGCGGGCGACTTTGCCGAGGTCTACGCGCGCCCCGAGATGGCCGGCGCCTTTGACGCGGTCGTGACCTGCTTCTTCATCGACACCGCCCACAACGTGCTCGACTACCTGGAGACCATCCACCACGTGCTGCGCCCCGGCGGCGTGTGGCTGCACCTCGGCCCGCTGCTCTGGCACTGGGCCGACAGCTGGCGCGAGCTCAGCGTCGAGCTCTGCCTCGCCGACGTGCAGGCCGCGGCGGAGCTCATGGGTTTCCGCCTGCTGCGCCACGAGTTTGTGGACGCCGCGTACATGGGTGCGCGCCGCCGCGCCGCGCAGCGCCGCGCCGCGCACCGCACTGCCGCGCACCGCCGCGCACCGCCGCGCACCGCCGCGCCGCGCACCGCACCGCCGCGCCAGGGCGAGGCGGGCGCGCAGGCCTCCCTCGTGCCCACGCGCCCCGACCCGCCGCTGCCGCGCCGGCCGCGCGCAGCCAACGTGCGGTCGATGTACAAGACTGTTTACCAGGCGGCGTTCTGGACGATGCAGCGCACCGAGGCGGCGCTGCCGCAGGACCTCAACGAGCTGGTGCAGCTGCTCGCGGTCAGCAAGCAGCAGCAGCAGCAGGCCGCGGCGGCGGCGGCGGCGGCTGCGCAGCAGCAGGTCGAGCAGCAGCAGCAGCAGCAGCAACAGCAGCAGCAGCAGCAGCAGCAGCAGGCGGGGGAGCAGACGGGGCCGCAGCAGCAGCAGCAGCAGCAGCAGCAGCAGCAGCAGCAGCATGAAGCACAAGCACCTCCGCCAGCGGAGGACCCCAGCCCACGGCAGTAATTGCCGCTTGCGCGCCCGGCGCGGGCCGCTTGCTGCGTGCGGTGCCGCGGCGGTGGGAGCCCCGGGGCGCCGCCTGGCGGGCGGGGCGAGCGCGGGCGGCGCGGCGCAGCGGCGGCGCTGCTTTGAACTGCGGCCGGCCCGGCGCGGCGCCGGCGCGAGCTGCGCGCGTGGGCCGGTGGGCGGTGGCGGCCAGGTGGCCCGCAGGACGGCAAACGTGCATGCGAGAGAGACCGCGGGGTTTGGCCGCCGCTGCGCCCCGCACGACGCCTGCCGCCGCCAGCGGCCGCTTGCGCGGCCGACGCAGCCGGCACCGCGCCGCGCCGCGCCGAGCGCCGCCACGCGCGCCGCCGCCATAGGCCCCGGCGAGGGCGTGCCGGCTGCTCGGCCGCCCACCCGCTGACCGCCCGGGCCCCGCGCGCGGGCGAGGCGTGCGCCGCCTACGGCGAGCGAGGATGCGTGCCGCATGCCGGGACTGCCGGCGGCGCGGGCGGCCCCCTGCGGGCACGGCGCGGCGCTGGGGCGCATGAAACCGGCGTTCTCAGCCCACCGCGCGCGCACGAGCGGCTGGCGTGCGAGTGGTAGGGTGGTAGCTGCGCCTTTGCGACGCGCACGCGCCCCAGCGCGGGCGTCCAGCGCTGTGCCGCGGCCCGGCGCCCGCCACTGCGCACGCCCGTCACGCGCTCACCCCGCACGCCCCAGCCCACGAAGACGCGCGCACCGCGCCAACGCTCGCGCTCGCTCGCCGGCGATCCCTGCTCCGGCTCCGCGCGCGCAGCGACCCCCGCCACGCTCGACAGGACGCGTTAGGGCGAGCATGCCGCTGAGCAGCCTGGTGCGGAAGCTCAGCGCCAAGGACGGCGGCCGGGGGACCGCCGGCATCGGCGAGACCCGCAGCGGCGAGGTGCGGGCCGCTGGCGCGACGCGGCACAGCGCAAAGGGTGCACAAATGCTTGATCGCGCTCCCGCGCGCTCGCGGGCGGCTGCGGCGGGCCGGCGCGGCCGGGGCAGCCGGTTGGAGGTCTGCGCACGCGCGCCCCGCGGGCCGGCTGACGGGGGCGCCGCCCCGCTCGCAGGTGAGCATGGAGGTCGAGGCCGTCGACTGCTGCATCGCCGAGGTGCTGCCCAGCGCCACCGGCCGCCGCTCGCCGTGCGGCAGCGCCGGCGCCCGCTCGAGCTGCAGCGCGGCGAGCGCCGAGTTCGGCATGCACGCAGGTGCGGCGAGGGCGACCGGGGGCGCGCGTGGCTGCGGGCGGCCTGCCAGGCCCTGCCCCGCGACCTGACCGCCGCCCCCGCCCCGCCCGCCGACCAGGGACCAGCGCGCCCGCCGACCGCGCGCAGCAGCTGGGCCGCGCCGCCGGCCACGTTGCCGGCTCGCTGCCCAGCAGCTCCGCGATGGCGGCCGCGCAGCCCGCGACGGCGCGCGTGCTGCGCGCGCGCGGCAAGGCCGCGCTGCGCGGCCAGGCCGGCCTGGACGGCGCGGCGCCCGCCGCGCTGGGCGTGAGCGCCGGCAGCAGCAGCATGGGCCTGATGGTGCTGGAGCCCCAGCCGCAGCAGCAGGCGGTGCAGCCCGTGCCCGCCTGGCCCGCCGCAGGCAGCAGCGGCCGCCTGGAGGCGCCGGGCGCGCAGCACATCCCGGCGCCGCCGTCGTACCAGCGCTCGGCCACGTGCCCCGTGTCGCTCTGGGTCGCGACTGGCAGCGTGACGGCGCCGTCGCAGCCGCTGCTCTCGCGCCGCGCATCGGGCGCGTCGGGGGCAGCGGCGGCGGCCGCCGCCGCCGCCGCGGCGGGGCTCGTGCTCGTCGACGACTGCGACGGCGTGCCGCTCGCCAGCCCGCGCTCGGGCGGCGCGGCGGCCGCGTCAGAGCACTGCGACTGGGAGGACGGCGTGGTCGCAGGCTGGCTGCAGGACATCGACCCCGCGGAGCTGATGCACGACGACGGTGTGCAGCCGCTGGCGCGGGCTGAGGCCGCGCCGCGCGGCCGCGCGCCCGAGCGCTCTGGCTCGTCGGCCAGCGCGCGCATGGCCAGCCCGCCGCGGCGGCCGGCGGCGGCCGGGCGGTGCGAGGAGCCGGGGTGCGACTGGGAGGACGGCGTTATCGCGGGCTGGCTCGGGGACATCGACCCCGCGGAGCTGATGCACGACGACGACGCGCAGCCGCTGGCGCCGGCCGAGGCCGCTCCGCGGGGCCGCGCGCCTGAGCGCACCGTCTCGACGGCCAGCGCGCGCATGGCCAGCCCGCCGCGGCGGCCGGCGGCGGCCGGGCGGTGCCAGGAGCCGGGGTGCGACTGGGAGGACGGCGTTATCGCGGGCTGGCTCGGGGACATCGACCCGGCGGAGCTGATGCACGACGACGGCGACGACGACGACGGCGACGACGCCGCGCAGCCGCTGCCGCTGGCCAAGGGCGCGACGCGCGGCCGCGCGCCGGAGCGCACCGTCTCGTCGGCCAGCACCCGCATGTCCGCGGAGATGGTCTTCTCGAGCTCCCTCTACGCGTGAGCGAGGCGCCTGCCTGTCCATGCATGCGGAGCGCACGTGTTGCGTTCGTTTGAAAAGCGTCGAGAATACAACAACGCGGAACTCCACTCCACGAGCCGACGACCCGGCCGCGCGGCGGGCGGGAGCGCCAGCTGAAATGCTTCGGGCTCCTGCGCACCTGGTGTGGCGCCGACCAGCGCGCTGTGTGTACGTATCCCCTTGGTCCCGCGGCGCCGCCGCAGTGTGTACATGTTGTTGGAGCCCCCTGTACCCCAAACTCTCCTCCTGGCCGGCCCTTAGTAGCCTCACGCTCCCCTTTCTGTCTTGTCTGAACTCGCATCATGGCAGCGGTGGTGGTGGTCGTGGTTGGGGAGCGCGCGGAGTGTAGCGGTCGCAGCAGCGCGGCGGCAGAGAAAGCGCGCGCGCCCCGCAAGAAGGGAGAAGGAGACGTGTGCGCCCATATCTTTAGGCCGCCGTATCGAGTATCGAGTCGTCGGAGCCGCCCGTTTTGGTTTGCGGTGGGCGGCGGCAGCGCGGCTGCTGCCAGGCAGCAACTCTTACTCGGTGACGTGAGCCCTGATCGGTGCGAGAGCGAGGCTCACTGAGCGCGTGCAAGCGTGTAACACAGGCTCACCGCAGAAGGGGCGTGCGCAGTGGCGGGCGCCGGGCCGCGGCACAGCGCTGGACGCCCGCGCTGGGGCGCGTGCGCGTCGCAAAGGCGCAGCTACCACCCTACCACTCGCACGCCAGCCGCTCGTGCGCGCGCGGTGGGCTGAGAACGCCGGTTTCATGCGCCCCAGCGCCGCGCCGTGCCCGCAGGGGGCCGCCCGCGCCGCCGGCAGTCCCGGCATGCGGCACGCATCCTCGCTCGCCGTAGGCGGCGCACGCCTCGCCCGCGCGCGGGGCCCGGGCGGTCAGCGGGTGGGCGGCCGAGCAGCCGGCACGCCCTCGCCGGGGCCTATGGCGGCGGCGCGCGTGGCGGCGCTCGGCGCGGCGCGGCGCGGTGCCGGCTGCGTCGGCCGCGCAAGCGGCCGACTGGCGGCGGCAGGCGTCGTGCGGGGACTGGCGGCGGCAGGCGTCGTGCGGGGCGCAGCGGCGGCCAAACCCCGCGGTCTCTCTCGCGTGCACGTTTGCCGTCCTGCGGGCCACCTGGCCGCCACCGCCCACCGGCCCACGCGCGCAGCTCGCGCCGGCGCCGCGCCGGGCCGGCCGCAGTTCAAAGCAGCGCCGCCGCTGCAGCGCTGCAACTGCGCTTCCCCGCCCGCCAGGCGGCGCCCCGGAGCTCCCACCGCCGCGGCACCTCGCGACTGCGCATCTTTGTGGCTCGGCTCGCTGTGCGGGCGGCGCGTGGCCTCGCAGCAGGCCGCCTGATTGCGGCGGGCGCTGCTCGTCGCGCCGCCGCCATGAACGGCTGTTCGCGGCGCTGCGGCGCGGTCCTGGCGCTTATCGTGGCTGTGGCAGCTTGTGGGCCGATGCCAGCGGCAGGGCAGTGCGAGAGCATCAGCCTCGAGCTGCCCGCCGACTCGCCGCTCAAGTGCGGCCACGTCTGCGGCGCCGTGCGCGGGTGGCGGGCGCTTCCCGCGCTCTGGGCGCCGCTGGAGGTGCTGTTCAACTGCTCAACCAGCTCCGTGAGCGATCCGCGCCGCGGCGGGCGCGGGCCGGGGCCGCTGCCTCCGCGGCGAGCGGGCAGCGCAGCGCAGCGCGGCGGGGCCCAGACCCGCGCTCCGCGCCTCGCGCGCGCCGCAGTACACGGTGCTCTCTGCGCGCAGCATGGACGCGCTGACCACGCCCGGCGCAGCGACGCCCGTCAAGTGGTGCGGCTGGGCCAACATTGTGAGCGACCCGCGCGTGTGCCGCCTCACGCTCTCGCCGCTGCAAGACCACCTGCTCGCCGTGGACGCGCCCGAGCCGCGCGGGCTGCTGGCTGCCGGTGAGCGCGCCGGCGGCGCGCGCGCGCGCGCGTGCACAGACGCAGCTGGGGCGGCGCCACCGCAGCGGTGCGCTGCTGCCCGGCCGCACCCCGCCGCACACGCGGGCGCCGCACCCCGCCGACTTCCGCCGCCGCCGCCGCGCAGGCCCGAGCGTCACGTGCGAGGTGGCCGCCACGCGCGTGACGAGCGCGCGCAGCGTCGTGCTGAGCGTGCTGGGCGTGGTGCTGTTTTTCAATGCACGCGCGCTCGCCACGTCGACCGTGTTCCGCCTGACTAGCGGGAGCCTGGTGTTCATGTCTGGCGCGGTCGTGGTCGTGGCGTTCGTGCTCATGCGGTGCGCCCGGGGGCCCCGTGCACGCGCGCTGCGCCGCGCGCGTGCGCTGCGCCGCGCCGCGCCGGCGGGCCCACACCCGCCGCGCGCCCGGCGCGGGGCAGGTCGGTGCCGTACAAGCGCTCCCTGGCGGCGCTCTTCACGCTCAGCAGCACGAGCCTGCTCGCCGCGGTGCGCTGGGTGTACGGCACGTGGCTGCCCGACGCGCGCGACGTGGTGCTCAGCCGGCCCTTTGTCATATACCTCCTCGTCAGCGGCCTGCTGGGCCTGGGCGTGACGTACTGGCTGGACGACGGGGCCAACGTGAAGCTCAACAACACCATCACCGCCACGCTGCTGCTCACGGGGCTCGCCATGGCCTACGCCGCGCTCGCCGACGAGGCCGCCGCGCTCGCCGCGGTCGCGCTGCTCGTGTGCAGCCGGGGCCTGCTCGCGGTCGGGCGGTGCGGCGGCGGCGCGCGGCCGGCGGCGCGCGGAGGCAGGCGGCGGCGGCGCGCGGCGGCCGTGTGCTGCGGCGGCGCGTCAGGCGGCGGCGCCGCCCTGGGCTGGTCCCCCGCGCGCGCGCCCACCCGCGCACTCCTCCGTCGCCCCCGCGCCGCAGGCGGCTGCTGCTGCTGTGCCTGGCGGTCGTGTGGCGCGTGCTGCAGCTCGCCGGCTGGGCGCTGCGCGCCGCGTGGCGCGTCGTGCCCGGGCGGCGCGGGGCCGCGGCGGCCGGCGGCGCGCGCCGCGCGGCCGCCGCGGTGAGCCCCGCCAGCGGCCCGGGCAGCCGGCCCAGCCACGCGCGGTACGTCGGCGGCCTGCGCACGGCGGCAGAGTCGCCGCTGCCGGACGACGACGACGACAACGGAGGCGCGGGCGGCCCGCTGCTGTCGGACGAGGAGCGCGAGCACGAGCGCGGGCAGCGCCGCCGCGGCAGCTGGCTCAGCCGCTTCCGCGCGCCGGCGGAGGCGCCCGTCGGCAAGCAGCCCAGCTTTGACGAGTGGGTGGCCAGCCCCGCGGCGGCGCAGCGCGGGGCGGCGCGCGGCGAGCGCAGCTCGCCGCTGCACCTCGCGCAGCCGCCGCCGCCGAGCCCCACGCTGCTGGAGCACCAGCCCGCGCTGCGGCCGGCGTCGGCGCGCCCGCCGTCGGCGGGCGGCTGGCGCGTGACGAGCGTGGCCGGCGACGGCGCGGGCGCGTCGCCAGGGGCGTACCGCTTCCCCAGCTCCTCGCCGCCGCCCGCGCCCGCGGCGGGGCCACCCTCCGGCGGCGCGCCGCGCGGCGGCGCCGCGGCCCCGGCGGCGAGCTCGCCCGCGGCGGCGTCGCCGTTTGGCAAGGAGCGGCTCGCCGTGGACGTGGCGCGCCGCCCCGCGCAGTCGAGCCCGCCCGCGGCGGCCGGGCAGGGCTCGGTGAGCCCGCTCGTGGCGCTGGGCAAGATTCTCAACCCCCAGACGGGCAAGGCGGTGGCCATCGGCAAGGCCAAGTATGCAGAGCTCCTGGCGGCGGGGTTCACGCCGGACCTGCGCAACGGCGTGCTCGTGCCGCCGCCGGGCGCGCCCGACAGCGCGTGGGCGGGGCTCGGCGGCGCGGGCAGCAGCGGCGGCGCGGGCGGCAGCAGCGGCCGGCCCGCGTCGGGCGGCGCCGCCGCCGCGCGGCAGCGGCGCGCGCGGCAGTCGGGCGGCGCGACGCCGCGCTAGCGCTCGCGCGGCGGCCGGGCCTGCAGGGGTCCTGGGGGCCGCGCGTGCTGCGCGCTGGGGCTGGGGACGCGTTGCCGGGCGGCGGCGGGTTCGGACGGGCCGCGCCGCGCTGGTGACCTGCAGTTGCTCTTTACTCGCCCGAGCGCGCCCGGCGCCGCAGCACAAAACAGACGTCGCCCCGCTCCCGCCCCAGCCGGTCCGAGGGCCCACCGCAGATATGGTCACACGCCTGACGCGCGCGCGGTCTTTACTTCATCTTGGCGGGGTCCATGGCCATCGTGCTTGCGGCCTGCATGAGGCGATTGGTCGCGCGGCTGGGGCTCCAGCCGGCGGCCTTGTCGATGACGGCCTTTGCGTAGGCGAGCGACATCGCGTACACAAACGCGGCGCCGCACTCGGTCATGTCGTCGCCCGCCACGCCGCGGTGCGTGACGGCGGCGATGAAGCCGGGCGGGTGGAAGGGCAGGCGTGCGACGACGACGCCGTCCCAGGCCTTGGACACGAGCTGGTACATCACAAACATGCCGGCCATGCTGATCGCGCCGAGCTTCATGCGCGTCGCGGTCAGGTCGCGCGCGCCGGTGCGCATGAGGTCCTCCAGGCGCTTCTCCTTGCGGTGCGGCCGCGCCGCGCCGCCGTCGGACGACTTGAGCGCCTCGAGCTTGCGCGCCGCGCGGTCGAGCTCGCCGCGCAGGCGCATGTAGCTGCTCGTGCGATACACGAGCGCCCACGAGATCGCCTCCATCACCGCCGCCGCCGCGCAGCCCGCCAGGATGACCAGGAACGGCTCGTACGTGAGCGCCATGGCCGCGCCCGCCGCGCACTGGGCACGCCGCCGTGCAGGCCGCACGCCTGCCGCTGCTGCTCCGCCCGCCGCCGCCGGCGCAGCCGCGCTGCTGCAGCAGCTGCAGCTGCCGCGTGCGTGCGCGGCGTCGAGTGTGCGACGTGGGAGGCGCCGCAGGAGGAGCCGCGATCCGCTGGCCGCAGGACAGGACGGCCGGCCGCTGCGGATGCCCCTCTCTCCGCGCGCAACGGGCAGCCCGCGGTGGTTTGGCGTTGTCGGTCGTGGCGTGTGTGCTCGGCCCGGCGGTGTGGGTGGCCGCGATCAGCCCGCCGAACCGCGGCGGCGCAGTGCGGCGGTGGGCCGCCGCTGCTGCCGCCCGCTGCGCACGGCGGCGGTCACTGCGCACCGCCCGCAGACCGACGCCCCGGTCGGCACCAACAAGCTCGCTCGCCCCAGGCCACCGCCTGACGCCGCCGCCCGACGCACCCGCCCGACGCCACCCGCGCCGCCGCTGGCAACGCGGGGCCGCGCCGCCGGTCCGATGCCATGCTGAGCGGCCGCCCCAAGCTTCTGCTCACACCTCGGCAGCCGCAGCGACTGGGGGCGCCGCCCGCGGCCGCGGCAGGCGCCCGCGCGCGCATGGCGGCGGCCGCCGCCGGCAGCGACGGCGCGCCGCTGCCGCCGCCGGGCGATGGCCGGCGCTCCCCGCAGGCAGGCAGGCGGGCGCGCGCGGAGTGGACCTGGGAGTGCCCCAGCTGTGCCAACAAGTTTTCGGACGCCACGCGGCTGCTGCAGCACGTCGACAAGTGCTGCGCCGACCTGTTGCCGCCGGGCGACCAGCGCGGCGGCGCGGCGCCTGAGGCGCTGCTGGAGGGCGCGGCGGCGCGCGAGCACGCGCGTCGCATGCACGTGCTGCGGCTCATGTGGGTGGCCGACCCCGGCGACGGCGTGGCGCCTGTCGCGGCGGCGCCAGACGAGGAGTCGCAGGATGAGGAGTCGGAGGAGGAGGACCTGGACGGCGGCGACAGCGCGGCGCCGGCGGCAGGCCAGCAGCAGCAGCAGCAGCAGCAGCAGCAGCAGCAGCAGCAGCAGCAGGAGGGCCAGCAGCATCAGGGGCAACAGCAGCAGGAGGGGCAGCAGCAGCCGCAGCAGGCACAGCAGGTGCCGCCGGGCAGCACGGGGCGCCGGCGGCGCGGCAGGCCCGCGCGCGCGCCGCTGCGCGGGCCGGCGGAGATCGCTGCCATCCTGCAGCTGCCGCCGCGGCGGTGGGTGGCGTGCCGCGGCGGGCGGGCGCGCCAGCCGCGCAGCCGCGCAGCCGCGCAGCCGCGCAGCCGCGCAGCCGCGGCACCGCCTCCGCCGCCGCCGCCGCCGCTGCAGGGTGGCCACGCTCGTGCAGCGCGCGCCGCGCAGCATCCGTCTGGTCGCGGACGACGCGCCGCTGGCCGTGGTGTACGAGGACGGCGCGTTCCTGGCGGTGGCCAAGCCGCCGGGCCTGCGCAGCGTGCCCAACCACCGCTGGGCGGGCGGCAGTGCGGTCAACCGCATGATCGCCCACCTCGGCTACGAGCCCTTCCTCCTGCACAGGCGCGGCGCGGCGCGGGGCAGAGGGGCGCGGCGCGGCTCGACGCAGAGCGGCGCGGCGCGGCGCGGCGCGGCGCGCTGGCCACGGCCGCGGCATGCCGGCCGGCGGCGCCGGGCGCGCTGCCGAGCGCGGCGCGGCGCCGCGCAGGCTGGACATGCACACCTCGGGCGTGCTGCTCGCGGCGAAGGACCGCGCCACCGCGAGCGACGTCAACGCGCAGTTCAGGCGCAAGGCCGTGGCCAAGGCCTACCTCGCGCTCGCGCTCGGCGTGCCCGGCGGCGGCGGCGGCGGCGGCGGCGGCGGCGAGCCGGGTGCGCAGCGGCCGGCGCGGCACCGCTTCTCCGTGGACGCGCCGATCGGCGCCCACCCGAGCATTAAGGTCGCGCGCCGCGTCGCGCCCGCGGGCGACGCGGCCGGCCTGCCCGCGGTGACGCACGTCGAGGTGCGCGGCGGCCGCGGCGAGCTGCCCCGCCGCGGGGCGCGCGGCTGAGCGCCGCCGCCGCCGCCGCCGCCACCGCCGCTTGCGCTGCGCAGGTGCTCTCCGCCAACCCCGCGGCGCGCCTGAAGCCGCAGCAGCCGGCGCAGCATGGCGCCGCCGCGGCCGCGCCGCAGTGGGGCTGCGCCGCCGGAGACCCCGCCGCGGTCGGTGAGGGCGCCGCGCTGGTGTGCTGCCGGCCCGTGACGGGGCGCACGCACCAGATCCGCCTCCACATGGCCCACGTGGGCCACCCCCTGGTTGGTGATGAGGTGTACGGCCTCACGGTGCGGCAGCCGCCGCTCCGCGCCGCGGGTGGCCGCCCGCGCGCGCGCGCGCGGTGGCGCTGAGCGCCCGCCCGCCCGCCGCCCGCCCCCCCGGGCGTGCGTGCGCGCAGGGCCCCTGGATCGCCCGCCAGGCGCTGCACGCGTGGTCGCTGACGCTGACGCACCCGGGCACGGGCGAGCCCGTGACATTCCGGGCGCCGCCGCCGCCCGACTTCGCGGCGGCCGCGGCGGCGCTGGGCCTGGAGATGCCGGAGTGACCCGCGTCGTCCGGGCTCGGGGCCCCGGGCACCTGTTGGGGGGACCGGTGTGACCGGTGTGCCCGCTCACGGTTACCATTGCGGTTACCATTGCCCAGGGTTGCCGCCCCGCCGCCCCGCGTCGCGCCTGCGATCAGGCCCTCCCGCAGCCCCCGCCTTTTCAGCCCCCGCCTTTTTGTCGTCGTCAGAAGTAGCAGCAGCTTGGCCGGCGTTTTGAAAGCGGCGATCCAGCAAAGAGCAGTGCAGGGGCCGGCCTGCGCGGGGTCGCTGGCGGTCCCTGACGCCATCGGCGTCCATCCCCTGTCGCGCGGCGTGGGCGCCGCGAGTCGGCGCATGCCTGAAAGCAGCCCCCCCCCCCCGCGATAGATAGCCCCCGTGAATCGCAATAGCGCGGCGGCGACGTTCGCGCCCGCCGGCGGCGCGCGGGGGGAGGCTCCGGAGCCGCCCCCGCACCGCCGCCCGAGTGAGTGAAGTAGAGTGTGTGAGTGAAGCAGAGTCTCAGTCGAGTGCGCAGGGTAATGTGCCTGCAGGAATGAGTGGCGAGGGGCGCGCGCGCGCCGCTGCCCGTGGCGGCGAGCGCGGGGCGCGCCCAATCTCACGCCGGTGACACGCGCGCACACACGAGTGAGAGCGGCGCCCCCGGCACGTCGCGCACAAGCCCACACATACACACACAGAAGCCCACCGCCCCTGGTCTGGCCCACACTGGTGGTGGTCCGCGCACGCCAACAAACAAACAAACACAGTCTGTCACAGGCTTGCAAGCTCAGAGCTCAGCGGGGCGTTTCCCCGGCGCTGGATGGGCCTGGCGGCGTGCCGAGGCGCGCCCGTGCACGATAACCCATGCACACGCCTGCGCCGCCGCCGCGCGCGGCGGCGGCTTGATTGACTAGCCTAGGCTAACGAGTGGCCCGCCGCAGCCCCGAATCCGCGGCGCAACAGGCATCACGTGCGTGCCTCCCCCCTCCTTCGCCAGCACCTGGAGCAACGAGCCCCCTCCACGCCGCCGCCGTCGCCGCCCGCCCGACGCGGGGCGCACGTGGCGCAGCGGCCACCCGGGCCGCGCGCCGCAGCCGCACGCGCTTGCGCTCCCCTGCGGGGCGCGGCGCGCGGGCCGGCGCTCCGAGCCAGCCGCGCGCTCGCGCTCGCCCGCCCACGTCCCTAGCGGGGCCCTTGACAGGTGGTGGTGATACACTGCGGCGCCGGGCTCTCTGCGGGCGGCGCCAGCGCCCAGCAGCAGCGTGGTGCGGTATGTACACAGCCGTGCACCAGCTCGCACGCTCACAGCTCCGCGAGAGACCGAGCGAGGCGCGCGCCGCCAACGGCGCGGGCCCTCCTCCGCACAAACACAAACGCCCAGCAGTCTTCTCCGCGAGCAAGGGATCTTCTTCCAGCGCGGCGGCGCGGCACCAACGACGACGACGACACCAGACGCGGCCGGCGGCCGCCCGCGCACGCCCCGCTGGCCAAAACCATGGACGCTCGCGCCCCGCGGCCGTGCGCGCCAACGCGCACGGCGAGTACCACGCTCGGTGCCGGCCTGGCTGCCCCGGCCACTGATACAGCAGCTACTACTAGTGCGCCACCTTCGCATGCCGGCAGCATGCGCCGCACCGTGCGCGGCGCCAAGGCCCCAGATGCTGCCGTTCGCGAGCCGCCGCGCATTGACATACCCAGTGAGGCAAGCTGATGAGAGGGCGCGCGCACGCCATCGCCGAGGCCGAGGCTCTCGCGGCGCGGCGCGCTCGGTGCAGCGCGGCGCACCTCAAGTGCTGTGGTCAGCGCTCGTCCAGCGCTCTCTGAGCGGCCGGCCCCTGAATCCCAGGGCCAGGTCCGCAGCAAGCGTTCACAATGCGGGGCGCGCGCGCGCGCTGCAAAAGGTGCGACCAATGTGACCAATGCGGTCCGCTGGCGGACCGCAAGCTGCCCCGCAGCTGCCGTCACCGCTCCCGCCGTCTGCATCACGCGGTCGACTGCGCCTGCTGCTGCTTGGCCAGCTGCTTCTGCCGCGCCAGGTGCCCCTGCGGGCAGCACGGCGGCGGCAGGCGCGCGCGCTCGGGCGCGCGAACAGGCGCGCGCCGCCGCAGCTCTGCGCCCCTCCCCCGCGGAAGCGAGCCGCACCTTGGTCAGCGCGCGGACCTTGCTCCAGAGGCTGGCGCCGTGCGCCGCCCTCTTGCTGGGCGGCGCGCCGTCGTGCGGCTGCCGCGCCGCGACCGCCGGCGCGGGGCACGCCGCCGGGCCCTGAGACGCCGCCGCCGGGCCGCGCACGTTCAGGCTGGCGTCGAGCAGCACGCCCAGGCCCGAGAGGTCGTTGCTCGCGGTGCTCTCCGCGCCCACAAGCCCCGCCGCGCCGCCCTTGGCGCCGTGCGCCGCCGCCGCCGCTGCGTCGGCGCTCGCGTGCGGCGCGACCGCCAGCGACACGCAGCAGTCGTGCGCCAGCAGCGCGGCGCCCGCGAGGTCGCTGCTGCAGGTGCTGCAGGAGCGCGGGCTGCCGCAGCTGCTGCCGCCGCAGGCGCTGCCGCTGCCCTCGTCGCCGCCCAGACTGCTGCTGGGCGTGCAGCCGAGCGGGGCGGTGCAGCCGCTGTCCGCCGCGGTGCTGCCCGACGCGCCCGGCTGGCGCGAGGGGCGCAGCAGCCACTGCTTGTCCTGCAGCAGGCTGCGCGCCACGACGCCGGCGGGCTGCCGGCCGCCGCCGCCGGGGGCGGGCCAGCCCGGCTGCTGCCGCATCGGCAGCAGGCCGGCGCTCGCGTGCCGCACCAGCGCGCAGCGCGGCGGCTGGCCCGGGCTGCCGCCAGGCGCGGGCGCCGCGCCGCGGCAGGGGCTGACCAGCTGCACGCCGGGCGCGCAGAACGACGACACGAGCGGGCTTCCGGCCGCCACCGCCAGCGGCTGCCAGTCGGCGCGCGGCGCCACGAGCAGCACCGGCACCGGGGCCTGCCCGGGGCTGGCCGCCAGCGCGTGCGCGCCGGGCACCGGGCGCCGCGGCGTCTGCGCCGCAGACAGCAGCGGGGCCGGTGAGTACAGCGCGGCCAGGATGGCCGGCTGCCGCGCGCCGCCGCCGGCGTACTGCCGCGCGGGCTGCTGCGGCGACAGCAGCCACAGCGCGGGGTTGGCGCGGTCGGTGACGGGCGAGGCCGGCACCGAGCTGCACAGCGCGCCGGGCGCCGGCGCGCTCGCGGAGCCGCCCAGCAGCGCGGCGGCGCCCTGCGCGCCGCGTGCGTGCTGCTGCCCGCAGCGCCGCCGCCCCGCCGCGTCGCCCGTCACCGCCGACGCCATGCGCGCGCTGTCCAGCAGCGCGTGGTGGCTGTCCAGCAGGGCGGAGCAGGAGCGGCCCAGCAGGCTGTGGTGGCCCGGCCCCGGCGCGCACGGCGAGGCGCCGCAGGCTTGCGGGCAGGGCGGGGCGCCGCCGCCGGGGCAGGCGCCCGCGCCCGCCGGCGGCCGCCCCGGGTGCTGCTGGCGGTGCTGCTGCACCAGGCGCTGCCAGGGGCGCTGCGCCGCCGCCGCCGCCGCGGCAGCCTGCTGCTGGCGCAGCAGCTCCGCCGCCTCTGCCGCCACGCTCGGCGGCGCCAGGCTCTGCTGCAGGTGGTGCGACAGGCTCACAAAGCGCTCGTGCCCCGCCGCCGCCGGCGTGGCGGGCTCGAGGCCCGCCGGCGGCGACGGCCCGCGCGGCGCGCCGCCCGGCGCGTCGCGCGGCGACGTCGCGGCAGAGATGGGCGGGCATGAGGTGAGCCGCCCGATCGCACCGGCGCCGCCGGCGTCGGCGCGGCACGCGGCGCGGGGCGCGGCGCGGCGCGCGTGCGTGAGGCGGGCGCCGCGCGCGGCGCGCGGCGCCGGCGTGGCGCGGCGCGGCGGAGCCGTGCGCGGCGCAGCGCGCGCGCGCATGCGGCGCCGCGCGCGCACCAGGCTGCCGTCGCGGCGCGGCACTCGGCGGCGTCGTCCGCGGTCATGTGCGCCTGCACCCAGGGGTGCGCGAGCAGCTGCGCCGCCGACGGCCGCGCGGCCGCCTGCTTGGTGAGCGCGCGGCCGACAAAGTCGGCGCACGCCGCCGACACGCCGGGGCGCAGCGGCGCGGGGCGCCGGAACTGGGCCTGCAGGCTGGCGGTCTCTGGGTCTGGGTGCCCAAAGGGCGTGATGCCCATGAGCGCCTCATAGACCAGCACGCCCAGCGCCCACACGTCGACCTTGGCGTCGTAGCACGGCAGCTGCCCCGGGCGCAGCCGCCGCAGCGCCACGACGTCGGCGCACGGCTGCGCGAGCACCTGCACGCGGATGCGGTGCGCGCGTGTGTGTGCGTGCGGTGCATGAGCACACGCCAAGTGCGCGCGCGAGCGCGCGCCAAGCACCCCCCCCCCCCGAAAACACCCCCTCTCTCGGGCGCGCCGCACCTCTGGCGCCATGTAGTCCAGCGTGCCCACGCGGCTCACGGGGCGGTCGGTGGCGCGGCAGATCGCGAGCCCAAAGTCGCCGAGCACGAGGCGCCCAGACGCATCAAAGAAGATGTTCTCGGGCTTGACGTCGCGGTGCACGACGCCCAGGCTGTGCAGGCGCGACAGCACGCGCAGCAGCGGGACGATGACCTGGCGGGCCAGCAATGGGAGGGGAGGGGGGGGGGGGCGTCAGCGGCTGCGCGCGTGCGGCGGCGCGGCACGGCGGCGCGCGGGCGCGCGCGCGGGCGCGCGCGCGCGGGGCGGCGCCGCGCCTCGCGGCAGAGCTGCGCCTCGCTGAGCAGCCCCGCGTGCGCGAGGCGCTTGTACAGGTCGCCGCCGGGGCAGGGCTCAAACACGAGGTACAGCGCCGCCGCGTCGTCCCACGTGCCGCACAGCTCCACCACGCCCGGCACGCTGCGGGGGGCGCGCGCGCGCGCGCTGTGGGTTTGGACGCTGGCGCGCGCGCGCGCAGCCGGCCCGCCGCCGCTGCGCCGCCGCCGCTGGCGGGCCCGCGGGCGGCGCACCCCAGCTGCTTGAGGCGCGTGAGGATGGCCACCTCGCGGGAGATGTTGAGCCAGTGCCGCGACTGCAGCGGCGCTCGGTGGTACGCCTTGACCACCTTCCCCGCCGCGCCGTGCCCCTCCGCCTCGCCCGCGGAGTACACGGAGCTGAAACTGCGGGTGGGGCGGACGGGCGCGGCGTCGGCGGGCGGCGGGCACCGGCGGCACCAGCGGCGCCGGCTGCACCGGCAGCGGCAGCAGCGCGCGCCGCGTGGCCGGCGGCCGGACCGCAGCGCACCTGCCGGCGTGCAGCAGCTGCATGTGCCGCGTCTCCAGCATCCCGGGCGCTCTCCCGCTCGCGGGCGCGGCCTCCTTCACTGCAACGACCTCGGCCGCCCGCGCGCTCAGGGCGCCCCGGGCGCCGCGCCGGACCGCATGGCCGTAGGCCGAGCTCGCGTGGCCGTGTACGCGGTGGCCAGGGCGCGACGCGGGCCAGGGGGCGCGGCGCCGGCCTCGGCGCCGGTGCGCGCGCGCCGCGCGCCCCGGGACGCGCTGCGATGAGCGCGCGCGGCAAGCGGGGATGGAGCGGGACGAGCGCGTGCGCGGGGCGGCGCGGCGGCAGTTGCAGGCGCCCGCAGCTGGTTCGAGTGCCGAGCCCTTGCGCCCCGGCCGGGCGGGAGGGAGCCCGCCCGCCCGCCCCACGCCGCCTGGAGACCGCCACGGACAAGCGGCTCTGACTCGGCGCAGCCCAGGGCGCCGCCGCCGCCGCCGCTGCCGCCTGGCGCTGCCGCCGCTGCCGATGGAGCCGTCGAGCACCAAGAAGCGCCGGTGGGTGCCCGGCGCGCCTTCACGGCGTCCGACGCGCGCGCACAGCCAGCTCACGCCGCTGCACGCACGCGCAGGCTCGCGGCGCTCGGCGCGTACGCCGCGCCGGCAGCGGCGGCGGCGCAGCCAGCGGCGCAGCGGCAGCCCGTGACGGCGCGCAAGCAGCCTGCCGCCGCGCAGCCGCCGCCCAGCGGACGGCGGCGGCAGCCGGCGGCCGCGGCGCCGGGCCAGCAGCAGCCCGCTGCTGCGCCGGCGGCGCGGCGGCCGTCGCCGGTGCCGGCGCCGGAGCAGCAGCAGCAGCAGCAGCAGCAGCAGCCCGCCGGCGCGTGCGACGCGGCGCAGCGCGGCGCGTTCCCCTACGCGCCGCTGCACGCGGTCCTGCCCGACGCGGGCGGCGCCGCCGCGGTCGCGGCGCTGGGGCTGCCGCCGCCGGGCGCGTGCCGCGGCGACGTGGCCGACGTGCTGGGCGCGCTCATGGCGCCCCACATGCCGCCGCACGTCGCGGCGAGCACGATCGCGGCGCGCACGATCGACAAGAGCGTGGTGCTGGACAACCCGGCGACGCGGCTCGCGCTCACGCGGCCGAGCGGCGCGGCGCGCGCGCGGCGGCCGCGGCTCGCGGGCGGGCTGCTCCCGCGCGGCCGGCGCGGCGAGCTCGCGCGCCTGCCCGCCGCGCTCGACCACGCGGCGCTGCTGCCGCTGCACGAGGCGTGGGGGCGCTACGTCGGCGGCGTCGCGGCGGGCAAGGGCGACGACGCGCTCGCGCGCCTCCTGCCGGGCCTGGACTGGCACGGCGCTGTCGCGCGCGTGACGCGCGCGGCCAACCCCATCTACGTCGGCCGCGCCGGCATCGTGGCGCGCGCGACGGCCAACGCCCTGGTGCTGGTGGGGCCGGAGGGCCGGCCGAGCACAGTGCCGCTCAAGGGCGCCGCGTTCGAGGTGCAGCTGCCGGGGCGCGGCTGGACGCTGGAGCTCGCGGGGCCGAGCCTCGCCAAGCTGGCGGTCACGGTGGTGGCCAAGCCCTGAGCGCGGCGCGTGGCGCGCGGCGTGATCGCCGCCCGGGTGCAAAACGTCGGTCCGTCACAGCCACGCGCGCGCAGCCGCCGCTGTCGTCCCGCCGCTGCGCTCACGCCGCCTCGCCGCCCTCGCGCCGCGTGCCAGTCACTGGCAGCCACTCCTCGCCGCGGCGCGCCGCGAGCAGCGCGACGGCGTCCCGCGGCGCCGGCAGGCGCGCGACGAGCGAGTCGTGCAGCACCGTCAGCGCGTGGGCGTCGTTCGCCGCGTAAAGCAGCTGCTCCTCACTCAGCGGCCGGATGTCCCAGGCGCTGCGCTGCGGGCCCTTGTCGAGCGCCGCGCCCAGCACCGCGGTCGCCAGCTTGCTGAGGCTCAGGCTGGCGGCCGCATGCCGGGTTTCCGGCGGCAGCACGTGGCGCGCGAGCTGCTGCAGGTCCACGTGGCCCGCCAGCGGCGCCGCGCCGCTGCGGGGCGACGGCGGCGCGGCGCCCGAGACGGCCGCCGCCGCGCCCGGCTGCCAGCAGGGCAGCGCGGGGTACGATGCCTGCGCGCGCGGCGGGCGGGCAGGAGCGGCGTCGGGCGTTGGGCTGGCCGGGGGGACGCAGGCCCGCCGCGTCGGCGCACGCCCCTGCCTGGGCGCGCGCACGCGGCGCCGCCGCCGCACCTGCAGGCGCGCCAGGTCCCCGGCGAGGCCCCAGCCCACCTTGACCACGTCCGGCCGGCAGAGCAGCTGCAGAAGCAGGTCACTCAGCGCTGCCTCGGCCAGCGAGCAGCCCCCGCCGCCGTGGCAGATCGCCAACAGGTCGACGAGGAAGGCCTGAGTCCGCGTGGCGACCTGCAGCAGCGCCACCGGCGTCGGCGCCTGGCCGCGGTCAAAGGGCCGCCACTCACAGTCCATGCCCACGACGTGCGCCGCCGCACCGCTGCCGCTGCCGCTGGCGGCGTGCGGAAGCACCGCCGCGCGCATGAGCTGCAGCCCGGCGAGGTCCGCAACCCAGATCACGCACTCCGGCGCCAGCGGCAGGCGCCAGCACTCCCCGGCCTCCCGCGCGGTGCTGCCGCTGGGCACAGGCGCTGTGCTGCGCGGCGCAGGCGCAGGCGCCGGCGCCGCGCCCACTGCCTGCGCTGCGGCTCCTGGTCCGGCGTCCCTGCTCGGCAGCTTGCGTGCAGGCGCGCGCGCCGCGCTGCCGTCGCTGCTGGCGCCGCCCGCCGGCTGCTGCAGCTGCAGCAGCTGCGTGGCGGTCGCGACGCCCGTGGCGCCCCGGCGCTGCGCGGCGCGCAGCGCTCGCGCCAGCGTGTCGCGGCTCTTGTGCAGCACGGCGACCTCGCTCGCAACCACGTCCAGCACGTAGTGCTGCTCCGCGCCAGCCTGAGGTCGGCTGTCGTCCGCCGCCCTGGCCGCCGCGGGGTTTTGCTGGACGCGGCCTCGCACGGACAGCACGCAGCCGACCTTGACCTGATCCAGCAGCGCCGCGGCCGCCTCGCGGCCCTGCGGCGCGGCGCGCACAGGCGGCGGCGTCGGCGCGCGCACGGCGGCGCACGGGCGGCGGCGCCGGCGCAGCGCCGGCGCGACTGCGGCCGGCACGCTGCGCAGGGCGCAGCGCGCACGCACCAGGGCGCGCTCGATGGTCTTGCCGCAGATAACCTGCACCTCGCACGCCGCGGCGGGCGCCGCGCCGGGGTGCCGCCACAGCCGGCGCACGTGCACGGCCGCGCCGTCGGCGGGCAGCGGCGGCACGCCCTCAGGCACCAGGCTCACGAACAGCAGCAACTTGGCGAGCCTGCGGCGCTGCGCGACGACACCAACGAGCGCGACCTCGCTGCTGCCGGGCGGCCAGGGCAGCGGCAACCGCGCCGCCCAGGCGCCCGGCGGCACCGCGTCGCGCGGCTGCTGTGGCTGCGCCTGCGGCTGCTGGGCGCCCCCGGCGCCGGGCGGCGCCGCGGCCGCATCGACGCTAAAGTCGCCCACCGCGCACGGCTGCACCGCTGCCAGCAGCTGCTGCGCGGTCAGCTCCTGCACCATGCCCGCGACGCCGCTGCCGGCGAAGAAGGACGGCGGCGCCGGCGGCGGCGGCGACGCGACGCTCGCGTCGACCAGCGTGCGCAGCCGCGCAGCGTGGCCAAATGGCGGTATCGCGCCGACCTCAAAGCCCGTCGCCGCCAGTGCCTCGGCCGCGCTCGCGAGGCGCACGTGGCGCCGCGGCACGCCCAGGTGCGCGGCCACGGCACCCAGGTCAACGCGGCGGTCGCCCGCCGCCAGGACGACGAGCGCGCCGGCGGGACAGGTGAGGAGCATCGTCTTGAGGTTGCGCCGTGGCGGCACGCCGTCGGGCGCCGGCGCCAGGGCAGCGACCGGTGCAGCGGCCGGTGAGGCCTGAGCCAGGCACCGGCGCGTCATCGCGCCCCCGCGGCGGCGGGCGGGCTCGCGCTGCTGCTGCTGCTGCTGCTGCTGCTGCTGCAGCGCCGCCAGTGCGCCGCTCCGCAGCATCGTGTGGCCTCGCGTGCAGCTCCAGGGAGCCGGCAGCGCGCTGCAGCGGACGGCGCTGGCTTGCGCCCGTTTCGCGGCGGTCGACAGCTGCGCGCGGCGGACGGCCGCTGCGGCCCGCCGCTGGCGGCGGCGGGTCTGCGTGCGCCGAACAGCTCCGTCGTGGTCGGGGCGCCGCGCTGGAGCAGTCGGGATCGCGGCTGCGGTTCAACGCCCAGCCCTTGTCACGGCGCGCGCGCTCTCAACGTAAAAGGCCGAGCTCGAGCCGCGGCACGCCCGCCGGGATCCCCGTCGTCACCGGCCGCCGCGGGCTGCCGGCGCCGCCCAGCCAGCCGCACGCCGGCGCGGCCGTCCCGGGGCGCGGCGTGCGCGCGCCCCGGGCGGTGCGGGGGCTGGCGCTGCGCGCCGCCAGCCGCAGCGGGGCGCACGAGAGCGGCGAGCTGCAGCCAGCGGGCCCGCCGCCGTCGACCGCCGTGCCCGTGACCGACCCGGCCACCGCCGACCGCGGCGGCCGGTAGCTAAGCGGCCGCAAGCGCGCGCAGGCAGCGGCCGCGTCGGCTGCCGCCTCGCAGCCGCCGCACGCCGGCGCGGGCCTGCTACATGGTGCGCCGACGGGCTCCGCTGCCGCGGGCGGCTGCGGGGGCGGCCACACGCTCAGCGGCCGGCTCAGCCGTCCGGGCGCGGAGGGCGCCGGCGCCTGGCAGGCCGCCGCCACGTCTAGCTCCATGGAGCGAGAGGTGGCCAGCTGCTGCTCCAGCTCCCTGCACCGCCCACACGGGCGCCGCACGGACGCGCAGCCGTCCGCCGCACCGCCGCCGGCAGGCTCGCTGGCCGGCTCCGGCCGCTGCCGCCGCTCGAGCGACAGCTGTGCGTCCAGCTCCTGCTGCCGCGCCAGCAGCTGGCCGCGCTCTCGCTGCAGCTGCGCCTGCGCCGCGCCGGCTGCGGCGAGCTGCTCCTGCAGCGCCGCCACCTGCGCGGCCAGCGCCCCGGCGCGCTGCGCCTGCTGCCCCTCGGCCTGCAGCTGCGCGCGCGCGTCCGCCAGCTGGCCCTGGCAGTCTCGCAGCTGAGCCTCCAGCGCGTGCTGCGCTGCGAGCGCAGCCCGCAGGCCGGCCTCGGCGTGCTGCAGCCGCTCCGCCAGCGCAGCCGGCGTCTGCTGCGCAGCATCTGCGCCCTGCGCGGGCGCCGAGCCCGCCATGCGCCGCCGCCGCGCCGTCGAGGGCGCGTTCGCCGCCTTGCCGCCGCCAAAGGCCGCAGCGGCAGCTGCACGCGCCGCGCTCGTGCGGCGTCGCGCCGAGGCGGCACCGCCGGTCGTCGCAGCGACACCTTCCGCGCTGCGACCTGCTCCACGCTCGGGGGCCTTGGCGGCAGGCGCCGCACCGCTGGCGCCCCGCCGTCGCTGCGGCGGCGGGCCTGGGGCGACCAACTCCTGCAGCGGCCGGGGCGGCGCTTCTGCGCCTGGCCCTGCCGCACCCTGGCATGCTGGCGCCCCGTCGACGCTGCCGCTGCTCTGCCGGAGGATTGTGAGCACCTGCACGCCAGAGCTGGGCCGGGCCAGCACCTCGCGCTGGCGAGCGCCAGGGTCGCACACGTCGCCACCGCCGCGCTGCTCGCCGCTGGGCTTGCCCGGCGGCGGCGCCGCGCTCTGCGTGCCGCGCTGAGGCCGCGCTGCCAGCGCCGCCAGCTGCTGCTGTGCTTCTGCCAGCTGCCGCGTCAGCCGCTGCTGCTCCTCGCGCAGCTGCGACAGCGCCGCCTGGTCCACCTGGCGCGCTGCCTGCCACTGCAACGCGACCCGCTGCTGCACCTCAACCTCCACCTGGGCGCGCAGCACAGCCTCACAGCCCTCGGCCGTGCGCGGCGTGAGGAGCAGGCCGCCGCCGCCGCCGCCGCCGCCGGCGCCGTCTGCGCTGCTGGCCGCGCGGCTGCCCGGCGCCGGCGCCTGCAGGCTCGGCGCGGCAAACGGAGACTGCGCCGTGCCGCCGGCGGCCGCCTCGAGCTCGCGGGCAGAGCGGCGCTGGCGCTCTGGGCGCGCGCCGTGGCGGTGGCGGTGGTGGCGGTGGTGGCACCGGTGCGCGTCGCGGCGGTCGCCCAGGTGCGCCGCGCTGGCGACGGGGCTCAGCGGCGCCCGGCCGGTCAGCGCGCCGTGCAGCTCCGCCGGCAGGTCGCTCCACCGACCGGCGTCGCCGCCGCGTCCGGCCTCGCCCTCGCGTCCGGCCCCGGCCTCGCCGCGCGAGTGCGCCAGCACGTCGTCGACCCAGGCGCGCAGCTCTGTCTGCACCTGGTGGCGCTCGCGCAGCCGCGCCGCGTGCGCGTCGAGCGACATGCGGCCGCCGGCCAGCGATGCGCGGCGCCGCCAGTACGGCGGGGGCTCGGTGGCGCTGCCGTCGTCGCTCGACCCGGCGCTCGCCGCGCGCAGCAGGCAGCCGGCGCGGCTGCGGAACACGCGGCGCCGCTCCTCCTGCTGCAGGCCTTCGCTGTCGGCCACCGCCGCTGGCTCCATTGCGCGCGGACCTGCAGCACCTGGGTGTGGCGCCGGGCGGTCAGCAGCGCGCGCCGTTAAGCCCGGTCGTCGCGCCGGGCCGCCGCCCCAGGCCGCTGCGCCCAGTCCACGCGCGTCTGCTTCTCTCGGCCGCGCGACCAGGCCGCCGGTTGTGGCAGAAAAACCTCAGCGCTTCTGCCAGACGACGCCGCCTGCTGCTACTGCTACTGCCGGCTCGCGCGCGGCGCCGTCTACTGCCCCGCTCTCCAGGGCGCTTCCCTGCCGCCCTCACCAGCACGATGCTGCGCCGCGCCGCCGCGGCGGGGCTCGGCGGCGGCGGCGGCGCCGGCAGCAGCAGCGGCGCGGCCCGCCGCGCGGCCGCGTGCGCGGCAGCTGGGGCGGCCAGGGACAGCACCCGCCTGGCTGTCATTGGAGACGCGCACGGCCAGTGGAGCGCTCGCGACGCGCTTGCCCTCAAGGCCCTCGACCCGGTGCGGCGCCGCCGTCGTGGCTGCGCAGCGCCGAGACCTGCCGCCGCCGCAGCGCGGAGCCCTGCCGCCGCCGCCGCCGCCGCCGCCGCCGCAGGACCTGGTGGTCTGTGTCGGCGACGTGGGCAACGAGGATGTCGCGCTGGTGCGCCGCATCGCCGCGCTCGGGGCGGAGCACGCCCTTGCAGTGATCCTCGGCAACCATGATGCGTGGTACACCATGACGGCACGCGCGCGCGCGCGCTCGCCGCCGGCCGGCACCGACGGCGGCGGCGGCGGCGCGGCGGCGCCGCAGCCGCAGCAGCCGGACCGCGTGCAGCAGCAGCTCGACGCGCTCGGGGCCAGCCACCTGGGCTACGCCCACATGCGGCTGCCGGTTGCGGCGCTCAGCCTCGTCGGCGCGCGGCCGTTCTCCAAGGTGCGGCCCCGCGCCGCCGCCCCGCGCCGCGCAGCGCCGCGCGCACACGGCGCGCGCGCACGCCGCGCCGCGCAGGGCGGCAAGAGCCTGCGCTCGATGCGCGAGTTCATGGCGGCGCGCTGGGGCGTGTCGGACATGGCCGAGTCGGCGGCCAAGATCCTGGCGGTCATCGCCGACCGCGTGCCGCCCGGCGACGCGCTGGTCCTTTTGGGGCACAACGGCCCGGCGGGGCTCGGCGCGGCCCGGCACGCCATCGTGGGCGTAGACTGGAAGGATGAGGCGGGCGACCACGGCGACCCCGACCTCGCTGCGGTGCTGGAAGCGCTGCGCGCGTCGCGGCGGCCGCCAGCGCTCGTCGTGCACGGCCACATGCATCACGCGCTGCGGGGTGAGCCCGCGCGCGCGGCCGCCCCGCCGCGCACAGCGGCGGTGCGCGCGCGCCGCCAACGCGCGCCACCAACGCGCGCCGCCGGCGGCGGCGCAGGCGGGGGGCTTCGGCAGATGGTGCACGTCGACGCCGAGGGCTGCTGCTACCTCAACGCGGCGACCGTGCCCCGCGTGGTCAGCACTCACCGGCCAGGTGGGCGCCTGCGGGCGTGCGCCCGCCCCGCGCCCGCCCCGCGCCCGCCCCGCGCCCGCCCCGCGCCCGCCCCGCGCCGCCGCCGGGCGGGGCGCGCGCCGAGTCTTGTCCTGCGCCGCCGGCGCAGACGTGGACGCCACGCGGCACCACTTCCTGGTTGTTGAGCTGCTGGATGGCCGGGCGCAGTGCGCTGCCGATGTCTGGGTCGAGGTCGCGGAGCGACCAGCGGCAGACGCCGCCGCCGGCGCCGGCGCCGACGGAGGCGGCGGCCTCACCAGCACCGGCTGGCGGCTGGCACCCGGCGAGCAGCAGCAGGCAGCCCGCGGCGGAGGCGCGGAGCCCGCCGACAGCGCGCAGGCGCCGCAGCAGCTGCGTCTGGGCCGCGAGCAGCGGCAGCTCGGCGGGTGCGACGTCCGCGTCGCGTCCGTGCACGAGGTGCTGCGCACCGAGGTCACGCCAGGCGGGGTGGTCCGGCAGCTGTGGGACGCGCACGCCGGCGAGTGGCGGCGCGCGGTGGCTGCAGCTGCAGCTCCCGAGGCGGCCGCGGCGGGCGTCGCGGCGGCGGGCGTCGAGGCGGGCTAGCCGGGCAGCTGCTGCGCGCCGGGGGCGCGTTGGAGCGCTCAAGCAATGCTGGGCCTGTCGACCGCTTGCACTCGCCGCGCGCTCACTCGCGCCGCAGCGGCCGGCCCCGCGGCGCGCACGGGCGCGCCGCGCCGTGGCCGCTCTCGCCCCCGCGCGCTCGCCCGCCCTGCCTCTCTCTGCCCCCGCCGCTCTCCGCCGCGCCGGCCCCTCAGCCGCCCCTCCTGCCGCCGCGCCAGGTCGGCGCGCGGCGACCGAAATCCACCGCCAGGCTGGCGGAGCTGGCGGCGCTAGCTCCCGTCGCTGGCCGGGGTTGCTGCAGCTGGCAGCCGTCACAGCTCGATGTCGAGGCCCTTGTCGGCCGTCTGCTTCATCACGACCAGGCTCTCCTGCTGCGGCTCGCTCAGGCTGACGCCCCCGAAGAGCATCTCGTTGGTCGGCTGGCCCTTGCGCACGTAGTCCACGCCCGCCTGGCTCAGCCCCGGGCAGGGCCGGTACGCCTTGATCGGCCACCAGCCAAAGCCGGGCACCGCGCCCAGGCCCCCGACCACGCGGCCCTCGCGGTCGCAGCTGCGGCGGGCGGCGGCCGGCGGCGGCGGCGCGCGCGTCGGCCGACGGCAGCGGCGCTGCCGGCGCCGGCGCCGTGCGTCGGGCGCACCTGCCCGGCGCCTTGCTCAGGTCCATGCCGCACGTCTTGCACACGTTGCCCTGCGGCAAGGCGCGCGTCCGTGAGCGGCCCGCGCCGTGGCGAGCAGCGCCGCCGCGCGGCCGCTGCCGCACCTCTGCGGCCGCCACGCGCACCGCCGTGCGGCACGCTGGCCGGGACGACGGACCAGCTGCTGCGCTCTGGCGCGCGCGGAGGGCCTGCATGTCGGGCGAGCGCGCGCTGAGGCCGCGGAGAGGCGATGGAGCAGCGCGCCGGGGGCTGGCAGCTTCGGGCGCGGCGTGGGTCGCGTCTGTGTGGCGCACGCGGTGTGGGAGCGCGCGGTGCGGCGGCCCCGCCCTGCGCGCCGCGAGCCCTGCGGCGGCGCCCTGCCGCTGCTGCGCCCTGGCGCGGGGGGCGGCTCGCGGCGGCGCGGCCGTCGCCCCTCGCTCGCCCCTCGCCGCGCTGGTCGACTTGGCGGCGGGGCGTGAGCAACTCTCGTTCGTTTCAACGGCATGAGGAGCCCCGCGGCCGAGCCGCCGCGGCTCCCAGAGAGGGGGAGCGCGCGGCGCGCGGCGCTCGCCCAATTGGGATGACATCTAGAGGGTTTTCCCAATCGGGACAATGCTAAGTGGGAAGGTCCCAACAATTGGGATAGAGAAGACGGAGAGTCCCAAGGCGCGCGCGCGCGCGCGCCGCCACGTCACCACGCGCGCGGTTCACACGCGCCACGGGCCACATGCGCCGTGCGCCCCGCGCCGCGGCGCGCGACTAGGCGCTGCGGGGCTGCAGCTTGACCCAGATGCCGCCGTCGGGCGAGAGAGTGAAGCGGTTGACCGTGCGCAGCCGGCCGCAGCTGTCCGCGGGCGCGGCCTTGCCGCCGCCGGCGGCGCTGGCGCGGCGGCCGTGCAGCTGCGGGGGGCTGTTGGGCTCGCCCATGAGCTCCCACTGCACGGCGAAGCGGAAGCGCGCCACGAGCTCGAGCAGCCCCAGGCGCACCTCCTGCAGCGCAAAGCGGCTGCCGATGCACTGCCGCGCGCCGCTGCCAAACGGCAGGTACGCGCCGGGGCGCCGCGCCGACAGGTGCTCGCCGCCCGGCAGCCAGCGCTCCGGCAGGAACTCAGCCGCGCGCGGCCAAAACTCCTCGTCGCGCTGCATGACGTAGCTCGCGACGATCACGGCGGTGCCGGGCGGCAGCGCGTGCCCGCCCACCTCCAGCGGCGCGTCGCCGACCTCGCGCGCCGTGAACGCGCCCGGCGGGAACAGGCGCAGCGCCTCGGACACCACGGCGCAGGTGAAGGGGAAGGCCGCCTCCTGGTCACGCACCGTGTGCAGCGCCGCGCCCGCGGCGGCCGCCTCGGCCGCGACGCGCGCCTCCGCCTCTGGGTGCGTGGCGACCAAGAAGAGGCAGAAGGCGAGCGTGTTGGCGGTGGTCTCGTACCCTGCGTGTGACGGCGGCGCGTGTGAGGGCGGCGCGTGTGACGGCGGCGCGGGACGGGCGGGCGGCGTCGGGCGCCGCACGCGGCCGGGCACGGGTGGCGGGCGGGCGGGCGGGCGGGCGGGCGGGCGGGCGGGCGCGGCCGGCGCGGCCTGCCGCCGCGGGTGCGCACCCGCGAGCGTGAAGGTGTTGGCCTGCATCATCGCCGACAGGTCGCTGAGCGCGGCGGCGCCGCCCGCGCGCGCCGAGAGGAGCATGCTGAGGAAGGAGCCCGGCGCGATCGCGCCGCTCCGCCGCGACACGCCGCCGCCGGGCGCCAGCGCGGGCGCGGGCGCGGGCGCCGCGCCGCCGGGCGGCTGCCGCTCCGCCGCCGCCGCCGCCGCGGCGGCCTGCTTGGCGCGGTGCTGCTGCACCAGCTGCATGCTCGCCGATGACATCGTGCCGCGCGCGGCGAGGAGGCGGGCGAACCGCGCGTCCGGCCAGGTGTGCGCCGCCCACGCGACCGCGGGCTTGAGCCACGTCGGCAGCAGCAGCGCGGCGAGCTGGTACGGCGACCCGGCCGGCCCGGCCGACGCAAAGAGCGTCTGCGCGCTCTCCACCAGCCGCTGCCCCGCGGCGTCGGTGTCGAGGTCCAGCTCCGGCGCCGCGATGCCTGCGGCCGCGAGCAGCGACACGTGCTGCGCACCCCGCGGCGCCGCGGCCTCGGCAGCGCCGGGCGCCGGCTGCGCCTGCTCGCCCTGCTCGGCGGGGCCGAGGGTGTGGAAGTCGACCCTGCGCGGGCGCGGGCGCGCGGGAGGGAGGAGGGGGAGGGTGAGCGGGTGAGCGGGTGAGGGAGGGGCGCGCGTGCGTGCGCGGGCGGCGGCGGCGCGGCGCGCGCCGGCGCGCGCCGCCGCACCCGTACGCGGCGGTGCCCACGATGGCCATGGTGAGGTTGCCGACCTCGCGCCAGATGTCGACCGCGTCGCCGGCGGCGGCGATGGCGTCGAGCCGCGCCAGCAGGCGGCGCGTCGCCGCGCCCATGAGGGGCAGGCAGGCGTGCACGCTGTCGGCGTAGAACGCGGGCTGCCACACGCGGTGCAGCACGCGCCACACGTCGCCGCGGCTGAGGAAGAGGCCGCGGTTGCGCTCGTCCGCGAGCGGGCCGCGCGCGAGCGTGTCGCCGAGGCTGCCGGGGCGGTTTATGAGCCGGTAGTTGACGCGCCGCCCGAGCTCGGGGTCGCACACGACCACCCACACGCGGTGCCCAAACCAGATCTGCGGCGCCCGCCGGCCGGCCGCGCGCGTCGGCGGGGCGGCGGCGGCGAGGCGGGGCGGGGCGGCGCGGCGCGGCGCGCGCGCGGGCGCTGCGCGCACCTTGAAGACCGGACCGTACTCCGCCTTGCACGCGGACATGAACGCGTGCGCGCCGTGCTCGCGAAGCTCCGCCAGGTTGCCATAGATGGCGCGGAACGGCGGGCCTGGCGGCGGTGAGCAAGCGGCGGTGAGCGGCGGTGAGCCGGCGCGGGACAGGGGCGCGCGCGGCGCTCAGCGGGCGCGGGGCGCGGCGCGCGCGTCGAGAGCCGCCTGGCGCGCCTGGGATGTGGCGATAGCGCCAGCGGTTGACGGGATTGAACGCCACGTACGCCAGGAGCACGAGCAGCAACTTTTCGCGGCGCGGCGGGCGGCGGCGGGGACGCGGCGGGCGGCGGCGGAAGCGGCGGGCGGCGTGAGTAATCGTCACGGTGCCGCTGCTCCCGGCGCCGCTGCCCTGGGCGACCCGGCGGCGGCCCGGCGGATGCCGCAGCGCAGTGGCGGGTCCGTGCTGGCCTCCCGGTGCCATCCACGCGCGCCGGCGACGGGTGGCCGGCGGGCGCGTAGGGACCCGCGCTAGCGGCCGCTCACCACGCCGGCCGCGCGCAGGCCCAGCGCAGCCAGGAGCAGCGCGGCTGCCGGGAGGGCCATAGCGGCTGCCGGCCGGGCCGGGCGTGCGTGGAGGGAGCAGGCGCGCGGGCTGAGCGGCACGTCGTCGGTGTGTGTCTGGCCGCGTGCGGGGCTCCCAGCGCTGCGCGCGGCGACGGCGAGGGCGCGGCGGGCCAGCGATGCAAGTGCGCACGGAGAGGCGGCGCGGCGGCTTTGCTCAACGCGTGCTAATCGCGCCGCGCCGCCGCGCCAGTCAGCTTCCAGCGCCGCGCGCGAGCTGCTCGGGGGAGCCGTCGCGACCCAGGTTGCAGCCACGCCCGTGCCCCCGGTCCAGGTTGCCAAGCTCCCGACAGCCGCCCGCGCCCCACGCGCCGCGCACCGCCCGGCTGGCGGCGCAGCGCGCGGCGCGCCGGCCGCGCCACGCGCCGGCCACACGCTCGCGCTCCCCCCTGTGCTCCCGCCCCCCTCCCGTGCCCGTCCCAGCCCGCGCGCCGCCGCTGGCCGCCTGCAGGCTGGCCGCCCGCGCGCGCGGCGCGCTCAGGCCTTGACCGGCAGCGGCACGGCCGTGATCTGGGCGTGCAGGTGCGCGTTGAGCTCGGGGCTGCAGGCACTCCCGGACGTGAGCCTCCCGGCGCCCGGCCAGCGCGAGTCGCCACCGGCTGGTGGCGCGGCTGATCAGGGCGAGTACGTGGAGGGGCCGCCCTTCACGCACCGCGGCTTCATCACCGCGCTGCACGCCGACGCCCCGGCGCGCGCGATGCTACTGAGCTGCGTGGGCAGCTTCACCGCCCTCCTGGCGTGCATCTGGTGCGGGCTGACGGGCGTGCGGCTCGCCGGCGTCATGCGTTACACGGCCTAATGCGCGGCACAGCACGCCGCCGCTGGCTTGAGCGAGGGCAGCAGCTTTCAGATGGGCGTGGACGATGCCGCCCGGCGCCACAACAGCACCGTCATGGCGGCTGCGATGAAGCACGCCGAGGACGTGCGCGAGGCTGGCCGGTCGCTCGCCAAGACGTGCGGCTTCCATGGCATGTCCCGGCTGTTCGCGCACTTGGACTACCTGGACGTGCGCACCATCACCGTCGTCCCCTTCATGCACGCCTTCTGCCAAGGGGTGCTGAAGGATTTGCTCAAGGCGCTGCTCGCGTCCCCGCAGCCGCGGCCCCCCGGCCTGGCCGGAGGGGGCCTGCCGGCAGCTGCTGCGCGAGGCGGCAGGGGCGGGAAGCGGCGGCGCGCGGACAGCAGCGCTTCGGAGCAGCAGCAGCCAGCGGCAGACAACGGCGTGCTCGCGGCACACCTGCGCGTTAAACACGCAGCGCGGCGCGTCATCGCGCAACGCAGCGCGGCGTATGTGCTGCACCCCCAGGTCAACCGCCCCGTGCGCAACCCTGTCAAGCACTGCGCCGGCCTGCACATGGACGAGCTCTCTGCCGGCGTCACTGGCCTGTTTTCGCCGCTGCTGTGGCCGAGCGGGCAAATGCAGGTGCTGCACGACCCTGTCGTGAAGAAGGCGTGGGGCCACCTGCGGCGCTTTGCGTGCTTCCACCTGACCGCGCGAGAGTTCAGCAGCCGCGCAGAGTATGAGGCGGAGGCGGCCAAAGCGCAGCAGGAGATCATCGAGTACGGCAAGCTGGTCGAGCAGGTGCGGTGCGCGTGCGGGGGCGCGCGGCGCGCGGCGCGCGGCGCCCTCGGGCGCGGGCGCGGCGGCCGCTCGCGGCGGCCGCGGGGGCGGCGGTGCTGCGCGGCGGCGGCGGGGGGGGGGGGGGCACGCAGCGCCGCGGCGCGGCGGGCGCGGCGGCGGGGGGGGGGGGGCACGCAGCGCCGCGGCGCGGCGGGCGCGGCGGCGCCGAGCGCTCCCGCAGGGCGCCGACGCCAGCGCCGCGGCCGCCGCCGCGCGCACCCCGCCCCCTGGCGCAGGACCTCGACCCGAGCAAGCCGGCAGAGCAGCGCACCAGCAGCTTGTGCACGTTCAACCTCCACCACCTGGCGTGCGTCTTGCACATGCAGGCGTTGTACCGCGGTCTCACGGTGCACGAGCTGGAGCTGTGGGTGGAGCGCTGTGTGGGCTGGATCAAGCGGCGCAGCCGAGACCGGGTGGCGCGAGATGGGGCCCGGCTGGCCCTGACCGAGGAGCTGGACAGCAGAGGCCTCACACGGGCGTCAGCAGCAGCGGCGCTGCAGCTGGCGCGCATCGCCAACCTGCAGGGCCAGCTGCCGCCGCTCATCCTGGACCGCGACAGCGTGGCGCAGCTGATTGCTGCGCCGGACGCTGTCGCGGAGAGCAGCATGCTCGGCCCCGCGCAGGCGCTGAGCGCGGAGCAGTGGGCACCCTTCAAGGTGGGCGCGCCGCGGCGCGCGGGCCCGCGGCTGGCTGCGCGCGAGGCGAGGCGCCCCTGGCGCCCCGCCCCGCAGGAGCCCGCTCGCAGGTGCCTCCAGAACCATGAGTTGTGGTCGCCCGAGCTGGAGCGCGTTTGGGACCAGCCGGCGCCGCTGGGGCCGCGCGTGCAGATGTTCAAGCAGGCCACGCTGGCGGGCGGCACGCTGGTTTGCGGCACCAGGTACGGCAAGCTGCAGAGCCGCAACGCCAGCCGAGTGCTGATACATTGGTGCACCAGACACGGCAATGAGCAGCCGTCAGCATGCGAGGTCGACTGCTTCCTGGAGCTGCAGTGGCCACGCGGGGCGGGCGCGAGCAGCAGCAGCGGCGGCGGCAGCGGCGCCGCGGAGCCCGTGGCGCGGCTCGCTATCATCCGTCAGTTCAAGCTCAAGTCACGGGGCAGCGACCCCGACATCGCTGAGCTGCTGCTGGTGGCGCATGACGAGTTTGAGGCTGCGCGCGGCAGCGGCGCGCCGCTGTTGCGCGCTGTGCCGCTCGACGCGATTGCCGCGGCGCTGCACGGCTGCAAAGACGCCGACGACGGCACGTGGCTGTTTGTTCCTGTGTCTGGGAGGTCGCGCTTGGTGCATTTCGCGACTGGGCGTGGGGCACAGTCGTGAGCAGTACTGCTATTTCTGGCGGGGCGCCGCCCGGCCCGCGTAACAATCCCCCGCTCGCGCCCGGCAGACCACGCGCGGCACTCCCATCAGTGCGCGCGCCCACCTGCGCAGCCCTCTGGTGGCCACCAGCGCCTACCAGCGCCTACCAGAGCCACCGGTGGGCCACCACAGCCTACCAGCGCCTCCGCCGTACTCATAGTGTGAGGCAGGCTGCACGCGTCGCTCGCTCAGCTGCCTCCCTGCTGCCGCCGGCGCAGACGGGCAAGCTCGGGCCGCTGTCAGACACGAGCGGCGAGGTGCTGGGTCAACTGGAGCGCGCGTACCTGCACGGCGGCGAAGCTGTGCAGTTTGACACGCGGGGGCTGGCTGCCTGCCTGCCGGTGAGGCTGCACCCGGCGCGCGCGCGCACACGAGGACTGGGAGAGAGAGCACGGGCGTCCAAGCGCACTGCCCGCCCGGCGCACGGTCCGCAGGGGCGCCAGCCAGCTCAGCGCCAGGCTCCCCGTACGGCGGCGTGGGCGATCCGGGCGACCGTGCCTGCAGCGTGCGTCCCGCTCGCACCAGGGGACCGCCTGACGGGCTGGCGGGAGTGCCGGGCGCTCGGTGGCGCGCGCTCGCGGTGGGATTGCACCCGCGCCGGCACGGCGTGGCGCGCCCTGTGCTGCATTGCGATCTTTGTCTGCATGCTCGCGACACTTGGGGCGATGTGCTCACGCCGCCGCCGCTGCCTGCAGGTGCCGGGCGGGAGCAGAGCCAGAGCAACAGCAGCCGCCGGTCGCCGGTCGCCGGTGACGCCAAAAAATCGCCGCCACCACCCCGCTCAGTGGTCTGTTCCATGGCGCTGACCCGTCCTCGCCAGCGCTCAGAGCAGCCTGCCGAGGCACAGGCAGCGACGTCGTGTCGAGGCGGCGCGGCGGCACGGCTGCGGGCCGTTGGACGGCACGTCGCGTCTTGCTGGCGGCCGCTTGCCGACCTCCGGGCCCTGCACTCGCCACCTGCAGGGCGTGTGGACCTGCTCAATGGCGTGCGTGCACTGGCGCTGCTGTGAGTGTCAGGGCGGGCGGGCGGGCGAGGCCGCGCGGTCCGACGCCGCTCGGGTGACACCGCTGGCCCGTGCGTTGACCGCGCGCGCGCCCTGCGCGCTGCCGCCTGCTGCCGCAGCTGGGTGCTCGCGTTCCATGCAGCCTTCATCGGTAGTCTCGGCGACCTGACCTTTGCGAGCGACAGCCCCAAATCCATGCCCATATCGCCGCCGCTGGGCGTCGCGTGGCTGAGCTCCTGGCTCGCGCAGGTGCGCACGCGAGCTGCCGCGGTCGTAGAACGGTTTGGCGCGCCCCGCTGCGGCACTGCTGCCGGTCGCGCTGCTCTGCCTGCTGCCCACGCGCTCCCGGCTGCCGTGCGCCGCGCCCGCAGCCCATCTTCAACGGCGACATGGGCGTCGATGTCTTTTTCACGCGTGAGGAGGGCGGGGCGGGGGTGGGTGGGCGGGCGGGCGGGCGGGTGGGTGCGTGGGTGGGCGGGTGGCCGCGTCCGAGGCGCGCCCAGCAGCTGGCCGCTCAGCTGACCGCCGTCACCGCCCTCCGTCCACCCTCCCGCCCCCTCCCCCTCCCCCGGGCAGTGTCGGGCATCCTCATCACACGGATGTGGCTGCGCGAGACGGCGGCGCGGCACGGCGCGTTCAACTTCGCGCGCTTCGCCGCGCGCCGCTACCTGCGCCTCGCGCCCATGCTGGTCCTAGGCATCCTTGCGCAGCTCGCGGCCGCGGCGGCCGGCGGCGTGCTGCCGGCCAAGCTCAACGCGGTGGGCGCGGCGGCGCCTGTCGCCAGCGGGCGCGCCCGGCCGCCGTGTGCCCCCGCCCTCCTTTTCGGCCGCCTGACTTGCTCGCGGCCGCCGCCGCTGCCGCCTCGGCGCCTCGCCAGTGCGCGAACGACTGGTGGCGGCTGCTGCTGATGATCAACAACTACACCCGAGGCAGCCCCGACGACGCGTGCCTGCTGCAGGCCTGGTCGGTCGCGGTGGAAATGCAGCTCTACCTGGTGGCGCCGCTGGTGCTGTGGGGCGTGTGGCAGCCCGCGGCGCAGCGCCCGCGGCGCTGGTGGTGGGCGGGCCTCGCCGCCGTGTGGGCGATCCCGCCGGTGCTGCGCGGCGCGCTCGCGGGCACGAGCCCGCTGACCTGGCAGTTCCTGTTCAACCGGTGCGGGCTGAGGCGCAGGGCGGCCGGGCGGGCTGGCTGGCCGGCTGGCCAGGGCCTGGCAGCAGCGGCACCAGGAGGTGCCGCCAGGCGGCGCGCCGCGCGCGTAGTCCGAGCGCCGCGCCGCCCGCACTCGCCCGCCTCACTGCCCACGCAGGTGGGGCATCAGCAACCTGCCGCTGGCCTACACGTCAACGCCCGCGCGGGCGTCGCCATTTGTGGCCGGCATGGCCGCCGCGCTGGCCGTGGAGCTGGCCAAGCGAAAGCGGCGCGCGCAGGCGGCGCCTGCCGCGCTCAAAGACTCCGATGCGGTGGTCATCGAGGTGCCGGCAGTTAGCGGCGCGCTGGGCGGCGACACAGACAGACAGGTGGTGGACGAGAGCTCCGTCCCGGCCACGCTGCCCGGCCAGCAGCCGGCGGGCGCCGCCGCCCAGGCAGCGGCCGCTGAGCCGCGGCGCCGGCTGCGGCGGACAGCCGCGCTGCTGCTGTGCGCCGACGTGTTTGCATTCCTGGTCTGCCTCGGGCTGGCGTGGCTGGGCGTCGGCGTCAACCGCCACACCTCGACGCTGAGCCTGGACCTGGACTTGTTCCTTACAGTACTGGGCCGCCCTCTCTTTGGCGCGGCACTCGCCTGGGTGCTCGGCGCGACGCTGCTCGGGCGCTGCAGGCCGATTGAGTTTGTCGTCGGCAGCCGGCTGTGGCTGCCAGCCGCGAGCTTGAGTTACGGAGCATACCTCCTCCAGGACTTGCCGCTCGACCGACTGCCCTCGTGGACGTTGGTCGGCGTTACGACCTCGCTGTTCGCCGGCTGGGCCGTTTACCTGCTCAGCTACGCCCTCTTCACGCTCGCCAGCCTCGGGCTGGCGCTGCCATGCTTCCTCCTGGTCGAGATGCCTGCGCAGCGCCTCGTCAAGCGCGGGTACTAGAAAAAGCTCATGTGCGTTTTCCTTGATTGCCATGCATGGCAGCGACCTGGATGATGGCGCGGAACCAACAGCGCGGAACCAACACCAGGCCCGGGGCGCGCGAGCGCGCGACGGTGAGGGGGCGTGGAACGGGGCGTGCGGCTACCTTTTTTGGAAGAAGAAGGGCGTTACCAGGGGTGAACAAGCGCCTACGGCGCAAACACGGACCCCATCACTTTGGTATAGTCAGTCACTCACGCGCAGCTGCCGCCCGTGGCCACGCTCACGCCCAAAAGCGTCACCTGCACACACTCAGTGCTGTCTCCGCGCACACACCTTGACCGATCGCTCGCTGCTGGGCAGTAGCAGTATTTCAGTGTCGGCGGCAGCCGGTGACCGCGGGTCGCGCGTGCCCGCGAGCGCGCAACCCGCGCGCGCGGGAGTGCTGGGAGAATGCCACCATCCTCATCGCCGAATAACAACCAAGCCACTCCCCGCGACGCGGGGAGTGCACCAAGCCAGAAAGGGCTGGCCCGTCAGGTCGGGCGTACGGGCAGCGCGGGGCACGTAAGCGGTCGCCGCAAAGTCGGCCAGCGCCTCCCAAAACGCACTCACTGCCGCCCGCCTGACTATGTCTCGAGCCACGTCAAAGGGCAAGGCACGCTCCCGCACTTGCAGGAAAATCCAGGCCACGCGCCGGCCGCGTTCGCACGCGTGAATTGCAGCGATGCAGACCATGTCCCAGACCATCTGGGACAGCTGCTCCCGCGGCCGGCGCCCCAGCCAGATGTGCCTGCAGTGCAAGCGCGCGCCGTCCGGCCACCAGTCAAAAGCAGCCAGCTGCTTCTCGATCTCACCCCACACCTCGCCTGCCACCGGGCACCGCCAGAAATGGTGCGCCTCGCTCGGGTGCAGCGCGCCGCCCAGTCCGGACGCCTCCGCTGGCTCCGGCGCCTCCGGCGGCCCTGGGCAGCAGTAGACACAATAGTCCACCATGCCCGGCCCCGGCTGCATGCGGCTGGCAGTCGGAAAGGCCTGCAGCGTGAGCCGCCAGGCCGCCTCCTTGTACGTGTTGGGCACCTTGAGCTGCCACCAGCGCGCCAGGGCTTGGCACACCGTGGCGTGGCGCGTGCGCTTCGCAAGCTCATCACCCCCAATGTGCGGCAAACCATCAAACTCAGAAACCGTCAGACAGTGGCGGTGGTGGCGGGCATGCAGCTCAGCGCGCGCCGGCAGCGCCTGCAGCCGCGTGGCCAGCGCCACCGTGAGCTGCCCCAGCCGTACCCCCGGCCGGCAACCAGGCTGCACCGGCCGACCCACAAGCGGCCAGCCCAGGCCAACCGCAATCGCCGCACGCGCCGCCGCCAACGCTGCTGGCTGCACCGGCGCCGGGGCGCTCACGGGCTGGCCCGCGCGCGCCGCCGCCGCCAGCCGAGCTCGCGCCGCCGCCACCCAGGATGGCGGCAGCCTGTCAACCAGCGCGCGCACGTCATCGAGTGCACGCTGCCTACCTGCCTGGTAACACTGCCGGGAAGCCAGGCATGGCACCCAGACTGTAGCCAGGTAATTCATGTGTTCCGCCAACCCAAGGCCCCAACGAGGCGGAGTCAACCGATCCGATTCAAGAACGGCCAGCAGCGTGACCGCCTGGCCCACCGTCTGCAGGCAGGGCAGCCCGCGCAAGCCCGGGGCCGCCACACATTCCAAGCCCACTGCCACATCACGCACACACTCCTCCCCCGGCTGGGCCGGCCAGCGCCACTGCTGCCGCACCGTGAGCAGCGGGTTGCCCCACAGGGGGGCATCCCAGCTGTGGGCCCGCCAGTCATACTCGCCCGGCCCCAGCCACTCCAGCGGCGGCAGCGCGCGCAGCCCGAGCGCGAACGAGCGCAGGGGCTGCGGCAGCCGCTGGCGCCCGCTGTCAAAAAGAAGGCGTTTGTCGCACAACATCAACCCCCACCCCGTGTCCCCGCACGCGCCCGCATCGGGGCGCACGCGATCTGCCCACACGCGCCAAAGCTCCCCACACGCCGCCGCCCAGGGCACTGCACCCGCGGCCCCCTGCCCCATGATGAGCTCCGCGCCCTCCATCGCCCAACGCGCATGCAGGTGTTCGCGCACCGGCAGCAGCCCCATGCCTCCCTCCCTCGGATGCGCAGCCATGCATGCCTTGGGGATGCCGGGCGGGCGGCGCAGGTCGCCCTCGGGGTCCAACCCTGCGTCCACCAGCCCTCCGCACCACTTTAGGATGTCAGTGAGATGCTGCTCCGTCAAGCCACCCCCAAACTGGCCCGCGTAGAGCACCGTTGCCAGCGCGTACGCGTTGGCCGCAAAGGCGCGGCCAAACGACGACATGCGCGGGAGCATCGACACACGCCGCAGCGCGCGCCGCGGCTACCTACTCCTGTGGTTGATTTTTTGCAATAAGAATTACGGCGCGGACGGCGGGGGCCCAGGCCCGAGGCGGCGCGGGCGCGCGGCGGGGAATCGGCGCCGGACGGGGCGCGCGACGTGCGGCGCCGCCCTAGTGCCTGGCGCGCACCGGGGCATCCGGGGGGGGTGCCAGTGGTTTACGTTGGTTGATGTTGGTTTATGGACTTGAACACCAACGGTCGACGCCATGCATGCCAGCAGCAGGCTCCTGGGCCCAGCGCGGCCAGGAGCAGCGCAGCTGCCGGGACGGCCATAGCGGCTGCCGGCCGGGCCGGGCGTGCGCGGAGGGAGCAGGCGCGCGGGCTGAGCGGCACGTCGTCGGTGTGTGTCTGGCCGCGTGCGGGGCTCCCAGCGCTGCGCGCGGCGACGGCGAGGGCGCGGCGGGCCAGCGATGCAAGTGCGCACGGAGAGGCGGCGCGGCGGCTTTGCTCAACGCGTGCTAATCGCGCCGCGCCGCCGCAGTCAGCTTCCAGCGCCGCGCGCGAGCTGCTCGGGGGAGCCGTCGCGACCCAGGTTGCAGCCACGCCCGTGCCCCCGGTCCAGGTTGCCAAGCTCCCGACAGCCGCCCGCGCCCCACGCGCCGCGCACCGCCCGGCTGGCGGCGCAGCGCGCGGCGCGCCGGCCGCGCCACGCGCCGGCCACACGCTCGCGCTCCCCCCTGTGCTCCCGCCCCCCTCCCGTGCCCGTCCCAGCCCGCGCGCCGCCGCTGGCCGCCTGCAGGCTGGCCGCCCGCGCCGCGCGCTGGCGGGCGCGGCGCTCAGGCCTTGACCGGCAGCGGCACGGCCGTGATCTGGGCGTGCAGGTGCGCGTTGAGCTCGGGGCTGATCTTGTGGTTGTGGCGCAGCACCTTGTAGACCGCGGGGTCGACGTGCTTCAGGATGGCCGTCTCGGCGGCGGTGATGTCGCTGGTCGCGACCTTGTCGAGGTAGCCCTTGGTCGCGGCGTACACGACGACGACCTGCTGCTCAATGGGCATCGGGTTGAACTGGCGCTGCTTCAGGATCTCCGTCAGCCGCGCGCCGCGCTCCAGCACGTACTGCGTCGCCGCGTCGAGGTCGCTGCCAAACTGCGCAAACGCGGCGACCTCGCGGTACTGCGCGAGCTCGAGCTTCAGCGTGCCCGCGACCTGCTTCATCGCGGGGAACTGCGCCGCCGAGCCGACGCGCGACACGGAGAGGCCGACGTTGAGCGCGGGGCGGATGCCCTTGTAGAAGAGCTCGGTCTCCAGGAAGATCTGGCCGTCGGTGATGGAGATGACGTTGGTCGCGATGTACGCGCTCACGTCGCCCGCCTGCGTCTCGATCACGGGGAACGCGGTCAGGCTGCCGCCGCCGAGGTCGGCCGACATCTTGGCCGCGCGCTCGAGCAGGCGCGAGTGGAGGTAGAAGACGTCGCCGGGGAAGGCCTCGCGCCCGGGCGGGCGGCGCAGCAGCAGGCTCATCTGGCGGTACGCGACGCTCTGCTTGGAGAGGTCGTCGTAGATGATGAGCGCGTGCTTGCCGGTGTCGCGGAAGTACTCGGCCATCGCGCACGCGCTGTAGGGCGCGAGGAACTGCAGCGGCGCCGCGTCGCTGGCGGTCGCGGAGACGATGATCGTGTTCTTGATCGCGCCCGTCTGCGTGAACAGCTTGACCAGCTGCGCCACGGTCGAGCGCTTCTGCCCGATCGCGACGTACACGCAGTACACGCGCCGGTTCTTGGGCACCGCCGCGTTGCACGCCTTCTGGTGCAGGATGCAGTCCACCGCGATCGCGGTCTTGCCCGTCTGCCGGTCGCCGATGATCAGCTCGCGCTGCCCGCGCCCGATCGGCACCAGGCTGTCCACCGCCTTGACGCCTGGCGGCGCGCGGCGTGCGGCGGGGCGCAGGGCGGGGCGGGGCGTCAGCGCCGTTGCTGCAGCGGCGTGCGCGCTGCTAAGCTGCCGCTGCGGCTGCCGCCGCTGCCACCGCTGCCGCTGCTGCCGCTGCCGCCGCTGCCGCGGCCGCGCCGCAGCCGCTGCCGCGCCGCTGCCGCTGCCGCTGCCGCTGCCGCAGCCGCCGCAGCCGCCGCTGCCGGCCGCGTCCGCTGCAGCCGCTGCTGCCAGGCCGCGGCTGCCGCCGCTGACGCGGCCGCCGTCGCGGCGCGCGCGCTTGGCTCACCGGTGTAGAGCGGCTCGCGCACGGACTGGCGCGCCACGATGCCGGGCGCCTTGACCTCCACCAGGCTGCTGCGCACGCCGGTGAGCGGGCCGGCGCCGTCGATGGGCTGGCCGAGCGCGTCGAGCACGCGGCCGAGGTTGCCGGGGCCGACGGGCACGTTGACGATCTGGCCCGTGCGGTAGACGAGGTCGCCCTGGTGGATGGCGTGGTCCTGGCCAAAGATGACGACGCCGACGTGGTCGTGCTGCAGGTTGAGCGCCATGCCCTTCACGCCGCTGTCAAAGCACACCAGCTCGCCCGCCTGCACGCTGCGCAGGCCGTACACGCGCGCGATGCCGTCGCCGACGCTGAGCACGCGCCCCAGGTGGATGATGGGCGGCTGGTAGCTCTTCTCCCACTCCTTGACCGCGGGGATGAGCTTCTGGCTGATGTGCTGGATCAGGTACTTGCTGCTGAACTTGGGGCGCCGCATCTCGTCCAGCGGCTTGCTCTCCGCCGCAAAGCCCTGCGCGCGGCGCGCGTGCGCAGCGGGTGAGCGCGGCGCGGCCGCGCGCGCGCGGCGCGCCTGCGGCGCCCGCTGCCCGCGCCCCGCCGCCGCGCGCCGCGCCCGCCCCGCCCCCCGCCAGCCGCCGCTGCTGCTCACCCGCTGGGCGGACAGGCCCAGCGCCCTGAGCGCCGGCGCGGCCGCATTGCTGTGTGCAGAAGGGAGCGGGGCGGCGGGCGGCAGGGGCGGGCGTGAGCGGCGCCGCTGCTCGCCGCCCGGCGGCTGCGCCGCGTCGGTTGCGCCCGCTGGCGCGCCGCCCGCTGCCCGCTGCGCCGCGTCTGCGCTGCGGCGCGCACCTGCTGACCTCGGTCTGGCGGGCGAGGCCTGCGGCGGCGGCGGCGGCGCGGGGCGGGGGCGCGGCGTGAGCGGCGGCGCTGCCGTTGCCGGTGCCGGCTGCTGCGCGCTCCCTGGCGGCGCGGCGGCGGCTCCCCAGCGACCGGGCGCGACGGATCAGGCCACAGTCCCCCTGATCCGCCCTCACCTGCGCGCGCCAGGGCCGCCAGGGCCCGCGGCAGGCCGCTCCGCACCATCGCGGCCCGCTGCGCTGCGCCCGCACGCGCTGCGGCCGGGGGGCGTTGAGATCTGCGAAGGCGCGGCCGCGGCGTGAGAGGCGCCGGCGCGCGGCGTCGTGAAGGGCCGCAGATCGCCTTTCTGCTGCCGGCTGCGGCCGCGCCGCGCACCTGCTGGGGCCGCAGGCCGGCTGGACGGAACGGGAGTGGCGCACACACGGGAGGGGGGGGGGCAGGCGGTCAGGCGGCGCCGGGGCCTGGGCTGCCTTGCGCCGCCGCCGCCCGGGCGCCGGCCGTCGCTGCCGCTGCTGCGACCCGTCACGCGCGGGTGTTGGTTCGTGCCGTTGCATGATGCGCGCGCCTGCGCGGCGCCGCCGCCGCAACACAGCGCTGCCGGCGCCCCCGAGCGCGCAGACCCCCGCGCCCGCGCCCGCGCGCCGCCCGCCCGCCGCTCAGCCGAGCGCCGTGGTCCAGTCGTAAGGCGCAAATCGCTTGCGCAGCGCGGCGGCGGCCGCGGCCTGCACGGCGCGCGGCTCGGCGCGCTGGCGGCGGTGCATCGCCTCGGGCGGCAGCTTCAGCAGGCCGACGAGCACCTGGCGCGCGAGGTCGGCGTCGAAGCGCGCCTCGTCGTCGATGACGTGCACAAAGCCGCGGCCCCAGCCAAACTGCACGAAGACGTAGGGGAAGTTGGGCGGCACCGCGCCGCGCAGGCCCTTGGGCCCCGTCTCGATGACCGCCTTGGCCGCGTGCTGCGCCCACTCGCTCTCGCTCTCGGCGAGCGCCTTCTTGAAGTAGAGCGGCGCCTTGGCAAACGCGTCGGCGCCGAGCGGCACCGCCTCGAGCCGCGCGTGGTGCCGGCGCGTGCCGAGGCCCATCGCCGTCTCGATGAACACCACCTCCTGCCCGCCCGCCATAAACATGCGAATGAGGCACTTTTGGAAGTTGCGCACCTCCTCCCACGCCGCATCGTCGAGCTGCGCGGCGGCCACGGCGGCGGCGGTCGCGGCCGGGGGTCGATAGGCGCCGGCGCAGCCGCGCCGCGCGCAGCGCGCAGCGGGCAGCGCGCGCGGGCGGGCGCGGGCGCCAGCGGGCGGGCGGGCCGCACCTGGCGGATGCTGGGCGTGTGCTCCGCGGGCACGATGCAGCAGTGGCCCTCCGCGAGGCTGCCGCGCTGCACAAGCGCCAGGTAGGTCGCCTGGCCCACCGCGACGGCGAGGTCGCGCGGCCGCGCGGGGCTGCTGAAGCAGAGCGTGCAGCTGTCCTCGAGGCGCTGCGCGCGGTTGAACTGCGCGACCTGGCGCTGCCGCTCGCGCACGCGCTGCTGCTGCGCGTCGCCGCGCCGGCGCTTGTCGCTCCTGCGCCGCGGCGCGGCGGCGGGCGGCGGGCGGCGTCGCTCGGCGCGCAGCGCGCAGCGCGCGGGACCGCCAGTCCCTGTGCCCTGGCCAGAGCGCGGCCGCGCCGCGGTGGTCGCGCCCCAGCCCGCGTGCGCGCGCGCGCGCGCGGGCTCACATCTCCAGCCCCGCGTCGTGGTCGTACTCTGCGTCAGCGTCGAGGTCGGCCTCCTTGAAGCGCGCGGTGCGGGCAATGTTGGTCGCCATCGTCGCGTCGAGGCCATCCATCGCGTCGTCGCCGTGCTTCGCGCGCTTGACCAGCGTCTGCGCGCCGCGGCGCCCGCCGGCGGCGTCGGCGTGCGCGCCGCCGGGCGCGCGGCGCCCGCACGCGGCCGCGCACGCGCACGCCCGCCGGCGCCGCGTGCGCGCCCCGCCGCGCCGCGCCGCGCCGCGCCGCGCGCCGCGCGCCGCGCGCCTGCAGGTCCACGTTGTCGTCGTCCGCAAAGTAGCGCTCCCGCTCGCCGCCGGCGCCGTAGCGCTGCACGCGCTTGGGCACGCGCCCGCCCGCCGCCGCCTCGCGCGCGCGCTGCGCCTGCGCCGCGCTCTCGCGCCCAAACGCGCCCGGCATCGCGCGGCCCTCCGCGTCCACCAGCGGCAGCACCACCACCTCGCGCGCGGGCTTGCCGCCCTCGGCGCCCGCGGCGGCGGCGGGCGGCGCCTTGCCGCCCAGCCGCGCGCGCAGCGCGTTTGCGACGAGCGGTTCCCGCCGGCGCCGCTTGCGGCTGCAGGCGCCTTGCCGGCCAGGCGCGCGCGGAGCAGCTCCGCCGTGCTGCGGTTGCTGGGCGGCTCGCCGCCGCCCGCCGGCGGCGCGCCCGCGGCCGCGACGAGCTTGGGCGCCGCGCCCAGCGGCGGCTCGCCGCCGCCGCCGCCCGCCGCGTCGGCCATCTCCACGTCGCCGCCGCCGCGCGCGCCCGCCGCTGCGGGCGCGCCGGGCGAGGGCGAGCGGCTGCCGCGCTGGGCGCCGGGGCTGGCGGGGCTGGCGCCGGCGCTGCCGCCGCCCTGCTGCTGGGCGAGCTGGCGCATGAACGAGCCGTCGTTCTTGAACGTGTTCAGGCTGCCCGCCACGGCCTGCAGCGCGGCCACCATCTGGGCCTGGCGCGGCCGCGCGGCGGCGGCGGCGACGCAGCAGTCGGCGGGCGGCAGAGTCAGTGGCGGAGGGCGGGGCGGCGCCGCCCCAGCCTGCCGCCGCGCCGCGCCAGCCAAAGCGGCCACGCACCTGCTCCTGCTGCTGCTGCGCCTGCTCGCGCCTCGAGCGCCAGTCGCCCCTGCCGCCGCCGCCGCCCCTGCCGCCGCCGCCGCCGCGGTCGTCGCGCGGCGGGCCGCCGCGCCGGTCGCGGTCGCGGTCGTCCCGCGGCGGGCCGCCGCGCCGGTCGCGGTCCTGCTCCCGCTCACGGTCTGGCCGCAGCTGCTGCCGCTCGCGGTCCGGCTGCCGCTCGCGCTCGCGCTCCCGCTCGCGCTCCCGCTCCCGCTCCCGCTCGCGGTCCGGCTGCTGCTCCCGCTCCCGCTCGCGCGCCGGCTGCCGCTCGTGCTCGCGGCCCGGCTCCCGCTCCGGCTCGTGCCGGCTGTCACGCCGGCTGTCGCGCCTGCCGTCGCGCTGCTCGCCGCGCTGGTCCTCGCGCTCGCGCGCCCGGCCGCCGTCGCCGGACTCTGCCTCGCGCCCGCCCCTGTCGCCGCGCTCGCCGCCGCGGGCGCCACCCGCGCCCGCGGGGTCCGGCCGCCGCCACGACAGCTTGCTGCCGCCGACGCCGGCGCCGGCGGGGCGCCGCATCGCCAGCTGCTCCGACCGCATGCTGGACAGGTAGTGGGGCGTGGGCCCGTCCCGGCCGCCGCCGCCGCCGCGCTCGCGTTGGCCGCCGCCGCGCTCGCGCTCGCGTTCCCGCTCGCCGCCGCCGGCGCCGGGCGCGCCCAGGCTCGCGGCGCCGTCGATGATGCCCTTGGCCAGCTCGGCGGCAGAGCCCCAGCGCTCGGTCAGCACCTGCCGTGCGGGCGGCGGCGGCATGGCGCAGGCGCCGGCGTCGGCGTCGGCGGCCGCGGGCAGCAGTCTCCGCCGGCGCCGTTGGCGCCAGCGCCGCCGCGTTGCAGGGGGCGGGGGCGGGGCGCAGCGCGCCCTGCGCGCACCTCGTTGAGGTCGCGGCCCTCCTCCTTGGCCAGCTGCTGCGCGCGCTGCAGCGCGCGCACGCGCCACGACACGCCCGCCGCGCCGCCCGCCGCGCCGGCGGCGCCGGCGGCCGCGACGGCGGCCTCGCGCGCGGCGGCTCGCTCCGCCGCCGCCTTCTCCTGCTCCGCGCTCTTGTAGCGAATGCCAAACACGACCGGCGCCTCCTCCGGCTGCAGGGCGGCAGCGGGCAACCGAGCCGTCGTCAGCAGCTCGGCCGCGCCGCACGCAGCGCGGCTGCCCGCGCCCGCGCCCGCGCGGCCCCACCTCGGGCGGCTTCTCCGGCTGCTTGGGCTGGTCCGCCTGGAAGAGGGAGGACTTCATTGGCACCGTCATCCAGTCCTCGCGCTGCGCCTTGGCCGGCTGCGCCTCGCCGTCGCCGGCGCCGCCGGGGCTGGCGCTGCCGCTGCGCCGGCGCTGCCGCGCGCCAGCGTCGTCGCTGGAGGCGCCACCGCTGTCGGAGCCTGCGGGCGGCGGCGGAGGGGCGCGGTGGGCGGGGGCGCGGGCGCGCGGCGCTGCTGCCGGCCAGCGCCGCCGTAAGCCGCGCAGCCGCGCGCCGCACCAGAGGAGGCATCTCGGTCCCGGTGCTTCCTGCCCTTCTCCTTCTTGTGCTTTTTCCGCTCCTGCGCGAGCGGCGGCGCGGCAGCGTGAGCGCCCTGCTGCTGCTGCCGCCGCCGCGCCGGCCGCCGGCGCCGGCGCTGGTGCCGCGCCTTCTTCTGCTTCTTCTTGGCCGCCTTGCGCGCCCGCGCGGCCTCCCGGGCCTCCGCCTCGGCGCGGGCGGCCTCGGCCTCGAGAGAGGCCTTGTCGCCGAACGTGAGCCCCTCGAGCATGGCGGCCCGCACCCTGGACCTAGTGCAGCACGCCCACGCCCCCGGTGTGGCGGGCGAGCTGCGGCGCCGCGGCCATCGACGGCGGCGGCGCCGACTGACGAGCGTCGCACGCGGCGCAGGGCTCAGCCGGCCGCGCCTGGCCTGTGGCCGTAGGCGTGCAGGGCAGTCACTGCAGCCCAGAGCAGGCCCCCGCAGCGCACGCCGCCACCCGCCGCAACCGCTGCGCCCCCACCCGCATCACGCGCGCCGCTGTCGACCGCGCCGCGCGCCCGGCGAGCGCCGCCGGCGGCCCTGCGCCCTGCGGGCGCCACAGCGACATCGTGGGCTCCGCGTGAGCGCAGCGGCCGGGCTTGCGGGGCAGCGGGCGGCGCGGGCCGGCGCGCGGCGCAGCAGCGGCGCCGCGGCGCGATGGCGGACGCGCTGGCGGCGGAGCTGGAGGCTCGCTGCGACGGCTTCAAGGCCTCCTTTGGCGGAGAGGAGCTCAAGCGCGCGTGCGCGACGCTGTCGGGCGCGCTCATCGGCGGCGCGCTGCAGGTTTGGCGGCGGCGCTGTGCAGGCGGCGGCGGCGTGCCGGCGCCCGCCACGCGGAACACGCGCAGCCCCTCCCCTCCCCTCGCACGCCCGCCCACGCCCGCGCGCGCCGCACCCGCACCCGCACCCGCCGCGCAGCCGCCGCTCGCGGCGCTCGCGGAGGACGCGGACCTGCACGTGCGCGAGCTCGCGTTTGCGGCGCGCCAGTACGCCGTCGCCACGGCGGAGCAGCCGGGCGACTTTGAGGGCCTGTACAACCACGGCCTGGTGCTGCAGGAGCTCAGCGGCAAGCTGCCGCCGGGCTCGGCCGAGCAGGCGGCGATGCTGCGCACGGCGTGCGCGCGCTACGAGGCGGCGCTCGCGCTCCGGCCCGCCGCGCACGCGGCACTGTACAACTGGGGCGTCGCGCTCAGCGACCTCGCGCGCGCGGTCAAGGCGGGCAGCCCCGCCGAGGCGACCGCCGCGCTGCACCTCGCGTCCCAAAAGTACGCGCGCTCGCTGCAGCTGCACCCGCGCAACCCGCAGGCGCTCAACAACTGGGGCCTCGTGCTGCAGGTGGGTGGGCAGCCCTCCCCCTCTCGCAGCGGGCGCGCGCAGGGGAGGGAAGGGGGGCCCGCGGCGGCGCGGCCGGGCGCAGCCAACCGCGGCGGCGCCGCGGCGCGCGCGCGCAGGAGCTGTCGTCGGACGCGCGCAGCTGGGGCGAGCGCGACGCGCTGGTGCGGGGCGCGATGGACAAGTTCAGGCTCGCGCTGCGCGGCCGGCCCGACTTTGACCGCGGCACGTACAACCTGGGCACCGTGTTCTACACCTTTGCCATGGCCCTGCAGGGCGCAGCGGGTGCGCGCCGCAGCCACGGCGCCGGCGGCGCCGGCGCGGCGGGCGCGCGCCCCGCAGCCCCCGCTGACGCCCCGCCGCCGCCTCGCCGCCTCGCCGCTTCGCCGCCGCCGCCAGACGCGCCGCCGTCGCGCGGCGCGCGCGAGCACGCAGTGCGCGGGCTGCTCGCCGGCGCGGCACAGTACATCGCGCTCGCGCACGCCCTGGCGCCGGCGCGTGACATCTACCGCAAGTCGCTCTCCGTCGTGCGCGCGATGCTGCCGCTGCCGTTCCTGCGCGCGGGGCACCTGTCCGCGCCGCGCGCGCGCTCCATCGGCACCGTGACCGAGACGTGGCGCCGCGACTGGTTTGTGCTGGACCAGCACAGCCTGCGCCAGGCGAGCAGCATGGAGACCTCGCTCTCAACCGCCGGCGCGGGTGCGGGGTGGTCGTTGCGCGCGCGCGCGCGCGCCGCCGCGCGCCGGCGCCGCACGGCCCCACGCCTCCCCTGCTCCCCCGCGGGGCCCACGCCGCGCCGCAGGCGTGCCGTCGGCGAGCCAGCAGCGCGCGGGCGGCGGCGGCGGGGGCGGCGGCGACGACGAGCCGCTCGTGCTGCCGCTGCGCGAGCTGCTCGCGGTGCGGCGCTGCGCGGAGCCGAGCCTGCCCGAGGGCGGCGGCATCTGGGTGAGCACGGCGGCCAGCCCCGCCGGCACCTACCTGGTCGCAGACGACGGCGACGCCGCCGACGCGTGGGTCGACGCGCTCGTGCTCTGCGCGCACCTCGTCGCGGCGGGCGCCGCCGACGCGCTCGAGGAGGCGCTCGCGCCCGTGAGGCGCGGCAAGCACGCGGCGCCGCTCGGCTGAGCGCGCGGGCGGGCGCCGCGCGCGCGTGCGGCAAGGGTAACACACGACGGGTTACCCTGAGTGCGGCCTGCGGCGGCGCCGCCGCCTGATTCCAGCGCGGCGGCCGCAGGCCCGCTGGCGCAGCTCCTCCTCCGCTCTCAGCTAAGAACGAAACCAGCACTCCTCTGAACCCTGCCGGGGTCCGGCACGGCAGCACGAGGGGCGGGGCTGGGGCCCTCGCCCGTCCGACGGCGGCTCTCGCCCGCGTCCGCGGGGCAGCTCACGACCGCCCAAGTGAATGGGCGCTACACTTTAAACGATTGATTGGTGTGGGGCCGGGCGCGGCGCGGCGGCGCCGCTGATCGGCGACACCGCGCGCGCCCACGACAGGCTGCTGCTGCTGCTGCTCACGGCGCGGCGCGGCGCGCGGCGGCGCGCGCCCGCCCGCCGCAAACAATGAATGTGTGCTTGCGTTGTGACAAGACACGCGCGCCCGGGGGCGCCGCGTGCGTCCGGCGGGGAGGGCGCGCCGCCGCCGCGCGCTCGCTCCGCGCGCGCGCGCACATTATGCACTCCGCACACGCGCGCACTGAATGCGCGTACGCGCGCGCTACACGCGCGGCGCCCTACACGCGCGCGTCGCGCTCGTAAAAGACGATGTCACCGCTGTCTGGGACGTAGTGGTCGTTGTTGAAGCTGCGCACGAGCGGCGCCCACAGGTGCGTGGGCAGCGGGCCGGGGCTCTTGGCGGGCTCGCGGTAGTACGGCCCCATCACGCCCTTGGCCGCCTCGGTCGCGGCCTCGAGGTGGTAGTGGGGGATCTGGGGGAACTGCGGGGGGGGGGGGGGGGGGGGGGGACGGGTGAGCGCGGGACAGGGGACGGGGGCGGGTGCGCGCGGGCCACGGGCGCGGGCGAGGGGCGCGAGGGGGACGGCGGCGCGGGCGGCGTCGCGGGCGCGGGCGCGGGCGGCGGGCGGCGGGCGGCGGGCGGCGGGCGGCACGGGCGGCGGGCGGCGGGCGGCGGGCGGCGGCGCGGCCGCCGCACCAGGTGGTGGACCACGTGGGTGCCGATGTCGTGGTGGATCTTGTTGAAGATGCCGTAGTCGCGGTCGAGCGTGGTCAGGCCGCCGCGCAGGTAGCTCCACTCCTCGCCGCGGTACCAGGGCATCTTCTCGCCAGGGTTGTCCGAGCCGTGGTGGTGCAGGTACGTCACGATGTCCAGCCACATCACGTTCACCCAGTCTGGCCATCCCCCGCGCGGGCAACGGCGACGGGTGAGAGGCAGGCGAGGGAGGGGACTCCCCAGGCGCGCGCTGCGCTGCGCGGCGCTGGCCGCTGCTGCTGTCGCCGCCGCCCGCCGTCCGCGGCGCCGCGCCCGCAGCACGCCGCCAGCGCCGCCCGCAGCCCGCCCCCGGCGCCGCGCCGCCGCTGCTCACAGGGCACAAAGTAGAGGTTGAACATCGCGACCACGCCGAGCTTGGCGGTGCACGCGGCGAGCACGCCCAGCATGCCCAGCATGAACGCGTCGCTCGTGAGCACCATGCGCCGCTCGCTCGGCTGGAAGAGGTCGCAGCCGGGGTCGTAGTGGCTGCCCTGCTTGCCTGCGCGCGCGCGCGCGGGGACGCGTGGGGCGCGTGAGCGTGCGCGTGCGTGCGGCGGGGCGCGTGGGGCGCGTGGGGCGCGGCGGGGCGCGCGCGCGCGACGTGCTGCTGCTGCGCGGCGCCGCACCCGGGGAGCGCGCCCAGAGGTAGAAGGGGAACGCAAAGAGCGGCCACGGGAACTTGAGGCGGCCCAGGCGGCCCATCGGCTCCTGCGGCGACCGCCGGCGGCGCGGCGCGTGAGCGCGGCTCGCGCTGATGGCGCTGCCGGCGCTGCCGCCGCGGGGCGCTGCTGCCGCGGGGCGCCGCTGCCGCGCGCGCTGCTGCCGCGCGGCGCTGCTGCGCGGCGCCGCTGCCGCTGGCGCTGCTGGCGCTGCAGGCGCGGCGCGCCGCGCACCATCTCGTCGATCTGGCTCTTGGTGGTCGGGTGCCACGACTCGTCGTTCTCGACGTGCCCGTGGTTGCCGTGGTGCTTGCGGTGGCTCACGCGCCAGCCGTGGTAGGGCACGAGGATGCTTGCGTGCGCGATGTTGCCGACGAGGTCGTTGAGGTCGCGGTTGTTGCTGAACGACTGGTGCCCGCAGTCGTGGCCGACCACAAAGAGCGCCCAGAACATCGTGCCCTGCGCGACCCAGTACAGCGGCCACGCCCACCTGCGAGCCGGGCGCGCGACGCGTCGGCGCCGGCGCCGGCCGCGTCGCCGCGCGGCGCGCGCCGTCCTGCAAGGCGGCGGCGCGCCCGGCGCCGCGCGCACCAGGCGTTGACGGTGAAGGCCGCGTACGCGAGCCCCGCCACGATGCCCACGTCCAGCGCCAGGTGCGCGATGGAGCGCTGCGGGCGCGGCGGCGCGGGGGCTCGGCCGCCGCGCGCGCGCGCGGGCGGGGCCGGGGCGCGCCAGCGGCGGCGCCGGAGCGGCGGCGCGGGGGGGCCCAAACCCTCACCTTGGTGTCCTTCACCCAGCAGTGAGCGGGAATGGCGTTGCGAATGTCGCTGAGGCTGAACGGCGGGGCCGCGGAGAGGTCGTAGGAGCCGTCCTGTGGGCCGGCCATCAGGCGGGCGCGGCGGGCCAGGCGTGGGCGCGCCGGGCGCGGCGGGCCGGCATCGGCCCAGGCGCGGCGGGACGCAGCTCCGGGGCGCCGCGGCGCGCGCCGGGGAGGCGCGGGCGGGCGGGAGTGCGGGCGCAGCGAGGGGCTGCGCACGCACCGCCTTGAGCGCGAAGCCGCGCTCATCCGTGGCCACCGCCGGCGGGTCCACCGCCGCCACGCGCGACCTCACGCTGCCGCGGCACGCCGCCCGGGGCAGGCGGGGCAGGGCGGCCGCGGCGCGGCCACCCACGCACCGCGCGCCCGCGACGCACTGCTGCTGCGCCAGCTGCATGGCTGATGGCGCCGGGGGGTGTGGTGGGAGCTGGGAGGGCCGCGGGGAGAGCGCGAGCGGGCTGGGAGGCGCGCGCGCGCGCTCAAGTGCGGCGGCGCGCGTCGGCTGCAGCGGCGGGTCTGCGCGGCGGTCTTAGGTGGTGGAGCGGGCGCTGCTGGCGCCGCCGCGCAGCAGCCGGGCAGAGAGATGCAGGCCGCTGCGGCGCCGCCGGCAGCGCGCGAGGCGCGCCCGAGGAGCGCCGGCGCGGGCGGCGCGAACAGCAGCGTTGACCGCCGCTGCTCGGCCGACGGCCGGCTGCGCGCCGGGCGCCGGGAGCTGCCCCGCCCGTCCAGCGAGGCCCCGGCGGCCAGGGCGGGCGCCATGCGCATGCGCAGCCCGCGCGGCGCGGCGCCGTGACGACGCGGACGCGGCGGCGAGGCCATGCCGGCAGGGGGCAGCATGCGCGCGAGCCAGGAGCTGCGCTGGAAGGCGAGCATCAAGGACAACGAGGAACGGCGGCGGTGCGGCACGCCGCGCGGGGAGCGGGCGAGCGCGCGCTGCGCGCGTGCCAACACGCGCGCCGCCGCCGCCGTCGCCGCGCGCCCGCGGCCGCAGGCGCTACGAGGACGCCGGCCGGCGGCTTGAAGACGAGCGGCACGCCGAGGTGGGCGCGCCGCCGCGCGCTCTCCGCGCGCTCTCTCCGACACGCCGGCGCGCGCCGCCGCCGACGCGCCCGCGCGCGCGCGCCGCAGGCGCAGGCGGCGCTGGAGCGGCGCCGCGCGGAGCGTGCGCGCATGGACGAGCTCATGCGCAACCCCGCGGCGGCGCCGGCCGCGCCTCAGCGGGCCATCCTGCGAAAGGGCGCCGGCGCGCGCGCGCGCACGCCGCCGCCGGGCAGCTCGCAGCCGCGCGCGGCGTCGGCGGGCGGCGGGGCGGTGCCGCCGGCCGACCTCGACCGCCAGCGCCGCGCGTGGAGCGAGGGCCTGAAGCAGTACATCGCACGCCAGCGCGACGCGGCGTGCGCCGGCGGCAAGGTGCGCGCGGCGCGGCGGCAGACGTGCGCGCCGGGGGTGGAGCGGCTCCCGCCCGCCCCGCACCTCACCCTCGCGCTGCGGCACCGCAGCCCTGCGACGAGCAGCCGGCGGCCGACGCGTTATCGTGGCAGGAGCTCAAGCTGGCTGCCGAGGCGGGATTTGAGGAGCTGCTGCGCCACCAGCAGGCGGCGGCGGAGCAGGCGCCGGCGGGGCAGGCCGCCTGGCGGCGGCCGGGCATGACCCGCGCCAAGGGCGGCGGCGCGGCCGCCGCGCTGCTGCTGGACGGCGCGGCCGGCGCGGGCTGGCCGCCGCTGCCGCCGCCCTTGCAGGAGGTCGCGGAGCCGCTCGGCGGCGGCGGCGGCGACAGTGGCGGCGGCGGCGGCGGGCTGGCGAGCTCGCCCACCTCCAAGTGGGCGGCGCGCATGATGCAGCTGCTCGACGCGGCGGCGCAGGGGCCTCAGCCGGCGGCAGAGGGCGGCGCGGGGGGCGGCGACGCGGACCCTCCCCCCGGCGTGGACCAGGCGGCCCCGGCCCAGGCACAGGCGCCGCCCGCGGCGGCGCGCGCATCAGCAGCGCAGCCCCCCGCCGACGCCGCGCACCTGCCTGTCGCTGCCGGTGGCAGCGGCAACGCCTGCGCTCCGCCACCGCCAGCCGCCGGCGGCTCGGAGCAGCTCTCCGGCTCCGCCGAGCAGGTGGCGTGTGCGCTGCGGGAGTCCATGGAGCGGCTTCACCGCGCGACGTCCGCGGAGCACCACGCCTGGCCGCCGGCGGCAGGCGCCGCAACCCCGCGCGCTGACGCCGCGGCGCCGGCCCGCCCGGCTGGCGGCAGCTGGTCGCCTGCGCACGAGCAGCTGGCCGCCGAGGGCGCGGCGTGCGACGGCACCAGCACCTCCGGGCGCGCCAGCCCGGCCGCCAGCGCTGACCGCGGCAGTCCACCGCTAGCAGCCGTGCAGGGCGAGCTGGCAGAGGCGGCAGCAGCGCCGCCGAGGTCACAGGAGGAGCAGGAGTGGAGCGACACCTGCAGCCCGACGGGCTGCCCCGCAGACCCGGAGGCTGGGCCGGCGCGCCTAGCGGTCGAGGCAGCAGCACCGCAGGCTGCGCAGGACGCTCCAGAGGCGACAACGCCCGCGGCGGCAGCGGCAGCGGCAGCGGCGGCAGTGCCAGAGGTGGTGACGGCCGCGGCGCCTGAGGCGGCGCTGGAGGAAGTGCCAGCAGACCTGACGGCAGAGGCCGCGCCAGCCGCGCCGCTGGCGGAGCTGGCGGTGGCGTCGACTGGGGCCGCACCTGGCCTCGTCGCCGCCGCCGAGGGCCCCACCCTCAGCTCGCTGCTGGCAGAGGTGCAGCAGCTGGCGGCGCTGCGCAAGGCGCTGAAGGCTGAGTTTGTGGCGATGGGCCACGGCAGCATCGCCGCTGCCATGGGCAGCCTGGGGCTCTCAGAGGCGGGCTTTGCCCTGGCGGCTCAGTCGCCGCGGCAGTCGCCACCGCAGCAGCAGCAGTGCCACCAGCAGCAGGAGGGCCACCGGCCGCAGCAGCCGCAGGCCGCTGGCACTGACGCGGTCGCCCTGCCTGCCGCTGCCGCGAGCGGCTCGCCCCCGCAGCAGCGCCAGCAGCGGCTGCGTGTGGGAGAGCCGCAGCCGCAGCCGCAGCCGCAGCCGCAGCCGCAGCCGCAGCCGCAGCCGCAGCCGCAGCCGCAGCCGCAGCCGCAGCCGCAGCCGCAGCCGCAGCCAGCCAGCACGGTGCAGCCGTCCCCGCCCACGCAGCTGGCGCCGGCAGCGCTCGACCTGTCCTTCTCCTTTGGCACCGGGGCGGCGCGCCTGCAGCTGCAGGCGCAGGCGCAGCAGCACCAGGAGCCGGAGCAGTACCAGGAGCAGCAGCCTCCCAGCGGCGGCAACCCTCTGCGCTCGGCGGCGCAGCCTCCGCTCGGCGGCGCCGGCGACTGCGGCGGCAGCTGCCAGGCATCAGAGGGCCTCCCACCGCAGGCGTGTGGCGTGCCCGGCGGCGCCGGCGGCTGTGGCTCGCCCGCGATGCAGCTCCTGCCGCTGCAGCCGCCCCCGCTGGCACTGGTCGCAAGCGTGCCGCCGCGTCTGGCTGCGGCGCCGTCGTCGCTCAGCGCTGGGCCAGGGGCTGGCGACAGCGCGTGCAGCAGCCGCTGCTCCAGCCCTGGCGGGCGGCGCGGCGCGGTGTCCAAGTGGGTGACCGGCAGCCCCACGTGCGCCCGAAGCAGGCACACCTCGCCGCTGCCGTCGCCGGGCGGCAGCATGGCGGCGGCCGTGGCTGCCGCAGCCGCGGCCGCCGCGCTCGCGCCGCGCCACTCCGGCGGCCTCGCGGCTGCACCCGCCGCGGGCCCCGCCGCGCCGGGCGGCGGCGACACCTTCCTGGCGAAGCTGGCGTGGCAGGCGAGGGCGGGCGGGCGGCCGCCGCGCACAGACAGCGCCAGGCCCGCGGGAGCGCCCAGCGGCTACGCCGCAGCGGCCCCGGCGGCAGCGGAGCGGCCGCTGCTCAACCAGGGCAGCTACGCGGCGGCCGCCCTGCAGGCGCGGCAGCGGCTGGAGAGGGAGCAGGCGGAGCGGCAGCGCCTGGAGGCGGCAGCCGGCGCGGCGCGGCAGGGCGCTGCGCAGCGGCGTGAGGCGGCAGAGGTGCCGGAGCCGCAGCGCCCGCCCGCTGAGCCAGAGGCGGCGCGCGCTGCGGGCGGCCGCCGCCCGTCGCAGAGCCCGCCGGCCACCAGCGGCGGCGGCGCCAGCCCCCCGCGCCGCGCACGGGTGGCGCCGCCCGGCCAGGCGCTGACCGGGGGCAGCAGCACGCCCGGCGACGGCGGCGGCGCACGCAGCCCCGCGCAGGCGGTGTCCCGCATCCCCAGCGCGCCCGGCACGCCGCACGGCGATGCGTCGGCGCGCGCTGCCGCGCGCGAGCAGCCCGGCGGCTGCTGTGCCAGCGCTCCACGCGAGCTCGTGGAGTCGTGGGACAGTGACCTGGACTGCCTGGAGCGCGCGGGCGACAACGAGCGGCCAGGCGCAGCGCCGGTGGCGGCGCCCGGCGCAGGCGCGCGGCCGCGCGTCGTGCCGCTGGCGTCGGCCATCGCCGCGGCGGCGGCCGGCGCCCAGCAGCCGGGCATGTGGGCGGCGGTGCAGGCGGCGACGGCGGCGGCGGCCGCGCGCAGCGCGCCGCCGCCGGCCTGCGCTGAACGCGGCACGCTGCAGGCGCCGGGCGTGCGCGCCGCGCCCGCCGCCGGCTCAGCCGGTCGGGCCCCGCCCCGGGCCGCGTCGCCCGTGCCTGCTGCGGGGTCGCCCCGCAGTTACGTGGGGGGCGCGGCCAGGCAGTCGCCGCCAGCGCCGACCGCGCGGCAGAGCGCCGCGCCTGGCAGGCAGCCCAGGCGCACGCCTTCGGCTGCCGCCGCCTGCCGCGGCGAGGGCGAGGGCGGGCCACGCCGTCGTGGCGTGGCCGCCCCGCCGCCGGCGGAGGCCGGGCTGTCACCGGAGGAGGCAGCGCTGCTGGCGTCGCTGGAGCAGCTTGACGCGCGCATGCTGCATGACAGGGCGCCGCCCCTGCCCTTGCCGGCGGCCGCTGCGGGTGCGGCTGGCGCAGGCCCTGCGCGGGGGTGCAGGGGCGCCAGCGCGCCCCGCGCGCCGGCCGGCCCCCGGCAGCCGCAGCTGGCGGCCGCGCGCGCGGGCGCCGGCGCGCGCACGGCACCAGGCTGGGCGCAGGCGCGCGAGCCGCCAGCGGGCGGGGCTCGGGGCGCGCTCGCGCCCACCAGGGCCAAGGAGCAGTGGGAGGGCAGGCCGCCCCCGCGCGCGCCGCCCGGCGCGGGCGCCGGCGCCGGCGCCAGCGCCGGCGGCGGCCAGCAGCGGCCGTGCTGGCCGCTGCAGTTCCCGCCGGGCGCGCCGGCCATGCCCGGCTGGATGGCAGCGCCGTGGGGCGTGCCACCGCCGGGCTGTGGGCTGCCGCCGCCGGGCTGCCCGCCTGGCGCGTGGCCGCACGCGGCGGTGTGGTCCGAGCCCGCGCACCTGTCACACGCGCTGGGCCCGCACGCGGCGGCCGCGCTGGCCGCCGCCGCGCCCGCGCACGCGCCAGGCGGCGGCGCGTGCGGCCCCGGGCAGCTGCCGTTCCACCCTGGCGCGGCGTACTCGTGGGCGCAGCAGCCGCAGCACGCGGCGTGGGCGGCTCTGCAGCTGCAGCAGTTCCTGCACTGGCAGGCGGCGGCGGCCGGCATAGCGCCGCCAGGCACCGCCGACGGCTACGGCCGCCCCGGGTCGGGCGCGGCGCTGCAGCTCGCACCGCAGCCGCACTCGGCGCCGACCTGCGGCCAGTGGCAGCAGCCCGCGGGCAGCCCGCTGCTGCCGACGCCGCCGCAGCACTACCAGCAGACGGTCATGCGCAACCGCACGTCGAGCGCGGACGACGGCTCGCAGCGAGATCGCGGGGGCGGCGGCGCGGCCGGCGGCTGGGGCGGCCCGCCGGCGCAGGGGCAGCCGTGCGCCGCCGACGTGTGGCCACAGCGCGGCGTGCAGCGCGCTGCCAAGGCGGGCGGCGGCGGCGGCGGCGGCGGCGGCGGCGGCGCGGGGCGCGGCGAGCAGCCCGGCAGCATCCGCGTGTACAAGCCGGGGCTGCTGCTGTAGCTCCGGGCGCGGGCGCGGGCGGCAACAGGAGATGGAGGCACTTTACGCACCAGCCCCGCGCGTGAGGGACCCACGCCCTCGCTCTCCCCGCGCGCCCGCCCTCGCGTGTCCTCGTGTACAGCTGTGTACAGCGCGCGGCCGCAGCCAGCGCCGCCTCAAACCCTCGCTCCGCTCCGCGCCGCCCGCCCGCCAGCGGGCGCGCGCAATCGATCGCAGTAGTCACGCGGCGGCGCGGCGCTCAGCACGCGTCCGCGCTGCTGCAGCGGCTGCTGCCACTGCAGCTGCCGCCGCCGGCGGCGCCCGCTGCCTGCTGGGCCTGCTGGGCCGGGGCGCCGGGCGGCACCTCCACGAGCAGCAGGTCCTCGTCGGTGCCAAAGCTGCGCCGCGCCGAGTCGACGAGCGACGCCGGGATGCGCACGGGGCCGCGGCAGTGCGCGGGGTCCTGCACCCAGAAGTAGCCCAGCCGCCCCGCCGCCTCGAGCGTCGGCGGCGTCGGCGGCGTGCTGCCGCGCCCCGCGCCCGCCTGGCGCGGCGCCGCCTGCTCCTCCGGCGGCGCCTGCGGCCCTGCCTGCGGCCGCGCCTGTCCCAGCTGCTGCTCCGGCAGCGGCGCCGGCCCGCCCCCGTCGCGCGGCTGCTGCTGCTGCTGCGGCTGCTGCTGCGCCGCCGCCGCCGCCGCCGCCACGGCGGCCGCCGCGGGCGGGGGCGGCGGGTCGTAGCCGGCGAGGAGCACATAGTGCCCGGTGTAGCTCGTCGCGCTCGTCACGCCGGTCGTCAGGTTCCACGCCACGTCGGCCGCCGCCTGCCAGGGGTCGATCTTGCGCCGGTCGACCAGCAGCACCGCGAGCGTGCCGGCCGACACCGCGGCGACGAGCTCGCACAGCGGCACGCTCGCCTCGCGCACGGCCACGCCGCGGCGCGGCGCGTCGGCGAAGAGCGCCGCCACGCGCGCCGCGTCGGCGTGCAGGTGCTCCATGTAGAACCACTCGTTCTCAAACGCGCGGTTGATGCCGATCGTGGTCGTGCTGAAGCTCACCGCCGCGCCGTAGTCGGCGAGCAGCGCGGCGAGGTCGATCGTCCACACGCTCGTCGTGCCCACGCGCGCGCGCAGCGCGGCGCCGAGGCCCGCGTCGGACCGCCCCAGCGAGCGCAGGACCATGTGCACGCACGCGAGGCCGCAGTCCCAGCTGTACTGCTGCGGGACGTGCGGCACGCGCGCGGCGAGCGCCGCGCCGGGCGACGGCGGTTGCCCGAGCTGCGGCTGCTGCTGCTGCTGCTGCCGCTGCCCCTCCTCGCGCGCCGCGCCGCCCGGCGCCTGCTTCGCCGCCGCGCCCGCGGGGGCGGCGAGCTGCCCGGCCGGCTCCAGGGCCGCCTGCAGGAGCATGCCCGGCGCGGAGGGCATCACCGCGGCGCCACGGCGCCGCCGCCGCTGCGCGTAGGAGCAGCGACGCCGCGGTGCTGCTGCCCCTGCTGCCAGGTAAAGCAGAGGCGCCTGATGTCGCGCGTCTCGCGCAGCGGGCCTCGCCTCCGCGGCGCAGCGGCGGGCCCGAGAGTGAAATGCCGCCCGCGCCCTGTGTGGCCGACACCGCTCGTGCCCGGCTCGCGGCGCCCGCGCACGATTGGCACGTGCGCTCGCCGAGCAGCGGGCGTGAGGCAGCGCACGGTTCCGCGGCCCCGCTGCGGGCGGCGCGAACTGCGGCAGCACGCGCTGCTGCTGCGGCGGCGGCGGCGCAGCTGTCGCGGCAGGGCGGGCGGTTGGGGGCGCGCGTGTGAGCTGGTGAGGTGATCGGGTGGTATGGGGGGCTCGGCGCGTCAGGAGCGCCTCAGCCCTGGCGCGCTTCAAGCCCCGGCAAGCGTCGCGGTGTCACAAATCGTGCGCCCACCACCCCTTCCGCCGCCACCGCCATCGCGCGGGCATCGGCGACGGCGGCCAAAAAGGTGCATATCCTGCGCACGCTCATGCGCTCGTGCGCTTGGCGCGCGCGGCCAAACCGAAGCCGCATGATTGATCCCCCCCCCCCCCCCCGGCGGGCGGGGCGCCGCCTCGGCGCAGTCACGCGGGCAGCAGCAGCTCGTCCCCCTGCCCACACGGCCGCGTGCACGCGCCCCGGCAATTGCCGTCGCCGCCCAGCGCCGCCGTGCTGCTCGCAGCAGCATAACACGCGCGGCGCGGCTAATGCGCGGCCTCCCGCGCCGCCGCTGCCCCGTGGGCCAGGGCAGCGCGTGTGACACTGCAACCCCACCACCATCCCCATCCCCAGCGTGCGCGCAACATGGAGGGTGTTTCTCTATGCGTTGAGGGGAAGGAAGTTGAAGTGAAAAGATGCGGGAGCCCCCCCAGGCGCCCGACAGAGTCGCTTGCCACCCGTGCCCGCCCCGGCCGCCCTTGCCCTTGCCCCCCTAGGTGCCGCCGGGCTGCTGCTGCTGCTTGGGGCGTCGGCGGAACAGATTCGCCAGCGGCGCCGCCCGGCCGCCGCCCGGGGCGCGCGCGGCCTTGGCGCCCGGCTGCTTGGCCCCGGCGCGCGGCGGCTCGGCGCCGGGGGCCGCCAGCACGCGCGTGCTGCCGTCCACGCTGCTGCCGTTGGCGCTGGCGCACCCGGCGGGCGCCTCCTCGCGCAGGGCCGGCCCGGCGCCGTGGGCGCCGTGCGGGGCGCAGCCAAAGCCCTGCTGCTCGGGCGCGCCCCCGCCGCCGCACGACCAGGCGAGGTAGGTGAGCTGCTGCTGCATGAGCTCGAGCTCGGCCTGCAGCAGCACCATCTGCTGCGCCTCCGCGGCACCCAGCTGCCAGCCGCCCGCCGCCGCGAGCGCCGCCGCAAGGTCGGCGGGGCCGCCGAGCGCCCCGCCCATGCCCCCGGGCCCGAGCAGCACCGCGCTCGGGTCGCCGGAGCGCAGCGGGCTGAAGCTCGCTGCGGCCAGGGCCTGCGGGTCAAAGGAGCTCGCGTTGCTGGCGCTGCGCGTGGGAGCACGCGACGACGAGCCGCTCGAGCTGCCGCCGGGGGCCTGGCGCGCCGCGGGCCACGCCGAGCCCGGCGCCGGCGCCGCGTGCTGCTGCTCGTGCTGCTGCTGCTGCTGCTGTTCCTGCTGCTGTCCCTGCAGAGGTGTCGTTGGCTGCGCCTGCTGCTGCACCTGCTGCTTCGCCTTGTGCTGCGGCTGCCGCGGCGCCGCTGCCGAGAGCTGCTGTGCCCCGCTCGGCGGGGGCGCAGCCGCGCAGCTGGCGCCGCGCGCGCTCGCTGGGGGCTGGAGCAGCTGCAACGCAGGGCAGCTGCCCGACAGGCTCCCTGATATGCCGGGGCCCTCGGCGCCGCCCGCCGCAGACGCGCCGTACAGCCAGAGCTGCTCCATCGCCGCGCCCGCGCCGCCGCGGCCGCCGGCCTCGCCGTCGGGGCCGGGCCACGCCACCGACAGCGGCTCCAGGCCCGTCGCGCCTCGCGCCAGCAGCTCCACGCTCGCCGCCTGGGTCGCGACGATGGTCCCGGGCGGCGCCGCGGCGCAGGCCTGCTTCACGTACTGCAGCGCCGGGCCCAGCAGCCGGTACCGCGGCCGCCGCGCGCCCACGACGCCCGCGTGCACGGCGCCCACGTGCACCGCCACGCGCAGCGACAGCGCGCCGCGCACGCCCGGCGGCAGCTGCGCGAGCATGCTCACGCTCGACTGCGTGCGCGCGAGCGGCGGCGCCGCGCCGGGGTCCGCGCCCGGCGCGAGCTCCGCGTCGCCGCCGAGGGCGGCCATGAGCTCCGACGCCAGCGCCAGCAGGCGCTGCAGCGCGGCGCCGCCGCCCACGCCGCCGCCCGCGCCGCCGCCCGCGCCGCCGCCGCGCGGGCTGCCGTCTGCGGCCGCGGCCGCGGCGCCGCCGTCGGGCGCCGCCGGCGAGCGCTGCAGCTGCAGGCTGCTGCGGCCGCTGGCGCTGGGGCTGCTGCTGACGGGCGCCGCGACCATGAGCACCCGGTCGCTCGCCTCCACCTGCGCGCGCGCGCGCGTCGGGAGCGCGCGCAGCGCGTCGGAGCGCGCCCAGGCGCCCCCGCGCCGCAGCCGCCGCTCCCTGCCTCCCGGCCTCCCTCTCTCGCGCCCCGGGCGCCGCGGGCGCGTGCGCCGCGCACCTTGAGCACGGCGTACTTTTCAACGAGCGCGTCAAACGTGTCGGCGATGCTGCCCAGCAGCGCGCTCAGCTCCGGCGGCGCGAGGCCGCGCGTCGCGGCGTCGAGCCCGCCCACGCGCGCGACGAGCAGCGGCACGCAGCGCAGCTGCTCCGCGCACGGCAGCAGGTGCTGCAGCCCGGTGCTCAGCTCGTCGTCGCCCGCCGCGAGCGCGGCGGCCAGGGGGCTGGAGCCGATGGGGCTCGGCGGCTCCGTCGCGGCGGCGGCCGCCTTTTGGCTCGCGCGCAGGTGCATGCGGATGCGCGCCATGAGCTCGGAGCGCCGGAAGGGCTTCACGCAGTAGTCGTTGGCCCCCGCGTCCAGCGCCGCCACGATCGCGCGCTCGTTGTGCCGCGCGGTGAGCATCACGACCGGCAGCGCCGCCTGGCTGAAGCGCGCGCGCAGCGAGAGGAGCACCTCGAGGCCGGTCGTGTCGGGCAGCGCCGCGTCGAGCAGCACCAGCGCCAGCGGCGCCGCGTCGGCGTCGCCCAGCAGCGCGAGCGCCTCCGCGCCAGAGCGTGCCTTAATGTACCTGCAGCGCGCGCGGCGCCGCGCGGGCAGGCCGGCGGGCGGGGCGGGCGTGAGCGCGCGCGCCCGCGCGCGCGCCCGCGCGCGCGCCAGCGCACGCAGCGGCGGCGCGCGCCGCCGCGGCGCGGCGCGTGCCTGAAGTTTTGTGACTGCAGCATGCCCTCCAGCACGATGTGGTCGACCTCGTCGTCGTCCACGCACAGCACCGCCGGCGCGGCGCCGCCGCCGTCGCTCACAACCTGCGCACGCACGCACGCACACGCGCGAGCGGAGGGCCCGCGTCAAACAGCGCGCGCGCGGCGGGCCCGCGCCAAACACCGCGCGCTGCGGGGCCGTCGCCGCGCATGCCCCCTCTGCCGCGCGCGCGCGCGCGCGCCGCGCGCCGCGCGCCTGGTCGAGGCCGCCGCCGCTGCCGCTGAGCTGCAGGCGCGCGCGGATGCGGGCGAGGAACTCCGCGCGCTTGAAGGGTTTTGCGATGTAGTCGTCCGCGCCCGCGTCGAGGCCGCGCACCACCATGGCCTCCTCCGTGTGCGCGCTGACCATAATCACAGGCAGCGCCAGCGCCGGCCGCCGCAGCGACAGCTGGCGGCACACCTCGGGCCTGCGCGCGGCGTCGGCGGCCGCGCGGCGCCCCCGCCGGCGCGCCGCGCCCCTCAGCGTCAGCAGCCGCAGCCCCTCCGCCCCGCCCCGGCGCTCGCGCGGCTCTGGGCGCCCAGCGCGCCACGCTACAGCCTGCCGCCGCGCACCCGCTCATGTCTGGCATCATCACGTCCAGCAGCATCAGGTCCGGCAGCGTCTCCGCGCCGTCGATGTACTCCAGCGCCGCGCGCCCGCTCGGCAGGCAGACGACCTCGTAGCCCGTGCTGCTCAGCAGGCTCTGCACGACCGTCTGGTTGACCACGTCGTCGTCCACGCTCAGCACCTGGTACCGCCCCGTGCGCGCGTGCTGCGTCGGCCGCGGGTCGCGCGCGGCGCCCGCCGGCCCGCTCGCGCGCCGGCGCCGCTCCGCCGGCGGCGCCGCGAGCCCGCCGCCGCCGCCGCCGCCGCCGCCGCTCGCAAAGGGCTTGCTGCTCGCGAGCGCCGACAGCTGCGCCGCGTCGTAGGGCAGCTCGCGTGAGAACTCCGCGGCCATCGCGGCGTCGGCGGCGTCGGCGCCGGCGAGGCCGCCCGGGCGGTCGAGCGCGGCGGCGTCGCTCGGCGCGCGCGCGAGCGCCGCGCCGCGGCGGCCGCCGGCACTCGCGGGGCGCGGTGTCTGGCCGGTGAAGCTGGGCAGCGTAAAGGTGAAGCTCGAGCCCTTGCCCTCGGCCGACTTGACCCAGAGCTCGCCGCCGTGCGCCTTGACCAGCTCCTGCGTGATGCTCAGGCCCAGGCCGAAGCCGCCGTACTGGCGGCTGATGCTGCCATCGACCTGCTCAAAGGGCAGGAAGATGCTCGCGAGCTTGGCGCGCGGGATGCCGATGCCCGTGTCGGCGACCGTCACCGCGACCCACTGCCGGCTGCCGCCGTGCCAGGCCGCGCTCACACGGATCGAGCCCTGCCGCGTGAACTTGGCGGCGTTGCCCAGCAGGTTGTTGAGCACCTGGGGCGCGGCAGGCGGCGGCGGGCGGCGCGTGAGGCCAGGCAGCCCGCAACGCGCGGACAGGCGGAGACGCGGCGGGGACGGCGCGCGCGCGCGGCCGCGGGCGCCGCCGCGCCGCGCCGCGCCGCGCCTGCACGACGCGGCCGCTGTCGGCCCAGACGACAAAGCCCTCTGGCACGTCGTTGCGCAGCGAGACGTCGTTGTCGACCAGGCTGCGCGTGAGGTCGCCGACGTCGCCCACGACCTGGCGCAGCTCGAGGCGCTCCTGGTGCAGCACGAGGCGGTGCTGGCGCAGCGCCGCGGCGTCCATGACGTCGTTGATCAGCGCCAGCAGCCGCGCGCCGCTCGTGCGCACGATGTATACCTGCCGCCGCACGCTCTCCGCGAGCAGCCCGCAGCAGCCCGACAGGAGGCCCTCGGAGATGCCTGCGCGCGCGGTGACGCACCCGTCAGTCAGCACGCGCTGGGTGTGCGGGCGCGGCGGCGCGGCCACGCGTGGCGGCGGCGGCACGCCGGCCCCGCCCAGCCGCGGCGCCCACCAATGATGCCGTTGAGCGGCGTGCGCAGCTCTGCGCAGCAGGGCGCGGGCGGCGCGGGCGGCGCGGCGTCAGCAGCGGCCGCGCCGCGCCGCGCCGCGCCGGGCCCCCTGTGCCCCGCGCCGCCGGGCCGCGCCGCGCGCCGCCGGCCCCCGCGCGGCGCGGCCTTGCCCCCCCCGTGCCGTGTGAGACGCTGGACATGAACGCGTCCTTCTGCTCGATGACGCGCCTGAGCTCCTGTATGAGCGTCTGGCGGTGGCTCTCCTGGATCTGGCGCATCACGCCCTCGCGCCGGCTCTCGAGGCCCTTGAACGACGACAGCATGAGCCCGCAGCTGAAGAGGACCTTGGCGCTGAAGTCGCAGCAGAGGTACACCACCTCCTCCACCGGCAGCGGCACGAGGCCGAGCATGCGCAGGTCCCACACGGCGCCAAAGGTGCACCACATCAGCTGCGCGGCGCGGCGGCGGCGCGCGGCGGCGCGCGTCGGCGCCGGCGCTGTGCAGCCCTGCTGGCCGGGGGCTGTGTGCGCTGTGTGGGCTGTGTGTGGGCTGTGCCCCCTCGCCCGCACCATGGTCATGTAGTACACGAGCGTCATCGTCGGCCCCGCCGCGTGCAGGCTCACCACGCACCCCGCCCTGCGGCGGCGTAGCGCGCGCGGGTCGGTCGGCCCGCCGCCGCCGGCCCCCGCCGCCGCAGGCTCTGCGGCCGCCGCCGCAGGCTCTGCGGCCGCCGCCGCAGGCTCTGCGGCCGCCGCAGCGCAGCGCGCGCGCTCTGCGCACTCTGTGAGGCCCTGGTGCAGGTAGGGCAGCAGCGGCAGGAACGCGAGGTGCGACACGGCGCCCAGCACGGCCGCCAGCGCCCCGCTGCACAGCGAGGCCGCCGCGCCGGTCACGAGCATGACCTCCACGCACACGACCGCGCGCACGGCCTGCGCGCGCGGCGGCGGGCGCTCACGCGCGCGCCGCGGGGCGCGGGCGCCGCCGCGCCGCTGCGCGCGGCCGCGCCGCGCTGGCTGGCTGGCGCCGCCGCGTCGCGTGCCTGGCGGCGCGTGATGTTGGTGGCGATCATCTTGACCAGCAGCAGCACGGTCGGCGTGGTGTGCATCCAGCAGATGTAGCGCTGCACCATCACCCTGCGCGCGGTGTCGGCGTCGGCCGCCGCCGCCTGCTGGCCGCCCGCCTGCCGGCCGCCCGCCGCCTGCCGGCCGCCCGCCGCCCGCCGGCCGCCCGCCGCCAGCCGGCCGCCCGCCGCCCGCCGGCCGCCCGCCGGCCGCCCGCCGCCCGCCCGCGCCGCCCCGCCGCGGCCGCCGCGCGCACATGCCGCTGGGCCCGTCTGCGATGACGGCCCAGCCGTAGCGCACGAGCGCGTTGGTGAGCGTCGCAAGGCCCTTGACAAACGCGGGCAGCAGCACCATGTCCAGCCGCGCCGTGCGCAGCTCAAAGCCCGCGCTCAGGACGTCGATGAAGAAGGCGGTCGCAAACATAAACATGGAGCGGTCATACACCACCAGTGGGACCTGCGCGCGGCGCGGCGCGGCGCGGCGGCGCGCGGCGCGCGAGCGGGCGCCGTGATCGGCCGAGGATTGCGGCGCATCCCGCGGCGGGCGGCTCGGCGCTGCGCCGGCGCGGAGGGCGCGCCGCGCGCGGCGGGGCGCCCCGCGCCGCGGCGCCGGCCGCCGGGCGCGCCCGGCGGCGGGGGCGCGGCGCCGCGGCGGCGCGGGGCAGCGCAGCGCGCCGCGGCCCGCCGCGGCGCGCCGGGGCCGCGCCTGCGCGTGCCAGCGCGCCCGGGCGTCCTCCGAGTGAAGCAGCACGCGACCGACCGCCGTGAGCAGGAGGTAGGAGGCCAGCCCGCCGCTGCGGGCGCGCGGGCGCGGGCGTCAGGCGCAGCGCGCCGCTGCGGCCCCCGCGGCCCCGGCGCGCGCCGCGGTCGCTCACAGGCTCCACGCCACGCCCGCGTGCGCCGCCAGGGAGCCCGCCAGCGTCGCTGGCCGTCGCTCCGTCGGCGACGCTGCCGGCTTGCGCGGCATGGCCGCCAGCGCACGCGGCGGCGCCGCGCCGGCAGCGCCTCACAGCATCAGAGAGCGGTTCCTGAGCCCGCCAGGGGCCGCGGTGGTCGGAGCGCCGAGATAGGCCGCGATCGCGCTCGACGCCTCTCGGGCGCGCTGCGACCGGGAGGGCTGTCGGAAATGCACGGGAGCTGCTGCGCGCGTTCGCGGCGAGCGAGCGGCGAGGGGCGAGCGGGCAGTTGAGCAGCCTTGCGCCCCGCCGGGCGCCCGGGGGGCTGGCTCTGCCAACGGCGACGCCGGCAGTTCGCGGTTAGCCGCCGCAACGCAGCCTGCGCAGGCGCCCCGCGCGCGGCCGCGCGCCGGCAGCCCGCCGCTGCTGCGCCGCCGCCAGCTCCGCCGCCTGCGCCACGACACCGCTCCAGCGCCGCGCCGGTGACGCCCACGGCCTGAGGCACGCCACCAGGGAGGCACGAGCTGCCCGCCGGGGCACGCAGGTGCGCGCGGCGTGGTGGCGGAGGCCGCCGCCCGCGGCTGCGGACGCCGCCGGCGCCGCCGCGGCGGCCCGCCGCACGCCCCGGCTCTGGGGACGGCGTCAGGGCGCCGCCTGCGTGCTCACGCCGCCGCCGCTGCGCCGCCGCTGCGCCCGGCAGCGCCCCCGGCGCGATGCAGCAGCAGCCGCTGCTGCGTGCGGGGCGCGGCGCGGCCGCCACGGGGCGCTGCAGCTGCGGCCGGGCGCCCCGGCCGCGCTGGCGGCCGGCGCGCGTGGCGGAGCGGACGCGCGCGCAGCCGGCGCCGCCCGGGCCGCACCGCGACGGCGCGGCGCCGCCGCGGCCGCCGCCGCAGCCACCGCTGGCGCGGCCGGTGCTGCCTGTGCAGCAGGCGCGGGCGCTCACCGCGCGCATCGGCGGCGCCGGCTCGGCGGGCGAGCTGCTGCTCACGCTCGTGCGCCACGCTGCGTCGCTGGACGCGATCCACGTCAGCGCCGCGGTGAGGCACGCCTCCCGGGGCCTGGGGCTGCGCCTGGCGGTGCCGGCGCGGGGGGAGCTGCTGCAGCAGCAGCAGCAGCAGCAGCAGCAGCAGCAGCAGCAGCAGCAGCAGCAGCAGCAGCAGCAGCAGCAGCAGGAGCAGCAGGAGCAGCAGCAGGAGCAGCAGCAGGAGCAGCAGGAGCAGCTGCAACACCAGCAGCTGCTGCGGGTGCCGCCGGAGGTGCACTGGCTGTTGGCGCTCGACGTGCAGCAGGTGCACGCCCGCGCGGCGCAGCTGGCCGCCCAGCAGCAGGCGCTGCAGGAGCAGGCGCAGCAGCAGGAGGACGGCCAGCGCCCGGCGGGGCGGTGGGTGGCCGAGCAGCAGCTCGCGCCCGCGGCGCTCGTGCAGCAGGAGCTGGGCGGCGCGTCGCAGCAGCAGCAGCAGCAGCAGCAGCAGCAGCACCAGCAGCCGCCGGCCGCGCCCGACCTGCCGCCGGACGACTGGCTGCTGCTGCTGGCGCTCTGCCGTGGCGTCAGCGCGAGCGTGGGCGACATGCGGCCGCAGCAGCTGTGCACGTGCCTCAACGGGCTCGCGCGCCTGCGGCTGGCGCAGCCGGACGCGCCGCTGCTCGCGCTGCCGCCGTACCGCGCCGCGCTGGCGGCGCTGCTGCGCGGCGCGCAGCGCCAGCTGCCCGACTTTGACCCGCGCGGCCTCAGCGTCGCGCTGCACGCGGCGGCGGCCGTGTCGCGCGCGCCCTGGGGCGCGGGCCTCGCGCCGGGGCCCGCCTGGCTGGCGGCGTGGTACCGCGCCGCGGCGCGCAGCCTCGGGCACTTCAGCCCGCTCGACTGCGCGATGAGCGCGTGGGCGCTGGGGCGCCTCGAGGCCTACCCGCCCAGCTCCTGGATGGCCGCCTTCTGGGACGCCACCAAGGCGCGGCGGCGGCGGCGGCGCGCGGGGGCGCGCTCGGCAGCGCGCGCGCCAGCGCCCACGCCCGTGCCGACGCCCCCGCCGCGCCGACGCCTCCGCCGCGCCGCCGCCGCCGCAGGCGGTTATCCCGGAGCTGGCGCCGCAGGAGCTGGTGCTGCTGCTGGCGGGCATGGCGGGCATGGAGGCCAAGCCGCGTGCCAGCACGCGCGTCGCGGCGGCGCGCGCGGGCTGGGCGCGCGCGGCGGCGGCGGCGCTGCAGCCGCACCTCGCCGGCCTCACGCCCCAGCAGCTGAGCATGGCGCTGCTCGCGTTTGCCAAGCTCGGCCACGAGCCCAGCGCCGCGTGGATGCGCGCGTTTGGCGACGCGTGGGCGGGGCGGCAGGCGCAGTTCAGCCCGCAGGGCCACTCCATGGTGCTCTGGGGCGTGGGCGCGCTGCCGCAGGCGCGCACGGGGCAGGACGCGGCCGCGATGGCGCGCCAGGTGCAGGCGGCGCTGCAGGCCGCGGTGACGCGCACCGCCAAGGCTGTGGCGGCGGTTGCGCTGCTGAAGCTGCGGCAGGCCGCGCCGGCGCCGCCGGCGGCCGCAGCCGCGCCGCCGGCGGAGCAGGCGCCGGCGGAGCAGGCGCCGGTGCAGGCGCCGGAGAGGGAGCAGGCACCGGAGCAGCCGCAGCAGGCCGCGCCGCCGGGGCCGCCGCAGCCGCCGCAGCAGGCGGCGCCGCAGGGGCCGCCGCAGACGCAGCCGCAGCAGGAGCAGGCGCCGGCGGGCGCGTCGCTGCTGCACCCGGCCGACTGCGCCATGGTGATGTGCGCGCTGGCGCGCCTCGGCCCCGGCTGCGTGGAGCCGGGCTTCGCCTCGTTCTGGCTGCAGCACTCGCGGGGGCAGCTGGTCAACATGGACGGCCGCGAGCTCGCGGGCTGCCTCTGGGCGCTCGGCCGGCTGCGGCTGCGGCCCCCGGAGGACTGGCTGACGGCGCACCTCGCGTGCGCGGCGCGCGCCGCGCCGGGCATGAGCCATCAGCAGCTGGCGATGACGATGTGGGGCTGCGCGCGGCTGCAGGTGTGCGCGCGGCCGCCGCGGCGGTGGCTTGCGCGGCGTGCTGGGCGCGGCGCGCCACGCCGCGCCGCGCGCCGGCCGCGCCGCCCCTGACACACCACCGCCGCGCGTCTCGCAGTACCTGCCCAACACGCGGGCCGCCGCCGAGCTGCTCGGAGCGGCGGCAGAGCAGCTGCCACGCTTCAGCGCGCACAGCCTCGCGCTGCTCGTGTGGAGCCTTGGCGCGCTGCGGCTGAAGCCGAGCAAGGAGTGGATGGCCCTCGCGCTGCGCCACGCGCGCACCCGCTTCGCGTGAGCGCCGGGGGCCGCGCTGCTGCCGCGCGCTGCAGCGCCTCTGCCTTCCCACCCACCCGCCCGGCAGCTGCCGAGCGCCCCTCACGCGCGCGCGCGCCCGCGCCGCCGCAGGCGCTGCGACGGCCACGACTATGCGGGGCTGCTGCTGGGCCTGCACCGCCTGGGCTACCACCCCGGCCAGGCCTGGCTCGACGCCTTTGTGCGCTCACTCGCGGCGCGCGTGCAGCTCGTGCCGCCGGAGAAGCACGCGCTGCTGCTGGGCCTGCTGCGCGCAATGGGCTATTCTGGCGAGGGACGGCCCCACGCGTGGGTGCTCGACCGCGCGGCGGTCGATGCGGTGCTCGACCGCGGCGGCGCAAGCAGCGGCGCGTGAGCGCGCGCGCGGCAGCAGCGCTGTCGCGGCGGCAAGGGCAACCGCCGTGGCTGGTCGGGTCAACTTACAGCGCCCGGCAGCGCCCATCGTGGCGGAGCCGGGGGGCGCACCCAGCTTGCTCAGCTGGCCGCGCGGTCAGGATGCACACACGCTTCTTGGACGACGACGAGGACCCAATGCAGCAGCAGCCCCTCCCCGCCACGCCACACACCCTGCAGGCTCGCGCTCTCGCTGCGGCGCCATGCGGCCGGCACACACGCTGCTCGTCGCGCCCGCCCGCTCACCCGCCGCCGACTAGCTGCTCGCGCCTAAGCTTCTGTACAGGAGACAGGGGGAGACCAAGGGCCAAGGAAAGAAGGCGCACACGCAGCGGCGTGCGTGTCCGTCCCTACGGGCAGCTGGCGCCGCCGATAACGTTGCCGCTGCCGTCCGCAGCCGGCCGCCGCGGGCCGCCAGCGAAAACTGTGTGCGCCCCACAGCCAAAACCAAAACCAGTCGCGGGGCGCCGCCGTCCGACGAAAGTCGCGCGAGCGCGCGCGCGCCGTCCGTACGCGCGTCGGCCAAAACGCCGTGGCCCCCGTGCAACATGCCCCGCTGAGGGTGCGCGCCGCGCCGCCGCCCTCGGGGCGGCGGCGCGGCGCGGTGCAGCAGCGCAGCCGCCCCCACCGACTTTGTACCACCACCACCAACACGGGCCGTCGCCCTCCGACCGCCCTCCCGACAAAGGCAAAAAAGGCCCTGCAGCGAGGCTCCAGCACGTTTCGTCGACCCCTCAGCTGCTCCCCGGCACGTCGTCGGCAAACAGCAGCTCGTTCAGCACCTGGTCGAGCCGCGGGCGCACGGCGGCGGGCGGCGTCGGCGGCGGCGCGGCGGCGGCGCGGCGGCCGGCGCGCGGCGGCGCGGCGGCGCGCGTGCAGCTGGCCGCGCGGCCGCCCCCGGGGGGCGCCTCACCAGCGCGGTGATGGTCGCGGCGACGGTCACACCGGCGGCGGTCGACGGCTCCTGCCCGTGCGCCACGCACCAGCTGGTCACCGCCAGCGCGCCGACGCCAGACGACAGCAGCGAGTGCTCGTAACGCTGCACCAGGCGGTCGCAGCTCTGGCGCAGGGGCGCCAGCAGGCCCGTACCGGCAGGTGGGCTGTTGCGGGATGCCGGCTCGCTCTCCGGCTGCGCCGTTGCACTCACGCGCAGCGCCGACGCGCGCCCGCGGCTCCCCATGACACCGGCCGCATGCCGGGCTCGCGCGGGCGCGCCGCGGGTGCCGCAGCAGGCGGCGCCGGCCGGGCCGCGGTGGTGGGCGAGGGCGAGCGGCGCCATGGCTGCTGACGGGCTGCCGGCTGCTGTCGGTGGGCCGTCCGGGCTGCGGAGAGTGGCGGGCGCGCGCCGCGGGGACGGCTTCACGCGGGCAGGCGGGTTGCAGACGCCGCGACCCCAACCGGCAGAAGTGTAACACAGATGAAGGATACGCTCGTCTCGGAAGTTGCCGCGGCCGTTTGAGCCGGCGCCGGCGCGCACCTGCCTGGCGGCCAGTGGGCGCTGCTGCCGCGGCCGCTGGCCAGGGCGCGCCGACCGCCGTGCGGGGTGCGGCGGCGTGCGGCGTGCCGCCGGCGCCGCGGCCGCGCGCTCAGGCGGCCCACTCGCGGTACTTGTTGAAGTTGTACGCAGCCCCGACCAGCCCCGCCGCCGCCATCACGCCGGCGGGCATGAGCTTGCCGGTGCGTGCAAAGCGGGCACCCATGGCGCCTGCTCTCGCAGAGCGCCGACACCGGCGGCGGCGGCTCGGCGGCGCGCGCGTTGCCGGCGGAGCTGCTCGTGCTGCCGGCTGCGCGTCCCCTGCTCACCCGTGAGCAGAACACTGCTGACCAGGCCGCACAGGTGCCCGCTCGCCGGGTCGCCGCTCTGCGCGCGGGCGCGCGCCGGCGGGCGTGCGTGCGGGCCCTGCGCGACTGCGATCGTCTTCCGCCAGGGGAACCCGCTCGTCCCCGGCGACCTGGCGATGGTCGCCGCAGGGGCCGCGAGCAGTACCATCATCGTCTCAGACCAGAGCCGCAGCGGCGTGGAGGCAGACGCGCAGGCGCTGAGGTGCGCGGCGCGCCGCGGCGCGCCGCGCGTGCGGGCACGGCGTGCGCCGGGCCCGGCACTGAGAGAGCGGCCCGCCGCCCGCCCCAGGTGCGCCATACTGCTGGATGAGATGACCACCGGCGGGCCCATCGCGCCGGCGCCGCCGCAGTTGCGCGGCAGGCGGGGCGCGGCCCGCGCCGCCGCCGCCGCCGGCGCCGCCGGCGACGGCCTGGCGCCGCTGGACGCGCGCGCCGTGCGCGGCCCGGTGGCGGGCGTGCTGCGCCACCTCGGCCCCGCGGCGGCGCGCGAGGCGCTCGATCGCAGCCTGCTGGCGCGCCAGGTCGTGGTCGAGCTGCGCACGAGCAACTCCCTGCCGCTGCTCAAGTTTGCCTGCAACTCCCGCATCATCGCGCTCGCGACGACGCAGCTCAACGCGCAGCGCGTGAGAGACGCGCGCCGCCCGCGCGCGCGCCGTGCTCGAGCCCGCGCGCACCGCGCCGCGCCGCTCGCTCACTCACGCCCGCGCCCGCACCCGCCGCCGCCGCCGCCGCCGCCGCCGCCGCCGCCGCCGCCGCCGCCGCCGCAGCTGAGCAAGATGGCGCGTGCGCGGGGGCGCGTGCGCGGGGGCGCGTGCGCGGCCGAGTCGCGCGGCGCGCGCGCCGCCGCCGACGCGCCTCCCGCACACATGCGCGCGCGCAGGTCAAGCGCCCCGTGATGAGCGTGGTGAGCCACTCGCTGTTTGACTTTGACGCCCGGGTGGCTGTGTTCGTCCACTACTGCCCCTCCCTCGTCGGGGCGCGCTTTGGCGACCTGCCGCACAGCTTCCCCGACGGCGTCGTGCTGGGCGTCGTCGACCGGCTCACGGGGCGCGGCAGGTGACGCAGGGGCGGGTGCGCGCTGCCGCCGTCCCGCAGCCGCCGCCTCGTGACCGCCGCCGCCGAAACCGCAGGCTGGCGCCGCCGCGGCGCTTTGTGCTGCGTGACACGCACGCGCTCGTCATCTGCCGCCCGACCGCCATCCCAGCGCCGCCTACAGCCCGCGCCCGCCGGGCGCCGCCCAGGCCGCGACGCGCGCGGCCGCGCGCGAGCACGAGCCGGGCGGCTGGGAGGCGCGGCGGGGGGAGCCGCTGTTCAGCATCCACCAGATGCTTGACGACGCGACGCTGAGCGGCCTGCGCGCGCACGAGGCGCGCCGCGGCGCCGCGTCGCGCGCCAGCTGCAGCTGGGACGACGGCCTCCCGCGCCCCGCCGCCCGGCGTGGGCTGGGCCAGGAGGAGGTGCAGCGCGGGGCGGCCGAGGCGGGCGGCAGCAGCTACGACGCGACGGGGCACGTGCGCGCGGCGCCCGGCGGCGGCCCTGCGGCGGGCGCCAACAACATCGTGCCGGTCGGCGCCCGCGGCGGCGCCGGCGGCCTGGCGGGCGCGCGCGTGCTGGCGCGGCGCGCCGGGCCGGCCCCCAGGCGCGGCGGCGCGCTGCTGCCCGCGCGGCGGCGGCGGCGGCGGCGCCGGCGCCGGCAGATGCAGCAGCTGGCGCGGCGCGGCGCGCCCAGGCCGCCCGCCGCCACTGCCGCCGCTGCCGCTGCGGCGCGCGGCGGCGTTGAGCCGGCGTCGGCGTCGGCGTCCAGCGCCCTCGTGCCGCCAGAGTACCTGGAGGTTGGTGCTTTGCCTTGGGGGCGGAGGGGGGGGCTCGCCGCAGGCGCCGCCACGGCCCCGTCCCACGCGCGTGTGCGCGCGCCCCGCGCCGCCGCTCCGCACGCACCCGTGCAGGCCAACGACGGCCCGCAGCGCCTCGTCGTGCTGGGGTGGGGGTCGCGGTCGCTCATGGCCGACCTCATCCGTGAGCTCGACCACGGCCTGTCGGCGCTGCCGCGGGGCAGCGAGGTGGTCTTCCTCAACAGCCACGCGCCTGAGGCCAGCCTCGGCGCCGTGCTGGCGGGCACCAGCCTGGAGAACATACAGGCGCGCGCGGCTCCGGAGCGGGGGCTGGGGGCTGAGCGGCGGCGGCGGCTGGGCTGGGCGGCCGCGCGGCGCCTGCGCCTGCGGCCCACCGCACCGCTCGCGCGCGCGCGCGCCGGCCCGGTGCGGCGCGTGCAGGTGCGGCACGTGCAGGCCAACCCGCTCGTGCGCAGCAGCATCGCGGCCAAGCTCGACGTGACGGGCTTTCGCTGCGCGATGGTGCTGTGCGACGAGCTGTGGGTCGACCACGACGGCAACGAGGCCAACGGCATCGACGGCGACGTCGACGCGCCGAGCGTGCTGCGCATGGACTCGCTCGTCATGGTCGCCCAGCTCAACGTCCGCAAGGTCCGGGGCGGGCGCAGCGTGGGCGCGCTGGCGTGGGGCCCGGCGCCCGGCGCCGCGCGGTGTCCGCCGCGACGGCCGTGCGCGCTCACTGAGCTGCGCGCCGGCCGCCGCGCGGCGGCGCAGCTGCTGGAGGACGCGGCGCACAGCCCCATCAACATCATCTCACAGAAGGTCGCCAACGAGGGCCTGACCCGCTTCGAGGACCGCCTGCGCCTGCCGCTCGGCATCAGCGTCAACGTGCGCCGCGCGCGGCCGCGCGCCGGTTGGCCCGGCCGCCCTCGCCCGCCCGCGCCCGCCCTTGCCCGCCTCCCCCCGCCGGTGCGCCGCAACGCGCCGCGCCCGCTCCCCCCCCCCCCCCCCCCGCTCGCGCACCGCAGTTCAACTCCTACACAGCCAAGGTGCTGAGCCAGGTGGCGGCCAACCCGCTGATGATGTACCCGGTGACGCGGCTGGGCGAGAACGCGCAGATCACCATCGTGGACAGCGCCGCGCTGTGTGGCCGCGGCGAGGCGGCGACGTGGTGGCAGCTCGCCGTGCGCGCGGGCGCCGTGGGCGACGTGCTCCTGGGCCACTACGCGGTGCCGGCCGACATGGACACGGCCCTGGACACCGTGCTCGCGCCCGAGGAGGAGGTGGGGCGCCCGCGCTCGGCTGCGTGTGTGTGTGCACACACACACGTGGGGGGGGGGGGGGGCGCACGCGCGCCGGGGCGCGCGACGACTGCGCCGCGCCGCGCCGCGCCGCGCGCAGACGCGCCTGGTGCCGCGCGTGTGGAACAACGGCAGCGGCACGCTCAAGTTTGTGGTGCTCCGCCCCGCGGCCGGGCACGACGACAGCAGCGGCAGCGCGGACGACGCGGAGCTGGAGCACACGCACCAGGCGCGGTGGGTCGCTGCTGCGCACGCGGAGCACGAGGCGCGCCGGAGCCACTGCAGCGCCGCCAGCCAGGGCTCGCCCGCCGACAGCACGCACAGCGTGGGCGACGCGGCGCTGGGCTGACCTCGGGCGCGCAGCCAGCCGATCGGAGGAGCGCTGGGCATGAGCGGCACCGGAGCTGCTCCGGGCAGGAGAGAGGGGCCAGCAGGCAGCGCGCCAGTGCGCGGAGCCACCTGGCGGGTTTGAACTGCGCGCTGCCGCGCACGGAGGGGGGGGGGGCTCGCGAGAGGGCCGGCGGCGCGTGCCATTCCGCCAGGCCGGCGAATACGGCTGCACCCGTGGCCCTGCGCTCTTTTAATCGATAGACACAACCCCCCCTGCATCGCTCGCGCCGCGCTGCGACGCGCGGTCACTGTTTGTTCGTTCGCCGTGTCTGCGCGTGTGAGTGCGTTACACGTGCCCCCCGTAACGCATGCACGCGCGGGAGAGAAGAAAGGAAGAGGCGGCGGACGCCCCCGGCCGCCCCCGGCGCCGGCCCTGCTGTGCCTGTTGATTTTTCCAATCAAATAAACCCGCTCCTGCGCTGCCTCCGCGCTACGAGGAAAGACTCCCGACGGCGCGCCGCCGCGCCGCCGCCGCCGCCGCTGCGGCAGCGCCTGCGCGCGCCACGTGCAGCTGGCCAGACCTAGCCGTGCCCAGCGCGCCGCGCCAGCGCCAGCCCCGCGGCCGCTCAGTCGTAGTGCACACGCTGCGCGGGTCGGCGGCAGCAGCGGGCGCGGGTCGGCGCGTGGCCGCTGGCTGCGGCGGCTGGCAGGCGGCCCCCGCCGCGCGGCGCGCCGCACCAGCTTCTTGGGCACGTAGTGCTCCTGGTACATGTTCTGCAGCACGACGCGCGCGCGCGGGGGGGGGGGGGGGGGGGGGGGGGCGGGGCGCGCGCCTCGGCCGCCGCCCCCCACGCCGCGCCGCTGCCTCCCTGCGCCGCGCGCCACGCCGCTGCCTCCCCGCGCCGCGCGCGCGCCGCCCCCGCCGCGCCGCCGCCGCCGCGCCGCGCACCAGTCCCTCCTTGACGATGCGCATCGCCTCCTCCGCGCCCTGGATGTCGTCGACGACGACCTCCTTGTGCTCGTTCTTCTTGTAGTCCTCGAAGAAGCGCTTGATCTCAGCGAGCCGGTGCGGCGGGAGCTGGGCGATGTCGGTGAAGCCCTTGTACTCGGGGTCGTCCGCGTGCACCGCGATGACCTTGTCGTCCTGCTCGCCCTGGTCCAGCATCTGCATCACGCCGATCGGGCGCACGCGCAGGAAGCACATCGGCACGACCGGCTCCTGCGCGCGGCGGCGGCGGCGGCGGCGGCGGCGGCGCGGCGCGGGCCGAGGTCGGCGCGCGCGCGCTGCGGCCGCTCGCGCTGGGGCCCCCTCCTGCGCGCGCGCTCCCGACGCGCCCGCGTGCGCGCCCCGCGCGCGCCCCCGCCCGCCGCGCGCCCGCGCGCGTGCCTGCATGAGCACGAGCACGTCGAGCGGGTCGGCGTCCTCGCAGAGGGTCTTGGGGATGAAGCCGTAGTTGTGGGGGTACACGACGCTGGAGTAGAGGATGCGGTCGACGTACAGCAGGCCCGTGTCCTTATCGAGCTCGTACTTGACCTTGGAGCCGCGCGGGATCTCGATGACCGCGTTCAGCACGGCCGGCGCGTCGCTGCCGGGCGAGAGGTCGTGCCACGGGTGGCTCGCTGCGCGGCGCGCGGCGCGCGGCGGCGGCGCACGTGGGCGGCGCGCGCGAGGCGCAGGGGCGTCGCGGGAGGCGTGCGGGAGGCGCGGGCGCGCCAGGGGGGCCCTGCCGCGCCGCGCGCCGCCAGCGACGGGCGCCGGCCGCCGCCGCCGCCAACAGCCGCGCGCCGCTGCCGCCGCTGCCGCCGCTGCCGCGCGCCGGTCGCGCCAGCGCGGCCGCGGCCCGCCGGCCGCCAGCTGCGCTATTGGGCGGCACGCCGCGCCGAATTGGGCCGGCCGTTGGTGCCCGCGCGCCCGGGTCAAGAGGCGTGCGGGCGCCAGCAACGCGCTGCGCGGCGCCCTGGCGCCTCGCCCGGCGCCGGCGCGGTGCCGGGGGCGTGCTAAGCGCGACGCACGACCGCTGGCGCGCGGCGTGGGGGCCGCTGCGGGCCTGCACGGCCGGCCAGGCGCCGCAGCGCGCGCGCGCGCTGCGGCCAACGACCCCAACGCCCCCGCGCCGCGGCGCTGGGCCCCCGGCGACCCTACGAGCGTGCGCGCGCGCTCACCGGTGCCGCGCATGAAGCTCATCGTGCCTGGTGGCCGGGGGCGGGCGCGGGGGCGGGCGGGGGCGCGGCGCAGGGCGGCAGCGGCGACGGAGGTGGTGCGGGTGGGAGTGTACTGGCGGGCTCGTGCGCGGCGGGCGCAGGCGGGCGCGGTCTGGGGTGTTGCGAGGTGCTGTCTCGCCGGGTGGGCGTGCTCCCCGGCCTCGCTACCGCCGTGGGAGCGCCGGCCGGTGGTCTCAACACCGGCGGCTGGGGGGATGGGGGCTGCCGGGGCGCCCCGGGGGGCGCCCCGACGCCGCGGGCGCGCGTGCGCGGCGCTGCCACCGGCGCGCGCGCGCGCCGCCGCCGCCAACACCGACCATGGGCATCCTCTGATCGCCGGCCGCCTGAAACAGGCCACTGCGGCGCGAGGCATAACGGTTTGGGACCGGCCTGCAGGTCGGTGCCCCCGCGAGGGGGTCCCCCCCACGGGTGACAATGCGAGAAGCACACGCGCACCCGCTGACCTAACCTGGCAACACACAACAGCAAGAGGCCTTTTAACGTCCTGCCCAGGACGGAGAGCGCAGCGCACCGCACACGCCGCTCACGCCGGGGGGTCCACCGCGGCGGCGGCCGCCTGCCGGAACGCGCCGGCGAGGCGCGCGCCGCCCGCCGTGCCGCGGCCGCCGCGCAGCAACTCGTGCAGCGTGAGCGCGCAGATGTTGCGCGCCGCGTTGTCGTCGCGCGGCGCGACGACCGTGCACCCGGGGCACTGCAGCAAACCGTAAATGCCCCGCAGCTTCTCCATGCGCGCCCCGCAAACAGAGCAGGTGATGCTGGTCCGGTGCTCGTCCATGAGCACCGCGGCGACGCGCCGGCGCGCGTAGTACGTGCGCAGCAGCGCCAGCAGCGCCTGCCGCGGCGGCCCCGGCCCCGAGATGCAGCCCCCCATGCCCAGGCTGGCGTCCCCGATGCCCAGCACCACCGCGGGCAGGTCGGCGGGCAGGCGCGCGTGCGGCCGGACGCGCCCGCGCACAAAGACCCGGCCGTATGCAGTCAACTGAATCACGGCATGCAGCGCGCGCTGCTTCAGCCCGTGCTTCCGCAGCCGCCACGCACACTCTGCACGGCACGCAAGCAAGCTATATGCGAATGCATTGTTGAGCACATGATGCACCCGGCCGTTGCGCCACGCGGCGGCGCGGCGACGCTCGTGCCCGAGTATGCAGGCACGCGGTTCAGGCAGGCATGCACGCAGTCGCCGCCGCCGGGCGGGCGGCGGTCGTACCGCCCCGGCCGCCCCTCCTGCCAAAGCCGGTGCCGCTCAATCCCGCGCGCGTCGCGGTGCGCGCCCCAGTTCAGCACCGGCAGCGCGAAAAGGCCGGCGGGCGCCACGGGGTGCGCGGGATCGGCCTGAGCCGGCGCGCCAGCGCGCTGCTGCGCCTCCTGCTGCCCGCCGCCGATCGGCGGCGGCGGTGGCGGCGGCTCCGGCTCCATGGCGCCCAGCACGCCCTCAGCTCAGGCCGTGGCGCCTGACGGCGGGGCGGGGCGGGGCGTTGCGGGGCGGGGCGGCGCGGGGCGGGGCAGCATGAAATCTTCCGGAACGCGCCCGTCGCGGAGTGCGCGATCCGGGCGGCCGCGACGCACGCACCACACACGCGCCTCACAGGCTGCCCATCGCGGCGCGCGCCGGCTTGGGCTGCCGGCAGCGCGCGCGCCCCAGTCGCCCGATCGACCGGCTGTGCATCGCGGGAGGCTCTCGCCGGGCGTGGGTGACCGCTGCGTGCCTCCGACCGTGCACGATCTGGTGCCCAAGCGCGCACCGGATTGTGCAGACGGTCGCGGCGTGCCGCCCTGAACCGCCGAGCAGCCCCGACGCGCGTGCTCGCCCGCCCGGGGGGCGGTACTCTGAATCGACGACGACACGCGAGCGCCGGACGCCGCTCGCACGCCGCTCACCCACGCAGCCGGCCCCCGGCGCCGCGAACGCGCCGCCGCCGCTGCTGCTGCGCGCCCGCCGCTCCTCTAGCGCGCGCAGCCCTTCAGCAGCCGCCCGGGGCGGCGTGGGCACGCTGGCGCGCCGGTCAACGGGCGGCCTGGCCGGGGGCCGCGGCGGCACGGCGCCGGGCGGCGGCGCGGCGCCGGTCGCGCCCGGCGCCGCCGCTGCCGCGGGCGCGCCGCTCGCGCCGGAGCCGCCGCCGAGCGCGCTCAACACCAGCAACCACGGCCCCGGGCTGGAGGTCGGCAAGGACAAGCTCAGCCTGCGCTACGTGGGCGAGGGGCGGCACGCGAACGACGTCGGCGCCGCGCAGGCCAACGCGCCCGCGCCGGCCGCGCAGCGCCTCTACTACTTTGAGGTCACCGTGACCGACGCGGGCGAGCACGGCCGCGTCGGCGTCGGCTTCAGCGACCGCACCTTCAAGCTCACGCGCCAGCCCGGGTGCGCGGCGCGCGGCTGCGCGGGCGGCGGCGGCGCGGCCTGGCGCGCGCTGCCCGCCGGCCGGCCGGCCGAGCGCGCGCCGCGCCGTCCCGTGCCGCGGCAGGTGGGAGGTGGGCAGCTACGGCTACCACGGCGACGACGGCCAGAAGTACGCTGCGTCGGGCAAGGGCGAGGACTACGGGCCGCGCTTTGGCGCGGGCGACACCGTCGGCGCGTGCCTGCACCTCGGCCGCCAGGAGGTCTTCTTCACGTGAGCACGGGCGCCCGGGCGCGTGGGGTGGCGGCCGGCGGCGCCCGCGGCCGCGCCGCGCCACCGCCGCCGCCGCCGACGCCGACGCCCCCCGCTGCGCCGCCCCCGCGCGCGCAGCAAGAACGGACAACGCCTCAAGACGGCGTTCCGCAACGTGCAGGCGACGCAGCTGTTCCCCACCGTCGGCCTGCACAGGCGCGGCGGCGCAGCCAGCGCTGCCGCGCCCCGCCCCGCCTCTCCCGCCCTGCGTCGTGCGCCCGACCCGCCCCGCCCGCCCGACCCGCCGTGCCCACGCGCCGTGCGCGCCGCGCAGCAAGAACGAGGCGGTGACGGTCAACTTTGGCGCGTCGCCGTTCAAGTTTGACCTCGAGGCGCTGCTCATCGAGGAGCAGGAGCAGGAGGCCGCCGACGTGCAGCGGTGCGCCCGCGTGGGGGCGCCGGCGCAGCGGCGGCACCGGCGGGAGCGGCGCCGCCCGCGCCGCCCGCGCCGCCCGCGCCGCGCGCCGACGCGGCCACCCCGCGCGGCGCCGCGCGTAGCGTGGACGTGTCGGCCGGGACGGCGCACAGCGTGGTGCGGCGCTACCTGCTGCACTATGGCTACGGCGCGACGCTCGCGGCGTTTGACGGCGCGGCGGGCGCGGAGGGCATCGAGCAGCCCATGTGGTGCGGCGGCCCCCGCGCGCCCGCGCCCGCCCGCGCGCGCCCGCGCCCGCACGCGCTCGCCCGCCGCCGCCGCGCTCACACGCCGCCGCCGCGCGCCGCGCGCCGCGCGCCGCGCAGCGAGGGCGAGGAGGAGGCCATGGCGGCCACGCTCGCGACGCGCGCAGCCGTGCGCGGCGCGATCATGGCGGGGCAGCTGGTGGCGGCGATGGAGCTGCTGCAGGCGCAGTGCCCCGCGGTGCTGCAGGGCCACGCCGTGAGCGAGGAGGTCCAGTTCTGCCTCAGCTGCCAGCAGTTCATCGAGCTCATCCGGTGAGACGACCCGGACGGCAGCGCGGCAGCACGGGGGCGCGGCGCGCCGCCCGGCCGCGCGCCCCGCCGCCCGGCCGCGCGCCCCGCCGCCGCGACACGCAGCCCGCGCGCCCCGCCGCGCAGGCAGTCGTGCGTCGGCGAGGCGCTGCAGTTTGCGCAGACGGTGCTGGCGGGGCTGCAGCCGGGCGGGGGCCAGCGCGACGCGGCGCTGCGCGAGGTGGTCGCGCTCATTGCGTACGAGCGCCCCGAGGCCTCGCCGCTCGCGCACCTGCTGCACCTCGGCCAGCGCGAGCACGTGGCCGACGTGGTCAACGGCGCCATCCTCGCGGCCTCGCGCGCCAGCGGCGGTGGCGCCGACGCGGCGGCCGGAGCGGGCGCGGCTGGCGGCGACGGCGACGGCGCGGGCGGGGGCGGCGGCGGCCCGCCGCAGGTGCGCGCGCCGCGCCGCGCGGCGCCGCGCGCAGCGGCCGGTGCCACCGCCGCGCCGCCGGCGCCTCACTCGGCGGCCGCCCCGCCCCGCGCGCCCGCCGAGGCGCAGAGCTCGCTGGAGGTGCTGCTGCGCCAGCTCGCGGCGGCGCGCGCCGCGCTGCGCGAGGAGGCGGGCAACGTTGGCGAGGTGTTCGACCTCGCCCAGCACCTGCTGCCGCCGGCGAGCTAGCGCGGTGCCCCCGCGCGCGCAGGGCCGGGGGCGTGTACTTGCTTGTACCATGGTCGCGTTGGGTGTAAGATGGCCTGACCCGCGCCGGCCGGCCGCCGAGCTGCTGGGCGGAGGCGGCGGCGCGCTGGCCGTCGTTCAGGCGGCGGCGCAGGGCTTGTGGTTCAGCCGCTGGCTCGCGCCCGCCTGCCGGCCTCGCGGCCGGCGCCCGCGAGCAGGGCAGAGAGCGAGGAGTCGCGCGCCCGCAGCCGCCCGCAGCGCGCGCGCCAGCCATGCTCGATGCTCGGCCCGCTCCTGGCGCCGAGCCAGTCGACCCCGCCATGCGCCCAGCAGTCTGAGCCAGCCTTAGCTCAATCACACGCGTGCTCGCTGACCGCGCGCGGCGAGAGCTGGAGCACCGGACACCACGGCGCGCGAGCGGGCGCCATCGGTGCCCTGGACGGCGCTTCCAGCGCGGTCATCACGCAGGTGCGACGCTTTGGGGATGCTGCAGCGCGGCTCGCGCGGTCCAGGGACCGCAGGCGCGGCGGGGCGCGGCCTGATTGTGTCGCACTCGGCGGGGCACCCGCGGCCGGTGGGGGGCCCGCGCGGGCCACGGCAGCGGCAGGGAGCGGCAGGGCGCCTTGATCTGGCTATCCGCGGCTTGCTGGACGCCCTGTGCCGCTCGTGCGCTGCGGGGGGGAGGTCAGCGCAAGCCAACTGTCCCTGCCACAGGGCCTCGGGCGGCCGCGGCGGGCTGACGATTGGCTTGGCACACCCGCAGCAGCGCCCTGTGCGGGCCCCCGGGCCGGCCAGGGCGCCGCACGCGCGGCGGGGGGCGGGCCATGCGCGCTCGAGCAACCCCCGGGCCGCGGCCGTGGGCGCCCCTGGGCCAGCCCGCGCGGCCCTCTACATCGCACGGGTTGTGCTCACGCACCTGGCCCGTACTCAGGGCCTGCGAGCGCCCGGGCGCGAGGGGCGGGCAGCAGCAGCAGCGGCGCGCCTCGGGCGGCCTGGCCGCGAGGGCGCGCATCGGGGGAACGCGCCGCGCGTCGCGCCAGCTGGTGACGGCGGCAGAGCTCGCGCTGGGCGCGCCCCTGCTCACGCGCGGCGCCACCCGCTGCCGGCCGCCGCTGCCCGCTGCCCGCAGGCGGCGCGCGATGCCGGCGCCGGCGCTGAGAGCGCGCCGGCGTGCGGCTCGTGCGGCGGCGCTGCCAGCGAGCAGGTGGGTGCTGGCGCAGCGGGCGCGGCCCGCATGGCCAGGCGCGGCGAGGCGGTTGGTGACGCCGCCGTCGCGCGCACTGCCGCCCCGCCCGCGCGCGCGCAGGCGGCCGGCCTGGAGCCGGCGCACGTGAGGCAGCTGCTGCAGCAGGCCGGCGGCGGCCCTGCCGCGGCCGCCGCGGCGCTGCAGCAGCTGCTGCGCCTCGCGGGCTGCGGCGCCTGCTGCGGCCACGGCGGCAGCCAGGATGGCCTGGGCCAGGCGGGCGCGGTCGAGCACCTGGCGGCGGCGGTCGGCGCGCTCGCGGGCCGCGAGGCGCAGCGGGGGCAGCTCGCCGACGTGCTGCAGGCGCTGCTGCTCACGGTCTGCGAGCACGCGCCCAACGCGCAGCGCCTGCTGGCCGCGGGCGGCGCGGCAGCGCTGACGCCTGCGCTCAAGGCCGCCGTCGCGTCGGGCGGCCCCGGCGCCGCCGTGGCGCTGCTCTGCTGCCTGCTGCTGGGTGAGCTGGCGGGCGCGCCGGGCGCGGCGGCCGCCGAGCAGCAGGCGCAGCTGGCCGCCGGCGTCGCGGCGCTGCAGGGAGCGGCGGCGGCGGCGGCAGCTCCGCAGCTTGGCGCCAGCGGCGCCGACGTGGGCGGCGCTGCGCTGTGGGCCCTGACGAGGCTGATGGGTGGGGCGCTGCAGGCGCAGCAGCCCGGCCCGGGCGTCGGCGGCGGCGGGGAGGGCGGCGCGCCGTGCAGTGCAGCTGACGTGCTGTGCGGCGCGGTCCTCCCGCTGTTGACCGCGGCAGCGGCTGCGGGCGAGCAGCCGCAGTCGCAGCAGTCGCAGCAGCAGCAGCAGGGCCTGGTGCTGCAGTGCCTTGCCTGTTGTGCGGAGCTGGGGCCGCGCGCGTGGCCGGGCGGCCTGACGGCGCAGCCGGCGTCCAACGCGGCGCTGCACGCGCTCGTGTCGGCCGTTGAGGGCGCCGTGGAGAGGAGCGGCGCGGCGACAGCCGGTGGCATGATGCAGGTGGGCGGGGCTGGCGCCGCCCGCGACAGCGCACTGCGCGGCGTGCCCGCGCCTGGGCGGCGCGCCGACGCGCCCCGGCGCGCGCCCGCGCCCGCGCCGCAGGCGAGCGCCTCGGCCGTCCTGCGCTGGCTGTCCGGCAGCAGCGAGGTGCAGCCGGCGCTGACGCAGCCGGCGTGCCGGATGCTGGCGGCCTTCAAGCAGCAGCAGCAGGCGGCCGCGGGCGGCGGCCTCGGCGTCGCGGGCCCGCGGCCCGACGCCGGCGCCACGGCGACCATTGAGCTCGTGTTCTCGCCCCGCTCCGGCAGCCCGCCGTCCGACAAGGGCAGCCGGCGCAGCCGGCCCAGCGACACGAGCGACAGCAGCACCGGCAGCGACCCGGCAGCGGCGCGGGATGCGCCCGCGCTCGCGCACGTGCAGCGTGGCGTGCTGGCGGCGGCGGGGCAGCAGCGGCCCGCGGATGAGCAGCCCGCCGCGCCGCTGCGCTTTGACCCCTGCGGTGGAGGCACGGCGCAGCCGCCAGGCTTGCCGGCGCGGAGCAGCAGCAGCAGCAGCATCAAGGCCTGCGGCGACGGCGCGCCCGATGCCGGCAGCGGTGGCACAAGCGCAGGCGCCGGCAGCACCGGCGGCGCCGGCGGTGCCGGCGGCTCGGGCGGCGGGCGCTCCGCTGGCAGCGTCGGCGGCGCCGGTGGCGGCGCCGGCGGCTCTGGCGGCGGCGCCAGCAGCGGCGGCAGCGGCGACGACGGCGAGCGGCGCGGCGGCAGGTCGCACCTGCCGGCGGCCTGCCCGCCGGCGGGCGGCGCGGCTGAGGGCGGCGAGGCGGGCGGGAGCGAGGGCGCCGCGGGCGTCGGGTGCAGCGCCAGCGACCCTGTGGTGGTGCCTGCACCCGCCGCCCTGGGCACCAGCCCCGGGCTGCGGCTCTTTGCCTCGCCTGCCAGCCTCGCAGGCCAGGCAGGCGCGGGCGCGGCCCTGGCCGGCGGCGCGCTGGGCGCGCCGGGCACGCCCGTCGGCGGCGGCACTCGAGAGCACTTCCCGGGCGGCCTGGCGGCGCTGCACCTGCCGCGCCCCGGCAGCCTGGTGGAGGCGCTGCTGTCGCCCGTCAGCGGGGCCGGCTTCCCTGGATTTGCCGGCTTTGGCGGTGCCGGGCCGGCGCCGGCGCGCCGCGCGAGCGACATGGGCTACGGGTACGGTGCCGCCAGCGCGGGCTGGGGCGGCGGCAGGCCGGGGCAGGCGCACGGCGGCGCGCCCCCGAGCCCGCTCGCGCCGGGCAGCCCGCTGGTGGCCCGGCAGCAGCAGGCGCCTGGCGCCACGGTGGGCTCCTGGCCCGCGGCAGCAGCTGGTGGCATGTCCGCGCTGGAGCAGCAGCTGGAGCAGCAACTGCAGCGCCTGCAGCTGCAGCGGCAGCTGCAGCAGCAGCAGCAGCAGCAGCAGCAGCAGCAGCAGCAGCAGCAGCAGCTCCATCAGCGGCTGCAGCAGCACCAGCAGCAGCTCCAGCGGCTGCAGGCTGCGTCGGGCGGCATGCTGCCCTCAGAGGCGCTGCATGAGGCGTTCACGCTGGAGCAGGCGGCGCCGGCGCCGCCGGCGCGGCGCCAGCAGCCGCTGGCGTCGCACGCGTCGGACCCGCCGCTGGCGCGGCGCGCGGGCGCGCCCGGCGCGGCGCCGCGCGCCCCGTTGGAGGGCCGCACGCTGTCGGGGCACCTGCAGCTGCTCGACCCTGCGCTGATGGGCCTCATCGGCAGCAGCGACCCGGGCGCGCCCGGCGGCGGCGGCGGCGGCGGCCTCGCGAGCAGCGAGCACCTCATGAGCTGGCTCAGCAGCGACGAGCTCACCCGCGGCGGCGGCGGCGGCGGCGGCGGCGCCGGCGAGCACGACGCCGCGGCGATGGCGCGCGTCGCGGCCGCGCTGTCCGCGTCGGCGGCGTCCGCCGCGTGCGCGGCGGCGCAGCAGGCGGCCAAGGCGCCCGCGGCGGCCGCGCCGGGCGCGCAGCAGCCAGACGCGGGCCAGTCGCGCGCGCGCGACCAGGGCGCCGCGCGGGCGGCGCTGCCGCCGGCGCCGGCGTCGTCGGCGGGCGCGGGCGTTCCCTGCGTGCCCAGCAGCGGCAGCATGAGCGCCGGCCCCAGCCGCGCCGGCAGCGTGGGCAGCGCCGGCGGCGGCAGCATGGCGCACTCGCTGTCGGGCGACAGCCTGGAAGACCTGGAGGCAATGCGCGCCAGCAGCGCGTCCTTCGCCGCGGCGCTGGCCGAGGCCGAGGCGATCGCGGCCGGCGTCGCGGCGTCCACGGCGGCGCGGCAGCAGGTCGCGGCCACGCGGCTGCAGCAGCAGGCCGCCGGCGCGGACGCGGCGGGCGGCTCGCCCCGGGCGGCCGCGGCGGCGGCGCCGCCGGGCGGCCCCGGCGCCGCGCCGCCGCCGCCGCCCGTCGGCGGCGACGGCGACGGCGACGGCGACGACGGCGGCGACTACGACCCCGCGGAGCTGACCAAGGGCCAGCCCAGCCGGCATCTCTGGCTCGGCAACCTGCACCAGCGCCTGCCGCGCAGCGTGCTGCGCGGCGTCTTTGAGGCGTACGGCGCGGTCGACGACGTGGTGACCTTCCCGGGGCGCATGTACGCGTTTGTCAACTTCAAGTCGCCCGCAGACGCGGCCGCCGCGGCGGCGGCAGTGCAGGACCGCGAGGTCCCCCTCATCACCGGCAGCCGGCGCCTGGTCGTCAAGTTCCGGCCCAGCCGCCGCGCGCTGGGCAAGGTCGCGGAGGCGATGGTGCCGGGCCTGGTCGACCCCGCCGCCGTGAGCGCGAGCCGCACCGCCAGCAACGCGAGCAGCGCGCACGGCAGCGCGCCCGGCAGCGCGGCGGGCAGCAGCGCCAACCTGGCGGCCGCCGGCGGCGCCGGCGCCGGCGCCGGCGCGCCGGGCAGCGGCGGCGGCGGCAGCCGGAGCAGCAGCAACAGCAGCCTCGTCTGGCTCGCGACGGCCGCCGCCGGCGGGGGCGCCGCCGCGCCGGCGGGCGCGAGCGACGACGCGTCGAGCACCGGCAGCGGCGCCAGCTCGGCGCGCGCGCCCCAGCCCAGCGGCGGCAGCGGCGGCCTGGGCCGCGCCGAGGCGGCCGACGGCCCCGACACGACGCCGGCGCCCGACCAGGCGCAGGGCCTGGCCGCCGGGCCGCAGCTCAGCGTCGCGGCCGCGGCGGCTGCCGCGGTGGCCGCCGCGGCGGCCGCGGTCGCCGCTGGCAGCAGCGCCGACAGCAACGCCGCGGCCGCCGCGCACGTGGCGGCCGCGGCGGCGGCGCTCGCGGCGGTCGACGCGGGCGTGCCGCAGGGCCCGGGCGCCGGCGGCGCGGCCGCCACCGCCGGCGCTGCGTTTGGCGGCGGCGGCGACGCGAGCTCTGCCGCGGGCGACGACTGCTGCGACATTCCGGAGGGCCGGCCCAGCCGGTGCGCGCCGCCGCGACCGGCGCGCCTCGCGCCCCGCGTGCCTGCCGCGCGCCCGCCCTGCCCCGACTCTTAACTCCGCACCGCCGCCGCCGCGCCCGCGCCCGCGCCCGCGCCCGCGCCCGCGCCCGCGCCCGCGCCCGCGCCCGCGCCGCGCCCGCGCCAGGCACCTGTGGCTGGGCAACATCCCGCTCAAGCCCAACCGCCCCGCCATGGAGGCGCTGTTTGCGCGCTTCGGCCCGCTCGAGAGCGTGCGCGTGTTCCCGGGCAAGACGTTTGCGTTTGTCAACTACGTCCACGCGCCCCACGCCATCGCGGCGAAGGCCGCGCTCGACGCGCAGCCCAGCCCCCACGTCACGGGGCCCAAGCCGCTCGTCATACGTTTCCAGAAGGACGCCGCGCCCGGCGGCGCGCCGGGCGGCGCGCCCGGCGGCGGCGGCGGCGCGCCCGGCGCGGGCGGGCCGAAGGCGGTCGACGCGGCGGCCGCGCGCGCGCGCAGTGAGTGGCCGGCGCCGCGCGACGCACAGGCTGCGGCGGCGCGGCCGGGCGCGGCCCGCGGCCCCGCGCCGCGCCCTCACCGCGCGCGCACCCCCCGCCCCCCTCCCGCAGAGGCCACGGCGCCGCGCGCGTCGCTCACCGGCGGCAGCCTCGGCGCGCCGGGCGTCGCCGGCGGCCTGGGCGGCGCGGGGCTGGGCGACGAGGAGCTGGGCGAGCCGGCGGTCAACCTGAGCAACAAGCTCAACCCCAACAACGTGCACTACGACCGCGAGCTCGCCGCCAGGCGCGCGCGCGCGAGCGCGGAGCGCGGGCGGGGCGCGCGCAGGGGGCGGCCGCGGCTGCGGCGGGCGCGCGCCGGCCGGCGCTGCGTGTGCTGACGCGCGGTGTGTGCTGGCGCGCAGGTACAAGCGCATGTCCAAGGCTGAGAAGGAGGCGCTGTGGGCGCAGGACCGCGCGCTGCAGCAGCTGGAGCACAACCCCGCCGCCGCGTCGCTGTTCTCGGCCGCCGCGGCCGCCGCGGCCGCGGCCGCGGGCCAGCACGGCGGCGGCGCCGCGGCTGGCCTGCTGGGCGCGCCGTTTGAGGGCGCGCTGCAGCACCAGCAGCAGGCGCACGCGGCGGCGCAGCACCACCACCACCAGCAGGCGGCGGCGGCCGCGGCGGCGGCCTCGCTGTACGGGCAGCTCATGGGCGCCAGCCCCCAGCTCGCCGCGCTGGCGCAGGCGCAGGGCGGCGCCGCAGCGGCCGCCGCGGCCGCGGGCCTCTACCGCCAGGCGCAGGGCCTCGCGGCCGCCGGCGGCGGCGGCTGGGGCGGCGCGGCGGCGGCGTACCAGCAGGCCGCGGCCGCGGCCGCCGCGCAGCGCCAGCTCGGCCTGCTGGGCCGCCTCGGCGGCTACGGCGGCCAGGGCGGCGCCGGCGGCGCGGCGCTGGACCCGTACCTCGCCGGCGGCGCGCTGGGCAGCCAGCTTCTGGAGCAGGTGAGCCCAGGCCCAGGGCTGCGCCGGCGGCGGCCACCCCGGGCGGCCGGGCCCCGGCCGCGCGGCGCCTCACGCCGCTGCGCCGCTGCGCCGCGCCGCCGCAGGCCAACCAAGCGCTGCTGCAGCAGCAGATGGCCTCGTTCGCGCTGCAGGGCGGCGCCGACGCGGGGGCGCTGCACCTCGCAGGCGGGCGCGACCCCGCGGCGCTCGCCGCGCTCGCCATCGACCCGGCGCTGTTCCAGGCACACATGTCGGCGCTGCCGCCGCACATGCAGGGCGGCATGGCGGGCCTGCAGGGCCACGCGAGCGCGCCCGTGGGCGCCAGCCCCGGCGCCGGCGGCGGCGGCCTCAGCCCGCTGCTGGCCACCGCCAGCGGCGGCTACGGCCTCGCCGGCGTGCGCGGCGTGCCGCGGGGCCAGGCGCCGCAGCCGGGGCCGGGGCAGGCCGCGATGGCGCACCGCCGCTCGTACCCCGGCACGTCGCACCAAGGCACAAGCCCAGACGCGCTGCTGCCGGCAGGCGCCGGCCTGCCCGGCGGCTGGACCGACGGCGGCGGCGGCGGCGGCGGCGGCGGCGGCGGCGGCCCGCGCGGCAGCCTGGACTATGGCGGCGCGCGCGACGTGCGCGGCTACCGCGGCAGCAGCAGCGGCGGCGGCCTGGGCTTGGGCGGCCTGGGGCCCATCGGCCCCGCCAGCGGCACCGGCGCGCGCGACGCGGTGGCCGCGGCCGTCGCGAGCGCGTTTGGCGACCTGGGCGGCGCGTCCACGCCGCCCGCGCGCCAGCCCGGCTTTGGCGCCGGGCCGGCGCCGCCGGCGGGCGGCTGGCGCGGCCGGCGCTGGCCGGCGCACTTTGTGTGTCCGCTGAGCAACGCGCTGATGTCGGACCCGGTCACGCTGGCGGACGACGGTGTCACGTACGACCGCGCCGCCATCGTCGACTGGCTGCGCCTGCGCGACGTCTCGCCCGCCACGGGCCAGCCGCTCAGCAGCGGGCGGCTCACGCCCAACCTGCAGCTGCGGCAGGCCATCGCGGGCGAGCTCGCGCAGCTCCAGGCGGGCGGCGGGCTGGTGTGAGCGACGAGTGTGTGTGTGTGGGGGGGGGGCTGCCTGGGGGCGCTGGGCGCGTTGACGGACTGGCCGCCGTGAGCGCCCGCAATGCCACAAACCTAGTACCGCCGACGCCGTTTGCGCGTTGGGCGGCGGATCCATCCCAGGCCCGTGCGCCCGCGCGCGCGGCCTGCACTTTGCTGACAGTTGACTTGCACGCATGGCTTTCCATGCGACCCCATAAACAGCCGCGCTCCCGTGGACTGGCTCGGAACGCGGGCGAAGAAAAAAGGTTGATGCCGGCCTGCACGGGCGGCGGCGGCGAGTGCTGCCGCCGCCGCCCCCGTGTGCAGCAGGCGCCGGGGTGCCGTCCCCGGCGCCGCCGGCGTGTGTGGCGCGGGCCCGAGCAGCTCTCGGGCCGGCCCGGCTGCGGAAGAAGGGGCGAGGGCGGGTGGGGTAGGTGCGGGCGCGAGGGGCGGGCGCCGGATGTCTTCCTCTTGTGGCGAGCGGCGCAAGCGATCCCCCGGTGCCCAACTGCCGGCGGACGGGACTGCGCTCACTGGCCCCCTGGCACGCCATGGGACAGCACGGACATGAGCTCTGCATCTGCATGGCACGCACGCGCCCGCAAAGTGAGCCTCGGCAACGCCGCGTGCGCGCCCCCGCGGGCGCGGCGCGGCGGGCGGCGGCAGGCGAACAGCGGCTGGGCGGCGCGTGCTGCAGCGCGCGCAGGGGCAGAGGGTGGCGGGGCCTGTGCTGCGCCACCCCGGGGGGAGCGGCGGGGCTGGGCGGCGGCGGCGCACCTGCTGCCCGCCGCCGCCCGTGCATATGCTGCCCCTCCACCACTTTATAAGGCCAATGCGCGCCCCCATCGGCGCGCATTGGCCGCGGCTCGCACACGGGAGGGGGGCCGCGCCGGCGGCGATGGCACGGCGTTCACGCCGCTGCCATGCTGTAGAGACGTTGACGTTTGTGTGAGTAGCGGCATGCCCTTCAACGCACAACAACACACCTGCAGAGCCGTCGCGACACCAACCAACACGCTGAGGCACTGGCGATCGGCCGAGGGAAGGGGGAGAGAGCTAGGTGCGCGCGGCCCTGTGGCTGTGTCGCCGCCAGTGTAAACAGAGACGCCGGCGCTCGCGTTACCCCCAAGGTCTCCCGCGAGGCCTCCCTCCGCGCCGCCGCCGCCGCCGCCGCCTGCGCACAGAGGTCGCGCCGGGCGGGACTGTCGGCGCGGCGCGCGCGGTCATGCGCATTCTGCTGGCAGCGCCGCCCGCCCGTCTCGTCGTTCAGCGCCACCGCCCACGGCGCAACACACACGCACAATGGGGTGCGATGAGGGGTCGCTGTTGATACACGGTGGTGGTGGTACAAGCGTTGTACAGTGAGTGCAGTGCAGCCGATCGGTCAGCGCCCCGCGGCGGCAGACGCGCATGCCGGCGCGCGCCGCGGCGGCGCTGCCGAAGCAAGCGACGCAGTGCCGCCGCCTCGCGGCGGCGCAGCCGGCGGTCGCGAGCACCCCCCCCCCCTCCACACCCGCCCTGCCCGCCCCCGCCCCCTCCCGCAGCAGGCCCGCCTCACTGGCCGCGCCGGCCGCGCCACTCGCCGAGCCCGCACTCGGCGGCGGCGTGCAGCAGCGCCGCGGCCGCCGGCGTGGCGAGGGAGCCCGTGGCGGTCATGATGACTGCGAGGTAGGCGACGTCCAGGCAGGTCAGCACGTAGCAAAGCCGCGCCACGCGCCGCCGCGTGAGCAGCCAGACCAGCGCGACCGTGCGGAACGCGGCCGCCGCCTCGGCGCCGTCGCCGCCGCCGCCGCCGCGCTCGCTCGCGTGCCCGCCGTCGTCGTCGCCATCCCGCGCGCCGAGCGCGCCGCCCGCGAGGGCGCTCGTGCTCGCGAACACCGCGGGCGGGCCGGCCGCCGCGCCCGGCGGCGGGCGGCGGCGCGGCGGGCGGCGCGGCGTCGCGGGCGTCGCGGCGCGCGTGAGGCGGAAGAAGCCGTCCGCGTTGCGCACCGCGTCGCGCACCGCCGCGACCTGGTTGGGCCGCACGGCAAAGCAGCTCGCCGCGGCCATGCCTGCGCGCGCGCGGGCGCGGGCGTGGTGGGCGTGGTGGGCGCGGGCGCCGCGCCGCGCCGCGACGCCGCCGTGCCGCCGCGCGCGCGCACGCCCCGCGCGCGCCTGCGGCGTAGCCGGACACGAGCGGCAGCACGACCGCGACGAGCGGGCCGACGTGCGCGGGCTTGAGATGCAGCGCGCCGCTGAAAGGCGGCGGCGTGAAAAGCGCCGTCTGCAGGAACAGCCCCGCCCACGACAGCACGGCGCTGCCCGCCGGCAGCAGCAGCAGCAGCGCGGGCGCGACGGTGAAGCAGATGAGGATGCCCCGCTGCACGCCGTTCATGCCTGCGGCGCGGCGGCGGGCGCCGGGGCGGGCTCTCGCGTGCGCCGCCGCCGCGCCCCGCTGCCACGCCGCGCGCCGCCGCACCGGCGGTGACGTGGCGCAGCATGTCGTGCTGGATGTCGTGGAACTCCTCCAGCACCGGGAACGCGCGCCGCGCGGCGCGGCTGCGCGCGACGACGCTGCACGCGACCAGCGGCGTCGCGGCTGCAGCGCCAGCGAGGGCCGCGTCCAGCGTGGCGCCGGAGAGGCGCAGCGGGTCGTAGTCGCCCATGGTGAGGCACACGAGCAGGGCAAGCATCGAGCCGAGGGTGCCCAGGTTGGTGAACAGCGTCAGCCGCTCCTCGGGCGTGCAGGCATCGAGGAAGTCGATCGGCACCGTGTCCTTGTTGCTGGCGCGCGCGCAGGCAGCGGCGTGCGGGTAACCCAAGCTGAGGCACTGCCTGGCCGGCGGCACGGGGCGGCTCCACCGCGGCGCGGCGGCGGCGTCGCGGGCGGCGACGCGCCCCGCGTCGGGCGGCGCCACGATCACACCGTTCCTCCGCACCTCAGCGCCGCGTCGTCCAGCAGCTGCTGCAGCCGCCGCGTGGCCGCGTGGAGAGCGCTGTCCGCGCTCGGCGAGCCGTTGTCAGCGCGAGGCCCGCCATCGCGCCCGCCCGCACGGCACACGCGTGGGCCCGGCGCCCGCCGCACGGGTCTGCGTGCTGTGATGATGGGGCAGGCTGACGGAGCGACCCCGCGGCCCCCCGCGCCCGCCTGAGCGCGCGCTGCTGCGAGCTGCTGCATCGTCAGGCGGTCTAGGTCTAGGAGGCGACCGTGCGTCTCGCCAGCGGCGTGGCCTGACCTGGCCTGAGCCCTGCAGCGGGGGGGGGGGGGAGGCTGGCGGCGAGGGGCCGCGAGTCGCGACGAGGGTTGCGGCGGCGGCACAACCGCCGCGGTTGCGGGCGCGCGCGGCGCGCGCGCGCACACAGAGCTCACTCGCTGCCATGTACCGGCGGCTGCACCACGTCGGCCAGCAGCCCGGGGTAGCGCCGCGCGACCTCGCCCACCGCGCGCACGTCCCACACCCCGACCGCGCCCTTGGCGCCCGCCATCGCGAGCAGGTGGGGCACCTCCGGGCAGAAGCCCGCCGCGAAGAGCGCGCCGAGCTTGGGCTCCTTGCTGGCCAGCAGCTTGGGCGCGCCGTCGGACACGTCCCAGAGCTTGGCGGCCTTGTCGGTCGACGCCGTCGCCAGCAGCCCGGGCGCGCCGGGGCAGAAGCTGAGCGCGCACGCTGGCTTGTTGTGCGCTGCGAGCCGGAACAGCGGCTTGCTGCCTGCGATGGGCAGCGAGCGGCGCGCGGCGGCGTGAGCGGCGCGGCCGGCGAGGCGCACGCGGCCGCGTGTCGCGCGGGCTTATAACCCCGCCGCTCTGGGCGCGAGCGGCGACGCAGATAAAATGCCGCAGCCTCGCTGTCCGGCGACCGTCAGCCACGGGCGCCACGGGGCAGGCCAGCGCGTGGATAGTTTGGCGCCGCGCGCTGCCGCCCGCCGCTGCCGGCGCTGCCGCCGCTCGCTGCCGTCGCCCGCCGCTGCCGCCGCCGCCCGCCGCTGCCGCCGCCGCCCGCCGCTGCCGCCGCGGCCCCCCAGCGCACCTGCGCCCCCGCGCGCGTCAAACGCGGCCACGAGGCCGTCCTCGCCCGACACCAGGAAGCAGGTGGGGCTGCCGGGGTTCCAGGCGAGCGCCTCGACGTCGGACGACACACGCCAGCTCAGCGCCGCGCCCGCCGGCGTGCGCACGTCGGCCTGCCGGGCGCGGGGCGGGGCGGGGCGTCGGCGCGCCGCGCGCGCGCAGGCACGCGGCGCGCCGCCGGCACCGGCGGCGCGCGCTCGGGCGGCCGCCGCCGGCGCCGCCGCCGCCTCACCAGGCACGCGGTGCGGTCGAAGCTGCCGCTCAGCAGCACCGGCGCCTCCGCGGGGTTCCACGCGACCGCCTGCACCTTGTCGCTGTGGTGCCTCAGCGTGTGCTCGCACGCCGTCGCCGCGACGTCCCAGACCTTGACCGTGCCGTCGGCGCCGCCGCTGGCCAGGACGTTGCGGAACTCCGCGTTCCAGGCCAGCCCCAGCACCGCGCCCTCGTGGCTGTCGGGCGCGAGCGCCGCCGCCGCCGCGGCCGCCTTGGCCTTGGCCTTGGCCTTGGCCTTCTTCTTGGCGCCCTTGCCGCCGCCGCCGCCGCCGTCCGCGGCGCCCGCGCCGCCGCCGCCCGCGCCGCCGCCGCGCGCGGGCCCGCCGAGCGTGGCCGCCGGCTCGACCGCGTCCGCGACGTCGAGGTCCCACAGCTCGATGCCGGGGTCCATGCTGCCCACGGCGACGACGTTGGCGCGCCCGGCCGCGCCGCCCGGGCGCACGTCCATCCAGGCGAGGCAGAGCGGCAGCGCTGGGAGCATGATGTCGTGGTGGACGTAGATGTTGGCCTCGCCGCCTGGGCGCGGGCGCGCGCGGGCGTGGGCGCGGGTGTGCGTGCGGGCGTGAGCGCGGCCGTGGGCGTGCGTGCGGGCGTGGGCGAGGGCGGGGCGAACGCGCGGCGGCGCGGTGTTGGGCGGCGGCGGGGCGGCCGGCGGCCGCGCTGCGGCGGGCGCGCGCCGCCGCGGCGCGCACCCGTGCTGTCGCCGGCCTCCTCGTAGACCCACACCTCGATCGTGCTCACGTCGTCCTCGCTGCGCGCCGCGAGCAGCAGCAGGTCGCTGCCGCGCAGCGTGTAGTCATCACGCTCCTCGCTGTCCATGTCGTCGCTGCCGCCGCCCTCGTCGCTGCTGTCGCCGCCGCCGCGGTCCATGTACGGGTCGTCCAGCACCACGCCCGCGCTGCGCCCGCCGAGCGCGCGCGCGACGACCGCGGCGGCGGCGGGGCCGTCCGGGTCGAGCCCGCCCAGCGCCTCGTCGTCCGAGTCGTCATAGTGCTCCATGTCCAGCTCAGCGAGCGCCGCCTCCAGCCCGCCGGCAGCCTGCGCGCGGCCGCGGCGGGCGCGGCGCGGCCCGCTCGCGGGGCGCGGCGCGGCGGCCGCGCCGGCCGCGCGGCGGCCGCGCGGCGGCGCACCTTGGCGGCGCCATTGGCGCCGCCGCCGCGCGGCTCGCGGCGGCCGCTGCTGGAGGCGATGGCCGCCGCCGCGGCGCGCGCGCGCGCGACCGCCGCGTCCACGTCCATGCCCTCGCCGCCGGCGCCGTCGTCGTCCGTCTCCCAGCCGCTGCTGCTGTCGCTCGGCTCGCCGTCCCCGCCGTCGTCGTCGGAGCCCTGCGCGGCGCGGCGCCGCGGAGGCGGGCGGCGGGAGCCCCGGTCGGCTGCCACGCCGGCCGGCCGGGCCGCACGGCGGCCGCGCGGCGCGCGGCGCGCGGCGCCGCCGCCGCGGCGGCCGCTGCCCGCGCGCCGCGCCGCACCTCCAGCACGCCCGCGGCGGCTTGAGCGGCGGCCTCCTTCATGGCCGCAAGCTCCTCCTCGGTCAGGGGCGCCGGCACGGGCACGGGCGCGGCCGCGCCCCTGGGGAGCCAGCAGATGGCCGAAATCATGGCGCCCCTGTGCGCCCCCAGGCCCGGTGCGCGTCGCACTGGGGCCGCGGAGCACGAACGCGCCCGGGAACGTGGGCGCCGCGCGCCGCGGCGCTTCCTGTGTGCGGCCTGTCGCGGGGCGGTGGCGGGGCGCAGCGGCAGGCGCGGCTGGGCGCGAAGCTCGGGGCTGTGGCTGACCGCGCTGCAGCCGCGCGCAGCCGGCGCGGCTGGGCGCACCGCTGACACGCGACCATCTGACTGCCCGCCCTGCCGGCCGGAGCACCCCCAGCGCCCGCACTCCCGGCGACGGCGCCGCCGCACGCGACACCACCATGGGTCGCCCCAAGCGCGCCGCCGCGGCCAAGGCCAGCGAGGCGATCGCGGAGACTGCAGCGCCCCCAAAGAAGAAGGCGAAGGCCGCCAAGGCCAAGGCCGGCCTCGACGTGGGCGATGACCTGCCGACGTTCACGGTGGTCAACGATGCCGACGAGGCCGTGGCCTCCGCCGACCTGGTGCGTTGGCCTCCGCCGACCTGGTGCCATCGACACTGGGCGCGGGCCGCTGCGGCCGCGCGGCGCCCGGGACGGGCCTCGTGCGCGTGCGCGCGGTGGCAGTGCATACCTGGGCGCGGCGCCGGCCCGGCACGGCGCGCGGCGCCGACGCGCGGGGGCCGGCAACGCACGTTGTGGAGGCCGGCCGCGCCCGGGCGCGGGGGCGCCGCCCGGCCGCGCCGCCCACCTCGTCGCGGCGCGCCGCAACCGGCGGCGCGACGGGCCCCGGCGCCGGCCCCGCCGCGCGCCGCGCGCGCCGCCGCGCAGCGCGCGGGCGCCCGCTGCTGCCGCGACCCGCCGCAACCGCCGCCCGCGCGCGGCGCCGCGCCCGCGACCCGGTGCAACCGCCGCGCACCGCAGGTCAAGGACTGCGGCATCGTGCTGTTCGCCTACCCCAAGGCCAACACGCCGGGCTGCACCAACCAGGCCAAGGGCCTGAACGACGCGCTCGGCGAGCTCGCGGCGGCGGGCTACAAGGTCCGCGCAGCGCGCCCTGGCCAGCGCGCGGCGGCGCCCGCGCGCCCTGGCCGGCGCCCGCGCGCCCTGGCCGGCGCCCGCGCGCCCTGGCCGGCGCGCGGCGGCGCGCGCGCGCCGCCGCGCGACCGCTCCGCCGCCGCCGCGGGCGCAGGTGTATGGCATCAGCGCCGACAAGCCCGCCGCGCAGGCCAGCTGGCGCGCGAAGCACGGCCTCGGCTTCCGCCTGCTCTGCGACCCCTCCTACGAGGTGCGGCGCGCGCGGCGTGGGCCGGCGGCTGCGCGCGGCTGCTGGCAGTGACGAGCGCTCCATGCCCGCGCGCGGGCGCGCCGCTCACCCGCCGCCCGCCGGCGCCCGCGGCCAGGTGCTGGCGCGGCTGGGCTTCACCAAGGGCGCCAAGTCCATCGCGCGCAGCCACATCGTGGTGGAGAAGGGCGGGCGCGTCGCGGACGTGCAGGTCGGCGTGACGCCCAAGGACAGCGTCAAGGGCGCGCTCGCGTTCGCGCTGGAGCACCCCGGCGAGCCCCTGCCCGGCGCGCCCGCCGACGACGCGGCGGGCGAGGAGGGGGCGGACGAGGCGGCGGCCGACGAGGCGCCGGCGGCCGACGCGCCCGCGCCCGCGGCTGGCGACGCGGCCGCGGCTGACGAGGCGCCCGCAGTCGAGGAGGCGGCGGCTGCCGCCGCGGAGGAGGCCCAGCGCGAGGCCGAGGCGGCTGCCGCGGAGGAGGCTGAGGCGGCTGCGGCAGCAGAGGAGGCCCGGCGCGAGGCCGAGGCGGCTGCGGCGGCAGAGGAGGCCCGGCGCGAGGCTGAGGCGGCTGCAGCGGAGGAGGCGAGGCGCCAGGCTGAGGCGGCTGCAGCGGCAGAGGAGGCCCGGCGCGAGGCCGAGGCGGCTGCGGCGGCAGAGGACGCCCGGCGCGAGGCCGAGGCGACTGCGGCGGCAGAGGAGGCCCGGCGCCAGGCCGAGGCGGCTGCGGCGGCAGAGGACGCCCGGCGCGAGGCCGAGGCGGCTGCGGCGGCAGAGGAGGCCCGGCGCGAGGCCGAGGCGGCTGCGGCGGCCGAGGAGGCGAGGCGCCAGGCCGAGGCGGCTGCGGCGGCAGAGGACGCCCGGCGCGAGGCCGAGGCGGCTGCGGCGGCAGAGGACGCCCGGCGCGAGGCCGAGGCGGCTGCGGCGGCAGAGGAGGCCCGGCGCCAGGCCGAGGCGGCTGCGGCGGCAGAGGAGGCCCGGCGCCAGGCCGAGGCGGCTGTGGCGGCAGAGGAGGCGAGGCGCCAGGCCGAGGCTGCGGCGGCCGAGGAGGCGGGGCGCCAGGCCGCCGAGGTGCCGCCGCCGCCGCCGCCGCCGCCGCCGGTGGCGGAGGACGTGCCGCCGCCGCCCCCGCCCCCCATCGACTGGTCGGCCCCGGCGTTCTGAGGGAGCAAGAGGGGGAGGGGCGTGCTTGGAGCAGGTTGTGGGGCAAGCACCGGGGGCACACACTGCAAGGCTGACGTTGCATTGACCGCCGGTGCGGCGCGCCCCTGCAGACCGGCAGCGCCGTTGAGGCGCGGGCGCACGGGGGGCGCCGCTTTTGCACCCGCGCTGACCAGACTCGTTGACCGACGGACGACGGCTGACCCAGACTGGACCCGACTTGACCCGACCAACTTGACCCGACTGACCCCCCTCGCGGCCTGCGTGGTGTGTGCGCCTTGGTCATTGGGCGTGCGTGTGGGTGGGGACGGCCGCCTGCCGCGCCTGATCGCCTGCAGCACAACGGCCGCACGCCGAGCTGGCGGGCGCGCCCGCCGCCCCTTTCTGTTGTTGTGTGAGCCGGGCCTCCGGCTGCGCTGTCGTCGTAAACACGTGCGCGCATCGCCGTCCGCGCATCCGCCGTCGGTCGCGCGCGGCTGCAGACGGCGCGCCTCTTCCCGTCACCGCAGGCGGCCGTGCAGCCCACCGCGGCGCTCCACGGTCTGCAGGCAGGCGCGAGCATGGAGATCCTCTGCCGCCCCCCATCGTGCGTCGCCGCTGCGGTGCCGGCGTGGCGGCTGTGGCGGCCATGGTTGTGGCCTCTTCCCGTCACTGGCACAGTCAGCTCATGACTGTGGCGGCGGCCTGCATAGAGGAAGAACTTCGCGCTGCGCGGCCTGGCCCGCTGCGACGCAGGCGGCCGTGCAGCCCACCGCGGCGCTCCACGGTCCTCAGGCAGGCGTGATCATGGAGTTTGGCATCACGTTGGGCCCGCGGCGGCGCTGGAGCCGCTTCCAAGCCCGGGCAAACTGGCTCACCCGTTTTTGTGCGGGTGCCGCCGTCGGCACTTGACGCTGCCGCCGCGCCACCGCCGCCCCCTGCGCCGCCCGCGTGGCCACCGTCGCGGATAGTTTGACTGCAGGAGAGCACGCGACGCCTGCACGGGCTGGGTTTGGTCCAGGCGCGGCGCGGGTCACCGGCACGTCGCGCCGTCTGCGCCGTCTCGCGAGTTTCCCCGCTCCCGCGTTGAAAAGCTCCCCGCGCCCGGTCCGATCAGTCTCACTGACTGCTGCGCTCCCGCTCACAGCGCAGAGTCATCAACACCGCGACCCACGGCTGCCCGCCCCGGCACCGTCCCTGTCGAGCGAGCCCCCTCCGCCTACTTGGCTCGATCGCGTCAGGTGCGAGCTCTGTCACGGCGGGCGCCGTCCTCCACGGGTGCCGCGCGCTGTTGCGGGCCCGCGCAGGGGGCGGGGCGCCGGCGTGGCCCCGGCCTCGGCGCGGGCATCATCCTGGTGACGCGCCGCGGGCATCACCTGGTGACGCGCCGCCTGACCCCACTCACGGCCCGCAATCACTCGCCGCACCGGCACTGCGCCCGCAGTACGATGAGCCACCTCTCTGCGCGTGCGGCGGGCGGCGCCCTGCTCCTGGTGCTGCTGGCGGCCGCCTCGACGAAGGCGAAGGCGATCCCTGATGTGAAGCTTGGCGCCGACTGCGGGCCCGAGTGGTTTGCTGGCCGCTGGGTCGCCATCCCCGCGGCGAGCCTGCAGGCCTCCGCGCCCTCCGGCGTCGCCCGGGCTGACGCTGCGGGCTGCGTGACCAGCGATGCCGGCGCCGGCGCGCACGTCTCCGCACGCCTCAGCTCAGAGGGCGGCGTCTGGCATATCCTGGAGATCCGCGCCAAGATGAAGGCGCGCGCCAGCAGCGACGCCTCGCTGACCATCACCGTCGGCGACGTCGGTGAGCTGGGCTCGGGGCCGGTGCGCGGTGCGCGGCCCCACGGCGCGCACAGCACGGCGCTGACGCGCGCGCGCCGCCCCTGCGCGGCGCCGCAGACCTCAACGCGCACCTCGCCAAGGTCCGCGCCGGCACCGTGAAGCTGTCGGAGGTCATGCAGCACTCAGATCGCTGCGTCGCGCGCAAGCTCAGCGCGCTCGCGGGCGGCGACCTGCGCACGTATGTGTTTGCCTGCAATGAGGAGGTCGCAGAGGCCTCCGGCTCCGAGCTCGTCTTCAGTGCGCCGGGCCTGACGGTCTGCGACGTGAGGGTCTGCGCGTTTGAGCAGCAGTTTGACGTGACGGGCGACCCCATCACGCGCGACGCCGCGATGCTGCTCGCCGCGGCGCGGCCGCCCAGGGGCGGCGAAACGCGCGCCGCGGCAGGCGGCCTGGCCTTCCCCGCCGCCACGCCCGAGACCTGCCCCGGTCAGGACACCGCAAAGGTGGGCTCTTGCCCTCTGGGCAAGGTCTGCCAGTCGACGTACACCGTCGGCAGCTGCTCTTGCGGCCATTCTTCGGCGTTCACCAAGCAGGCCTCCTGCCACCAAGGGGACACGGAGATCTACCTGAGGCCGTGCTGCGCCACCTGCTCGCGCCAGCCGCTGTGCGCGGTCTGCGTCACGCCGTGCGTGCCAGAGTTTGTGTCGGTGGAGGTCTACATCAAGTCGATGCCGCAGGGCAGCGACTACGTATACACCGCCTCTGAGGCGACCTACACCTCCACCTCGCAGGCCGTCAACCTCGGGATCAACCCGCAGACCGTCACGGGTGCGGGCGCGCCGGACAAAGCGGCGCACGCATGCGGGGCGCGCCGCCCGCGCACGGCGCGCCGCCGCCGCCGCGTGACGCCCCGCCCCACCCCTGCCGCCGCCCTCGCGCCCGCCCGCCCGCGCCCGCCGCCCGCGCCCGCCGCCCGCGCAGCGTCGTTCACTTTTTCGCAGTCGTTCTCGGCGACCATGACGCTGGCCAACAGCTACGCGCACAGCGAGGAGGTGTCAGCGAGCATCGGCATCCCCTACATTGACAGCGGCAACGTGAAGTTCACCGAGACCACCACGATTACCACGACCGACGCCACGACCAAGAGCTACGGCTTGACCATGAACCTTGAGCTCCCTCATGCCATTCCCCCGCTCACCATGCAAGTCGCCAACGCGACCGGCAAGGCCGGCATGGTCATCGCCAGGGTGCGGCGCCGCCGCGGCGCTGGCGCGCGGCCGGTTGACCGCCCCGCCGGCACGCGCCACCCGCTCACCACCGCCGCCCGCGCCCACGCCCACGCGCGCGGCGTCAGGTGCCCGTGACGCTCGTCACACACTACACGTACGTGTGCCTGCGCGGGCCCGCGCAGCGCACCACGTGCACGCATGCGCAGCACCTGGCACCTGACGCCTGACGCCCCGCCCGCCCACCACGCCGCGCCCGCCGCGCCCGCTGCACGTCCCGGCAGCTGCGACAAGACTGAGACCTCTGACAACGAGCTCGTCATCCAGAACGGTGCGCATGCAGCCGCGCGTGCCGGCGGCTCGCGCCCCGCTGTGCGGCTCTGGCAGCCCGCCGGCGCTGTTCCCTCACCGCCCGCTCCGCGCGCGCGCCCGCCAGACGGCGTGCTCAACGCGGTGTCCAGTGAGTTTGCCGTCTTCTTCGGGCCAAGCTACCCCCTGCCGCCTCCCATCGTGCGTCGCCGCTGCGGTGCCGACGCGGCGGCTGTGGCGACCCGCGCGCCAGCACGCTGCGCCAGGCCCGCTGCGGTTTTTTGCGCGCGCGTGCCCGCACCGATGCGCCGCCGCGCCCTGAAACTGGTCACCCGCGCGCCGCCGCTGTGCCGTGGTGGCCGCGTCCAGCTTGGTCGCCTGCGGCCGCCACTGCTGACGCGCGCACGCTCGCGCGCGCGCGTCTCGTGTGCCCCACCCGCAGGCTGCTCCTTCTGCGCCCTGCGGCCGGCGTGCGCGGGCTTTGCTGCGGATAACACCACCATGTGCTGCCCGTCGATCACCAACGTCCGGTACGACTGCTGCGGCCCTTGAACCCCATGAGCACAACCCTATGAGCCACTGCTTCTCTTCTTTCCTTCGTACTTGGAAGCACACACTCAACATACCTTGTCGGCCGAAAAGTCCTGGGCCGGAACGCCACCAGCAGCCCATGAACCAAACGCCCAAGAACGGCCCCTGCCTGAGCTTAATCGCCCCCGACGCTGATGATCGCCCCCGACGCTGATGATGGTCCTTTGGGCTGACGCGACAATCCGCTGTGTGACGCGCAGCCGCAACGTTGTTAACACGCCCAAGCTTGTGGAGCAAACTGTTACAGAGCGCGGCCTGCCCCATTGCCGCCGAGCCGGCCCCCACATGCCGCCGCTGGCGCGTGCGTGCACGAGTAACACACCAACAGCAAAAATACTTGGAAGCCGCCCGGTCCGCGCGCCAACCTACTCCGCGGGAGGGCGGGCGGCGCCGACGTCAAGACCCTCGAGGCCATGGGCGCTGCCGGGGCGTGCTGCGCTGTGCTGCGCGCGCCGCGCAGTGCGCGCCTGGTCGAGCCCCGCGACGCGCATTGTAATCACGCTGTGCTGCGCGAGAGCATGCCCCGAGCACGACCGCGCACAAGTGAGTTAACCAGCTGCTGGCTTGAGCTCGCCGCCGCTCACCCAGGGCCCGCCACGGAGCGCTCGCACCCAGGTCGACGCGCCGCGTGTTCGCACGCGTTGGTCGGCTCGCTGGCGCCCGGGCAAGGAAAGAAGCCCTCCAACACGCCAAGCAAACCATACATTGAAAGCATAAGCAAGAGGCTCGCCGTGCTCCACCTTTTTGAGCTACTCGGCGGCGTCGGCCTCATATCACGATGCACGTGCCGGTCTGGTGCGAGAGCAGTGCGGAAATCAAACAGGGCCCGGCGTTAAGCGAAGAACACAGCCAAATACGTGTCAGTTTGTGCAACATTCAAGCTCAGGCCGGGGCACGCGCTGGATGGCCGGAGCCAAGGTGGCATGGCAGCAGATCATGGATGAGGGCGGTGTGGCAAATGAATGACTGACGGGATGCAGCAGCGGCCGCCGCCCGTCCTGTGTGAGCGGGCGAGCGGGACAACAACAGCTCGCGCGCTGCAGGGGCGCGTGGCGCCCGATCGCCCCATGGCTCGCGCGCCACACAGCGTGTGCGGCGCACCGTGCGCCGCCGAAATGGGTGTGCACATTCACGTGAGTGTCAAAACGGCGTAATCGTCACGAGGAAGCTCCGCGTGGCGCTCAGCCCCCCCCCCCCCCCCCGCTGGTGCCGGCGCCGTCGTCCCAAAGGGTGATGGTGCAGTTTGAGGTGCCGGGGCCTGGGTTGAGGGTGCTATCATGCGAAAGGAGTAGGGCGCACGTGCTGCTGGTGGAGCTGGCGCAGTTGATGTTCAGCATGGTCTGGAACCCCGTGTTGGCGCAGTGGAACGAGACGCTGCTGAACACCTGCCCAGCGTCGTTGGTGTTGCGGTTCAGCACAAAATCAGAATAGTACGAATTGTCATCGGCGGCGACATACACAGTACTGCTGCTGAGCGTGAAGCTCGGCGCCGTGTTGGCTGCGGGGCGCACACGGCGCACAGCGACCGGCGGGCGGCGGGCGGCGCTCAGCGGGGCCGCGCACACCTGCGCACCGAGCGATTCAATTGCGCGCCCGCACGCGCTGGACCTGCACCTGCACCTGCACCTGTGCAACCAGCTGGCGCTCGCTGCCCCCGCTCTCATACGAGCCCGTCAGTGCCGCGCACAGCCAGCGCACCTGGCAGAGACGCCGTGATGGTGAAGGTCTGCGTGCTGGAGCTTGAGCCGCCGCTGGTGCCAACACCGTCGTCCGTGACCGTGACGGTGCAGGTGGCGGTGCCGGCTGTGCTCGCGGTGAAGGCGAGGTTGTAGTCACCTGAGCTGTACGTGAGGGCTGGGGCGCTGCTGAAAGTCACGCCAGCCCCGCACGACACGTTCGCGCCGCCTGGGTTGGGGATGGTCTGGCCCGCGTTGTTGGCTTCGAGGTTGGTGACAAAGCTTGACACAGACTTGGCGGTCCCGGGCGTGGCCGACACAGCACTGCTGCTGAGCGTGAAGCTCGGCGCCGTGTTGGCTGCGGGGCGCACATGGCGCACAGCGCGCGGCGGGCGGCGGGCGGCGCTCAGCGGGGCCGCGCACACCTGCGCACCGAGCGATTCAATCGCGCGCCCGCACGCGCTGGACCTGCACCTGCACCTGCACCTGCGCAACCTGCTGGCGCTCGCTGCCCCCGCTCTCATACGAGCACGTCAGTGCCGCGCACAGCCAGCGCACCTGGCAGAGACGCCGTGATGGTGAAGGTCTGCGTGCTGGAGCTTGAGCCGCCGCTGGTGCCAACGCCGTCGTCCGTGACCGTGACGGTGCAGGTGGCGGTGCCGGCTGTGCTCGCGGTGAAGGCGAGGTTGTAGTCGCCTGAGCTGTACGTGAGGGCTGGGGCGCTGCTGAAAGTCACGCCAGCCCCGCACGACACGTTCGCGCCGCCTGGGTTGGGGATGGTCTGGCCCGCGTTGTTGGCGTTGAGGACGGAGACAAAGCTGCACAAAGACCTGACGGCCCCGACCGTGGCGGTGAGCGCGGCGCTGCTGAGCGTGAAGGTTGGCGCTGCGTTGGCAGGCAAGGCACACGTGCCCTGCGACTGCACGGCCCAGGTGCCTGTGGCTCCGTTGCAGAGAGCACTTGGGGCTGTGCCGGTGGCTGGCGCGACGCAGTTGCCATTGCATGTTGCGCCAGCTGCGCTGCTGAGGCAGGCGCTCGCTGACCAGCCGGCGTTGTTGTTGGTGAGTGGCAGCCCAGCCGGCACGACTGCAGGGCACGGCACTGCAAGGCGGGGGGACGCACAGAATTGTCCGTCAGCGCCGCGATAGCACAGGCGCAGGCACGCGCAGTGCACAGCTGCGCAGTGCACAGCTGCCCCTTCCCTGCGCACACCCACTCACGCTGGCAGCTGCCTGTTGTCGTCACGGACCAGACACCCTGGGAGTTGCACGAGGCCACCGGTGCAGTGCCGGTGCTGCCACCGGCGCAGGTGCCGGTGCAAGTAGCAACAGCGACCATGAAGTTGCACGAGCTGGGCCAGGCAGCATTGGTGCCAGCAGGCGGCAGCGCCCCGCACGAGACTGTGACCACTGCGGGGTGCGCGGCGTCGGTGGGCGCTGGCGTGAGCTCACGCAGCGGCGCGCCACCAGCGCTGCCTCGCTTGCCAGGTGGGCCTGGGCAAGCCCGCGCGGCCGCCAAGCGCACCTGGCGGCCAGGGGCAGTCGCCCTCGTTGCATTCCTGCGGCTGCGTGGCGCCCGCGGCGTGGGGACACTCCTTGCCGCCGAACTGGGCCTCGGCGGTCACCTTCCACGTCGCGGTGATGGTGCCGGGGCCGCACGTCATGCTGCAGGTAGCACCTGTGGTGGACCACACGCCAGCGCAGTCGACCGCGCAGGGCCGCTCGATGCAGTCAAACTCGGCCGTCTCGCCGCCCGTCAGCGCCGCGCCGTCGGCGTTCAAGCACTGGCCGCCGCCGTTTGCGGCAGGCGCTGCAGGGCAGGCGGACAGACGGCGGTGAGCGCGCGGCTGGCGGTGCCTACCGCGCGGCTGCCGTGCGCAGGAGGTGCTGCCCTCGGCGTTGCGGGCGCCAGCCCCGCCGCCTGGCCACACTGCACCCCACTCACTCGTGATCTGAAAGGTCAGTGTGCGCTTGCCGGGGCCGCACTCCGTGCTGCACTTGCCGACCTGCCAGACGCCGCTGCAGTCCCGGGGGCAAGACGCCGTCGCAGTGCAGTCAGTCCCGGCGGCGCTCTCGGAGACGTACAGCCGCGCCGTGGAGAAGACAAAGCTGACCTGGCTGCCGGGCTGCCCCGTCAGGGAGGCCTGCATGAGCTGGCAGCCAAACGTGCCCTGGGTGATGTCAGAGTTTGCGGCGCCGCTGGCGCGCGTCGCGATGACCGCGATGCACGGCACCGAGGCGCGCGCCTCGCAGGCAGCAACGCACTCATCAAAGCGCACGCCCTGCAGCGGCGGGTGGTTGATGGGGTCGCCCAAGCTCTGGCCTGCATCCAGGCTGAACAGCACGCCTTGCTGCCCCGCAAACGTGGTCCCGGGCTGCGCCGGCCGCGCCGCGAGCATGCGGCGGCCGCTCTGTGCGGTGCCGGCCGAGACGAGGCTGGGGATGAAGAGCTTGGTAGGGCTGCTGGCTGGGGCGCTCTGCGCCGCAGGTCAGCGGGCAGCGAGCGAGGCAGCGAACGTGAGGTGGGGCGGCAGCTGGGCAGCCGCCCTGCTGTGGGTGGATGGCTGAGCGCTGGCAGCTGGGTGGCGGTGGCTGCAGTGCCGCATTCAACCGCCACCCACCCACCTCTGTGAGCACCTCGCACGTGCCGTCTGCACCAAACCTGGCGAGGATGCACTTGGCGATGGCAACGCAAGCGGCGGTGCACGCCGCCGCCGTGCCAGCCGATGGAACGGGCGTGACCGGGATGTTGCTGCTGTTGATGGCCCGGCCTGACAGGGTCTGCGCCTCCTGAGCGCACTGCTCAAGAGCTGCCGAGCCCGCGGGCGACACAAAGCCAGCCGGGCAGGGCTTGCACGGCCCCGCCTCCTCGCCGTCGCTGTAGGTGTTGGCGCCGCACAGTGTGCAGCCGGCGCCGGTGGTAGCCAGGCTGCCGTAGCCCCGCCGGCAGAGCGAGCACGCCGAGAGGCGACTTGAGGTGGTGGTTGGCGTTGTACTGCCGGCCGGGCATGCGGTGCAGTTGGCGCCGACACCGCCGGGAGACCAGAAGCCCTTGGCGCAGGCCTCGGCTGCACCGTTGCCGCTGCTGCCGTAGCCAGGCGGCAGCACAAGTGCACTGTCGTGGGCTGTGCGGGCGAGCGGGCAGCGGGCGCAGTGAGCTGTGCGGGTCGAGTGTTGCGGGCGCCGCAGCCCCCCGCAGCCGCAGGAGTGAGCGGCGCTCACCAGCGCACGCGTTTGCTGAGGAGGCGCCCACACTCGTCGTGCTGGTGCCGTCCGGGCACGTGCTGCAGCGCCTGGCCGCGTCGTAGCCGGCGCTGAAGGTGCCCTTGGGGCAGGGCGCCGCCACGCCCCGCTTGCGGTCGATGTAGAACCCAGGCATTGCCAAGCACGCCTTGGGCCTGGTGTTGGGCGGCGCGGTGCCGGGGGTGGCGCCGGGGACCTGGTCCGCGGTTGCCATATTGGGCGGGCTGCGGCGGCGCGGGGGCGCGGCGGCAAGCGGCATGCGCGCGCGCGCGGCGGACGGTGTGGGTGCGCGGCGGCGAGCGATGTGGCGCCAGCGCAGCAGCCGGTGCCAGCGGCCCCCAGCGCTCACCAGGGCTGGCAGGGGACCACCTGCTTGCGCGCGTACGTGCTGTCAACGCGGCCGTAGGTGCCGCTGCGGCAGGGAATCACCGTCACCACGCCGTCCACGAGCGCGGTGCCTGCGCGGTGGGCGCAGCAGCGCGCGCGGCGCGGCAGGGTTGGCCGCCCGCGCTCGGCGGCGCGCAGCGGCGCGGGCCGCGGCCGGCGCTGGGCCGCGGCTGCCGCGGCCCAGCACCGGCCTCACCCGTGCCCGGCGGGAAGCTGCAGGCCTTGTGGCTGGTAGCGCCGCCCTCAGTGAGGAATCCGGCGCCGCACGAGCTGCACATCTTCGCGTTCCAGCCCTCCTTGAACCAGCCCACGGGGCACTGCCGCGGATCGGCGCCGCCCAGCTGCAGCTCCCAGCCGGGCGCGGCCCCTGTGGAGCAGGGCGGCGGCGGCGGCGGCGGCGGCGCAGGGCGGCGGCGGCGGCGCAGGGCGGCGGCGGCGGCAGGGGCGGGATGAGTCTCGGTGCACAGACAGGGACAGGATGAGTCTCCGTGCACAGACAGGGACAGGATGAGTCTCCGTGCACAGACAGGGACAGGATGAGTCTCCGTGCACAGACGCGAGAGCAGCTGGCGTCACCGGCGCCCGAGCAGCGCAAAGAGTTGCAAATGCCCGCGCCTACACACGCGCGCGCGAGTGACGCACTGCAGGCGCCGGCGTCGGACGCTGCCTTGTGCCGCGTGGCCACGATGTTGCGCGGGAAGGAGCGGCTGCAGGGCGTGGGCGCCAGCGGCCGCCGCGCCGCCGCAGAACAGGGCGAGCGCCAGCAGCAGCGCACGCGCCAGCGGCGGCGCACGCCACGGCATGGCGCGGCGCCCGCTGCCGGAGCCAGCACGGCTCATGCCGCCTGTGTGGGGGTGGCTCGATGCAAAGGAGCCGGTGTCCTCTGGACCTGCTGGGCGCGGGGCGAGGGGCGAGTGAGGCGCCTCCCCCGGCTGCGTGGGCACAGCCGCCCACGCAGCTGGCCGCGCACCAGTGAACATTCACCCCTGGGCTGCCATACCTGCGGGCGGACGCCTCGCGTACGGCGGGATGGGGCGACGCAGCGCCGGTGCGTCGTCCTGAAGGCTCTGGGCTGAGGCTAGAACGTCGAGGATGCTTGTGGGAGTCGGGGAGAGCGTTGCGGGTCAGGGGGCTGCTCGCGCGGCGAGGTGCGTCATGTCCGGCCTGGCTGAAGCCCGGCCGAAGCTTGCAGACCTGCGTGGTCAATGGAATCTGCATGAGCTAGCGAGTATGGAGGCGCGTACAACGGCCTTTACGACGCGGCGCGGCGCGCCAGACCAGATTGTTCACTGCGCAGCTCGCGCCCAGTGCCGGCTGGCGGCGCCGTCTGCTGCGGCGACGCCACGCCGGGGGCGCCGCGGCCGCCGAGGAGCGCGGAGGCGTCGCAGGAAGCGCCGGGGCTCGCTTTTGCGGCAGGGAACGCGCGGCGTCACCACGGCGGCCGCTGCAGCCGCCGGCGGCGCGCTGCCGTCTCACGCTGAAGCCGCCGGCGGCGCGCTGCCGTCTCACGCTGAAGCCGCCGGCGGCGCGCTGCCGTCTCACGCCGATGCGCCCGCCCCCGCAACCCGCTACTGCCGCGACACCGGCGTCGCGCCGTTTACAAGAGCGGCGCAGCGCAGCGCGCCAGCCCCCGCCCCGAGCGTGACGCTGCCGCTGGCGCGTGCACGAGCAACACCAACAACAGCACACAACACGCCGGCCCGCCGCGGCGGCCGCGAGTCAACCTGCTCTGCGACCCCTCGCTCCCGCGCGCCGGCTTGCGCAAGGCCGGCCACCTGCAGGTGCCTATAGCTACCTCCCCGCCGCCCGGCCAGCCCCGCCCGCCCTGCCCGCCGGCCCAGCGCCCTCCCGTGTGCCCCCCCCCCCCCCCCGCCAGCCTCGCCCGCCCGCCGCCCGCCGCAGCGGGGGGGGGGGGGCAGCCTCACGCGAGGACCCTGTTGGTGATGGTGCCGTGTATGCTCCGCACCTGGCCCGCCCACTTGTCCATGGCCGTGTAGCGGCCCATGCCCGCGGAGCGGTCCCCCACCTCGAGCAGCTGCGCCACCTGCGCGCGCGCGGGGCGCGCTCACGCGGGGCGCGCTGCGCGTGCGCTGTGCGCTGTGCGCTGTGCTGCTGCGCGCGCCTGGTCGACGTGCCCCGCCACGCGGTTGTCGAGGATGAGGCTGACCAGCAGCGCCTCAACGTCGGCCGCGGGGATGGCGAGCGCGGCGGAGATGAAGGGCAGCCCCACGCGCGTGTAGGGCTGGATCAGCTTCAGCAGCACCTGCAGGGCGCCGCGCGGGCGTATAGGGCAGGGCGCGAGCGCGTGCGCGCGTGGGCGCGCGGCGCGCGGCGCGGGGCCGGGCGGGGCGCGAGGGGGGGGTGGCGCGCGGCGCCCTGCCCCGCGCGCCGCGCGCCGCGCCTGGGTGCGGATCTTGCGCAGCAGGTCCTCCACGTACTGCCGGATGAAGGGGTCGTCCATGATGGTCCGCCTGGACACACCGCGCGCGGCGAGCAGGGGTCGGCCGCCGCGCCGCGCCGCGCCGCGCCGCGCCGGCCCCAGCGCGCCGCGCCGGCGCCGGCGCCGCACGCCGCGGCGGCTGCTCGCCGCTCTGCCCCTGCCCCTGCCCCTCGTGTCGGGCGCCGCTCACTTGTTGTGCGCGAGGATCTTCTCAAACTCGCGGATGTTGTTGTCCTGGTACGCCGCGACCAGGTTGGTCATCGCGAGCACCTCGGGGTCGGCCTTGTACGGCTTGGCCTCCTGCGCGTCAAACGGGTCCACCTGCGCGCGCCGCGCGTCCGCGTCGGGCAAGTCAGCGGGGGCGCGCCGGCGCGTCGGCGCGGCTGGGCGCGGCAGGGCGGCTGCGCAGCCGCGCGTGCGCGGGGCAGCGGCGGCGCCGCCCGGGCCGGGCCCCCGGCGGCGGACACGCTGGCGCGCCCTCCCCTGCCCTCCCAGTCCCCCCCCCCCCCCCCCCCCCCCCCCCCCGCCCGCCCCCGCGCGCCTTGGACTCCATGAGCATGTTGGCGAGCACCATGTACTTGAGGCACTGCACGCGCCGCACGTTGCCCGCCTCGTCGTAGTTCTTGAACGCCTGCGCAGGTTTTGCGGGGCGCCGCGGCGCGCGGCTCGGCGCGGCGCGGCGCGCGCGGGCGCGCGCGGGCTGCGGCGGCTGCCCAGCCGCTGCGCGGCGGGCGCGGGCGCGCGCGGGCTGCGGCGGCTGCCCAGCCGCTGCGCGGCGGGCGCGGCGGGCGCTGCTGCGGCGGCGGGCGCGGCGGCGTGCGCGCCTCGAAGAAGTCTGTCGCCGCCTCGCTCCAGAGCTGGTCGTGCATGTTCATCTTGCCGCCGCACTCGCGGATGATGCCCATGATGCGCGGGTGGGGGATCGCGCTCTTCACGCCCAGCGCCTGACACGCGGCGAGCGGCCGCGGCGCGGCGCGGCGGCGCGTCGGCGGCGGCGCGCGGGGCAGCGGCGGCGGCCGCGGCGGGGGCCAGCGGCCGACGCAGCGCGGGCCCGGCGGCGTGCGCGCGGGCGCGGGCGCGGGCGCGGGCGCGACCGGCGCGGGCGCGCCTTGTGGTAGAGCTGCTTGAGCTTCTTGTTGTTGCGCTGCTCGGTGTACATCTGGATCTCCACCGCGTACACCTCCAGCAGCTGCGTGCCCTTCTTGAGGTCCTCGCTCCCGTCCTCGCGCTGGCACGACCTGCGCGCACGCCGCGCGGCGCAGCGCGGCGGCGCGTGAGCGCGCTCGGCGCGCGCTAGGCGCGCGCTCGGCGCGCGCTCGGCAGCAGGCGTGCCGGCGCGGCAGGGGGTGGCCGGCGGGCGGGGCTCGCCGGCGGGCGGGGCCGCGCCGCGGTCGCACCGGTGGAGGTCCTTGAGTATCTTTGCCATGCGGCCGTACTCGCGCGCCTTGAACCAGAGGCCCACGAGCTTGAGGTTGGTCTTGAACCACAGCCGGTCGTTGCGCGCGCGCTCGAGCGCGGCGAGCGTGGTCTCGTAAAACTCCTGCAGCAGGTCGAGGTCGGAGCCGGAGCTGATGTGGTCGAGCAGGCTGTTGATCTTCTTCTCGCTCGCGTTGCGCGTGACGGCGCTGTCAGTGTACTCCAGCATCTGCCTGCGCGCGGCGGCGCCGCCGCGCGCGGGCGCGCGGGCGCGCGGGGGCGGCCGCTCGGCGCCTGCTGCTGGGCGCCTTTGTGGGGCGCGCCTGCTGGGCGCCCCGCCCCGCGCGCCCCGCACGCCCCCGGCGGGGCCCGCCGGCCGGCCAGGCGCGGCGCGGCGCGGCGCGGCGCACCTGTAGGCCTCCATCATCTTCTCCCGGTCGCCCAGCTTGAACAGCAGCTTCACTATCTGCTTGAGCGCCTTGAAGCCCCTGCCGCGGCGCCGGGCGCAGCGGCGGCGGCGCGCCGCGGGCGGCGGCGTCGGCGCCTCGTGCCGCGAGGCGCGCGCACGCGCGCCCCCCAGGGTGCGCCGCTCACCACTCCCCCTTCTCCTGCTCCATGGTCACCACCTGCCGGAAGCCGTCCAGCGCCTCGCGTGGGTCCTCGCCCTCCAGCATGCCTGCCGGTGGCGGGCGCAGCGCGCGCCGCCGGGGACGTCGGTGGTGCCGCCGTGCGGCCGCGCCGCGCTGTGCACCCAACCCCAGGGCTCGCGCGGCCCGCGCAGGCAGCAGCGCGGAGCGCGGCAGCGGCGCCGCGCTGCGCCCGACGCGGCGCTGCGGCCGCGGCCGCCGCCGCCCTGGAGCCGCGCCGCGCCGCCGCGCGCACCCTTGGAGTTGTAGTACTGGTTCTCGATGTCCACGTCCTCCTCCTCGGGCTCCTCGTCCGAGTACTCGAAGCCATAGTCTGCGGCGCAGCAGCGGCGCGGCGCGCGTTCGGCGGGCCGCCGCCAGCCGCAGGCGCCCCGGGGCCCGCGCCGCGCCGAGCGACTCCCACCCTCCATGTCGTCGTCCATGGCGCCCGGCACCGCGGGGGGCGCTTGCGACGGGCGGCGCGGGCGGGCAGCTGCTGCTCTGCCCGCGGGGAAAGGAGCGCGACGGCGCCTGCGGCGATCCGGAGCGTCTGATCTGCGGCAGCGCGACGGCGAGGGCGCGATCCAGGCGCGCGGGGTGCGCGGCGCGCTTCGGTGAGACGAACCGCGCGCTTTTGCAGCGGTTGGCGCGCCCTTTGCCCGCGTGCGCCGCTCCCCGATCACTACCGCCCCATTCGCGCGCCCACGGCTCTCCCCGAGACAGCGCCGAGCACCGCACACGCCGGCGGGGCACTGCCATCAGCAGCAGCGCGCGCTGCCGCCGCCGCCGCTGGAGGCGTTCACGCGGCTCGCGGCGCCAGCCATGGCAGTCTCGCTGCTGTGCAAGGATTGCAACAGCCTCCTCAAGAACGTGGCCGAAGCGCAGGCGCACAGCGACGCCACGGGTGCGGCGCGGGCGCTGCTGCCAGACGGCGCTGCCGCAGGCCCGCATGCACATGCGGCCGCCGCTGACCGCGGCAGGCCATGTCAACTTTGAGGAGTCGACGCAGCCCGTGACGCAGTTGGTGTGCGTGGCGTGCGGCAAGCCCTGCCGCACCGACGCGGAGAAGACGCTGCACACCAAGTTCACGGGCCACACCGAGTTTGAGGACCGGGTGCGCGCGCGTGCGCACGCGGGGCTGCCGCGCCGGCCGGGGCGCGCCTGCGGAGAGGCGGGCGCGGCGTGGTGGCCGGCGGCGGCCACGCGCCCGCCGCGCCCCCGCGCGCGCCGCGCGCCGCGCGCCGCAGACGGGGCAGGCGCTGGCGGTGCTCGACACCGAGGCGGAGGTCGCGGCGGCGCGGCAGGCGATGGAGGAGGACCTGGACGCCGACGCGGAGCTGCTGGGGCTCAAGCGGAAAAAGAAGCCCGCCGGCGACGCGGCCGCCGGCACCGGCGCGGCGGGCGGCGGCGGACCCGAGGGCGGCGGCGCCGAGGCCGGCGGCGCCGAGGCCGGCGCCGGCGCGTCCGCGGCGGCGGGCGACGACGAGCTCGTCCCGGTCGAGGTCAAGCCGGAGCTGCTGGCGGAGCTGCTGGGCATGGGCTTCAGCGAGGCGCGCGCGGCGCGGGGGCTGCACTTCAGCGGCAACAGCACGCTCGAGGGCGCGATCAACTGGCTCGCCGAGCACGAGGCCGAGCCCGAGCTCGACACGCCGCTGCTCGTGCCAAAGGTGGGCGCGCGGGCGGGGCCGGCGGCGGGGCAACTACGTGAGGGCGCGCGGGCGCGCGGCCCAGCTGACGCGCCGCCGCCACCGCCGCCGCCGCGCTTGCGTGCGTGACACGTGTGCGCTGCGCGCGTGCAGTCGACGGTGAAGCACCAGCTGAGCGCGGAGGAGGCCAAGGCGCAGGCGGCGGAGCTGATGCGTAAGGCCAAGCTGCGGCGCGAGCGCGAGGAGGCGGAGGCGGCGCGCGTCCGCGAGCGCGAGGTGCGGCCGCCCCGCGGCGGCCTGGCGGCCGGGGCGAGGCGCCGCGCCGCGCCGCGCGAGGCCGACCCGCAGCGGCAGCGCGCCGCCGACGCGCCTGCCCCCCGCCTCCCTGCGCTCGTCGCGCCGCGCAGCGCATCCGCGCGGGCAAGGAGCTGCTGGAGGCGAAGCGCAAGGAGGAGGACGGCGCGATGCGGCGCCTCGTGGAGGAGCGGCGGCGCGAGAAGGAGGAGGAGGCGCGCGCGCGGTGCGTGCTGCGCCCGCCGCCGCGGCCGCCGCCGCCGCGCCCGCCGCCGTGCGCCCGGGCCGCGCCGCGCCTCGGCCCCGCGCGCCGGCGGCCTCCGCCCCACCCCCGCGCCCTCTCAACCTCTCAACCTGTCAACCCCGCGCACGCAGCGAGAAGCTGCGCGCCAAGCTGGAGGAGGACCGCAAGGAGCGCCGCCGCAAGCTGGGCCTGCCGGAGGAGTCGACCGAGGAGGAGAAGGCGCGCGAGGCGGAGCGCGCGCGCAAGCGCGCCGAGGAGGAGGCGGGCAAGCGCCACGTGTATGTCAAGCCCATCAGTGGTGCGCCGCCGCTGGCTGCGGGGCCAGGGCGAGGAGGGGGGGGGGGGGTCGACAGGCCGGCGGGCGGGCTCGCGGCCGCGCCGCCCACTGCCGCGCCGCGCCGGCGGGCGCCCGCCTGCCCACCACCGCCCACCTGGCGCAGTGCTTGAGAAGCTGCGCCCCGCGCTCGTCGCGATGAAAAAGGCGGGCGGCGACGAGGGCTTCAAGGCGGCGGCGGGGACGCTGCTCAAGTACCTCGGCAACGTCGCGCGCGCGCCGGACGAGGCCAAGTTCCGGACCATCAACACCGCCAACGCCGCGTTTGCGGCGCGCGTCGCGGCGGTGCCGGGCGCGGTGGACTTCCTCAAGGTCGTCGGCTTCGCGGTGCGAACCGGGCGGTGCAGGGGGGCAGGGGCGCAGGGGGCAGGGGGCGGCGGGCGAGGGGAGAGGGGCGGCGCACAGGGCGGCGCGGCGCGGCGGCGCACGCACGGGGTCGCGGCGCGCGGCGCCGGGGCGGCGCGCCGACACATGCCCGGGCGGCGCCGCGCCGCACAGGAGGAGGGCGGCGCGCTCGTGCTGGCGCGGGACAAGGTGGACCTGGAGGTGCTCAACGCGGCGGGCGCGGAGATCAACTCGGCGCTGAGCAACCCCTACTTTGGCATGCTCTGACCAGCGCACGCGCCATGACGTCATGACGGGCGGCGCAGCGCCCAGCGGCCAGCCGCCGCGGCGGGCCCGTGAGTTGGGGGCGCGAGCGGGCGCGGCGTGCAACCGCCCACACTGGAATCCTGGCCGACTGCTGGGGCGCGTTCACGAAGACAGCAGTGCCAGATTACACGGCTGCCCGCTGCGCATCTGCCCGCTGCAACAGCCGCCGCGCGCACACGCAGAAAAAACGCCGGCGGCCGCCACGCGGGCGGTCACGCGCTGCGTTTGCTGCCGTCCGCCGAGCTGCGCTCACGCTCTGCCGAGCTGCCGCCGCCGCCGCCGCCGCCGCCGCCGCCGCCGTCCAGCGGGGCGACGGTAAGCCTGGCGGCGATGCTGCTGCTGCTGCTGCTGCTGCTGCGGCTGCTGCTGCTGCTGCTGCTGCTCGGCCCGCTGGCGCCGCGCATGAACTGCACCTGCTCGACCAGCGCCTTGAAGCTGTGCGGCTCAAAGATGGCCAGCTCGGACAGCATCTTGCGGTTGAGACGCACGTTCTCCTGGCGCAGGCCGGCCATGAACAGCGAGTACTTGAGCTGCGGCGCGGCGCGGCGCGCGGGGCGGCGCGGGGCGGGGCGGGCGCGTCAGCCGCCGCCACACAGCAGCACTGCCGCCGGCTGCCGCCGGCTGCCGCCGCCGCCTGTGGCGCCAGCGGCCCGCGGCACGCACGCCGTGCTCGCGCGTCGCGGCGTTGACGCGCGAGATCCAGAGCGCCCGCATGTCCATCTTCTTGTCGCGCCGGCCCTTGTACGCGTGCTGCAGCGCCTTCTCCGCCTGCTGCCGCGCGATCTTGATGCAGTTGCGCGCCCGCCCGCGGAAGCCCTTGGCGATCTCCCACACGCGCCGGCGGTGCAGGCCCATCGCGGCCCGCCGCGCGGCGCCGGCTGCGCCGCCGCCGCTGCTGCTCCGCCGCCGCCGCCGCTGCTTCGCGCTCGGCTGCCGCGGCGCGGGTTGCTGTGCTGGACGGCCACCTCCTGGAGAGACCGCGCGCGCCGGCTGACCGGGCCTGGGCGCGCCGGGGCGACCGCCGCCTGCTGCTGCTGCTGCGACGGTCGAGTAAGGAGCCACGGGCGGGCGCACCACAATTCGCCACGGGTGTGCTGATAGGCGGGACGGCGGCGCGGCGGGTTGGGGCGCAGCGGCGCCGCGGCGCGATCAACCCTGCGCCGCTGCCGTGCGGCGCTGCGGCGGCGGCTGCGGCCGCGGCGGGCAGTCTCCGACAGGCAGAGCGACCTACCCGCCCGCCCCACCGCCCCGCCATCTGGCCACTCGCGATCCCGCGCGGAGGGAGGCGCGAGCAGCAGCCGCTGCCGCGGCCGCGTGTGCGATGCGCTGGCCGTGGGGCGCTGCGCCGCCGCGCGACGAACTCGCGCTGGCGGTGATTATACCCACGCTCAACGAGGAGCACCAGCTCGGCGCGACGCTGGCCAGCGTGCGCGGCGGCGGGCGCGGGCGTGGCGCGCGCGTGGCGGAGGTGATCGTGGTGGACGGCGGCAGCGCCGACGCGACGGTCCGCGTCGCGCGCGCGGCGGGCGCCAGGGTCATCACGGCGCCGCGCGGGCGCGGCCCGCAGCAGGAGGCCGGCTGGCGCGCGAGCAAGGCGCCGTGGGTGCGCCGATGGGCTGCGCGGGCAGCGCGCGGCGACAACGCGTGCGCACGCTCACCGCAGCGCCGCCTGCTCGCCCCGCGCAGTGCCTGTTCCTGCACGCCGACACACAGCTGCCGCAGGGCTTTGACGCCCTCATCGCGGCGGCGCTGATACCGCCGGGACAGCAGGCACAGCAGGCGCAGCAGGCGCAGCAGGCGCAGCAGGCGCAGCAGGCGCAGCAGGCGCAGCGCTGGCCGTGGCAGCAGCAGCAGCAGCAGCAGCAGCAGCAGCAGCAATGGCAGCAGCGGCAGCAGCAGCCGCGGCGGCAGCAGCAGCAGGCGTGGCGGCAGCCCTGCTGGGGCTGCTTCCGCAGCATCTGGCTCACCGACGTGCCGCTGTGGCAGGCGCGGCTGGTCGAGGCGGGCGTCGGCCTGCGCACGCGCCTGCTGCGGCTGCCGTACGGCGACCAGGCGCTCTTCGTGCGGCGGGAGGCGCTGGAGCGCGTGCGGGTGCGGGGCGGCGCGCGCGGCGCGCGCCCCGGCGCCGGCCGGCCCGCGCGCCGAGCTCAGCACGCGCTGCGCCGCGCCGTGGGCGCCGCGACGCCCAGGGCTTTGCCGACTGGCACGTGCTGGAGGACGTCGACCTGGTGCGCCGGCTCGGTGCGCTCGGGCCGCCCGCGGTGCTGCCCGCCGCGGTGGCGACGAGCGGGCGGCGCTACGCGCGGCTCGGCTTCTGGCGCACACTCGCCACCAACCAGGCCATCATGCTCGCCTGGGCGGCGGGCGCGGGCCACGCCCAGCTCGCCGCGCTGTACGCGTGGAGCAGCAGCTGCGGGCGCGCTGGCGCGGGCGCCGCCGGCGCCGCCGGCTGAGGGCGCGAGCGCACTGCCGCGGGCGGGGGCGCCGCCCGCGCCGCAGCCGGCTGAGCTCCCCGGGTCGGCGGCGGAGCTGGGGGCGCGCTGAGGAGGCCCTTGCGCCGCACCTGGGCGCACCACCAAGCTTGCACCCCGCGCGCGCGCCCTGGCGGGCCGCGGGGCCCCGGGGCCGCCCGCGGCCGCCGCGCCGCGCCGGCCAGCAATTCCTGCGCAAAGCGAGAGCTCCCGTGTGACCTGTGGCCTGGCCCGCGGCCATCGCTCGCGCCCGCGCAGGCCCGATTGTTGCTGCGCTCGCTTAATCACACGCCGCGCCGCCGTCGGCGTGTGGAAAGCCACCCGCGCGTGCCCGGCGGCGGGCGGCCGCGCTCAGCACGCGTGCGCTGCGCGCGGGGCCTCGGGCGCCAACGCGCCCGCACGGCGCGTGCGGGGCCCGCGCGAGGCCGGTGCGAGGCAGATCAGGTGCCTGACGCGCCCCGAGCGGCCGGGCGTCGGCGCCATGGAGTACGGCGGCCGCAGGAGGCCGGGCGAGCAGGTGGGCCCCGCTCATCGCGAGCGGCGTCGGCGCGCCGGATCGCCCCGCGCCGGTGCGCGGGCGCTCACCCCCGTCGGCCGGCGGCCGCAGGAGGGCGAGCCCGGCGCAGAGGCTGCCGCAGACACGTCGTGGGGCGCGCGACCCGGGAAGCGCAAGACCGCCCGCCGCCTGACGCAGCGCAGCCCCGACCAGACCGGCAAGAGCGGTGGGGGGCCGGGCACGCGAGGCGGGGCGCCGCCGCCGCCGCCGCGCGCCGCAGGCCCCCGCCCGCGCCGCCGCCCACGCGTTGCCGCCGCTGCGCGCGCAGGGTCGGGCTACGGCCAGATTGTGGGCTGCCGCTACGACAGCTCGCTGGGCATGCTGACCAAGAAGTTCCTGGCCCTCATCAACAAGGCCGACGACGGCATCCTCGACCTCAACCACGCCGCCGACATGCTGCAGGCGCGCGGCGGCGCCGCGCGCGCGCCCCCCTCCTGCGCCCGCCCCCTCGCGCCCCTGGCCCGACGCAGCCGCCGACGCGCCCCGCCGCCGCCGCCGCCGCCGCCGCCGCCGGGGCCGCTGCCGCGCGCAGGTGCAGAAGCGGCGCATCTACGACATCACCAACGTGCTGGAGGGCATCGGGCTGATCGAAAAGAAGAGCAAAAACAACATCGTGTGGAAGCCCGCGCAGCCCAACAGTGCGCTGGAGAACGAGGAGGAGCAGCAGGCGGTCGAGGCGCTCAGCGCGCAGCTCGCGAGCCTGCGGGTGCGCGCGGCGCGCCGCGGCGGGCCGCGCCCCGCGCCGCGGCGCCGCGGGGGCGCCGCCGGGGCGCGCCTTGTGGGCGCGCGCGTGGCGGCCGCCGACCGCGCGCGGCCGCCGCCGTGTGCGTGCGTGCGTGCGCGCAGGAGGTTGAGGCGGGGCTGGACACGCACATCCACCAGATGACGAGCTGCATCAAGGCCATGACCGAGGCCGCGGCCAACAAGCCGCACTTCTTCGTGTCCGACGACGACATCACCAGCCTGCCCTGCTTCAAGTGAGCGGCGCGGCGAGGCCGGCGCGCGCGGCGAGGCCGGCGCGCGGGGCGTGCCGCGCCGCACCGCGGCGGCGGCGGGGCTCGCGCTACACGCGCGCGCGCACGCGCGCGCGCGCTTGCAGGAACGACACCATTTTTGCAGTCAAGGCGCCCGCCGGCACGACGCTGGAGGTGCCGGAGCCGGAGATGCACCGCATGGAGGACGGCAAGATGGGCCAGCGCTTCAGGTGGGCGGGCGGTTGAGCGGCGACCACACGCCCGGCGGCCCCCGGCGGCGGCGGTCTGCCGCGCCGACCGCCCCCGCGCCGCGCGGCGCCGCCGTTCACCGCGCCCGCCCCCGCGCGCCGCGCGCGGCGCCGCAGGGTGCTGCTGCACAGCAACACCGACGCGGTGGAGGTGTTCCTGGTGCAGCACGCGGCGCAGCCCGACCCCGCGGCGACGGCGTCGGAGCACGGCGCCGACCCGCAGTGCAACGGCGTGAAGGCCGAGCCGCTGGACGGCCTCGCGCCGCAGCAGCCCGCGCTGCAGCTGGCGGGCGCGGCGTGCGGCGGCAGCGGCCGTGGCAGCGGCAGCGGCGGCGGCGGCGGCGGCGGGGACCTCACCGTCGAGCCGCCCGCGCTGGCCGGCGGCCTCGCCGCGGCGCACCGCCCGCCGTCGCTGCAGGCGCAGCACATGGCGGGCGGCGGCCCGCCGCCGGCGCCGTCGCCCATCACGCTGCTGACCAAGGCCATCAACGCGCGCACGCTGCAGCCGGAGGACATCCCCCTGCGCGGCGGCGCGGCGGCGGCCGCCAAGGCGGCCGACCCGCCCGGCGGCGCGACGCCGACGTTTGCGGCGATGGCGGGCCTGCACAGCCCGCTCTTCCCGCCCGCGGGCCTCAGCTCGCCGCACCTCGGCGCGAGCCCCTCCGCGGCGCACAAGTGGGGCGCGGGGATCGACCCCGAGGTCTGGTTTGAGGGCGACGGCGGCGCGCTCGGCGCGCTGGGCGACTTTTTCAAGAACGAGCCGAGCATCTTTGGCGCGGGCACCGCCGTCTGACGCGGCCGCACCCGCCCAACCTCGGTCGCCGGCGGCGGCGGCGCCGGCGGCGCTGGCCGGGCCTGGCGCGCCGCGCGTGCTCACGCCGGCGGCGGCCGTGCGGCACGCGCCGCGCGTGCTGCGGGCGCCGCCGGGCGAGGCTTGCGGCGCCGGCCTGGTCGCCGCGTGGGGCTGAGCGTGCGTGGGGGTCGGGCGGCGCCGCGCCGTCCGTGCAGCGACGCGACACGTGCAGCAGCACACTGTACTGGACTTGCCTATGGGGGCGGAGGGGGGAGGAGGCGCGGCCGGCGGCGCGGCCACGGCTCGCAGAACACCACCACCACCTGACAGCGGGCCCTGCGACGGGCTGGGGCGGGGCGGGGGCGGGGGCAGCAAAAGCAGAGGCAGAGGCAGCAGCAGCGGCAGCGGCAGCAACCCCCCGAGGCAGGCCCTCGCCTGGGGTGCGCAGCGCAGGCGCGCACGGCGTGGCGCGCGCCGGCTGCTTGCAGGTGTGGCTAGGCAGCAGGATGACCAGGACGGCGGTGCCGGCGCGCTCGCGCAGCCTGGCCGGCCTGGCGCGGTGCGGCTCGGCACTGCAGCGGGCGGCGGGGGCGGCAGCAGCCGGCATCGCGCACGCATGCGCGTCGCATGCCGGCGGCGAGTGGGGGGCGTCAGGTGTCTGCGCCGCCGCGGGGCGTGCGTCTTTCTCTTTCGTTCGTGTGTGTGACGCTGACGGATGACCCAGTTTTGAGTTGTCGTTCACGCGCGCGCCGACGGTAAGCCCAGCGGCGCCGGCCCTGCCGCTCTGTTGCCGCCGAGCGCCCGCGCGCGCGCGCTCACGCCTCCGCGCCGCCGCCGTCGCCGAGGCGCGCGCCCGCGCCCAGCCCCTCCGCGAGCTCCTCCGCCTCGCAGCGCTCGCAGGCGCAGGTGAAGCCGTAGTCCCGCAGCGCCGCCCGCCGCGCCGCCAGGCCCGCGCCGGCCTCGTCGATGTAGCTCAGCACGACCTCGGCCCCCGCAGGGATGGCACCGAGCGCGCTGACCGCCACGCTGCCGCCGGGGTCGCAGCACGCCGCCGCGTTGGGCGCGCAGCTGTGGTTCAGGCAGCTCTGCAGCGCGAAGAAGCCCGTGCCCTGTGGGGCGCGGCGAGCGGGGCGAGGGGTGATCAGTTGACCACTCGCGCGCGCCGCCAGGCTGCCAGCCCCCCCCCCCTCCCCCGTCCTCCGGCCCCTCGCGCCCCCACGCGCCTCGGCCGGCTCGTCCGCGGCGCCGCCGAGCGCGTCCAGGAGCGGCGCGACCTCCGCCAGCGCGGCCTCAGCGTCGCGCGCCGGCAGCCCCGCGTCGCGCGGGTGGCGCAGCGCGTGCGCGTAGCGCGCGACCGGCGCGGGCAGCGCGAGCGCGAGGTTGTTCAGCTCAAACATGCCCACCAGGCAGCCGTAGAGCTGGGCCCGGGGGGGGGGGGGCGCGGTGCGCAGGGCGCAGCGGCGGCGCGTGAGGGGGAGGCAGGCGCGCGCGGCGCGCCGCCGCCCCGCCCCGCGCCCTCTCCCATGCTCGCGCAGCCCGCGCACCTCCACGTCGAACAGCTGCGGGAAGCGCGCGTCGACGAGCGCGCAGCGCAGCAGCGCGAGCGAGTCGGCCGCGAGCTCGCGCAGCTGCGCGCGCAGCTCCGCGCTGTCCTCGCTGCCGCCGTCCTCGTCGTCGCTGCCGGCCTCGCTGCCGGCAGCGCCGCCCGCCTCGACGACGTCCCACCACGGCGCCTTGTGGCCCAGCGCAAAAGGCAGGAAGGCGGCCTGCAGCGCCGCGAACGCCGCCGCGGCGGCGCCACCGCCGCCGCCGCCCGCCACCAGCACCTGCTGCGCGGCCGCGCCGGGCTGCGCCGCCGCGCCCGCCGCGCGCGCAAAGGCCGCCGCCGCGACCGCGTCCTGCTCGTCGCCGCCGGGCGGCGCGTCGCCGCCCGGCGCCGCGACGCGCGCCGCGCGCGCGCCCGCCGCGGCGGCGCTGAGCCCCGCCGCAAACGCGCGCCGCGCCTCGCCGTCCTCCGCGGCGTCGGCCGCCGCCTGTTGCAGCAGCGCGTCGGCGGTGACGAGCGTGCACGCGATCACCTGCGGCGCGAGAGGAGAGTTGGGACCTGGCTGCTGCTGCTGCACCGCCGCCGCTGCTGCACCGCCGCCGCCGCGCCGCCGCGCCTGCGCGGCAACGCGGAAGATGTCGTTCGTCTCGTCGGCGTGCTCCAGGAAGCGAGCCATCGCGCCGCGGTCCACGCGCACGCCGTGCACGACGTGCACCGGCCCCGACTTGCCCCGCCCGCCGCTGCTGCTGCTGCTGCCGGCGTCGCCGCGGGCGCAGCTGGCGCCGCCACCTGCATGCCGCTGCTGCTGCTGCGGCGGCGGCGCGGCCTTGCCCTTGCCCTTGGCGTCCGCGCCGCTGCTGCCGCCGCTGGGCTCGCCCACGGGGCAGAGCAGGCAGTGGCAGCGCTCCCACGCCGCGGCCTCGCAGGCCGTCGAGCAGTACTCCTCGCCGCACTCGCAGCGGCACTTGACCTGCGCGCGCGATGCGACGAGCGGGGGTCGGGCGAGCTCCGCGCGCGGCGCGGCTGAGCGCCGCCGCGGCTCCGCAGCCGCCCCCGCTGCCTGGGCCGCTGCGCACCGGCTCCGCCATCTCCACGTGCTGCGTGAGCGGCAGCCGCACGCGGCCGCTGAGCAGGCCGTCCAGGAAGTTGCTGTCCACCGCGGCGTGGATCTGGCGCGCGCGCGGCGCGTGAGCGGGCCGGGCCAGCCAGCGGCGCCGGCGCCGCTGCGCAGCACAGCGACGCAGCCGCGGGGCGGCCCCGCGCAGCGCGGGCGCACCTTGTCGACGCGCTCCTGCACCTCTCGCAGGTCCGCCTCCTCCGCCGCGTCTGAGAGGTCGCTGATGAGGCAGCAGAGCTTGCCGCCGACGTGCTGCTCCACCGTGCCTGCGCGCGCAAAGCGCGGGGCCGGCGTCGGCCGCCGCCGCGGCGCGGCGCGGCGGGCGGGCGGGCGGGCGCCGCGGCGGCGCGGGACGCACCCACGGCGCGGAAGCAGTGAGCGCAGCAGCTGACCTCGAGCTTGCTCGCCAGCTCCTGCACCGCCACCTGCAGGCCGGGCGCAGCCATGCAGAGCTGGTGAGGCATGCATGCTGCCGCAACGCTCGCGCGGGCGGCGCCGCTGCCGGCGCGGCGCGCGCCGCGCACCAGCGGGCGCTCCTCAAACACCACCTCGCCTTGGGCAAAGTCGCGAGTCGCGAACACGCCCTTCCCGCGGTCACCGGGCGTCGCCAGGCGCACCTCCAGGCCGGGGTGCGCCGCCAGCAGCTGCGGCAGCGGCGCGCCCCGGTGGGGGCTCAGTGGGGCGCGCGGGGCGCGGTGCGCAGTCCCATTCTCGTCCCTCACCGCGGCATAGTACTCTCGTGCCACGTCCGGGGCCACCAGCGCCAGCAGCGGGTTGCCGCCGGCACCGCTGCCGCTGCCGCTGCCGCCGGCCATGCCGCTCGCGCCGCGCTGGCTGCCCTGTGCGTCGGCGTCGGTGATGCTGGGCGTTGTGGCGCTGACGCTGCGGCGCGGAGACGGGGCAGCGGGCTGCGCGGCGCGGGAGCCGGCCGGTCAGCGACGCTCTCGAACAAAGTTCACCCGTCGTCGCCGCCCCCGTCAAAGGTCACCCGCCGTCCCACACGTCATGCACGCCCGCCACCTGCGCCCACACCGCCATTGAATGATGTTGCGTCATCATCAAAGCGCCCGTCCCGCCCGTCACGCGCCGCGCCGGCGCGTCGCCCGGCCGCCGCCCCCCGCCGCCGCGACTGGCGGCGCGGGCGCGGCGCGCTTGGCTCCGGCCGCCGCCTTGGCCGCCTTGGCCGCCGCGCCCGCCTTGGCGCGCGGCGCGTCGCCGTCGGCCGCCTGGTCGTCCTGCGCGCCAGCGTCACCGCCGCCGCTGGCGCCGCCGCCGCGCCGGCCGCGCGCGGGCCTGGCGCCAGCGTCGCCGTTGCGCGGCGGCGAGGGCCCGGGCTCGCCCCCGGCAGGCGCGCCGGGCGCCGGCTGCCGCGCCCGCCGCGCCCGGGCGTGCTCGGCGGGCGCCGGCGGGGCGGGGCCGGCCTGCTCGCCCGCGCCGGCCGGGCTCGCGCCCGGGCTGGGCGCCGCCTGCCGCTGGGGCTTGCCCCTGCCCGGCTGCTGCGTGGCGTGCGGGCGCTCCGGGCGGGCGCTCGGCGCCTCCGCGTCGCCGTCGCTGTCGCCGCCCTCGCTGTCGCTGCCAGACGCGGCGCGCTGCGCGCGGTCGTGCGCCGCCTGCTTGTTGTCCTGCAGCTGCTGCTGCCGGCGCGTGAGCGCCTGGTCGTGCTTGGCGGCGCTCGGCGGCGCGTCTGCGCGGGCGCGTCGGAGCGGGGCGCGGCGGGTGGGCGCGGCGGGCGAGCGGGGCGGCCGCCCGCGCGCGGTGGCGGGCGCGGTGGCGGGCACGGTGGCCGGCACACGGCGCGGCGCGGCGCGGCGCGCACCCTCGTCAGAGTCCCAGCCGTCGTCGCTGTCGTCGGCGGCCGCCTTGGCGCGGCGCTTGGCGGCGGCGCCCCGCTTGGCGGCGGGCGGCGCGCCCTCGCTGCCCTCGCGCGCGGGCTTGCGCTTGCTGCCCTGCCGGCGCCGCCGGCGGCGCCGCCGGCGTTCGCGCGGGCCTTGGTGCCGCGCTGCCTGCCGCCCTCGGCCGCCTCGGCCGCCAGGCGCAGCGCGGCGGGCGCGCTGGGGTCCCAATCGACCTCGAAGCGCGGCGGCAGGAAGGTCGCGTCGGCGCCGCCTGGCGCGGCGGGAGGCCGCGGGTGCGCGGCGGCGGCGGCGGCGGCGGCAGCGGCGGAAGCGGCGCGCGGGTCGGCGGCGCGCCGCGGCGGGGGCGGCGGTCCGGCGCGCCGCCGCGCGCGCGCGCGCGCTGAGGCCGCGCGGCGCGCGCGGCAGCGCGCGCGCACCGGCCTCGCCCTCGGCCAGCGGGCGGTACATGCCCTTGGGCAGCACGACGCCGCCGGGGAAGGCGGCGCGGGGCTCGGCGGGCAGGCCCATGCGCTCCACGAGCGCGGCCAGCGTGGCGGCCGCGAGGTCGCAGAGCGTGTAGAGCTGGCTGCTGGCCGGCTCCTCCTGCGGGCGGCCGCAGGGGCGGGGCGGCGGGTCAGCGGCGCCGCGCCGCGGCGCGGCGTGCTGCGCGACGCGCTGCGCGGCAGCGGCGGCGGCGGCGGCGCGACGCGCGCACCGCGGTGTCGGCGGTGCGCTTGATGGTGCTGCACATCTTGGCGAGCGCCGGCGCCGTGGCGCCGGCCGGCGCGCCGCCCGCGGGCGCGAGCAGCGGGGCGAGCAGGAACTGCATCATCCACTGGAACGGCTGCAGGCAGCACCCCGCGTCGTCGTCCGCCAGGTCCTCCGCCTGCGCGCCGCGGTCGCAGTCGCGGCGGCGGCGTGGTGGGCGAAGCGGCTGCAGCGGCAGCGGCGCGGCGGCGGCGGCGGCCGCGGCGCCCTGGCCCGCGCGCGCGCGCACCGTGGGGAAGTCTGGGTGGTGCGCGAGGACGTAGAGGCCGTAGGGGAGGGCCATCTCGGGCTGGTCCTGCGCCGCGCGGGCGCGCGTGGGAGCGCGTGAGAGCGCGCGCGCCCGCTCGCGAGTGCGACGGCTGGGCACGTGCGCCGGCTGGGCGCGCGGGCACGCGCCGCCGCACCTGCAGCGTGCTGCCGCCGCCGCGCGCGCGGCCGCCGCCCGCGGCCGCGGCGGTCGCCGCGGCGGCCGCCGCGGCGCGGCGGTGCGCGACCCACTCGCGCAGCATGCGCGCCGCGGCGTCCTTGTTGTCGGGCGCCGGGTCCATCGCCGCGAGGGGGAGCATCGCCGCGTACTTGGCCGACAGCTGGTGCGCGCTCGGCCGCGCGCTGAAGTGGCGGACCAGGCGGTATACCTTGGCTGCAAACGCGCCACGCACGCCCTCGAGGTCGTCCTGCATCGCCAGCGCGAGCGCCGCGTACGTGCCCGCGCCCAGCCGCGCGTCGTGGCGGCGCGCGAGGCGCAGCAGCGCCCCCGCGGCCGCGAGGCGCAGCTCCGCGGCGGCCTCGGCCGGCGCGTCCGCCAGGAACGCGGGCCGCGCGTCGTCGCTGGGGTCGATCAGGCTGGCGGGCGGCGGGGGCGGGCCGGTCAGCGGGCGGGGCCGGTCAGCGGGCGGGCCGCGCTCGCGCGCGCGCGGCGAGGCGGCGCGGCAGCCCGGCGCGGCGCGCGCCTCACCCCTCGAGCTCCTGCGCGAGCCGCGCGGCCGCGCGCTGCGTGCTGACCGGCACGTCGGCGCTGTCGGCGTCGGGCACGCAGCCCGCCGCGAGCGCGCGCAGCGCCGCCGCCTTGAGGCCGACCGCCGCCGCCTCGGCCTGGCTCGCGGGCGTGGCCTGGCTCGCGGGGGCGCCGCCGAGGCTGCTGGACCCGCCGGGGCAGCGCCCGCCGGCGCCGGCGCCGCGCGCGGTCGCGTCGAGGTAGGCCGGCAGGTACCTGTCCAGCACAAACGCCAGCAGGCCGCCCACGTGCTCGCCAAACGCGCCTGCGCGGCGCGGCGCGGCGCGGCGCGCGTGGGGCGCCGGCGGCGGGGCGCAGGCGGCGGGGCTGCTGGGCGCGCGCGCGCGCGCGGGCGCGCACCCGGCAGGAGGCGCCCGACCGCCGCGAGCGCCTGCAGCCGCGCCGCCGTCTCGGGCGCGCCCTCGTCGAGGCCGGCCGCGAGCTCGGCGGCGAGCGCCGTGAGCTCGGCCTGGCTGGCCGCGCTGTCGAGGCAGCCGGCCAGGGCGTAGACGCCCCACTTGGCGGCCTTGGGCGTGCAGCCCGTGCACCCGGCGCCGCCGTCCAGCGCGTCGGGCGCGGTGCCCGCGCCGTCCTCGTCCTCGCCCTCCTCGTCCGCCTGGCCGCGCTTCCGCGCGCCGCGCCTGCCGGCGGCGGCGCGGCCCTTGGCCCCGCCGCCGCCGGCCTTGGCCTGCCGCTGCTTGCCGCCGCCGCCGCCGCCCGGCGCGGGCGCCGCGCCGCCGCTGGCGTGGCCGCGGCACAGCCGGCGCAGGCGCGGCAGCATCTGCTGCTTGACCAGCTGCGCCGTGGCCTCGTCGGGCGAGGCCGCGAGCAGCTGCACGCCGCGCCGGCGCAGCTGCCAGGCGCAGTGCGCGAGCAGCTGCGCGCCCAGCTGCTGCAGGTCGGGGTCGCTGCTCGCCAGCAGGGCCTCCAGCTCCGGCAGCAGGCCGGCAAACAGCAGCGGCACGACCTGCGGGGCCGCAGGGCGGCGCGGCGTGGGCGCCGAGCTCCGCGAGCGGGCAGCCGCAGCGGGCGCGCCCCCGCCTGTCGCCCTCCCTCCCCGCTGCGCGCCGCCGGCGCGCCTTGGACAGGCGCTGCAGCATGTCGTACGCGCCGCGAACCAGCTCGCCCTGCTCGCCGTCCGGCTCGCCGCTCGCGAGCGCCAGCAGCTCGCGCAGGACGGGGCCCGGCAGCCACGCCGCGGGGCGGCCCCACAGCAGCAGCTGCCCCGCGGCCTCGGCCGCGGGCTGCGCGAGCCCATGCGCGACAGCGCGTCCGCGCGCGCCTTGGCACAGTCCTGCGCGCGGCGCGGACGGCAGGGTCGGCGGCGGCGGGGGCGGCGCCCGGGGCCGGCGCGGCGCGAATGCGGCGCCCACCTCGGCCGCCGAGTCGGGCGCGAGCGCCGCCTGGAGCGAGGCAAAGGCATGGTTGTCGCGCACCGCCAGCAGCGCGGTCAGGCCCTCCGCCGCTTTGTCGGAGTGCGGGAGCTGCGCGGCGAGGCCGCGCGCGGCCTGCTGCAGCTGCGCGCGCAGCAGCTCCGCCTCCTCGCCCTCCACCTGCCGGTCCTTGCCGGAGAGGCGCCGCCGCAGGCGCAGGAAGACCAGCGCGTCGCACTGCGCCGGGGGGGGGGGGGGGGGGCAGGCGGGGGCGCGTGAGCGGAGGGCGCGCACGGCAGGCGGAGGCGGCGGCGGCAGCGCGTGCGCGCGCCGGCGCCCGCGCGCCGCGCGGGCCGCGCGCCTGCAGCTTCGCCCGCGCGGCCAGCAGCCCCAGCACCGCGTCGCGCTCCCGGTCACTGCCTGCCAGCCACGTGCGCGCCCACGCGGCCGCGGCCTGCGCCGGCGGCTGCTGCGGCAGCAGGCCGTCGCGCAGCAGGCCCTCCACCAGCAGCGCGCGCAGGTCGGCGTCCTTGCTGCCGCACAGCAGCACGCGCGCGGGGAGCGCGCAGAAGCGCGCGAGCTGGTCGCCCTCGGCCGCCGCCGCGACCGCCCGGAAGAGCGCGATGAGGCTGCTCGCCGCCGCCTTGCGCACGGCGAGCTTGGTGTCGCGCAGGCGCAGGCTGACGTGCATGAGCGTCTCCTGCACGCGCGGCGCGTCGCGCACGCCCGCCGCCGCGGCCGCGGCGCCGCCGGCGGGCTCGCCGCCGCCGTACGCGACGCCCAGGTCGGCCGCGGCCGCCTCGTCCGCCTCCTGGCTGTCCAGGCTGCCAAACAGGTCGCCCGCGGGGCTCGCGAGCGCGAGCTGGTTGGCCCGCGTTGCCGCGGCGCCGGCGGCGCCCGCGGGGCCGAGCAGCAGGCGGCGCGCCGCCTGGCAGAGGTGCTTGACCGCGCAGCTGCGCACGCGCTCGTCGTAGTCGCGCAGGCGCACCTCCGCCGCCTCCAGGATCTGCAGGGGGCAGGTGGGCGCGCGGACGCGTCTGCGTGTGTGCCCGCCGCAGCACCGCGGCGCCCGGCAGCGGGCAGCCCTTCCCCCCGAGCTGAGCGCCGTGCCTTTGTCTGCACGCCCTCGTCCGCCACCGCCGCCACCAGCGTGGGCGTCGACTCCAGCATCACCGTGCGCACGTCGGCCTGCGGCAGCGCGCGGCGGCGCCCGTCGGCGGCGGCAGCCCCACGCGGCGCGGCGCGGCGCGGCGCGCCCACTGCCGCGTGGCACGCCCGTCCCCCCTGCGCCCCCTGGCGCGGGTGCGCACCCGCGTGTCAGTATACCGCCGCAGCAGCGCCTCCAGCACGTCGCCGTACTCTGCGACCAGGCGGTTGCCGGGCAGGCCAAAGAGCTGGCAGAGCAGCTGCACCGCCTCGAGCCGCTTCTCCGGCTCGCTCGCGTGCAGCTCGCTGGTGATGTGGGGGATCACCGGCAGCAGCACCTGCGGCACGCACTGGTACAGCTGCGGCGCGGCGCGGCGCCAAAGCAGCGGCGGCGGCGCGGCCGCGGCGGCGCGCGTGGGCGGCGGCGGTGCGGTGGCGGCGCACGGGCGGGCGGCGCCGCCAGCGCCGCCGGCGGCGCGCACCTGGTAGATGAGCGCGTAGCTCTGCTGGTGCAGGTCGGAGTTGCTGGAGATGGGGCACGACACGAGCGTGGTGAGGAACTTTTGCAGCTGCGGCTTCACGTCCGCCTCGCACGCCCGCAGCACCGCCTGCGCCAGCCTACGGGCAGCGTCGGTGCTGTGTGAGCGCGCGCGGCCGGCAGGGGCGGCGTCACCGGCCCCGCGCAGCGCCGCCGCCGCCGGCTCACTTGCAGGCGGCGGGGTTGTCGTGGCTCCGGGGCGGCACGAGGTGCGACAGCAGCGCCTCCAGCACCGCGTCGTTGGTGCTCTCGTCCCCGACCAGGCCGTTCAGCACCTGCGCAGCGGCGCGGGGGCGAGCGCGGCTCGGCAGCCCGCCCACCCCCGGCGCGCGCAGCGTGCACAGCGGGCGCCGCCGTCCTGCGAGCGCGCGCGGGCGCCCCACCTCCATGGCGTGGGGTCCCGCCAGCGCCGCGCTGCCGTTGCTGCGGGGCGCGGGCGCAGGCGTGCGGCGCGTTTGGCGCCTGCCCACCGCGGCTTGCGGCCGCGGGCGGCGCGCAGCCGGCCGCGCGCTATGCTTGCGCGGCCCGTGCCCCCGGCCGGCGGCGCCGCCGCTGCGCACTTGATGCTGGCGAGCAGCACGCGGACCCACTCCAGCACCACCTCCTTCCGGCCCATGTCCAGCAGCAGGAAGTGGCTCTTGGTCTGCACAGGGGCGCGCGGGCGCGGCGCAGCAGCAGCAGCAGCAGCAGCAGCAGCAGCAGCAGCAGCAGCGACGTCGGCGGGCGGCGCGGGCGCGTGGCGCGCGGGCGCGGGGTGGCGTTGCGGGCGCCGAGCAGACGCCACCGCCACCGCCGCCGCGCGCGCGCCGCCGCTGCGCGCCACGGGCCGCTCGCCTCGCCGACCGTCTGCAGCACCGAGACTGCGAGCTCAAACGTGGGCGCCGTGTACTCGGCCACCTGCCGCACGCTCCACAGCAGCAGCTCAAACACCGGCTGCGCGGCGCGGGCGCGCGGGCCGTGAGGCGGCGGCGGGCCGGCGGCGCTGCGCGCGCTGCGCCGCCGCTGCCGCTGCTGTGCGCGCGCGCGGCGCACCTCGAGCTCCTTGTCGGCGTACGGCGTGTCGGGCGCGTAGATGCGCAGCATGTGCGCCAGGCACACCGCGGCGTACATGCGGACGTCCTTGTGCTTGCTGCCCAGCACGGCGCGCTCCGCGAGCCCCTCCTCGAGCGGCCGCCGCGCCGCGCCGAGCGCGGCCACGTCCTGCGGCGCGCGCTCCAGCAGCGCGGCTATGGCCTTGAGCGCCTTGGCCAGGCCGTCCCGGCCCGCGCCCGAGCGCAGCCGGGGCGCCAGGCGGGCGAGCTCCTCGGCGCCATCCTCCGCGAACTCGTAGGCGTCGCCCATGGCGCGCCACCGGCGCCGGCGGGGCGGGGCCGGTCGATCAAGGCGCTCGAGGCGGGCGCCGGGCGCCTAGCCCATGCGGCGCGGGCGGTGACGGGTGCTGCTGCCTGTCGCGCACAACAACACGCGCTCGCAAGGCGCGGCCGACGCGCTGTCCAGGGTGCCGGAGTGGCGGCGCGGGCCGTCGCGAAGCGCGGTGGTGGCGGCGGCAGCGGCGGCATTTGAACGGCCGGCGGCGGTTTGGGGCTCGGGCGGCCGGGCGGCTGCGAGCTTCCCGGTTGCCACCTGTCAACTTGCCGCCACCGCCGCCGCCGCCGCCGCCGCCGCCGGCACTACAGGCCCCGCCGCAGCTCTGCGCGCCCCGCGCCCCTGGTCGCAGCCGCAGGCGCCTTCGCAGCTCTGCGCGCCTCGCGCCCTCGGGCCTCAGGTGTAGCGGATGCGCTCCTCGTCCATCTGCGCCGCCCCCGCGGGCTGCCCCGCCGAGGACACAGTGGAGCGGCCGTCGTGCCCCAGCGCGCGCAGGTCGTCCCGGATGCCCGCCGCGCGCGCGTCGCCGCCGTCGCCGTCGCGCTCGAGGCGGGCCAGCCGCTCGTGCACGGCGTCGAGCAGCAGCACGCTGGGGCTGTGCTGCGCGCGGCGCAGGCCCTGCGCCAGCGCCGCGAGCTGGCCGACCTCGAGGCGCTGCACACCGGGCATGAGCTCGCGCGCGAGCTCGTCCAGGATGATCTCGTTGTCAAAGCGCAGCCGGCCCAGCACGCCGATCGTGCGCGCTAGCACCTCGGGCGCGGCGCCCGGCGCGCCGCCGGCGGCCATGTCTGCGACGCGCGGGCGCGGCGTGCGCGGGCGTGGGGGCCGCGGCGCCGCCGCCTGCTCAGGGCGCCCCGCTGCGGCGCGGGGCAGGCGCGCGGCGGCGCACCCGTGAGCGCCTGGAACGTCGGCGTGCTGTGGATACGCTGCCGCAGCTCCTCCGCGCCCATGCCGCGCGTGCAGCGCTCGACCTGCGGCCACGCGCCCGGGGCGCGGCTGTGCGGCCAGCGCCAGCCGGCGCTTCCGCGGGGCCTCTGCGCGCGCGCGCCGCGCCGCGCCTGCAGCAGGGCCGCCTCCACGGCGGACTCGTCAAAGTCTTCGCCCGCCGCCTCGACTGCTCGCAGGACTTGGTCGAAGTCGCCGCGGTCGCCCGCCGCGACGAGCGCCGCGGTGATGCTGTTCACGCCGCGCGCCTCGGAGAGCTCCTCCGGCACGGGCGACGCGGCGTGGCCCAGGTCCTGCACCACGCCCTGCCTGTCGCCGCCGCCGGCGCCGCCGCTGCTCCAGCGCCGTGCCGCGGCGGGCGGGGCCGCCCGCAGCGCAGCCGCCGCGGCGCCGAGGCGGCCGGCGTCGGGCCCGGCGGCGCGCGACGCAGACGCCGCGGCCGCCGCCAACGCGCGCGCGAGCGCGGCGCGCATCATCGCCGATCGCGGGCAGGCGCGCGCAGGGGAGTCGCGTGGGATGGCGTGGGGGCTCGGGGGCGCGGGCGGAGCGAGTGCCGGTGCGGCGGCGACGCCGCCGGGTGTTGTGCGGCCGCTGTGTGCCGCCGGGTTTTTCTGCCGCGCGACGAGGTCCGAGCTGCGCGCTACTGGCGCCCCGAGACCGGCGCAGGGCGCGTGAGGGAGGGGAGCAGGCGCAGGGCCGACGGCGGCGGCGGGCGCAGCGCTGCGCCGGCCGTGCGGGGCTTGCGCCGCGATCGCCTGCTTACCCCGCCGTCACGCAGCGCCCCCCAGCACTCTTCACCGCCCGCCCGCCCGCCGCCGCGCGCGCTCTTGCAGCGCCCGCGGCCCGCGCCCGCGGCCCGCGCCCGCGGCCCGCGCCCGCGGCCCGCGCCCGCCGCCCGCGCCCGCCGCGCGTCCGCCCGCCACGTGCCCCGCGTCCGCTCGGCGCGCTCCGCTGCTCCTGCCCCCCGCGCCCTGCGCCATCATCACGCTGGCAGCGCGAGCTTCTCGTTGTTCTGCCAGCTGAGGATGTAGTAGTAGAAGAAGTCGCAGTAGATGACCGTCTGGACCACGCCGCACACCCACACTGCGCGCGCGCGGGGCGCGTGTGCGGACGGCGCGCGCGGTCAGCAGCCGCTGACCGGGCGCCGCCGCCGCGGTGGTGCGCGCGCGCGGGCAGGGCGAGGCGCCGCGCGCCGCGCCCGCGGGCGCCGCCGCGCCGCGCACCCAGCCATTGCCGGTAGTGCTTCTCGGTGAAGAAGCGGTAGATCCAGTTGAGGATGTACAGCGCGCGGTACGACCTGCGCCGCGCAGCGCCGCGTCAGCGCCCCGCACAGCGCCCCGCGCTGCGCCGCCGCCGCCCCTGCCGCTGCCGCCGCCGCCCCTGCCGCTGCTGCCGCTGCTGCCGCTGCCTGCTCCAGCTGCCGCTGCTGCCGCCGCTGCGGGCTGCTGCTCCCGCTGCCCGCGGGCTGCTGCTCCCGCTGCCCGCGGGCTGCTGCTCCCGCTGCCCGCGGGCTGCTGCTCCAGCTGCCTGCAGGCTGCGCGGCGCTGCCGCGCACCCGAGCAGGAAGACGTAGTTGCCGGTGAGGTTGTCGATGTTCTGCGTCCGCTGCAGCAGCACCAGCTGCGGCAGTATCGCGACGGCCTCGAGGTAGATCGAGAACGTCCACAGCACCTGCGCCGAGCGAGCCGCCGCGCGCGGTGTCGGGCATGCTGCGCGCGCCGCGCGCCGCGTGCCGCGCGCCGCGTGCCGCGCCGCTGGCTGCTGGCCGCCGCCGGCGCCGCCGCCGCCGCGCCGCCGCCGCCGCGCCTCGAGCGGCGTGTAGTTGTGCGTCGTGAGCAGCGCGAGCAGCGCGGAGGGCGCGACGAGCAGGAGGTAGCGGAAGGTGTCCTGCTCGCGGTCGTAGGTGAGCTTGATGACGCGGTGGCCCCGCATGTAGTAGATGATGCCCGACGACGTGCCCAGGAACACGAGCTTCATCACCGTGTTGTACCTGGGCGCCCGCGGTCGGCGCGGCGCGGCGCCGGGCCGCGGGCGTGAGCGCGGCGGGGCGCGGCCACGCGGCGGGCGCCCGGCCGCGCGCCGGCAGCGCCGGCGCGCGCTGCCGGCCGGCTGCGCGGCGCGGCGCGGCGGCGCGCACAGGCTGACGAAGTTTGTGAAGATGTCGAGGTAGCGCGTGACAAAGACGAGCGCGTAGAGCTCCTGCGTCTTCAGTGACACGCCTGCGCGCGCGCGCGCTTGAGCCGCCAGCGCCCGCCGGCCGGCGGCGGGGCGCCACCGCGGCGCAGCGCTGCCGCCGCGCCCGCCACCGCGCGCACCTCTACACGACTTGGTGGCCGTGATCTTCAGCAGCAGCGTGATTATGCTGAGCAGGTGCACCAGGTCGCCGGCCAGCCTAAAGACGTTCATCTTGGCGGCGCCGCGCCGCGGCAGCGGCACGCGGAGGCGGCGGCGGCGGCGCGCGCGGCCCAGCCAGTCGCCCGCAGCGCCCGGGCGCCGGCCCAGCGCCTGGCCGCGGCGTTCAGGGGCGCGGGGCGCGGTCCCCGGCGAGCGGAGCGGGCGGGGCTGGGCGGGACAGCACGCAGATGTTGGTTGGCAGCAGCGCGGTGGCAGGGGTGCGTCAGCCGGTGGGTCGGGCGCGCTGGCGACGCAAACACTGCGGGGGCCGCGACGCAGCGGCAGCGGCAGCGCCAGCAGCGCGGCGGGCGCGGTGCAGCAGGGCCCGGCGCGGCCACCACCCTCTCGACGCCGCCGTCGCGACGCACAGCGTCCCGCACTTGATCACGGACCGCGCGGGGCCGCGATCGGATCGGCAGAACGGCCGCGCCCGCCTCGCGCGCGCCCGCCCCGCCGCGGTTTTCGTCGCCCAGCCGCCCACGAGCGCGCGGGAGAGTGCTCGGCCGCCCGAGCGTCGCGGCGGGGCGCGAGCGGCGCGAGCGGCGCCGCGCTCCCTCCGCATCGCCTCTGGCCGTGCAGGGGCCCACCGCGAGCGCGCGCGGTCGCGGCTCGGCCGCCAGGGCCGGCGGCGGGCCTGATCTGGGCCATGGGCCTGTGCGCCAGCAGACCCGCGCCCGGGGGCAGCAGCAGCAGCAAGGAGCCAGGCGGCGCGCACGCGGCGCAGGTCGCCGCGGCGCCGGCCGAGGGGCCCCAGGCGGACGGCCCGCCGCCCCAAGCCGGCAGCAGCGTGGCCGCGCCGCCGGGCGACGCGGCGCAGCTGGCGTCGCCGCCGGCGGCGCAGCAGGCCAGCGCGGCCGCCGCCAACGGCAGCGCAGCCGCGCCGGGGCCAGCCCCGCCCGCAGCAGCGGCGGCGGCGTCGCCAGCGGCGGGCGCAGCAGGAGCAGCAGCAGCAGCAGCAGCAGCAGCGGCGGCGGCGGCGGCGGCGAGCGCGGCGACGAGCCCCTCGCGGCCGCCGGCGGCATCGCTGGGCGCCGTGCGCGCAAGCAGCGAGTCGGGCGCGCCGCCGAGCGCACTGGCGGAGCCGCTGGGCGCGGCGCGCGCGAGCAGCACGTCGGGCGCGCCGCCCAGCGCGCTGGCGAGCATGCGGCCGTCGGGCTCCATGCCGCGCTCGGTCAAGTTTGCGGAGCCGCCGCCGAGCGCGGGCGCCGCCGACGGCGGCGCCGGCCGGCGGCCGCCGTCGGGCTCCGACCCCGGCGCGCGGCGCCGCAACGTGCCGGGGCGCAGCCACAGCAGCCTGACGCAGGGCTCGCGCGGCGCAGCGGAGCAGCTGAGCGAGGCGGTGCTGGCCAAGCAGGTCGACATCCTGCGCTCCAACAAGATGGGCAAGCTGCGCCAGCGCCGCGGCGGCCTGGACAGCAGCTTCGCGGCGATGCAGGAGGCGCTCGCGACGACCGAGAAGCCGGTGCCGCACGTCAACACGCGGGTGCGCACCAGGGGCGCGGGAGAGGGGCGCGCAGGGGCGGCGCGCCGCGCCAGGCCGCCGCGCCACGCCGCCGCCTGTGACGCCCGAGCGCCGCCGCCGTGCCGCCCGCCAGGCGGCGGGGCTGAAGCACATCGGCTTTGGGCCGTACAAGCGGGAGAACCAGGACGAGTTTTTCATCCAGGTCGGCGACTACGGCGGGCAGCACAGCAGCAACCTGTTCTGCGTCTTTGACGGCCACGGCACGCACGGCAAGGACGCCGCGCTCTACGCGCGCCAGCTGCTGCCGCGCCTGCTCGACGTTGAGCTCGCCAAGTACTTCTCGGTGCGCGCCGCGCCGCCGCACCGCCCCCGGCGCGGGATCGCGCGCGCGGCGCTGCGCGGCGCCGGCGCCGGCGAGGCGGCGCCGCCAACGCGCGCGCCCCGCTCGCAGCGCGTGAACTGCGAGAGCGACGAGGGCCTGAAGGGCGCGGTGGAGGTGCTGATCACCGAGGTCTTCGGCGAGACCGAGCGCAGCCTCGCCAAGGTGGCGCGCCGCGCCGCGCCGCGGCAGCAGCGGCGGCGGCGGCGCGCCGCTGCCGCCCGCGCGCGCGCGCGGCCGAGGCCTGACGCCGCGCCCGCGCCGCGCTGGGCCGCAGTTTGGCGTCAACCTCGCCAGCAGCGGCACGACCGCGAGCGTGGCGTACCAGAAGGGCAACCGGCTGTGGGTCGCGTCGGCGGGCGACTCGCGCGCGATCCTGTGCGCGCGCAACGCGCGCGACCAGTGGCGCGCGCTGCCGCTCACCATCGACCACCGGCCGCGCCGCTCGAGCGAGCGCGAGCGGTGAGCCGCCGCCGCGCGCGCGGGGGCGCGGGGGCGGGGGGGGGGGGCACGGGGGCGCGGCGCGCGGCGCGGCGGCGCTCGCGCCCTAACCCACCCACGCGCCGCGTGCCCCGCCCGCAGCATCGAGGCCGCCGGCGCGCGCGTGGCGCCCAAGCGGTTGCCGTCGGGCCGCACCGTCGGCGAGCCCCGCATGTGGCTCCAGACCTCCGGCGGGCCGGGGCTCCTGCTCTCCAGGCGCGCGGCCGCACCGGCGCGGGCCGCCGCCGCCGCCGCCGCCGCCGCAGCAGCAGCAGCAGCAGCAGCAGCTGCGCGCGCGCCCGCCCACCCGCGCCCGCCCACGCGCGCACCGCCGCGCCCGCAGGTCGCTCGGCGACTTGACCGCCGCGACCGTGGGCTGCACGAGCGACCCGGAGGTCACCTTCACCACGCTGCGGCCGGGCGTGGACCACGTGCTCGTCATGGCCAGCGACGGCGTGTGGGACGTGTTGACCAACGAGCAGGTCTGTGACATCGTGGTGGAGAGCCCCGACCCCCACATCGCGTGCCGCCGCGTGCTCGACGCGGCGCTGTACGAGTGGGAGGAGCGCATGAGCGCCGACAACATCACCGTCCTGGTGCGCGCCGCGCGGCGACGGGCGGGGGCGCGCCCCGGCGCGTGCCGCGCCCGCGCCCGCGCCGCGCCGCGCCGCGCGCTCACGCGCCGCCGCCGCCGCCGCCGCCGCGCGTGCCAGGTCGTCGAGTTCGACTGGGGCGAGGAGGGCAGCGTGAACAGCTTGGAGCGGTGCGTGCGGCGGCAGCGGGCCTGTCCGCGGCCCGCGCGCGACCGCGCGGCGGCCCCGCGCCCGACGCCCGACGCCCGCCGCCGCCCCGCGCGCGACCGCAGGGGCGAGGACGCGGGCCTGCCGGACGCCGACGCGTCCTCCGCGCGCGCCTGAGGCCCGCCCGCCTGGGGCCGCGGCCGCCGCTCGCCAGACAGGCGCGGCCCCGCCGCGGGCGCCGGCCGGTTGCCGGCGCGCGGCGGCGGCCGCGCCGCTGGCGCGCGCGGCGTGGAGGGGACTCGTGCGCCAATGATAACGGACGGACGCGCGCCTCTGCCGGCGTGTGCCGCACGGGCGCTCGGTGGCGTCGGAGGGGGAACGACCACGCGTGCGGCCGCGGTCGGACGGGGCAGGACAGGGCCCGCCCTGAACGGCGGCAGCCCGGCGCGCGTGATCACGTGGCAGAACCAGCTGTGTGCACCTCTCTGTCGCACTGCCGCCGTCGCCTGGCGGCCGCCGCAGCCTGGCGGCCGCCGGGACTAGCACAACTGGATCTGTGGACTGGCGATGCCGACCGGCGGTGGGTTGTTGGGGGTGGTGCGGCAAGACCTGGCCGGCGAGGGTGAAAGCAACTACAGCATCGCCGCGCGCTCCGCGGGGCGGCGGCGTGCTGCTGCGCGCCGGCGCGCGCGCGCGTCGCGCGGCCTGCGGCGCCCGGCACCGGCCTCGGGGCGCGTCCGTCGGTCCCACGCGGCCCGCCGCGCCTGCCTAGGGCGTGCGACGGCAGGGCAGCGGCAGGGCGCAAAAGCGCGACCAGTGCTCGCGCACCCGCCCGGCCCGCCCGCTCGCGGGCCAGACCACAGGGAGGCTGGGCACAGCGACAACACCACAGGGGAGGCAGGCAGGGCGCCGTCTGTCGCGCAGAGGGTGCGGCGATGCTTCCCGCGGCCGCGCACGCTGGGGCCGCTGCTGGCGCCTCTCGCGCCCGTGCTGCGGCCCCAGAGGCGCCTGACGAAGAGGCCTGACGCCCGCCGCGGCCGCGCCGCGCTGCACAGGGCCGGCGCGAGTAAGGGCGAGCGGGCGAGGAGCGCAGCGCGGCAGCCAGGAGGCGCGCCAGTCAGGTCAAGACCGGCGTGACCCGGCCGACGCGGCGGCGAGCCAGGCGCGTGGGCGGCCGCAAGCGCCGGGTGCACGCCGCTCGCCCAGCGCGCCTGCCAGCCCGGCGCGGCGTCCGAGCGCGCCTGGGCCGGCGCCGTGGCCGCGGCAGGCCCGAGCGGCGCGGGGCGGGGCGCCGCGCGGGCGCGGCGCTGCGCTCGGGCGCGGACAGCGAGCGCATGGCCTCGGGCTCTTTGGCCACCGCGCGGCGCGGGGCGTCGCTGGGCGGGATCCTCCGCTCGTGCGCGCCGCAGCGCCGGCCGCGCCGCGCTGAGCAGGCGCGCCTGCCCGCGTGCGCTGGTCGCCGCAGATGGCGAGCCCCCTCCACCACCACCACGCCTCGCGCCTGACCGTCCTCCCCCCGGGCGGCGGCGCCTGCGAGCCGGGCGGCGCGCCCAGCCCGGGCAGCAGCTGCTCCACCGGCTCCGCGGCGACGCTGCTCGCGAGCCCGGGCGGCGGCAGCGAGGTCGCCAGCGGCGCGCCCGCGCCGTCGTTCGCGCACGCGCACCCGCCCCGCGCGCGCAAGGGCGGCGCGGCGGCGTCGCGCGAGTGGCTGTACCACCTGGTCACGTGCCCGTCCTACTTCACGGCCTGCGTCCCGTGCAGCGGCGGCGCGCGCACGCCGCGGCGCGAGCAGCTCCTCACGCTCTTTGACACCGAGGCGCCGTACGCGGTCTACTGCGCGTGCTGCCCCGGCTGCAAGACCCGGCCCGGCAGCGTGCTGCTGCAGGTGCGGCGCAGCGCGTTCAAGGACGTCGTCAAGGCGACCGACCTCGCGCGCTTTGGCGCCGACACGGGCGGCGTGCAGCAGTACACGCTCAACGGCAGCAAGGTCATCTACCTCAACCGCGAGGCCGCGCCCGAGAAGAAGCCGACGAGCACCGCGCCGGCGCAGTGCAGCGTGGACGGGCGCGCGATGATGGACAAGAGCAGCCAGTACTGCAGCCTCAAGTGCAAGATGCACGCGGAGGACCCGGGCTTCAACGCCTGGCTTGACGCGCAGGACCCGAGCGTGCGCATCCTCGCCGACGCGGCGGCCAACGCGCCCCCGCGCCCGACCGTGGCCTGCAAGCGCGCGAGCCCCGCGAGCAGCGACGACAGCGCGCCGGGCGCGCCGGGCGACGACGACGCGCCCGGCGGCGCGCGCGCGCGCAAGGCGCCGCGCCCCAGCGCCAGCAGCGGCGCGGCCGTCGGCGCCGCCGCCGGCGCGCCCGCGGCCCAGGGCAGCGGCGGCGAGTCCGCCGCGCCGCCCGGGGCGCCGCTGGCGCGCGCGGGCGCCGGCGCGCGGCCCAAGGCGGGCGCGCGGCCCAAGGCGGGCGCGCGCCCCGCGGCCGTGCGCCAGGCGTCGGCGCCCAGCGCCTTCCTGCCGGCCGCGCTGGCGGCGCCGGCGCCGCCCGCCGCGCCGCTCGCGCGCGGCGGCAGCAGCGGCAGCTGGGACGCCGTCGCCGACGACTGGCCCGCGTGGGACAGCATCGTGAGCAGCCCCTGCCTCGACCTCGAGCCCAGCGCGGCGTGGGCGGACGACGGCGGCCTGTCGCCGCGCCTCGCGCGCGCCAGCGGCGGCAGCTTCAGCGCCAGCGCGAGCGCCAGCAGCTGGTGGGCGGCGGAGGAGCCCGAGCCCGACGCCGGCCTGCTCGTCCCCAGCGCCGGCGCCTGCGACCTGCTGCGCGGCTCCGAGTGCCTCTCCGGCGCCGCGCTCGTGCTGCCCGGCCTCGGCCTCGCGCACAGCGCGCCGGCCGGCCTGCTCGACCACGCCCTGGCCGCGCCTGGCTGCTGCTGAGGTGGCGGCCGCGGCGGCGGCGGCGGCGGCGGCAGAAGAAGAATGCGCGGCCCCCCGCACTTGACGTCTTTTTCGCGCGTGCGAGCCTCCAGTGCGGCTCTGCCCACCGGTGCGAGTGCGCGGCGCGCTGCCCCACGAATGCGCGCGCGTGGCGCGCGCAGCCTGCAGGACTGGTCACGTGCGGGCCGCGCGGCGCGCGCCCCCCCCGGCCGCCCGCGGCGGCGGCCGGGCGGGCCGTGGCCGCGCGCGCCCGCCCTGGATGGGTGCTGACGGCGGGCGGGTAGTAGCTTGGCGCCCATGCAGCAGCAGCGCCCCTTGAACCCGCGGCGCGCTGGGCCTAGAGACTGGGCGAGCGACGGGGCACCCACCCGGCGCGCGCTGTATTGGCGGCGGCGTGTGGCGTGCCTCGCGGGATGACAGGTACCTGCACAGCAGCGCTGGCGCGCCGCGCGCGGTGGCCCGGCGGCTGCCGCCCCGCGCGCGCGCCCAGCGTCAACACCACAGAGCGGCGCGCCCAATTGACACTGCTTGCCCTGTGCAGGAGCGCGCGGCGGCGCGGCCGCCCGCGCACAGGCCGCCCGGCGGCCCGCGCGCGCGGCGCGCCGCCGCCGCCGCTCAATCAAGTGCGAACGCGTGCGTGCCCCCCGCGCCCGGGGGCGGCGGGCGGCGCCGGGCGGGCCGGCGAGGCCGCGCGCCGCCCGGCGCCGAATAACTTGAGTAGCGCTGGCGCGTCGGTTTGGCACGCGGGGGCGGCCGCCTTGCGACCGGCCCGCCCCCTGAGAGCGAGCGAGAGCGCATCACTTGGGAGAGCCACCGCCGCAGCGCCGGGCGCGCCCAGCGCCCCGGCGCCGGCCGGCCTTGCCAATCAAGGACGACGGCAGCGACGACGAGACGGCCACGACAGGGGCGCGCGCGCGCGCGCGCGGCGTGCGGCGGCGGCGCTCGTGCGCCGTCCCGTGCGCCGCGGCCGCGCCGCGCCCCGCGCTTTTCCTCGCAGGCAGAATTCTTCTGGCCGCGTTTTGCCGGCGCCGCGTGGGCTCTGCGTCTAGACACTCACGCCTGCGCCGGGCGCGCGGGCGGGCCGGCCTGGCCCATGACGCCGGCCGCCCCCCGCCCGCGCGGCCGCGCGCGCCGCCCGATCAGGCGGCTGGCTGACGCGCGCCCTCTCACCCCGCGCACCTTGCATCTGTTTCGCTGACGCAGCAGCCGCCACGCAGCGCGGCCCGCGGCTCGCCGCGTTTTGGGGTGCAGGATGACGCTGATGCTGGGGCGCGCGTTGATGTGTCTCCCCTAGAGCGTGTGCGGAGGAGGGAGAGTTATAACACGAAACCCCACACCCGCGCGACGCGGCGCTTGCACGGGCTGCCGCCGCCCGCGGGCGGCGGCGCCCACGGGCGCCCGCCACACCCATCCACACACACACACAACCCCTGCTGCTCTGCCTGCACGCACTTGGCGGCGTCCCTGCTGCGCATGCTGGCGCGGGCGCTGCCTGCCTGCCCTCCCGCCTGGAATGCGCGCTCGTGTCTGGAAGTACTGCTGAGTGTCGCGCGTCGGACTGTCTGCTGCTGCTGGTTGTGCTTGAGCGACGACGGCTGAGGCGTTTGCTGCGCGTGTGTGCGTGATGGCGGTGAGGCTTTTGTTGTGGGGAGCTCCCCCTCGAGGGGCGGCGAGGACCCGGTCGTGGGGAGGGAGGGGGCGGCGAGGACCCGGTTGCAACTCCATCATGGGCAGCTCAGCCCGGCCGCCGCCGGCAGCAGCATTGCGACGCTCGCCAAACCATGCCAGCAGCAGCGGCGGCACGCCAGCCGGCCGCGCGTGCTCATGCAGTGTGCTCTCTCCCTCTGTCCGTGCAGTGCGGCGCCGGGCGCCCCAGCGCAACTCTTGGGCAGTGCCGCCGCCCGCCCTCCCGCTGGCCCCCCCGCCCCGCCCGGCCCACCGCCGTTCTGCGGCCGCCGCCGCCGCCGCCGCCGTGTGCGCGCGCGGTTCACGCGGCTCACGCGGCCGCGAGCGCGGCCTTTCGCTGCGCCTCGAGCGCCAGGAAGGCGTCGAGGCGCAGCTTGAGCGCGGCAAAGGCCTCCCGGATCTGGGCGACCAGCTGCTGGCACGCGCCCGCGTCGTGCGCCTGGCAGCCGGCGCGCAGCTTGATGCACAGCTGCGCGATGTACGTGGCGCCCAGGCTGGCGGAGCTGCCCTTGAACTGGTGCACGATCTGGTCGAGCTCGTCAAAGTCGGGCGCCGCGCCGCACAGCAGCTGGTGCACGCGCTCCAACTTGCCCACCGAGTCGGCAAAGTAGAGCTCGATGACGTCCGACACGAACGAGGGGTTGTCCTCGTCCTGCAGCTGCAGCAGCTGCTGGAACTGCTCGTCCAGCAGGCCGTCGGCCTGCATCTGGGACACCAGCTGCTGCACGCTCGCCTCAATGCCCGCCGCCATGGCGCGCCCGCCGCTCAGGCGCGTCCCTGGCCCCACGGCCGCGCCAGGGGCGAGGCGCAGCGGGAGCGGCGCTCCCGGGCCGCGGCAGCAGCGGCAGCGCCGCTGCTCGCGAGGGGCGGCTGCTGCTCGCGCACGCCTGCGCCGCGGCGCCCGATCTGCCGGCGTCACCGCGGTTCACGGGGTGAGCAGCGCGGCGACGCAATGAGCTCGTCGGCGGGGTCCTCGCGAGAGGGGCTGCTGCTGCTGCCGCTGGCGCTCGTGCGAGAGAAAGGGGGCGGGTGTCGCGGCAGAGGGGGGCCTGTGGTCGGGACCGGGCAGCGGGGAGCGTGCATGCGGCGCGGCGCGGCCGGCGCGCGGCGGCGGCGCAGCTGCGGGGCGTTGCGACGCCACGGGCCCTCACGCCGCGTCGCCGCCGGCGCCGCCCTCGGGCACGCCCGGGCGCCAGGTGGTGCCGCCCGGCGCGTCCATGAGCATCACGCCGCGCGCCGCGAGGTCCAGCCGCACGCCGTCGGCGGCGGCAAAGTCCTTGGCGGCGCGCGCGGCCGCGCGCGCGGCGATGCGCTCCTCGACCTGCTCCGCCGTCAGCCCCGCGCGCGCCAGCGCGAGCGCCCTGAGCTCCGCCAGCGCGGCGGGCAGGTCGGGGGCGCGCAGGCCCAGCAGCTCCAGGCTCGCCTCCAGCCCAGCCACGAGCTCGGCCAGCAGCTGCAGCCTGCACGCGCGGCAGCCCGTGGCGGCGACGGCGCGCGTGAGCAACACCCCTCGCGCGCGCCGCGCCCGGGCGGCGGCCGCGCGCTCGAGCGGCCGGGCAGCGGGGGCCGCCGCGGCGCACCGGTTGGGGTTCTTGCGGCCCGCCTTGGTGCTGAGCAGGTCGTTCGCCGCCTTGAGCGCCGGCGCGAGCGCGCCGACGCACAGCGGCGTGTTGAGGTCGTCCAGCAGCCCCGCGAGCACGCCGCCCAGCAGCGCGCCGCCGGCGCCGCCGCCGCCGGGGCCGGCGGCCGCCGCGGCTGCGCGCGCGCCGCGCCGGGCGCGCCCGCGCCGTCCAGCGCGGCGCCCGCGTCGGCGAGGGTGGCGTACACGTAGAACACGCGGTCGGACGCCTCGTCGAGCCCGCGCGCGCTCCAGTTGAGCGGCGCGCGGTAGTGGCTCGACACGAGCAGCCAGCGCAGCGCCGCGGGGTGGTGGCGGGCGAGGACGTCACGGATGGTGCAGAAGTTGCCCAGGCTCTTGCTCATCTTCTCGCTCTCAACGTTGACAAAGCCGTTGTGCAGCCAGAAGCGAACAAAGTCGGGCGCCGCCGCGCCGGCGCCCGCGCCGGCCGCGCCGTGGTCGCGCCCGCAGCCGCACGGCGCGGCGGCGGCCTGCGGCGGCGCGCGCGGCGGCGGCGGCGGCGGCGGCGGCCCGCGCGTCGGCGGCGGCGCCCCGCCCAGCGCGTCGGCGGCGGCGCGCCGCCCCGCGCGGCGCGCAGGCGGCACCGGCGCTGGCGCCCCGCGGCGGGCGCGCGGGGGGCCGGCGCGCCTGTGACTGCGCGAGCTCGTTCTCGTGGTGGGGGAACACGAGGTCACGGCCGCCGCCGTGGATGTCGATCTGGCTGCCCATCAGCGCCTCGATCATGCTGCTGCACTCGATGTGCCACCCCGGCCGGCCCCGGCCCCACGGCGAGTCCCACGCCGGCTCGCCCGGCTTGGCCGCCTTCCACAGCGCAAAGTCGGCGGGCCCGCGCTTGCGGTCGTCCACCGCGACGCGCTCGCCCGCGCGGTTGTCCTCCTGCGCGGGCGCGCGCGCGGCAGGGCGGCGGCGGCGCGGTCGTCGCGCCGCGCGAGCGGCGCAGCCCGGCGCGCCGCGCCTCGCCGCCGCGCCGCGGCGCGCCGCCGCGCCGCGGCGCGCGCCTGGGAGCGGCCCGAGAGCCGTCCGTAGCCGGGCAGCGAGGCGACATCAAAGTAGACGTCGCCGCCGGGCAGCGCGTACGCGTGGCCGTGGGCGATGATGCGCTGGATCGTGGACACCATGTCGGGGATGTGGTCCGTCGCCTTGGGCTCGAGCTGCGCCCGGCGCGGCGCGGCGGTCAGGTCGCGCGGCGCGACACACACAGATCGCGCGGCGCGGCGCGGCGCGGCGCGGCGCGGCGCGCACCGTGGGCGGGAGGCAGTTGAGCGCGGCCATGTCGGCGTGGAACTCGGCGATGAAGCGCGCGCTCAGCGCGAGCGGGTCCTCGCCCGCCTCGGCCGCGCGGCGGATGATCTTGTCGTCAACGTCTGCCGGGGTTTAGGGTCGAGCGCGCGCGCGAGCGCGAGGGCGGCGTGAGCGCCCGCGGCGGCGGCGGCGCGCGGGCGGCCGCGCCCGGCGCCGCGCGGCGGGGCGCGGGTGCGCTGTGCTGTGTGCGCACCCGTGAAGTTGCGCACGTACTGCACGTCGTAGCCGAGGCGCGCCAGCAGGCGGTAGAGGAGGTCGAAGGAGACGTACGCGCGCGCGTGGCCTGGCGGCGCGGGCGGCGGCGCAGCGGCGGCGGGCGGGGGCGGGCGGGCTCGCGCGGCGCCCCGGCTCCTGACCTGGCCCGGCCCGGCTCCTGAACCGGCGCTGCACCGCGCCGCGCGGCCCACCGATGTGGCTGTAGTCGTAGACCGTGACGCCACACACGTACATCTGCACGCGGTCGCCCTGCCCCGGCCGCGGCGCAAAGTGGGCCTTTGCCCGCGCCATGGTGTTGTGCAGCTGCAGCGCGCCGCGCAGCGCCGCCGTGTCGGCGGGGTCCACGCCCGGCGGCGGCGTGGCGTCGCTGGGGGCGGGCGGCGCCGCCGCCGGCGGCTGCTTGGCGGGCGGCGCCGCGGCGGCGCCGGCCGCCGAGTGCGCGGCCGACCGGCACGCCAGCGGGCCGGCGCCCCAGCCGCCCGCGCGCCAGCTCGGTCTGCTGACACTACTGCTGCTGATGCTGACGCTGCTGCTGGTGCTGGTGCTGCTGAAGCTGGCCGAGCACCAGGGCCGCTGCCGCCGCTGCTGCTGCGGGTGGGCGCGGCGCTCCGGCGGCGCCTGTGGCAGCAGCGCCGCGGCCGGCTGCGTGGCGCATTGCGTGGGCTGACCGGTGGCCAAGCTGCAGCGGGCGCCGTGCCGCAGCCGGCCCCCGCCTGCGCGAGGAGCGAGCGCGCGGGCGCGGCAGCAGCGCCCGCCCGCGGGGAGGCGCGGCCCGCCGGCGCGCGCAGCGCCCTCATCGCAGCGCGAATCGTGGTGCGGATCCCGCGCGGCCCGCCTCCGGCGCGGCGGCACAGGCGGCGGCCGCGGAGCAGAGTGTGGCCGCGCCGCTGCTGCTGTGTGGAACGCGTTCGCGCAGAGCCAATTGGGCGCCAGGCGAGCCGCCGTCACCGGCCAGGCATGCCGTCGCAGCGCCGCTACAACCGCGGCCGCCGAACCGCCCCGGGCACCGCAGTCAGCTCACCGCCCGCCGCTGCTGAAGCGGCTGCCCAGCGCGCCCGCGGACTGCAGCAGGTCTGCGGTGGTGCGGGGCTTGACCACGGGCCGCTCCAGGTCCTTGTCGCGGTCCCACGGCCGCCAGGGGTGCTTGCCCTCCCAGTCGGCCTTGTCGCCCTGCTCGCCCTTCTCGCCCTCGCCTGCCGCGCGGGCGAGCGCCGGCGGCGGCGCGGGTGTGAGCGCGGGCGGCGCGCGGCGGCCTGCTGCGTGCGCGCTGCCGCGCGCGGCGGCCTGCTGCGCGCGACGACGGCAGCGCCGCACCCGCGGCCTTGCGCTTCTCCCCCTTGCCCTTGTCCTTGTCCTTCCTCTGCTTCCCCTCCTTGTGCCGGCGCTCGCGGTCCCGGTCCTTGTCCCTGTCGCCGCGGGGCTCGCCCGCCGCCGGCTTGGCCGCGGCGGCCGTGGGCGGCGCCTTGGGCGGCGCCTTGGCGCGCGGCTTGGCGGCGCCGCCGGCGGCGAGGTGCTGCTCGAGCAGGCTCGTGGTGCGGTGCTGCGCCGCGTACTGCTTCATCGCCGCCGCCAGCACGGCGGGCACGGGCGCGCTCTCGTCGCCGCCGCGCGCGCCCGGCGGCGCCGCCAGCGCCATGCGCCCGCCCGCGCCGTCGGTCAGCAGGCCTGCCGCGCGCAGCGCCGCCTGCTGCGGCGTGTCGGTCCAGCCGTGCGTCTCGGTCGGCTTGCGCGTGCCGAAGCGGCTGAACGCCGTCTGGCTGACCTGCGGGCGCGGCGGTCGGGGCGGCGGGCCGTGTGGTCACGGGCCACGCGCGGCGCCGGCCGGGCGCGGCGGCGGGCGGGGCGGGCGGCGCGTCGGCACGCCCCCCCCCCCCCTCCCCTGTGGGTGCCCACGCCCACATGCCCACCCACACCTGCGAGAGGTTGGCCAGCGCGCTGGCGGCGCTGCGCTGCCCCGTGGGCAGGTCGGTCATCCACGACTCCCGCGCCGCGGGGCCCGCGCCCGCCTCGCGCGCCGCCGCCAGCACCGCCGCAACCTCCGGCGGCACCGCGCCGCCGCGCGCGAGCGCCCAGTCGGCCTCGCGCTGCGCCGCCGCCGCGGCCGCGAGCGCCTCGCGCCGCAGCGCCGCGTCCGCGGCCGCGGCGTCGACCGCGGCGCGCTTGCCCGCGTCCTGCAGCAGCTGCGCGGCCTTGGAGACGGCCGTGAACGCCTCCTGCGCGCCCGGGTGGCCGCACTTGTCGGGGTGCACCAGCAGGCTCAGCCGCCAATAGGCCTTGCGGATCACCGCCGCCGCGTCGGCGCGGCCCACGCCCAGCACCGCGTACGCGTCGGGCGCGCCCGGGCCCAGCCCGTCGTCGGCGCCGCCCGGCGGCGGCGCCGCGCCGGGGCCGGCGGCCGCCGCCGCGTCGCGCAGGACGCGCAGCACGCGCAGCACCTCCGCCTCGCGCGCGTCGGCGGGCGCGGCGTCCGCCTCGTCGACCATGTCGGGCGGCGGCGGCCCCACCAGCGGCTCGTCGTCGTCCTCGTAGCCCCCCGCCGCCTCCACCTCGGCATGGTACGCCGCCGCCGCCGCGAGCAGCTCCGCGCTCGGCGCGGCGGGGCCGACCACGCGGCGCGGCGGGCCGCCCGCCTCGCCCGCCTCGCCCGCCTCGCCCGCCTCGCCCGCCTCGCCCGCCTCGCCCGCCTCGCCCGCCTCGCCCGCCTCGCCCACCGCCGCCGCCCCGGCCGCCCCCGGCTGCGGCTCTGCGCCGGCCGGTGACGGGCCGGCCGGGCCCTCCGCCGCGGGCCCAGGAGGGCCCGCGGGCCCGATCGGGCCGACAGGGCCCACCTGCGCGCGAGGGCTCTCGCCGCCGCTGTCGCTGCCGCCGTCGCCGCCGCCGCCGCCATCGCCGCCGCTGTCGCCGCCCGCCGCCTGGCGCAGCTCCTCGGCCGTGGGTCGCTGCGGGCCCTTTGCCACAGGGGGCGGCGCGGGGCCCGCCGCGGCCGGCTCCGGCCCGGGCGCGTGTGCGGGCTGCGGCTCCGGCGCGGGCGCCGTGGCCAGGCCAGGCGGCGGCGGCGGCGGCTGCTGGCGGGGCGGCTCGTCAAACACGAGGCCCAGGATGGACAGGCAGCTGGGCGCGCCCGAGGGCAGCCAGAACTGGCCCTTGGTGCACTTGAGCCCCAGGTGCTCGAGCGCAAACTGCAGCTGCGAGCGCAGCAGCGCGTCCGGCACGCCCGCCAGCCCCACCGCGCGGCCGTTGTCCAGCTCCCACAGCAGCTGCGGGAGGGCGCGCAGGTGCGGTGGTGGGCGGCCTGCCCGGGCGCGGCGCGCGCTGCCCCCGCCGGCAGCCCCGCCGCCACCGCCGCCGCAGCAGCCGCCGCCGCCGGCACCGCCTTGCGCCGCACCTCGCGGAAGCTCTTGCGCACGCCCGGCTGCGTGGCCAGGATGTAGCGCGCCGCGCCGACCGCGCGCCGCTCGCGCTCGAGCTGCGACAGCGCGTCGCCGCGGCCGCGGCCGCCGCGGCCGCTGTCGCCGCTACTGCTCGAGTCGCTGCTGCGGCTGCGCTTGTGCTTGTGCTTCTTGGACTTGTCCTTCTTGTGCTTCTTCTCCTTATCCCTCCTCCGCTCGGCCTTGCCCGCGCGGCCGTCCGCGGCCGCGTCCGACCGCCCCATCGCCGCGCCGCCGGCCCGCCGCCCGGCGGCGAGCGCCCGGGCCCCCCTAGGCCAGTCCGCGCCGGGGCGAGGGCCGAGGAGGTCAGGGCGCGACGGGCCTGGCGCAGGCCTCGCGCGCGGCTGCCGCCGGGCGCTGGTCGGCGAGCGCCGCTGCTGCTGTGGCTCCGCTCACGGCGGCGGGGGCCGGCTCGCGGCAGCCCGCGAGCTGTGTGGGTCTCAGGGGCGTGCACGCGGTGGGAGGAGGCTTGCCCGCCGCCGGGCGAGCTGCCGCCGCCGTGCCCGTGCCGGCGCCGCGGTGCGCCGCTGTCGCCGTCGCCGCCGCGCCAAGTGGGAGGAGCGCGCCGGTGTGCGGCGCGCGGGCGCGAGACGCACGACGCACTGCCGCGCCCGGGCGACGGCGCGCGAGCAGGTTGGCGAGGGAGGGGCTGTGCGGTTCACGGATGCAACATCGGGGGCCTCGGCCCGCGCCGCGCCTACACGCCCGCGCGCGCTGCCGCGCCGTCACCAGCCGCCGCTGCGACGATCCTCGCTGCCGCAGATCTCTCATCGCAGATCGCAGCACGCAGCCATGGCCTTCGCCTGCAAGAGCGCGATGCAGAGCCGCGTGGTGAGGCGCGGGGCGCCCGGTGGCGCGCGCGGCGCAGATCCCGGGCAGTGCGACCCCGCCCGCGCCGCGGGGCGCGCCCTTGACCCTGCTGCCGCGATGCCTGCCCGCCCCTCCCGCCCCAGGCCGCGGCCCGCCCCGCCCGCGCCGCGACGGTGGTCGTGCGCGCGTCCGCCGGTGCCGAGACCAGCTCCCGCCGCAACGTGCTGGGCCTGGTGGCCGCAGGTGCGGCGCGCCATCAGGCGCCGAGCTGGCAGCGAGCGAGGGCGGGCCAGCGACGCAGGCAGCCGCGCTGGCATCAGGGGGCGGGGATGGGGGATCAGCGACAGCACGCCGGCGCGGCGCCGAGCGTCACGCCGCGCGGCGGCGCCGCGCCCGCTGCAGCGCAGCGTGCGGCGGCACATTGGCGGCGCGGCGCGCCACGGGGGCCCGGCAGCGCAACCGCGCAGGGCAGGGCGGGGCAGGGTGGGGGCAGCCGCCGCGGCGCCCGCGCGCCCGCGTGCCGCCGCCGGCGCCCACGCCCGCCGCCCGCCCGCGCGCGCAGGCATCGCCGCCGCCGCGCTGGCCGCGCCCCAGCAGGCCAACGCGCTGGTGAACCCCGCGCAGGAGAGCTACGGCGGCCTCGGCCGCGCGCACGGCAAGGCGGGCAGCTCGCCCAAGAGCCCGACGCGCGCGAGCATGTCGAGCTACACCCTCGAGGGCACCAAGAAGCAGGGCATCACCCCCAAGCGCAAGGCCAAGCTGCTCGCCAAGGCCAAGAAGGAGGCCGCGGAGGTGGCCAAGGCCAAGTGAGCGGGCGCGGGCGGCTCTGTAGCAACAGAGAGGCGCGCGCAGCGCGCGCGCGGCTGTACACGTGTGTGGGCGGAGCGGAGCGCGGCGGCGCCGCCGCGCGGCGGGCGCGGCGCGCGGGGCGCGCCGCCGCCGCCGCGCGGCGGGCGCCGGCAGGCGCCGGGCGGGCGGTGGCGCCGCGCGGGGTCGCGCCCCTGAGGCGTGCGGGCGGCCGGCCCTGCAGCGGAGGCGCGCGGAGGCGGTTCCCTAGGTTGCTGTCGTGCTGTCGTGCTCTGGTAGCGCCGCGCCCCCGCACGCCCGGGTTTTCCCAACCCGCCGGGCACCGGGCGGCGCCGCGCGCGCGGGGTAAGCCAGTTTTCTGCGGAGCCGCCGCGGAGCCGCCGCGCCCGATCGCGCCGCGCCGAGGGCAATCCCGTGCCTTGCAGCAGTCATCGCCCCTCCCGCCGCGCGCATTGACCGACGCCGGCGCAGCACGGCGCGCTGCGCGGCGGCGCGGCGCCCGCCGACGCGCGCCGCCGGCGCCGCCGCGCGGGACGCCGGCCGCGGGCCGCGCGGGCCGTGGCCGCCCGCGCCGGCGCGGGCGCCCGAGGTCTGGCGGTCGCGGTGGCGGGCGGCGGGGCCACCGCACGCGCGCCGCACGCAGGCGGCCAGGCGCGCGCCGCCCCGCCGCGCCGAGGCCAGGTTGCGTCGCCCCGCGGCGGCGCGGCCGCTCCCGCGGGCGGGGCGCGGCGGTGTCGCGCCCGCGCCGCTCCGCCTCCCCGGCGCTCCCAGCGTGCGATAGCGGCCCCGCCGGCCGCGGCCGCCGCACCGGCCACGCCCTCACCCAGCGCCCTGCACCTCCGCGACCCCGCCAGCCGCCCGCGCGGCCGCGCACTGCGAAAACCAAGCAGTTGCCTCGCGCCCGCCAGGCGCCCGTCAGCCCGCGTGGCGGCACTGCAAAGCACCTCGGGCAACCCCCCGCGGCGCCGCCGGCCCGACTGGTGCGCCGGCGCGGCGACAACCCGCCCGCGCGTTTGGAGGCGCTCCTGCGACCAGCCTGGGCGCTGGGCGGGGCCCCCGCCCCGCCCCGCGCCTGCCCCGGCACCCCGGGCGCACCGTCGCCGCGCGGCCGCGCCACTGAGGCCGGCGCGGGGGCGCGAGGGGGCATTGACTGCCCCCAGCCCGTTCGCCGCGCCCACGCCGCGGCGCCGCCATCTGCGCCGCGCTGTGCGTCGCGCCGCGCTCAATTGGCCGCCCCCCGCGCCGCCGCGCCGCGCAGAACCGCCTGGCGCGCGCCATGGCCGCCAAGGCACGCCCGGGAGCTCGCCGCGCGGGCTGGGGGCCGTACGGCTCCGGCAGCGACGACGACGAAGAGGTGAGCCTCGCGCGTGCGCGGCGCGTCGCGGCGGCCGAATCCCGGGCCCGGGCGCGCGCCGACGGGGCGCCATCGCGCCCGCTCGCACAGTACCTCGCCGGCAAGGCCGCCCGCAACCCGCGGCGCCTGGCCAACAGCAAGATTGACTTCTCCAAGCTCGACGTGAGCCGCGGTCCCGCTGTCGGGGCGGCGGCGCGCAGCCCCTGCCGCCCCGCCGGGCCGCTCACGCCGCGCGCGCCGCCGCTGCGCGCCGCGGCCGCGGCGCAGCTCAACTCGCTGCAGCGCTACCGCAAGGCCTACAAGCTGCCCGACCCGTCGGGACGGGACGATCTGCTGTCGGCGATCATGCGGCACTTCTCCAACGTGGTGCGCGTGCGACCCGGGGCAAGCGCGTGCTGCCCGTGCTGCGCGGCCCCAGCGCCGGCCGGGGCGCGCCCCGCCGCGCGCGCCGCCGGTCGTTCTGCGCCGGAGGCGCGCCCCCCGCGGCGGCGGCTCCCGGGGCGGCGGCGCGCGCCCGCCGCCGCCGCCGCGCCGCGCGCCGCGCCGGCGGGCGCCGCTGCCGCGGGCGGTTGGGCCCGGCGCCCAGCCCGCCGCGCCGCCGCCGCCGCCGCCGCAGTACGTGGACGAGGACGAGACGCTCATCAAGTTTGCGATGGCGTGCCGGCGCAACGGGCAGCGGCTGGGGCTGGCGGGCATCGGCAAGAAGCCGCGCACGGGGTCGGTGAAGCCCAAGGTCCGGTGACCGCACCCCCGCCCGCGCGGGGGGCCCCGGGCGCCGGCGTGCGCCGCCCCGGCAGAGCAGGCAGGCCGCGCACGCGCGCGTGTACCATGACGGACGGGCGGGCCGCGGCGGCGGCGGCGGCGCACGCCGCCGACCGCCCGCGATTGTTTGACGACGGCGACCGGGCGGAGCGCTTTAGTCCAGGCAGCGCAGGCGGCGGGCGTTCGCGCCTGTACAGCGATGGGGCGGGGAGCTTTGGGGGGCTTTAGGCTAGGCAGGTGTGGGCGCGCACGCGCGGCGGCGCGCCGCGCGAGGAGCAGGCGAGCGCCGCAGCCCGGCGCGCGCCATTGCCGCGGCGCGCCCGCTTTTCGCAGCCCGTCGGCTGCCCGGGCGCTGCCTGCGTTCCCGTTCCGCCTGCGTCGACGTCTTTGTCTTTCCTGCACTGCGTGCTGCTGCTGACACGATGCTGAGCACATTCGCCGACACACTGAGCACATTCGCGCGCGGGGCTGCCAGCGCAGGGGGCCGCGGCTCCCAGGCCGCCCCTCGCGTGCACGTGCGCGCGCGGGCGCGGGCTGCAGCTCGGACCTGCGCCCGCCCGCATATGTAACCGTCGCGCCACGCGTTGCACAGCGCCCGCGCCAGCCAGCCGCCGCGCCCCCTGCTGCTCGCCCTGAGGTCCGCGGAGCTCGCACGCAGCTCGTTACAGTCGCCGAGCTGCTGGGCGAGCGCAGGACGGCCGCGGAGCGGCTGCCGCTCCCGCCTGGCGCAAAAACGGGCCTGGTGCCTGCCGCGCGCTGGCTAGAGCCACGACTTGAGGGCCTCGACGAGGTTGCCGCCGTGCTCCCGCAGCCGCCGCTCCGCGAGCTTCCGGTCGACCTCGGCCTCGGCCGCCACGACGTCGATGTCCGCCGCGGTCACCTTGACCGCCGCCAGCTCCTTTTCCCTGGTGCGGCGGCGGCGCGCAGGCGCGCAGGCGCGTGGGACGCGGCGCTGGCACGGCGGGCGCCCTGTCCGCCGCTGCCGGCCGGCGCCGCCGCCCACCGCTTGATCTGCGCCTCCTTGTCTGCTTTCTGCGCGGCCATGAGCTTGGCCATTGCCTGCGAGGGCGCGCGCGCCGCGTCGGCGTCGGCGGCCCGTCGGCGCGTCCGGCCGCGGCGGGCGCTGCTGCTGCTGCTGCTGGCCGCCCCGCCGCTGCGCCGCACCTGCTTGACTTTGTTCTCGTCCAGCTGCTTCTCGGGCACCTGCGGTTCGTGAGCACGAGCGGCGTCAGCCGTCGCTGCCGGCGGACGGCGCGGGCAGCGGCGGCGGCGGCGGCGCACGTTGTCGGTGACCGAGTCGAGGGCCTTCGCCTGCTCCGCGCCCGTCCGCGTCTTCTTCTGAGCCTCCTCCAGCTCCTGCGCCTCGTCGTCCGCCATGGCGCTGCGCGCCGGCTGCGCGCCGCGGGGCGGAGGCTGCTGATGGGCACACGCCGCCGCCGCCGCTGCCGCCGCCGCTGCCGCTGCTGCTGCGCGCGGGCGGTGCTGTCGCTGGCAATCGAGCGGCGTGTGCGCGTGGGCCGACAGTCGCGCCCGCCGTCAGGGCGGAGTCTGCAGCGGCGCGCGAGCAGCGGCGCGGCAGGCCCTGAGCCCCGCTGCGGGGCTCCAACCGGCCTGCTGCCCCAGGCCACCACCATTCCGGAGCAGGAGCCGGGCACGGCGGCGGCCATTGCTCGTGCGGACCCGCGTTGACCAGCCGGGCGGTGATGGCGTCCCCGCCGGGCCCGCGCCGGCTGAGCTGGGGGCGCAGCTCCAGCGCGCGGTCCGCAGCTCCAGCGCCGCCGCCGCCGCCGCCAGGCGCGCCGGCCGGCGCAGCCTCGGACCGGCGGCGCGTGCTGCGCGAGGTGCTGGCGGCGCTGCTGGGGCAGGAGGACGGGCCGGCGCTCGACAACCACCAGCTCACGGTTGCGGGCGTCGCGGCGGTGGCGCGGCACGCGGCCGCGGCCGCGGCAGCCGCCGCGCGCGACGCGGCAGCGCGCCAGGTCGCGGCGGCGCAGGCGGCCGAGCAGGCGTCCGCCGCGGCGCTGCGGGAGGCCGAGGCGCGCGGCGCGGCGGCGGCCGCTGCCGCCGCCGGGCAGGCCGGCCGCGCGGCGGCGCAGCTGGCGGCGGCGCAGCGGGAGCTGCGGGCGCAGCAGGCGCGCGCGGCGCAGCAGGCGCGCGACGCGCGCGAGGCGGTCGCCGCGCTGGCAGCCGCGCAGGCACAGGCCGAGGCGCTGTCGCAGCAGCTCGCGCGGGCGGCCAGGCAGCTCGACGCCACGGCGGCGGCGCGACGCGCCGACCGGGCGGCGCACGAGCAGGCGGCGGCCGCACTGCAGGCGGCGGCGGCACAGGCAGCGGCGGCGGCGGCGGCGCAGGCGGCCGAGCACGCCCGCCAGCTGGACGCGCTGCAGCGGCAGCACGACGCGGCGCTGGCCGCGCAGGCGGAGGCGGCGCGGCGCGCGCACGAGCGGGAGCTGCAGCAGCTGGACGCGGCCGCCAGCGTGGCGGTGCGGGGCGCGGCGGCTCAGCTGGAGCGCCTGCATGCGCAGCACGGCGCCTGCGCGGCGCAGCTGCAGACGCTCCGCGCGGCGCTCGCGGACGCGGGCTGCCAGCTGCACGCGGTCGTGGAGCGTGCGGCGGGGCCGCAGGCCGCCCTCGCGCACCTGCAGCAGACGGTGGCCGCGCCTGCGGCGCTGGCGCCGCAGGGCCTGGCGGCGCTCCACGAGCAGGCGCTCGCCGCGCGGTGAGGGCAGGCGCCGGCAGCGGGCCTCCCTCCACTGAGAGCGGTGCCGCTCGGTGCCGTGCAGCTCGCACCAACGCGCCGTGCGCCGACGCGCCGCGCGCCGACGCCCGCCGTAGGTCGGAGCACGCCGCCGCGATGCGCCAGCTGCAGGAAGCCAGCGCAGAGCTGGCGGTGCTGCAGCCCGCCAGCCTGCGGCTGCAGCAGGAGCGTAATCAGCTGCGCGAGCTGCTGACAGCGGAGCGCCAGGCCTCCGAGACGTCCGCCGTGGCGCTGCAACAGCAGGCGGCAGAGCTGGCGGCTGCGCGATGCGCGCTGGCAGCGGCGGAGGAGCAGGCGCGGGAGTCGCAGGCGGCGGCGGCAACGGCCGCGCAGGCGGCGGCAGCGGCCGCGCAGGCGGCGGCCGCGGCGAGGCCAGAGCCCCCGCCTGTGTGCGGCTCGCCGGCGGGCGGGCAGCAGCCGGCGTCACCGGCGCAAGCGGTGCAGCCGCCGGAGCCGCCGGTGCAGCCGCCGGAGCCGCCGTGCCGCGAGCTGGAGCTGCTGCAGCAGCAGCTGGAGCAGGTCTGCGCGGCCTACTGCCACTCAGCAGGGCCGTCAGAGCCTGCGAGCGAAGCCACGGCGCCGCTCGACCGGCTGCGACAGCTCTGCGGCCTGGCCGCTGGCAACGCCGCCGCCGAGCTCGAGCGGCGGTACGCTGCGTTCCAGCAGCACAAGGCCGCCGTCGGCAGCGTGGCAGGCTCTGAGGGCCTGCGGTGCGCGCAGCAGCAGGCGCTGCAGCTGGAGACGTCGCTGCTGCAGCTGGCGCTGTACGTCGACGCCGCGCACGCGGCGCGCCGGCCGCAGCCGGCCGCGGCGTGCTGTCGGTGCGGGGCCGGCGGCGCGGCGCCGCCGCGGCCGAGCACCGCCGGCAGCGACCGGAGCGCCCGCTCGACTGCCAGCGCCGGCCTGCAGCGTCGCGAGCTCACCGGGCAGCTCCTCGCGGCGATGGGGCGGGAAAGGCAGCAGCTGGCACAGGAGGTCAGGCGGCTGCAGGGCGCGCGGCCGCCGGCGTGTGTCCGCCACGGCCTGTGCTGCGAGGAGGACGTCACGGAGCTCCTGGAGCTGCTGCAGGGATGCCAGCTCGGCTGCGCCGCGCCAGGCGCGCCGCCCGAGGCCGCCGCGGCTGGCGCCGCCGCGCGCCGGTGCGTGCCGCTGCGCAAGAGCGCGAGCGCGAGGGCCAGCGTGGGGGCCGGCAGCCCCCACCGCCGAGGCATCGGCAGCCTCGCCGGCGTGCACGGGGCGTAGGGCGGCGCGGGGGGCGGCCAATTGAGTGCGGCGCGACGCACAGCGCGGCGCAGATGGCGGCGCCGCGGCGTGGGCGCGGCGAACGGGCTGGGGGCAGTCAATGCCCCCTCGCGCCCCCGCGCCGGCCTCAGTGGCGCGGCCGCGCGGCGACGGTGCGCCCGGGGTGCCGGGGCAGGCGCGGGGCGGGGCGGGGGCCCCGCCCAGCGCCCAGGCTGGTCGCAGGAGCGCCTCCAAACGCGCGGGCGGGTTGTCGCCGCGCCGGCGCACCAGTCGGGCCGGCGGCGCCGCGGGGGGTTGCCCGAGGTGCTTTGCAGTGCCGCCACGCGGGCTGACGGGCGCCTGGCGGGCGCGAGGCAACTGCTTGGTTTTCGCAGTGCGCGGCCGCGCGGGCTGCTGGCGGGGTCGCGGAGGTGCAGGGCGCTGGGTGAGGGCGTGGCCGGTGCGGCGGCCGCGGCCGGCGGGGCCGCTATCGCACGCTGGGAGCGCCGGGGAGGCGGAGCGGCGCGGGCGCGACACCGCCGCGCCCCGCCCGCGGGAGCGGCCGCGCCGCCGCGGGGCGACGCACCCTGGCCTCGGCGCGGCGGGGCGGCGCGCGCCTGGCCGCCTGCGTGCGGCGCGCGTGCGGTGGCCCCGCCGCCCGCCACCGCGACCGCCAGACCTCGGGCGCCCGCGCCGGCGCGGGCGGCCACGGCCCGCGCGGCCCGCGGCCGGCGTCCCGCGCGGCGGCGCCGGCCGCGCGCGTCGGCGGGCGCGCCGCTGGGCTTCCGAATCGCAGATTCCTTTTCCCTGCGGCGCGTGGGCGACGCCGCGCCCGAATTGTTGGCGATCGGCCTTGCTGCCGGGCCCTGCTGCTGCGCCGCGCACCGCGCCGCCCGCACGTCGCCCCGGCTCGCGCGCGCTACCCGTCCGGTCGCCCGCAGACACGCGCCCCCAGCTCCTCGCTCGCTCGCTCGCCCGCCGCGGCCCCCTCGCACGCCGGGTGATTGCTGCCCCCCGTGGCCGGCTCCCTCGCAGCGGCGACATGGCATTGGCTGCCCGGACCAGCGTGGCGACCAGCCGGCCCACCGCGGCGCGCCCCGCGTTCGCAGCGCCGCGCGTCGCGGCGCAGAGGCGAGCGCTGGTGGTGCGCGCGCAGGAGGGCACCGCCGTGACCGCGGGCGTGGTCACGGACGACACATTCGAGGAGGTGGTGCTCAAGAGCCCCGTGCCCGTGCTGGTGAGCGCGCGCCGGGGCGGCAGCAGCAGCACCGCAATCTGGGGGCGCTTCCTTGTCGCCCCGCGGGCGCGCCGGGCCGCATGCACGCCCACGCCGTGCACTCGGCGCCGCCGCGCCAGCGGGCCGCGCCCGCGCGCGCCGTGCGCGCCCGGCGGCCGCGCGCCGCGCGCCGCGCCGCCGGCGCTGCGCTGACGCGCGATCCGGGCGCCGCAGATCGACTTCTGGGCGCCCTGGTGCGGCCCCTGCCGCATGATCGCGCCGCTGATCGACGAGCTGGCGACGGAGTACGCGGGCAAGCTCAAGTGCGTGAAGCTCAACACCGACGAGTCGCCCGGCGTCGCGACCGAGTACGGCATCCGCTCCATCCCGACCGTGATGCTGTTCAAGAACGGCCAGAAGATGGAGACCGTCATCGGCGCGGTGCCCAAGACCACGCTGGTGCAGAGCGTCGAGAAGTACTTGTGAGGCGGCGGGACGAGCATAGTCGCAGCGGCGGGCGGCCGGGCCGCGGCCGCGGCGGGCGCGGCGCGGGCGCGGCGGCCCGCAGCTCGGGCCGCCACCGCCCCGCCCCCGCGCGGCACCCGTGCGGGGCCCCGGCCCCGCCGGGGCGAGCGCCGGCCGCCGCCGCCGCTTCCCGGCGCGCGCGCGCCGGCTGTCGTGCTGTTGAGCGAGCGTGCTGCGACAGCGCGGCGCCGCGCAGCGCCGGCGCCCGCAGCGTGTGCGCGTGTGGTGCTGTCGAGCGCGGGGGGACAGGCGAGTAACGAGAGCTTTTGCCGGCGGGCGCAGGGCGGCCCGCCGACCAGGCGGGGCCAGGCCCAAAATGTCGGTGCGGCGAGTCGCCGCAGTCGGTGCAGGAAACCCCCCAGCAGCAGCCCCTGCGCCTGCTGCGCCCAGCCCCACGCTGCGCCCACCACACACACGCCCTCGCGCCGGCTGTCATACAGCTGTGTCCGGCTGTGCAGGCCGTCATGCGACGCCGAGCCCCTCCCACGCTGCCCCGCGTCCGCGGTGCGTCGCAGCACCCCGCCCGGCGCGCCCCCGCCGCGTCATGCCGCGCTGACCGCCACGGCAGGCTCCGCATCCGAGGCCGCGCCGCCGTGCGCGCTGGCCGCGGCCAGGCGCGCCTCCGCCCCCAGGCCGGCGCCCACGAGGGCCTCGACCTCGTCCGGGTCGACCGGCACGTCGCACGACAGCACCTGCGCCCGCGCGCCGCCGCGGGGCCAGGCGTGAGAGCTCGCGCGGGGGCCGCGCGCCGCGCCGCCGCGCGCCGCCGCAGCCCGCCGCGCGCGTGGCCGCGCCGCGCCGCGCGCCGCCGCGCCTCTGCGCCCGCGGGCGTGACGAGCACGTCGTCCTCGATGCGCACGCCGAGGCCCGCCCAGCGCCCAAACTGGGGGTGCCGCGGGACGTACAGCCCCGGCTCGACCGCGAGCACCACGCCCGGCTCGAGCGCGCGGTGCGGGCCCACGGTGCTCGTGTCGTGCACGTCCAGACCCAGGTAGTGACCCACGCTGTGGCAGTAAAAGTCGCTGACACAGCGCGCGCGCGCGGCGGCGCTGGGTGGGCGCGGGGCGGGGCGCCGGCGGGGCGCCGGCGGCGCGGCGCGGCGCGGCGCGGCCGCCGGCAGCGGCGCGGCCGCCGGCAGCGGCGCGGCCGCCGGCAGCGGCGCGGGCTGCGGCCGCGGCGCGCGCGCGGCGCACCGGTACAGCCCGGCCTGGAAGTCTGCCGCCGCCGAGCCGGGCAGGACGCCGAGGTCTGCGAGGCCCTCGCTCAGCAGGCGCACGCTGAGCTGGTGCACCTTGGCCAGCGTGTTGCCCGGCACAATGGCCTCGAGGCACCTGCGCGCCGCGCGCGGCGGCGGCGGCGGCGGCGGCGGTGGCGGCGGCGGCGGCGGCGCCGCGCGGCAGCCCGGCCGGGCGCCCTCGCCCAAGCGCGCGCGCGGGCGCGCCCCCAACGCGCTCACCGCGAGCGCACGCGGCGCACGGTGTCGTAGAGCGCGCGCTGGTGGTCGCTGTAGCGCCCGCCCACGGGCCAGGTGCGCGTGACGTCGCTGACGTAGCCGTGCAGCTCGCACCCCGCGTCCATGAGCAGCAGGTCGCACCCGGGGACCTGGCCCGCCGCAGACACACGCACGCGTGAGCGCAGGGCGCGCTGCCAGCCGCGCGCAGGCGCCGGCCGGCCAGCCCGCCCGCCCGCCCGCCCGCCGCCGCCGGGTGCCGCCGCCGCCGGTGCGGGCGCCTGCGCGCGGCGCGCCTGCTTGTCGTTGCGCGAGTAGTGGATCGTGCACGCGTCGGCGCCGCCGCCCGCGACGGTCGGGTAGGCCAGCCGCGCCGCGCCGGCGCGGCGCACGCCGTACTCAAACTCCGTGGCCAGCGCGCCCTCGCCCACGCCGGCGTGGCTCAGCGCCATCACGCGCGCCATGGACTGCGCCGCGATGGCCGCGCTGCTGCGCATGAGCGCCAGCTCGCCGGGGCTCTTCACCCAGCGCAGCCTGCGGCGGCGCGCGCGCCCGCAGCGCGTGAGGCCGGCCGCGCCCGCGCCCGGGGGGCGCCGCCCCCGCGGCGGCGGCGGCGGGCGCGGCGGGCGCGCCCGCCCGCGCCTGTGCAGGTGCGGCCGCAGCGGCATCGTCTTGCCCCGCCCGATGGCCTCGTGCAGCGCCTGCCGCAGCGCCGCGTACTGGAACGCGCCGACGCGGTCAAAGTCAAACAGCACGCTGCTCGCGCCCGCCGCCAGCTGCTGCACGCGCGCAGGCAGCTCCTGCACGCCGTGCACCTCGTCGGCGCGGAACACCTGCACCGCCGCCGCCGCGCCCAGCCACGCGCCGTCCCAGCGCTCCTTCTGCGGGCGGCGCGCGTGGGAGGCGCGCGCGCGAGGGGCACGTGGGCGGACCGCGGGCGGGCGGGCGGGGCGCGCGGGCGGCGCCTGCCGCGGCTGCACACCTCGGGGTCGGGCGGCGGCAGGAAGAGCTGGAACTGGCAGCCGTCGGCGCCGTCGCTCGCGAGCACCGCCACTGCCTGCTGCTGGATGCCGGTGAGGTACAGGAAGTCGGCGTCCTGGCGGTAGGGGTGCGGGATGACGCCCGTGACGAACGACAGCGCCGCGCCGGGCAGCACCGCGACGCCGCCCGGCGGCAGCAGCCGCGCGAGCGCGCGCCGTCGGGCCGCGAACTCCCCAGCGTGCAGCCCCGGCGCCAGCTCGTCGGGGCCCAGCAGCTGCGCGCGGCGAGCGGCGGCGGCGGCAAGCGGCGGCGGCGGCGGCCGGCACGCGGGTGAGCGGCGGAGCAGCAGCGCGCGGCGCGGCGGCCGCCCCGCCGCGTGAGCGCGCGCCGCGCGCCAGCCCCGGCGGCTGCTCGGCGCTGGCGTCGTGGAGCGACCGGTGGCGGCGCCCATGGCGCGCTGGCGCGTCGCCCCGGCCGCACCAGCTGGTGCGCGGTTGGGCGCGGCCCTGGCGAGCGCGCGGCTGCTCGGCGCGGCGTGCGGGCGCGCGGGGGCTCACGTGTGGGTGGCTCGCGTGCGTGGGCTGCCCGGCCAGGCCGGCGCGCTCATCGGGCGCGCCGCTGGAGCGCGCGTGGAGCCACCGCTGCCCCAGGCGCGCCAGGCAGCCGCCCGCGGGCCGGCTGCCGGCGCCCACGAGCGCTGCGACACCGGCCGGCAGCGGCATCGAGCCGCCGGCGCCAGGCGCGCCGCAGCGAGCGCAGCGGCGGCGGCGCCGTGCGCGCGTGCGACCGTGGCGAGCTCTCCGGGACGCCGCGGCGCGGGGCGGTGCGCTGCTCGTGCGCGTGCCGCCTGCCGGTATGGGAGTTTGCGGCGGACCGTCGCCGCCTGCCCTGCCGATGTGACGGTGGTCCGAGCGGCGCGCTGGACCGCGGCTGCGCCGACAACGGCGCGCGGCGGGCTCCCCTGCGAGCGTGGGCAGGCCCGCGCCGCGCCCCCCCAGTCCGACCGCTGGACGCCGCGGGGGGCCCCGCACGCGCACACACCGCACACGCCGCAGCCGGCGCTGCGCGCGCGCCGGCGGCGCTTGTCGGCGGCGCCGCCAGCGATGGCGGCGCCCGCCGGGCCGCAGCAGGAGCAGCAGCAGGCACAGCAGGAGCGGATGCCGCCGCCGGGGGAGCTGCTGCTGCGGGCGGAGGCGGAGCGCCTGCGCCAGCAGCAGCGCGCGGCGGGCGCGGAGGCGGAGGTGGCGCGCCTCACGCGCTGCGCGGCCGACGCGCACGCCGCGTACGTCGACGCCGCCGGCCGCGCGGCGGCGCTGCAGGCGACCAACGCGGCGCAGGCGGCGCAGCTGCGCGCGGCGCTCGCAGAGTATCGCGCGAATGACGTGCGCCGCGCGGCTCGCCGTGGGCCGTGGCTGCCAGCCTCTGCCCGCCACGCCGCGCGCCGGCTTCGCGCGGCGGGGCGCGCCGCTCACGGCGCCGCGCGCCCCGGCGCAGGTGATTTGCGTGGGCCTGCGCGCGACCGTGAGCCAGCTGCAGCGCGCCCTTGCCGACAGCCAGGCGGCGTGCGCGGCGCACGCGGCGCGCATCGCCGTGTTTGCGGACGACGAGGACGCGCTGCGGCGGGGCCTGGCGGGCCTGGAGCAGGAGCTCGCCGCGCTGCACCAGCAGCATGGCGACCTGCAGCACGCGCACGCGGTCGCGCTCGGGCAGCTCGCGGCGGCGGCGGCGGAGCTGGAGGAGAGCAAGCGGTCCGCGCGGGGCGCCGCGGGCAGCGCGCTGTGGGGGTGCGGGCAGGGCCGCCGCGCCTGGGCGCGCACAGCACGCTGACTACGGTGTTGTGCGTGCGGGGCGCCGCCGCAGGCGCTGGGGTCAGCAGCACGTGGACGTCGCGCGCGCAATGCAGGAGGTGGAGGAGGGCCGGCAGCAGCTGCGGGTGGAGTTGGCAGAGCTGCAGCAGCAGCACCAGCGCGCGCAGGCGGTGCACCTCAGCGCGCAGGCCAGGTGCGTGTGTGCGGGTGGGTGGGTGCGCCAGGGGGGGGGGTGCGGCCCGGCGCGCGGTGCGAGCTCGCACGGCACGCCGCCGCAGGTGCGCCGAGCTGGAGGCCGAGGTGAACGGCGTGCGGGACGCTGTCATCGTGCTGGGCAAGGCACTCGGCAGGCAGCCGCGCGGCCAGGAGCTGCCCGGGCACGAGGACCCCGTGTGGGCCAAGCTCGGGCCGCTCGGCGGCGTGCAGCATGCGCTGGAGCTGGCGGTCAAGCACGTCCGCGCGCAGGATGCCGCCGCCAAGGGCCTGCGCGGAGACCTGGAGCGGCTCGAGGAGCGCCTGCGCGCCGAGGCGGGCCAGAAGACGGAGCTGCAGGTGCGGGCGCCCGACGGGGGGCGGGGGGCGGAGGCCCCCGGGGCGCGCACGCCGCACGGCCGAGCTGCGGCCGGGACCGCTGCGACTGCTGCGGCCGCTGCGGCCGCTGCTGCCGCTGCAGGAGAGCTTGTATGAGGTGCGCTCCCTCTACGCCAAGGCTATCGCTGACCGCGAGTCCCTGGAGGCGCGCACGGCGCGCGCCGAGGCGGAGCGCGCGGCGGCCGACGGCAGCTGGCAGCGCGCGGCGGCGCAGGCGGCCGAGGACGGCGCGCGCCTGGCCGAGCTGCAGGGCGAGGTGCTGTCGCTGACGCAGCAGGTGCAGCGGCTGCTGCCGCTGCAGCCGCGGTGCTCGACGCTGGAGGTGGAGCGCGACACTGCGCAGCACAAGGTCGAGCGGCTGCAGGTGCGGCGACAGCGGGGCGCCGCCGCCGGGCGCCCCGCCGCGCCGCGGCACCCCCTCACACGCGCCGCCATGCCTCGCCCCCTCGGCGCGCAGGAGCAGCACGACCAGCTGCAGTGCCAGCTCCAGCAGGCGGCCGCGCGCGAGGCGGAGCTGCGGGGCGGCCTGGACGGCTACAAGGCCGAGCACGCGCAGCTGCTGACCACCAACGCGGGCCTGCTGGAGCAGCACCAGGCCCTCACCAAGCGCGTGCAGGAGCTGGAGATCTTGGCGCGCGAGGGCAGCCTGGCTGCGGGGCAGCTGGACAAGGCGCGGCACCGGCTCACCACGACGCAGACGCAGCTGGCGGCGATGAGCAGCAGCCATGCGCGCACGCTGAGCCGGCTCGAGACGGCCAAGGCAAGGGCGGCCTGGGCAGCCCGCACGAGCCGCCTGCAGGCAGCTGACCGCTCCGCTGCTGACGCCGCGCGCCCCCGCACCGTCGCAGGTGCTGTTGCAGGGCGGCGTGGCGGACGGCGGCGCCGGCGAGTCGCCCTGGTCACCGAGGAGCGGCGGCAGCCCGCGCGCCGCCTCGCGACCGTCCAGCCGTGCCGGCGCGGCGGGCAGCCGGCACGCCTCCGGCACGGGCGCGCTGCCAGACGGCGCGGCGTCGTCGGCCGACGCGGCAGCTGTCGAGGCGGCGGCCGCCGGCGACGGTGGCGGCGGCGCTGCTGCGGCTGCGACCCTGCCGCCCCCGGTTGCGCCGCTGCCGGGCCTCGGCTGTGACGCCGACGCCAGCTGGCTGGAGGAGGAGGAGCTGGCTGCGCTGCCGCCGGAGGTCGCCGCGCTGATCCGCGAGCAGGGCCTGGGGCAGCAGCGGGGCAGCAAGCAGAAGCACTGGGCGGAGGTCAAGGTGCGGCCGCTCGAGTGGCGGCCGGCGGCGGGACAGCAGCCGGCAGTGGTGCTGGGCTACGCGCTCTCACTGCCGGCGCCCGGACGCCGCGGCCGCAGGTTGGCATGCTGAGCTGGTTTGCTGGCCAGCTGCGCGCCAGGCTCCTGCACCAGACGGAGAGAACGAGCGAGCTGGAGGTGCAGCTTCTGCAGCAGGAGGTGGACCACCTGGCGGAGCTGCGGGCGGGGGAGCAGGCGGCGTGCGCTGCCGTCCTGGCTGCCGCCGGCGAGGCTGGCGACGCGCTGCGCCAGGCGCTTGCGGGCCTGCTGGACGCGACGACCGAGGCGCCGCCGGCAGCAGACGGCGGCGCGCCAGATGGAAGCACCCAAGCCAGCTGCCCCCGCGCCAGCTGGCCGCCCGACCAGAGGCGGCGGTGGGTGAGCGGCGCGCTCGCGGCCATGGTCACCAACGTGCGCGGCATGGCGCAGGCCCAAGCAGAGCGCGCAGCGGCCGTGGCGGCGCGGCGCGAGGTCGGCGCGCAGAGCGACGAGCCGCCGCAGGCCGAGATGGCGCGCCTGGTCCGCGCGCTGCCCGCCACCGCGGACGCGGCGCTGCCCCCCGGCGCCGTGGCGGAGGCGATCGTGCGCGTGCACGTGCGCGGCCTGCACGCGCTCGAGTCTGCCTGGGGGCACGAGCAGAGGCACAGCAGGCCGGCCAGCGCAGCCAGCGCAGCGGGCAGCGTCGTCGGTGGCAGCGGCGGCGGCGGGGCGGCGCCCGCCACGCTGCTGGACGTGATGCTGGCGCACTTTGGCCAGGGCGGCAGCAGCGGCGGCAGCGGCGGGGGCGGCACCGCTGGGGCTCAGCAAGACGGCGCGGCGCTGATGGACCCCCAGCACGTGCGTCGTTGGACGCGCGGGCGGCGCCTGCGCGGCGGGCTGGAGCCGTCGCGCCGCTGACCCGTCCTGCGCGCCGCTGACCCGTCCTGCGCGCCGCCGCCGCGCGCAGGGCGCCATCGGCCGCCTGCTGGTGAGCTGCCGGCCCCTCATCGCGGGCAGCGTGCGCGCCGCGCTCTTCCTCTGCCTCACGGGGGTCCACGCTCCCGCCGGCGGCTGCGGCGGGCCGTGGGGCGCGGAGCACTACCGCCAGTTTGTGCTGCTCCTGCACGCGGTCAAGCGCCTCGCCGGCGGGCTGTGGCGGGGCGTGCTGCGCGACTGGGCGGCGGCGCCGGACGGCGCGCGGCTGCCGCTCGGCTGCGCGCAGGACCTGCTGGGCAACGTGTACAACGTCGGCGCCCTCGCGGACCTCGCGCGCCTGCCCGCGCTGCTGAACGCACGCGCGCTGCTGTGCGGCGCGGGCACCGCGGCCGGGCCGGCGGGCGGCGGCGCGGGGCCGCCAGGCGGCCGCGGCGCGCCCGCGGCGCGCGGCAGCGTCGCGGCGGCGCTCGAGGCGCTGCGAGTGGAGGGGCCAGCGGGGCCGGCGGTGGACCTGGACGAGCTGCTCGCCTGGCTGATGGTGCAGCACGACGCAGGTGCGTGCGGGCCGAGGGAAGGATTGGAGGTGGTGGGGGGGGGGGGGGGGGACGGCAGTGCAGGGCCTCGGCTGTGCTGCCGACCTCCCCTCCCCCCCCCACACACACAACACGCACCGCTGCGACTGCGCCCGCCAGGCCTGCTGCCGGCGCACGCACTGATGGCGCCGCGGCGCATGGCCGACGCCCTGCTGGCCAACGCCTCAAACGTGTGGGGCTCCGCCGCGGCCGAGGCGGGCAGCGTCAGCGGCGGCCGCCAGCGGCTGGGCTCCGCCATGCTGCAGGAGCTGCAGGGCAGCGTGAGCGGGCGCAGCGACAGCTGCTGCATGCTGCCGGGCAGCCTCAGCGGGTTCTCGGCCGCCAGCGACTGGTTCGCCAGCAGCCGCCCCGCCACGGGCGCCGCCGGCAGCCGCCCCGCCGCGGGCGTCGGCAGCAGTCGGCCGGCGACTGGCGACGGCGGCGGCGGCGGCGGCCTGCCCTCGGTGCGCGTGCCGCTGCCGGGTGCCGCCGCGCTGAGCGGGGCGAGCTCGCCGGCCACAACGCTGCCGGCGCTGCCCAGCCCGTCGTCGGGCGCGCGAGTGGCGTTCAAGGACCTGCCCAGCGGCGGCGGCGGCGGCGGCGGCCCCTCGCGGCGGCGGTAGCGGAAAAGCGCGGCGCGACGCGCGCCGCAGGGCTCAACGTTCGCAGAGCCGCCGCGGCCGCCGGCGGCGGCGCGGAACGACATGCGCCGCCGCTGGCAGGCTCACCATCGATCGCGCTCGCCGCGACAGGACGGCCAGCGCTCCGCCGCGCGCAGCCGCCGCCGCACGCGCACGAGCAGCGCCGCTGCTGCTGCTGCACCCCACGCGCGGCAGCCCCGGGCGGCGATCGCGCGTCGCCACGCGGGCGGCCTGTCCGTCTGTAGCGTCGCCGGCAGCAGCATCACGCGCAGCGAGCGCCGGCGGCGCGGGGTGCAGCCATGGTGAAGCAGCGCATGGCCAGCTGCGACGTGGCGGGGGAGGTGTCGTGCCTCAAGCAAACGCTCGTCGGGCTGCGCCTGGCCAACATCTACGACCTCAACCCGAAGGCGCGGCGGGCAGCGGCGGCAGCCGGCCCGCAGGGGCGGGCGGCGGCGGCGGCGGCGGCGGCGGCGGCGGCGGCGGCGGCGGCCCTGTGTTGTGCCCGGCTGACGCCGCCCGCCGCGCAGACGTACGTGCTGAAGCTGGCCAAGAGCGGCAGCGACGGCGAGAAGGTCTTCCTGCTGCTCGAGAGCGGCACGCGCCTCCACACCGTGCAGGCGCGCGCGCGACACCGCACGGCGGCCCGCACGGCGGCCCGCGCGGCCCACGGCGGCGGCGGCCGACCCGCGCCCCCGGCCCTGTGTGCGCGGCGCGCAGGTGATGTACGACAAGCCCGACGCGCCGAGCAACTTCACGCTCAAGCTGCGCAAGCACCTGCGCACGCGGCGGCTCGAGGACGTGCGCCAGCTGGGCGTCGACCGCGTGGTGGACCTGGTCTTTGGCTGCGGCGACAACGCGCACCACCTCATACTGGAGATGTACGCGCAGGTGCGGCGCGCGGGCGCGTGCGTCGGCGCGCGTCGCGTCACCGCCGCGGCGCGGCGCGCCCTCCCCCAGGCGGCCCCTCCCTGTCCCCGCGCCGCGCCCGCCGCGCCACGCACCCGCCGCGCCACGCGCCCGCCGCGCCACGCGCCCGCCGCGCTGCCGCCGCCGCGTCTGCGCCTGCCATTTCTCTGCCGCAGGGCAACGTCATCCTCGCGGACGCGTCGTACCAGGTGCTCACGCTGCTGCGCAGCCACCGCGACGACGCCAAGGGCCTGAGCATCATGGCCAAGCACCCCTACCCCATGCACGCCATCCGCCTGCGCACGCCGCTCGCGCTCGACGCGCTGCAGGCGGCGCTGGACGCCGCCGCGGGCGCGGGCGGCGGCGGCGGCGGCGCGCCCGGCGGCGCGGCGCCGGCCGCGGCGCCGAGCGGCGACCGGCTCGATGCGGCGGCGGGGGCGGACGACGACGAGGAGCCGGGCTCGGACGATGGCGCCGACGACGCCGACGACGCCGGCGGCGCGGCGGCAGCGGCCGCCGCGGCCGCCGCGGCCGCCGCCGCGGCGCCGGGCGGCGGCAAGGGCAAGAAGGGCAAGGGCAAGGGCGGCGGCGGCGGGCCGGTGCTCAAGGGCGTGGTCGCGGAGCTGGTGCCGTACGGCCCCGCCATCGCGGAGCACTGCTGCCTCGCGGCGGGGCTCGCACCGGCGGCGCCGCTCGCGGGCGCGCCGCTGGCGCGAGAGCAGGTGCTCGCGCTGCACGGCGCGGTGCAGGCGTTTGAGGCGTGGCTCGCCGGCCTCGACCAGGGCGCCGTCGCGGCGGGCTTCGTCTCGGCCGTGCCCGCGCCCGCGGCGGCGGCGCCGCCGCTCGCGATGCAGGCTAAGGGCGCCGGCGCCGGCCCCCCGGCGCCGCGGGCGCGGCGCGCGGTGAGGGCCTGGTCTACACCGACTACAACCCCCTGCGCCTCGCGCAGCTGGGCGCCGCCAAGCAGCTGCTCGAGTTTGGGACCTTTGACGAGGCGCTGGACGAGTACTACGGCAAGGTGAGCCGGGGACTCACCCCCTCCCCTCCCCTCCCCGCGCGCGGCGGCGCGGCGTGGCGCGCGGCGCGGCGCGCGCTGGGCGCGGCGCGCGCCGGGGCCGACGCGCCCCTCCCCTCCCCTCCCCTTCCCTGCCGCGCGCGCCGCAGGTCCAGGGCCAGCGCGTGCAGGTGGCCAAGCTCGAGGCGGAGCGCGCGGCGCTGTCGCGGCTGGACAAGATCCGCTCCGACCAGGGCGCGCGCGCGACCGCGCTCGAGCGCGAGGCCGCGGCGAGCGAGGCGCGCGCGACATTGATCGAATACAACCTGGACGTCGTGGACGGCGCGATCGACGCCGTCAACGCGGGTGCGCCCGGCACACCCGGCACGCACCGCCCCGCCTCGCACGCACGCGGGGCCTCGGGGGCCCATGGCCTCGCGGCGCGGTGGTCGGCCGGCGGCTGGGCGTCGCGCGTCACCCCTGCCCGCTTGCGCGCGTCACCCTGCCCCGCCGCGCTTGCCGCCGCCGCCGCGCCAGCGCTCGCGACGGGCATGGACTGGCGCGAGCTGGAGTCGCTCATTCGGGAGGAGCGGCGCGCCGGCAACCCCGTGGCGGGCGCGATCCACAGCCTGCAGCTCGAGGCCAACAAGATCAGCGTGCTGCTCAGCAACCTGCTGGACGAGGAGGAGGTGACCCGGCGCCGCCGGCGCCGAGCCCGCCCAGGCCCCCGCGCCCGCGCCCGCGCCGCCGCGCCGCCGCGCCGCCCTCCTGCGTGCGCGCCTGCGCGCCCACGCGCCCGCCCCCGCCTGCGCGCCCACCCGCGCCCCCGCTCGCAGGAGGACGAGGCGGCGCTGACGCGGCCCGCGACCGTCGTGTCGGTCGACCTGGGGCTGTCGGCGTACAGCAACGCGGCCGCGCACCACGCGGCGCGCAAGAAGCAGGTCGCCAAGGCCGAGAAGACGCTGTCGGCGCACGCCGAGGCGCTCAAGGCGGCCGAGAAAAAGGCGGCCGCGCAGCTCGCAAACCTGCGCAACAGGGCCACCACCGCGCAGGCGCGCGCGCGCGCGGCGCGCGCGCCGGCGCCGCCGCCGCGCTCGCTCGCTGCGCGCGCGCGCGCCCCCACGCCGCGCTCTCACTCCACCGCGCCCACCAACCCGACCAGCCGCCAACCCGCCCGCCGACCCACCCACACCCCCACCCGTGCAGGTCGTGCGCAAGGCGGCCTGGTTTGAGCGCTTCCACTGGTTCATCAGCAGCGAGAACTACCTGGTCATCAGCGGCCGCGACGCGCAGCAGAACGAGCTCATCGTCAAGCGCTACTTCAGGAAGGGTGAGGGACCAGGCGGCGCTGCGGCGCGGCGCTGCGGCGGCGGCGGCAGCGGCGGCGGCGGCGGCGGCCGCGGCTCGTGGCGGCGGCGAGGCGGCGCGCTGCGCGCCGGCCGCTGCCCGGCCAGCCCCGACACGCCCGCGCCGCCCGCCCGTCCGCGTGCCGCGCGTCCGCGCGGCCAGACGACATCTACGTCCACGCGGAGCTCCACGGCGCGTCGTCGACCATCGTGCGCAACCACCACCCCGGCCGGCCCGTGCCGCCGCTCACGCTGCAGCAGGCGGGCTGCGCGTGCGTGTGCCGCTCGCGCGCGTGGGACTCCAAGGTCGTCACCAGCGCGTGGTGGGTCTACCACCACCAGGTGCGCCGCGCCGCGCCGCGCCGCGCCGCGCCGCGCCGCGCCGCGCGCGCCGGGGAGGAGGCCTGCCGCGCGAGTGCCGGGCGGCGCGCCGCGCGCCCCGCGCGCGGCCGCACACGCGCCCCGCGCCCCGCGGCCGCCCGTCCCGCCGCGCGCAGGTGTCCAAGACCGCGCCCACGGGCGAGTACCTGCCCACGGGCAGCTTCATGGTCCGCGGCAAAAAGAACTTCCTGCCGCCGCAGGCGCGGCGGCGGCGCTTACGCGCTTACGCGCTTACGCGCGCACGCGCTGCGCCGCCGGGCTCCGGCGCTCACGCGCGCACGCGCGCGCGTGCTGCGCCGCCGGGCTGCGCCCCCCCGCCTTGCCGCCGCGGCCCCTGTGCCCGCCGCCTCTGCGCGAGCTCCCGCCCGCCCGGCCGGCGCAGGGGCTGGTCATGGGCTTTGGCTTCATGTTCAAGCTCGAGGACAGCTGCATCGGCCACCACGCGGGCGAGCGCGCGGTGCGAGGCGGCCTCGACGACCTCAACGCCGGCGACGGCGCCGCCGGCGCGAGCGGCGGCGGCGGCGCCCCGCCGGGCGCCGACGACGACGGCAGCGGCGGCGGCGCGTCGGACGCGCTCGAGAGCGCCAGCTCGGGTGCGCGCCGCGGGCCCCGCGCCGCGGGCCGCCGCCGCCGTGCCGCGCGGGCACCCGCTGCTGCGCCCCCCGGCGCCCGACCCGCGCCGCCCGCGCGCCCGCCGCCCGCGCGCCGCCCGCGCGCCGCCCGCGTGCAGCCGCGCCGTCGGCGCCGCTGAGCGGCGCGGACAGCGGCGCCGGGTCGGCGCTGGACGCGTTCCTGGACCTCAGCGCCGACCAGCTCGCCGGCGGCGGCAGCCGCGGCGCGCGCGCGCTCGGCCGCGCCCCGAGCGCCGCGAGCTCGGCGGCCGAACCGCCCGCGCCGGGCGCGCGGTTCCAGCGCTACGGCCTCGCGCACCCCGCGGCGGCCGACGGCGGCGGCGAGGGGGAGGGCGAGGGCGCGGGCGAGGACGGCGCGGCGGGCGCGGCCGGCGGCGCGCCGGGGGAGAGCAAGCGCTACATCTCGGCGGCGGAGCGCGCCAAGCTCAAAAAGGCGGCCAAGGGCGGCGGCGGCCCGCAGCAGCAGGGCGAGCAGCACCAGCAGCACCAGCAGCAGCACCAGCAGCAACCGCAGCAGCAGGGCGGCAAGCAGCAGCAGGGCGGGAAGCAGCAGCAGCAGCCGCAGCAGCAGCAGCAGCAGCAGCAGGCCAAGGGCGGCGGCGGCGGCGGCAAGCCGCCCGCGGGCCCGGCGGCGGCGGCGGCCGCGGCGGCGGCCGCGGGCGCCAAGAGCCAGCGCGGCAAGGCGGCCAAGGCGGCCAAGGCCAAGGAGAAGTATGCGGAGCAGGACGAGGAGGACCGGGAGATGGCGCTGCAGGTGCGCGGCGCGCGTGCGGGAGAGGGGCGGGGAGGGGGCGGCCGCTGGCGCGCGCGCGCGTGCTGCTCGCCGCTGCGCCGCCCGACGCACGCGCCGCGCCCGCCGCCGCCGCCGCGCGCAGCTGCTCGGCTCCGCGGGCGCCAAGAAGACGCGGCAGGAGCGCCGGCAGCAGCGCAAGGTCGCCAAGGAGGAGGCGCGCAGCGCGCGCACCGGCGCCGCGCCGGGCGCGCCCGGCGACCAGCAGGAGGCCATCCGCAAGGCCATCGGCAGCCAGTTCACCGACCTGGCGGCCGGCGGCGAGGCGGGGCCGCCCCCGCCCGGCAGCGGCGCCGCGTCGTCGGCGGGCAGCGACGCCGGCGGCGCCGCGGCCGACGGCGCGCCCGCGCCGGCGGGCGCCGAGCGCGGCGGCGCTGCGGCCGCCGCCGCCGCCGCGCGCGGCCGCGCCGCCCGCCGGCGAGGCCGCCGGCGAGGCCGGCGCGGCCGACGACGACGACGCCGCCGACGCGGCGGCCGAGGCGCTCGCGGCGGCGGCGACCGCGGCGGAGGCGGCCGAGATCAGCGCGCTGCTGGCGGAGGAGAACGTCGCGGAGCTGCCCTACGACGAGGGCGACGCCGCGGCGGCGGCGCTCAAGGAGCTCGACGCGCTCACCGGCCTGCCGCGCGGCGACGACGTGCTCATGCACGCGGTGCCCGTGTGCGGGCCGTACGCCGCGCTGGCCGCGTACAAGTACAAGGTCAAGCTCACGCCCGGCACGCTCAAGAAGGGCAAGGCCACGCGGCAGGCGCTCGACCTGCTCGCGCGCGGGCCCGACGTGCCGGCGCGCGAGCGCGAGCTCATGCGCGCCGTGCCCGACGCGGACATGGTCAACGCGATGGTCGGCACGGTCAAGATCGCGGCCGCGGGGCTGCAGCAGCTCAAGGCGGCGAGCAAGAAGGCCAAGAAGGCCGCCGCGCAGAGCCGCGCTGCGGGCTGAGCGCGCCGCGCGGACGGCGCGCGCCGCGCGGTGTGCCCCGCAGGCGCCAGGGGCGTCACCCCGGGCCGCCTCCTGTGCCATGGCGGGCCCCGGGGGGGCGGCCGCCGCGGCGGCGGCGCCGGCGGCTGCGCGCGCGCTCGGCGCTCGGCTGCTCTGAGGTTGAGCCTCGCTCGCCGAGCGCGGCCGGCCGCGCAACACGCGCTGCGCCCCGCCGCCCGCACCGCCCGCGCCCGTGGCTACACCCCTCATCACCCGCCCGCCCGTGCCGCTGCAGCCTCGCCCCAGCGCCTCGCACGCGCCCCCGCCTCCCCGGCCAGCTCCGCACGCAGCGCGCCGCCGCAGCGATGGCGCCCAAGGCAGAGAAGGTGCGGCCCAGGCCACAGCGCCGCCGGGCGGGGGCAGCGGGCGCCGCGCACGGGGGGGCGCGATGCTGCTGCGCGCCCCACGGCCTCGCGAGCGCCGCGTGTGCCCGGCGGGCGCGTCGGTCTGCCTGCATGCCGTCTCGATCGCCCGACGCGCGCCGTCCAGGCCGCCTGGCAGCGCCGCGGCGCTGGAGCAGCACGCGACCCGCTGCTCGCCACCCGCCGCGCGCGCTCGATCGCCCGCGCCCGCGCCGCCCACCGACGCTCCCGCCGCGCCGCCCCGACCAGGCGCCCGCCAAGGCGCCGGCCAAGAAGGTCACGGGTGCGGCGGCGGCGCGCGCGCAGCAGCACGGCGGCGCAGCGCGCGCGGGGGCTGCTGGCGCTGGCAGCGTGCCGCCGCGGCCGGCGTGGCGCCCCGCGCCAGCAGCTGCTGCGGCACGGTCGCGCTGCGCCCGCGCGGCACGCCGCTGCCCGTGCGCGCCGCGCGCCCGCTGACCGCCGCGCCCGCTGCTGCTGCTCCGCGCCGCGCCGCGCCCGCGCAGAGGGCAAGGGCGGCAAGGGCAAGAAGAAGGTGCGGCCGCGCGGCGCGCGGCGGGGGGCCGCGGGGCAGCGGCAGGCGCCCCGCGCGCGCGCGCGCGCCGCCGCCGCAGCAGCGCCGCCCACACGCGCGGCCGCCCACGCGCCGGCGCGCGCGTGCGCAGTCGAGCAAGGCTGAGACGTACAAGATCTACATCTACAAGGTGCTCAAGCAGGTGCACCCCGACACCGGCATCAGCTCCAAGGCGATGTCCATCATGAACAGCTTCATCAACGACATCTTCGAGAAGATCGCCGGCGAGGCGTCCCGCCTCGCGCGCTACAACAAGAAGCCGACCATCTCGTCGCGCGAGATCCAGACCGCCGTGCGCCTCGTCCTGCCCGGCGAGCTCGCGAAGCACGCCGTGTCGGAGGGCACCAAGGCGGTGACCAAGTTCACGTCCTCCGGCTAGGGCCCCCGCGGCTCCTAGTGCAGCTCCAGCGGGCCCCGCCGCAGCCTGCAGCCCGCAGCCTTTGCTTCGCGCCGGATTGGTTGTACTCTAGCCGCGCCCGCCACTGCACATACGCGGTGCCGCGAGGCACCGAGGCGCGCGGCACCCTTGTAACCGCGAGTTGAGGCGAGCCCGCACGCGACGGCGCGCCGCCGCGGTCAGTTCTGCGGCGCAGCGAGCCCCCGCACCTCCGCCCGCCCGCCGCGCCTGCCGACGCCCAGCACTGACTGCGCCGGCGGCCCCCGGCGCAGGGCGCGGTCAGGGGCGCCGGGCCAAGGGCTACAAGCGGCTGTGGGACCACGTCAAGGCCGTGGGGCGCGACACCGACGGCAGGCGGTCCGGGCGGCGCGGCTGCGGCGCGTGTTACGCGGCCGCGCGCGCCCAGCCCGCCAACTCCACCTCAGAGCAGCGTCGAGCGCCGGGCTGGCGCCCCAGCGCCGGCCGCGGCACCGCTGCGGTCACCCTGGGGCCCCCGACGCGCAGGCGGCCCGGCACGCCGCGCGGCGCCGCCCCACGCCCGCGCTCACGCCGGCGGCAGCCTGAAGCTGCGCACGGCCGCCACGGCGGCGGGGCCGACCTCCGGCCACGCCTCCTCGGTCGCGCTGCCGCGCACGACGTAGATGCTGCCCCCACTGCACACGAGCGTTTGGCAAAAGTGCCGCGACACGACCTGCGAGGCGGGGCGCGTCGGCGCGGCGCGCCGTCGTCCGCGGCGGCGCGACCCTCCCTCTCCGCGCGCCGTGCGCCCCTCCCTCCGCTCGCCGCCGCCCCCGTCGTGCCTGCAGGTCCATGTCGCGCGGGCCCACGCAGCGCCGCCGCCCGCCGCTGCCCTCCACGGCGAGGCCCCGGCACACGGCGAGCACAAACTCGCTGTCGTAAAAGGTCACGCCGCCCTCCGCGCGCGGCGTGGGGCTGGGCCCCGACAGCAGCTCAAAGCCAAACGTGCTCTGCTGCGCGGGCGGCCCGCGGGGCGGCGCGGCGGCGTGGCGGCGCGGCGCGGCGCGGTCAGCCGGCGCGTGCGACTGCAGGCGGACGCCCGCGGGCCGCGCGCCCCGCCGCGCCGCGCGCGCACGTTGTTGCGCTGCTCCGCGAGGCTCGCCGCCAGCAGCGCCTCGGGCGACGGCTGCTCGCCCGGCGGCAGGTCCAGCCTGGAGATGGCGAGCGTCTCAAACGTCCTGAAGTTGCCCCAGAACGACTGCCCGGGCGGCGGCGCGGCAGCGGCGGCGGCGTGGGCAGGCCGCGCCCGCGCTGGCGCGCGCGCGCCCCGCGGCCAGCGCCGGCCCTCGCCTTGGTGCCCAGCTCGGGGGTGTCCGAGCGGTCGTACGCGAGCGCCCAATCGTCCGGCACGGTCACGCGGTACCCGGCCTTGAGCGTGAACTCCTTGAGCTGCGCCTTGGGCCGCAGCGTAACGGTGATGCTCGCCGCCGCCGGCCGCGCGCCCGCCGCCGCCGCGAGCGCCGCCGCGCCGGCGCCCAGCAGCAGGCCGCGCCTGCTGCCGGCGCAGGCGTCGGCGACGGGCGCTACCGCCTGCGGCTGCTGCTGCTGGTGTGGCTGCTGCCGTGGCTGCTGCTGCCGCCGTGGCTGCACGCACGGCGCCTCCGGCAGCGGCAGCGGCGGCCGGACGCTGCTGCCGCCGCCGCCGCAGCCGCCGCTGCCCGCCGGTGCTGCTCGTGACGCCCGGAGCCGCGCTGGACGCATTTTGCGAGCGCGCGGGGCGCCTGTCGCCACAAATGCGAGTGGGCGGCAGCAGCGAGCCGTTTGGTGCGGACGCAGGTGCGCGCGGGGGCGGACGTGGTGGATGAGCGCCTAACCTTTCTGATCCTACGTTGCACGCGCGGCGCAATGTGCGAGTGCGTGTGGCGGCGCGGCGTGGCGGCGCAGAGCGTCGCGGCGACCGGCGCCGGAGCCGTGGCCGCGGCGGCAGCGACGGCCGCAGTGGCAGCGGCGCAGCGGCTCGCGCCCGGCGGCCGCGCTGTCGGTGCCCGCCGCCGTCGCCGCCGCCGCCGTCGCCGCCGCCGCCGTCGCCGCCGCCGCCCGCGCGCGCGCGCGGGCGCCGTTGGGCAGGCAGCTGCCCCGCCGCCGCGTGCGCGGGGGGCCGCCGCCGCGTGCGCCCGCTTGGTCGGCTGCCGCCGCGGCCTGTGGGTGCAGCAGGCAAAGGTGACCGCGTGGCGGTCGGGCCGGGCCTCTGCGCGGCCCTCGCCGAGCGCGTGCGCAGGCGTCACCGCTCGCCGCGCGCCCGCGCCGCCGTCGACCGGCCTGTGCGCAGCCGGCGCACGGGACCGGCCGGGAGGGATGTGGCGGGCCCAACGGCGGAGCTGCCACGCGAGGGCAGCTCCGCGCGACCCAAACCCCGGGGCCTGCGTGGCGCAGTAGCCGGCACCTCCCAGCCGGTGACCCGGCCGCTGCGCTCAGTTCTGCGGCGCAGCGAGCCCCCGCACCTCCGCCCGCCCGCCCGCCGCGCCTGCCGACGCCCCGCGCTGACCGCCGACTGCAACCACCTCCGCCCGATCGCACGCGCGCGCCTCTCGCCCCTCCCGCCCGCCCGGCCGCGCCGGCACACCGTTTCAGCAATGCCCGGCCGGGCCTGAGACGGCGGCATGGACGCGCGCGACCCCGCGGGCGCCGACCAGTGCGGGGGCGCGCGGGGCTGGCCACACGCGCCCTCGCGCGGCGCCTGGAGCTCGGAGACGGTGCACGTCCACGCCGGAGCGGCGGTGGGACCAGACGGCGGCTGCGCCGATGCGGCCCCGCGCCAGGCTTCCCGCGCAGCGGGCCGCCCGCTCTCTGGAGGCGCCGGCGGCCCCCGCTGCGGCGCTGGGCGCGGCCAGGGGCGCCGGGCCAAGGGCTACAAGCGGCTGTGGGACCACGTCAAGGCCGTGGGGCGCGACACCGACGGCGGCCTGATGTGAGGGCCGCGACCGCGCGCCCGGCGGCCCGCGCGCCCGGGCCGGGGCGCAGGGAGCAGCGCCGGGACCGCGCAGGCGCCGTGGGCGGCCCGCCGCGCCGCCACGGCGCCCCCGCGCACCGCCGCCGACCACCGCGCTGCGCGCCGCGCCGCACGCCGCCGCGCGTCCAGGCCGTGCGAGATGAGCGTGGAGGAGCTGCTCAAGGTCTGCTGCTCCCTGCCGCCCGGGTCCAGCGCGGTCGCGGCGGTCGCGCCCGCGCTCGCGTACCTCGACAGCCGCGCGCTCGCGGCGCTCATGAAGGAGCTCGCAAAGTGCCAGCACCTGGGGCGCGCGATGGAGCTCTTTGACTGGCTCAAGTCCCTGCCGCCCGAGAACGAGCTGTACGCGCTCTGCGACGTCTACACCTTCACGACCGCGATCTCGCTCATGGGCCAGGCCCAGCAGCTCCGCCGGGGCCTGGAGCTCGTCGGCGACATGCGCGCGCGCGGGCTGCAGTGCAACGTGCACACCTACAGCGCGCTCATGAACGTCTGCATCAAGGCGCGCCGCCGGGCGCCGCGGGCGCGCAGCAGCGCGCGCCCGCGCGGGCCGCGCCCACGCCGGCCGGCCCCGCCGTGTGCGCGCAGTGCGACGCGTGCGACCTGGCGCTGGACGTGTTCAAGCAGATGCACGAGGACCGCATCCGGCCCAACGTGGTGACCTACAACACGCTCGTCGACGTGTACGGCAAGACGGGGCAGTGGGAGAAGGCGGTGCGCGTGCTGGACGACATGCGCGACCAGGTGCGCCCGCCGCGGCGGCGCGCGGCGCGCTGCGGGCGGGCGCCAGCGGGGCGCGGCCGCCCGCGCCCACACGCCGCCGCGCCGCCGCGCCGCCGCGGCGCAGGGCCTGGAGCCCGAGGTGCGCACGTTCAACACCGCCATCATCGCGTGCAACATGTGCGGGCAGCCGCAGGAGGCGCTCAAGGTGTACCAGAAGCTGCTGGAGGCGGGGCTGCAGCCCATCAGCACCACGTACACGGCGCTCATCAGCGCGCACGGCAAGGCGGGGCAGCTGGACAAGGCGCTGGAGACGTTTGAGGCCATGATCCGGCAGGGCTGCGAGCGCAGCGTGATCACCTACAGCGCGCTCATCAGCGCGTGCGAGAAGGCGGGGCGCTGGGAGCTCGCGCTGCAGCTGTTTGACCAGATGCAGCGCGAGGGCTGCGCGCCCAACACGGTCACCTACAACAGCCTCATCACCGCCTGCCAGCAGGGTGCGGCGCGGCCGCCGGCGTGGCGCCGGAGGCGGGACGCGCCGCGTGCGCGCGCGCGCACGCCCTGCCTCACGCCGCCGCCGCCGCCGCCGCGCCCCCGTCGCCGCGCGGCGCGCGCAGGCGGGCAGCCCGACCGGGCGGTGGAGGTGTTTGAGGCGATGAAGCACCAGGGCTGCCGCCCCGACGTCGTGACGTACAGCGCGCTCATCGCGGCGCACAACCGGTCGGGGCGCTGGCAGCGCGCGCTCGCCGCGTTTGACGCGATGACCGCGCAGGGCTGCAAGCCCGACAGCCACGCGTACGCGACGATCATCGACGCGCTCTGGGGCAGCGGCGTGGCCTGGGCGCAGGGCCGCGCGGGCGCGCTCTACGCCACCGCGTGCCGCAACTGGCAGTACCGCTTCACCGTGCAGCAGGCCGGCGGCGGCGGCGGCGGGGGCGGCGGGGGCGGCGGGCGGGAGCTCGAGTACGTCGTGCCCGGCCTCTCGCCCGGCGTCGCGGTGCTCGCGGCGCGGCGCTGGCTGGCCGACCTGGTGGCCCAGGTCGAGGCGGACGCGACGCTGCTGGGCAGCAGCCGCGAGCGCATCGCGCTCAGCCTCGGGCGCAGCCGCCACGCCAAGGAGCCCGGCGGCGGCGCCGCGTGCCAGGCGCTGCTCGCAGTGCTGCAGGGCTTCCGCTCGCCCTTCGGGTGCGGCGCGCGCGCCGGCTCCCGCGGGCGGGCTGCCGACCGGCGCGGCGGGGGCTGCCGCCTGCCGCCGGCGCGCGCCCGCCGCCGCCCACCGCCGCTGCCCCGCCGCGCCGCCGCCGCCGCCAGGCCCGTGACGGGCAGCGTCAGCAGCGCCGGCAACGTGGTCGTCGCCGCGGCGCCCATGGCCGAGGCGCTGGACTGGCTGCGCGGCGGAGCGCTGCCAGAGTTCCTGGCGCTGCTCGCGCCGCCGCCGGGCCTCGGGCGCCAGCCCAGCCCGCTCAGCGGCCCGGGCAGCGGCGCCGGCGGCAGCAGGCGGCCGAGCTTTGCGGCCGACCTCGCGGACGACGCAAAGCTCGCCGACAGCTGCGGCCGCGCGTACGCGACGGTGCGCGAGTTTGAGCTCGGCAGCGCGCTCGCGCCCGCCGCCATGGCGCGCGAGTACCTGGCCGAGCGCGGCGCGTGCGTGGCGGCGGCGTTCAAGCTCGCTGAGCAGCTGGAGCTGGCTGAGGAGGTGGTGTTTGACGCGGTGCTGCTCATGGACCGCGTCATGAGCACCGGCGCGGCGCACGACCCGGGGCTCAGCATGCTCCTCGTCGCCGCGGCGCTGCGGGTGCGCGCCGCGGCGGCGGCGACGGCGGCCGCGGCGCCGGCAGCAGCAATGCCCGCTCGGCGCTCACGCCGCCCCCGCCCGCTGCCCCCGGCGCCGCGCAGATTGCCGCCGCGCAGACGCTGCCGTCGTGCGAGCACGCGTCGCTGCCGGGCGATGCCCTGCTCGCGGCGGCGGTCGGCTTCCCGCCCGGCAGCGTGGCCACGATGGAGGCCAACGTCGAGGCCGCGCTGGGCGGCGACACCAAGGCCATCTCCATGCTGCGCTGCCTCAAGCTCTACCTCGAGCGCATGGGCGCCGACGCGCAGGAGCCGCCCGCCGCGGCGCACCTGGCCCGGGGCACCGCGCGCCTGCTGCGCGCCGCGCTGCTCGAGCCGGCGCTGCTGGAGTCGCGCCCCTCGGTCGTGGCGGCGGCGGCGCTGTGCGCCGCGCGCGCGGCCGTCGGCGCGCACCCCTTCTTCCCCGCCTGCCTCGAGCAGCTGACCGGCCTGTCGTGCGACCCCGCCGGCAGCGCGCTGCTCGCGGCGGCGCTCGCGGCGCTCGAGCCTCTCGTGCCCGCGGCGGGCCTGGAGCCGCCGCCGCGGCCGCCGCCCGCGCAGCTCGCGTGCGTCGGCACCGGCCGCGGCCTGCCGGGCCACCTGTACGCCCACCTCGGCGCCCTGGGCGGCGGCGGGGGGTCGGGCTTCAGCACGCCCAGCCACGCGAGCTCGCCCATCAGCGGCGGCGGCCGCCTGGCGTCGTCGGGCAGCCTGACCTTTGTGCCGAGCAAGAGCGTGCTGGACGCGGTCGTGCGCCAGCACTCGCTGCAGCGCGCCAGCAGCGACGCGTCGACGCTGTCGGCGCACACCTGCGGCAGCGACGACTCGACCCCAGACCTGCAGGCGCTGCTCAACAGCTCAGCCGCGGCGGCCGCCGCCGCGGCAGGCAGCCTGGCGGGCTCGCCCGTCGCGGGCCCGCAGCGCCTCGGCTCGCCCAGCGAGCCCGCGCTCGCGGCGGCGATGGCGGGGATGCAGCTCGGCGGCGGCGCCGCCAGCCTGCCGGGCTACGCGCCCTGGCTGGCGGCGGGGCCGTTTGGGCCCGCGGCGCCGCCGGGCTACGGGCCGTACGACCCCTACCACGCCGCCGCGCTGCTGCAGGCCGCGGCGGGCGGCGGCGGCAGCCGGCTGGCGCAGATGACCAACCCGTACATGCTGCCGCTGAGGCAGGCGGCCGGCCCGCACGCGCTCATGATGATGGGCGGCGCGCACCACCACCACCACCACCTCATGCGCTGACGGGCGCGGCGCGGCAGCGGCGGCACAACGCGTGCGCGCGCGCGGGACGACGGAGAACGACCCCGCCCCTGCAGCGCACTTGCCTCTGTACGACCAGCCCGGCGGGCGCGCGTGCATGCTGTGTGCCGCGCGCCCGGCCGCGAAACGAGGTCCTGCCTGGATCGGCCGCTATGGGCGCCGTGCCGCGCGCGCGCAGCGCCGCAGGAAATGCGCGTGTGCCTCCCTCTGTCTGTGTGCGCGCCGCACACCGCCTGTGATGATGAGGCTGGCGGCGGGCCTGCAAGCGAGCTTGTGCGTGTGTGTGTGTGTGAGGCCGTGCCGTGGCATCTCTGCGCGCGGGCCTGTCCAGGCTGTACGTACACGCCGGAACGGCTGGAGCTGTCCTGCAGGAGGAGCTGTGGCAGGCGCGGCGAGGGAGACTGTGCATGCGTGGTCCGTGCGGCTGTGCTTGTGGCGCACGCAATAAGTGGTGCGATGTGATTCCGATTCTGTGAATGATTGCGGCCAGGCGCGCGCGGCGGGGCGCCTGTGTGTGCGTGTGGCCGCCGCCGGGCGCCGCGGCTGCACGTGACGGCCAGCCGGGCGTCGGGCGATGCGCGCGGCTGGCCGAGCAAACGTGCGGTGGGCGGGCACCGGCCAAGCTGTGCACCTTGCACCGGCTGGGGCCGTGGGCTGCCGCGCGCGCAGCAGGCTGCTGGCGCCGTGCTTCTGCTGGCGCCAGCCCGGCAGACCACCCCTCTGGCACGCCCCTACACAGTACCAGCTCAGGTGAGGGCTCTCGGGATTCATAATGATTCTTTCTTCTCACGTGTGAATGGCTGTGCGCGCTGCGCGACTCCCCCGGCGGCCGCACTGGCGGGCAGGCGGGCGGGCCGCCGGCCCTGCCGTTTGAATGCAGCCCCCGCGCAGTGCGGGGGTTGGAACGTTTGTGTGCAGCGGCCGGCCAGCGGCCGACAGGCGCCCGCGTCGGCGAGCGCTGCGGGTCAAGGGCTGTGCGCTCTGGCTCTGGCTCTGGCTCTGGCTGGCGCGCCCCGCGCGTTTTTGCTCCCTCCTGACCGGCTCACTGGATTAGGCGCGCCGCAGGCGCACCGCTTGGGCGACGACGCGCGCCTCTGCTGCTTCTTCTGGGCACAGCCACTGCAATGATGTGGGCCTCGCCGCCGCCGCACGCACGCGACGCGTGCTCTCTGCCCCCTGGTTGGTGACGCGCGCCCTGTGTTCACCCCGCGCCGGCTCGGGCGCGGGCGCTTTCCTTCCTGGCTTGCGTGTGTGCGCGCGGTAGGCCCATGGTTCGCCCATGGTTTGCCCATGGTTTGCCCATGGTTTGCGCTGGGGCAGGTCTTAGCTGGAGGGGGACCGCCGACGCGCACGCGGCGCACGCGCTTGTAACACCACACCACCACCCCTGGACGTGTAAGCGACGACGTGATCCGCTCCCCGCGCTGCGCCGCCGTAGCGCGAGCGAGCTGTCCGCGGGCTGCACGCGAGCGGCCCAGCGCGCGCCGCCGCCGCCATGGCCGAGCCGGAGGAGGCTGCAGGCCCGGGGGGCGCAGGGCAGGCCGACGCGGAGCCGGAGCCTTCAGGGCCGGACGCTGCGGGCGAGGCAGGCAGCAGGGAGGGCGGCGCGAGCGGCGGCGGCGCGCAGAACATCTCCATCTTCCTGCGCTGCCGCCCCGCCGCTCGCCCCACGCCCCGCATCGCGCTGGACGCCCTGGACGGCGTCGTGGAGTTCAACATGCCGCGAGACTCGGCCGCGGGGTGCGTGGACAGCGGGCGCGAGCAGGCGCGCTGACCGCCGTTGAACGCGGCGGCGCCGCCGGCCGCAGGCTCGTCAACAACAGCCGGGAGCGCTACGCGTTCAGCTTCAACGGCATCCTCACGCCGGAGGCCAAGCAGGACGAGGCGCGCCGCCGCTGCCGCACCGGCAGCGCTGCACAGGCGCGCGCGCCGCTGATGCCGCCGCCGCCGCCGGCGCAGGTGTTTGAGCGCGTCGCCCGGCCCGTGATCGCGAGCGTGCTGGAGGGCTACAACGGCACCATATTCGCGTACGGCCAGACGGGGTCGGGCAAGACGTTCACCATCACCGGCGGCGCGGAGCGCTACGTCGACCGCGGCATCATCCCCCGCACCATCGCCGCGGTCTACGCCGAGCTCGCCAAGGACACGGCCCACACCTGCCAGGCGCGCCAGGGCCGGCGCGGCGGCGCGGCCGCGCGCGCCCGCTCGGCCGCCCGCTCGGCCAGCCAGCCGCCGCAGCGCTGGCAGGCCTGACGAGGGCCGCGCGCGCGCGCGAGCCCGGCACAGGTGCACATCTCGTACCTGGAGATCTACAACGAGCTGGGCTACGACCTGCTCGACCCCACGCGCGAGGTCGCGGCGCTGGAGGACCTGCCGCAGGTGTCGGTGCAGGAGGACGAGGAGGGCCGCATCCACCTGCGCCACCTCTCGCTGCACCGCGCGGGCAGCGAGGAGGAGGCGCTCAACCTGGTGCGCGCCTGGCGCGACGCCGGCCGCGGCGGCCGCGGCGCGCCGCAGGCCCCGCCGACCGCTCCCCGCCAGCGCGCCGTGGGCAGCCGGCGGCAGCCGCCGCGCGTGCGGGTCGAGCGCCGCGCCGGGCCGCGCCGCCGGCGCGCCGCAGCTGTTCCTGGGCGACACCAACCGCACCATCGCCGAGACGCCCATGAACCAGGCCTCGTCGCGCAGCCACTGCGTGTTCACGCTGCTGCTCGAGGCGCGCCGCCCCGGCAGCGACGTCGTGCGGCGCTCCAAGCTGCACGTCGTGGACCTGGCCGGCAGCGAGCGCGTGGCCAAGTCGGGTGCGTGTGCGCACGCGAGCGGCGCGCTGGCCGCCCGTGCGCGCGGGGCGCTGGCCGCCCGCCCGGCCCGCGACTGGCGGCCGCCGCCGCGCTGCGCGCTGCCGCCGCCGCCGCGCTGCGCGCAGGCGTGGACGGCACGACGCTGAAGGAGGCAAAGTACATCAACCTCAGCCTGCACTACCTGGAGCAGGTCATCGTCGCGCTGCAGGAGCGCAGCACCGGCCTCGCGCGGTGCGCCGCGCCGCCAGGCGGCCCGCGGGCTGCCGGCCGGGATGCCGCCCGGGGCGCCGCGCGCGCGCGCTCCAGCACGCGGCCGGCGGCGCGGCGGTGTCGCCGCCGCTCAGCGCGCTGGCCGCTGGCCGCCGGGCTCCGCAGGGTCCACGTGCCCTACCGCAACAGCCTCATGACGCTCGTGCTGCGCGACAGCCTGGGCGGCAACTGCCGCACCGTCATGGTCGCCACGATCAGCGGCGACGCGCAGCACATGGAGGAGTCCATCTCGACCTGCAGGTTCGCGCAGCGCGTGGCCCTCGTCCGCAACGAGGTGGGTGGTGGAGGCCGCCCGCCGCGCGCGAGGCGCCCGGCGCCCTGCAGCGCCCCCGCCGCCGAGCCCGCACCGCCGAGCGGCCGCGCCCCCGCCCGCCGCGCAGGTGTCTGTGAACGAGGAGGTCGACCCCGCCGCGATCATCCGCCGCCTCAGGCAGGAGGTGCGGGAGCTCAAGGACGAGCTGGCGCTCGTGCGCGGCGGCGGCGAGGCGCGCGGCCCGCTCACGCCCGACGAGCTCGAGCGGCTGCGGGGCCAGCTGCTCGTGTATGTGGCGGACGCGCAGCCTGGCGCGGCGCTGAGCCTCGGGGGCGACATGCTGACCATCCGGGCCAGCTGGGCGCTCTTCAGGGAGCTGCTGCTGGAGGCCAGGGCCGCCGCCGCCGCTGCCGCCGCCAGCGGTGGCGCAGCGGCAGCGGCTGCGGCCGGGCCGGCGGCCGGGCTCGCCGCCGCAGCCGGTGGCGGCGGCGGCGGCGACGCGCGGGCGCTGCAGGAGCAGGTGCGCCGGCTGCAGCTGCAGGTCAAGCAGCGCGACAGCGAGGTGGCCATCATGGTGGGCATGCTGCGGGGCAGCAGCAGCAGCGCCGGCAGCGAGGGAGGAGGCGGCGGCGGCGGCAGCGGCAGCGGGTGCGGCGCCGGCGCGGCGGCGCCCGGCGACGGCGAGCAGCAGGTGCTGTCGGCGCTGCTGGACGCGCGGCTGCTGGCGGACCGGCACAAGGCGTTCGAGGTGTTCAGCCGGACGTACGCGCACGGCGGCGCGGTGGAGGAGGCCAAGGCCGCGCTCAAGGCCAAGTACGACGTCGCTAAGGCGCTCGGCGCCGCGGTCAACGCCAGCAAGGCCCGCATCAACGACCTGCGCGCGCGCATCGAGCATTGGCGCATGCAGCGCAGCGCCGCGTGTGAGCAGACTGCGGCGGGGGCGGCGGCGCGCAGAGCGCAGCGCGGCGCGCGCGCAGCAGCGGCCGCTCAGCCGCGCCGCCGCCGCGCGCAGGCGTCGCCGAGGGCCGCGACGCGCTGGCCGAGCTGGCGGAGGACGACCCGCGCGAGGCCGCGGCCAAGCAGGCCATCGAGCAGGCGCGCGCGCCGGCCGCGCCGCGCGCGCGTCCTGGCGGCGCGCGCCGCGCTGCGCCTCAGCTCGACGCGCGCGTCGATCGCACCCGCGGCCCCCCTGGCTGCGCAGGAGAAGGGCAGCTACAAGGCCTCGTTTGCAAAGCTGCGGGACCTCAAGGGCGAGATCGAGCACCTGCAGGCGCTGCTGGAGCAGGGCCGCGCGCGGCTGCAGCGCGACTTTGCGGCGTGGCTCGCGGCCGTCGCGCGGCAGCAGGGCGAGCAGCAGCAGCAGCCGGCGCCCGCGGCGGAGCCGGCGGCGCAGTTGCCCGCGGGCGCCGCCGCCGCCGGCGGCCGGGGCAGCCGGCCGGGCGCTGCCCGGCCGGTCGACCGCTGCCGGGGCAGCAGCAGCGGCGCCGGCACCAGCCGCTCGGGCGGGGCCGGCGGCGGCGGCGGCACCCCTGCCGGCCGCGAGCTGCAGGAGTGCGCGGCCGACAGACGCGACCACGCTGCGCCAGCCGCAGCGGCGGCGGAGCAGCCAGAGCGCGCGGCGCTGCTGCCGCGCAGCATCAGCGGCAGCGACAGCAGCGGCGGCGGCCGGTCGCCGCCGCCGCCGCCGTTGATCGCGGTCGCTGGCGCCGCCGCTGCTGCCGTCGACCCGGGCGTGCTCGCGGCCGCGGCGCCCCACCTGACCGGCAACGCGGCCGCGGACGAGGACATCCTCCGCTTCTACGAGGCGCGCGCCAAGCTGCTCGCCAAGCTCGGCCAGGCGGCCGCGTGAGCCCCGCGCGGGCGCGGGCGCGGCTCGGGCAGCCCCCCGGGCGTGGACGTGCGCGCGCCGCTCCGATCGCGGGCGCGCGCCGCGCCGGCGGGCGTGCAAGCGGGCAAACCCCGCCGCCGCCGGCGAAAGCCGACCCGCCGCCGCGGCGCGCAGTCGCCGCGCTGAGCCCTCGCCGCCGGTAGGCGCCGGCGCCGGCGCCGGCTGGCCCGGCGCGGCGCGGGCGCCGGCGCGGCCAGTCGCGTTCCTTTCGCCCGCTCTCCGCGGCGCGCCCGGCCGGCCCGCAGCTCGCGCGCGCGCGGCAGCAGGAGGCAGCCGCAAAAGCGCGAATGCGCGCGACCGCCGCGCCGTGCGCGCGCCCCCGGCCGGCGGGGGCGCAGCTCGCGCCGTCTCGGCGCCCCGGTGCGCGCAGCGCGTCCTGCAGGCCCGTGCCCGCGGCCCCCGAGAGCGCGTCGTCGGCGGTCGTGCTGAACGTGATCCCCAACAACGGCATCTGGCCCGACGGCGTCCCGCCGGTGATGGGCGCGCACCTCATGGCGTCCGGCACAGGTGGGGCGCGGCGGCAGCAGCATCCCGGCAGCAGCACCCCACGTTCCACGCCCCTGGCGCGCCGGGGCGCCCAGCCAGGCCCCGGGCCCATCGCTGCAGGGCCGCCGCGCGCGCCTGCCGGCGCCGCGGCGCCCGGGACCGGCGGCGCGGGCCGCGCGCACGCAACCGCCGCCCCGCGCCGCCCGCGCCGCCGCGCGTCGGCGCAGTCGCCCCCGTGTCCACCAGCAAGGGCCCCGGCGTGGGCCTGGAGCCGCACATGTTCCAGTACCCCGGGGAGGGCGCGGCGCAGGTGGTGGTGTACGCGACCGCCAAGAACGCGGCCGCGGGGCTCGCCAAGTCGGTGACCGAGGCGGCGGCGGCGGCGATCAAGGAGAAGGGCAGCTTCACGCTCGTCCTCTCGGGTGCGCGACGCACGCATGCGCTGCGCGAGCGCGCACACCGCGGCATGTGCACGCGCGAGCGCACCGCGCGGCAGCGGCGGCGCGCGCGCGCGCCGCGCGGGGGCAGCGCGCAGAGGCCGCCCGCGCGCGCGCAGGCGGGTCGCTCGTGAGCATGCTGTCCAGCATCGGCGAGGCCAAGGGCGTCGACTTCAGCAAGTGGTGGGTTTTCTGGGTCGACGAGCGCAACGTGCCGCTCGCGCACGCCGACAGCAACTACAGGGGCGCGCAGGAGGCCTTGCTCGGCCGCGTGGGCATCCCGTCGGAGCAGGTGTTTGCCATCCACGAGGGTCTCCCCGTGGAGCAGGCGGCGACCAACTACGAGGGCCGCCTGCTGGGGCTGCCGAGCTCGGTGCTGCCGCGCACCGCCGACGCGTGGCCCGTGTTTGACCTCATCCTGCTCGGCGTGGGCCCCGACGGCCACGTCGCGAGCCTCTTCCCCAACGCGCCCGCGACCGCGGCGACGCGCGGCTGGGTGCTGCCCGTGTCCAACAGCCCCAAGCCGCCGCCGGAGCGCATCACGTTCAGCCTGCCCGCCATCAACGCGGCCAAGGAGGTCGCCGTCGTCGCGGTGGGCGAGGGCAAGGCCGAGATCGTGCAGCGCGTGCTCGAGTGCCAGGCGCTGCCGGGCGCGCTGCCCGCGCAGCTCGTGCGCCCCGCGTCGGGCAAGCTGCGCTGGGTGCTGGACAGCCACTCCGCGCAGGAGCTGCGCCTCGAGGACTGGGCGGACAACAAGGACTTCCCGCGCAACGTGTGACGCCGGCGCGGACGCGCAGCGGCGGCGCGGCGGGGCGTGGCGGTGGGGGCCCGGGTCGTTGCTGTGTGACGGTCACCAGCGAAACACGCCGCCCGCCCGCCCTTCTCGCGCCGCGCGCTACGGCGCCCGCCCCTGCTGCTGCTCCTGCTGCTGCTGCTGCTCCTGCTGCTGCCCTCGCTGCGCCCCGGCACCGGGGTGCTGGGCTGCCGCCGGCGCCGTCATGCGCGCGCCGCCCAGCGCCCCGCCGTCGCCGCTGCTGCCTGGCGTGCTGTCGGGGGAGGGCGAGAACCAGCGCTCCATACGGTGGCCGAAGAACTCAACCGCCTCCCTGTTTGTGGCGTCGTGCCCCGACAGCGGCGTCGACGCAAAGCCGCCGGGCAGGCCGCCGCCGGCGGCGCCCCCGCGTGCCCGCGCCGCGGCCTGGCCCGGCTCGGACGGCGAGCGGCGCCCGCGCGCCGCCTGCAGCAGGTGCGGCTCCAGCACCGCCGGCGACGCGGAGGAGACGAGGGCTGCCTGGTAGTCTCTGCGCGTCCGCCAGCTGGGCAGGCGCAGCGCCGCGGCCGCGCCGGCGTCGCGCGGCGGCGGCAGGGCGGACCCGGCGCCGCCCTCGCTCCGGCTGCCGGCGGCCGCGGCGGCGGCGGCGGCGCCCGCGGCGCTGCTCCCCGCGCCGTCGTCCGATGACGAGCGCTGCACGCGGCGGGTGGTCCGGATGCGGGTGAGGCGCGGCAGCGCGGGCTGCGCCACCGCGCCGCCCTGGCCGACCTCTGCCGCCGCAGCTGCGGCGGCGTCCTCAGGGGCCAGCGCGCCAGCGCCCGCCTCGGCGCCGCCGGCCACGAGGTCCAGCGCGGCTGTCGCCCTGCTCAGCCTGCCCGCCACGGCGCCGCCGCCGCCGCCGCTGCCGTGCCAGCCGCCGCCGCTGCCGCCGCTGCCGCTGCCGTGCCCGGCCCTGCTGCCCGGCGCCGGGCCCGGGCCCGGGCGCCAGCCGTCGTCGCTGCTGCCCGGTGCGCTGGCGTCGCCGCGCAGCACCGCGCCCTCCTCGTCGTCTGTGCGCATGCGTTCGTAGCCCGAGCCCCGCGAGCTCAGGCGAGACACGCCGCCCGAGACGACGCGCGCGAGCCCGCTGCCCGCCTCGGACAGGCCGCGCTGCAGGCCGCTGTAGACCTCGGCCAGCGTCGCCGCCACCGCGCCCGCCGCGCTGAGGCGCGCCGCGCGCGGCTCCGGCACGGGCGGCACGCGCTCGCGCTCGCCCGCCTCGCCGCCGGGCACGCTGCTGTAGCGGCTGCCGGCCGCGCTGCCGCGCGCGCTCGCGCGCCCGCTGCCGCTCGGCGAGCCGCCGCTGGCGCTGGCGCGGCTGCCGTGCAGCGTGCGCCAGAGCGCGCCGCGGTGCAGCGGCGGCGGCGCGTCGTCGTCGCCCGGGTCCTCCACGTGAGCCCTGCGCGCGGGCGGCGGGCGGCGTGTCAGCCACCGGTGCGGCGCGGCCGCAGCGTGTGCGTGCATGCGTGCATGCTGCGCCCACCGGATCGCCTTGAGCAGGTCACCGCCGCCCCCGTCTGCGTCGTCGTCGCCCCCCACGCCTGCAAAGCCCGCCGCGCTGGCGCGGTGCCGCAGCGCGCCGTGCTGCGCGGCGTGCAGGGGGGGGGGGGGGTCAGCAGCGCGAGGCGTCCGCATCGAGCTCCGCGCTCCTGCCCCCGCGCCGGCACTGCGCCGCGCGCCCACCGCCGCACCTTGCCTCCCCACAGCCCCGCGTCCTCCGCGCCGCGCCGCGTGCCGCCCGCGCCGCCGCTGAGCTCCAGGCCGCCGACGCCGCCCAGCAGGTACTTGCGGCTCACGCCGCCGCCGCCGCCGCCGCCGCCGCCGCCGCCGCCGCCGCCGCCGCCGCCGCCGCCGCCCAGCGCGGCGCGCAGGCCGCGCCACGCGCGCGCCGCCGCGAGCGCGGCCTTGGGCGCGCGTCCGTGCACCGCCCAGCGCCAGGCGACCCAGGCGGCGCTGGCGAGCGCCGCCGCGCCGGCGATGGCAGCAATGATGATGAACACAAGGCCAGCAAACGCCTCGTCGCCCTCCAGGCCCAGCGGGTCCAGCACGGTGCGCCCCGCGATGAGCTGGCGCACGCAGCGCCCCACGTGCGGGAAGAACGCCGCCGCGCACTGCTCGCACGCGTCGCCCGTGTACCTGCAGCGCGGCGGCGGTGGCGGGCGGGTGGGCGGCTCGCCCGCGGCGCGCGCGCGCTGCCGCCGTCGCGGTGCCCCCTGGCTCCACAGCCCCGGCGGCGCGGGCGCTCACCCCACAAAGCAGTCGCACACGCCCTGGCTGCGCACGCAGCGCCCGTGGCCGCCGCACTCGCGCGCCGCGTCGCCCACCGCGCCGACGGGCGCGCCGCACATGGAGAAGTTGAGCGGGCAGTCCTGCGCGGCGCGTGCGCGCGTGTGGCGGGGGGACGGGCCGAGCGGACTGTGCCCCGCCTGCCAGACCCGAGCGCGCACGCACGCCGCACCTGGGGACAGGGCGCCACCGCCTCGTGCAGCACGCCGCCGTCCGCGTCGCGCAGCTCGCGCTCGCCCACCTCGCACAGCCCGTTGCCGCACACGCCCAGGGGCTGGACCAGCAGCACGCGGCGCAGGCGCGCCTCCGTGGCCGCGCCCGTCGCCTCGCCGGCTGCGGCGGCCGCCGCCTGGCCCGCCACGCTCGCCGCCAGCGCGGCGCCAAGGCCCAGCAGCCCGACGCCCGGCGCCGGCAGGAGCGTCACCTCCACCTGCGCAGCGCGCCAGACGGCGCCGTCGCCGTCCGTGTGCAGCCGCCGCGCGGCGCCGCTGGGCGGGGCGCGTCCGCCGGCGCAGGTGCCGCCTGCCGACGGCGACGGCGCGGCGAGCGCCGCCATCGCGTCGGCCGGCGGGCAGCTCCCGCCGGCGGCGGCGGCCTGCAGCAGGTGGCGGTTGGCAAGGCAGAGCTCGCGGTCAGTGGCGCTGCCGCACGGGGCGCCTGCGGCCGCCGCCTGCTCGCCGTCCGGCCCAGCCAGCCGCGAGAAGGCCTGCTGCGCCACGGGCGGCGCGTCGTCGCTCGTGGGCTCCTCGGCCCACGCGCCGCTCACGCTGCCGACGCGCAGCTGCGCTGCGGACGCTGGCGGTGCCGCCGCCCGCACCGCCGCCTGCACCGCGGCCTGCCAGCCCTCGCCGGCGGTGGCCGTGGCGGGCGGGAGCGGCGTGGCGCCGGGCAGCTCCACCAGCAGCCGGAGCTGCAGCGCGCAGCTCGTGCCGTCGCCGTCGCACACGCCGCACTCGTCCAGCGCGCCCGAGGCGCAGCACGTGCCCAGCGCGTCCAGCACGCTGGCGCAGCACGCGCCCTGAGGGAGCGGGGGCGCCGGGGCTGTCAGGGGCGGCGCGCGCGGCGACGCCCCGGGGCGCGCCCTGCTGCCCCCCTTCCTTTCCCCCCGTGGCCCGGTCGGGCGCGCCGCACCGTGATGTCAACCGTCCAGGCCGCGCCACCGCACACGCCGCACGCGTCGACGGCGCCGCTGGCACAGCAGGCGCCCGCGCCGTCCAGCGCCGCGCCCTCGGGGCAGCACTTGCCGCCCCCGTCGAGCAGCCCGCTGGCGCAGCAGCGCTCAGCGGCGTCGTGCACGCCCGCACAGCTGGCCGGCAGCTCACAGAACTGGCCGTGCCGGCCGCCGCGGCAGCTGCAGCCGGCCATCGTGCACGTGCCGCCGCCCCAGCAGTCCTTGCCCCCGAACGCCGCCTCCGGCACAAAGCCCGGCCGGCACACGGGCGGCACGCTCGGCTGGTAGGACCGCAGGCAGACCGCGGCCGTCGCCGGCGGCGGTGCGCCGCACTGGGCGGCCCCGTCGGCGTCGACCGCGACGGCGCCGGCGCCGTCGACGCACGTGACCGCCCGGCTGCTCGCGCCAAACGCTGCGTCCCCGCTGCACGTGCTCCAGGAGCCCACCTGCGCGGCCGGCGGGCCACGCGGGGCGTGAGCGCGCGCACGGCAGTGCCCTGGCGGCGCGCTGGCGGCAGGGCGCCGCCACCCCACCTGCCAAGTGAGGAGCCTGCACGGCCTGCTCCCGCAGGGGGCGGCGAGCAGGTCGGCGGCCGGCGGCCCCAGCGCGCTGGTGCACAGCGCCTCGGACACGGCGGCGCCCGTGCCTGCGTCCACACACACGGCGCCCCGCGCCCGGGTGCCGCCGTCGCAGCCCCGGCTGCAGGCGCCCCACGCGCCCAGGCGCCACTGCACCGCGCCGCTGCCGCACGCGCCGCTGCCACAGGTGGTCGCGAGACCGCCGCCCGCGAGCACGTCGCCCAGGGTGGCGTTGGCGCCGGGAACGCTGCCCGTGGGCGGCTCCAGCGACCTGACGCTGGCGCCGAGGCGCGCGTGGCGCGGGTCCAGGAGTGCAGCGACAGAGGCGGCAAACGGGATGGCCGCCCAGTCCGAGGTGCTGCTGTTGCACAGCTGGCAGCACTGCCCCAGCGGCTGCGGCTGCCTGCGGGTGCGGCGCGCCGCGGGCAGCGGGGCGGTGAGCGCGGGCCGGTGTGAGTGCGGGCGCAGGCGGACTGCAGCCTCAGGCGGTGCCGCGCGACTCACCCCAGACTGTTGAGGCACACCAGCTGCGCATCGTCGCTCGCGCCGCCCGCTTGCTGGCAGCCGCGCCCGCACGCACTGCTGCTGGCGGCGAGCAGCTGCAGCGCGTGCTGGGGGCACGCGGCGGTGTTGCATCGCCTGGAGCTGAACGGTGCCTCCTCGCCTGCGGCGCGTGCAGCAAGCAGGGCACGTGAGCGGCGGCACCAGCCCGCCGTCCCCAGGCCCAGTGGCGCCAGCCCGCCGTCAGCGGCTGGGTGCGGGCCCTGCTGGCCGTCGCACCGAGCGGGCACTCCTCGAGGGGGACCTCTGACACCGGCGCGCCCGCCGTGGCGCCGAGCTTCATGCACCGCACGTCGCGCGTCGCCCAGCCGCCGCCGCAGCGCGCGCTGCACGCGCTCCAGGGCCCGACCTGCGCCCGGCCGGCACAGGCGTGTGGCCGCGCCAGCGGTCAGTGATTGAGCTTGGGGGCGGGAGGGCTGGGGGAGGCCGGCCCGGCGGCTGCAGCGCGTGCTGCGCCCCGCACCCGCAGGTAGAAGGCGCCGCTGGCCAGGGTGATGGCCGTCGCAGGGACGTCCGGCGCCGCGCCCGCCGAGCTGATGGTGCCCGGCGGCACGTCGGACGGCGGCGGCGGCGCCCAGCCCGCGACGAGGAAGCGGCCGCACGTGCCCTCGTCCGCGCACAGCGCCTCCCTGGCCAGGCTGAGGCGCGGCAGCGCGTAGTTGTACACGCGCGCGCTCTCCACGCTGATGCCGCTCGCGCCGCCGGCCTCGCCCAGCCTGCGCGGGGCGGCGGTGGCGCGCGCGCGCGCTTGCGCGTGGGCGGGCGGCCCGCTGGCGCGGCGCCGCGGGGCGGGTGGCGCCGGCGGGCGCACCGCAGCATGCCGAAGCTGGTGGTGGCCGCCCCCGGCCGCGGCACCGTGCAATACGTGACGTCCGCGCTCGCGGGTACGCAGCCGACGTCGTCGATCAGCCAGCCGCCATCGCTGTCCGCCCACACGCCCAGCCGGCTGCCGTCGCGCACGACCGCCACGTGCGTGAGCGCGCCCGCCTTGGGCCCGGCCACCGCCTGCTCCCGGCTGGCGCGCGCGGCGGCGGCGCCCCACTGCACCACGAGCGACGCGCCGGCGGGCGAGGCACGCAGGAAGACCGCGGGCCACCCCGGCCCGCCCGACGCGCCGTCTGCGCCCTGCACCCTGAGCAGCAGTGTGCTGCTGGGCGGCGTGAGCGCAGTGGCGGGCACGCGCAGGTTGAGGGAGACCGTCCACTGCCGGCTGCAGGAGAAGTCGGGCAGTGCGCCGGCGGCAAAGGGCTGCGGCGGCCGACGGCGCGCAGCGCCGGTGAGCGGCGGCGGAGGCAGGGAGGGAGGCGGCGTGGCCGCCGCGAGGGAGGGCCCCGGCCAGCGGCCGCCCACCTGCTCCGCCAGCGCGTCGAGCGGCGTCGGCGCCGCCAGCAGCTGCCGGCCCTGCGCCGCCGTCGGCCCCGCCGGCGGCAGCGGCACGACGGGGATGCTGTGGCTCTCGTCGCGCGTGAGGATGGCGCGGCGCAGGTAGTATGAGTATGCCACGTCCATGCTCAGCAGGCTGGCCGACGCGCTGCCGAGCGTGATGTCCGCCTGCGTCTGCGCGCCGTCGGCGGCCAGCACCTTGACCTGCACGGCGGCGGCGGCGGCCAAGGCGGCGGCAGCGAGCTGGGGGCAGCAGGGACAGCGGCGCAGGGCGCGGGGCGGCGCGCTGGTCGCGGGGCGCGGCCGCACGTGGTAGCGCCAGTCGCAGCCGGCGTTGCAGCGGTCCGCGCCGGTCGCCGATGCGCCGGCGAGCGGCGCGAGGGGCGGCAGGTCGACCGCTGTCGCGTCCAGCGCGACGGTGCGGTTGAGGTTGTCCCGCCACACCACCGAGATGAGCTCCACGCCAGACGGCACCACCAGCGCCAGCCGCGGGCGCACGGGGAAGCCGCACTGCGCGGCGCCGCGGCGAGGGTGGGCCGGGCGGGCGGGGCCGCAGCGCGGCCGCGCCGCCCGCGCCGCGCGCGCACCTGCGCGCCGCCCAGCACCAGGCGGTTCTGGGCGTCCAGGCCCTGCATGCGCACGCGCACGTCGAGGGTGCCGGGCGCGCGCGACACGCCCGTCACGACGCGCAGGCCGAGGCAGGCGATGCCGGCGGCAAAGCCAGTGTAGTCGGACCGCGCGGGCGCCTCCTCGCCGGGCGCCTCGCCGCGGAAGCCGTAAAAGTTGTACGCGCCGTAGCGGTGCACGGGCACCTGGCGAGGTGCGCGGCCACGAGGGGGGGGGGGGGGGGTGAGGCCCCCGGCCGGCGCGGCGCGGCGCTGCGCGGCGCGCCCCTGCCGCCGCACCAGCGGCGGGTCGGCGCAGGGCGCGACGCGCTCGACGGCGAGCATCAGGTTGTGCTCCTCGTCCAGCCAGGCGTCGCCCTCGCGCAGCAGCGTGAACGCCGCGCCGGGCGGGTCGGCCGGGTAGGCGCCGGGCCGGGGCGGCAGCGCGTCGGGCCAGCGGCCAAACGCGAGGTTGAAGTCCAGCAGTCCTCGGACCGACCACGTCGCCGCGCCTGCGAGGGCGGCGGCGGCGGCAGCTGAGCCAGCCAGGGCTGCGCTGCGGCCGCGCGGGGCGGAGGCGGCGCGGTGGCGCGGGGCGTCGCCCACCCGCAGCGTCAAGGTATCGCTTGCTGTACTCGACCGACAGGCCCGCCACGTTGCTGCGCATGTGCTCGGGGCGCAGCTGCCGCGTGTCCGAGGAGGCGGAGGGCGCCTCGATGCGCACGTCCTGCCAAAACGGCGTCGACCTGCGCGCGCCACGCCCGCGGCCGGTCGGCGCGCGCCGGCCGGCGCGCCCTCGTGCCGCCGGCCTGGCTGCCTCCCTGCCATGCCGCCACCACCGCCGCCGCACCTGTATCCCAGCGTGAGCACCTTGCCGTCCTCCAAGCGCAGCGTCACGCCGCGCAGGCGGCCCTTGCTCTCGGCGCGGTCGTACGGCCACAGGCTGTAGCGCCGCACCACCGGCGGCGCCGCCGCGGCGCCACCCTCGGCGGCGGGTCGCGGCGCGACGTCGGCGAGGCCCAGCGTGACGCGCTCGGCGCCCGGCACCCAGCCGGACAGGATCCTGCGCCGGCGGCGCGTCGGCGGCGGTTGCGCGGCCGGTCGGCGGGCGGCCGCCGGGCCGCCGGGAGGGGCCTGCGGCTGGGAGCCCTCGCCGCACCGGTTGTGCAAGCTATAGTCGCCCTTGCAGCAGGCCATGATGTCCAGGCGGTCGCTGTAGGTGTCTTCCATCACGCCCGGGCCCAGCGGCGACGTGGGCGGCTGGCGCGGCGGCGGGCGCGGCGGCGGCGTGGTGTCGTGGCGGCGTCGCGCGGCGGCGGGCTCGGCGCCGTGCAGCGCCGCTCGGCGCCTGCCCTGGCCGGCACCCGCACCTGCGCGTCGGCGCTCGCGTCGAGCCTGAACACCGTCGCGTGCGTCTGGCCCACGCGGTGCCCAAACTCATGCACCAGGTAGTAGTGCTGCGCGGCGCGGCGCCGCAGCGGCGCGGCCGGCGGTGAGCGTCGCAGCGGCGCGGTCGGCGGTGCGGCGGCCGCGCGCGCGGGCGCCCAGCGGCGGCGCCAGCGTCGCGCTCGCGACCTGGGGGCTGCAGCGCATCACAAACATGAGCGGCGACCCCCCGGCGTTGGCCCAGGCGGTGTTGCCAGGGTTGACGAAGCGCGGCAGCGGCGACAGCACCTGGCGCGGCGCGGCGCACGGCGCGCTCAGCGCGCGCCGCCCAGCGGCAGGCCTGCGGCGCCGCGCCGCGCCCCCACCAGCAGGGTGTGGAAGTCTGCGCGCAGGTCGTAGCCGAGGCCCGCCAGGTGCGCCTCGATCGGCGCCTCACTGTAGGCAAACGCGCTCTGCCCGGGCGCCGCGCCCTGGGGCATGTAGACCGTGGGCAGCACGAGCGGGTCGGGCGTGAGGCTGAGCGCGCCGTAGCTGTTCTCGATCACCGCCTCGGCCCAGCGGTCATATGTGCCCGCCTGCGTCACGAGCTGCCGCGCGCCCTCGGGCGTGCACGTGAAGGCGCACGACATCATGTGGCTGTTGGGCATCGGCCGCCCGTACGGCGCGGACGCGACCCAGGGCGTCCAGTCCGTCACGCACGCCGGCAGCGGCTGCGCCCAGCCGGGGCCGGGGCTGGCGGCCCAGGCAAAGCCCTGCGGCAGGATGGCGACGCGCTTGGCGTGCCCCTGGTTGCTGTCCGCGCCGATGCCGCCGCCCACGGCCACGCCCCACACGCGTGGCGAGCCCGCGCCCGCGAGGAAGCGGTCGGCGCAGCTCAGCGTCGCCAGCGGGCCTGCGCGCGGGGCGCCGGCAGCGCGCCGCGGGGCGCGTCGGCGGCGGCGGCGCGCCGCGGTGGGGTGGCCCGCGCTGCGCCGCCCCCCCCCCCCCCCCCCGGGTCGCGCCGCACCCGACGACGTGGGCGCGAGCAGGCCGTAGTCAAAGAGCCGCTCCGCCTCGAGGTCCTCCGGGCCCAGCAGGTAGCCCCAGTCCCAGCCCACGGACGGCGCGGAGACGTTGAGCCAGGCGGGGCGGAAGGCCGCGGGGTCGATCGGCCGGCCGAGCTGCTGCGCCACGATCATGGACGTCGCGCGGCAGCACGGCGCGGCGCGCGCCACGTCGCCCGCCTTGCGCACGAGCAGCTCCACGTCGCGCGCCGCCCAGCCGCCCAGGCCGTCGCTCGCGTGCGCGCGCAGGACGTAGCTGCACGCGGCGCGCGCGGCGCAGGCGGCGCGCGCGGTCGGCGTCGGCAGCGGCGCCGCGCGCACGCGGCAGCCAGCAGCGCCGCGCGGCCCGGCTGCCGGCCCCGCGCACCGGCCCGCGCGGCGGATCGTCGCGGTCTGCGCGCCCTGCACGGCGGCGCCGGCGGCGGCAAACTCCGCCACCAAGTCGCCGCAGCCGGGCAGCTGGCAGTCGCTGCGGGGCGGGGCGGGGCGGCTGAGAGGGCCGCGCCGGCGCAGCGCACGCGCGCCAGCCCCCGCGGCCGCCCCCTCTCTCTCACCTGGGGGCGACGCCAAAGAATGTGAGCCGCAGCTTGAGGCCCAGTGGCGCGTCCGGCGCGGTCGCGCTGACCGACAGCCGCGCCGGCACGCCGACCACCAGCGCGTCCGGCGCGGCGCCGCCGGCGTCCAGCGCGATCGCTGGCGCCGCGCGCGGCGGCGCGGTGGCGCGCTCCAGAAAGTCGGCCATCGACGGCGGCGGCGGCTCCAGCGCGTCCATCGCCAGCGCCGCCGGAAAGACCCACAGGCCCCCGACCCCCGCCGCTGCGCCGGCGCCGGCCCTGCTGCCCAGCGTGACGCTGCAGAGGGCAGGGCCGTCGGAGGCGTTGCTGGCAAGCAGCAGCCAGCTGCTACCGTTGACCAGGTCAAGCCCGGACACCTGCGCACGGCGGCGCAGGGCGGCGTCGGGGCGTGCGCGCGGCGCTGCCGCGCTCGCGGCGGCGGGGTCCCTCGCACACCCACTCACGCTGAGCGGCGCGGGGCACGCCAGGTCCAGGCAGAGCCGCAGCGACGCCCCGCCGGCGCCCGGCGCGGCCGCAGCCACGGCCACCGAGACGGCAAACGAGCTCGCCACCGGCAGCGGGAACCGCGCCGCGCCGGCCGCCGTGGACAGCACCAGCCAGCCTGCGGGCGGCGGCGGCGGCGCGCGTCGTGCGCGCGTCGTGCGCTGACCAGCCGCCGCCTGCGGGCGCGGCGCGCACCCTGAGCCCGGTTGACAGACAGGCTGACGCCGGCGAAGCCCAGCAGCGCGCTGTCGGCAGGCGACGGCAGCCCCGCCGCCACGGGCGGCAGGGCGACTGCAGCGACCAGCGTGAAGCTGGCGGCGCTCGGCAGCGCGAGGCCGTCCAGCTCCGCCCACGCCACGTCCTGCGAGCTGCAGCTGGCCGTGGCGTCCGCGGTGTCGCCGCCGTCGGGCGCCAGCGTGACGCCCTGGTCGAGCCAGCGGCCCGCGAGCAGCGGCGGCGCGGCCTGCTGCTCCGCCGAGCCGCTGCCGGCCGCGACCGCCCCCAGAGCGAGCGCCCACGCCAGAAGCATGCCCGAACGCATGCTCAAGCCGCTGCCGTGAGCCTGCGGGCGGCCTGCTGGCCGCAGGGCCCCCCTGCCTCAGCTCCGGCAGCCGCCCCCCATCGCCCTGCGCGATCGATCCCGAGGCCGCGGGCGCTCGCGTCGGCGGACTGCGCGATCGGCCGGAGCTGCTGCTGCGGGCGGCGCGCGCGCGCGGCGGCGGTCGGCGGATTCGAGCGCGCACGCGGTTCATCGGGGCTTTGACCGCACGCGCCCGTCAACTCGCGCGGTACACGCTGCGCGTGTGAGCACCCAGCGGTCCTGGCCGCACGACACCGGCGCGCGAGGCAATCGGCACTCACGCAAACGCTCTCACAATACCCGCTTGGACGAATCGGCCAGCCTGCATCCCTCCCAACCGCGCGCCCCCGACGACAGCCCTGCGTCATGCATGCACAGCCGCCGGCGACGTGGTGGCCCCACTCCGCGCGTGAGCGCTGACGGCGGGGCCGGCTCGGCCCGGCGGCCCTGGCCCGGCGGCCCTGGCTCCGCCGTGGGCACGCCGCGCCCACCCCGCCGCCAGCTCACTGCTGCTCGCCAGGCAGCGCGACCGGGACCGCCGCCAGCGCGGCGGGGTCGGTGGCGGGGCCGAGCCCCGCCGCGTCCAGCGGCGGCAGCGACGGGCTGCCGGGCTGCCCGCCGCCGGCGGCGGGCAGGCCGCCGAGGCCGTCGCCGCCGGGGGCTGCACCGCAAAGCCGGCCGCGCCCGCGCCGCCGGCCGCGCCCGCGCCGCCGCCGCCGGCCGCGCCGCCGAAGAGCATGTCCCAGAGGTCCTCCTTGGAGAGGTCGTCCGTCATCATGAGCTCCGCGCTGTTCATGGTGCTCAGGCCCTGAAGGATGTCACCCATGCCAACCATGTCCACGTCCTCGCCGCCGCCCCCGCCGCCGCCGCCGCCGCCGCCGCCGCCGCCGCCGCTGCTGCTGCTGCCGCGCGCGCCCGGCAGCGCGGCCGGGCCGGCGCCGCTGCCGCGCCGGCCGTGCGCCGTCGTGGACGTGCCCCCCGGCGCGACGACGGTCGTCGCGCCGGCGGCCATCGGCGCGCGCGGCAGCGCGCCGCCGCCGCCCGGCGGCGTGAGGGAGGGCACCTCCGTGATGGTGGTGGTCTGCAGGAAGTCCTGCCCCGCCGGCTCCGCCCCGCCCGCGTCGCTGAGCAGCGCCGCGTAGCCGCCCGCGTCGTACAGGGGCAGCGGCGCCAGCCCGCACTCCGCCGCTGCCGCGGCCGCGGCGTCGAGGTCGGGGCCGTGGCCATACGGGCCCTCGCCGGCCGCGTCGATGGGCGTGATGGTGCCGTCCAGGCCTGGCGCGGCGCGGCGCGGCGCGGCACGGCACGGCGCAGTGCTCAGCTCGCGCGGGCGGGGCGGCGCGCGCGGCGCACCGGCGCGGCGAGCCCGCGCGCCGAGGGGACCGCCGGCGCGCGGCCGCTCACCGACGACGGGCACGCCGCTGCCGAACGAGGTCGCTGGCTGCTCCTGGATCATCACCGACGGCTCGCCCAGGCCCTGCAGCGCGCGGGCAGCGCCGGGCAGCGTGGGCGCGGGCGCGCGGCGGGTGCTTCGGGGGTCTGCGTCAACACTGCACCTGCTGCTGCTGCAATGCTGCGGGGTCTGTCAAGTGCTGCGCTGCCAGCAGGCGCGTCGCGGCCTGGATGTCTGCCAGGTCTTGTGTCGTGGTGCGGGCCCCAAACACTGGGGGTGCACGCCACGCACACGCACACGCAACGGGGGGCACGCGCACAGCGGGACAGGGCGGCGGCGGCGGCGGCGGCGGCGGCGGCAATGAGCGGTCGCGGCGTGGCGCGGCGCACACCTGGCCGGCGCCGAGCTGCAGGCCGCCAAAGGCCGCCTCAAAGTCTGGCGGCGTGTCGCCGGGCGGCAGCGTCTGCGCGAGGCTGCGCAGGAAGGCGTCAGGGAAGTCACCGTTGGTGGGGAGGTACTGGATGATCTGCCCGGGGTTCTGCTCCGGCGGCACGCCGCTGCACTCGTCGGGGTCGTCGCCGCTGTGCCCGCGCCGCTTCTTGCGCGCTGCGGCGGCGGGCGACCGCGGGAGGGGGCGGGCGCGCGCGAGCGTCGGCGCCGCGCCGCCGCGCGCCGCGCGCCGCGCGGCCCGGCGGCGGGGCGCGGGGCGGGCCGGCGCGGCGCGCGCACCTCCGCTGCGGCTGCTCAGGCGCGTCAGGCCGGCGCTCTGCGCGACCGACACCATCTGCTGCAGCACCGTGGGGTTCTGCGCCACGCGCGCCAGGAAGCTGACGATGGTGTTCTGCCGCTCCTCCGTCGCCTCCAGCCGCTCGTGCATGTCGCGCATGCGCTGGTCCGCGCGCCTGCGCGCGCGCGGCGGCGGCGGCGGCGGCGGGGTTGGCGACGCGCCGCGCGCGCGCCACGGCCGCTGCCCGCCCGCCCGCCGCCGGCCCGCCCGCCCGCCGCCGGCCTGCGCTCGCCGCCGGCCCGCGCGCGCGCACCTGCTGCTGCTGGCGCAGGCGGACCAGCTCCAGCATGAGCACGTTCTTGTCGCGCTTGAGGGAGTCAATCTCATCGTGCACGCCGCCAAAGTGCCCCAGCTGCGCGGCGCGGCGCAGGCGCGGCATCGCGGCGCCGCCCGTGGCGCCGCGCCGCGCCGCCCGCGCCACGAGCGCGGCTTGCGGCGCCGGCCGCCGCGGCCGCGGCCGCGGCCGCCGCCGCCGCCGCACCTCGATCGCGGTCTGCCCCGACGGCGTGAGCGCCTGCACCTGGGCCTGCCCGCTCGTGGGCTTGCGGCGGTGGATGTCCTTCAGCAGCTCGCGCCGGCCGCGCACAAACTGGTCGTTCGCAAACTCCCAGCGGTCGGGGTCGACCTTGCGGAAGCCCTGCGCGGGCGGCGGGGGCGCGGCGCGGGCGGCGTGGGCCAGGCGCAGGCGCGGCGTGGGCCAGGCGCAGGCGCGGCGCTGCGCGGCGCGGCGCGGCGCGGCGCGGCGCGGCGCACGCACGTAGGTGTTGAGCTGCCGCACAAAGGAGGAGAAGTTGTTGTGCTTGAAGTGCCGCGGCAGCAGGTCGCGGCTGAACTCGGGCGGCTTCCACACGATGAAGCTGCGCGGCGCGGCGCGTGGGCGCATGGGCGCCGGGCGCATGGGCGCGGCAGCGGCGGTCGCGCGCGGCGCCGGCGACCGCCGCCCCCCGCGCCGCTGCCGCCCGCACCTGCGGCCGTCCGGGGACCAGGACACGATGGCGTCCGTGGACGGGTCGTCCACGAAGTCGTACCTGCGGCCGGGGAGCGTGCGTGGGAGGCCGCGGGCGGGCGTGCTGCTGCTGCGGCCCGCGGTGGGCTGCTGCGGCCCCGCTGCGCCCGCGGCGGGCTCACGTCTTGGTCAGGAACGGCGGGGGACCCTGGGCGGCCGCCCCCGACTCGCTCCCGCTGCCCCGCCGGCCGCTGGACATCCTGCTGCCCGGCCGCGCCAGCGCCGCGGCCCGGAGGCGGTGTCCCAAGGAGGGCCTGGACGAGCTCGAAGCGCACGTGGGCCGGGCGCCGGCGCTGGGCAGCCGCCTGCGCGTGGGCGCGCGTGCTGCTGCTGCCGCGCGCTGCAGGGGCCGCGGCGCGCAAGGGACGGGCGCTGCGCTGCGACGTGCGGGTGCGCGAGTGTGCGGTGGACGCGGGGATGGCCGCAGGCAGCGCGGCGGGCTCGCTGTCGCGGTGCAGCGGCGTAGGGCTCCCGGGCTCGCTGTCGCAGGTCTGCACCGAGCCGTAGTACGCGCAGTCCCTCCCTCCGCTCACCGGCACCGGCACCGCTCCAGGCGGCTGCCCCAGGCGCGCCGGCAGCCCCACCAGCGCGCGCAAGCAGCGGCAGCAGCAGCAGCGCCGCGGCCGCCCATGCGCAGCCTCGCGGCGGCGGCGGCCCACGGCGGGCCGCTCCTGCGCTGCCTGGCCAGCTGTGGGGCCGGCGGCTGGGGCGGCGCGGCGCAGCCGGCGGCGGCGGCGGCTGCGGCCCTCGGCGGGCCGCTCCTGCGCTGCCTCGCCAGCTGTGGGGCCGGCGGCTGGGGCGGCGCGGCGCCGGCGGCCGGCGCGCAGCCGGCCGGCGAGGGCGACCGGCGCACGCGCCGGGGGAAACGATTCGCAGGCACGCAGGGACTGTCGCGCCCGAAGGCCAGCCGGCCTGGCCCGCCGCCGGCGTCGGAGCGGCGCATCGCGGTGCCGCGACCGTCGTGGCCGAGCGCGCCGGCGCTGCCACCGTACGAGCTGCCGCAGCCGCAGCGGCAGCAGCGGCAGCAGCAGCAGTCACACACGTAGGCGTGTAACACGCTGACGGTCCGCGCTAGGGCGCAATTGCGCCCGCGCCCGCACCCGCGCTGCGCCAGCGGCGCAGCGCCGTGCGCAGCGCCGCGCGCGCCCGGCCGAGCACGCCCCCCTCGCGCGCGGCGCGGCGGCGCTCGTGGTCGACCGAGCTGGCCGCGGCCGCCAACACGTAGACGGCAGGGGGCAGCCAGCCGGGGTGGGTGGCGGCGCGCCGTTGCCCCTCCCACTCGATAAGCCAGCCGCCGGCGTCGTGCGTGTCAGTCCTGCGCGAGGTGGGGAGCAGCAAGTCAGCGCGCACGCCTGCGGCCCCCCTCGCACCGCGCTGCGCTGCGCTGCGCTGCGCTGCGCGCACGCACAGCGGCGGGAAGAGCCAGGTGGCGCTCGGCGGCATCCAGCGCCGCTGCAGGCGCGCGAGGACGCGGGAGCGCGTCCCCCCGGCGGCGACGAACATCAGGCTGCGCACACCGGGAGTGGCAAACCGGTACATCGCGGCCACAAGCCGTCCAGTGAGCGGCTCCAGAACGGCGTCGTCCAGCAGCGCCGCGGCAAAGGCGCCGCCGACAAAGACCTGGCGCAGGCGGCGCGCGCGCGGCGGCGGCGGCGGCGGCGAGCGGTCAGCCCTGCCGCGCGGCGGCGGCCACGCGCTGGCGCCGGCCCGCAGCCACACGTGCCGCATGCCACCCCTTGCCCCCCCCCCACACACACACACACAAGTAACTCGCACCTTCATCGGCTTGGCCGGCTGGCGGTCGTCGCGCACCGCGACCGCGCTGACGCAGCCGTCGAGCAGCAGCGCCAGCACCAGCACGCCCTCGTCGGCGTCACTGAACGACCAGTCAGCCGCCTGCCAGTCCGCCGTCGGCGCGCGGACCCAGCGCCAGAGCCGCCGCCGGCGCAGCCACGCCGCCTGGCGCTCCCGCTGCCGGGCGTGCTCTCGGCGCTGCGCCGCCGCCGCCGCGCCCGCAAGCGCCCCCCGTGGCTGGGCGGCGGGCCCGCCCTGCTGCTCCCTGCTGCTGTCCCGCTGCCCCGTGGCCGCGTCCGGGGCGCCACGCCACTCGAGCCGCTCGAGGGGCGGCGCCCGCGGCAGGCGTCGCAGCGACCGGCCCCAGATGGGGTGCGCCTCATCCTCCTCCTCGCCAGCGCCGCCGGCGGCGGCGGCGGCGGCATCGTGGCGCGGCGCGGGCGCGGGCGCGACAGCCTTGCCGGCAGAGCTGCTGCGGTCGAGTCCCGCGGTGCGTGCCGCCCACGCCAGCTGCGTGGCGTGGCCGCCGAGGCAGCCGGCGTCGGCAGGCGCGGCCGGTGGCACCCCTGCGGGCGCGCTGCCCTGCGCGCCGGCCTCGCTCGCCGCCGCCGGCGCTGCTGACTCGGGCAGCGCGGGCGGCTGCTCCCACCAGTCATAGGTCCCCCTCAGCGCGTGCTGCTGCAGCAGCACCGCCCACTCCGCTTCACTGATCGGCGCGTCCTGCTCCCCAAGCTGCCGCTGCTCTGTCCCCCCAGCTGCATGCCCGCTGCCTGGCTCCCCGCATGCGGCGCCAACAGGCGCCCCGCCGGCCGGCAGCGCCGCAGGCGCGGCGGCGGCGCCGGGGCGGGGCAGCTCTGCAGCCGCGGGCGTGCTGCCTAGCGGGGGGCGGCGCCGCGCGGCACGCAGCACGCGGGCGGCGTCAGGAGCAGCGCGCGTGGCGCGGGCCGTGCAGCCTGCCGGCGCAGCCTGCCGGCGTGGGCGGCGCTCACTCACCCGTGAGCTGCAGCGGCTGCTGCACGCGCACAACGCCCAGCAGTGTGCGGCCGTGCACGAGGTGCAGGACGTCGACGCTCAGCGAAGGGTGAGCGCGCTCGTCCGCCTCGAACGACGGCGGCAGCTCGCCGGGCGCCACCTCGAGCCTGCGCGCCGCGCGGCCGCGGCGACGTGCAGTCGGCGGCGGGGCGGGCGCCGGCGCGCGGCGCTCGGCCCCCGCGCGCCCCCGCGCCTGCCCACCTTGGGCCCAGAAAGGCCTTCAGCAGCCCCGCGTGCAGGTGGGACTCGAGCTCCCCGCGGTGCCTGTCCAGCGCCGCGAGCACGCTGCCGCGCAGGCCGTCGCCGTCGCCGGGCCCCACCGCGGCCGGGCGCGTGGGGCCGCGCGCCGCCCACTCTGCCAGGCCCCAGCGCCAGCCAAGCGCGCCGCCGCCGGCGCCGCCGCCACTGCCGCCCGCCCGCGCCTGCGCCGGCGCGGGCCCCGCGCGCCGCGCCGCGCCCAGCGCGCCCGGCGCGGTCGCCGCGTCGTAGGCGCGGCGCTGCTGGGGGTCGCTCAGCACCTCATACGCGGCCACGAGCCGCAGGAAGGCCTGCGAGGCCTCCGCCTGCGACGCCGCGGCCGCGCCGCCGGCCCGCGGCCGCGCCGCCGCCGCGTCCGGGTGCAAGTCCTTGGCGCGCGAGCGAAACGCGGCCTTGATCTGCTCGGCGCTCGCGCCGCGCGCGACGCCCAGCTGCACGTAGTGGCACGCGGGGCGCCGCTGCTCCACGTCGACGGTGCAGACGGCGCGCCGCGGCAGCGCCGGCCGACCGTGACCAGCGACGGCGGCGGCGGCGGCGGCGGCGGCGGTGGTGGCGGCGGGGAGGGCGGCGGCGCGTCGCAGCAGCGCCAGCATGCGCGCGCGCTCGGGCGGCGCGGGCGGCGTGCGTGGCAGCGACAGCGCCCGCGCCGCGGCGTGCGCGGCCGGCGTCCCGCGGCCGCCGCCGGCGGGGCGTCCGGCGGGTGTGCACACGCCCTGGTCTCTGGCCAGGGGAACAGCTCCGAAGCAGTCGTGAACCGCCGCCGTCGTGACGGCCCGGCGCAACCGTGGCACGCACCGGCCTCCTCGCGCGGCGCTGCCCCGGTGCCGCCACACGCCGCGGCGGCGCGTGACTCACGCTCGGGACCCGCGCCCCGCGCCCCTCGCCGCGCCAGGCGCCCGCTGCGGGACATCGACAGCAGCAGCAGCTGCAGCAGCCGCCCCGCTCGCTCCCTGCTCGCTGGCCGCGATGGCGGAGCCCGTGGAGCAGCGCAAGGCGCTGCCCGCGCGGACGACGCGCGGCAAGCGGCTGCGGGCGCAGCTGGAGGAGGAGGAGCAGGAGGCTGATGCCGAGTTTTGGGGCCAGGAGTTCTTCGCCGAGGACGTGCGGGACGAGGACTACGTCTCCGAGAAGGAGGAGGAGGACGTCCCGGACTCGGACTTTTTCGAGGAGGAGAGCGAGGACGACGACGACGAGGTCGAGGTCCGCCAGGAGCCGCGCAAGCGCGCGCTCAAGCCGCCGGGCGCGCCGCCGGCGCGGCCGCGCCCGCCGCGGCCCCCGGCGGCGCCCCGCGCCGCCGCCGGCGCCGCCGGCGCCGCCGGCGCCGCCGGCAGCCCGCCGAGCGCGAGCGGGGGCGGCGCCAGCGCCAGCGCCGGCGCGGCCGGCGGCGGCGGCCCCGCGGCCGACGGCGACGCGCTGCGCGTGACCGCGCCCACGCTGCGCAAGTCGACGCGCGAGCGCACAGAGGAGGCGACGCAGGCGCGCGAGCAGCGCCAGCTGGTCGCCAAGGCGATGGCGCGGCCCAAGAAGGCGGGCGACGCCGTGCGCGTGCTCTCGCAGCAGGAGCTGCTCGCCGAGGCGGCGCGCACGGAGCTGGAGAACCTCGCCTCGCTGAAGCAGCTCATGGCGCAGGAGGAGGAGACCAAGCGCAAGGCCCACATGAAGCGCGCGCGCTTCGGGGGGCCGCTCGTCAAGCTGCGCAGCCGCGCGGTGGAGGTGCTGCTCGACCCTGCGGCCGCGGCGGCGCTCGCGGCGCCGCCGCCGAGCGCCGCGCCCGGCGCGGGCGGCGCCGCCGGCGGCCACGCGGCGGGGCCGGCGGCCGCCGCGCCCGCTGCGGCCGGGGCCGCGCCGCAGCCCACGGCGCCGGCTGCAGCGGCAGCTGGCGGCGCGGCGGCACCCGGGGACGCGGCGCCCATGGAGGTGGACGCACCTGCGCCGCCCGCGCCAGACAGCTCGCCAGGGGGGCAGCCGGCAGGCCAGGGCTCGACGGCGGCGGCGGCGGCGGCGGCGGCGGCGGCGGCGGGCGGTGAGGCGGCCGCCGAGGCGCCCCCGCCCAGCGCGGGCGTTGCAGAGGAGGGCCCAGCTGCAGCGGCAGCGGCGAAGCCCGACGCGGCAGCCGCCGCAGACGAGGCGGCGGCGCCCGGCGGCGAGCAGCCCGCCGCATCTGCGGAGCCGCCGGCAGCAGCTGCTGGCGAGCCGCCCGCCGGCGGCGAGGCGGCGGAGGCGGCCGCAGCTGCGGCGCCGCCCGCGGCCGCGGCGGCGCTGTCGGGGCCGGTGCCGGTGCGCTACGAGCTGACGACGCTGCAGTGCCTCGGCATGAAGGCGCCCAAGTGGCTGCTGCCGCAGCGCGCGCCGCCGCCGCCGGCCACGCCGCTGTGCGCGATCACCGGCGGCGCGGCGCGCTATGTCGACCCGCTCACGGGGCACTACTTTGCCTCGGCGGCGGCCTTCCGCGAGCTGCGGCGCCGGCTGGGGCACCCCGTGCCGGAGGCCCCCGCGCGGCAGCAGCACGACGGCGGCCCCGCCGCAGACGCGGCGGCGGCGGCGGGCGGCGGCGGCTTCCCGCCGGGGCGGCAGCAGCTGGAGGCGCTGCTGGCGGTGCAGGTGGAGCAGCAGCGCGCGGCGGCGGCCGCCGCCCGCGCCGCCGGCCGGGGCGGCAAGGCCGGCAGCGCGGCGGCGGCGGCGGCGGCGGCGGCGGCGGCGGCGGCGGCGTACGCGCAGCCCAAGCTGCCCGACGAGGTGGCGGCGCTGGTGCTCAACGTGTCGCAGCTCGTCCACGGCGGCGGCTGACGCCTCGAGGAATCACGCTGCCCCGCGCCCCTGCCTGCCCGCGGCGGCGTGCGGCGCGGCGCGGCGGGCTCGAGGCGCCTGGCGAGGATCACGGCGCGCTCGTGGCAGCCAGGGGGCAGCCGGCGCGCTGGGCGGCGCGCGCGCTGGGCCGCGCGTGCGCTGGCAGGGTGGCGTGGAGAGCGGGCGCGCGCACGGCGGCTGTCTGGCGGGGTGTGGATGCGCCTCGCGGCGGCAGCGCGTCGCGCCCACGCAATCAGAACAACCTCCTACCGCGCCCTGGCCTAACACGCGCCTCGCAGCGCCGCGCGCACGCGGCGCGCCCGGGCCGCCCCGATCAGGCCCGACGCGCGCGCTCGCCCCCGCGCGCGCGGCGCCGCGCCGCGGGGCCCGCCGCCGTGCGGCGCACGCAAGCGGGGCCATCACACGCCGCACGCCAAACACACGGCGTGCGTGGCCGCCGCGCTCGTCCGCGCCGCGCGCCACGCCGGGCGGCAGCGGCGGCGCAAGCAGCCAAAAGCCCCGGCCGCCGCTGCGGGGCCTACCCGCCCCTGCCCCGCCGGTGCGCACTCCCGTCCGTTCAGCGCGCCTGCCGGCGCCCGAAGCAGGTGCGCGGCGCGAGCGCAAGGCGGGGGCACAGCCGGCCGCAGCGATCTGAGAGCGGCCGCCCTCCCGCTGCGGCGCGCGCTGGTGCCGTCACGCCCCGCGGGGCGAACGATCATGATGCCGCCGCGCCGCCCGTGCGCAGGCTCTTGAACGGCCGCGGCGCGTGCGCGCGCAGGGGCCGCGAAGATGCGCACCGCGTCCTGGCGGGCCCTGGCGGGCCTGGCGCGCGCAGGTGAGGGCCGGATAAAGGATGGGGCGGCCTGCTGCGTCCCTGGGCCGCCGCCGCGCCGCCAGCGGGCGCGGCAGCAGCCGGCGCGGGCAAGGCAGCGCCGCTCACGCCGCCCCGCGCCGCCGCCGCCGCCGCAGGCCTCACCCGCCAGACCGAGGCCAGCAGGTGCGCGCCGCAGTGCAGCCGCGGCGCAGCGGGCGGCAGGCGGCGCGCCGGGGGCGCAACCGACGCGGCAGCCGCCGGGCGGCGAGCAGCGCCGCTCACGCCCGCCCCTGCCGCCCGCCCCGCCGCCCCGCTCTGCCCTGCGCGCAGCAATGCGGCCGCACCGGCGCTCAGGGCGCTGGGCCTGTCCGCCCAGCGGGTGAGCGGCGGCGGCTGGCCGGCGGGGCGGGGCGGGGCGCGGCAGGGCGCGGGCAGCGGGGCGGCGCGGGGCCTGCGCACCGCGCGCGCGCGGCCGCACCGCGCGCGCGCGGCCGCGCCGCGCTCACCCGCCGCGCACGCGCGCCGCGCGCAGGGCTTTGCGGCGGAGAGCAAGCCGCTGGACGAGATGCGGCGCCCCAAGTTCAGCAGCAAGTACCTGATTCAGCACATCAGCCAGAAGCTCATCCCCGCGGTCAAGGAGTGGGAGAAGAGCTACCAGCCGCCCATCATCCACCTGGGGCGCGTGCTCAGCGTCGGCGACGGCATCGCGCGCGTGTACGGCCTGCGCAGCGTGCAGGCGGGCGAGCTGGTGTGCTTTGACAGCGGCGTGAAGGGCATGGCGCTCAACCTGCAGCACGACCACGTCGGCGTCGTCATCTTTGGCCAGGACCACGCCATCCACCAGGGCGACCTCGTCTACCGCACGGGCCAGATCGTCAACGTGCCCGTCGGCCCCGGCAACCTCGGCCGCGTGCTCGACGCGCTCGGCCAGCCCATCGACGGCGCCGGCCCGCTCACCGGCGTGCGCAGCAGCCTGGTGGAGGTCAAGGCGCCCGGCATCGTGGCGCGCCAGTCCGTGCGCGAGCCCCTCTACACCGGTGAGCCGCGCGCGCGCGCGCGCGCCGCGGCCGCGGCAGCGGCGGCGGCAGCTGCAGCGCGGCAGCGGCGGCGGCAGCTGCGGCAGCGGCAGCAGCGGCAGCGGTGGCAGCGGCGGCAGCCGCAGCGGCAGCTTGGCAGCGCGCACGCCGCTGCAGCAACGGCGCTGACGCCCCGCCCCGCCCTGCGCCCCGCCGCACGCCGCGCGCCGCCAGGCGTCAAGGCGGTGGACAGCCTGGTGCCGATCGGGCGCGGGCAGCGCGAGCTGATCATCGGCGACCGGCAGACGGGCAAGACCGCGATCGCGGTGGACTGCATCCTGCACCAGAAGGCGTGCAACGCGGCGGTGCCCAAGAACCGGCGCGTGTACTGCGTGTACGTCGCGATCGGGCAGAAGCGCTCGACCGTGGCGCAGCTGGTCAAGCTGTTCACGCAGACGGGCGCGATCAAGAACACGATCATCGTCTCCGCGACCGCCAGCGACGCGGCGCCGCTGCAGTTCCTCGCGCCCTACAGCGCGTGCGCGATGGCCGAGTACTTCCGCGACACCGGCAAGCACGCGCTCATCATCTACGACGACCTCTCCAAGCAGAGCGTCGCGTACCGCCAGATGAGCCTGCTGCTGCGCCGCCCGCCCGGGCGCGAGGCCTTCCCCGGCGACGTCTTCTACCTCCACTCGCGCCTGCTCGAGCGCGCGGCCAAGATGTCGGCCGACCTCGGCGGCGGCAGCCTGACCGCGTTCCCCGTGATCGAGACGCAGGCGGGCGACGTGAGCGCGTACATCGCGACCAACGTCATCTCCATCACCGACGGCCAGATCTTCCTGGAGACCGAGCTCTTCTACAAGGGCATCCGCCCCGCGCTCAACGTCGGCCTCTCCGTGTCGCGCGTCGGCTCGGCGGCGCAGTTCCCCGCGATGAAGCAGGTCGCGGGCACGCTGAAGCTCGAGCTCGCGCAGTACCGCGAGGTCGCCGCGTTTGCGCAGTTTGGCAGCGACCTCGACGCGGCGACGCAGTACGTGCTGGAGCGCGGCGCGCGGCTGACGGAGATCCTGAAGCAGCGCCAGTTCAACCCGATGCCCATCGAGCAGCAGGTCGTCGTCGTGTACGCCGCGACCAAGGGCTACCTCGACAAGGTCGCGACCAGCGACATCACCGCCGCCGAGACGGCCATCCTGAAGCACGTCGACCCCGCGGTCTACAAGGTGCTGCGCCACAACCACAAGATCAGCCCCGAGCTCAACGCGCACCTGCACGCCCAGATCACGGCCGTGCCGCTGCCGGTCAAGGCCTGAGCGCGCCGCGCCCGCCAGCGCGCGGCGCGGCGGCCAGCCAGAGTGCAGGGGGGGGGGGGGGGTAGCGCGGGGCGGCGTGACGGGCTCAGCAGGGGAGGCGGGCGGCGGGCAGGTGCTGCGCCGACGCGGCGGCTGGCCGCGCGCGCGGGGGCGGGCGCGCCCCGGCGCGCGCGCACGCCAGCCGCGGCGCGCTGGGCGGCGGGCGGTCAGGGTAGCATGTGTGTGTGAGTGTGTGTATGTGTGCGCGTGTGCGGCGAGCACAGCTTGACAACCTTGTCTCGGACCGGTGTTGCGCGCTGCGGCGAGGCTGCTGATCGGGCGCGCGGCCCGCTGCGAGCCGGGCGGCGCGCCCTGCGCCGGCCGCTCGGCCGCGGTCGGCCGGACCTCGTCGGTAACCTCCGCGTGCCATGCCATGCCGCGGCGCCGCACTCGCAGCGCAGCGCGGCGGGCGCGCGCGCCGCGTTTGACCTAAAGCAGGGCTGCGCTGCGGCGCGCGCGGGGGCGAGGCCGTCGGGCCTGATCGGGGCGGCCCGGGCGCGCCGCGTGCGCGCGGCGCTGCGAGGCGCGTGTTAGGCCAGGGCGCGGTAGGAGGTTGTTCTGATTGCGTGGGCGCGACGCGCTGCCGCCGCGAGGCGCATCCACACCCCGCCAGACAGCCGCCGTGCGCGCGCCCGCTCTCCACGCCACCCTGCCAGCGCACGCGCGGCCCAGCGCGCGCGCCGCCCAGCGCGCCGGCTGCCCCCTGGCTGCCACGAGCGCGCCGTGATCCTCGCCAGGCGCCTCGAGCCCGCCGCGCCGCGCCGCACGCCGCCGCGGGCAGGCAGGGGCGCGGGGCAGCATGTTTGAGGCCGCGGACCGCGCGCGCGAGGGGGACGTGGCCTACTTCAAGGCCCTCTCGCCGGCCGAGCTCACCAGCCTCATCGTCGGCCGCGATGAGGACGGGCGGACGCTGTTCCACACCGCCGCAGCGAACGGGCACCTCGAGCTGCTCGAGCTCCTGGCCGGCTCAGGCGCGGGCAAGGTGGCAGACAAGCAGGACGACGAGGTGCGCCGCGGGGTACCCATGGCGCGCACCGCACGGCGCAGCCGGCGGCGCGGCGCGGCCGGGCGCCCCGCGGCGGCGGCCGCTGTCGGTTGCTGCTGGCGCATGCATGCCCAGGCACGCGCCGCGCCCGGGCAGCCGGCTCACGCCCCCGCCCGCGGCGCCCACGGCGCAGGGCTGGACGCCGCTGCACTCGGCGGTGAGCTCGGGCCGCGAAAAGGTCGTCGGCGCGCTGCTGCAGGCCGGGGCCTCGCCGGACTGCACCAACAGCGGCGGGCAGACGCCCCTGCACTACGCGGTGCGCGGCGGCGGCGGCGGCATTCGCAGCAGCTACGGCTGCAACGGTCGTGGCAGCGGTGGCGGCGGCAGCAGCGGCAGCGGCGGCCTGGCCGCCGCGCGGCTGCGCGCGGCGCTGACGCGCGCGCGCCCCGCCCGCCCGCCCGCTCAGGCGAGCAAGGGCTACGCGGGCATCATGCGCCTGCTGCTGGCCGCGGGCGCCAAGGTCAACGCCAAGGACAAGACCGGCAGCACGCCGCTGCACCGCGCCGCGAGCACTGGGCAGCAGGTCACCGCGGCGGTGCTGGTCGAGGAGGGCCGCGCCAAGCTGGACGCGCACGACAAGACCGGCGCGACGCCGCTGCTGGTGGCGGTGGGGTGCGGGGAGTCCAACCTCGCCTTCTACCTTGCCAGCCACGGCGCCAACATCGAGGTGCGGCGCGCGCACGGCACGCATGCCCGCGCGCGCGCGCGGCGCGGGCGCGGGCGCGGGCGCGGGCGCGGGCGCGGGCGCGGGGTCGCCGACCCACCGACCCGCGCGGCCGCGCCCCCCGCAGGCCGCCAACAAGCAGGGCGAGACGCCGCTGGGCCTCGCCGGCGACCTCGCGCCGGCGCTGCAGGACGCCGCCAGCCGGCGAGTGCACGCCAACGGCGCCGCCAACGGCGCCATGGAGCACTGAGCCCATGGCGCCGTTGGCGGCGACTGAGCCCCGCGACCGCGCCACAGCGGCACCCACGCCGCTGGCAGCCGTGGGCGGGCCCGCTGCTGCGCGCCGGAGCGCTTGCGAGACGGCCGGAGCCTCTCGCGCGGCGGCGGCCGCGCGCCGGCACCACGCATAGTGCACCAGCCCCCGGGCGCTGGGGGCATGGCGCGGGTGCCCGCGGCGCTCCCAGGAGTGTGTGCGGCTGCCGCCGCGCGTGCGCGCTGGGTGCTTCGGGCGCCCACCGAAGCGCCCAGCACAGGGGAGCGAGGCGGGAACTCGGTTTGGGCGGGGGTGCAAGGGCACACTGCATTGGTTTTGACCGCGGCACGGACACGATCACTCTGTGTGAGTGCGGTGCGGCTGACCACCACCCGACTGGCTGGCTCGCCGCGGCCGTCGACATGAGGAGAGCATCGCGGCAGCCCGCGGCGACACACAGCCAACGTCTGGCACGGCCGCGGGCTGACGGGCGTGGGGAGCGTGACGTGCCGCCGTCCGCGCGCATTGCAGCGGCGGCAAGGCAGTGGGGCTGCTGCTGGCGAGGCGGCCCCGCGCGCGCGAGGCGGGGGCTTTTGAGCCGGCGCCGCCGCCCTGCGCCGACGCGTGCCACCCTGACCTTTTGCTTTCGCTCCTCGATGGACGCGGTGGATGTGGCGACGTTGGTGCGTGCCGGAAAACTCAATGCGGGGGCGGGGGACACTTGCAATGACTTGATCCGTCGTCGCGTCGTCCGCGCTCGGTGGTTCAGCTCAGCGGCGCCCGCGTGGGCAGAGCGGCGGCGCGCCGCCACCGCGCGCCACACTCCCGCGCCAGCACCATGGAGCCCGCGCTGGAGCAGCCCAAGGCGGAGCCGGTGGTGACTGAGGCGCCGCTGGGGGCGGGGGTGCCCGAAGCGGAGATGCAACCGCCCGCGCCGGCAGCGCCGGCCGGCGAGGCGGTGCAGGAGGTCAAGGCGGAGGTGGAGGTCAAGGCGGAGGTCAAGCCGGAGCCGGGCGCGCCTGCCGCGCCGGAGGCAAACGGCGCGGCCAAGGTCGAGGAGCAGCAGCACGCCGCGGGCGAGCCCGCAGGCGCCCCCTCCGACGACGCCATCAAGGCGCACCTGGCGGAGCTGCTGGAGCAGGCCGACCTGGCCACCGTCACGGGTGCGGCGCGCCGGGGCGCGGCGCGAGCGGCGCGCGCCGGGCCGCGCGCTCGCGCGCCGCTGCCTCACGCCCGCCGCGCCCGCCGCCGCCGCCGCCCGCGCAGAGAAGATGCTGCGCAAGAGCCTGGAGGAGGCGTTCGGCGTGAAGCTGGGCGAGAAGAAGGCGCTCATTCGCGAGGAGGTCCGCGCCGCGCGCGGCAGCGGCGGCGCGCGCTGCCCGCCGCCGCGCCGGTTGCCGCTGGTTGCCCGCGGCGGTTGCCCGCCGCTGCGGCGGCTCATGCCTGGCGCCGCCCCGCACAGGTGATGGCCTACCTGGAGGCCAAGCGGCCAGCGGAGCCGGAGGAGGAGGAGGAGGAGGCGGCGGAGGGCCGCGGCAGCGGCGGCGGCCGGTGCGAGGCGCTGCCCCCTCCCCCACCCCCCCCACACACACACGCCGCGCGCGCGGGGCGCACGCCCCCACGCTGACGCCGCCGATGCCGCACACTGCGCTGGCACCGCGCCGACGCCGACGCCCGCAGGCGCGGCGCGAGCCTCGGCGCGCACCTGTCGGACGAGCTCAAGGCCTTCCTCGGCGTGGAGAGCATGCCACGCCCCCAGGTGGTCAAGGAGATCTGGGCCTACATCAGGGAGCACGGCCTGCAGGCACGCACCCCGCGCGCCCGCACCCCGCGCCGCACGCGCCGCGCCGCCCGCGGCCGCCCCGCCCACGCCGCGGGTCGCGCCGCCGGCGCGCCGCGCGGCCGGCCAGGACCCGGCCAACAAGCGCAACCTCGTGCTGGACGCCAAGCTCGCCACAATCTTCACGCACCCCGTCAACATGTTCTCGATGAACAAGCAGCTCTCAAAGCACATCTTCACGAGCGGTGCGCGACCCGCGCGCCAGCCCGGCGCGCCAGCCTGGCGGGGGCGCGTGCGCGCGGGCGCGCGGGCGCGCGGGCCCGAGCCAGCCGCCCCCGCCCCCGCCGCGCCCACGCGCAGCCGCGGTCGCCGGCGGCAGCGACGGCGACGACGGCGGCGAGAGCAGCGGCGCCGCGAGCGACGGCGGCCACACGCCGCGCGCGGCCGCGGCCAAGAGCAAGGCGCGTGCGCGCGCGCGCTCCGGCGGCGAGCCCGCAGCCAAGAAGGCGCGCGGCGGCGGCGGCGGGGGGTTCACCGCGGAGATCCCGCTGTCGGACGACCTCGCCGCGGCGGTGGGGCAGCCCACGATGTCGCGCGGGCAGCTGGTCAAGTGGGTCTACGCGTACGCGCGCGAGCACGACCTCATGGTGCGACCACCCCCGGGCCGCCCAGCGGCAGCAGGGCCCGCGCGGCGCAGCAGGCCGCGCGGCGCAGCAGGCCGCGGGCGCGGTCCCGACCCGCGCCGCCGTTGCCGCCGCCGCCGTCGCACGTGCGCGCGCGCGCCGCAGGACCCGAGCAACAAGCAGTTCATAAAGTCGGACGCGCTGCTGGAGAAGCTGACCGGGCAGAAGCGTTTCAGGGCGTTCGGATGCCAGAAGTTCTTTGGCAAGCACTTCCTTCCTAAGTGATTGGTGGCGCGTCGAACAGGCTGCCGGCAGTACCTTCACTCGGTGCGAGCCGCGCGGCGAGCGGCGCGCGCGTCCGTGAGGTGGTGCAGCAGCAGCAGCAGCAGCAGCATGGCCGACGCGGCCGACGCGGCGGCGGCAGTCGCGCCGCCGCGGTGTACCATCACGGCGGAGAGAGCGGGGCATGACGGGAGGCCGGCGCGGCAGCTCGGGCGGGGGCCAGGGCGGGGCAGGGCGGCCGGGCGTGGCGCGCGCAGCTGGCGCGCACGCCCCCGGCGGCAGCAGCGGCGACGGCAGCGGCGGCTCTCTCGGACTGCACAGCTCGGCAGTTTTCTTGCGCGCACGCGCGCGCGCACTCACGGGACCCGCGCGGGCGCCGTCTTGCAGCAGCGGCTCCGCAGCCAGGGCAGGCGCGGCGGCGGGGTGACGGGGGTGCTATCCAGTTGAGCTGCTGCAAAGCGGCGGCGCGCTCGAGGACCGGCAGGTTGCAACTTGAGAGCGCAGCCTCGCCGCTCTGCCCTGATCACCCAGCCCAGCCGAGCGCAAGAGAGACAATAGATAGAGAGCGATCACCGGAAGCGTCGCGGGCTGAGCCGCAGCCTGCCGCACTGCGCGGCGCGCGTCCCGAGCTGGGGCCGGTCACGCGGCCGCGATGCGGGCGCCGCTCGGCGCTGAGCGCGCTGGCGCGCCGCGCCGCGCGGCGGCGGGGTCAAACACCTCGCTGCCGGCCTCGACCGACTCCACAAACGCCTCGATCATGCGCTGCGACACCACGGGGCGGTCGTGCGGCACCTGCGGGCGCGCGGCGGCGTGCCGGCATCGCCCCCTGCAGCTGGCCGGCGCGCGCGCGCGCAGCCCGGCCCACGTCCTGCGCAGGCGTGGCAGCCAGCGCGCGCGCGCGCGCGCGCAGCCAGCGGGGCTCGCACCATGTGTCCCGCGTTGCGGATGACCACGTGGCTGAGCCTGGCGTGGCTCTTGACAAAGCCGAGCACGCGGTCGCCAAACTCGGGGTCCCGCCAGAACGTGCGCTCCGCGTTCCAGAAGCCAGTGTGCCCCGGCCTGCGGCGCACCGCAGCGGGCGCATGCGCGGCCGCGGGCGTGGGCGCGGCGCAGCGCGCTGGGCGCGGCGCCCCGCCGGCGACGCCCCGCTGCCGGCCGCGGCGCGGGCGCTCACCAGGAGAGGCGTGAGATCCAGGCCTCGTTCGACGCGACGCCGCACTCGGCGTCAAACTGGCCCTGCGCGGCGCGGCGGCGATGGACGGTTCAGTTGAACGCCCCCACGCCCCACCCGCATCCCCTCCCTTGCTCCCTCCCCCCCCTCCCCGCCCGCCGCCGCCGGCGCGCGCGCGCCTGGTAGAGCATGAGGTGGCTGGACGCGAGAATGTCTGGGACGAGCCCCGCGACGCTCTTCATCACGTCGTGCCCCATCGCCGCGTCCACCTCCTTGCTGCACGCGGCGTACACGATGTCGGCGGGCGCGCCCACGTTGGCCTTGACCTCCGCGCGGTTCAGGTACGCGCTGCGCGGCGGCCGGCGCGCGGCGCGCGCGGGCGTGGGCGGGGCCGCCGCGCGCGGGCGCGGGCGCGGGCGCACGCGCGGGCGCGGGCGCGGGTGCGGGCGCGGGCGCGGGCGGCGTCACCTCACGCGGTCCTCCGCGTCGTAGGCCTTGTCTCGGCGGATGTCCTCCAGCGTGGCGGTGGCCGAGGAGTTGGTGATGTAACCCAGCAGCGCGTCGCTCGCGCGGCGGGCCTTGACCCAGTTGCGGTTGCGCACGAGCTCCACCACCTCTGTCTGCATCGCCTCCGCCTCCGCGCGCTGCCGGCTGTCCAGAAGGCCCATGTTGAACGCGACCTCAGCCTGCACCAGCGTCTGGGCCACCGCGTCTGCCGCGTGGCGGCAGGCGCGGCGGCGGGGGCGGCGCGGCGGCGGCTCGGGCGGCGCACGCGGGGCGGGCGCCGCCGCCGTCCGCGTGCTGCCGCGCTGCTGCTGCCGTCGACACCCCGCCGCCGGCCGCACCGGTGAAGCCGTTGCCGATGGCGACGCCGCCGAGGCGGAAGGCCGGCGGCTCGACGTCGTCCGGCAGCGCGCGGCGCCTGTGCAGCTTGCCCGCGGTGCCGGCAGCCTGCGCGGCGGCCTGGATGATGTAATGCGCGATGCTCGGCGCGTACTTGCCGGCGTAGCTCTCGCCCGTGATGTAGAGCGGCCGCGCCGCAAAGGCCGGGTGCGCGCGGTAAAAGCCCTGCAGCGCGGTGTAGAGGTGCGCCGCGAGCGTGAGCTCCTCGCGGGGGATGGCCTGGCTGCCTGCGCGCCCGCGGCGGCGGCGGCAGTTGCGGGTGCGGCGGTCGCGGCGGGGTGGCGGTCAGGCCGGCGCGCGGCGGCGCGCGGCGGCGCGTGCCCCCGTGCGGCGGCGGGGCGCGGCGGCGCGTGCCCCGTGCTGCGGCGGCGCGGCGGCCGCGCCTGCGCGTGAGAAGCCGGTGCCGATGGGCTGGTCAATGAAGAGCATCCCGTAGCGCCGGTTCCAGCGCCCCGGGTTGGTGCGCAGCACGCCGTCCACGCTCAGCGCGAAGGGGCCGTTGAGGTAGAACGTGCCGAAGAGGCTCGAGCACCCCGGGCCGCCCTGCAGCCACAGCACGATCGGCGTCGTGTCGCGCGGGTGGACGCTGTCGGCCTCATAGTACTGGTAGTATATGCTTGACCCTGGCGGCACCCAGCAGCGCGGTCAGCGGCCGAGCGCGGCGGCGCCCACGCCGCGGCAGCGGCCGGCGGCTGGTTGGCGCGCACCGTGGTTGGCGTCCACGTCCACGTAGCCCGCGGACGTGGGGTGGGGGAGGTTGTCCGCGCCCGGCGGGGGCTTGGGTCGGTGCTGCTGCCGCTGCTGCTGCCACTCGCCGCGCTCGCCCGCGGGCGCGGCCGCCGCGGCGGCGAGCGCACAGAGCAGGCAGAGCAGCAGCGGTCCACCCGGGCGGAGCGGAGAGGCGGACATCGCGCGGCACCGGCGGCCGCCGCCGAAGAGAGAGAGCGCGCTGCGGCGGCTGCCCGCCCCCTGCTGCCGGGCGCCAGGTCGCCGTGCGGCGGAGTGAGTGGACGGGCGGGGATGCGCCGGCGGGCAGGGTGGCGGCCGAAGGCAGCGGCGGCACCGTCAGAGACGTCACCCGCGCCCGCCCGGCGCGGCCGGGCGGGCGCGCCGCGTTCAGCGCCGCTTGGCCGCCGCGGCCTTGGCCCTGCGCGCCGCCGCGCGCGCTGCCTTGTCCGCCTCCGCCGCAGCGCGCGCGGCCTCCGCCTCCGCGGCGCGCCGCTCCGCCTCGGCCGCGGCCGCAGCCTCCGCCGCAGCCGCCTCGGCGGCCGCCGCCGCCTCCGCCAGCCGGTCCTCCAGCTCGTCCTCCTCCTGTCGCCGCCGCGCGGCCGCGGCCCGCGCCTCGACCGCGGCCTGCTGCCTGGGGGCGGCACGCGGCGGGCGGGGGTGAGTGCGCTGACGACGGCGCGCCCGCGCTGCGCGCGGCCGCAGCAGCAGCGCCCCGCAACGCACTGCGCCGCCGCCTCGCGTGCCGCCGCGGCCGCCGCGGCCGCCGCGGCTTCCTGCTGCGCCCGCAGCTCCGCCTGCAGCGCCGCGCGCTCCACGGGCCCCGGCGCGGCGCGCATGCGCGCCAGCACGTCACGCACGGCGGGGGCGCGCGCGAGCTGCGCCGGCATGTTGCCCAGCGCGTTCATGGCGCCCGCGTCGGCGCCGGCCACCAGCAGCTGCGTGACCACCTGCGCGGGCGGCGCCGGGGGCGTGGCCAGCACAGCTGGCAGCGCGCTGGCTGGCCAGCCGTGCGTGACGTGGCGGCCCACCTCGGGTGACGACGCCGCCGCGAGGTGCAGTGGGCGGTTGCCGAGCTCCCCGACCGCGTTCACGTCGGCGCCCGCCGCGATGAGCAGAGCAGCGCACGTGGCGCTGCCGGCCAGCGCGGCGAGCAGGAGGGGGGAGTCGCCTGCCGTGGTCCGCGCCATCGTGCTCGCGCCAGCGGCGAGGAGCGCCGACACGCCAGCGGGCCAGCTCGCCTGCACCGCGCAGTGCCTGCGGCGCGCCGTCGAAGAAAGCGGACGGCGGCGCGTTGGCGCGCCAGCGCGCACGCTGGCGGCCAGCGCGCCGCCGGCTCACAGCAGGCTCCAGCCGCCGACGCCGCGGGCGTCCATGTCGGTGCCGGCCTCCAGCGCCTCTGTGAGGCCCTGCAGGTCCCGCCGGCGCACGATGGCAAAGAGCGGCGGCTCCGGCGCCCGCGCCGGCGTGGCGGGCGACGGCATCGCCGAGCTCGAGGGGGGCTGCGGGGGCGTCGCGTGGTCGCGTTCGCGTTACACGCAGCTCGCGGGCAGCTCCAGAGCGGACGCAGCGGGCGCTGCGCGGCGCGAACAACTGCGGCGCTCGTTCGCGCGCTCGGAGCAGCGCCGCGGCTGCCAAAGAATGGACCAGCAATGCACGGCGCCAACGCGGAGCTCGCGAGCACCGACTGACCAACCGCCGCGGCCGGCTGTAGCGGCGCGGCGCGCGGCGCAACAGCCCGCCGCGCCGCGTGCCGCGCGCCACACGGCGCAGCCCTAAACACACTTATTGTACCCTAGTGTACATCGCCCTCGGCACAGCCCTGCCCGCCCGCCAGCGCGGCGACGCGGCGCAGCGCCGCGAGCGACGCGGCGGCGCTGTGCCGCGTGCACGCGTGCGGCACGCCGCGCGTCTCCAGCAGCAGCGCCGCGTTGTCGAGCCAGCCCCGCGGCGCGACGTAGTGCAGGCGCGCGAGCGCGCGCACCAGCTGCTGCAGCTCGTAGCCGTCCAGCGCCGCGAGGCCCGCCGCCGGCGCGGAGCACACGAGCCCGTGCAGCCACGCCTGCCCCGGCGCGAGCCGCATCGTGGCCACGCCCGCGAGCAGGTGCACGCGGCTCTGCGCGCTGAGCGTGCCGCGCAGCCGCCACGCGGCGGCCAGCAGCGCGTCGGCGACGGGCGCGCGCTCCGCCCAGACGCCGCGCCGCGCGCGGGCGCGGCGCCGCGCCGCCGCGCGCCGGCGCCGCGGCTGCGGCTGCGGCTGCGGCTGCGGCTGCGGCTGAGGCTGCGGCTGCTGCAGCTGCGCCCGCTGCTGCGTGGGATCCGGCAGCGCCCGTTGCTGCGGCAGCTGCCCGCGCTGCTGCGCCGCCAGCCAGCGCCGCCACAGCCGCGCCACGAGCAGGCGGCGCTGCCGGCGCTGCCGGAGCCACGCCGCGCGGCGCTCGCGCCGGCGCGCGCGCGCGCGCCGCTCCGCCGGCGTCGGCGGCGCCGTCAGCCCCGCGGCGCGCGCACGCGCCAGCTGCGCGTGCTTGGGCCCCAGGTGCACCTGGGTGCGGCCCCACGCCCACGCGAGCATGGCGAGTGCGCGGCCGTCAAACTCATGCAGCCGCGCGGCGGTCGCCGCGACCGCGGCGCGCCGCCACGGCGCCGGCGGCACGACGCGCAGCACGCCCAGGCCCCACTGCAGCAGCGCAAGGCCCTGCGGCGTCATGGCCGGCAGCTGCCGCTGCGACGCGGTGAGGCACGCGCGCAGCCAGGCGCCGCTGGGCGTCCAGCGCAGCGCCGCGGCGCCGTACACGAGGTGCACCAGGTCCAGCGCGCTCGCGCCGCTGCAGTCGCTGAGCCGGTCCAGCAGGCTCTGCAGGAAGACGCCGCTGGGCCGGCAGCGCAGCCGCGCGAGCGACAGCACGACCAGCGCGACGTGGCGCGGCGCGAGCCGGCCGCCGTGCGTGTGCAGCGCCAGCAGCAGCGCCTTGAGCCACCGCGGCGGCAGGTCCACGCGCAGCGCGCCCAGGGCCCACAGCGTGCGCACGAGCGCGCCCAGGAGCGCCGGCTGGCCGCCGCGCGGCGCCGGCGCAGCGAGGCGGCGGTGCATGGCCAGCATAAGCCCGCCGAGCCACTCCCGGCTGGGCGCGTAGCCGAGCCGGGCGAGGCCCGCCAGGGCCAGGGCCAGCGCGCCGGGCTCGGCGTCCGGCCACGCCGCCGCGACGGCCGCGAGCGCGGCCTCCAGCCACGGCCGCGGCGGCTGCAGGCCCAGCGCGGCGCAGCCCGACAGCAGCAGGCAGGCGTCGCGCGGCGCCATGCGCGGCAGCAGGCGCTGCCCGGCGGCCAGGCACGCGTCGCGCCAAGCGGACACGCTCAGCGCGTCCTGCGGGCCGCCGGCGCTGTCGCCACCGCCGCCGTCGCTGCCTGGCGGCGCGTGCTGCACGGCCAGCTGCAGGCCCGCGCCCGCCAGGCAGCGCACCAGCTGCGGCAGCTGGTGCGGCTCGAGGGTGGCCAGCCGCGGCTGCAGGCCCGCGGCCAGCTGGCGCAGCCAGGCCTGGGGCAGCGCGCAGCCAGCGCTCCGCGCGCTGCGCAGGAGCTGCAGCATGTCGCCCACGGGCCCGGCCGCCAGCTGCCGCTGCAGCTCGGGCGCCAGCACGAGCCGCTCCACCAGCACGGGCGGCACGCCACGGCCGGCGGCAGCATACGCCCGCAGCACCATCACCACCAGCCACGCCGGCTGCTGCTGCTCCGCCGCGCCCGCCGCGCTCGCCAGCCGCGCCTCGGCCGCCGCCCACCAGGGCTCGCCGGGGTCGCACTCGCACACGCCGGCGGCCCACATGAGCCGAGCCACCTCGGCGGCGCTGCAGCCGCCCAGCGCAAAGGCGGCGCCGCCCGCCTCGCCGGGCGGCGCGACGCAGTACAGCCGCCGCAGCCACGCCTGGCTCGGCACGAGCGCGACGCCCGGGTCGTGCTGGCTGGGCAGCAGCGCCAGGCGGCCGAGCGCCCACGCTGCGCCCGCCGCCTGGCCGCCGGTCATGGCCGGCGCGTGCGACTCCAGCGCGCCGAGCAGCGCGGCGTACCAGCCGACCGGCGGCACCGCCGCGCAGCCCGCCAGCGTCGCGGCGGCGACGACCAGGTCCTGCGCGCTGGCGAGGTGCAGCTGCGCCTCACTGAACACAAAATAGCTCGCCAGCAACGCGCCCCAGCACTCGGCGGGGCCCGCCGCCCCGGCCGGCGCCAAGCCGGGTCCGCGCTCCGCCTGCGCCGGCGGCTGCTGGTGCTGCTGCAGCCAGCGCTGCAGCGGCTGGCTCGCCGCCACGGCGCCGCCCGTGGGGCCTGCTGCCGGCCCGCCCGAGGCGCCTGGCGCGCGCAGCGCCTGCTGCTGGCGCCAGAGGTGGGGCCGCACCAGCGCCGCTGCAGCCGCAAGGCACGCCGACTGCGCCCGCGTGTCGAGGTGGGGCAGGTGGTCCTGCGGCGGCGAGCGTGGCGGCGCGCAGCAGCGGCGTGAGCACGGAGCGCACCCCCAGAGCGCGCCCCCGCCCGCCCGCCACCCTGCGAGCCTGCAATCGCGCACCTGGACCGCCGCCAGCACGCGCTGGACCCAGGGCCAGCCGATGCCGAGCGCCGCCTGCGCCACGTGCTGCTGCTGCTCCAGCGACGCGCCTGTTGCCTGCTGCAGCTGCCCCTGCTGCTGCAGGGTGCCCAGCGCAAGCAGCGCGACGGTCAGGTCCTGCGACTGGAAGCGCTGCACCTGCTGCAACACCGCCGGCACGAGCGCGTGCAGCAGCTGCTGCCCCGCCTGCTGCAGCCCCGTACCCGGCTGCTGGCCGGCCGGCGGCAGCAGCCGCGCGCCGCGCTGCGCCAGGCGCTGCAGCGACTGCAGCACCATGGCCAGCTCCGCCGGCTTCAGCTCGCCACTCTGCGCCCGCAGGCCGCGCAGCAGGCCCAGCAGCCACTGCTCAGGGATGTCTGCCGGCGGCTGCTCTGGCTCTGACGACGACTGCTCCTGCGGCTGCTGCTCTTGCAGCGGCTGCTGCTCCTGCAGCGGCTGCTGCTCCTGCAGCGGCTGCTGCTCCGCGCAGCCCCACGCCACCACGCCGTGCAGCATGCGCGCCAGGCTGATGGGCGGGGCCACCGCCAGGACGGCGGACGACGCGTCGAAGAAGCGCCGCCGCCAGCCCGCGGCCGGCGCGTGGCCGAGCTGCGGCAGGCACGCGGCCATCGTGGACAGCGCGCGTGCGCTGCGCCACTGCCGCACCGCCATGCTCGCGCAGCACGCGTCTAGCCACGCCGCGCTCGGCCGCTGCTGCAGCTTTGCCAGGGCCTGCAGCAGCGTGGCCGCGCTGGCCTCGTCCCAGCCGCCGGCGCCGTCAAAGTGGCGCGCCGCCGCGGCCAGCAGATGCGCGCACCACTGCTCGCTGGGCGGCGCGCCCCGCGCCGCCAGCCGCGCCGCAGCCCAGGCCGCGTGGCCCAGGTGCTGCGCGCTCAGGCGCGGCAGCAACGGCTGCAGGCGCTCCAGCAGGGCGGCCGCCTCGCCGGCGGGCGGCGGCTGCTGGCCGCGCGCCGCGGCCACAAGCCGGTGCAGCGGCTCGGGCTGCGGTGCGCCCACCGGCGCCGCAAGTCGCCGACGCTGCCGCTGCTGCTGCTGCTGCTCCAGCAGCTGCTCCCGCTCCAGCGCCAGGCTGAGGTGCTGCTGCTGCAGCGCCTGCTCGGGCGCGCGAAAGGGGCCGCGCGCTGGCCGGTGCGGCTGCCCGGCGGCGGGCGCGCCGGGCGCGCACGTAATGCTGCGCAGCGGCGCATGCTTGCTGCGGGGCGGCGGGGCGGCAGGGCCGCGGCAGTGAGCGGGGAGCGGGCAGCCGCTCGCGCGGCTGCTGCGGCGGCAGCGCGCCAGGCCCCGCTGCGGGCGTCCATGCAGCCAAGCCTGGGCGCCGCCGGCTCGGCGGGGCGCCCGGTGCGCCCGATCGGCGGCAGCAGCGCGTGCCGCGTCGCTGCCGCCGCCGCCGCGCCGCGCCGGGCGCACCTCAGGCTCTGCAGCTGCACCGGTGTGGGCCGAGGCTGGCCGGTCTCGGTGAACGACCACACGCCGCGGGCCATGCGGCCTTTGGCGCCCCGGCGCGGCCTAGGCCGGCGGGGCGCCTCAGGCCCCCGGGCTGCGCCGGCCCGCTGATCGCGAGCCACGGGCTGGCATGGCGTGAAGAGAGGGAGTGCGGCCGCAGCGCGTCCTGCGTCCGGGACGTCCATGCAGGCAGCTGGCGGGCCATCAGTTGCCTGGGCTCTGCTGCTGGGCCACGCTGTCCTGCCCGCGCCCGCTCCGCCGCGCCGGTCGTTCCGCTCGCTCGCGCTGGCACACAGGGAGAGCTCCGCACCCCCGCGCAGGCCCGGCAGCCCTGGTCGTTGGCACCACCGGCCGCTGCTGCGCGCCCTCCCCGCGCCTGCGCCCGCCGGTCCGCCCCGCCCGCGTCGCCGGAGCGTGTGCCAGGCGGCCCGCTAGCGGCCCCCGCTCGCCCGCCCGCTGCCGGCGGCCGCGGCGGCCGGCGGCGGCGCCGGCGGCGGCACAGCAGCGGCGCGGCGCGCGCGGCGGCGCGGCGCAGCAGCGCGGGGCGCGGCGGCTGCCCCGCGCGCGGCCGCGCGTGCGGGCCGCGATGTACAGCGACTTCAAGGGCAAGGCCATCGAGTTTGTCAAGGTCGCGGTGTCCGAGGATGAGGCGGGGAACTACGAGAAGGCGCTGCAGAACTACAAAGCCGCGCTCGAGTACTTCAGCACGCACCTGAAGTACGAGAAGAACCCGCGCAGCGCCGAGGCGATCCGCGCCAAGTTCAAGGAGTACCTGGAGCGCGCGGAGTACCTGAAGACGGTCATCGACGGCCAGCAGGCAAACCCCGCCGCGGCGGCGGGCGCCAACGGCGCCGCCGCGACCGCGCAGCGCCGCAAGGGCGGCCCCGGCGGCGGCGCCGGCGACGGCGCCGGCGACGGCGACAAGGAGCGCGAGCGCCTCAAGGGCCAGCTGGGGAGCGCGATCATGTCGGAAAAGCCCAACGTGAAGTGGGACGACGTCGCGGGGCTGGAGGGCGCCAAGGAGGCGCTCAAGGAGGCGGTCATCCTGCCGGTCAAGTTCCCGCAGTTCTTCACCGGCAAGCGCAAGCCCTGGAGCGGCATCCTCATGTACGGCCCGCCCGGGACGGGCAAGTCCTACCTCGCAAAGGCGCGCGGCCGCAGCTGCATGCGGCGCGCGCGGCCGCGGCGCGCAGCGCAGCGGCCCACCGCGGCGGCCGCGCGGCGCGCGCAGGCGGTGGCGACCGAGGCGGACAGCACGTTCTTCAGCATCAGCAGCAGCGACCTGGTGTCCAAGTGGCTGGGCGAGAGCGAGAAGCTGGTGAGCGAGCTGTTCCGGCTCGCGCGTGAGAACGCGCCGAGCATCATCTTCATCGACGAGGTCGACAGCCTCTGCAGGCGCGGCGCCCGCGGGCGGGGGGGAGGGACTGGCCGCGGCGGCGGGGCCACGCAGGGGCGCGGCGGGCGGGCGGGCGGCAACACGTGGCGGCGGCTGGCAGCGGCCGGTGGGACGCAGCGCTGCGCGCCGCCGACGCGCGGCGCCGCCGCGGCCGCGCAGCACGCGCGGCGACAACGAGAGCGAGGCGGCGCGGCGCATCAAGACGCAGCTCATGATTGAGATGCAGGGCGTGAACAGCAACGACGGCGCGCGCGTGCTCATGCTGGGCGCGACCAACCTGCCGTACAACCTCGACCAGGCCATCCGGCGGCGCTTTGACAAGCGCATCTACATCCCCCTCCCAGAGGCGCACGCGCGCGCGACGATGTTCAAGATCCACCTCGGGGACACGCCGCACTCGCTCAGCGAGGCAGACTTCCAGGCGCGGGCGCAGGGGCCGGCGGCGCCGCGCGCGCAGCGCGGGCGCGCGGGGGGACGCCGCGCGCGGGCGGGGGCCGCGCACGGCGCCCGCGGCGCGGCGCGGCGCGGCGCCGCCGACCCCGCCGCGTGCGCAGGTGCTGGGCCAGCGCACGGAGGGCTTCAGCGGCAGCGACGTGAGCACGATGGTCAAGGACGTGCTCATGCAGCCCATCCGCCTGCTGCGCGACGCGACACACTTCCGCAAGGCGCGCGCCGCGTGGGGCGGGGCTGGGCGCGCGCGCGCGCCACACGCGCGCCACACGCGCGCTGCACTGGCGCCAACGCCGCCGGTGCTGTGTCGTGCGCGCAGATCAAGCACCCCGTGACCGGCGGCGACAGCTACGAGCCGTGCGCGCCGAGCGCGCCGGGCGCGCAGGAGTGCACGCTGCAGTACTTTGCCGACAAGGGCATCGCGGACCAGGTCGTGCCGCCGGTCATCTCGATGCGCGACTTTGAAAAGGTGCTCGACCGCGCGCGCCCCACGGTGAGTGTGAAGGACCTGGGGGTGTTTGAGCGCTTCACTGACGAGTTTGGGGAGGAGGCGAGCTGAGCCCTGAGCCGAGCGCGGCGGCGCCCGGCGCCCAGCGCGCGGCAGCGGCCGCGCGGCTGCAGGGGGCAGTGGCCGGGCACGCCGTGCAGCAGGCGCTGGCTCCCGGTAACTTGTCCTCCGGGCCGGGCAGACTCGGGCCTGCAGCGGTTCGGCGAGCTTTGCGACACAGGGTTGACAGTGGGGCGCAGGCTGCAGCGGCGCTCTGTGGATCGCCACTCCCGTCCCACGCACGTCCGCGATCGCCGAGACCTCGGGACCACGCGCCACGGCGCCACCAACCGACGCAGCCGCCGCTGCTGCCGCCGCTCGCCCCGCCCGCCCGCCTGCCGATCACGCCATGGCGAGCAAGGGCGACGTGATCCTGTCGCCCAGCATACTCTCCGCAGGTGCGGCTCGGTGGGCCGGGCGCCGCCGCAGACGCCAGCGGCTGCTGCGCAGCGCTGACCGCTGCCGCCGCCCCGCGCCAGACTTTGCGCGGCTCGCGGACGAGTGTAGCAGCATCGTAAAGCAGGGGGCCGACTGGCTGCACATCGACGTCATGGTGCGAGGGGCGCTGGCGTCGCGCAGCGCCGCGCTCCTCCGCGGACGACCGCCGCGCCCGCCCCGCCGCCCGGGCTCGCCGCCCAGGACGGCCACTTTGTGCCAAACCTGACGATCGGCGCGCCGGTCGTCGCGTCGCTGCGCAAGCACAGCGCGGCGTTCTTCGACGTCCACCTCATGGTCACCGACCCGCTGCGCTGGGTCCCAGACATGGCCAAGGCGGGGGCCAACATGTTCACGTTCCACCTCGAGGCGATCGTGCCCGACCTCGCGGCACTCAGCGCAGAGGCGGCGCACCCAGACGTCGTCGCGGCCGCGGCGGCGGTGCGCGCCGCCGGCATGCAGGTCGGCGTGGCGCTGCGGCCCGCGACGCCGGCGGCGCTGCTGACGCCGTACCTGCGGCAGGGGCTGCTGGATATGGTGCGGCAGCGCGCTGCTCGGCCGGGGGCGGGCCGTGCGGCCGCGCCTGCGCGCACGCTGGTTGCGCTGACAGCCGGCGCCCCCGCGCCCCGCCTGGCAGGTGCTGGTGCTGACCGTTGAGCCTGGCTTTGGCGGCCAGGCGTTCAAGCCCGAGGCGGCCGCCAAATGTCGCGAGCTGCGCAACGGTTTTGTCGACCTGCTGATCGAAGTTGACGGTGGCATCACGCCGACGACGGCGGTCACGGCGGCCGAGGCGGGCGCCAACGTATTCGTCGCGGGCTCGGCCATCTTTGGCGCGGCTGATCCCGCGCAGGCGATGCGCGACATGCGTGCGGCAGCGGCGCGCGTGCGCGCCGCGGCGTGAGCGGTGCCGCTCGTTTACTCGCAGCCGCCCGTGCCGCCGCCGTCGCCCCCGCGTGCGCCGTTCCGAGCCCTCGCTGCGCGCGCGCGCGGCCGGCCAACCCCGCGCCGGCGCGCGCCGCGCCGCCCCGGTAAGCAGGGGCCGCGTGGCGTCACAGCAGGTCGTCCGCGGCGTCGCGCTCGACCGCGGCCGGCGGCGGCGGCGCGCTGGTGGCGTCGAGGGGGTCGAAGCTGCTGCCCCTCACCGGCAGGCCGTTGGCGTTGGTGCCGCCGCCCGGCGCCTTGGCCGGCGCCTCGGCGGCGCCGGGCTCGCCGTCCAGCAGCGACACGTCCTCCAGCAGCCCAAGCCCGTCGTCCGCTGCCTGCGCCTGCGGCTGCTGCTGCAGCTGCTGCTGCGCGGCCTCGCTCGCGGCGCTGCCGCCGGGGCGCTCCTGCGCGGGGGCGCCGTCCCACAGCCCGTCCAGCAGCGCCCCGCCGCCGCTGGCGCTGGTCGCCGGCGCCGACTGCTCGGCCTCCTGCTGCAGCCACTCCAGCGCGCCGCTGCCGCCGCCTGCCGGCTCAGCGCCGTCGCTGGCCGCCGGCTCGCCCCAGCCGCCGAGCAGGTCCGCCAGCTCGCCAGCGCCCTCCGCCGCTGGCGCCTGCGCCGGCGCGGGCGCCGCCTGGTCGGTGGCTGCGGTCGCCCGCTGCGGCTCTGCCGACAGCGGCCCTGGCGCTGACTCGCCGGCTGACTGCTCGCCTGGCTGCTCGGCGGCTGCGACGACGAGGTCGCCCGCTGCTGCCGAGGGCGGGCCACCGACGCTGCCGCCGTCGTCGCTGGGCGCGTCCGGCGCTGCCGGCTGATGCTGCGGCCCAGCGGCGCCGTCCAGCGGCTGCTGCTCGCTGCCGGCAGCGGCGGCAGCGCCGCCGCCCCAGCTGCCGCTGCCGGCCGCTGCGTCCCAGGCCTCGCCCGCGGACGGCGCCAGGCTGCTGAGCGGCTGCTCATCCTGCAGCTCCTGCGGCAGCTCCACCAGTGGCCCAGGCTGCTGCCGCTGCTGCGGCTGCTGCGGCTGCTGCGGCTGCGACAGCTCCTGCTCCGGCCGCTGGTCCGACTGCTGCGGCTGCTGCTCGACTGCCGCCGGCTGCTCCACACCGGGCTGCTGCTCCGCCGCCGCGTGCCCGTGCGACTGCTGCGGCGGGCCGGTGCTGCCCGGCTCCACAACCTCGACAGACAGGCCCGCTGCCTCAGTGTCGCTGGTGCGGCCTGGCTTCGGGCCTTGGCTGCTGGGCGGCTGCTCCGGCTGCTGCTCCCGGAGGGGCTGCTGCTCCCGGAGGGGCTGCTGCTGCTCCAGCTGCTGCTGCTGCTGCTCTGGCTGCTGCTGCTGCTCCGGCTGCTGCTGCTCCGGCTGCCGCAGCGGCTGCTCCGGCGGCTGCGGCTGCTGCGCCGACGGCGGCTCCTCGTCTGCCCGCGGCTGCAGCTGCGCCGGAGGCTCCTGCGCCGCCCGCTGGCCCTGCAGCCGCTCCTGGTCCCAGGGCGGCAGGCCAAAGTGCTTGGTGTAGGTGGTCGACAGCCGGCTGCAGTAGTTGCTCGCGCGCGCCGGGTCGAGCGGGAGCTCCCGGAACGCCTGCGGCGGCGGCGCGCGCGGGCGCGTGAGGCGCAGCGCCGCGGCGCGCGCGCGCCTGCGCCTGCGCCCCGTGCGGCTGCCCGCTGGCGGCGTCGTCCGCCGCGGCCGCCACCGCGCGCGCACCTGCAGCATGGCGAGCGCGCTCGCGGCGACGACGGCCTCTGTGTCGGGGTCGGACTGGAGCAGGCGCTCAAAGAGCTCCGCGAGCGCGTCGCTGTAGGCGCGCGCGACGGCGCCAAAGATGAACTCCACCTCCTCGCGCTGCAGGTACGGCACGAGCACGCCGCGCAGCGTGCCCAGCTGCCGCGCGAGCAGCGCGACCGTGGGCGCGGGCGCCGGCGGCGCGCCGCCCGCCGACGCGGCGGCCGCGGCGCGCGCCTCGCCCGGCAGCGCCGCCGCGGCGGCGGCCATGCGGTCGCGCATGATGTCCACGAGCTTGCTGTGCACCTCGTCCGCGTGCGTGGTGAGGTCGGCGAGCAGGCGGTCAAACTCGGGCATGAGCAGCGCGCGCCGCGGCTGGCTCACGAGCGACAGGCTCCCCGCGCGCAGCAGCGGCAGCAGCGTGCTCAGCATCGCGACCGCCTGGCAGCTGAGCGCGAGCTGCTTCGCGCTGATCGAGCGCAGGCCCGCGGTGCGCATCGCGCCCGCGCCGAGCACGAGCGCCGCGGTCGTGCCGTTGAAGAGGCGCAGCAGCTCCAGCTGGCGGTGCACCAGCTCCGCACCAAACTGGGGCATCAGCTCATACAGGCGCATGTACTCGTCCAGCATCTTCAGCACCATCAGCCCAGAGTTGACCAGGTGGAACGCCTTGCCGCACACCACCAGCGTCGGCGCGTGCGCCTCGGCGCCGCCGCCGCCGTCGGCTGAGCCGCGCCGGCCCGCGCCCGGGCTGCCCGCACCGCCGTCGGCCGAGCCGCGCGGGCTCGCGCGGCCGCCGGGCGGCGGCGGCGGCTCGAGCCGCGCCGCGCCCTCGCCGCAGCGCGCCACCAGGCGGTCCACCATGCCCTGGAAGCTGCCTGGCACCTCCACCGCGACCCACTGCTCGCTCTCAAGCAAGTGCTGCAGCTGGTTCATGCTGCGCGCGTGCGTCGCGTCCAGCAGCGCCTTGCACTGCGCCTGCAGCGCGGCGCGGAAGGACCCCGGCGTGCGCGCGCCCGCGGCCTCGGCGTACGCGGCCACCTGCAGTGCGGCGCGGCGCGGGGTGAGCGGGGTGAGCGCGGGGCGGGCCGCTGCGGGCGGGCCGCCGCGGGCGGGCGGGGGACGGGCGGGCCCCACCCCCGGCCGGGGCCCCGGCCCTGCCCCCTTGCGCGGCGGCGCTCACCTGTTCGCTGAGGTCGAGCAGCTGGCGCAGCTCGTACTGCTTGAGCCGCGTGTGCGCCGCGCCGCGCGCGCCCAGCAGCTTCACCCAGCGGTCCAGGCCGACGTCCACCACCGCCTGCAGCACAGCCGCGCACTCCTTGCGCAGCGACGCCAGCTGGCTGCGCGGCGGCGGGCGCGGGGCCGTGGGCGGGCGGCGGGGGGGGCGGCAGGCACCCGCGGCGAGCGTCCCGCGCGCGCCCGTGCGGCCCGCACCTCGCCGGCGCGCTGACGCCGGCGAGCGTGGCCTCCAGCAGCTGCGCGACGAGCGCCGCGTGGTCAATGCATGACGTGATGACGCGCGCCGCGGCGTGGAGCTGCACCATGAACGCGCCGTGGTGCAGCAGCTGCGCGGGCAGCACGCAGGCGCGCAGGCGTGGGCGCGGCGCTGAGCGTGCCGGCGGGGCGGCGCGGGCGGCGCGGGCGCCGGCGCGCGCCCGGGGCGGCGCCGCCCGCGGCGGCGCTCACCGCGAGCTGGTCCGACAGCTGCGCCTCGTGCCTGTCCGGCTGCGGCGCCGCGTCGGCGCCGCTCGCCGCGAGCAGCAGCGGCAGCACCGCCTGCACCGCGTCGCGCACGCCGGCCTTGACCTCATCGCCCACGCCCGCCTGGTGGCGCTGGAGCGTGGCCGCGAGGCGCTCGCTGCGGTAGAGCCCGACCGCCAGCGGCAGCAGCTTCTCGCCCAGCGCCTCCGCCTCCGCGTCGCCGCAGCCGGCACCGCCGGCGCGCCCCGGCTGCGGCAGGCGCCACGGCGTGCCGGGCGGCTCCTTGCCGCTGGCGGAGATGCCGGCGTCTGCGGCGGCGGGTGCGGTGCGGGTGCGGGTGCGACCGCATGAGCGCAGAGCCTCCGCTGCTGCCTTTTGCCGCCGCCGCCGCTGCCCGCGCCGCGCAGCAAGCCAGCGAGCCCCCGCGCACCGGGGTGCGCCTCGGCGTCCGCCGCCGCGCCCGCGACGACGCGCGGCAGCTCGCCGTTGGCCAGCGTCGCCAGGAACTCCGCGGCGAGCGCGGCCTCGGCCGCGGCGATGGTGTCGACCAGGCGCGGCGGCAGGTGGCGCACGCACTGCAGCCCGCGCAGGCCGGGCGCCTCCAGCAGCGCCCGGATCTGCTCCAGCAGCTCCAGCGCGCCCGCATAGTCCTGGCCCTCCAGCAGGCACTCGAGCGCCGCCTGCGCCGCCAGCACCTCCTCCAGGCCCTGCAGGCGCCGCGCCCGGGGCGCGCGCGTGAGCCGCCGGCGGGCGCGCGCGCGCGTTTGGGGGGCGCGCCGCGCGCGGCGTGCGGCGGGGGCGGCCGCCGCGCGCGCATTGGCGCGCGCCTTTGTGATGTCGAGCGTGGCCTGCAGGTTGCCGCGCCGCCGCTGCAGCGCCTGCACCGAGACCGCGCTGCTGTACATTGCCTCGTCCGCCGCCGCGAGCGTGGCGCGCAGCGCGCGGATGCCGGCCTGGCTGTCGCGCAGCATGCCCAGCAGGTGCTGCAGGCTCGCCGCGGCCTGGAAGAACGAGTCCGACCGGCTCGCGACCTCGCGCAGCAGCTGCAGCTCCACCACGTCCTGCCGCGCGGCGCGGCGCGGCGCGGCGCGGCGCGGCGCGGCACGTCGGCAGCGCCGCCATGGCAGGCCCCGGCCCGGGCCCGGGCCAGCGGTGCGCGTGGGCACGGGCGCACGCGCCGCACCAGGTGCCTGTTGAGCGTGTCGATCTGCTCGTACAGCTCCTCCGCCGACTGCTCACGGCAGTACTGCCGGAAAAAGTCGTCCCTGCGCGCGCGCAGGGCGCGGCGCGGCGCGCGCGGCGCTCGGCGACCGCCGCCGCGTCCCCGGGGCGGCTGCAGCCCGGGGGCTGCTGCGTGCGGGCCGTGCCACCGCCACAGGGTGGGAGGGGGGCAGCCCGCGCCCCCCTCACCAGTCGTCGAAGAACCCCTCCTCGAAAAACGGCGCCGGCACCGCCTGCGCCGCCGCCAGCAGCGGCTCGCCCTCTCCCGCGCCGCCGTGCCGCGTGCCGCCGTCTGCGCCGGGTTGAGCGGCGGCGCGCGGGTGAGGTTGGGTGAGGGCGGGCAGCGCGTCAGCGGCTGGGCCGCAGCAGCGGCCAACCGTCGCGCACCCGCGCCGTCGCCGCCGTGCGCGGCGCCGAAGGCCTCGAGGCTGGCCCGATCGCGCACGAAGCGCTCGTAGGCGCCGTGCACGAGCTCTACGTAGCGCGCCACGTCGGCCCGTGCGACGGGCGGGTAGCGGGCGGGGTCGAGCGGCGGCGGCGGCGGCGCCGCGGGCTCGCCGCCCATGCCCCACCACCCGCCCGCCGCCTGCCCGGCGGTGCGGGGGTCGTTGACGATGGAGGCCAGCGTCTGGCCGAACGCGTAGACGGTGCGGTCGATGTCATCGTGCGCGTGCAGCCGGCGCTTGCCGGCCGACGAGAGCGTGCTGTAGGCCTGGGCCGACATGGCGCCATCAGGCAGGACCGCGGGACCGCATGGCGGCAGCAGGGGCGTCGGGCGCGCGCGCCGGCAGCGGCGTCGGGGGCAGCAGCGGCGCCGCTGGCGCCGGCGGTTGCGCTGCCTGGGGGCCGCCGCCGGGGCCTGCGTCTGGCCCTCGCCCGGCGGCGCCGATCGGCCTCGCCGTCGCCGGCCGGCGCGGCGCGACACGAACGACGAGCGTCGCGCGTGCTGCTCCGCCTTCCGCTGCGCGGCGCCGCCCTTCTGCCGTGCGGCCTGCGGCGGCGCCACACCCTGCCCTCCCAGACCCAGGCGGCGCAGGGGCTGTGGCATGGACGTGCTCAAGGCGGTGCTCGCGGCGCGACCGGAGCGGTCGCTGCAGGTGGAGGAGCTGCTCGCCGCGCTGGCCGGCCTGCAGCTCGAGGTCTGCATCTGCTCCCCCGGCGGCGTGGGCAGCACGGAGCTCTCCAACTTTCTCACGCGCGACGCGCGCCTCGCCTGCAACCTGCTGACCGACCAAGACGCGATGCGCCACGCTAGCAGGCGCGCTGCCGCCCCACGGCGCCGCCGCCGCGCGGCGCTGCCGCCGCCCGCGCGGGCCTCACCCGCCGCCACGCGCCGCCGCCGCTGCCCTGTGTGCAGGCCGCCGGCGGGCCTGGGCGCGGGCACGGTCGTGGTGTACCTCTTCGGCGACCCGCTGGCCTGCGTCGCGAGCCACTACCGCCGCGGGCACGCGCACCACCAAGCACTCAAGACGAGCGGCCGGCCCGACCTCGGCGCGGCAGGCTTTCCCGCCAACTTTGATGCGTACGTGGCGCGCGGGGAGGACCTGTTCGGCCTCGAGCGCCACCTGGACAGCTGGCTGCGCACGCCCACGCCGTACGACGTGCTGTTTGTGCGGTGCGGTGCGGCGCGGCGCGGCGCGCTGCTGCGGGCGGGGCGGGGCGGGGCGCTGCGGGGCCTGGTCGACGGCCCGCCCGCGCGCAGGTATGAGGCCATGTTCGACCTGCCCGTGGCGACCGCGATGCTGGCGCACATCTGCGGGCAGCGAGACCGCGGCGGCAGCGCCAGCAGCAGCAGCGCCGCCGCACTAGCGGCCGGCAGCAGCGCAGCGGCAGGAGCGGCTGGCAGCAGCGCCGCAGCAGCAGCCGCCGGCGGCGGCGGCTGCGGCGGGCGGGCGGCCAAGAGTGAGCAGGAGGTGGCTGCGCTGGCGGCAGCGTTTGCTGCTCGCAAGCGGCCGCGCGCGAGCCAGGTGACGGAGGAGCAGCGGCGCGCAATGTACGGGGCGCTGGCCGCGCGGATGGACGCACTGCCGCCAATCTTCCTGCGCACAGCCGACTGCCGCGTGCTGCCCCTGCTCGCTAGCTAGCAGGCCGCACGGGGCAGGCAGGGGCGCTGTAACGCTTCTGCCAGCTTGAGTTCAAGCCCGCGTCGCGCACTCGTTTAATGCGCGCGCCCCAAAAACGCCGCCATCAGCAGCTGGCGGCGGTCGCGGGCGCCCAGGTCCGCCACTTGCCCGCCTGCTCCAGCTTGACGCGCTTGGCCACGCAGTCGCCCTTCTTGCTCAGCTTGGCGCACCCGCCCTGCGCGCGCACGGTGCGGTGCGGCGGCGTGAGCGGCGGCCCAGCGGCGCGCGGGGCCCCCGCCGCGGCGCGCGGGCGGGCAGGGCAGCGCAGGCGGCGGGCGCGCGGGCAGGGCGGCGCCCGCAGGCGGGCGGGCAGGGCGGGCGGGGCGGCGCACCATGAGGCCGGCGAGCGCGTCGTCGTACTTGTCCTTGCCCGGGGGCGCCGCGGCCGCGCGCAGGCAGGCCTTGGCGATCGGGTTGAACGCGCACGCGGCGTCGCGGCTGCACGCGGCCTCGTCCGACCCCAGCAGGCTGCACGCGCGCGCCTGGCGCAGCCAGCACGCGGCCTCGCAGTTGCCAAAGACCGCGGCGTCGAGGCGGCCGATCTGGGCCGCGAGCGCCTGGCTGGCCTTGACGTCGAGCTTGGCGGCCCACGCCGGCAGGCACACCGGGCGGTTGCCTGTCACCAGGCCCGCCGGCGCGGGCGCGCAGCCCGGCAGCTTGGCGCACGTCTCTGCGCGGGGGAGCCCCGCGTGCGGTCAGCCGGGGCCGCCGGGGCTCGCGCTGCGCACGCTGCGCGCGCCGCGCGGGCGCGCCGGCAGCGGCGGGGCGCGCTGTGCGCGCTGCGCGCGCTGTGCGCACTGCGCGCGCTGTGCGGGGCCGCACCGGGCGCGGGGTGGGCGTAGCAGGCGAAGAACTGGGCGGCCTTCGTCCCGGGGCAGGTCATCGCCGACGGGATGGTCGCCGCGCCGACCGCAAACCCGCTGCGCTCAAATGCCGCCACCTCGGCGTAGTCTGCCGACAGGCAGATCCCCTGGCCTCCCCCGGGGGGCACGCGCCAGAAGCAGCGATTCGCGGCGTCCTGGGCGCACGCGGACTCAGTCGTGTGCGTGCCGCTGCACGCCGCGGCGCGGTCGAGCGCCATCAGGCTGGCCTTCCGAAACGCGCCGCGCGGCGCCAGGGACGCCGCCACTGCCAGAGCGTTCTGGGCGCTGGGCACGCAGACGCCGCCGTCCTTGTCGAGGAAGTAGCAGGCCTGCGCCGCCGCGCCCGCCCGCTGCGCGGCCGCGCTGCTCGCCGCTGCCGCCGCCAGGAGCGCGCACAGCACGAGCGCCGCCATCGAGGAGGCCATGGAGCCTGACGACCCGCCTGCGCAGCGCAGGCCAGTTCAAAGTGCAGCGCTGCTGCCGCCGCCCAGGCCGGTGCGCAGGACGCTCGCCGCATCTCATGGCTTCCCATAAAGCCAGCGTCTCACCGGATCAGCCCGTCACGAGGGGCCTGTGCGCGGCTGCAGCTCGCCGGCACCGTGTTCTCCGCGGAGGAGCAGCGCTGCCAGTCGCAGGAGGTCTGCGGCGAGCACCGCGCTGATGAAGGGAGCAGACTGGCGGGCGCGGCAGCGCGTATGGGTGATCTCGGTAACCCAGCTTCTGCTGGCGCGGGTGACGCCGCGGCGCTTCTTCCAGGGGCCCCGGAGCTGCCCGGCACACCGGGAGCGCACAGGTTGCCGTCCCTCGCTCGATTCCGCGCCGCGGCGGCGCCGCGGCGACGCACCGCCCGCGCGCCGCGCGCCGCGCAGCGCCACGCGCGCGTCACAGGAAGAGCTGCCCGACGAGGCGCCAGCGCGCGTCCTTGAGGAACTGCTTCTCCTTGTTGGGCCCGGGCTGGAGGGTCTTGTGCTCAATGACCCAGTAGTCCACGACGTCCACCTCCGCGCCCGGGTCGCCCGCGACGAGCTCGTCCGGCTGCCCCCGCGACACGCGCCACGCCGCAAAGCGCTGCCGGCTGGTGATGCGGAAGGTGAGCTGGATCCAGTCGACGGGCGAGTCCTTGTCCAGCTTCTGCACCCTGCGCGTGCACGCCGGGAGCGGGAGCGTCGCCGTCAGCGGCGGCGCGCGCCGCGGCCCGGCGGGCGGGGGCGCCGCCACCCGCACGCGCCAGCGCCCGCACCTCCCGTGCACCAGCTTGACGTTCTTCGCCAGCTCGTCCCGGTCCAGCAGCTCCCAGTCGATGCGGTCCCAGTGGCCGTTGCGGCGCTGCCGCGCGGTCGCGCGCAGCTTGATGAACATCTCCTTGCTCACCACCTGCGCGCGGCGGCGGCGGCGGCGGCGCGTGCGCGTGCGCGTGGCGGGGCCCCCGCGCGCGGGCGGCGGCGGCACCGCGGCGCCCCGCACTGCGCGCTGCGGGCTGTACGCCCCGCGCGCTGCGCGCTGCGCCCGCGCGCGCCCGCGCGTGCTCACGTCGCGCGCGCGCTCGAGCTCGTACTGCGCCTGCGCCGACATGACCTGCACGTACAGCCCCGCCACGACGTCGCCGAGCGGCATGGTGTCGTGGCCCGGGATGTTGCGCCGCGCTGCGCCGACCGCGGCGCCGAGCATCATGCGGTTCTGCACGCCCGCCCAGAGCCAGCGCGCCGTCGCGAGCGGCCAGGGCAGCACGCCCGCGCGCAGCAGGCCGGGGCGGCCCGTGTAGGGGTCGAGCACCGTGGGCAGCGTCGTGGCGCTGAAGTCGAGCAGCGCGGCGTACCGCGCGCTCTTGGCGCGCTTCGCCTCGAGCGCGGCCTTGACCTGGTCGCTCGCGGCGGCGGCGCCGGCCGACGCGCCGCGCCTGCGCGGCGGCGGCGGCGGCGGCGGGCGCGGGCAGCCGTCGGCTGCAGCCGTCGGCGCGCGGCGGCGCCGCCAGCAAAGCGGCGGCGCACGCACCTGATCGCCAGCGACGGCCCCGCCCCGCACGGCTGCTGCGCCTGCTGCGCCTGCAGCAGCGGCGGCCGCCACGCCCCGCCCGGCCGGCCGCTGCCGGCCCAGAGGGCGCGCTGCTGCGGCTGCTGCTGAAGTTGACGCTGCTGCTGCTGCGCGCCAGCGGCGTGCCACCAGAGGCACTGCGGCGCCTGCAGCTGCGCGTGGCGGGCGGTGAGCAGCGGCGGCGCGCCGCCGCGGCCGCCAATCGCGGGCCCGGGCGCCGCGCGCACCAGCTGCGCGGCACATGCTGGGGCGCCGAATGTGCACGCGGCACCGCCGGTCAGCGCGCCGGCTGAGGCGCGGCGCAGCGCGGCGGCGGCGGCGAACGCGCCCATCTCGCCGCCTGCCTATTGCTGGCACGCGGCTGCCGAGGGCCCTGCGCCGCTGCGCTGTGCGTCAGGGGAGTGGGACTGACGCTGGCGCCAGGGGATGCCGCGCCGGGAAGCCCAGTCGCGGCCGCCTTGCGCCGCCGACGCAGGGCTGGGGAGTGGGGCGCGCAGGCACGCGAGGCGGCGCCGCGCGCGGGCGCGCTCCGGTGAGCTGCCCACGCTGCAGGAATGTGGGACCACCGCATTTTCAGACCGCCGCAGACATCACCGCGCGTTCACGGCCCCCGCGCCAGCCTTCTTTGCCTGCCGCCGGGCGTCGAGCTTCTTCAGCAGCACCTCCGCGTACTGCTCGCAAATCTTTGAGGTCAGGTCCTCGAGGCCCGGCGACAGCGCGGCCGACAGCGCGGGCGACGACGGCGCGGGCGACGCGGCCGCGCCGCCGGCCGGGCGCGGCCAGCCGGGCGTGCGCGGCGGCGAGCCTGCCGCACCCGGCGCAGCGGCGCCGCCGCCGCCGGTCACGGTCGCGTGCAGGCCCCAGATGCTGTGCAGCAGCTCGTCCTGCAGCCGCTGCCGCACCGCCAGCTGCGCCGGCGCGCCGCCGGCGGCGGGCGCGTCGGCGCCGCCGGGGCTGCCCGCGCCGCCGGCGCTGCCGGGCGTGAGCAGCTGCGTGAGCTCGCTCGCGTCCTGGTCGTCCAGCGTCATGCCCTGCAGCTGGGCCCACAGCGCCTGCATCTCGTGCACCGACTGCTTGAACTGCTCCACCGACGCGGCGAGCTGCGCCGCGGTGCGGCGCTTGGCCGCGGACGCCGGCTCGGCGCGGGCGCCGGCGCCGACGGTGACCACGACCGCCGCGTCGGCGCTGCCGCCGCCACTGCTGCTGGGGCCGGCCCTGGCGGGCGGCGCCGGCGCGCCCGGCTCGGGCGGCGCCGGCTCGGCGCGCGCCGTGAGCTCGAGGCGCACCTCGTCCGCCGACAGCCCCGCCTGCCGCCGCTCGCGCCGCTCGGCGCCGCGCGCCCACGGCTCCTGCCCGCCCGGCGCGGCCGCGCACGGCGCGGCCGGGCTCGTCGCCGCGGGCGTGCCGCCGTCGGCGCTGCGCGGGCCGGCGAGGCCGGCGAGCGGGCCGCCGCCCTTGACGGGGGAGTGCGTGGCGGGCAGGCCGCCGGCGCACGACACGCTGCTGCGGGCCTTGGCGATGCCCGGCATGGTGCTCTTGATGCGCCTCAGCAGGCTCAGCATGGAGCCGCCGGGGCTGGCGGGCTCGTCGGCCCCGCCGCCACCCGGCGACGCGCGCGCCGCGGCCTTGGCGGCGGCCTTCTCCCGCCGCGCCAGCGCGCGGCGCGCCCGGGCGCTGCCGCTGGCGGGCGACGCAGCACCCGAGGAGAAGGGGGGCGAGAGCACGCGGCTGTCGGGGGTGCCGGCCGAGAAGCTGCCCGCCCCCGAGCCCGGCCCCGGCGCCACCGCCTGCTCGGTCGGCGCCGCCTTGGCCGGCGTTGCCTGCAGCGCTGGCTGCTCCGCCGACGGCTGCTCCGCCGGCGGCTGCTCCGCCGGCTGCTGCTCCGCCGGCGCGTGGTCCGCCGGCGCCTGCTCCGCCGGCGCGTGGTCCGCCGGCGCCTGCTCCGGCTGCTGCTCCTCCACCGGCGGCGGCTCCAGCTCCGGCGACACGGCCGCCGGGGGCAGCATGCGGCCCGCCTCAAACTGCGGCGCCAGGGCGGGCGGCGGCGGTGAGGGCGGCGCCGCAGCGCGCGTGGCGCGCAGCGTGCGCGCAGCCAGCCGCGCACCGGCAGCACGCCGGGCGCGGCGCCGTTGCAGCTGGGCAGCGCGCTGCCGGGCGTGCTGCCCGCAGGCGTCATGTCGAAGCAGGGGTTGGCCTTGAGCCAGAAAGCATCGCCGCCACCCGCCGCAGGGCCGCCGCCGCCGCCGGCAGAGCCGCCGCACATCTGCGCGAGCGCGGCCGAGCCGGGGCTGGGCGTGCCGTCCTCCCACGCGCCCGCCTCTCCCCAGCCTGGCCACACCAGGTGCTGGCCGTGCGGCGTGGTGCTCGCGCCCGTGCGCGCCGCCGCGCTCGCGAGCGGGCCGTCGCGCGCCGCGCCCTCGAGCGGGCTGGCAGCGCTGTCGCTGCCGCGCGCCTGCACGGCATCCGGCCCTGGCCTGTCAGCAGCCGTGCAGGCCGCCGAGCGCGGCGCCTGCAGCGTGAGCGAGGCCTGGCCGGCTGGGCTGCTCGACTGCGGAGCGGGCGCCGCAGCCGCGCCTCCCGACGCCGCCGCAACGCAGGCGCCGATGCTCACGCGCGTGACGCTCTCGCCGAGCGCGTGCGGCTTGGGCGGCTTGGCTGCCGGCCCCGGCGAGGCGCCGCCGTCGGCGGGGCTGCCGGGCGACGCCGCGGCGGCGTCCAGCGCGGCGGCGAGGCGCGCGCGCGGCGACGCGCCGCAGCCCGGCTGCGCCTCGGCGGACGCGGGCGCCGGCGCGGGCGAGGCCTCGGGGCTCTCCTGCAGGAGCCGCGCCAGCACGCTGCCCGGCGTCGGCGCCTCGCCGTCGCGCGAGGAGGCGCGCGAGGACGCCCGGGATTCCACGCATGACGTGCTGCGCGAGGCGGTGCGCGACGCAGCCCGCGACGCCGTGTGCGAGCCGGGCAGGCTGCCGCCCCTGCTGGCGGGGCGCTGCCCGGCAGCGCTGCCGGCGGCCGCCGGCGTCGGCCTCGCCGGCTCCGGCTGGCGCGCCGCAGTCGCGCCGAGCGCCGAGCCGCCGCCCGCCTGAGCGCTGGCGGGGGCGCCCGCGCGCGGCGCGCCGCGTGGCAGCACCTGCCCGGCTGACCGCCACACCTGCCGGCTCCGCGCCGCCGCCGCCGCTGCAGGCTTGGCTGCCGACGCCGGCTCGCCGTCTGCCTCGCCGCGCCTGCAGCGCTTGTGCTGCGCCGCTGCTACGCCCAGCGGCGCGCCGTCGCCGCCCTCCGGCCCCGGCGCCGCGGACGCAGCGGCCGGCGTCCCCGCCAGCTCGCCGCCGGCGTCGCCCATTGGCGCGGCCGGGCTGTCCAGCGCTGCCAGGATGCCGCCGCCGCCACCAGGCGCCTGCCCGCCAGGCAGGGCACCAGCGAGGCTGGTGCGGGCCTTGAACCTGGGGCGACGGGGTGCGCGGCGGCGTCAGGCGCGGGCGGCGGCCGCCGCAGCGCTGCGCCGCCGTCCACAACAGCCGGCCCGGCGGCGCGGGCGCGGCGACGCTCACAGCGACGACAGGCTCTGCCGGTGCTCGGCGTGCCGGCCGCCGCGCAGGGGTGCCACACCGCTGCCCAGGCTGCTGAAGTGGTCCCTGAAGAGGTCGCGGACCACGGCGGCGCCTGCGGCGCAGCAGGGCGGGCAGGCAGCGCGTGAGCGCGCGCGTGCACGCGTGGGCGCGCGACGCCAGCGAGGCCCAGCCGCGGGTCGCCGAGAGCCAGCCCACCCTCGGCGCCGGGCAGCGGGCTGGGCGTCTGGCGGTCCAGCTCGTCGTCGTCCGCGGGCGCCGCCGCCGCGCCCGCGTCGCCGCTGCCCTCGTGCGTGCCGTACGCGGCGGGCGCGCTGTCGTCCCAGTCCTGAATCACCACCATGTCCTCCTCCTCCTCCGGCCACTCGCCCCACGTCGCCTGCACCGCCGTCGCGCCGCCCGCGGCGCCGCTGCCGCCCGACGGCGCCTCGTCCCCGGCCGCGTGCCTGCCGTCGCCGCCACCGCCGCCGTCGCCGGCCGGCGGCGTGGCCGCGCTCTCACTGCTGAGCCGCCGCGCGGCGGCGTCGCAGGCGAGCGCGAGCTCCGGCTCCACGACCCACTTGCCCTTGGCCGCCGCGGCGCGGCCGCCCAGCCAACGGCCAAGCAGGGGCTTGGGCTCGCCCGTGCTGCCACTGGCGCCGCTGGCGCCGGCGCTGCCGGGGCTGAGCGGGCTCGCGCTCGGCGAGCCGGGCGAGCGCGCCCACTTGGGCAGCTTGTCGGCCGACACGAGCGTCTTGTGCTGGCGAATGCGCCGCAGCGTAGAGCCCAGCCCCTCGCTGCTGGGCGCCTCGGGGCTGGGCGTGGCCTGCGGCGGGCCCGGCGACCCGCGCGCGGGCGTGCTCGCGCCCCACGCGCCGCCGCCGCCGGGGGTGGCCGGCTCCGCGCGCTGCGCCTTTAATGCAGCCACGCGCGCGACGGCGGCCGCGATCTCCGCCACCAGCGGCTCCGGCAGGCGCCACACGATGACGCAGCCGTCGCCGCCGACCGACACGACGCGCGCGAGGTCGGGCGTGACGGCCGCGCCGGCGACGAGCGTCGAGTGGCCCCAGCCGCGCGCGAGCAGCTGCCCCGTGGCCGCGCGGTAGATGCGCAGGCAGCCGTCGGCGTGGCAGGCGATGAGCAGCACGCCGCCGGGGTCGGTGGCGAGCGACGTGGGCTCGCCCGCGCCCGCCTCGGGCGCAAGCGTGCGCGCGAGCGCGCCGCTCGCGACCTCCCACGCCCGCAGCGCGCCGTCCGAGCCGGTGGTCCACACGTACTCTTCCAGCGGGTCGAGCGCGAGGCCGTACAGCAGGCTGGACGGCACCGCGTGCATGGCGTACGCGGCCGCGGACAACCCGCCGCCGCCGGCGTGCAGGGCGCGGAAGATGATCGCGCCGTCGCCGCCGCAGCTGACCAGGCCGCCGCCGCCCGCGGTGAAGGCCAGGCCCGTCACGCCGCCGCGGTGGCCGTCCAGCGTGTCGAGCAGCTCATAGCCGCGCTCCGCGGCGTACACGTGCACCAGGCCGTCGCGCCCGCCCGACGCGGCGAGGCCGCCGCCGGCGCGGCCGGGCCCCGCGGGGGCGCAGTCGAGGCAGAGCAGCTCGCCGTCGTGGGCCTGCTGCTCGGCGACCAGCCTCAGGCCGACCGCGTCCCACACGTACAGCCGGCCGTCCAGGTCGCCCGCGAGCACGTGGCGCGCGTCGGGGCTGAGGCGCACGCAGCGCAGCACCACGCCCGGCTTGCCCGGCACTGCGCCGCGACGCGCGCGGCGGCGGGCGGCGCGGCGCAGGGTGAGCCGGCGGCGGCGGGCAAGCGCGGGCGCGCCGCCAGCGGCAGCCACGAGGCAAGGCCGCACCCGTCAGCACGCGCCCGGTGCCTGGCCCCGCGTCAGCGGCGAGGTGCCAAAACCTGACCGTCCCGTCCGCCGCGCACGTGGCGAAGCGCGGCGCGCCCGGCTGCGGCGCGCCGGCGCCCAGCGCGGGCGCGCCGACGGGCTGCACGCCCCACACGCAGCCGGCGTGCGCCGACAGGCTGAAGACGCACGCGATCTGCGGGGCGGCGTGGACGGGCTCGGCGCCGGCGGATGGGCGCCGCGCGGGGCTCCGCGCCGCCGCGGGTTCTGCCCGGCCGGGAGGCCGGCGCCGCGCGGCCGCAGCGGGGCCACCCACCTTGGCCGCGTCTGCGACGTCCCAGACTACGACGAGCTGGTCCGCGTACGCCACCACGAGCTGCGCGCCGCCCTCGCCGCTGAAGCTGCACGCGCGCGCGTCGGGGAAGGCGTCGCCGCCGCCCGGCTGCTGCTGCTGCCCGCGTGCGACAAAGCGCGGCAGCGTGGCGCGGAACGCGAGCGTCTTGCTGGCAAAGAGCCGCACGACGCCCTGTGCGCACGCCGCGGCCACTTGGCCGGGGCACGCGGCCAGGCTGAACGCGGCGGGCACCTGCAGGTTGACGCTCTTGTCGATGACGCGGCCCGTGGGGCGCATGAGCACGAGCACGCCGCGCGCCACGAGCGCGTAGACGCCATTGACGCCCGCCGGCTGCCCCGGCGGGCCCGGCGCGATGCAGAGGTCCACAAACGCGGCCGTGCGGAGCTCCTTGAGCGTCACCGGCCGCGGCGTGAGGCTCACGTTGCCGGCGGCGCCGCCGCCGCCGCCCTTGAAGCGCCCCGCCTGCTGCGCGTTCCAGCTCAGCGACCAGGCCTTGAACGTGTTGCGCCCGACTGCGAGCACGCAGCTGCTGTCCTCCGTGAACGCGGCGCTGCGGAGCGACGACGACACCGCCTGCCGCCACAGCAGGCCGCCCGTCCGCCAGTCCCTGCGGCCGGCGGCGGCCGGCGCGTGCGCGCGGCGTCGGCCCGCCGCTGCAGCCGGGGGCGCCCACAGCCGCTGCGCGCGCTGCAGCCCCGCCCTGCCGCGACGGCCGAGCTCACCAGATGCAGAGCTGGCCGTCGCCCGCCGCGCCAGCTGACACGAGCAGCTTGCCTGCGCCCGCGTCACGCAGCAGCGCGGGGGTGTGGGATGGGGGCGGGCGAGGAGAGCACCGGCGGCGGTGCCGGACGCCCCGCGCGCCCCGCGCGCCCCGCGCGCGCCGCGCACCGTCGGGCGAGAAGCGCACGCACGCGACCGCGTGCTTGTGCGCGCGCAGCTCCTGCAGGCACTGGCGGCTCGCGACGCTCCACACGAGCACGCCCGCGCCGCCGCCGCCGCCGCCGCCCCCGTCCTCGCCCGCCGCGATGTGCTCGCCGTCGGGCGCCCAGTCGATGCAGGCGAGCGGCGCGTTGCTGCTGGTTGAGCGGAGCAGCGCGTTCTGGTGCCGGCCGGCCGCGCTCGACAGGACCACGAAGGCGCCCGCCGGCCACGCGAGCAGCCCCGGGTGCGCGGCGCTGCTCGCGACGACGCCCGCGCCCGCGCCGCCGGCCAGCCCGATCACGCGCTCGATGGCCAGCGGCGCCACCACCTGCCGGGCGGCGGGACCGGAGGGCAGTGTGGGAAGGGTCTGGGGGCGCTGCCCCGTGCTCGCTGCGCGGCGCCGGCGCTGACCTGCGGCGCCGCCTGCCCCAGCTTGCGCTTGAGCCGCGCGGCGTCCATGGCTTGTCGGCTTGTCCCGCCAGCAGCGGCAGCGTCGGGGCGCAGCGTCACGGGCCCATGGCGCGGCGGCGAGCGTTCTCCGCTGCTCAACAACTCCTGCCCGCTGCGCCGATCCGCGGCCTGGGCAGCGGTTGATGCGGGCGCGCACAGAGTGCGTTGGGCGGCTGCTCTGGCGCGCAGGAAGGCGCGGCGGTGCCCAGCTGTCGGCGGTGGCGGCGCCGGTCAAAAAAAAACACGTCACATTTGAAGCCGGCGCCGCCGCGCAGGGCGCCGCCTTCACACACCCAGGGCGCCGCCGCCGATCATCACCCGTCCCGGCTCGCCTCGCGGCTGAGCGCCGCGACGGCGCCCTGGGCCTGGATGAGCTCCTTCTGCATGCGGACCTGCCGCTCCTTGAGCTGCGCGACCTCCAGCTTGGTGTTGACGAGCTCCTGCATCAGCATCTCGTGCTCGCTCGCCATCGCGATGCGGTCCGGGTCGTCGGCGTCGTCGCCGTCGCTGCGCGTGTCACGCTCCGGCCGCGTCGCCTCGAGCACCTGCACCTGGTGCTGCAGCTCCACGACCTGCCGCAGCGTGCGCCGCAGCTGCGCCTGCAGGTAGTCCACCTCCTCGCTGTCCGCCGACCGCCCGCTCGCCTCGGCGCGCGCCGCCGCGAGCTCGGCGCGCAGCGCCGCGACGTCGCCGCTGCCCTGCCGCAGCGCGGACGCGTCCTCCTGCGCCGCGTGCAGCTCCGCCTGCGCGGCGCCCGCGGCGCGGCGGCGGGGTCGGCCGCTGCGCGCGGACGCCGGGCCGGCGCCCGCGCGCCCGCCGGGCCGCCGCGGCGCGCCCACGCACCTGCAGCGATGCCAGCTTTGCGGCGCCGTTCTTCTCCGCCAGCGCCAGCGCCTCCTCCAGCTCGGCCTTCTCCGCCACCACGCCCGCGAGCTCCCCCGCGCTGACGCCAGCTCCGACGCCAGCTCCGCGTCGCGCCCGCTCACAGACGCGCTGCGCGCCGACAGCGCCGACAGCTGCGCGCGCATGCAGGCGGGTGGGCGGGCAGGCGGCGCGTCGGGGGCTGCTCCCGCGCGGGCGAGGCGGCTTCCGCCTCCCTGCGAGCTGCCGCGGGCGGCGCGCTGCCCACCTCGGCACGCGCCGCCGTCGCCAGCGTGGCCTGCTCCGCTGCCTTGCCCTCGGCGGCGCGCGCGTTGGCCTCCGCCTGGCGCGTGGCGGCCACCTGCGCGTCGAGCTGCTCCTGCAGCGCGGCAATCCGGGCGGCCTGCGTGCGCGCGCGTGGCAGCGGCGGCCGCGGCAGGCGGCGCTGTCGGCGCGCGGCCCAGCGCGCGACGCGGCCGCGCCCGCCGGCCGCCGCCGCCGCGCCGCGCGCCTGCGTCTCGCGCTTGGCCGCCTCCTCCCGCGTCTTGGCCGCCTGCTCCGCCAGCTGGCGCTCCAGCTGGTGGATGTGGATCTGCAGCTTGTGCTCCGGCACGGGCGACGCCGCCTCGCCGGCGTCGGCCCTGGCGCCGCGCGCGCCGGCCGCGGCGGCGCCGACGCTGCCGTCGGCCGACACGCGCGGCGTGCGCCCCGGCCGCGGCGGCGTGCCGTCGACCATGCTGAGCACGCGCCCGCCGCCGGGCTGCTCGTGCGCCGTGCCCGGCTGGCCCGGCCACGGCGCGCCGCCCTGGCCCGCCGCGTCGCGCAGGCGCTTGACGTCCAGGTAGTGCTGCCGGCTCATGAGCGCCATCGCCGCCTTGACGCTGCCCAGCTCCTCCTCGCCCGCCACGCGCTCCGCGTGCGCCGCCGCGAGCGCGGCCTGCAGCTCCGCCACGAGCGCCTTGTGGCCCGGCAGGCCGGGGCTGTCCTGCTCGCGCGCGCCGCCGTACAGCGCGAGCAGCTCCTCGGTCGAGAGGTCGGCCGCGGCGGCGGCGCCGCGCGGCGCCGCGCCGTTGGCCGCCCCGCCGCCCCAGCCCGCGGGCGACAGCATCGGCGAGAACGCGGTCGGCGAGGAGAGCGAGCCCGTGCTGATGCGCGGCGCGCGGCCGCCGCCGCGGCCGCCGCCCGACGGGCGCGGGCTCACGCCCGGCTCGCCCGCGGTGAGCTCCGCCAGCTCGGCGGTGAGCTGCTGCATCGCCTGCTTCGCGAGCGACACCTTGCTCGCGACCGCCGCGAGCGTGGGGTCGTCGTCGTCGTCGTCCGGCGCGGCCGCGCCGCCGTTGGACGCCGCGCCCGGCGACGGCGACGGCCCCGCCGGCGGCGTGCGCGCGGCCTGGCTCGCGGCCGAGACGTAGCTGCCCGTGTCTGACACGCGCCGCGCGGCGCCGGCGGCGGCGCCGCCGCCGCTGGCGCCCGGCGCGGGCGTGAACTTGAGCTTGTAGCGCAGGCTGCCCGCCGGCGCGCCGCCGAGGTTCATGAGCACCGCCGCGCCCTCGTCCTTGCCGGCCCGCCGCGCGGCGCTGAGCTCAATGAGCCCCTGCCCGATGACGCCCTTGGTCACGTCGTCCTTGATGACCGCGACGACCGCGAGCTCGTCGTCGACCGCAAACTTGTGCGCCGTGTTCCACACGGGCGCCGTGCCGTCGCCGCCGGCGGCGGGCTTGCTGCGGCTGCGCTGGTGCCCCACCTCGAGCACATAGTACGGCGCCTGCTCGCCGACCGACACGAGCCGGTCCAGCCCCGCCGCGCCGACGATCAGTATCTTGAGCTCGCCCTTCATGGCGCGCCCTCGAGCGTGCGGCGGCCTCGCGCCGCCTGGCGGCCGCGGCGGCGGCACGGCGGGCGTGCGGCGTCGGCAGCAGCAGCGGGGGCGGCAGCAGCGGCGCCGCTGCCGGACCGCCGCCGCGCTGCAGCGCCGCCGCAAGGGAGGGGCGGGCGGGGCCTCCCGGCTAGCCAGGGCGCGGTGCGAGCCGGAGGGCAGCATCCCCCCTCTGCTGCTGCACGCGCACGGCGCGAGGTGCGTCCCCCGCCTCACCACGTGTCGCGGAGAGACGACGCCTGCCAGTGCCGCGTGGCGATGGAGGAGGCGCGCGGCCTCAAGGGCGCAGTGCTGCTGCAGGCGCCCGCCCCGGCTGCGGCGAACGGGGCGCGGCCCTGTCTCACTCTGATCACGCGCGCTGCGGCCCACTGCACGCGGAGGGCGCGCGCGAGGGTGTTGCGACGACGCACTGGGCGCGCGGCTCTAGGGCGAGGGGCCCGCGCGGCAACCGCTCGTCGCACCTGGCGCGACCCGCAGCTCCCAGCTCCCCATCTCTCCACGTCCAGGTCGCCGGCGCGGAGCCGCGAGCGCGCCGCACACCGCCGCCCGCGCCCCGCCAGGCTGCGCCGGCACCCCGCCGCCCGCTGCGCCGCGCGCGGGCCGGCGCCCAGCGCGCCGCTCGGCCGCCGCCGAGCTCAGTCCGAGCTCGCCCCGCGCTCACCAGCGCGTAGAAGGGCGCGGCGCCGCCCGACTCCACGCCCGCCCCGCGGGCGCGAGGGGGCGCGCGCGGCAACAGCTCGCACGCACAGCCCTGGCGCAAACCGCCGAGCTCAGTCCGAGCTCGCCGCCGGCTCGGGCGCCGCCGCCGCCGCCGCCGCGAGCGTGCCGGCATGCCGCACGGCGGCCCAGGGGTCCTTGCGGTGCGTCATCAGGAAGCCCTGCAGCGCCGCCATGCTCACGCCCGCGGCGTCGGGCAGGCGCGCGACAAACGCGTCCGCCAGCTCCGACAGCAGCGCGTCGCGCGCGGCGCCGGGCGGCGCGCCGCCGGGCTCGGGCGCCGCGGCGGGCGCGTCGCCGTCGCCGGCGCCGCCGTCGCGGTCGCCGTCGAGGCTGCCGCCCGGCGTCAGCGGGAGGTGCGGCAGGTCTCGGTAGAAGGACAGGAACAGCAGCCGCGCCTGCTGCGCCGTCGCGGGGCCGAGCAGGCAGCGCACGTCGACGCGGCCCGGCCGGATGAGCGCGCCGCTCAGCCGCTCCACGTGGTTGGTCGTCAGGAACAGCAGGCGCCCCTCCTGCGCGGCCACCTGCGGCGGTGGCGCCCGCGGCGGGCGTGGGCGCGGGCGGGGCGGCCGCGGGCGCGGCGGCGCGGCCGGCGGCGCGCCCGGCGGCGCGCCCGGCGGCGCGGGCGGCGGCGCGGGCGGCGGCGCGGCGTCACCCCGTCGATGGCGTTGAGCAGGCCGGAGAAGGTCAGCCGGCTCGCCGCGTCGCCGGCCTGGCGCGACACAAACGCGGCGTCGACGTCCTCCAGCAGCAGGATGGACCTGCGGCGCGCCACGCGCGCGGGCGGTGCGGTGCTCGCCACCGTGCCTCGCCGCGCCGCGCCTCACGCCGCGCGCCGCGTGCCGCGCGCCGCACCGCACGCCCGCGGTGTTGAGCAGGTTTCGGAGAGCCTCGTCGCTCATCGTGGGGCTGTTGAGCAGCGCGGGGCGTCGGCGGGCGCGCGCGCGCGCGCAAGTCGCAATCCGGGTGCGCGGGCAAGGCAGGGCACGCAAGGAAAGCCGGCACGCGCAAGCAAAGCGACGCCCCGCCTTGCCCGCGCCACCTGCTGAGCGAGACCGCGTAGATTTCGACGCCCAGCGCGCCCGCGAGCGCGTGCACGAGGCTCGTCTTGCCCGTGCCCGGCGGGCCGTAAAGCAAATAGCCCCGGCGATAGGGGATGCCGTGATGAGCATACCTGCAGGGGAGGGGCCCGGGGCACAGCGGAGCAGAGCCCGGGAGCGGCGGCACGGGCCGTCAGCCGCCAGCGCCGCGCCGTCTGCGCCCCCGGCGCGCCGCGCGCGCCCGCGCCGCGCGCGCCGGGCCCGCACCAGGCCTCGCTCTCCGCGCTGAGGAACTCCCGGCAGTCCGCCAGCAGCGCCTGGGCCTGCGCGGGGGCGGGGGCAAGCAAGTGGGGTGACGCCCATGCGTGGCGGCGCCGGGGCGCCGCGGTGCACCGGCACGGGCCCAGCAGCGGCGGCGGCGCCGCACCTGGCCCTCGGGCAGCACCACGGTGCTGAGCGGGCGCTTGGGGCGGCTGCCGACCTGCGTCCAGTAGCCGTCCGCGTCGACCGCGTGCACCAGTGTCCGCGCCTCGGCCTGGCGCCGGTACGCCGCCGCCGCGTCGCGGATCAGCGCGTCCAGCGGCGCGCGGTCGGTGCCCGGCAGCGTGATGGTCAGCGTCTCCATCAGCAGCCTGCAGCGGCGGGAGCGGGGGCGTGCGCTCGGGCTGCCGCGTCAGCAGGCACGCGCTCGGCGCAGCGCGTCGGCCGCCGCCGCTGGCCACCCGCGCGCGCCGCACCGCGCGTTGGCTGCGAGCTGCGGGTTTCCCGTGCCGCGGCGGCGGCTTATGAGCATCCAGCGCCCCCGGTGGCGCAGCAGGTGGTCGCCGGGCGCCGGTAGGTACGTGACCGGCGGCGGCGCGCCCTCGTCGTCCGCGCCCGCGCCCGTGAGCGGCTGCACCGGGAGGCCCGTCGCGCCGAAGCAGCTGAGCGACGACGTCACGCTCACGCTCGTGGCGCGCTTGAAGCGCGGGTGGTCTGCAAGATATGCCATGATCCAGCGGTAAGCGTCATCCCTGCTGTCGACCTCGGCTCGGATCATCACGCGCCGCGCCGCGAGCTGCACCGCCGCGCCGAGCGCCAGGCGCGCGGCCGCGAGGCTGCCGCCGAGCACCGCCAGCGTCAGCCCGCCGCTCGCGATCTGGTTGTCACCGAGCAGCTTGGCCAGCACCGCCGGCAGCCCGCCGTCGCCGCCGCCCGCCGCGCGCTCGGGCGGCGCTGGCGCCAGCGCGTCGGCGCGGGCGCTGCGCGGCCAGCCGCCCGCCGCCAGCGCGGCAGCGGCGCCGCCGGGGAGGAGCAGCCAGGGCAGCAGCGGCCGGCCGCGTCGGCCCGGCAGCGCGGCCGCCAGCGCCGCCAGCGCGGCGTCCAGGAGGGTTCGTTGCGCCACCCGCATGGGCGTGAGCTGTGTGGAGCGCGGAGAGACTGGCGGCTGTGGCGTGACGAGCAGCAAGGGAGGCTGCCGGGGGCGTCGCGCAGAGCCCCGAACGACGAGCGCCCGCTCGCCCGCTGCGCAGCGCCGCCGCTGCGCGCGCCTGCAGTCGCGTGCCGCGCCCGCCGTCGCACTCGCGTACACACGCAAACCGCAAGCCGTCGGCTCTTCGGCAGGCGCGACGGCGACGGGGCAACAGCAGCGTCGGTCGCCGCCGCCTCTGCGCGTGCCTGGGCGCGCAGCCAGTCCGGCCGCCGCAGCTGCGGCGTCGGCATTGTCGCCCCCGCAGCTCGCGCCGCGGCGCAGCACCATGCCGCCGCCGGCGCAGCAGCAGCAGCAGCCGCCGGCCGGCGGCGGCCGCGGCAGCGGCGGCGGCCGCGGCGAGTTCCGGTCGCTCGGCCTGCGCCTGCACGCCAGCTCGCCGGTGGTGAGCTACGTGTTTGTCAAGCGCCACCGCGAGGGCGAGGGCGAGGCGGCCGCCAACGCGCTGTACGTGACGGGGCTGCCGCTCGGCGTCGACGAGGTCAGCCTGGGCAGCATCTTTGGCGTGTTTGGGGCCGTTGAGCAGACGGTCATGCACCCCAGCAAGGTGCGGCCGCGCGGCGGGCATGCCGAGGCGCGCGCCGCCGCAGCCGCCGCCGCCTGCCAACGCCCCGCTGCGCCCGGCCCCGCAGCGCTCGGCGGCGCTGGTGTTTGAGTCGCCGGAGGGCGTGGCGAGCGCGCTGTCGCACGCGCGGGGCGGGCAGGTGGTGGAGTGCGCGCTGCCGCTGCCGGACGGCCCGCTCGGCCTGAAGGCCTGGGTCGCGGAGCACAAGGCGGCGCGCCCCGGCAACGCGGAGCTGCAGAAGCAGGTGTGGCCGCGCCGGCGGCAGCGACTGCGCGGCCCCCGCAGGGAGCAAGCAGGGGCAGGGGCCTGGTCGGTCGCGGCTGCCGACGGCGGCGCCGCCGCGCGCCCCACCGCAGCTCGACGACTGGATGGAGGCGCACGAGGCCGAGGCGGCGGCGCGCGAGGCGGCGCGGCAGCAGGCCATGGCCGAGGACGGCTGGACGGTCGTGGTGCGCAGCAAGGGCCGCAAGCGCGCGCGCGACGTCGGCGGCGTGTCGACCGTCAGCGGCGGCGTCGCGGCGGCGGCGGCCGCCGCGGCGCGCGCGGCGGCGGAGACCAAGCAGTCGAAGCAGGCAGAGAACTTCTACCGATTCCAGACGCGCGACAAGCGGCGAAACGGTGCGCGCGAGGGAGGGAGGCGCCCGCTGGCTGGCAGGCTGGCCAGCCTGGGGCGACGCGCGGCGCCCGCAGCGCTGGCCCGCAGCAGGGGCGCGGCGCTGTGCGCTCACGCGCGCCGCCGCCGCGCGCTCACGCGCGCCGCCGCCCACGCGCGCGCAGAGCTCATGGAGCTGCGGCAACAGTTTGAGGAGGGCCGCAAGCGCCTGGCTGCGCTCAAGGCGGCGCGGCACTTCAAGCCCAGCTGACCGGCGGGGGGCGGCGGCGGGGGGGGGGTTCGTGTGCACACGTTGCAACAGCAGCTGCGCCGCCGTGCCGGCCGCGCGCCGCGCTCGCTCGCGCGCGCCGCGCTCACTTGCCCCTGCGCTGCTGCTGCTGCTGCTGCCGGCCGCGCCCCGGTCCCGACTGCTCCCGCTCCTGCTGCTGGCGCCGCCGCTTCTGCGCGACCTTCGCCTTCCACCGCTCCTCCGGCTCGGCGGGCCGCCGCGGCGCGCCGCCGCCGCCGCCGCCGCCGCCGCGCGGCGCGGCCGCGGCGGCGTCGTCCTTGGCGCGGCGCTTGGCCGCGCGCGCGACGGCGCGCGCGTGGCGCCAGCGGCGCCACTCCTTGACGTCCAGCGCGATCTCATACAGCAGGCGCTTGCGCTCGTCGCCGCCCTTGCCCGCGAGCAGCTCCTTGAACGGCACGATCGGCTGCCCGTCGCGGAGGTGGAGGAACTTGTGCTCCGGGTTCCACCGCGCCTCCTGCGCCTTCGCGCGCTTCGCCGGGCTGTGCTTGGCGCCCGCCTCGCCCGCCTGGCCCGCCGGCGGCGGCGCCGGCGCCGCGCCGCTCGCTGTGACCTGGTCCAGCGGCAGGCCCTTGTCCAGGGCGTACTGGATCGCCGCCGCGAGCCGGCGGTCGCGCGGGCCCAGCAGCGACGTCACGCGCCCCGTCGCGCCCGCGCGCGCGGTGCGACCCGACCTGCGCGCGCGGCGCGGCGGCGGCGGGGGCCGGCGGGGGTCGGCGGGGGTCGGCGGGGTCGGCGGCCGGCGCGCCCGCCGCACGCGTGCGCTCGACGCGTGCGCCCGCGCGCGCCGGGCGCGCGCGGCCCGTGCCGCGCCTGTGCAGGAAGTCGATCGCGTTTGAGGGGAAGTCAAAGTTGACCACGTGGTCGATGGTGCCCGGAAAGTCAAGCCCCCGCGCGGCGAGGTCGCTCGCGACCATGATGCACGGCGCGTCGGCGCCCGCGTCCGCGCTCGAGCCTGGCGCGCGGCACGGCGCGCGGCGGCGCGTGGGCGGCGCACGGCCGCGGCCGCGGCGCGGCGCGGGCGCGGGGCGCGGGCGCGCGCGCGCCTGCAAACGCGGCCATGGCGTCCTTGCGCGCGGCGAGGGGCATGTCTCCGTGGTAGCACACCACCGGCAGCCCGCGCTCGGACAGGCAGTGCTCGACCGCGCGCACGCTGTCGACGCTGCCGCAAAACACGAGCACCTTGCGCCGCCGCGCCGCGTCGCCGGCGAGCAGCTCCTGCAGCAGCTGCAGCTTGTCGCCGCCGGGCGGCAGCACGCGGAAGTCGTGCCGCGCGGTCGCGGTGGGGCGGTGGAAGCCGGCCGCCTCGAGGCGCAGCAGGCCGGGCAGCTGCGCGTCGGCGAGGCGCTTGACCGCCTTGGTCATCGTCGCCGACACGAGCACCGCCTGCGCGGGCGCCGCCTTGGCGCGCAGGATGCCGAGCAGCGCGCCGACGTCCTCGCCAAAGCCCTGGTCAAACATGGTGTCCGCCTCGTCGATGACCAGCCACTGCACGTCGCCCAGCGCGACGCTGCCCGCGTCGAGCAGCTGCCGCAGGCGCTGCGGCGTCGCGACGACCATGTCGACCGGCCCCGCCAGCTTTGCCGCCTGCGACGCCAGGCTGCGGCGCGGCGCGGCAGGGGGCGTGGTGCGTGAGGGGCTGCGCCGGGCGTGCGCTGCGGTGCCGCGGCTGCGGGGCCGCCGCCCGCGCGCACCTGGCGTTGGAGTTGCAGCAGACGGCGCGGAACTTGGCGTGGTGGCAGAGCGTCTTGGCGACGGCGGTGATCTGCTCGGTCAGCTCCTTGGTCGGCCCCAGCACCACGACTTTGGGCCGCTTCGCGCGCCGCGCCGCGTCGGGGCCGTCCTCGAGCTGCTTCATGCGCTGCACGACCGGCAGCAGGTAGGCCAGCGTCTTGCCGCTCCCCGTCTGGCTGCACAGCAAGAAGTCGCCGCCGCCCGCGATGGCGGGCACGGCCAGGGCCTGCGGGCGCCGCCGGGCGCGCGTGGGCGGGGTCTGCGCGGCGCGCCGCCGCCGCGCCGCCGCCGCGCCGAGCCGCCGCGCACCTGGATCTCCGTGGGCTTGGCGAAGCCGGCCGCGCGCACGGCGTTCATGAGGCTGGGCAGCAGGCCCATGTCCTCAAAGCCCGCCGGGCGCTCTGGGCCGGCGGAGTAGGGCCGGCCGATGGCGAGGCCCGCGCCGCACGCGGCGTCGCGCGCCGGGCGCGGCGGCTCGCGGCCGCCGAGCCTGCGCTCCGCGCCAGCGCCGGGACGCGCCACCAGGCCTGCCGGCCAGGCGCGGCCGAGGCGGGGCAGGCCCGCCCGGCCGCCGCATGCGACGGCGCGGAGGTGGCGCAGCAGCATGGCGCCGCCGCGGCCGCCGCGGGCCGCCGCTGGGTGCCGGCCGCGCGCCGCGATGCCAGGCGGCGAGGCCAAGATTACGGGACGGCGAGGGAGCTGTGCTCGCGGGGTGCGGCGCTGCCGCGGTGGCGCGGCGGGCGGCGTGGGGCGGCGCGGCGGGCGAGGCGCAGAGTGCGGCGCGGCTGCGAGGGCGCGTTCGGTGAGCCTGCGAGAGACCGCCGAGCGCGCCGGGCGCGTGTTTTGGGGCCTCGCTCGTCACTAACTCGCCCCGCCTGCCGCCGTGCCTGCCCCGTGCGGTGCGCCCAGGCCGCGCCCAGACCGCGGCCGTCTCACCGCGACCGTTGCGGCGCCGGCAGCGCAATCCACGCCGCCAGGGCAACCGCCCAGGGAGGGCCATCACTCGCGCCGGCTGCTGCTGCTGCTGCAGCCCACGCCGCCGCAATGGCGGGGGACGAGGTGAAGAAGGAGAAGAAGGAGAAGAAGGTGCGCGACAGCGCCGGCCGCCGCATGGCCGCCGCGCCGCGCGCCGCCCGACGCCGCTGCTGTCCGTCTCGCGCCCGCGGCGCTGCGTGCTCGCGCGCGCGCAGGACAAGGACCCGTCTGAGAAGAAGGAGAAGAAGGACAAGGGGGACAAGGACAAGAAGGACAAGAAGGTGCGCCGGCGGCAGCGCCGGCGCCGCGCCGCGCGGGGCCCGGCGAACGGCAGCCGCAGCAGGCGCAGCGGCCGCTGCAGCCGCAGCAGCCGCAGCGGGCACAGCGGGCGCGGGCGGGGGAGCTGGGTGCCACAGCAGCCGGCTGACGCGTCCCGCCGCCGCGCTGCCCCGCCCGCCGACCGCCTCGCCCGCCGCGCCGCGCCAGGACAAGAAGGTGCCCGGAGGCGCAGCGGGCGCAGCAGGCGGAGCAGGCGCAGCAGCGGCGGCCAGCAGTTGCCGCCAGCCGCAGCTGCGCCAAGCGGCGCGCCGGCTGAGCTGCCGCGCCGCGCTGCGCAGGACAAGGAGCCGGGTGAGAAGAAGCACAAGGAGCACAAGGAGCACAAGGACGGCGCCGCGGTGAAGCACAAGGACGGCAAGCACAGCGCCGGCGGCGCGGGCGACGCCAAGAAGGCGCCGCCGCCGGCGCCGCGCGCGCCGCCGCCGCGGCCGCCGCCGCCGGTGAAGCGCGCGGCCAAGGCCGCGCCCGGGGACGACTACCTGGCGGGCCTGGACCTGCCGCCGAGCGAGGAGGAGGAGGAGGAGGTGGAGCGCAGGGAGTTTGACAAGGGGCCCCTCATGGTCCAGGTGCGGCGGCGCCCGCAGCGGCGGCAAGCGGCGCGGGCGGCGCGCGGAGGCGGCGGGGAGCGCGGGCGACGCGCGCGCCGGCAGCCGCCCCGCACCGGCGGCGAGCGCCCCCTCGCGCCCGCCGCGCGCAGGCGTCTGACCGCGAGACCAAGAAGCTGGCCGACAAGGAGCGCATGGCGATGGAGAAGGCCCTGCGGTGGGGCGCGGCGGCGGGCGCGCGGGCGCGGGGGCAGGGCCGCGGCGGGGCGGCGGGGCAGGCGGGCAGGGCGGCGGTGGGAGCGGCGCCGCCCGGGGCCGCGCAGGCGCTGACGCGCCCCGTCCCGCGCCGCGCCGCGCCGCGCAGCGCCAAGGCCGACGCGCTGCGCGAGGATGAGAACGTGTTTGACGTGGCCTTTGAGGGCATGGGCACGGACGAGCCCTTCGCGTCGGCCACCGACGTCAAGGCGCGCACCCGGCGGCGCGCGCGACGCCGCGCGGCCGGGCGCCCGTCGGCCCGCGCGCCGCCTCACGGCCGCGCGCTCGCACGCCGCCGCAGGTGACCAACCTGACCATCCGCGCCAAGGGGAAGGTGCTGCTGGAGAACACGAGTCTCACCATCGCGGCGGGGCGGCGCTACGGCCTGGCGGGGCCCAACGGCAAGGGCAAGAGCACGCTGCTCAAACTCATGGCACGCAGGTGGGTGGGTGGGAGGAGGGGGGGGGCGGGGCGGCGGCGGCGCCCGCGGGGCCAGCGCGCCGGCCCGCTGCGCGCAGCCGGGGGTGCGCGCCCGCCGCCGACCGCGCGCCGCGTCGCGGCCGTCCGCCGCGGCGCGCAGGCAGATCCCGGTGCCCGAGAACATCGACGTGCTGCTGGTGGAGCAGGAGGTGGTGGGCATGGACGACCAGACGGCGCTGCAGGCGGTCGTGGCGGCAGACGTGGAGCTCATGGAGCTCAGGCGAGGACCAGAGGACCAGAGGACGGGGGGGGGGGGTATAGGGCGTGGAGGCGCAGGGGCGGGGCAAGGGGCTGCGGGCGGGGGCCGCCGGCGCGGCCGGCGCTGCCGGTGCTGCGGCGCGGCGCGCCCACGCCGCCGCGCGCCCACACGCCGCGCGCGCGCGCAGGGTTGAGGAGCAGCAGCTGCAGGACAGCATGACGGCGGAGGAGCACGACGCGGTGTTTGACATGGACGAGGCGAGCGCGCGGCTGAACGAGATCTACGACCGCATGAACGAGGTGACGCCCCCGCGCGGCACACACACACAAACACAGCGCGCACAGCGCGCACAGCGCGCCGCGCGCCGCCTGGCGCCGCGTGCTGCGTGCACGCAGGGAGGGAGCGGGGCGCCGTGCGGCGCTGGGCGGCCGCTGCGCCGGGCTCAACGCGCGCGCGCGCGCGCGCCGCGCCGCGCGCCGCCCACAGCTGGGCGCGTCGACGGCGGAGAGCCGCGCGAGCAAGATCCTGCACGGCCTCGGCTTCACGCCGGCGATGCAGAAGCGCGCGACGAGCAGCTTCAGCGGCGGGTGGCGCATGCGCATCAGCCTCGCGCGCGCGCTCTACATCCAGCCCACGCTGCTGCTGCTCGACGAGCCGACCAACCACCTCGACCTGCGGGCCGTCCTCTGGCTCGAGGAGTACCTCATGCGGTGCGCGTGTGGGCGCGCACGTGTGTGTGTGTGTGCGTGTGTGTGCGTGTGTGTGTGTGGGCAGGGGGGGGGGGCGGGGGTGTGAGGGCGCGGGCCAGGCGGCGCGGCGCGGCGCGGCGCGGCGCGGCGCAGCGGCTGGGGCTTGCCTGCTCGCGCGCTCCCGCGCACGCGCACGCACGCGCACGCACGCGCGCGCGCGCGCACACGCGCACGCACGCGCACACAGCTCACCCGTGCCGCCGCCCTGTGCCGCGCGGCGCGGCGTGGGGTCAGGTGGAAGAAGACGCTGATCGTGGTCAGCCACGACCGCGACTTCCTCAACAGCGTGACGACCGACATCATCCACCTGCACGACCTCAAGCTCCACTTTTACCGCGGCAACTTTGCGCAGTTTGAGGAGATGTACGAGCAGAAGCGGCGCGAGGTGCGCGACCCGGCGCGACCCGCCGCGCAGGGCTGGGCCGGCAGGCGGCGGCGCAGCGGCGGGGCAGGAACGCGCGGGGCGCAGCAGAGCTGGCGTGGGCCGGGGCCGACGCCCCGCCGCCCCCTGCCCCTCCCGCCGCGCGCCCGGCCCGCCCCCTGGCGCCGCCGCCCCCGCCAGGTGAACAAGGCGTTTGAGAAGTATGAGAAGCAGATGAAGGCGGCAAAGCAGAGCGGCAAGAACAGCAAGGCCAACCAGGAGAAGGTCCTCGCCAACGCGCAGCGCCAGCAGGCCAAGCGCGGCGGCGGGCGCAAGGCGGAGCCGGTCGACGACGCGGGCGCGAGCAGCAGCAACGCGCCGCAGCGCTGGAGCGACTACAGCGTGAGCTTCCACTTCCCCGAGCCCACCGAGCTGCCGCCGCCGCTGATGCAGCTGGTGGACGCAGACTTCAAGTACCCAGGCGCGCGACGCAGCCGGGGAGCACGGCGGGCCCGGTGCCGGGCGCGCCGGCTGCCCCGGCGCGACTGCTCTCGGGACCGCCGCCGGCGGGGCCGCGCGCGCCCGCGCGGCGCCCCCGCGCTGGCCGGCCCGCTGCCGCCGCCGCGCGCGCGCGCGGCTCACGCGCCCCGGCTGCCCCCGCCGCGCCACGCGCGCAGGCCGTGACGACTTTGGCCTGTCGTGCATCAACATCGGCATCGACATGGGCAGCCGCGTGGCGATCGCGGGGCCCAACGGCGCGGGCAAGACGACGCTCATGAACCTGCTCTCGGGTGCGCGGAGCGACGGGCGCGGCGGCGGGGTCACGTGCGCGGCGGGGTCACGCGTGTGGGTGGGTGGGTGGGTGGGTGGCGGTGGGTGGCGGGTGTGGGTTGCGTGTGGGCTGGTGGCGGCGGGACGGCTGCGCGCGGCTCACCCCCGCCCGCACCACCGCCGCGCCGCGCGCGCGCGCGCGGCCGCGCCAGGCGACCTCGAGCCGACGTGCGGCGAGAGCCGGCGCAGCCACAAGCTGCGCATCGGGCGGTACAACCAGCACTTTGTCGACGCGCTCGCGTTTGACGAAAACCCTGTGGAGTACCTGATGAACAAGTTCCCCGAGGCGGGGCTCAAGCCCGAGGGCATGCGCGGCATGCTGGGGCGGTTTGGGCTGTCGGGGCACCACCACCTCACGCCCATCATCAAGCTCTCGGGTGCGCGCGCGCGCGCGCGCGTGGGTGGTTGGGTGGTTGGGTGGGGGGGCACACGAGGGGCGCGCGCGGCGCGAGGGCGCGCGCCGGTGCGGCGGCGCGGCCGCTGACGCGCCGCGCGCCGCGGCCGGCCGCCCCCGCCCGCAGGCGGTCAGAAGGCGCGCGTGGTGTTCACCGCCATCGCGCTCAGCCGGCCCCACATCCTGCTGCTGGACGAGCCGACCAACCACCTGGACATGCAGGTGCGCGCGGCACACGGCAACACGGCACCGCCCAGGCGCCGCGCGCGGGCCGCCAGACACGGCGCTGCGCCCGCCCCGGCCCCGTCACCCCTCCCCTCCGGCAATCCAACGCCCCGCGCCGCCGCCGCCGCCGCGCGCAGTCGATCGACGCGCTGTGCGACGCGCTCGACGAGTTCCAGGGCGGCGTGGTGGTCATCAGCCACGACTCGCAGCTGCTCAGCCGCCTCTGCGCGGACGAAGAGCGCAGCGAGGCGCGCGCGGCGCCGGGCCCGCGCGGCCGGCCGCGGCGGCCTGCGCCCCGAGCCGCCCGCCCGGCGGCGTCGGGCGCGCGCGCACACCGCCGCTGAGCGCCCGCCCGCCCGCCCGCCCTCCCGCCGCGCGGCGCGGCGTGCGCGCGCGCAGGTGTGGATCGTGGACGACGGCAAGATCACGTTTTATAACGGCGACTTTGACGACTACCGCAACGAGCTGGTCAAGGAGATCAACGCGGAGCTCGACGAGGACGACGAGTAGTAGAGCAGGGAGGACGCTGCGCGCGCCGGCACGGCGCCCGCCGCCGCGGCGAGCGCTGCTGCCTGCCGCGCGCGGCGTGCGGCGGCGCGCGTGCAAGGCGCCGAGAGAGATAGGGAGAGGCAGGCGAGCGAGCGAGCGAGCGAGCGAGCGGGGCGCGCGCGCGCCGGACGCGCGCCCCAGCGCGCAGGCAACCGCGTGCCCGGCGCCTGGCAGCGATCCGCGAGCAGCTGGAGCAGGGGAGGCCGGTCGTGAGCGCGACCGCGCGTTTGCGCGGCGCCGTGCGCGCCGGGCCGCCGCCGAGCCTGCCCACCGCCCGCCCTCGGCCGCCGCGCGCGCGTGGCGTGTGCGCGCGGGGCGCTGAGCGCTCAGCGCCCCGCGCTGAGCTCTGCCTCACTGCAGGGGTGTCGCTCCCCGTCGCACAGCTCGGCCGCGCCGCCTAAGCCCTTACACCGCCGCCGCTTGGTCTGCGCGCTCCAGGCCAGCCCCTGCGCCTCCACGAGACCACACCACGTGCGCCCGGCGCCCACCCACTCGCAACGCCGGCAGCAGCGACCATGGCGCGGCGCGCGGCAGCAGCGCTGGCGGCCCTGCTCGCGGCGGCGGGGCTGGCCTGCGCCGCTGCGGCGGACGGCCTGGAGCGCCGGGCGGACTTTGACTACTTCTACCTCGTCAGGTGCGGGGGGTGGCCGCGCAAAGGGGCGGGAGGGCGGCCGCCCGAAGCGGCGGATGCGCCGCCGCCGCGTTCGCACGCAGCGGCGTGGTTGGTTGGCCATCGCGCGGGCGCCCAAGCCCGCCCGCGCCGCCCCCGTCGCAGGCAGTGGCCCGCCACCTTCTGCAACGAGCACACCTGCACGCACCGCCCGCCGCACAAGTGAGAGATTGGTTGGGCCACGCCGCGCGGCGCTGGGGCGCCGCCGCCCCGTCCGCGCCGGCCCGGGCGGCGCAGGGGCGCGGGTCCCGCCCCCAGCCAGCGGCGCCGCGCAAAGATGCCCCGGCGGCGCCGCAGCGCGCGCCGCTGCCGCGCGCGCGCGACTGCCGCGCGCGCCGGTGCCGACCCGCCGCCCGCCCGCGCTGCCGCCGCGCCCGGCCACAGGTACCGCTTCACGGTGCACGGCTTCTGGCCGCAGCGGCGCGACGGCACGTGGCCCGAGTTTTGCGACCCTGACAGCACGCTGGAGGAGCGCGACATCGACGACCTGCTGCCCGAGCTCGAGCGCGTGTGGCCGAGCTGGTCGAGCGACGACGAGAGCTTCTGGAACCACGAGTGGACGCGGCACGGCACGTGCGCAGAGCGCGTCGTCGGCGGGCAGCACGCGTTCTTCGACGCCGTGCTGCGCCTGCACCGCCGGCTCAACCTGCAGGACGCGCTCGCCGACGCGGGCATCGAGCCGAGCAACACACGGCGCTACGCGGTGCAGCACATCAAGGGCGCGGTGGAGGACGCGTACGGCGTGATGCCCCACGTCACCTGCGACGACCGCGGCGAGCTCGCCGAGGTGCGCGGCGGCGGCGGCGCGTAGCGGCACGCGCCGCCCCGCACGCGGCCGCCGCTGACCGCCCCCGCGCCGCCCCTCATCCCCCCCCCCTCCGTCAGATCTGGATGTGCATCAACAAGAAGCTCCGCCCCATCGACTGCGTGGACGGCCCGCACCCGCACCGCGCCGCGCCCGCCGGCGGCGCGCGCCGGCGCGCCCGACCAACGCCGACTGCACCACGGTGCTCATCCCCAAGCTCGCCCGCCACGGCGACGGCGGCGGCGAGCGGGCGGCGGCGGCGTTCATGGACGACGTGCTGGACGCGCCCGCGCTGCCGCCGCTGGCGCTGCTCGCGGCGCTGGTCGCGGGCGCGCTGCTCGGCAGCGCCGCGGCCGCCGCGACGGCGTTGCGGCGCGCGGCGGCGGCGGGGGCCGGGGGCGAGCACGGCTACGCGGCGCTGCCGGGCGGCGCGCTGGCCCCGCTGCGCGGCGCGGTGGCGGTGTGACGCCGCGCGTACGAACTGTACTTTATCGCCTGTGCATGCGGGCGCCGCGCCTGTGCTGTCCCCTGTACTCTCTGTGTGTGCGTGCTGCCTGTACCTGAGCGATTGATCGCTTTCCACGCACGAGCCGTTCTCACGCGATAACAAGCGAGCTGCGCAGCGCCGCCACGGCGCGCGCGCGTGATGCTTACACACTGTAATCTCAGCACCAGTCGCTGCGCGCGCGGGCGCCAGCAGAGCAGGTGTGATGGGCAGTGCCGGGCCCGCGCCAGAGGGGGCCGCCCCCGGCAGCGATGACGCGCGGACCAACGAATGCCGCCTCCGCGCGAGTCAGGTCAGCGCAGCAGTTCCAGGGAAGCAGTGCCTGAGCCCACTGGGTCGTTCTCCCACAGCCCGCAGTGCAGCCCTTGCTCCCGCCGGGCCCAGCGCGCAGCCACCTCAACCCGAGCGCCGCGCCCGCGCGCCCCAGCTGCCCAGCCGGCGCGGCGACCACCGCCCGGCGCCACGCAGCAGCTGAGCACGGCGCACCGCCGCCTAGGCGAGCGCGCGCAGGATGGCCTGGCGGTCAAAGGCAAAGCCCCGCCCGCCACGCGGCGGCTGCTGCGGCGCGGCAGACGCGGCGGGGGCGGGGGCGGGCGCGCCGCCCGCCGCCCCGAACAGCGCGGCCAGCGGGCCCTGCAGCGCGGCGCCGTTGCCCGCGCGCACCGGCGCCGGCGATGGCTGCTGCTGCTGCTGCTGCTGCTGCTGCTGCTGCTGCTGCTGCTGCTGCTGCTGCGTCTGCGCCTGCTGCTTCTTCTTGCTGCCGCGCAGCAGCTGCTCCAGCGCGCTGGGCGCCTGCGGCGACGGCGCGCCCGCCGTGTCGGCGAACAGGTGCTGCACGTGCGCGGGCACGTACGGCGTGTGCACGACGGCGGGCCCCGCCCCCGCCGCGGCGGGGGCGGGCATGTCCCACTCGGGCATGTTGTGGTGCCGCTTCTTGATCCACTTGCGCAGCGGCTTTAGGTACGGCCACACCTGGCGACAGCGCCGGCGCCGCCGGCGGGGTGGGCGCCGCGCCGCGCGGCGGGCCCCGCGCCCCGCCCGCCTCCCGCGGCGCGCCCGCGCGCGCGCCATGAAGAACTTGTGCTTCACGCCGTCCTCCGACAGGAAGGTCTGGTTGCCCTCGTCGCGCGACGCCGGCAGGTCAGCGATGCGGTGCCACGCGTAGCCGCCAATCTCCTGCGGTGTTGTGTGTGCGCGTGTGTGTGTGCGTGTGTGTGTGTGTGCGTGCGTGTGCGTGAGTGTGCGTGTGTGTGTGGGGGGGGGGGGGGCGCTGCGGGCCGCCCATGCTGCGCCCGCGCGCCGCGCGCCGCCCCCGCCGCGCCCGCTGCGCCCACGGGCGGCGGCGCCGCGCGCACCCCCTTGCACTTGGGCGCGAACTGCGCGCTGTCGGGGTCGAGCCCCGCGACGATGTAGAGCTTGTTGCGCTTGCCGTCGAGCGTGAGCTCGATGAAGTCGTCCTCGCCCACGAGGCCCTCGATGTCGTACCCCGTCTCCTCCAGCACCTCGCGCACCGCGCACTGCGCGTCGGTCTCGTTCTTGTGGATCTTGCCGCGCGGGAAGCCCCAGCAGGCGGAGTTCTTCCAGCCCTTGACGAGCAGCACGCGCTGCAGGGGCCGGTCCAGCAGGATCGCGCCCATGACCGGCACGTTCTTCTTGAACGCCTTGAAGTGGTCCATGATCTGCTCGATGTTGCCCTGCGCGCCGCGCGCGCGCACGGGGCGCACACGGGCGCGCGCGGTCGGCCGGCGCCGCCGCGGGGGCGCACGCGGCGCAAGCGCCAGCAGAGGGCGGCGCGGCGCCAGCGGGCGGCGGCGGCGCACCACGTGCTCGCTGAGCTCGGGGCAGTTCTCGAACACCACGATGGCGAACTCCTTGAGCCCCAGGCTCCTCAGGCTGGTGTCGCTCTCGCGCACAAAGTCCTGCGCCGCGCACGGCAACGGAGGTGCGCGTGCCGCCAGCAGCGGCGCGCGAGCGTGCGCTGTCGCCGCGTGCAGCCCGGGCCCCCCGGCAGCCGTCGCGGCTCACCTCGTAGTACCAGTGCGCCTGCTCCACCAGGAACATGATGCTCTCGAAGAACCTGGCGCGCGGGGCGGGGTGAGCCGGTCGGGCAATCGTCGCGCCGGCCCCCGGCGCGCTCAGCGGCCCCCTCACTCGAGCTGCTCCGCGGGAGCCGTCAGGATGAAGCGCGTCGTGATGTCCTGGATGAGGTCTCGCGATGGCATCGCCATCTTGCTGCTGCGCTGCTTTGCGGCGGCGGGCCTCTGCGAAGCGGCCCCGGAGCCCAGGGAGCAGGCAGCGAGGGCTGGCGCGCGGCTGGGAATGCTGCTGGCGACGGAGCTGCTGGGGTGGAGCTGCCGTCAGGCGGTTGCACAGAACCGCCGAGAACCGCCGGCGGCACCGTCGCCCGGGGGTCGTCCCGCCCTGGCCCTGCTGCCAGCCAGCCGCTCGCCGCCCCGCCGCCGCGCCAGCAGCAGCAGCCCCTCGCTGCACGACCAGCCCCCAGCACGCGCCGTCATCACCGCGCGACGCCGAACGTCGCCGCCGTCCACGCGCCCTGTATGCTCGGCTGCTTGCTCGCGATGTGCTTGGTCGGCACGCGCCGCGTCTTGGGCCGGCCCTGGCTCTGCGACAGCCACCACACCACCTCCTTCACGTCGGCGGCGCTGCAGTGCTTCACGCCGATGACGTTGCTGTTCACCCGCGCGTCTGCGCCGCTGCCGCCGCCGCCGGCCGCCTGCCGCAGCAGCTGGCGCTCCAGGTGCTGCGCGTCGTTGGGCAGCAGGGCTGCGGCGGCGGCGTGGGCGCGCGGCGTGAGTGCATCGCGCCAACACGCCGCCCGCCGGCGCCGCCAGCGCGCGTGCGCCGCGGCGCCGCCGGACGCGCGCGCTCACCGTACTCCGCCTTGACCCAGGGGAAGCGGTTGCGCTTCTGCTGCGTCTCGACCGCGACGTGCGGGTGCGCCGCCGCAAACGCCGGCAGCTGCTGCTCGATATACTCCCTGCGCGACCGCGTCGCGGCGCGCGGCTGCGCTGAGCGCGCGCGGCGGCGCGCGGCGTGGCCGCCAACCATGCGCCCCAGAGGCGCGCGCACCTGATGCCGCGGGAGCTGCCCATGCGGTCGCAGTAGCTGAACGTGAGGCGCTGCAGCAGCAGCCGCCCGTAGCGCGCCATGCCTGCCCGCCGCCGCAGCTCAAGCGCCGGCGCGGGGGCAAATACGGGCCCGCTCCTGCACGCTCAGCACGGCTGCCGCCGCGAAGGGGCGGCGCCGACGAGGGGGGAGGCGGGGGATCGATGCGGCCCTGCTGCTGCCCGCCCTCCGCTCGCAGCGGCGCCGGCAGGGCGCGCGCCGGAAGCGTGAAGCTTCCCGAGCGTCGCGCTGACGACGGGAGGGGCGGGCTGGCCGGCAGCCGCTGCGGGCGCGAGCGCAGACGCTGCTGCTGCTGCTGCCGCCGTCGAGGGTGGAGGCGGGCGCAGGGTTGGCCAGGAGGGTGACCGCAGGCGCAGAGGCGGCACTCTTTCAGCGCCGTCGTGCTGGCGCGGCCGCGCTGCGCTCGCAAAACCGCCGGCGGCCCGTCACTGACCGCCGTCGTCGCGGGCCGACTCGCGGCGGCGCAGCTCGTCAAACCACTCCTGCAGCCGCGCCGCCGTCCAGGTGAGCTGCAGCTTCATGGCGCGCTGCACGGCCTCCGCGCCGCCGTCGGGCGGCAGCTTGACCTCAAACGCGCGCCACGGCTGCCTGCGGCGCGCGGGGGCGGCGGCGAGCCGCGGCTGGCGCGCCCAGCGCGACGCACGCCCGCGCCGCGCCGCCGCCCGCGCACCTCACGGGCGGCGCCTTGAGGTCGGTCACGATCGTGACCAGCTGCTTGGCCAGCGTCGCCGCCGCGGCGCCGTCCTCGCTGCGCAGCATCTCGGCCTGCCCGCGGCGCAGCTTGACCTGCAGCCGCCGCCCCGCGCGGCGCGTGGGCGGCGGCGCCGCCGCAGCGCCGCGCCGCGCCGCGCCGCGGGTCGTGGCGCGGCGGCCGCACCAGCTCCTCCGGCGCGGGCGCGGCGCCGCCCGGCGGCGCCGCAAACGCGGCGAGCACCGCCTCGACGCCGCCGAGCGCGCGGAGCAGCGCGAGCGCGGTCTTGGGGCCGACGCCCTTCACGCCGGGGATGTTGTCGCTCGCGTCGCCGGCGAGGGCCTTGAAGTCGACCCAGCGCTCCGGCGGCAGGCCGTGCTCGGCCGCAAAGTCGTCAGCGGTGTACGCGGGGCCGCCCGCGCCGCCGCGCAGCACCGACACACGCGGGCGCAGCAGCTGGTAAAAGTCCTACACGCGGCGGCGGCGGCGCGGCGCGGGGTGTTCGTTTGCTGCTGGGGGCCGAGGCAGCAGCTCGCCGCTGGGAGACTGCCTGGCTCCCGTGCGCCCGTTGCTGGCGGCGGCCGGGCGCCAGGGCGGGGCGAGGGGGGGGGGCACCTTGTCGGGCGACACGAGCACGACCTGGCCGAAGCCGTCGCCCGCCGCGCGCGCGGCGAGCGAGCCCGCGACGTCGTCCGCCTCCACGCCCGGCACCGCGAGCACGGGGATGCCGGCCGCCTCCACGAGCGCGAGCGCGCGCGGCACCTCGGCGACCAGGCCCTCGGGCGGCGGCGCGCGCTGCGCCTTGTAGCCGGAGAACTTGAGCTGCCTGCGCGCGGCGCGGCACGCGGCGCGGCACGCGGCGCGGCGGTGGCGCGGCAGTGGCGCGCTGCGGGCTGAGGAGCTGCAGGTCGCTCGCATGCGGCCCCCGGGCGGGCGCGCGAGCGCCCGACCTGAAGTTTGGGCCGGGCACGTCCACCACGACCGCCATGTGCGTGGGCGTGTCGGGCGCGCGGCGCATGAGGTCGAGCAGCAGCGCCACAAAGTAGTGCGCCGGGCTCGCGTCGCGCCCCCCGGCCGCGGCGGCGGCGCCGCCGCCGCCGCCCGCGGCCGCCGCGCGCTGCGCCTCGGCCGCCACCGCCGCGTGCAGGGACTTGTACACAAAGGGCATCATGTCCACCACGTACAGCCTGCGACGTGGCCCGCCGCGGCGCCGCGTGGGCCGGGCGGGGCACGGCCGCGGCGACCGCCGGGCCTGCGGCGCGCTGCGCGGCGCGGCGCCCGCTGCTGCTCTCGCGCGCGCGCCCCGCGCACCGGTGGCGCGCGTGCTCCTCGCTGCCGCGCGCCGCCGCGGCCTCGCCCGCCGCGGGCGCGGCAGCCGCCGAGTGCGCCCAGCAACACTGCCGCGGCCGGCAGCCTGGCGGCGGCAGCGCCGCGCGCGCGGCGGGAAGGCGTGCCGCGGCCGCGCCGTGGCGCAGCGCCCCCCGCATGGCTGCTGGGCGCCGCGGGTCGCGTGGTTCGGGCGTTCTAGCGGTCTGGGCGCGCGATCCGCCGGCTGGCGGCAAAGAGCGCGCAGCGGCACAGCGCGGCGGCGGCGCGTTTCTGCGAAAACGTTGCCGGTTCACCCGCGCGCCTCGCTGGCCGTGCACTGATGATCCGGGTGTGACTTCTCGCCCAGCAGCCGGGCTGGGCGAGAGAAGTGCGCCGCCGCCGCCCCGCCGCCGCTGCTGCTGCTGCTGCGGGGTCGAGCACCCGCCGCCGCTCAACCGCCGCCGCCGCCGCGGTGCAGGGTCTGCGCCCGCCGCGGCAGCCGATCGCGCGGGGTGCCGGCCAGAGGCGCGCGCTGCCGCGGAGGTTGTCATTCTGTTAGGGCGTTGTGCCAGCGTCAGCAGGTCGCCGCTGCATCCTCCGCACCGCGCGGTCGCGCCCGCGCCACTCCGCCGCCCCGCCCGCGCCACCCGACCCGCGCCGCCGCCGCCCAGCGCGCCCTGGTGCCGCCTGCTGCCGCACGCCACCACGCACGCCCCACCCTCGCGCGCGCTCATTGCCGGCCGCGCAGCGCTCCCGCGGCTCTGCCGGAGCACGCAGCACGCACGGCGCGTCTCCGCAGCGCGCAGGCGCCGCGCTAGGGTCGCGTCGCCCGCGTCGGAGGCTGCTGCTCGCATCCGCTTCGCGCGCCCCGCGCCCACCCGTGAGCAGCGGCGATGGCCTCCCTGGTCACCCTGCGCGGCCGCGCCAGCGTGGCGCAGCGTCTGAGCGGCGCAAGCGGCAAGCTGGCGGGTCGGCCCTCGCGCCTGCCCTGTCGCGCCGTCCCGGAGCGCCAGCAGCTGGAGGCGGCGCTCCAGGCCACGCCCTCGGACGTCCGCGCCTCGGTGAGCCCGCGGTCCGAGCGGCGCGGCGCCGCCGGCGGCTGGCGGCTGGGACAGCGCGCAGGAGGAGCAGCAGCCGCCCTCCGCGGCGGCGCCGCACGCGGCGCCCCCCCCCCCCTCGCCGCGTGCCCGGCTCACCCCCGCGCGCGCTCACCTCGGCCCGCCGCCGCCGCCCCCCGCCGCGGCGCAGGCGCCCCCGCGGCGCGGCCTGCCAGGCGTCATCTGCAGCACCGCGCGCGGCGCTGAGGACATCGCGGCCGAGGTCACCGCCGCGCTGCAGGCGTGCCCCCAGGCGCTGGTGGAGGGCGTCGAGCCCGACATGTACGCCGCGCTGCGCAAGCTCGTGCCGGGCGCCAAGTACCACGCGCGCGCCAAGATGCTCATCGTCAAGCCGCCCGAGCCGGCGCTCCCCAAGCAGCCCCGCCTCCCCGGGACGCTCTGCGTCGTCAGCGCGGGCCCCGCCGACCAGGTCGCCGCCGACCGGGTGAAGCTCGCGGCGGAGCACATGGGCGCGTACGTCATTGCCAAGCCGGGCCTCTCCACGCGCGACCTGCCGACGCTCATGCAGCACGCGGCGGGTGAGCGCGCGCGCGCGCGCGCGCGCGCCGCGCGCCGCGCCCGAGACGTGCCTGCGCCGCGCGCCGCGCCCGCGCCCGCGCGGCCGCTGAGCCCGCCGCCGCCCCGCGCCGCCCGCCCGCCCCCGCAGCGCTGCACGCCGCCGACGTCGTCGTCGTCGTGGCGGGCGTGGACGCCGCGCTGCCGGGCGTCGTGGCGGGCATGGTGGACGTGCCCGTCGTGGCGCTGCCCACCTCTGCCGGCGGCGAGCCGGGCCTGGCGGGCCTGGGCAACCTCGTCGCCGCCGCGTCGTCGGCCGCGCCCGGCGTGTGCATCGTCGGCGTCGACGCCGCCGTGTCGGCGGCCACCGCCGCCGCGCGCACGCTGCGCACCGCCGCGCTGCGCGTCGAGAGGCTGGCGGCCGCGGCGGCGCCCCCCTCGCCGCCGGCCGCGCCCGCGCCCACGCCGGTCGCGGCGCCGGTGTACGCGAACAACGTCGTGCCCCGTGTCCTGGTGGACGCCCTGGCCGCGCAGCCCGCCGGCGTGCTGTGACGCGACGCGCGGCCGGCTGCGGCGCGCCGCTCGGGAGAGGGCGTGACCCCGAGCGCACCACTGCACTGCACCGCCGGATGGGGCACGCCGAGCGCGCCCGGGCGGGCGAGGCGTGCGGCCCGGCGCGCTTTTTGCTGCACGGCCGGCGGCCGCGCCCGCGTGCGCGCGCGCCGCCACATTTTGCGTTTTGTGTTGCCGGCACACCAGCGCGGCGCGGCGGGCTCTCCGCCCTCTGCACAGGCGCTGGCCGGCCCCCGCACGGCTGCTGCTGCCATTCATTTTCGTCGTCCGAGCTCGCTAGCAAACTGACAAACCGACCCAGGCCGTTGCTGCGCGCCGCCGCCGCCGCGCGGGCGCGGCGCCTGGCGCAACGTCGCCGGCGCCGGCCCCGCGGCGGGGGCGCGCGCGGGGCGGGCGCGCCGCGCCCGCCCGCCTGCACGCACCCCAAAGAAGAAGCGCGCCCCCTCGCCGTCAGGTCTGGTGCGCCTGACCACGTGGCGGGCGGGGCGCGGCCGCATGCATGCCTGCCTCCACACTGCCGTGTGCGTGTACATCTATGACGATTGAAAAACTTGCGTGTGGCGGCGCCGCCGCAGTCCTTTTGCGCCCCGGGCCTGCCAAAGGCCAGGCGCCGTGCCGGCACGCACCGGCCTCGTTTTTCGTGGGAGGGCGGAGGTCGACGTGAGGGCGGAAGCGGAGCGGTGCTGTGCAGGGCCTGCCGTCGACTGAGGAGGAGAATCCAGAGGAATGGTGAAGAGGAATGGTGAAGGGAGAAGGTAACCGGCCTGCGCGCTGCGGAGACGCGCCGTGCGTGCTGCGTGCTCCGGCAGAGCCGCGGGAGCGCTGCGCGGCCGGCAATGAGCGCGCGCGAGGGTGGGGCGTGCGTGGTGGCGTGCGGCAGCAGGCGGCACCAGGGCGCGCTGGGCGGCGGCGCGGGTCGGGCGGCGCGGCGGAGTGGCGCGGGCGCGACCGCGCGGTGCGGTGCGGGTGCAGCGGCGCCCGACCTGCTGACGCTGGCACAACGCCCTAACAGAATGACAACCTCCGCGGCAGCGCGCGCCTCTGGCCGGCACCCCGCGCGATCGGCTGCCGCGGCGGGCGCAGACCCTGCACCGCGGCGGCGGCGGCGGTTGAGCGGCGGCGGGGTCCTGTCCCAGTGCGCAGGACGCCGCCCAACAGCAGCTTGGCACCCAGAGCCCCGCCGCTGCTCTCGCTCTCTCTGCGCCGCACAGCGCCGCGCACGCCGCCGCTGCTCTTGCTCTCTCCGCCGCACGGCGCTGCCATCCGCGCTCGCCATGGTCCGCATCATCGACGGGGAGATCGTGGCGGGTGAGGGGACGCTGCTGCAAGCTCCGCTGCCGCTGCTGCTCCTCGCTCACGCGCGGCTGCTGCCGCCGCGCTCTGCAGATGACGACCCGCGCGTCCAGGCCCGGGCGCAGCCGCAGCGCCGGCCCCCGGCCCAGCAGCCTCCGGCGCAGTTCGCTGCGGCACGCAACGGCGGCGCCGGGCCAGCGCCGGGCGGCGGAGCGCCCGTCGGCAGGCTCGACTGGAGCGCGCCGCCGCTGCAGCTGGTGCCGAGCGCAGCCGGCTCGTCGATGCTGCCGGACGCGGTCGTCGTCTATGGCCTGCGCGTGCCCACCATGGGGCTCCTCGCCGTGGCCGCAGCTGGGCTGTTCTTCGGCTGGCGCGGCGTCCTGGGGGGCGCCATCTTCGGTGCGCCGCCGCCGCCGCGGCCCGCGCGCGCTGCGCCGCCGGCAGCGTGCGACGACTGAGCGCTGCCGAATGTCGGTGCGCTGACGCGCAGGGTATCTGTACCTGACCTACGGGGCCGGCGGCGGCGTGCCGGCGCCGCCGACGCACCGGCGCGGCGCCGCTGGCGGGCAGGCCGGCGCGGCCGGCGGCAGCGGCGGTGGCGGCGGCTTTGCCGACATGTTCGGCGGCCAGGCGGGCGCCGGTGCCGGCAGCAGCGGCGGCGACGAGCGCGGCGCGCACCGGCCTGGCAGCGGCGGCGGCGGCGGCGGCGGCGGCGCAGCATGGCAGGGCAAGGGCCGCAAGCTGGGCAGCAGCTAGGGGCGGCGTGTGCGTTCGTGTTTTACAGCGCCCTACGCGCGTGCCGCCCCCGCCACGTTTCTGGGGCGCCAGCAGCCGCGCACACGTTTGCCGCGCGCTCAAAATCGCCCGCCTCTCGACGCTCCGCGGCTCGTCCCGCCAGAGCGGTCCGACACAGCAGCACACCAGACCAACTGCGGGGCGGCGCCCCGCTGAGCTCCCCCTCCCTGACCTCCCTCCCTGGCCGCTCCCCTCCTAGGTGACCGGCGCGCGCCGCCGAGGCGCGCGACGTGCAGGCCCGCCGCCCGTGTCGCGCGGCGCGGCCTGTTGATTGGGCGCCCAAGAGATGCGCTCCGTCCCCCGCCGGCAGCAACGCTGGTGCTGCATGCACGGGCTGCTGCAAGCGTCGGCTCAAGTCCAACCCGCCGCCCGCGCCAGGCGGGCGCCGCAGTTCTCCGCGCGGCGCGCGCGCCCGGGCTGCCGGGCGGCGGCGCCGCGCCGCCGGCCCTGCCCGGCGCCCGCCGCCGCGCTGCGGCGGGCGCCCGGGCGGCGGCCGCGGCCGCGCGGCCGTCTCAGGCGCTGACGGGCGCGACGGCGTGCTTCTTGATGTAGTCGGCCAGCATCGCCTTGGTCACCGCGCCCTCGCGCTTGCTGCCCTCCACCTGCTCCCCGCCCTTGAACACGATGAGGCAGGGCAGGCCGTACACCTGCGCCACCACGCGGCGGCGTGGCGCGGCGGTCGGCCGCGGCGGCCGGGCCGCGCGGCGCGCCCGCGCGCGCCGCTGCCGCCGCCCCTGCCGCCGCCCCTGCCGCCGCCGCTGCTGCCGCCGTGGCCGCACCTTGTACTTCTCCACCAGGCCCTTGTTCTTGTCGTGCTCCACCTTGACCACCTTCAGCGCGCCCTTGTGCTCCTGCGCGCCGCGGCGGCCGTGCCGCGCGCGCGTGGGCCGCGGCGGCGCCGCATGCATGCGGCGCGCCGCCCCGCCCCCGCCCCCACCGCCAGAGCATCATGCTGGCGTGGCGAGCGGGGCGGCGCTGCCGCCGCGCGGGGCGCGCGGGCGCGCGAGCAGCGGCGGCGGCGGCGTGCGCGCCTGCTCCGCCCAGGTCATCAGCGGCGCCACGAGCTTGCACGGCCCGCACCAGGGCGCCCAGAAGTCCACCAGCACCGGCGCGTCGCTCTGCGGCGCAATGCACCGGAGGGCCGGCGTGATGCCACGCCTCCCGGCGCGCCGCCCGGGCGCGGCGCCGTCTTCCGCTGCTCGTACGCAGCGACACCGGCCCCGGCACGCGTGGGGCGGGGCGCCGGCACCTTTGCGCGGCCCCCCGCACCTGCAGCACCTCCTTTTCCCACTCCGCCTCGCTTTCCAGCTCCGTCACGCGCGCAATGGCCGCGCGGCGCCGCGCAGTCGCTCCCGGAAGGCGCGGCGCGAGCGCGGGGCCGCGCGTGGGCGCGCGTGCGGAGCAGGCCGGGCGGGCCGCGCGCGCGAGCGACTGCGACATGGCTGGGGGCCTCTCGCGCGGCTGCGTGTGGGCTGCTGGTGTGCCGTGGGGCTGCGCGGGAGCCGGGTGCCGTGGTTGTGCGTGGGCGGCGGCGGCGGCGCGGGCGAGGACGCACCGCTGCGGCGGCGGGCGGGCGGGCGCGCGGCGCAGCGGCGCCAGGCCCTGCCGCCGCGAAGCCGCGTGGCGGCGAGGCCGGCACGGCGCGCCACGTCCAGCAGCGCGGCCGCGGACGCAGGCGCAGACGCAGCAGCGGCACCAGCTGAAGCGGCCAGCCCGCGCCGGGGCCAGCGCGCCGGGGCGCTGCGGTTCGGCGGGCGCGGCGCGGCGCGGCGGCGCGCCGCCGAACTTTCGCCGCCGCTGCGAGTCGCCCAGTCTCGCGCCAGCGGTCAGGCGCACCCCAGCGGCCCCGGGCAGCCCACAGCGCGCGCGGGGGGGCCGTGGCGAGGCGGGCTCGCGCGCGCGCGCCATGCAGATCGACGAGGGGCCCGGCGGGGCGCTGGCGCGGCCCGTGAGCGTGCCGCGGCCGCGCCCGTTCCCCATACTCGACGTCCCGCCCGGCCCGCGCTGCGGGCACACGCTCACCACCATCACGGGGCCGGATGGCGACGTCAACAAGGCCAAGCTGGTGCTGTTCGGTGAGCCCCCGACCCGCGCCGGGCCTGGGCCAAGGCGCGGCGCCGGCGGGGGGACGTGCGGGCCGGCCGGGGCCTGCAGCTGATCCTGCACGCTGGCCGCCCGCCCCCGCGCCCGCCAGGCGGCGCCACGGCGCTGGAGGGCTCGGCCGCCAAGAACCCGGACGGCACGCCCTCGGGGTCGCCCGGGCCGGGGCCGTCGGCGTCGGGTGCGGCGGCGGGCACGGGCGCGGCGCGCAGCAGCGGCGCCGGGCGCGCGCGCGGTACAAACCGCGCCAACCGTGCGCGCAGGCATCCGCCTGGCGGGCGCCACCAACGACGTGCACATCTTCGACATCCGCACGGGCACGTGGGCCAAGATCACGCCCATGGGCGAGCCGCCGTCGCCGCGCGCCGCGCACGCCGCGGCGGCCGTCGGCAACATGGTCGTCGTGCAGGCGCGGCGCGGCGGCGGGGGCGGGGGCGGCGCGGGCGGCGCGGGTGCGGCGCGCGCGCGGGCAGCCGGCGCGCCGCCCACGCCCTGCCGCGTTGCGCGCGCGTGCGCGCAGGGCGGCATCGGCCCCGCGGGGCTCGCGTCGGAGGACCTGCACGTCCTCGACTTCACCGACATGGAGCGCCCGCGCTGGCACCGCGTGCTGGTGCAGGGCGCGGGGCCGAGCGCGCGCTACGCGCACACGCTGAGCCTCGTGGCCAACCGCTTCCTCGTGGCCATGGGCGGCAACGACGGCAAGTCGACGCTCGGCGACGCGTGGGCGCTCGACACGAGCGAAAAGCCCTACCAGTGGCGCAAGATCACAGACGCGGGCGAGATGCCTTGCCCGCGGTGCGCCGCGGCGGCGGCGGCGGCCCGCGCGGCGGCTGGCGCGGCAGTCGGCGCCGCCGCGCCGCGCCGCGCCGGCGGCCGACGACCGCTGCCGCCGCCCGCCGCCCGGCGCCGCCGCTGGCAGGATGTACGCGACGGCAGCGGCGCGCTCGGACGGCCTGCTGCTGCTGTGCGGCGGCCGCGACGTGCAGGGCACGCCGCTGGCAGACGCGTACGGCTTTGCGCGCCACCGCGACGGCCGCTGGGAGTGGCACGCGGCGCCGGGCAGCATGCCAGCCGGCCGCTACCAGCACGGCGCGGTGTTTGTGGGCACGCGGCTGCACATCTCTGGCGGCGCAGTCGGCGGCGGCAGGATGGTGCGCGCAGCGCCGCGGCGCCGCGGCGGCTGGCGCCGGCCCAGCAGGGCGGTAGCAGCAGCGGCGGCAGCAATCAGCAGCGGCACCAGCAGCTGCCGCCGCTGCCCACGCCGCCGCCGCGCGGCCGCCGGCGCAGGTCGACGAGAGCACAAGCACGGTCATGCTGGACACGTCGGGCGGCGCGTGGATCACGCCCGCGCCGGGCACGCTGTCGGGCGAGGACGTGACGCGGCGCTGCAGGCACGCAGTCACCAGCGTGGGGCCGTTTGTCTTCATCTACGGCGGCCTCAAGGGCAGCCAGCTGCTGGACGACCTGCTGCTCGCGGGTGCGCGCCCGCGGCGCGCGCCGCGGGCGCCCGCGCAGCAGCCCTCGCGCGCGGACCGGCGGGCGGCGCGCGGGCGGCGCGCGCGCCCACCCGCCGCCGCGCCCCGCCGTGCGCCGCGCCGCGCCAGACGACGCGGGCGGCGCGGAGCTGACGATCTGCGACCCGCGGTCGCCGGCGTGGAGCCAGTACCTCAACAGCGTGCACGGCAGCGCGAGCGCCGCGCAGATGCTGGCCGAGGCAGCGGCGGCAGAGGCGGCGGTCGCGGCGGCGGTCGCGAGCAGAAGCACGAGCCAGGGCGGCAGCGCAGACGCGTCCGAGGGCGAGCGGCGCATGAGCAGCCCCAGCCGGGACGAGAGCCCCACGCTCACGCTCAACCACCACAAGCCCGGCGCGAGCCCGCCCACGCCAGACGTGCGGCTCTACCACCGCGCCGTCGTCGCGCCCATGGAGCCACCGCTGCGGTGCGGGCCGGGCCGGGCCGCGCTGGGGCGGGCGGCGTGGGTCCGCGCGCGGCGGCGCCGCCCGGCCGCGAGGGGCGGCCGCGGGGCGCCGCCGCCGACGCGCCGCGCCCGCCGGGCCCGCCCCGCCCCGCCGCGCGGCGCGCGCAGGGGCCTGGTGCGGCAGCTGTCGATCGACCAGCTCGACAACGAGGGCCGGCGCGTGAGCATCTACGACAAGGGCACGCCCGAGGGCAAGACGCCGCTGTTCCAGCGCACCGTGAGCATGCCGGGCGTGCACAAGCGCGTCATCAACGAGCTGCTGCGCCCGCGCCAGTGGAAGCCAAACCACGAGGACCGGCGCTTCATGCTCGTGGTGCGCCGCCCGCCTGCGCGCCCGCCCGCCCGCCCGCGCCGCCCGCGCGCGCGCCGCTGCGGCGCACTCAGCCACCCCCGCGCCGCGCAGGCGGAGGAGATTGTGGAGCTGTGCGACAACGCGGAGAAGCTGTTCAAGCAGGAAAAGAGCGTGCTGGAGCTCAGGGTGCGTCGGGACGCGCGCACGCGAGAGAGAGAGAGAGCGCGCGCGGCGGCGGCGCGCGCCCGCCCCCGCGCGCGCGGCGGCGCGCGCCCACGCCCCCCGCCCCCGCACGCTCCTCCCGCGCCCGCGCGCGCGCCTGCAGGCGCCCATCAAGATCTTCGGCGACCTGCACGGCCAGTTTGGCGACCTCATGCGCCTGTTTGAGGAGTATGGCGCGCCCAACACCGCCGGCGACATCACCTACATCGACTACCTCTTCCTGGGCGACTACGTGGACAGGTCCGGCGCGGCGCCAGACCGGCGGCCGGGCGCAGCAGCACGGGCAGCGCGGGCCGCGCGGGGCAGCAGCGGCCGCCAGGGCCCGGCGGGGCGCGGCGCGGACGGCGCGGCCGCGCGGCCGCGCGGCGGCGGCCGGCGCCGACGCGCGCGCGCGCCCGCGGCCCGCGCGCCGCCGCCCTCGCAGGGGCAGCCACAGCCTGGAGACGATGTGCCTGCTGCTGGCGCTCAAGATCGAGCACCCCCGCAGCGTGCACCTCATCCGCGGCAACCACGAGGCCGCCGACATCAACGCGCTCTTCGGCTTCAGGTCCGGGCCGGCGCACGCACCTGGGAGCCGCCGCGCGCCGCCGCCGCCGCGCCGGCCGGCCCCCTGCCGCCGCCGCCCGCCCGCGCCGCGCCCGACCGCCGCCGCCGCGCCGCCGCGCCTGACCGCGCCGCCGCCGCGCCGCGCCGCAGGCTGGAGTGCCTCGAGCGCCTGGGCGACGAGGACGGCATCTGGGTGTGGAAGCGCATCAACGCGCTCTTCAACTGGCTGCCCCTCGCGGCGCTGATTGAGGGCAAGATCCTCTGCATGCACGGCGGCATCGGGCGCTGCATCAACCGCATCGACCAGATCGCGGAGCTGGAGCGCCCCATCACCATGGAGGACGGCGGCCCCGTGCTCATGGACCTGCTCTGGAGCGACCCCACCACCAACGACGGCGTGCAGGGCGTGCAGCCCAGCCCGCGCGGGCCGGGCCTCGTCACGTTTGGACCCGACCGCGTCAAGGACTTCTGCAAGGCGCGCGCGCGCCCAGCGCCGCGCCGCCGCAGCACCGCAGCGCCGCGCCGCGCCGCGCTGTCGCCGCGCCGCGCTGTGGCCGCCGCCGGCGCCGAGCCTCCTCGCGCCGCCGCCGCCGCGGCGCGCGCGCGCAGACCAACAACCTGCAGATGATCGTGCGCGCGCACGAGTGCGTGATGGACGGCTTTGAGCGCTTTGCGCAGGGGCACCTCATCACGCTCTTCAGCGCGACCAACTACTGCGGCACCGCGGGCAACGCGGGCGCGATCCTCGTGCTCGGCCGGGACCTGGTCATGGTGCCCAAGCTCATCCACCCCGTGCCGCCCACGACGCCGCACACGCCCGACAGCGGCGCGGGGCTGGACGAGGAGCCCGCGCCGGCGCACGCGCCCGGCGCCGACACGTGGATGACGCAGGTCAACGAGGAGCGCCCGCCCACGCCGCCGCGCGGCCGCCCCCACACGCCCGGCAGCAGCCTGGAGTACTTCTGAGCACCGCCGCCGCAGCGGCGGCCGCGCCCCAGCGGCGGCCGCGCCCCAGCGGCGGCCGCGCCCCAGCGGCGGCCGCGCCCCAGCGGCGGCAGCGGCGACGGGGCGGGGCGGGGGCAGGCGGGCGGCGGGGGGCGCTAGGCGCTCCGGGGCGGGCGGGGGCGGGCGGCGGGGTAGCAGACAGTCGGCGCGGCGCGCCGGTCGCGCCGGCGCCGCTGGCGGCAGCGCCGCCGGCGCCGGCATTTCCTCTGTGTGCATAGCCAGGTGTGTGCGTGTGCGCAGCGTGTACAGGCGGCTGCTCGCGCTGCGCGACGCGCGTGCCGCCGCGCGCATCAGCGGCCAGGTCTTTTCCCCCCCTGGCCCGCACTTGCTGCTGCTTTCGTGTGGCCCGCGCGTGCCTTGTTGACCGTTTGACGGCAGCCGGGCGCGGGCCCTCACGCACGCGCCCGGTGCAACGCCCGCAGCGCGCGCGCGACGGCCGGCGGCGGTCCCGGGAGCCAGCAGCGGCCGCGCGGTCACAGCGCCAGCACCGACGCGCCCGCCGCCGGCGCGGTCGCAAAGAGCGCAGCGTCCAGCTCGTCCTCGCGCACCACGCCCCTGGCCACGAGCGGCGCAAAGTAGGCCTCACGCAGCGCGGCGATGAAGCGCGGCGCGTCGGCCTCACGCACGAGCGCCACCGCGCAGCCGCCCCAGCCCGCGCCTGCGGCGGCGGCGGCGGCAGACGGCGGCGCTTGTGGCCGCCCGCGGCCGAGGCTGCGCGCAGCGTGCGCGCGCCGCGGCTGCGCGCGCCAGACCCGTGAGGCGCGCGCCGAGGGCGCCCGCGCTTCGCGCCGCGCCGACAAGCGCGTCCAGCTCGGCGCAGCTGCAGTCGTAGAGCTCCGCGCAGCTCGCGTGGCTCGCGTCCATCAGCCGCCCCAGCGAAGCGAGCTTGTCGTCGGCGCTCGCGTCCGACTGCACGCGCGGCGCGGCGCGGCCGAGCGCGGCTGAGCGCGCCAGCCAGCGTGCGAGCCAGCCTGCGGCCGCCTCGCGCGGCCGGCCCCCTCGGCCCCCGCCGCACCTCGCAGACGTCCCTGAACGCGTGCACGCGCCCCGCCTCGCCGTACACGTGCGCCGCGCGGTCGCGCAGCTTGAAGCCCTCCGGCCCCACAACGCGCAGCACGCGCAGCGCGGACGCGTTGCCCTCGTAGATCGACGCCAGCGGGCGCCCCAGCAGCGCCTCGAGCTGCGGCGGCGTCGCGGCGTCGCGGCGGCGGCGCGGGCAGGGGGGTTGGGGGCGGCGGCGCGGCGGCGCGCGCGAGGGTTGGCGGCGCGCCGGCGCCGCACCTCGTCCGGCGTGTACACGCCCTCGTGCAGGTGCTCCGCCACCGCGGCGGCCTGCGCCTCCGCGCCGGGGCCGTGCCTGCGCGCGATGAGCGGCTCCACCGCCTTGAGCGTCGTCACGCCCGCCGCCTCGCCGGCCGGCATGCCCAGCGCCACCGCCAGCGCCATGGCCGCGAGCCGGCACTCCACCACGCGCAGGTTGTAGCTGCGGCGCGGCGGCGGCGGCGGCGGCGGCGGCGGCGGGTCGGGTGGCCGGCGCGCCAGGCGGACCGCGCGCGGGGGTGCGGCGCCCGACCCCGGCACGCCGCGCCGCGCCGCACCGGCGGTCGGCCGTCTCTGCCTTGAGCGACGCCGCGAGACTGTTGGCCACGACAAGCACGGCGCCGCGCGGCAGGCGCACGGGGCTCGCGCGGACCTGGCGGCGACCGTGCCAGGGGGGACGGCGGGCCCGCGTCGGCGCGCGCGGGCGCGCGGCCGCGTGTCGCGCGCAGGCGCGTCGGCGCATGCGGGCGCGCAGGCGCGCCGTATCACCGGGTCAAACTGCACGTGCAGCGCCACGCCCCGCTGCGCGAGCAGAGAGGCGGCCTGGTCCATGCCGCCGCCCTGGGTGCCCACGAAGCGCTCGCAGCGGCAGGTGAGCTCGGCGACCTCGTGCGGGCTGGCCGGGAGCTGCCACAGCGCCAACAGGGCCAGCGCGGTCGCCACGACCAGCGCGGACGAGCTGGACAGCCCCGATCCTGCCGGCACGCTGCCGTCCACCAGCAGCAGCACGTCGCCGGCGCTGCAGGGCAGCGCGTGCCGCCGGGCCGCCGCGAGCTCGGCGACGCCGCGGAACGCTGCGTGGCAGTAGGCCGACCACGCCGGCGCCCCCGGCGGCGGCGGCGCGCCCGCGTCCAGCGGCAGCGCCGCGGCGGGGTAGCGCGGCGCCACGTTTGCGACGCACAGCAGCGCCGCCGTCGCCGGCTGCGCCTCCCGCTGCTGCGGCTGACGCTGCCAGCCGGCCGCCACATACGCGGCCTGCTCGATGGCGCACGGCAGCACGCCGAAGCCGCTGTAGTCGATGTGCTCGCCGATCAGGTTCACCCGCCCCGGCGCGCGCGCCACGGCTGCCGGCGGCACGCCGAACTGGCGCGCGAACGCGGCAGCCAGCGCGCACTGCCGCTGCTCGCCGGCGTCGAGCTCCGGCGGCGCCGCGCCGTCGGCCATGCTGCTGCTGATGCTGGTGCTGCTGATTCTGCTGATCCTGCTGATTCTGCTGCAGTGTTTGGACTGGCGGCCGACGGCGCCGGGGCGTGCTGAACAGCAGCGGCGGTTTCGCCGAACCGCCGTGACAGGGCCTGAGCGCGCGCAGTCACGCCCTGCTCGCCACGCCCCCCAGCTCGTCGATCTCCGCCCACAGCCGGACCGGCCAGCGCTGTCTCTGGACGGGGCCTCCGCGCCGCTGCCGCCACTCGCTGCCGCTGCTCTCTGCGCCGCGCTGCCGCTGGCCCGCTCCTCGCCCGCGGGCGCCGGGCGCCATGGAGAAGGGCCTGCCGCTGCTCTCGTCGGTGGCGCGGGGGCTGCGCCTGAAGCCGGCTGAGGCGGCGCTCGTGCTCGGCGTCGGGCTGGTGTGCGGCCTGGTGCTGGGCTACATCGTGATGGGGACCGCGCACGCCATGTTCGACATCGGTGAGCCAGGACGGCCGCGCCGGCGCGCTCCCGCCGGGGGCGGCGCCGGCGCCCGCGCTGCCGCCGCGGCGCCGACCGCGCGTGCTGCCGCCTGCGCAGGCGCGGAGGAGCACTACCGACACGACGGCTGAGCGCGCCGCTGGGCAATCCTCCATCCCTCACACACCACCCCTCCGCTGGCGCCTGGCGGACGCCGGCGCCCTTCGCACCGGCGCGGCCCCTCAGCGTGGCGTGCGCGCCGCCGGCAGCTGCGCCCTGGCGCCCTGGCGCCCTGGCGCCCTCTGCGGTGGCACCGCGCGCCCACAGCTGCCGCGGAGGCAGCTGCCAACTGGCCCGGAGCGTCCGCTCCCGTGCGCCGCGCGCCGCCGGGCTGGCGAGGGCGCGGCGGGTTGGCCTGCGTTTCTGCCCCCCCCCCCTCCCCCGCGCCGCGGCGCGAGGCGAGGCGAGCGCGACCGACGCAGCGGGCGAGCGCAAATGCAGGCGCCGCGCGGACGGGCTCAGCAGGGTCCAGCGCGGCGTGTGCTGTCCCATCACGTTTGCAACTGCCAGCGGCGGCGGCGAGCGGTAAACATCTGGCCCACGCTCGGTTGCCTCCACCGCGGCGGTGTGCGGCCGCCGCCGGCCCCGCGCCCCACCTGCTCAGCGCTTGTGCACCGGCGACTCTGCGTCGGCGAAGCTGAGCCGCCGCTTCTGCCCCGCGAGCGCGGCAGGGTCCCCGGCTGCGCTCGCACGCCGCGCGCCGTCCGCGGCCGCCGGCGGGCTGCCGACGCCGGTGGGGCGCGCCAGCGCGGCGCAGAGCTCGTAGAGGCCGTGGCAGGTGATGCGCCGCCCGCCGTGCAGCAGGACGTCCGCCGCGACGTCCTCGAGGATGCTGTCCCCCGCGACGCCGCCCTCCGCGAGCAGCCCGCCCGCGAGCATCGCGCCGACGCCGGTCGGCGCAAACCCACCGCCGCCGCCGCCGCCGCCGCCGCCGTGCGCCGCGGCGCCGCCGAGCAGGCCCAGCGCCCCGCCCTGCGCTGCGGCGGCGCCGCCGCCGCCGAAGAGGCCGCCGCCGCCCTGCTGCGCCGCCGCGGCGCGGGCCAGCGCGTGGGGCGGCGCGCCGCCGCCGGGCGCGCCCGCCGCCGCGGCCTCGCCGCCGCCGCCCGCCGCGGCGCCCAGCGAGGCGAGGATGCTGCCAAACAGCCGGCTGGCCTGCAGCTCGCGCTGCAGGCCGACGTCGCCGCCCGCCAGCGGGCCGGGGCCCACCGGCGCGCCCGCGACCGCGCTGCCCGCCGGCGGCTCGCCCACCGGCGGCTCGCCCGCCTCGCCGCCGGCCTCGGCCGCGCCCGCGCCCGGCGCGTCGCCGCCGCCGCACAGCACGGCGGCCGCCTGCGCGGCGAGGGCCTGCAGCTGCGCCTGGCGCGCCTGGAACTGCTCGCGCGAGAGCAGCACCGGCAGCTGCAGGCCGTGCACGAGCTCCGGCAGCTGCAGCAGCTCCGCCAGCGCGGTGGCCAGGTCGGGCACCTCGCCGCCGGCCCCCGGCGGCCGCGGCGCCTCGCCGCCGCTCCCCAGGCCCGCTGCGGCGGCCAGCGGGTGCGCCGCGAGCAGCCGGTCCAGGCCCGGCACGTGGCTGGCGACGCACTGCAGCACGCGCAGCAGCTGCGCCTGCTGGCGCTGCTGCTGCGCGAGCGTCGGCTCCAGCGCCGCGCGGCTGCTGCTGGCCATGCCCAGCAGCTTGGCCACGCCCCGCGTGGTGCGCACGTACTCGCTCGCCGCCCGCAGCGCCGCCGCCGCGGCGCCGGCCGCGGCCGCGGCGGCGCCCTCGGCCCCCGCGCCGGCGGCGGCGGCGGCGGCGCCGCCGCGAGCGCGAGCCGGTTGGGGACCGCCGCGGGCGCGGTGGCGGCGATGAGCTCCGCGCACGCGGGCGCGAGCAGGCGCTGCCCGGCGGCCACGTCGCCCTGCTCGATGGCGACCAGGATGCCCACCACGTGCTGCCGCGCCGCGCTGGCCTCCTCATACAGCACAAAGTCCTCCACCAGCGCGCGCTGCAGCGCCGCCAGCGCCGCCTCGCGCGCCGCGCCCGCGCTCAGCCCGCCGCCGGCGCCGGGCTCGCCCTCGGCCGCGGCCGGCGGCGGCGGCGGTGGCTGCCGTGCGGCCGGCAGGTCGAGCACCGCGCCGCCGCCGCCGCGTCCCGTGTAGTGCATCTGTACACTCCCGTTCGCCCCCAGCTGGCTGCTGACGCCCCCCTCAGAGCCCCTGCCCTGCTGCGCTGCGCTAGGGTCGTGTTCCGCGTGCGACGTGCGCTGCCGCCCCGCGCCCGTGCCGCCGCCGCCGAGCGCGCTGGCCGGAAGCTGCAGCGGCGGCAGGCTGGCCTGCCGGCTGAGCGCGCCCGAGCCCCACGAGCCCGACAGCTCCTCCTCGTGCAGCAGCCGCAGCGCCGCGACCGCCTCGGGCGCGGCCGCGCCCAGCGACGCGCCCGAGCCCCAGGACTGCCGCAGCCGCGTCGCGCCGGCCGCGATGCCACGGCGCGCGGGGCTGGGCTGGCCGCTCGGCGCGCGCGCGCGCAGCACGCGCCCCAGCAGCGCGCCGCCGGCCGGCGGGGCCACGGGGCCGCCGCCGGTGTTGCTCGCCCGCACGCTGGCCTGCTCGGCCAGCGCGGCGTGGGTGCTGCAGCTGCTGGGCTCCTCCTCGTCGGCCGTCCCGGGGCTCTCGCCCGCCAGCCCCGCGCCCGCCTCTGGCGCCTCGCCCGCCGCCGGGCAGGGCGGCGGCACGGGCACGGGCAGCGGCAGGCTCGCGGGGGCAGCACTGGCCGCCCCCGCCCGCGCCTCCGCCTCCGCCGCGTCTGCCGCCGCCGCCAGCGCCGCCGCGCTGGCCGCAGCGCCAGCGGCCGCGCCGGCCGCCGACGGCGTCGCCACGGTGGCTGCCGCGCCGCCGGCGCCCGCGCCCGCCGCCCCGGCAGCGTCGGCGGCAGGGGCAGCCCCCGCCCCTGCCGCGCCGCCGGGTGCGCGCCCACGGGCGCGGGCGCGCCGAGCTGCCAGCCGTTGCCCAGCAGCGTGTGCACCGCAGGGAAGGCGAAGCGGCACACGCTGTCCATGAGGCGCTTGTGCGGGCCCAGCACCGGCTGCTTGACGCTGAACGACAGGTGCGGCGCGCCCGGCGCCTGCGCGTGCGCGTGCGCCTGCGCCTGCCCGCCCCTTGCGCCCGCGCCGGCGCCGCCGCCGCCGAGGCTGCTGCCCGCCAGCTGCTGCGGGTCCACCACAATTGGGCTCGCGTCGCGCGACTGCAGGCTGCCCAGCACCGCCGAGCGAAAGCACGAGAGCTGCTGCCACTCCGCGCTCGTCATGCGCCCGCCCGCCGACGCAAAGGCCTCGGCGTCCACGCTCACCACGGGCCCGCCGCCGCTGCCGCCCGGCGGGGGGTTGGCAGGCACTGGGATCACCGCGGAGCCGTCGTGCGCGAGCTGGCGGTGTATCAGCGGCGGCGCGGTGCTGGCAGCGACGAGCGCGACCAGCGCCGCCGTGTCCGGCGCCAGGCTGGACCAGGACGGCCTGCGCGCGGCGCCGCGAGCGCGCGGGCGCACGCGCGCGTCAGCGGCCAGGGCGCGGGGCGCGCGGGGCCGCCGCCCTTGGGCGCGCACGCGCCCGCCAGCCCCCGCCGCGCCCGCCGCACCTGGCCTGCGCCGCGGTGACGTGGCGCGCCAGCGCGTGCACACAGAGCTGTCGCAGCTCCGTGCGCCCCAGCTGCTCCGCGTACGCCGTCCAGCCAATGAAGCTATCCAGCACCACGCAGCGCCGCGCCTCGCACAGCCCTGCGGCGCAGCGGCGGCGGCGTCGCGCCCGCGCACCACGCGCCCGCCCGCAGCGGCCGCCCGTGCCCGCGCCCGCGCCCGCGGGCTGCGCGCACGCACCCTGCCAGCTCAGCAGCTGCAGCTCCAGCGCCGCCGCGAAGCGCGCCTCGCAGAGCTCCACGAGGCGCGCCAGGCCGGCGCCGAGCGCCGCGCCGTGCAGCGCGGGCGTGAGCGCGTCGGGGCCGGGGGGCTCGTCCCGGTAAAGGTAGTGCGCGAGGGAGTGCAGCACGCCCCCGTCCGGCACGCAGCCCAGCCGCACCTGGCGCGCGCGCGGTGCGGCGGCGCGGCGCTGAGCCCGCAGGCGCGGCCGCGCGGGGCTCGCCGGGCGCGGGGCGAGCTCCCCCGCCCGTCGGCGCCGCACCTGCTGCACACCGGGCGCGACCGGCTCGCCGCGCAGGCCCGGGAGGCGGCACTGCAGCACGAGGCGGTGCACGCGCTCGCGCGCGCCATCCGCGGCGACCAGGTCGACGTCGCCGTCGGCGGCGCGCGTGGCCCAGGCGGGCGCGAACGGCGCGCTCGGGGGGGCCGGCGTGAAGCGCTCCGCGCTAGCCTGGGACACGCCCGGCACGTGGGGCTTGAGCTCAAGCACGAGCGGGCCGTGGTAGCGCGCGACCTTGCACACGCCCGGCTCGCAGCGCTCCTGCGCGCGCGCGAGCCGGCGTGAGCGCAGGCGGGCGCGCGCCGAGCTGCGGCACGCGGCGCGCGGCCGCGCGGCCGCCAGCCTGGCCCGGCCGCCGCGCCGCGCCGCGCCGCGCCGCGCCGCGCCGCGCCGCGCCGCGCGCCGGGCGCGCACCTGCAGGATGGTGTCCAGCTCCTGCCGGCTCTCCACCGACGCGAGCAGCACGTCGCCGCCCGGCCACCTGCATATGAAGTGAGGCATCGCGCCCGCACCTGCGGCCCCCCGCCGCGCGGCGCGTGAGCTGGCGCGGCACGCACCCGAGCTTCTGACGCGGAGCGCGAGCTGGGGGCGCGCGCGCGCGGGCAGCCGGCGACCGGGGCGCGGCCGCCGGCGGCGGGGGGCAGCGCCGCCGGCGCGGGGCTGGCTGCAGCTCGGCGCGCGCCGCGGCGGCGGCCGCGCGGGCTGGCTGCTCCCCCAGAGCCCCCGCCCACCTCTGCGTGTCCTGGCCCGCGGCGCGGGGCGCCCTCATGCCCGCATCGCCGGCGGCGGCGGCGCCGCGCGCTCGAGCGCTCGGGTGCTGCTCCGGGCGCGCGCGCGCGCCCGCGGCGGCGTCGGGACCGGGGTAGTCGCTAACGCGTGCTGGGCGTCGCCGGATTGGCCCGGGCGGGGCGCGTTGGCCTGCGTTTCGGCGTTTCTGCTGCCCTCGGTCGCGGCGCGAGGGCGGGCGCGGTCGACGCAGCGGAGGAACACAAATGAGGGCTCCGCGCGGGCGGGCGAGGCCTCTGGACGGCGGCGGCGGCGCGGCGCCGCTGTGCCGCTCGTCACGCCGCAACCGCCGGCGGGTCGCGCGCGCGCGGAGAAAAGTCGGGCCCCACGCTCGGCCGCCTAGCTCTGCGCCGCGACCCACGCCTCGTGGCTGGCGCCCGCGCCCGCGCCGCCCGCGCCGCCCGCGCCGCCCGCGCCGCCCGCGCCGCCCGCTGCTGCTGTCGGCGCGCGCGCTGCGCGGCCATGGACGACCTCGCGGCGCTGGCGGCGCTGCTCCCCGACAACGTCAAGCGCAAGATCGTCAGCGCTGCGGCGGCCGACGGGGCGTCGGCCGTCGCCGCGACGCCGCGGTCGCCGCGCGGCGCTGCGCCGAGCGCGGGCGCGGCGGTGCCGCCCGGGGCGGCGGCCACGGCCATCGCCCGGCGGCGCCTCGTGCTGCCGCTCCTGGGCGACGCCCGGGCGTGCGTCCTGGACGGCGCGCTGTCGGAGGGCGAGGCGCAGGCGCGCGCACGTCGGGCACCGCTGCTCGCTGCCGGCGGCGCGCCCGCTCCTCTCCGCCGCACGCGGCTCAGACGCCGCCGCCGCCGCCGCGCGCCGCAGGCCGTGGCGGCCGCGGCGGAGGCTTGGCTCGCGGCACGGGGGCGGCGCCCGGGCATGGGCGCAGCGGCGGCCGGGGGGCGCTGGGCCGACGCCGCGGCGCGCGGCGACGTCGCGAGCTGGGCCAGCGCCGACGAGCTCGCCGCGGGCGGCGCGCCGCTGCTGGCGGCGGCGGTGGCGATGCTGGACGGCCTGCGGTCGCAGCTGCAGCAGCAGGGGTGGGTCTGCGCGGCCGCGCGCCGCGCGGGCCGCGCCCGGCGGCCGCTCCCGCCGCGCCCGCCGACGCGCCGCGCCGCGCCGCAGCTACGACGTGGGCGGGCGGGTGAGCGTGCAGGTCGCGTGCTACCCCGGCGGCGGCGCGCGCTACGTGCGCCACGCGGACGCGTCGGCCGCGGTGCCGGGGCGCAGCGTGACGGCGCTGTTGTACCTCAACCTCGGCTGGGACCCGCAGCGCGACGGCGGGGCGCTGGCGCTGTACAACGCGGCCCACGCGACGCACGGCGACAGCGGCGGCGGCGGCGAGCCGCTCGGGCACCTGCGCGGCGAGCCCGCCACGCTCGTGGCGCCGCTGGCGGGGCGGGTCCTCGTGTTTGAGGCCGGCCTGCAGCACGAGGTGCTGCCCGCGCACCGGCACCGCTACTCCATCACCGCCTTCTTCTACGCCGCCGGCGGCGCGGGCTCCGGCGGCGGCGCGGGCGCGGCGGGCGAGGGCGGCGAGGGCGGCGAGCGCGGCGGCGCGGCACTGCCGCTCGCGGCCGCGCCGCCGCTGCCCGCACCCCGCGCGCCGCCGCCCGGGGGCCCTGCGGCGCCGCGCATCTTTGTGAGCGTGGCGTCGTTCCGCGACCCCGAGACGCAGTGGACGCTGCGCGACCTCTTCCGCCAGGCCGCGCGCCCCGAGCGCGTGACCGTCGGTGTGGTGTGGCAGGTCGACCCCGACGCCGACGCGCACCTCACGCGCGTCGCGGGCGGCGCGAGCACCGCGCCGTTCCGCCACCAGGTGCCCGCGCGCGCCGCGGCCGCGGTGGGGCGCTCTGGGCGGGAGCTGCCGCGCGCGCGCCCACGCCGCTGCCACGCGCGGTCGCACGCGCAGGTGCGCGAGGCGCGGCTGCACTGGCGCGCCGCCGCGGGGCCCGTCGCCGCGCGCGCCCTCGCGGCGGCGCTGTGGGGCGGCGAGGAGTTTGTGTTGCAGGTCGACGCGCACATGCGCTTCGCGCGCCACTGGGACGAGCTCTGCCTGCAGCAGCTCGCCGCGGCGCAGGCGGCCGCGGGCAGCGCCCGCGTGTCGCTCTCGACCTACCCGCCCGGCTACAGCGGCGACGGCGCCGCGGCGGCCGCGCCAGAGGACGCCCCCGCGACGCTGCTGTGTGCGAGCGGCTTTGACGGCGACGGGCTGCTGCGCATCCGCGCGCGGTGCGGCGCGCGGCGCGGCGCCCGGCCGCCCTGGCGTGCGCGCGCCGCCCACCCGCCGCGCCTCCCCCTCACCCCTCGCCCCACCCCCTGCCCGCAGCACGCTGCGCCGCCGCCCGGCCGGCCCGGTGCCGAGCCTGTTCTGGGCGGCGGGCTTCAGCTTTGCGTCGTCGGCGTGGCTGGCGGAGGTGCCGTACTGCCCCCACCTGCCGCACCTGTTCTTCGGGGAGGAGTCCTACATGCTCGCCCGCATGGCCACGCGCGGCTGGCGCGTCGCGGCGCCCGCGCTGCCGCTCGCGTTCCACCAGTGGGAGCGCAGCGCGCGCGCCGCGAGCTACCAGGGCAGCGGCTGTGTCGACGCGGCGGCGCGCGCCGCGTCGCAGGCGCGCGTGCTGCAGGTGCTGCGCGGCGAGGCGGCGGGCGGGGCTGGCGGCGGCGCGCCGGAACCGGCGCCGGCGCCGGCGGCCGCGCCGCCGTGCGAGGCGGACTGGGCGCCCGGCGGCGTGTGGGGCCTGGGCACGGCGGTGAGCCTGGCGGAGTTTGAGGCGGCGTGCGGCGTGAGCTGGGCCGCGCGGCGAGTCTCAGAGCGCGCGCGGCACGGCGGCCTGGACCCGGGCGCGTTCGAGCCGGCGGGCGAGGAGCTCGGGGAGCTCGGCGGTGGCGCTGGGTGAGCTGGCCTGGACGCCTGGGAGCTGTGCAACTCGGGCCAGGCCTGACGGCGCGCGCACACCCGCCGCCGCGCCCCGCGCAACCGCCGCCGTCACTTCACCGACGCGCCCAGGCCCTGACCGCCGCCCCCCTCCCGCGCGCCACTCCCGCGGCATCCGCCGCCGACAGCGGAGCGGGCGGGCCGCGTCTGTCCGGCCTCGGCCCCCGTCAGACGTTGTTGGCAATCGCGCGCCCTCTCGCCCGCGCACCGCACCGCGTGCCCCAGCGCCGCGCACGGCCTTCCGGCGTGCGCCGGGTGTCCTTGCCGTCCGGCGTGGGCAGGGTCCGCCGCCATGGCGGCGCCCACGCGCGCGCTGCTGCTCTCGGCGCGGCAGAGCAGTGGCGGCGGCGTCGCGCGGCACAGGCGCCTGCACAGCATCAGCGGCGACTCGCTTGCCGACCTGGCCGTGGCCCTGAGCCCGGTGCAGTGGGTGGAGGCGGCGGTGCTCAAGGCCTGGGAGCTGGCGGGCCTCGCGCTGCGCCTTTGGACGTGCGTGCGCCGCAGCGCGGCCGTGGGCGGCACAGCGGCGCGGGCGGGCGCACGCCGCACTGGGCGGCGCCGGCGCAGCGCACACGCCGCCGCGCTCGCCGCCGCCCGCGCGCCGCGCGGCGCAGGTACCTGCGCTTCGGCTGGCTCTGGCTCGCGCAGGCGGCGCGGCTGGCGCTGTACGCGCTCTTCCTGCTGCCCGGCTTCCTGCAAATGATACACTACTACGCCACCAGCCCGCGCGTCACGCGCGGCGTCGCGTACGGCCGCAAGGTGCGCCGCCGCCGGCCGCGCCCCGCGCGCGCGGCTGGCCGGCGCCGCGCGGCTGGCTCGCCGCCCGCCGCCCCGCCGGCGGCGCGGCCCCGACGCGCCGCCCGCCGCCCCGCCGCAGCCGCGGCAGGCCCTCGACCTCTACCTGCCCAAGACCGCCGGCGCCGGCGGCGCGGCGCTGCCGGTGGTCGTGTTTGTCACGGGCGGCGCGTGGACGATCGGCTACCGCGCCTGGGGCGCGCTGCTCGGCCGCCGCCTGTGCGACGCGGGCGTCATCACAGCCTGCCTCGACTACAGGAACTTCCCGCAGGCGCGCGCCCGCAGGCGCCCCCGCCCCCGCGGCCGCGCCCACGTCCCCCGGGCGACGCCCCGCCCTGCGCCGCCGCTGCCGCCGCGGCGCTGACGCCGCCGCGCTGTCGCCGCCGCGTTGACGCCGCCGCGTTGTTGTCGCCGCCGCGCGCGCGGCGGCGCCGCAGGGCAGCGCGCTGGACATGCTCGAGGACGTCAACACCGGCATCGCGTGGGTGCTGCGCAAGATTGAGCGCCGCGGCGGCGACCCGGAGCGCGTGTGGCTGGTCGGGCAGAGCGCGGGTGGGCAGCTCGCGATGCGCGCGCTGCTCAGCCAGGCGGCGCAGGCCGCGACCGGCGCGGCGGTGCTCGGCGGCGCGCCGCTGTGGCACCCGGCGGCGCTCGCGGGGTTTGTGGGCGTGAGCGGCGCCTACGACCTGGAGGGCCTCGCCGCGCACCTGCACGCGCGGGGGCTGTACAAGGAGCTGCTGGACACCATCATGAGCGTCGACGGCCGGGTGCGGCCCGCGGCGCAGCAGCAGCAGCAGCAGCAGCAGCAGCAGCAGCGCCCGCCCGGGGAGGGGAGGCGGGCGGCGGACCGCCTCCCCGCCGCGCGGCCGCTCGGCGGGGAGCAGGGGCGGCCCGGCCCACTCACCCCCGGCCCCCGGCCGCGCCGCGGGCGCAGGTCGCGTACGAGCTGCTGTCGCCGCTGCACGCTGCGCGCGCCGCGCCGCCGGGGGTCGCCGCGTTCATGCCGCCCGTGCTGCTGCTGCACGGCACTGCGGACAAGTCGGTGCCGGCGTCGAGCAGCCTGCTGCTGAGCGACGCGCTGAGCGCGGCGGGCGTGGCGAGCCACGTCGCGCTGCTGCCGGGCAAGACGCACACCGACCTGCTGCTCGAGGACGGGCTCGGGGGCGGGCGGGACGTGCTGACTGACACCATCCTCGCCTGCGTCACGCAGCGCGAGGAGGTGAGCGACCACCCCAGCATGTGCCCGCGCGGCCTCGTGCGCCTCGCAAGCGCGGTCTGCCCGTTCTGAGGCGCCCGCGCCGGCGCCGCGCGCGGCCCGGGGCCGGCGACGCAGCGTGCAGGCGTGGCAGGAGGGGGTGGGTGGGGGAGTGCGTGTGTGTTTGTGTGCGTGTGCGGCGTGGTTATCCCTCCTCTGCCCGCCGCTCCCCATCCTGGGAGCCGCGCCACTCCTGTAGAGTACATTGACCGCAGCGTGAATGGGTGCGCGTGTGTGCGTGCGCGCACGCGCTTTGACCTGACGCGGGTGGAGCGGCGCGCGCGTGCTTTGCCCCTTGCAAGCACGCGCGTGCGCCGGCGACTGACTGACGCCCCCCAGCGCGGGCGGGGGCGGCACACCACTTGGGCAGCTGACGCTAGTCGTGCATGACGCCATCCTAGACTAGCCTCTCTCTGCGGCAGCTGCCCTTCAGCTGCCGCCGCGCACTGCGGTGTGTGACGCACTGCCTTGACCAGCGGCTCTGGGCGGCGCGCTCGAGGCGCCTGCTGCTCGAGGTAACGGCGGTCGGCGGATCGGCTCGCGAGCGCGATCGCACACAAGGTCGAGGCCAGCCGACGGTCACAGCAGGCGCCGCCCCGCCGCGCAGCAGCGGCAGCAGGGACGGGCGCAACGCCCAGCTCCCCCAACAGAGTTTCATGTACACAGTCACACGCCTGGCCGGGAGCACACACAAGGCCAGCCCACCCTGCTGGGCGTGATGCGCCCGCGGCCCCCGGGCGCCGACCACAGGCGCGCGCGTCGCGCTGCGCGCCGCGTGCGCAGTGCGTGCGCCGCCTGCAGGTGCGGCTCAGACGTAGGTCACGCCGCTGCCGGTCACGACCTTGCCGAGCTCGAACAGCCCCGGGTCGGCCTGCTTCGCGGCGGCGACCGCCTCGGGCGGGACGACCGCGACCATGCCGATGCCGCAGTTGAACGTGCGCCGCATCTCGGCGTCGCTGATGCGCCCGCTCTCCTGGATCCACTGGAACATCGGCGGCAGCGCCCACGCCGACGTCGAGATCTGCACGCCCAGGCCCTTGGGGATGACGCGCGGGATGTTCTCGGTCATGCCGCCGCCAGTGATGTGCACGAGGCCCTTCACCGGCACCTGGCGGCCGCGCGGGCGCGGGCGCGGGCGCGGGCGGGGCGAGGCGGGGTGAGGCACGGCGGGCCGGCGCCAGCACGCAGCGTGGCGCGGCGGCGGCGGCGGCGGCGGCGTCGGGCGCGTGCCTTGTCGTGCAGCGCGAGCACGCGCTTGACGTAGATGACGGTCGGCTCCAGCAGCGCGGCGCCCGCGGTGATGCCGCCGCCCCAGGGCGCGGGGTCGTGCAGGCTCGTGCCCGAGACCTCGAGCACCTTGCGCACGAGGCTGAAGCCGTTGCTGTGCACGCCGCTCGAGGCCATGCCGAGCACGACGTCGCCGGGGGCGATGGACTTGCCGTCGATGACGCGGTCCTGCTTCACGCTGCCGACGGCAAAGCCTGCGAGGTCGTACTCGCCCGCCGCGTAAAAGCCGGGCATCTCCGCCGTCTCGCCGCCCAGCAGCTGGCACCCCGACTGGCGGCAGCCCTCCACGATGCCCTTGATGACCTGGGGAGGGGGGGGGAGAGGAAGGGCGGGGGGGGCGGCTGTGAGCGGCGGGCGGCGGCTGGCGGCCCGCCGCGGCGGGCGGCCAGGCTGGGGCGCGCAGCGCGCAGGGCGTGGCGCGCAGCGCGCGCGGCGCGCGGCGCCACCGCCCGGCGCGTCGGTGCGTGCCTGCTCCGCGGCGTCGACGTCGAGCGCGCCGGTGGCGTAGTAGTCGAGGAAGAACATCGGCGCGGCGCCGCTGGTCACGATGTCGTTCACGCTCATGGCCACGAGGTCGATGCCGACCGTGTCGTGCTTGTTCATGTCGAACGCGAGCTTGAGCTTCGTGCCGACGCCGTCGGTGCCGGCGACGAGGAAGGAGTCGCCAAAGGGCACGAGCCCGCTGAAGCCGCCGATGCTCGGGTTGAGCTTCTGGATGCGGCGCACGAGCTCGTCGCCCGCGGCGATGTCCACGCCCGCCGCCTTGTAGCTGAGCCCCTCGGGCGCCGCCGTCGCGGCGGGCGGCCGGGCCGCGTGTCGAGGCCGCCCCCCGGGGGCGGCCACGACAGCAGCACGCGCCCGCCTGGCCTGGCAGGCGCCGCTGGCGACGTGCTGGCGGGTCAGGTGCATGGCGGAAAGGTTCCTGGACGCTGTGAGAGGCGTGCGGCGGGCCGGCGCGGCGCAGGGCGCGCGGGAGACGGCGGGCAGCCTCGCGAGATGGGGAGTGTGCCCGTGGCTGTGGGGGCACGCGGGGATGGCGGTGCGGTGCCGGGGGGACTGCTGAAGGTGCGCGATAGCCCAGGGGGTGGCGCACCGGTCACGGCGGCGCGGCCGGAGCAAAGTCGTGGAGGCGTGCCTGCACACGCCCGAGTCCCTCGAACCCCACGGCCGCGCAAGTTGACCCGCCGCAACCTGCCGTCAGTGATCGCTCGCACGGCATCACGACCGCGCAGCCAGGCCCCGCCGCGCGCCGCGGTGCCCTTCACGACAGCATTCTGTTGGCCGAGGCCGCACTCGCCTCCGGCGCCGAGCGCAAGCCCGCCGCTGCGTGCGTCCCACGACGCCCACCGACGCCATGAGCCGTCTGGACGCGGTGCTGGAGGGTGCGGCGGCGCGCAACGCACGCGGCGCCGGCGGCAGCGGCGCCGGCGCTCGCCGGGCCCACGCGCGGCCGCCGGGCCGCCGCAGATGCCTTGGCGGGCTTCGACGACGACGGCGACGACGCCGGCGACGACTTCAGCTTCAGCCCGCCGCAGCCGCAGCGGCCGAGCAGCAGGTGCGGGGCGCGCGCGGGAGCCGGCGCCGCCGCTGCTGCTGCTGCCCGGCGCGCGCGTGCATGCGCAAGGGCCGCGCGGGGCCGCGGCGTGCGCCGCCCACCCACCCCTGCGCCGCCCGCTGCCACCGCCGTTCGCAGCCAACAAGCGCCGCCGCAGCAGCCGCCGCAGCAGCCGCCGCCGCAGCAGCAGCAGCCGCAGTCGCCGGCGCAGCCGCAGCCGCCGCCGCAGCAGCAGCAGCAGGCGCGGCAGCCGGCAGGCGACGCCCAGCCCGGCCCGGCCAGCAGCAGCGCGGCCAGTGCGGCGGGGCCCGCGCCGCCCAAGGGCAGCCTGCAGTTTGACCCGCTCAAGCGCCGGAAGGCCAAGCCCGGCGGCGGCGGCGGCGCGGCGCGGCCGGCGCTGACGCCGCAGGTGCACCAGCTGCAGGAGGACCTCGCCAAGCTGGTCAGCGAGTGGTCGTCGGGTGCGCGCGCGCCCGCCGCGGGCGGGGCGGCGCGCGGCGCGCACGCCGGGGAGGGCGCCGCCCGACCGCCCGCCCGCCCGCCCGCCCGACGCCGCGCCGCGCAGCGCTGCACCCGGAGGGCGACGCCGACGCGCCGCCCGGCGAGCCCGGCGGCGCCGCGCCGCGCGGCGGCGGCTCGTCCGTGCTCGCGGCGCTGGCGGAGCAGACGCAGCGCACGGTCGCGGAGCAGAGCCGCGCGCGGCCGACGCCCGCGGGCGCCGCGGCCGCCGCCGCGGCCGCGCTGGGCGGCGACGGCGCGGCTGGCGACCCAGGCATGAGCGCGATCGTGGACGTGGTGATGCAGCACCTGCTGAGCAAGGACGTGCTCTACACGCCCATGAAGGCGCGCCGGGGCGGGCGGCGGGGGAGGCGGGCGGGCGGGCGGGCGAGGCGTGTGCATGCTGCTGCTGCTGCGCTGCGCGGCGGGAGGCGCGCGAGCGCCCCGCGGCGAGCGAGCGAGCCGCGTGCTGCTCGCTGCCCCGCCCTGACCGAGCGCGCGCCCCGCTCCCGCGCAGGAGATCGCTGCCAAGTACCCGCCCTGGCTGGAGGCCCAGGCGGCGGCGCCGCCGGGGAGCGGCGTGGGCGCCGACGAGCTCGAGCGCTACCGCGCGCAGCACGCGGCGATCGTGCGGCTCGTGGCCGCGTACGACGACGAGCCGCACAACACGCCACGCATCATGGCGCTGCTGCAGGAGGTGCGGCGCGCCGCTGCCGGCGCCGGCGCGGACGGGGCGGGCGCGCGCGCCGCTGGCGGTCGCGCCGCCGCAGGCTCCCCCGCGACCGCGCCCGCGGCCGCGCCGGCCGTGCCCGCGCGCGCAGATGCAGGCGTGCGGGGAGCCGCCGCCCGACATCGTGGCGGAGATGAGCAGCGCGATCGCGGCCGACCTGCCGGAGGGCGGCGGCGGCGGCGGCGGCGGCGGCGGCGGCGGGGGTCTGGGCGACCTCGACTTTGACGCGCTCGACATCGGCGCGCTCGGCGACCTGCCGCCGGAGCTCAAGAACTGCCCCGTGCAGTGATGAGCCCGTGCAGTGACGGGCGGGGCCGGCCCTGCCTGATTGACGATTGTTTTGGCGCGGCGCTGCAACGGGCCGCTAGCGGCGGGCTGCGGTTGCAATGCGCTGCGGTTGCAACGTGGGAGCTCGTCGCAGCGCGGCGCGACCCGCGCACACAGACAGCCCGCGGCGAGCGGTCAGAGCATGTCGGCAAAGAAGTTGGCGCCGCCGCCGGCCTTGCCACGCCGCATCGCCGTCTTCTCGCGCGGCTGCCGCTTCTTCCTGCCGCCGCGTGGCGCGTCGCCGTCGCTGTCGCTGTCGTCGTCGCCGCTGCTGCTGCCGCCGCCGCCGCCGCCCTGCTTTCGCCGCTTGGCACCCGCTGCAGCGGCGGCGCCGGCCGCTGCGGGCGCCTGCTGCTGTTGCTGCTCCTCCGCTGCCGCCGGCTCCTGCTCGCCCTGCTCCTCCTCCTCCTCCTCCTCGCCGTCGTCGTCGCGCAGCACAGCGAGGTCCCACAGCTTCACCACCGCGTCGTGCCCCGTGCTCGCGAGCACGGCGCGGTCGTCGGACAGCGCGAGCCGCTCCACGGGCAGCCCGCCCGGGTGCGTGCCGAGCACGCCGACGAGGCGGTTGGGCAGCACGCTCACGATGCGCAGCGCGCCGTCGCTGCTGCCGGTGATGAGCGTGTCGTCGTCAAACGCCGCGAGCGCGTCGACGCTCTCGGGGTGCCCCGGGAAGCGGTCGCTGCAGTCCGCCCAGTAGCCCCAGCTCCACAGCGCCAGCACGCCGCTCTGCCCGCCGCACACGACCTTCTTGCCGCCCTTGACCACCGCGACTGGCGCCGCACGCGCGCGCGGCGCGGCGGGGCGGGGCGGGGCGGCGGCCGTGGGCGGCGGGGCGGGGCGGGGCGGCGGCCGTGGGCTGCGGCCGCGCGCGCGCGCGCGCCCGCCGCCGCCCCCTGCCCGCCGCTGCCGCCTGCCCAGCCGCCTGCGAGCGCGCCGCGGCGCCGCCCCGCCGCCGCGCACCCGAGAGCAGCTCGTCGTCGGCGTCCGTTTCGCTGTGCCCCAGCGTCTTGCCCCCGCGCAGGTCGTGGGCGCTGAGCGTGCCGTCGCCGCTGACCGCGAGCAGCGCGTGCGCGCGCGGCGCGCAGGCCAGGCCCGACACAAAGTCGCTGTGCGCGTCGTAGCGCCGCGCCGGCGCGGCCGGCGCGCGGAGGTCCCACACGCACAGGGCGCCGTCGTCGTCGCCCGCCGCGAGCAGCGCCGGCTGCTCCGGCAGGCCCAGCAGCCGCGTCACGCCCGCGCCGTGCGCGCGCGTGAGCCGCGCGGCCGGCCGGCCGCTGGCCGGGTCGAGCGAGAGCAGCGTGCCCGTGGCAAAGCCCGCCGCGAGGCCGCCGCCGCCGGCCGCCCACGCGAGCGCGCGGCACGACGCGCCCTTCTTGCTCGGCCGCGACAGCACCTCGCGCGCGACGTACGCCGGGCGCGGCTGCTGCTGGGCGCCGCCCCCGCCCGCGCCGCCGGTGGCGGCCTCGTGCCCGCCCGTGTTGTCCTCGTCGTCGCTGTCGGGCGCGGGCGCGGCGCCGTCGGCCGGCTCGTAGCGGTGCAGCACCACGCCCCCGTTGACCAGGCCCGACGCCAGCAGCGGCGCGGCGGGCGAGATGGCGCAGTCCTGCGCCGCGCGCGGGCGCGCGTGGGCGGCGGCTGGCGCGCGAGCGGCGGCCGGCGCCGCCCCGCGCCACCAGCCCCTGGCGCCCACCATGGGCTGCTCCGGCAGCTCGATGCTGCACGCCGCCGCGCTGGCCATGGCGGCGGCGGCGCCGTGCGGCGTGCGGCAGCGGCGGCAGCAGCGGCGACGGGGCGGCGGTCGGCGGCTGCGACGGCGGCGGCGGCGATGGTGGTGCGCGTGCCGGAGCAGGTGGCCGTGCCTGTGCGCCGGCCGCGCCGCCGCCAGGCTAAGCACCTACGCGCTTGTCATTGTTTTGTGACTGCTGCCGCGCGCTCGCTGCCCGTCGCCGCCCACGCCGCGACCAACGCCACACTGGCATCCAGAACGACGCTGTTCGGGCCGCCGCGCGAGCAACAGACGCCCCAGCGCGGCCCCGCGCAGCAGCGCGGGCAGCAGAGGCAGCGCGCGCCGCTGGGGCAATGCTCAGGGGGTAGCGGCACCTCGGACGGTAGCGCGTGTGGCGTCACATGGCCGGCGCGACCGCCGCCGGGCGTGCGGCCAGCAAGGTGCGGCGCCCGGTGGCCGCCTGGCGCGGCTGTCTCCCGCGCCAGTGCGCGCCCTGGGCTGTCCGACCAGCGCGCGACGCGCCGCGCCCGCGGCCTCTGCGCTGCCGCCGACCGTGTGCGCCGCCGGCCGTGCGCCGCTGCCGCCGCCGCTGCCGCAGGCGCCGCCGGCGCGCGCCGCCGCCGGCCTGACGCCGCGCGCATGGCTGGCGGCGCGCTGGCAGCGCCAGGCCGGCGCGCGCGCGGCCGCGGTCGACCCGCCGGCGCTCGCGCCCGGCCTGCCGCGCTTCGCCGGCGGCGGCGACTGGGGCGGCCTGCTCATTGCGGCGCCCACGCTGCGCCCGCGGCCCAGCGCGCAGCAGCAGCAGCAGCAGCAGCAGCAGCAGCAGCAGCAGCAGCAGCAGCAGCAGCCAGGCCCGCAGCAGCCAGGCCCGCAGCGGCCGCCGGCGGCGGCGGGGCCGCGGCCGCCGCAGCACGGCGCCGCTGTTTTTGTCGCTGAGCGCGCGGGCGGCGAGGCGGCGGCGCTGATGCGGGACATCCGCGCGGCGCGCAGCGTGGAGGCGCTGGCCGCGCTGCACGCGTCCGCCGCGCAGCGCATGGACCTGCTGCACTGCGCCAGCATGCTCAACCGCCTCGCCCACGCCTGGCGGCACAGCCAGCGCGGCGCGCGCGGCGGCGGCGGCGCCGAGCAGCAGCAGGAGCGGGCGCGGCAGCGCTGGCGCGCGGCGGTGGGCCTGCTGGAGGCGCTGCTCAGCGCCGTGGCGGGCCGCCACCTGCGCGCCGCGGCGCCGCGGCAGCTCAGCAGCTGCCTGTGGTCGGTCGGCGTCTTCGCCCAGGCGGTGCCGGGCAGCGCGGCGCTGCAGCGGGCGACGGCGGCGCTCCTGGCCGAGCTGCTGGCGCCGCCGGAGCCCCCCGGCGACACGCGCCGGCAGCAGCCGCTGGGGCAGCAGCATACGCAGCAGCAGCAGGAGCAGCAGCAGGGGCAGCAGCAGGGGCGGCCGCCGCCGGCGCCGCCGGCGACGCGCCTGGCGGCCGGCAGCGCGACCGACGTCGGCAACACGCTGTGGGCGCTGGGGCGGCTGGCGCGGGTGATGGACGCGGCGACGCTGCTGCCGGCGCCGCGCGAGGCCGCGCTGGCGCAGCTCGAGGCGGCGGCCTGCGCCGCGCTGACCGGCCGCCGCCCCGACGGGGCGTCCATCGCCTGCAGCCTGTGGGGCTTTGCCCGCCTGCGCCGCCCCGCGCCGGCGCTCTTTGCCGCGCTGGTCGCGCGCGCTGGCTCCAACTACTGCGCGGCGCTGCGCTCGCAGCAGGTCGTCGTGGTGGTCTGGGCCTGCGCGGCGCTGGGCCACCACGACCAGGCGCTGCTGGCGCGCCTGCTCTGGCGCGGCGTCGTGGTGCGGCGGGCGCTGCGCCCCCAGGGCGTGGCGCTGCTGCTGTGGGCGGCGGGGCGGCTGCGGCACGCGGCCGACCCGCGCGCGGTGGCGCAGCTGCTGCAGGCGGCCAAGCAGCACGCGGCCGCCGGCGCGCTGGGCGGGCGGGAGCTCGCCAACGTCGTGTGGGGGCTCAGCGAGCTGGGCCTGCTGCAGCAGCACCGCGACTGGCTGCTGGGCGGCGCGCTGCAGGCGGCCATGGAGCGCCTGCCGGAGCTGCAGCCCGTCGGCGTCGCCACGCTGCTGCGCGCGCTGGCGGAGCTCGCCCGGCCGCCCGCCGGCGGCGACGCCGGCAGCGCGCCGCCGCGGCGCGGCGCGGCCGAGCCGCTGGACGTGCGCCAGCTCAGCCCGCTGCTGCGCGAGATGTCGCGCCACCTGGCGGGCCAGCTCGGCGCCACGCGCCCGGCCACGCTGCACGCCATCGTGGCGGGCCTCGCAGGGCTGGGCTACTACGACCCCCGCCTCTACGCGCGCCTGGCCGCCGCGGCCGCAGCCGCCGCGGCGGGCGCAGAGCCGGCGGGCGCGGCGCCGTTCTTGCGGGCGCAGGCGATGCAGCTGCTCTGCGTGTGCGCGCGCTTCCGGCACCCCGCGCCGGCGCTCTGGGCGGCGTTGCTGCCGGGGCTGGCGGCGGGCGGGCTGGCGGCGCGCGAGCGGCTGCTGCTGCTCGGCGCCGCGGCCGCGAGCGGCGGCGCCGCCGACGCGGCGGTGCTGCGTGACCTGCTGGCGCTGGCGGCCGACGCGGCGGCGGAGCAGGCCGCGCTGGACCTCCCGGAGCTGGTGCAGCTGGCGGCGGCCGCGAGCTGGCTGTGCGGCGCGGTCGCGCGGCAGCAGGGCTGCGGCGGCGACGCGCACCGCGCGGCGCAGCTGCTCGACCGGCAGCTGCACCGCCTGCTGCCGCGGCTGGCGTCGGCGGTGCTGTCGCACCCGCAGGCCCTGCCACTGCCGCTGCTGCCCCGCCTGCTGGAGGCGGCGGTGGAGCTGCAGCGCAGCGGCGGCGGCGATGCGGGCGGCGATGCGGGCGGCGGGGCGGGCGGCGCGGCAGCGCGCCCGCGACCGCCTGCGCACCCCGCCGGCGTCGGCCCGCGCGTGCTGCGCGGCCTCGCCGACCTCGCGCTGGAGCAGCTGGGCCACTGGCCGCCGCCCGCGCTGCTGGCGCTGCTGCGCGTCCACGCGGCGCCGCCGCTGCACGAGCCGGCGCTCGCGGAGGCGTACGCGGAGGAGCTGCGCGGCCGCCTGGGGCAGTGCGGCGTGCAGACGCTTGTCGACGTGCTCCAGGCCCTGTCCGCCGCGGCGGGCGGGCCCGCCGCCTACACCCACGCCGCGCTGGCGGGCGACGCCGCGCGCGCGCTGCACGGCAAGCTGCTGCTCGCGAGCGACGCGCAGCTGGGCGCCGCGTGCGGCGCGCTGGAGGCGCTGCGCCTCACCGACGGCGCGCCGTACCGCGCAGCGCGGCGGCTCGCGCACGGCGGTGTCGGGCTGGCGGCGGCCACGTGAGCGCTGCTGGCGGTGGATTGCCATTTGTTCTTACGCGGGGGGATTGCGGCCTGGTTTGGGCCAGCCTGCTGACCGCCATGTGACTCCTCGAGGCCGCCGCGAGGCGGCGACGACGGGGGCGCCAGACGTGGCGCTCGCTTGGTGACTCTGTTAGAGAGAGAGTTCCCGCGAGGCGCCGCCGCCCCGCGCCAGCTGCGCGCGGCAGCCGTCGCCCGGACCGATCGCAGCCCCCCCCTCACCGCGCCCTCTCTGCACAGCCGTCACCACTCGCCGCCGGCCGCGGTGCTGAGCGCGCCGCTCGCGGCGCTGCTCGCGGCGCCGCCGCCGCGCCCGGCCCTCCGCCGCGCCCCGGTCCGCCGCCGCGCCCGCCGGCGCCGGCGCCGGCGCTCGCGGCGCGCGGCGGCGCGCTGAGCTCGCCCGTGCGCGCGCCCCAGGGCGTCGCCGCGGCGCGCAGCGCGTCGGCCAGGTCCGTCAGCGGCTCGTCGCGCGGCACGCCGTCCACGGCCTCGCCCCAGAGTGCGTCAAACATGGGGCTGCCGTAGACGCGTGCCTCGTTCTTGAACGACCACGCGCTGCCGCCCCACGGCCGCTCCGGCTGCGCCACAAGGCGCGCGATCAGCCGCGATCGGTCCTGCGGCGCAGCGGCGCGCGGCGCGTCGGCCCCGCCCCGCGCGCCGCGGGCGGCACGGCGTCTCCCGCCGGCGGCGGCGCGGCGGCGGCGCGGCGGCGGCGCGGCGACGGCGCGGCGGCGGCGCGGCGGCGGCGCGCGGCGGCGCGCACCTGCGCGTCGTAGCGCTCGCGCGTGGTGTAGCACGCCTCCACGTCCGGCAGGGTCAGCGTGCCGCGGCGCTCTGCGGAGAGGCTGGCGGCGGGGTCGCACACCGTCTGCTTGTACCAGCTGCTCAGCTGCGCCCACACGTACAGCGGACCGTACCTGGGGCAGGGCGGGGCAGGGCGGTGGCGGCGGCGGCGGCGGCGGGGGCGCTGTCAGGCGCGGCAGGCGCGCAGCCGTGCTGCCCGCCCGCCTGCCATCCCACGGACGACAGCGTGCGGCGAGCCCCCCCCCTTCCGTCCCCCTCAAAACCCTATCTCGCCGGCTCACCGCTTCTCCAGGATCTTGCGGCTGATGCCGCGCGCGCTGCCGCCGCGCGCGCCGCCGCGGGCGCGGCCGCGCCCGGCGCCGCCGGCCGCGTCGTCGCCGCAGTCGGCCCACCCCTCGACCTCGCCGTCGCTGTCGCCGTCGCCGTCGCCGGCGCCGGCGCCGGCGCGCGCCGCCGCGGCGGCGCCGCCGTCGGCCGCCGCGGCGCCGGCGCCGGCGCCGGGCCGGCGCGCCCCGGCCGCGGCGCCGCGGGCGGCGGAGGCGTCGAGGCCACCGTGCATTGAGAGCAGCTCGTCGTGCAGCTGCAGCGGCGGCGAGCTGAAGCTCACGTAGCCGCCGCCCGCGGCAAACCACACCTGGCGCCGCGCGGGGGCAGCGGGGCAGGGGTCGCGCGAGCGGCGCCCAACCTGCGGCGCCGCGCCCCGCGCCGCGCCGCGCCGCGCCGCGCCGCGCTGCACCTGCGTGTGCGCATACAGCTGCAGCACGTCCGCCGCGCGCGTGTGGCCGCCGCCCGCCACGACGTCCACCTCGCGCAGCGTCGCGACGAGCCGCGCCAGCGCGCGCCGCGCGGCCGCCGCCCGCGCGCCGGCTGCGCCGCCTGGTCAATGAGGGACGCCAGCAGCGGGCATGACGCCGCGAGCGCCGCGGCGGCGGCCTCAAACTCGGCCGGCGAGGACGCGGTCAGCACGCCGAGCGCGCCCTGGCGGGCGGGGCAGCGGGCAGGGAGGGGAGGGGGCGGTGAGCTGCAGCGCGGCGCGCGCGGGAGAGGGCGCGGCGCGTGCGGGCGGGCGGGCTGCCAGGGCGCCGCGCGTGCGCACCTCGTCGCCGAGCACCGCGGCCGCGGCGGCGCGCACGGCGCGCTTGGCCACGCTGCGCGGCCCGTTCCAGAGGTGCTCCGCGGCCTGGTCGTCGCTGAGCATCACGAGCGGCGGCCCCCGGCCCTGGCCGGGCTGGCGCAGGCAGTGCTTGGCCTTGTCCAGGGAGATGACGATGTTCTGCAGCCGGTTCAGCTCCACGCCCACCGCCGCGGCGACGCTGTCCGCGGCCGACTGCGTCAGCGGCGGCGGCAGCGCCTGCAGCTCCTGCGGCGGCGCGCGGCGGCGCGGCGGCGCGGCGGCGGGGTCGGCGCACGGCGGCAGGTCGGCGCGGCACGCCGCCCGTGCCCCGGACCCCCACGCACCTCTGGCAGCAGCTGGCGCTCCAGCTGCACAAACTCCAGCGTCAGCGCCGCCCACTTGGCGAGCCAGTCCGGCACCGCCGCGTTGGCGGGCACGTCGGCACGCCCGAGCGCGCTGCCGCGCAGCCCCGCCGCGCCGAGGCGCGCGCGGTCGGCCTCGGTCACCGGCTCGGTGCAGCAGCGCAGCAGCAGCACCTGGCGGTCGAGAAAGGTGTGCAGCGCCTCCAGCACCTGCGCCGCGGGCGCGCGAGCAGGGTGGGCGCGCGCGCGGGCGACCGCGGCGGCGCGATCGCGGCGCCAGGGCGGCGCGGCGAGCATCTCCCCGCGCGCCGGCGGGCGGCGCGTGCGTGCGCCGGGCGCGGCGCGCGTGCGCGCGCCGGCGCGGCGCGTGCGCACCTGCATGTAGGCCTTGCCGCCGGTGTAGTGGAGGTACGAGCCGCGGCAGTGGCGCGTGGAGCACATGCAGAAGGCCTGCTTGAACTCGTCCTCGCTCTCGGTGACGCTGCTGTAGTCAAACGTCAGCTCCTCGCCCGGCCGCACGTCGCGGATGGTGTACAGCGCGACCGTGAGCTTGCCGCCGCACGACACGACCACCGCCTGCGCGCCGCGCCGCGCGCGCGTTGCGGCGACGGCGCCGCCCCCGCGCCCTCCCCCTCGCGCCGCCCCCGCGCCCCCTCGCGCGCCGCGGCCCCGCCCCCTGCCCCCGCGCCTCCAGCCCCGCGCGGGGCCGCGCCGCGCCGCGCCGCGCCGCGCCTGGCAGTTTGGCGTGCAGGAGTGGCTCATGCGGCTGGCGAACGACCCCATGAACGCGGCGTCCACAAACAGCAGGTCGTAGCCGTCGGGGTCGTCGGTCGGGCGCTCGAGCAGGATGTTGTAAAAGTCGGGCAGCTCACTCCCGGTCAGGCGCTTGAGCGCGTCCTGGATCTCAAACCAGCGCCACCCTGCGCGCGAGGCGCGCGAGGGGTCGGCGGGGGCGAGCCGAGGGGCCGGCGGGGGAGGGCGGCGCGGGGTCGGCACGCGCGCGCCGTGCGCGGCGTGCTGCGTGCGCGCCGCGCGTTGCGTGCCGCGCGGGCGCGCGCGTGCGCCGCGCACCGCTGTGCAGCTCCCCAAAGTACTCCTCCACAAAGCTGAACGCGCGCAGCCCGCCGGGGCGCACGACGACGACGCCGCGGCCCTTGGGGTGCAGGCGGAACCAGGGGTAGCCGCTCGCGCCAAACTGGCCCAGGATGGCGGCCGTGGCCGCGACGCTCACCTGCGCGCGCGGCCGCGGCCGCGCCGCGCAGCGTGAGCGTGGCGCCGCGGCGGCCGCGCGGTGGCGGGGCCAGGGGGCCTGGCGGGCGCGGCGCGGCCGCCGCGCGCGCGCGCGCCTGGTCGCCGGCGGCGGCGGCCTGGTCGTGTATGGTGCGCGTGACGTGGACCATGTCCCACCCGCACGGCCCCGCCGCGTTGACGGCGGGCAGGAAGACCTCGTCGATCCACCTGGCGGGGCGGCGGCAGCGGCGGCGGCGGCGGCACGGCGGCAGTCAGCCGTGCGCGTGGCAGGCGCGGTGGGCGCGGACGTCGCGGCGCCTGCCGGGCCTCTGGCCGCGCCGCCCAACGCTGCACCGCCCCGCCGCCCCTCACTCGTGGACGGCATCCTCCTCCGCCTGGCTGGCGGCGCCGGGCGGCGGCGCCTGCTGCGCCTGCGCCGGCGGCGCCGCGCCCTCGTGCTGCGGCTGCTGCGTCGGCGTCGGCGCCGGCGGCGGCGGCTGCGGCTGCGGCTGCTGCTGCGGCACTGCCGCCGCCGTGACGGCCGCAGCAGGCCCGCCTATACTCGGCGCCTCCGCTGCCTCCGTCGGCTGCTGCTGGCCCTCGGCCTTGGCTTGGCCCCCGCCCGCCGCCGCCGGACCGGGGGCGGCGGACTGCTGGTCTGGCTGCTGCCGCTGGTCCTGCAGCGGGCTCGCCAGCTGCTGCTCCTGCTGCTGCACCTGCACCTGCTGCTGCGACGGCAGCGACGGCAGCGACGGCTGCTGCACCTGCTGCTGCACCTGCTGCTGCTGCTGCACCAGCTGCTGCTGCTGCTGCTGCTGCTGCTGCTGCTGCTGCTGCTGCTGCTGCTGCTGCGGCGGCGCCGCCTGGCGGGCGACCGCGCGGAACACGCCCGCCCCGAGCAGTGCATCGTACACGTTGCGCCGCGTGTAGCAGTCCATGCCCCAGCAGTCAACCTCCAGCACGTCCCGCCCCCGAACGAGCGCCTGCCGCCGCAACACCTGCGCGGCACGCGCGGCCGGCGCGGCGGGTCGGCCGCGCGGCGCGCGCAGCCGGCGCAGCCGCGGCGGCAGTCGCAGCAGCGCGGCGCGGCGCGCGGACCTGGTCCGCGAGGTGCGCCTCCTTCTCACGCAGCTCCGCCTCGCTCAGGTCGGCGTGCTTGACGCGGAAGCCGTCCCCCGCGCCGTCGCGGCGCCGCGTGGTGAGCTTCCAGCGCAGCATCTCCGCCTGCGGCGACGCGGCGCGTGTGCGCGCGTCGCACTCGTGCCGCAATGCGCAACCGCCGCCGCCGCCGCTGGCGCCGCCGCTGCGCCTGCCGCGGGCGCTGGCGCGCCGCCGCTGGTGCTGGTGCCGGCGCACCTCTGCGGGCACGTTGGTGGTGATGGCGTAGTCAGCCAGCTCGCGGTAGGGCCGCGGCTCGTACGGCTCCTTGCGCCACTCCTTGTGCGCAAAGGGCTCGCGGTTGTCCAGGATGCACCTGGCGCGGCGCGGCGGCGCGGCGTGGGCGGCGGCGCGTGAGCGAGGGCACGAGAGAGAGAGAGAGGCAGGGGCGGCCGCTGCGAGCGCGGCGGCGGCGGCGCGCGTGCGCACCGCGGCAGCGGCCGCGCGGTCGTGCCGCGCGCGGCGTGCGCGTCGGGCATGAGGCCCGACTCTGCCAGCAGCTGGTCCAGCGTGTCGCGCAGCAGCCCGGGCAGCGCGCCGACCTGCGAGGCGCGGCGGCGCATGGGACGGCTGCGCGCGCGGAGGGGCGCCGGCACGCGGCAGCGACGGCCCCGACCGTGGCGGCAGCCCCGCGCCCTCCCACGCCCTCCCGCACCTGCGCCTGCAGCAGGGCACGGCTCACGCCCGCGGCCTCGCAGTTGAACGCAGCGAGCGCGGCGACGGCGTCGTCGGCGGCCCGCTGCACGACGTCAGCCACCGTGATGATGCCGCCGGCCGCCAGCATGCTGCGAGGGGCGGCCGCGGGCGGCGGCCGCAGGCGGCGGCGCGAGGCGGGCGCTCGGCCTGCCGCCAGGCGGCGCGCGGGCATGGCCGCGGCGCGCGCCAGCCCCCCTCCCCCCCCCCCCCCCCCCCGTCTTGGGGCCCCGCTCACGAGCACGCGCTGTTGAAGGCCAGCGTCGGCAGCTGCCACACCGCCGCCGCCTCGCGCCGGCCCCGGAGCACGGCGGAGAGGCTCTGCAGCAGCTGGTACGTCTGCGGCACACCCATGCGCGGCCGGCCCTCCTGCGCGGGCCGCGCCTGCTCCGGGGGCAGCTGCGCCGCGTAGAGGTAGCACTGCTGCAGCATGGCCCAGTCCTCAACCAGCGCCGACAGCAGCCCCAGCACCAGCAGCTGCGCCTCGGTGCCGAGCGCCGCCGCGAGCTGCGCCGCCTCCTCGCGCCGCCGCCGCTTGGCCGCCGCCGCGGCGGCGGCTGCGGCGGCGGCGGCCGCCGCGGCCTCGTGCTCGGAGCCGGGCTCGCAGCTGCCGGGGCGCCGCGCGGCGCGCGCGTCCGCGGCGCGCCCGCCGGTGCTGGCGGCGTAGCTGGTCGTGGCGCCGGCGCTGGCGCGCGCGAGCGCGGCCGCGCCGGTGGCGGTCTGGAACGCCGCCGCCGCGGCCTCATACGCCGCCTGCTGCAGCTCCGCCGCCGTGGCGTACTGCAGCGCGGCCGCGGGCCGCTGCTGCGGCTGCGGCGGCGGCGGCTGATGCTGCGCCGCCATCGCCATGGCGCGCGCGTCGGGGCGCGCCGGAGCCGCTGGCGCCGCTCCGGGCAGCGCCGCGCTCACGCGCCGCCGCGCGGGCCTGCGCGTGCGGCAGCAGCGGCGGGCCGCGGCGGTTGCGGGCGCCGCGCCCCGACAGCCCGGCAGCCCCCACGCCCGCCGATCCCCATCAGCGCCCGCGGATCCTGGCCGCGCGCAGGGCATCCGGTGCGCACCTGGGCCCGCCGCCGTCGCCTCGCGCCGCTCTGCTGCCCCGTCGCCCGCACGGCCGCGGGCGCGTGGGGCGGCGCGCGAGCAACGGAGCCCGCTGATCGTCGTCCCGGCGCGGTCCAGCGCAAGAAGGGCGGCCGGCGGCGGCGGTGCGCGCGCGGCGCCTGCGAGCGCTGGTGTTGGTGTGCGCGTCGCGGCTGGCGCGTGCGGCGGCGCGCTCGCCTCCCTGGCGCCGCGGTCGATCGGAGGCGCTGAGTGCCGGGCAGCTGCGCGCCCCGTAGCCATGCCCTCCGCGACCGACCGCGTTTGAGCGGCGGCCAAGACCCGTCGCGGCGGGACGCGGCGCTGCCGCCGCAGCGTGATGCACCTGTTTCACTCAGCCAGCACACGCAGCCCGCTGCCGCCCCCGCCCGCACACGCGGCACCCCGCCGCCGCGCTGCACTGCTGCGCAGCAGCGCGCCGCCCGCCGCCGGCTCGCGCCACACCGCACCCAGGCGCGCTTGAGCGGCCCGCCTGACAGACTCTCCGCGCGCACCGGGCGCCTGCGGGAGCCCCACCGCGTTGGCGGCGGGCAGCTGCTGCTGTCGCAGCAGCGGCGCCGCGCCCCGGAGCGCCGGCCATGGACCAGTACGACAAGGGCGTGCTGCTGGGGCGTGGCACCTTCGCCAGCGTGTTTAAGGCCACGCACAAGGCGGTGCGCCGCCGCCGCCGGCTGCGCGCAGGGCGGCGAGGCTGCCGGCCCGGCCCGGCGCCCGCCCCAACCCCGCTCGCGCTCGCGCTGCGCAGACGGGGCAGGTGGTGGCCATCAAGAAGATCGACGTGGGCTCATCCAAGGAGGTGCGTGCGCACGCCCAAGACGCGCGGCGCCGCGCCGCGACGCGACGCGCCGGCGGCGGCGGCGCGCGCTGCCAGGCGCCGGCGGCGGCGACGGCGCGCCCGCCGCGGCGGCAGGGCATCAACGTGACGTCGCTGCGCGAGATCAAGCTGCTGCGCGAGATCCGGTCGCCCCACATCGTGCAGCTGCTGGACGTGTTCCCGCACAAGCGCAAGGTCAACATGGTGCGCCGGCGGCGGGGCGGGGACCTGCGCCGGGCCCGCGGCACGACCGGCGGCCGGCGCCGCGCTGCCGGCGGCGGGCGCCCGGCGGCCGGCGCCGACCGCGGGTGCCGGCGGCGCAGGTGTTTGAGTTCCTCGACTCGGACCTGGAGGCGCTGATCAAGGCGCGGGGCGTGGTGCTGTCGCCCGCCGACGTCAAGGCCTACATGGCCTGCCTGCTCAAGGCGCTGCACGCGTGCCACAGCCACTGGGTGCTGCATCGGGACGTCAAGCCCAACAACATGCTCATCAGCAGAGACGGTGCGCCCACGGGCGGGCGGGCGCGGGTGTCGCGGGGCGCGGCGCGCCGGCCGCAGGCGCCCACGCGCGCCGCCGCCGCCACTGTCGCTGCGCCGCCGCCGCCGCCGCGCGGCGGTTCAGGCGCGTTCAAGCTCGCCGACTTTGGCCTGGCCCGCATCTTCGGCAGCCCCGACCGCCACCTGACGCCGCAGGCGAGCGCGCGCGCAGCGGGCGGCGGGAGAGGGCGGGGGCTCGGCCCTCAACCCCGGTCGCTCACGCCGGTGTGCCGCCGCCGCCGCCGCCGCCGCCGCCGTCGCCGCCGGCTCGTAGGTGTTCGCGCGCTGGTACCGCCCGCCGGAGCTGCTGTTTGGCAGCCAGCAGTACGGTCCCTCGATCGACATCTGGGCGGCGGGCTGCGTGTTTGCGGGTGCGGGCCCGCGCCGCGCGCGGGCCGCCGCAGCGCCAGCGCCCGCCCGCCGCGCTCCCCCGCTGCGCCGCCGCGGCCAGCGCTGCCGCCGCCGCGCGTGCGCGCGCGCGCAGAGATGCTGCTGCGCCGGCCCTGGCTGCCCGGCATGACCGACATCGACCAGCTCGGCAAGATCTTCCAGGCTCTCGGCACGCCCACCAAGGACAACTGGCCCGGTGCGGCGGGGCCCCGCGCGGGCTGGCCCCGCGCCGGCGCGCCGCCGCCGCCGACCGCGCGCGCGCGCCGCCGACCGCGCGCGCGCCGCCGCCGCGCCGCAGGCGTCGAGGCGCTGCCCAGCTACGTGGAGTTCCAGCCCACCACGCCCGCGCCGCTGCGGCAGCAGTTCCCGGGCGCCAGCGACGACGCGCTCGACCTGCTGGCTCGGCTCGTCGCGCTCAACCCCGCGGACCGGCCCAGCGGTGCGCGGGGGGCCGCCGCCGGCGGCGGCGCGGGCTCGGGCGCGTCTGCCACGCTGCCGAGCGCGCTCACGCGCCGCCGCGCCACGGCACGCTCGCTGCGTCAGCGTCCGAGGCGCTCGCGCACCCCTACTTCAGCAGCGCGCCGCCGCCCACGCCGCCGGAGCGCCTGCCCAAGCCCCCGCTGCGCGAGGACAACCCGCTGCAGGGCCCCGGCGGCGCGCAGGTCAAGGTGGCGCGGCCGCCGCCGGGCGGCAGCGAGCCGGCGAGCAAGCGGGCAAAGCTGGCGGGCACGCCGGCGGGGGCAGCAGCAGCGGCGGCCGCCAGCCCTGCAGCAGCGGCGGCGGCGGCGCTACGAGCAGCCGGCACGGCCAGCCCGGCGGGCTGAGCGCGGGGCGCCGGCCGTGCGGCGGCACACGGGCGGGCGGCGGCAGTCGCGCCGTCGAGCCCGCCGCGGCCGCGGGGGCGGCGTTCACGGTGACGGGCGGGTCGGCGCGGTCGCTCGAGCGAGCGGCAGCGAGTTGTCACCGCAGGCGCACGCGTCCGCACGCCCCTGTCACCACAGCACACCCCTGAGCTCAGCCGGCATCGAAAAGCTGCCGCCCCCAGGCAGCGCCGCGACCCACGGCGCCGCCATGTGACGGCGGAACGCGTCCGCCGCCGCCTGCATCTGCCGGGTGTGCGCCTCGCCGGCGGCGGGCAGCCGCGCTGCGGGGTCCACCTGCGCCAGCAGCCGCCCGCCCAGGCGCGCGGGCAGCTCCCGCTGAGCGCGGCTGCGCCGCCGCGCTGCAGCCGCCTCGCCGTCCAGCAGCTCCGACGTGGCCTTGGTCAGCTGCGGGGCAGGCGCAGCGGTGGGCACGACGCGTGGCCGGCCCCGGCCGGGGGCCCGCGCAGGCGCCCTGCGCCTGGGCCGTCCCTGCCCGCCGCACCTTGCACGCAGCGGCCCACACCTCGTCGCTGCTCAGCTGGCGGCTCAGCGGCACGCTGCGCAGCAGCGCGCCCCCACGCCGCGCCCGCCGCGCCGCGGCCGCCTCCAGCTTGGCGTCCAGCTCAGGGATGCCCAGCGAGGTGGCGCCCAGCACGCCCTTGCCGCTGCGGCCGCCGCGCTGCGGTGAGCCCGTGCGCGCCGCCGGCCGCGGCGGCTCCGCCGCCCCGCGGCTGCCCTCCGCCGCGGCGTGGGGCGCTGCGGGCCTCGCGGGCTCGTCCGCGCGGGCGGCGGCGGCCGCCACTGCCGTCCGCTCCTTGTCCCTGTCGCGCTGCCGCTGCCGCTCGTGCTCGCGCTCCTGCTCGCCGCCTGCCGCCGCGTCCCTGCTGCTGGCCTCCTTGTCTTTGGGCTCGAGCTTGCCTAGCGAGGCCGCGGCCAGCACCCCGCTGGCCCGCGGCGGCGAGCCCGGGTGCGCTGCCGGCTGCAGCGGCCCCGCCACCCCGTCGCCGCCCGCGGCGGCGGCGCAGGGCGTGGTGGGCTTGGCCTCGTGCGTGCGGGCTGTGTCGGCCGCCCGCTCCGCGTCCCTGTTGTGCTCGCGCTTGTCGCCTGGCGCCAGGGGCGCCGCGCCCCCGCTTGTGCTGCCGGCGGCCTGGGCGGCCTCGGCGCTACCGGCGCTGGCGTGCTTGCTGCGACGGGGCGTGAGGTCCCTGCCCTCAATCGCCTGCAGCGCGAACTCGATGCGCGCCCGCGGCGGCGCGCCGCCGTTGGGGCTGGCCAGCGCCGCGTACGTGCTCTGCAGTGGCGCCTCTTTGCTGTGCTGCTGCTGCTGCTGCTGCTGCTGCTGCTGCTGCACCTGCTGCTGCTGCTGCTGCTGCTGCTGCTGCCGTTGCGGCTGTGGCTGCTGCTGTGGCTGCTGCAGCAGCTGCTGGTCCTGCTGTGGCTGCGGCTGCTGGTGCTGGTGCCGGTGCCAGTGCTGCTGCTGGTGCTGGCCCTGCTGATGCTGCGGCTGTGGCTGCGGCTGCTGGTGCGGGTACTGGTGCCAGTGCCAGTGCGGCTGCTGGTGGTGGTCTTGATACTGCTGCTGGTGCTGGTGCTGCTGGTGCTGGTGCTGGTGGTGCCACTCCTGCTGCTGCGGCTGCGGCTGCGGCTGCGGCTGCGGCTGCTGCTGCTGTGGCTGTGGCTGCGGCTGCGGCTGCGGCTGGTGCCCCTGCTGCCCCTGCTGCTGCAAGCGCGGCGCCGCCACCTCACGCCGGTCAGTCCTGGCCGCCGTGGTTGGCGCTGGGCGGTCGCGGTCGCGGCCGCGGCTGCCGTCGCTGCGGTCGTGGCCGCCGCGCCGGTCGCCGTCGCCGCTGCCGCGCCGGTCGCCCCGGCTTTCACTGTGCAGCCGGTCGGCACCGCCAGCCGCTGGCTGGCCAACCGGGCTGCGGGGCCTGGCGTCAGGCCTGCCGCTCCTGCCCGTCTCGTAGCCGGCGCGCTCGCGCCCGCGCTCACGCTCGCGCTCCCAGTCGGCAGGCCGCCGCTCGCTGTGCCGCTCGTCGGGCCTGCAGCGGCGGCGGGGGGCATGAGGGGGCCGCTCAACCGCGCCGCTGCTGGCGCGGGCCGGCCAGCACTCACAGCGAGAGGCGCTGGCGCAGCGAGGGCGGCAGCCGGTTGGCGGGGTGCTCTGTGGCGCACCGGGCGGGCGGCAGCGGGGTCAGCGGGCGGCGGCAGCGGCTGCGTGGCGGAAGCGCGCGCGCGGAGCGCACCGTCGCCCTCCGCGCGCCCGCCACCGCGGCTGGAGGCCGGCGAGCGCGGGCGCTTGCGTTCGTCGTCGCGCCGGTCGCCGGGGTCGCCCCGGCTCTCGCTGCGCAGCCGGTCGCCAGGCGCCGCTGGCCGGCCCCCGGGGCTGGGGGGCCTGGGGCCGGGCCGGCTGCCCCAGGCCGCGTCGTGGCCGGCGCGCTCGCGCTCGCGCTCGCGCTCGCGCTGCCAGTCGGCAGGCTGCTGCCGCTCGAAGGGCCTGCAGCGGCGGCAGGGCGCGGTGAGGAAGGGGCGGGCGGCGCAACCGCCGCACGCGCCGCGCCGGCGCTCACAGCGAGAGGCGCTGGCGCAGCGAGGGCGGCAGCCGGCTGGCGGGGTGCTCTGCAGGGCATCAGGCCGGCGGCAGCGGGGTCGGCGGGCGGCGGCGGCAGCGGCGGCAGCGGCGGCAGCGGCGTGGCAGCAGCGGCCGCGGCGGAGCGCACCGTCCTCCGCTGAGCGCCCGCCGGCGCGCCCGAAAGCGGGAGGCTGCGGGAACCGGCCGTCCATGGTGCGGCAGCGGCGCGCGCCGCTCCGAGCCGCGGCGCCGCTCGAGCGGCGGCAGCAGCGGCGTGCGCGTGCGCGGCGGCGGCGGCGGCCGCTGCGATCGGGACGTCGCAAGAGCACCGCGTGGTTGGGGGCCGCCGGGGGGATCGGCGGTGTCACCCGCAGCGTGCAACAGCCTGTCAGAAGCGCGGCGGCGCAGCGCGTGGGCGCCGATCGCCCCGCCCCGCTTAGCGTGCGCCCGCGCTGCGCCACAACCACGCCGCCATCGCGACAGCGCCCGATCGCCGCCGCCCGCCGCCGCGCCGCCGCCGCCGCCGCTGCTTCCGGAGGAGCCGCGCGACGCGCCTTGCCGCGCGACCCGCCCTTTGCCATGGCGCCGTGCACTCTCTTCTACTTCCCGCTGCGCGGCCGCGCTGAGGTGATCAAGCTCATGTTTGAGGCGAAGGGCGTCGAGTACGAGGTGCGCGGCCGCCACGCACGGCGGCGGCCGCTGCCGCGCGACCGCACGCCCACGCGCCCACGCGCCCACGCGCCGCCTGGCCCCTCTGCCCCCTGGCGTGCCCCTCCCCCCTCCTTGCGTGCCGCGCGCAGGTCAAGGACGTGGACTACGCGGCCATGAAGGGCGACCGCACCACGTACCCCTTTGGCCAGTGCCCCCGCCTCGTCGACGGTGACCTCGACATGTGCCAGTCCAACGCGATCATCCGCCACGTCGCGCGCAAGCACGGCCTCTACGGCAGCGGCGAGGCCGAGGCGGCGGCGGTGGACCAGATCATCGACGGCGTGGAGGTGACGCCCGGCGCGGCCCCCCCGCCGCGGCGCGGCAGGCGCACGGCCGCGCGGCGCACCGACCGCACCGCCGCCCCGCCCGGCGCAGGACATCCGCGTGAAGTATGTGTCGCTGATCTACAATGACGAGCTGGTGCGCAGCAGCCGCGCCGCCGCGCCGCCGGCAGCCGCGCCGCCGGCAGCCGCGCCGCCGGCGCCGCCGACGCCGCCGGGCGCGCCGCGCGCAGGCCGCCGAGGCCAAGGCCGCCTACTGGTCGAAGCACGGCGCGCCCGACTCTGCCACGGGCCGCAACGGCGGCGCGCACTTTGCCTACCTGGAGGCGCTGCTCGGCCGCAACGCCGGCGGCGCGGGCTACGCGGTCGGCGCGGGCCTGACCGCGGCCGACCTGTGCGTGTGGGAGATCGTCGACCTGCACCTGCGCGTGTTCAAGGCAGAGATGGAGGCCACGGTGCGCACGCTCGCGCCCGCGCCGCGCGCGCGCCTGGGGCGCCGGCGGCGGGGGCGGCGGGCGCGCCGCGGGCGCCGCGCTCCGACCCGCGCGCCGCCGCCGCGCGCCGCCGCAGTACCCGCTGCTGTGCGGCCACCACGCGCGCGTCGCGGCGCTGCCGGCCGTGGCTGCCTACCTCGGCAGCGACCGCCGCCTGGCCAAGGTGAACAATAACAACCTGGGTTAAACGCCCTCACGAACGAGGGGCGAGGGCCCCCCAGTGCGCCGCGCGCCGCCCGGGGCTGCGACCGCCCCGAGGCGCGCGCGTGCGATCGCCGGCCGGGCGAACGTTTGGCGGTGCCCCCAAGACATGCACCGCGGCCGGCTGTCGGCGAGTTTTGCTGGCGTGCCTGCGTGCGCGAGTGAGCGATTGCCGGGCTGAGCGGCCCTGATCGGTCTGCCCACGCCTGCCTCCCTCTGTGACCTCAGTTGTCGGCGGCGCCCGCTTACACCGTCCCGCCGCCGCGGGCCAGCCTCGGATCACTCGCGACGCCCGCCGCCCGCCGCCCGCCCACGCGCGGCCTCAGTTCCGAGGCCCGGGCCGCCGCCGCCGCTCCCGCATGGTGTGCCGCGGCCGCATGGCGTGGGCAGCGTGCCATGCTGTCGGGGGGAGCGCGCAGCGCGCCCCAGCAAGCAAGGGAGGAGATCATCGACCCGAGACCAGACAGCAATGCATCGTGCGACATGCCAGCCCGTTGCGAGCGCGCCATGCATGCCCCAAAGAAAGGTGACCATTCGTGTGCGCAGCCGAGGGCGCGCCCGGCAGCGCCGCGCCCCAATCGCGGCTGCCGCGCTGCCGCGCGCGGCGCGCCCCGGGCCCGGGCCGCAGCGTCTCAGTGCAGGAAGCGCCTGCCGGCGGGCTTGGCGGCGGCCTCGCGCTTGGCGAGGATCGCGTTGGCCTCCTTCATGGTCTTGGGGATGTTCTCGACCACGACCGCGGGCGCGGACGGCGCGGGCGGCGCGCCGTTGTTGGGCTCGCTCGTGACGTGGCCCTTGGTCGCGAGGACCTTGCTCGAGTCCGACATGCCGACCGTGCCGGGCGCCTTGGTGAAGACCGTGGTGCGGCCCGCGACGGTGGAGACGTCAAACGGCAGCGCGCCGCGCACAAAGTTGAGCACGCGGACCATCTTGTCGAGGTACGGCCCCGTCACGTCGAGCAGGTGCACCAGGAAGTCGAGCTGCGCGGCCGTGAGCTTGTTGAGCAGCTCGATGAGCTTCTCCCAGGTGGAGGTCGAAATCGTCGTCATCGCGGGCAGCACGCTGACGATGAGGTCGGGGTTGATCTTCTGCAGCGGCGGCGCGATCGCGTTGGCGAGCTTGACCAGGTAGTCGGGGTCAAACGCGGCGAGCGCGGGCACGACCTTGTTCACCCACGCCGGGTCGAGCGAGTTGATCGCGGGCACGAGGCCCTTCACCATGGTCGCGTTCAGCTGCGCGCGCGCGGGCGCGGGCGCAGTGAGCAGCGGCCGCGCGGGCGCCGCGTGGGCAGGGGGCTTGCGCGCGCGGGCGCGCCGCCGGCGCCGCGTGCCCCGCCGCGCGAGCGGCGCGCGCGCGCGCGTGCCTTGCTGGCGATGACGATCCACTGCGCGAGCGTCTTGGAGGGGATGGCGTTGACCACGGGGATGAGGTCAAACATGGACAGCGGGTCGAGGAAGGGCAGCGCCGCCATGAGCGCCTCGACGGTCGACGCGTTGATCGCGTTGAGCACAGGGCCCCACTTGCCCAGCCGCGACGCGTCGACCTGCTCCAGCACGGGGATCCAGCTCGCCACGATGTCGGCGTTGATGTTGCTCAGCAGCGGCAGCATCGGCGCGAGCTGCGTGAGGTTGAGCGTCTCCAGCCCCGGCGGCAGCGCCGCCGGCGGCGGCGCCAGGCCCTCCAGCGGGTCGGTGCCCTGCTTGGGCGCGGCCTGCGCGGAACGCGGCGGCGCGGCGCGGCGCGGCGTGGGGCGGGGGCGGCGCAGCGCGCGCGCCCGCCCGGGGCGCGGCCGGGCGCGCGGCGGCCGGGCGCGCGGCGGCCGGCGCGGCGCGGCTGCGCCGCGCCCCGGTTGTGCCCCCGCCAGCGCGCCGGCCCCCGCCAGCGCGGCGGCGCGCGCGCGCACCTGCACGCCTGCGGGGCGGGCGCGGGCGGGAGAGGGTGAGGGCGCGCCCGCAGCGCGCGTTCAGCGGCGCTGCACGCGATCCGGCCGCCGCGGCGCCATAGTTGCTGTGAGAATGCTTTGGCGCACACGCCCGGCCGAGCGCCGCGGTGCGCCGGCCCGGCGGCGGGCGTGGGCGCGCGGGCGCATGGCATCAACCGCCTCCCCGCGCGCGGGGAGGGCGGCCCGACCCGCCGCGCCGCGCCGCCGCGGCGCACCCGCGAGGACCACAAATGCCAGCAGCAGCACAGCTGAGCGCCTCATCCTGGCGGTGCCTGCGGGGTGAGGACAGCAGCAGCGCGCGCGGTGTGGCGCGGTGCGCCCCCGATTCCGCGCCTACAAGCGGCGCGCGCGCGGCGCGATCGATTGGACCCAATCTGCGCTGCCGCCTGCCGCAGCCCCAGCGGCGAACGCCCGCGGCGGGCGCCGGGCGCGCACCCACCCGCGCAATTCAGCCGCGACGTGGTGCGGCAGGCGTCTGGAGCGGGGCGGCTGATTGCAGAGTGCACGGCGTGCGGCCGCGGCGCGCGAACGGGCGGGGCTGGAGCGGGGCAGCGGGGCTTTGGCATCCCTGCGCGTGGGGCTTTGGCATGCCTGCGCGCGCGCGCGCGTGTCCGTGCTCCCGACACAATCAGTAGAACGCAGAGCACACGCGCCCGCCCCCAGCTCGCCCGGGACCGTTGCGAGCGTTTGTGTGCTCGAGCTGTGCGCGAGGGACGGCCGCGCCTCGACCGAGCTGGTCGGGCGGTCTCCCGAGGCCGCCACCTGTCCGCCAGGAATGAGCCGCGCCCAGCCAGGGCCCTGCAGGTGCGCGGGGAGGGCGCATGCCGACCTTCTCAGCGCCCTCCCGCCCCGCACAGCCGCCCGCCGCCCGTGCGGGCCCGCTCACGCTGCTCCCCGGCCAGAGATCGTCCCCTGACACACCCGCCTGCGCTGCGCAGATGCTTCAAGCGCCGCTTTCACCAACTGAGCCAGGTTTGAGCTGCAGCGGTGGCGAGCATGCGGCGCCGGAGGCCCAGGTGCGGCCCCGGGGCGCCGCTGGGCCATTGACAGAGGCCGGAGACGACGCGGCGGCGCGCGCCGCGCGCCCGCCGCCAGCGGCGCACCGCTCGCTGGCCGCTCGAAGCTGACTCGTGCGCGCTCGTGCGCGGGCGCAGGCCGGCAAGCCGGGCGACGCCGACGGCGGCGGCGGCGAGCCGGACACGCTGCCCAGCCGCGCCGGCAGCTCGGCCGCGGGCGCGCTCACGCCCGTGCGCGTGTCGCTGAGCGCGGCGCTGTCGCTGCTCAACAAGCGGGGCAGCCCCTGCTACAGCCCGCGCGGCGGCGCCAGCGGCGGCCGCGGCGCGGACCAGGGCGGCGGCGGCGGCCAGGGGCTGCGCCCGCTGGTGGCGCGCTTCCTCGAGTCGCTGCCGTCGGTCGGTCGCGGCTGGTCGTATGACGCCCCCTCCACGGTGCACAGCATCGCCGACAACGACGACGACGCCGCGAGCGTGGCCGACAGCCTGAGCTCCTGCAGCAGCCTCCACGTGCAGCGCCCGCACAGCGCGGTCGGCGGCCGCGGCGGCGGCGGCGCCGTCGGCGCGCGCGACCACCCGCACGGCCGCGCCTCCCACGGCAGGCAGGGCGCCGCGCAGCCGCCCGAGGAGGACGCGCCGCGCTCGCGCGGCCCAGGGCGGCATGCGGCTGGCGCCGGCGGTGGGCAGGGCACGCCCCCGCGGCGCGCGGCGGCGTCCGCGGCCGCCCTGACGCCCGACTCGCCGTGGCGCTGCGGGCGGCGCGTGCCGCCGTCCGGGGGCGGCGGCAGCGAGTCGTGCGGCTCCGCGCCCACGCCGTCGCCGCTGCACGGCGCCGCCGACGCGGGCGCCGCGCGCGGCGAGGGCGGGTGGGAGCACGGCGGCGTCGCGGCGGCGCCGGGCGGCGGTCCGCGCGGCGTCTTTGTCGGCGGGCTGCCCGGCGACGTGAGCGAGCGCGCGCTGGTGGAGCTGTTCTCGAGTGTGGGGCCGATCAGCAAGGTCTGGATCGTGCGCCACCCCGTGACCGCGCTGAGCTTAGGGTACGGCTTTGTGGTCTTCCACGAGGCCGTCGGCCCCGCCGCCACGGCGCGCGCGGAGCGCGAGCTCGACGGCGCGCGCCTGCAGCACCAGCGCATCAGCGTGCGCGTCTCGACGCGCAGCTTCTGAGCCGCCGGCGCGGGCGGCGCGCCGCCGCGGCGCCAACGGCGCGCCGCGGCGGGCGCGCCCGCGCCGGCGCCGCGTGTGCTTGCTTGCTGCTCATCAACGCAGGGCAGGCTGTGTACTCCTCCCTTTCGTGACACGGGGGCGCGGTGGTGGTGCTGGTGTGGGGGCGACCGACGGTCGGACGTTTTTGTGTGCGCTGTGCGTGCGTTGCTCGCTGACGTGTGTGACGTGGCTGGCTGCCGTCTCTGCCGCCGCCTTGAGTTTTGAGGCTATTCAGGGCGGTCTCGCTTTGTGTGCACGGCGGCGTCGTCGCGTTGTGTGTGTGCGTTGCCGCGTGCGCGCGCGCCGCGGCAGTCGGGCTTCACGAGGCTGCTCCTGCGGCCGGGCGGCCGCGCGCGGTGGGCGTGCCATTCACGCCCGGCGGCGCGGCCCGCCCTGTAATTCTTGCGAGGCGGCGTGCGGCGGCGCGGCGGCGGTGCAGCGGCGGCGTTTCTCCGGTCGCGAGCCCGCCCCGCCCTCCCCACCTGGCGCCGCCCACTCCAGCGCCGCCCACTCCACCGCCTCCGCTTCCCCCCACCCCAGCCACTGCGGCTTGTTGCGCGCGAGGGAGCAGCAGCAGCAGGCGCAGCAAGCGGCGCCGCCATGGACGGCGAGTACGACGCCATCGTGCTGGGGACGGGGCTGAAGGAGTGCATCATCAGCGGCCTGCTCAGCGTGTCGGGGCTGAAGGTGCGGTCGGCGCCGGGCGCGGCCGGGGGCGCGCGCATCCGCAGCTCCCGGCCCCGGCCGGCGTGCAGGGCGCGCCTCACGCCCCCGGGGCGCAGGTGCTGCACATGGATCGCAACAGCTACTACGGGGGCGAGTCCGCGTCCCTCAACCTCAACCAGGTGCGGCGGGCGGGCGGAGCAGCAACCGACTGTCGGGTGGGCCCCTCCCCTCCCCTCCCGCCCCTCCCGCCCCCTGCGCGGGCCGCGGCCGCGCCGCCAGCCCGCCCCCGCGCCGCCCGTGCCGTCCGGCAGCTGTGGGAGAAGTTCCGGCCGGGGCAGGCGGTGCCCAAGGAGCTGGGCGCGAGCCGCGACTACAACGTGGACATGGTGCCCAAGTTCATGATGGCCAACGGCAAGCTCGTGCGCGTGCTCATCTACACCGACGTCACCAAGTACCTGGAGTTCAAGGCCGTCGACGGCAGCTACGTCGTGAACAAGGGCAAGGCGTACAAGGTCCCCGCGACCGACATGGAGGCGCTGCGCTCGCCGCTCATGGGCCTGTTCGAGAAGCGCCGCGCGCGCAACTTCTTCATGTGAGCGGCGGGGCGCCGCCGCCGCGGGCGCCGCGGCGGCGCACGCCCGGGGGCGGCGCGCGCGCGGCGCGCTGGCCGCCGGCCGCCGGCGCGGCGGCGGCGGCGGGCATGCCACGGGCGCGCCCGCGGACGCCGCGCCGCGCCGCGCTGCGAGCACGCAGCTACGTGCAGGACTACGACCCCAAGGACCCGACCACGCACAAGGGCCTCGACCTCGCCACCATGACCATGGCCCAGCTGTACGCGTACTACGGCCTCGACGGCCAGACCGTCGAGTTCATCGGCCACGCGCTCGCACTGCACCGCGACGACGCCTACCTCGACGCGCCCGCGCTGCCCACGGTGCTCAAGGTCAAGCTCTACCACGACTCGCTCACGCGCTACGACGGCCTCACCAGCCCCTACATATACCCGCGCTACGGCCTCGGAGAGCTGCCCCAGGCGCGGCGGCGGCGGCGACGCGCCGGCGTGCAGCGCGCCGGCGGCGAGCAGCGGGCGCAGCGCGGCGGGCGCAGCAGCGCGGCGGGCGGGCGCGGGCGCCCCGCCGGCTGAGCGCGCGCTGCGTGCGCCGCATGCGCCGCAGGCGTTTGCTCGCCTGAGCGCGGTGTACGGCGGGACGTACATGCTGCACAAGGCCGACGCGGCGGTGGTCTACGGCGACGACGGCCGCGCGGTCGGCGTGAGCAGCGAGGGCGAGACCGCACAGTGCAAGTTCGTGGTGCGGCGGCGGCGCGCCGCGGCGGGGGCGCGGGCGGGCGGCGGCAGCGGCAGCGGCAGCGAGCGGCCCTGCCGCGCGCCGGCAGCGGCGGCAGCGGCGACGGCAGCGGCGGCGGGCGGCCCGCGCGCCGTGCCGCGCCGCGCCCGCGCGCCGACCCAGCCCGCACGTGCGGCGGCGGCGTGGGGCGCGGCAGGTGGGCGACCCCAGCTACTTCCCGGGCAAGACGCGGCCGACGTCGCGCGTGGTGCGCGCGGTGTGCATCCTCAGCCACCCCATCCCCAACACCGACAATGCGCACAGCGTGCAGATCATCCTACCGCAGAAGCAGATCGGCCGGCGGTCAGGTGCGGCCGCCGCGCCGCGCCGCCGACGCGCTCGGGGGCCTGGGCGGCCGGGGCCGCGCCTGCGCCCGCGGCGCGCCTGCTCGCCCCGCCCACCCTGCCCCCCGCCCCGGCGCGTGGCGTCAGACATGTATGTCTTCTGCTGCTCCTACGCGCACAACGTGGCGGCCAACAACAAGTGGGTCGCGTTTGTGTCGACGACCGTGGAGAGCAGCGCGCCCGAGGCGGAGCTCGCGCCCGGGCTCGCGCTGCTGGGGCCGATCGACGAGAAGTTTGTCAGCATCGTCGACGTCCACGAGCCCCTGGCAGACGGCAGCGCGTGCGCGCCGCGCGCGCCGCGCCGCGCCGCCGCCTGCGCGCGCCCCCGCGCCCGCCCGCCCTCCCCGCGCGGCGCCGACGCCCGCCCTCCCGCCGCGCGCCGCCGCCGCCCCGCCCTCCGCCCGCCCTCCGCCCTCCGCCCTCCGCCGGGCGTTCAGTGACGGCTGCTTCATCAGCAAGGGCTACGACCCCACCACGCACTTTGAGAGCACCGTGGAGGACGTGCTGGACATGTACCGCCGCATCACGGGGCACGACCTCGACCTCGACACCAAGAACCCACGCCTCGCAGAGCAGGGCGCGCAGGAGTGAGCAGCGAGCAGCGAGCAGTCTGCACCGCGGCGGCGCCAGCAGCGGCTGGCGGGGCTGGCGGCGGCGGCTGGCCGCGGGCGGGCGGGCGGGCGGGCGGGGGCGCGGGGCGGGGGCCCGCGCGAGCTCGCGCGTCGCGCGGCGCTGGCGCGGCGTGCGGGGGCGGCTGGCGCGTCCGCAGCGAGTGTACCATCAGCGGGCGCGGCGGCGCCGTGGGCCGTGTGTGCGGTCCTGCGGAGGCGCGCAGCAGCTGCTGCGCGCGCTGTGCGCACGGTGACCGGCCGGCGCTGCGTTGGCGGCGGGGCGGCGTCCATAAAGTGCAGGTTGCAGCCGCCCGCCTAGCTGCCAACGCGGCCAAAGCAAAGCCCCTCAGTGCTCAGCTGCAGCAGCATCCAGCGCCTGCGCCCGCAGCGTCCGCGCGTCCGCCCCCCTGCCCCCCCCCCCCTCCCTGCGCCGCCCCGCGCCGCCCGGCGCCGCCGCATTACTCTCACTTGAGCAGCAGCTCCGCGATCTGCACCGCGTTGAGCGCGGCACCCTTCTTGATCTGGTCGCCGCAGACAAAGAGGTCCAGGCCCTTGGCGTCCTTGCGGCTGATGTCGCGCCGCACGCGGCCCACGTACACGTCGTCCCGCGTCGTCGCGTCCAGCGGCGTCGGGAAGCGATTGTTCTTCCTGCGCGCGCGCGCGCGCGGTGCGGCCGGTGAGCGCAGCGCGCGCGCAGCGCCGGCGCAGCCGCCTTGCGCCGCCCGCCCGCCTGCCGCGCCGCCGCCCGCCAGCCGCCACCGCGCGCCGCGCCCTGCGCGCGCCTGTCGTCGATGACGGAGACGCCCGGGAAGGCGGCGAGCGCGGCGAGCGCGTCGGCCTCGGAGATGTCCGACCCAAACTCGAGGTTGATCGACTCGGCGTGCGCGCGCATGACGGGCACGCGGATGCAGGTCGCGGTGATGGCGACGTCGGAGGTGCCCCAGATCTTCTTGGTCTCCTTGACCATCTTCAGCTCCTCCTCGTTGTACCCGAGCGCCTCGTCCATGCCGCTGTTGTGGCTGAACAGGTTGAACGCGTACTGCGGCGCGGCGCGGCGCGGCGCGGCGAGTCGGTGAGCCAGCGGGCGGGCGCAGCCGCCCGTTGCGCTGCGGCCGGCGCTGGCGCTGGCGCTGCCGCTGTGGGCTGCCGCGTCTGCTGCTGCGGGGCGCGTCTGCTGCTGCGGGGCGCGTCTGCTGCCGCGCTGCGCGGGCTGCTGGCGCTGGTGCTGCTGCTGCTGGCGCCGCCGCTGGCGCACCTGGTATGGGAAGATGACGGGGCGGGCCTCCTTGCCGTCCAGCACGTCGCGCGTCTGCTCCCGCAGCTCCTCCATCGCCGCCGCGCCCGCGCCGCTGGCCGCCTGGTAGGTGCTCACGATCATGCGCTTCACGCCCGCCAGCCTGCGCACGCCGGGGGAGGGCCCGGCGCGGCGTCGGCGCCGCGCCCCGACCACCCGCGCCGCCACCCGCGCAGCGAGCTGCACGCCGCCGCGCCCCCACCCCTGCCGCGCGGCCCGGCGCGGCGCGGCCGGCGCCGCGGGGCTCGCCTGTGCAGGGGCGTGACGGCCATGAGGGCGATGATGGTGGAGCAGTTGGGGTTGGCGATGATCGCGCCGCCGCCGCCGATCTTGACGTGCGCCATCGCCTCGGGGTTGACCTCCGGGATGACGAGCGGCACGCCCTCGGTCATGCGGAACGCGCTGCTGTTGTCGACGACCTGCGCGGCGGCACGGCGGCGCGCGCTCGGCGCGGCGCGGCGCGGCGCGGCGGCACGGCGCCGCGCCGAGAGCGCGGGCGCCGCGCTCACGATGCTGCCGGCCTTCTGCGCCACAGGGCCAAACTTCTTGCTGATGGACCCGCCCGCGCTGAAGAGGGCGATGTCGACGCCGTCGAAGCTGCGGCGGCGGGCGCGCGCCGGCGGCGGCGGGGGGCGCGGCGCGGGATGGGCGCCCGCGCCGGGCCGCTCCAGGCCGCTGGGCGCGTCGCTGGCTTAGAACGCGCGCCCCGGCCCGCACGCGCGCACCTGTCCTCCTTGAGCTCCTCCACGGTGTAGGTCTGGCCCTCAAACTCCTGCTGCTTGCCGGCCGAGCTGCGGCGGCGCCCGGCGGCGGCGCGCGTGAGCCGGCAGCGGCGGCAGCGACGGCGCGCGCCGCCCGGGCCCGCGCCGGCGCCGCACCGCGCGCTGGCGAGGAGCTTGATGCTGCGGTAGGGGAAGTTGCGCTCCTTGAGCACCTGGAGCGCCCCGGCGGCGAGTCAGCGCGGCCGCGCGCGGCGCCAGCAGCAGCGCCGGCGGGCGCATCGCCCCACCTGCAGGAACTCCTGCCCCACCGCGCCCGTGACGCCGACGACGGCGATGCTGGGGCCGTCCGCCGTCTGCTTGGCGGCAACGCGCACGCAAGCGCGGCGCGCCGGGCGCGCGGCCACGCCCGGGCGCGCGCAGCGCGACTGCATGCCGCCGCGGAGCTGCATCGTGCAATTCGGCGCGCGCAGAGACACACGCTCAGCGCAGAAGAGGGCGCGCGCGCCCGGCGGCGCCAGGCTGGTCCCGCCCGCGCGACTGCTCGCGGCGCGCTGAGCCGCGAGGACCGACCCGCGCTGCCCCGCCCGCATTCCCTCGCCCCGATCGCACCGCCCGCGTCCGGCACCTGCGCGCTCGCCCGCCGCCCTCCCGCACGCCGGCGCCGCTGCTCGCGCTCCGCCGCCGCTCCGCTCGGCGCGCTGCGCGATGCCGGCGCTGGCGCGCGCCACGCTCGCGCTGGCCGGCGTGCCGGCGCCCACCGAGCTGCTGCGCCTCCCCGCGAGCGCCGGCGCCGCGGCGCTGCAGCTGCTGGTCGTGCCCGGCAACCCGGGGCTGGCGTCGTTCTACGGCGTGCTGCTGCGCCGCCTGCACGCCGCGTTTGGGGGCGCCGCCGACGTCGAGGCGGTCAGCCACCTGGGCCACGACGGCGCGGGCCTCGCTGGGGACGGCGCGGCGTTCTGCCTGGACGCCCAGATCGAGCACAAGGTGGCGCTGCTGCGCCAGCACGTCCTCGCGCCGGGGCGGCCGCCGGCGGTCGTGCTGGGGCACAGCATCGGCGCGTTCATGATGCTGGAGGCCATCCGCCGCGCCGAGGCGCAGGGCGCCGACCCGGCACGCCTCCCAAAGGCGAGAGATGCCGCGCCGAGGGCCCGCCGCCGGCCTGCTGGCAGCCGCGCTGCAGCCCGCGCTGAGCAGGGGCGTCGCCGCCTGCGCGCCGCGCAGGTGGTGCTGCTGATGCCGTTCCTGGCCACCGACTGGGGCTCCCGCCGGCAGCGGCTGCTGCGCTGGCTCTCGGCGCACGCGCCGCGCCTGGCGGCGGCCGCGGGCGCCGTCGGCGCCGCGCCGGCCTGGGCGCAGCGCGCGCTGCTGGCGCTGACGCAGCCGGGCGTCGAGGCGCACGCGGCGGACAGCATCAGGCAGCTGATGGCGCGCGGCGTCGTGCACAACGCGTTCCACCTCGCAGCGCACGAGTTCCGGTGCGGCGAGCAGCCCGCGGCGCGGGCCCCGCGCGCTCCGCCCCGCGCGCTCCGCCCCGGCGGCCGCCGCCGCCCTGACGCGTCGCCGTGTCGCGCGCGGCCGCGGCCCCCCCAGGGACCTGGACCGCCCGGTCGACTGGGAGCCGCTCCGCCGCCTGGGCGCCCGCGCGGCGGTGGTGTGCGCGCCGCGCGACATGTGGCTGCCCGACCACCACGTAGAGCAGCTGCGCAGCGAGCTGCCGGACACGGAGGTGCACGCGCACGACAGGCTCAGCCACGCCTTTTGCATGGAGGAGCGCCAGTGCGAGGCCGTCGCGGCGCTCGTGCGACACACCGTGCTGGCCGCGCTGCCGCAGCTGGCGGCAGTGGGCGCGCCGCTGGCGGCGGGGGCGGCGCCTGCAGGCGGCGACGTGGCGCGCGCCAGCGACCAGGCGAGCTGCGCGGACCTGCAGGTGCTGCTGGACGAGCGCCGCCCCGTGGCCAAGCTGGCTGGCGACGCAGCGAGCGTGGCGCCGGCGGCGCTCGTGCCGTCGGCAGCTGGCGCGTAGCTGGGGCAACTCGAGCAACAGCCAAACTGCAGCGCACGAACAGGCGGCGGCGGCGGCAGAGTCCTGGCCGCTTGCAGCTACAAGCCGACCCAGGTGTTGCGCAGATGTCTCACCGCGCAAGTCCGACCCGATGAGCAAAGCCCTCTGCGCCCGACTCAACGCCCCGCCGCCGGCAGCGCCGACATGACCAGCGCCCCCGGTGCCGCTGTGCTGCTGCCGCCCGCCGCGCCGGCCCAGCCTCCGCCGCCGCCGCCGCCGCCGCGCACGCTGCCGCCGCCGCCGCCGCCGTCCCCGCCGCCGCCGTCCCCGCCGCGCCAGAGGCGGTGCGCGAGGATGCCGGCGCCGGCGCCGAGCGCGAGCGCGCCCGCCGCGCCGAGCGCGAGCTTGCGGCGGTTCAGCGCGGCGTGCACGGGCGCGAGCACCGACACGAGGTAGTCCCCCGCGCTCACGATCATCTCGTCCGGCTCCAGCGCGGCGGCCTCATGCGCCGACCGGTACGCGCCCACCGCGCTGCGCAGCACCTGCGGCGGCCACCGCGGCGGCGCGTGCGCGTGCGCGTGGGCGGGGCGCGCCGCGCGGCGGCGCCGCGCCCCGCCAGCCGTCGGCGCGCGCGCACCGGCAGCACGCCCGCCCACGCGAGCGCGGCCGTCGCGCGGTCGAACGCGCAGCTGCTGTCGCGCACGAGCACCGCAAGCACAAACAGGGCCGCCCAGAGCACGTCGTCGTTGCCGCCGTGCGCGCGCAGCGCGGCCACGACGCGGCGCGGCACGCCCGCCTCGAGCTCGCGCACGCGCACCGCGTCGTGCACCGCGTCGTCCCCCTGCGGGTGCCACCAGGGCGCGCGGCGGACGCGCGCGCGGGCCTCAGCGGCGCCGCGCGCCGCGGGGCGGCTTGGCACGAGCGGGGCGGCTTGGCACGAGCGCGGCGCGCGGGGGCGCGGGGGCGCGGGCCGGCGTGCCTGGATGAGCACGCCCAGCAGCACCAGGCCCTTGGTCTGGATGTCCACCTCGTCGGGGTGGCGGTCCAGCGCGGCGATGATGTGGGACAGGCACTCCTGCGCGGCGCGGCGCAGAGCGCAGAGCGCTGAGCGCTGAGCGCTGAGCGCTGAGTGCGTGCGTGCTCACGCAGCCGCCGCCGCGCGGTGCCGCACGGTGCCGCGCGGCGCGGCGCGCCTGCGTGACGTGGGCCTGCATCATCGCGTTCTCCAGGGCCAGCGGGATGAGGCAGAGCAGCACGCTGAGCTGCACCATGCTGCTGCCGGCAAACGCCTGCATCGCCGCCGCGATGGCCTCGATCGCTCCCGCCTTGGCGATGTGCCACTGGTTGCTCTGGCACACCTCGCCCTCGCCGCGCACGAGGCTCATGAGCGCGAGGCAACCGTGGCACTGCACCGCGTCGCTGCGCGCGTGCAGGGTCATCGCGTCGACCAGCGCGCGCACGCCGCCGCTCGACGCGATGACCTCGCGCACCGCGTCGTCCGACCACGCCAGCCGCGCGAGCGCCTCCAGGCACACCAGGTGCTCCTCCGCGCCCAGCGACGCGACCTTGAGCTGCGACAGCGCGACCTCGACCTGCGGCGCGGCGGTGGCGGCGCCCTGAGCGGGCGGCCGGCGCCGCGCGCGCGCCCCTCGCCGCTCGCGCGCCGCACGGCGCGCGCCGCGCCTGGCGCGTCTTGAGGTTTGCTGCCTCCATGGGCAGGTGCTCGTCGTCCAGCGGGCACAGCAGGCTCATGCTCTGCGTGAAGTAGTCGGGGTCCAGCGACTCGGCGCGCGCCATGTCTGCGTGCGGCGGCCGGCGGCACGGCGTCAGCGGGCCAGCGGCCGCGGCAACGCGCGGCCAGGGCAGGCGCCAGCAGCGGGCCTGCGCGCTCACCTGATCGCGAGGCGTCGCCCGGTCGCTGCTGCCGGCCGCGGCCGCCTGCCTCGCTCAGACCCGGCAGCGGCAGCGCCGCGCCCGGCCCGACCCCGCTCGCGAGCGCGGCCGCTGCGTCGAAGCTGCTCGCCGAGGCGGCGCTCGCCGCGCGCGGCATGCCGCTGCCGCCGTTGCCGCTGCCGGGCTGCCCGCCCGGCGGCTGCTGCTGCTGCTGCTGCTGCTGCTGCTGCTGCTGCTGCTGCTGCTGCTGCTGCTGCCACTGCTCGCCGCCGCCGTTTGCCTGCGCCGGGCTGAGCATCGGCGACGCCGTGCCGCCCAGGCCCGACAGGCTGCTCGTGCTGCCAGCAGCCGGCCCAAACGCGCCCAGCAGCCCGCGCCCGCCGCGCGCGCCGCGCGTGGCCGCGGCCGCCGCCGCGCCGCCGCCACGGCCGGCCTGGTGGTACGCGTGCAGCTGGCGGCCGCTGCTTCCGAGCAGGTCAATCAAGGCGCGCACAGCGTAGTTTATGATGATGCGCTCGGGCGGCGGGCACCTGCCCGCGGCAGCGGCGGCACCTCGGTCAGCCCGCGGCGCGCGACGGCCCCCGCTGTGCCCCCGAGGCAGCGAGGGGCTCGCCGTGGCCCTGGCGGGCCGCGGGCGCACCTGAAGGGGCAGGAGAGCTGCAGCCCGCTCTGCAGCTGGTTGCCGAGGTGGTGGCTGAGGCAGGTCGCGCAAAAGTTGTGCCCGCACGGCTCCAGCGCGACGCACTGCTTCAGCGTGTTGAGGCAGATCTGGCACTTGAGGTCCTCCAGCGTCGACTGCTCTGCCGTGGTGTAGCGGCTGGTGGCGGTGCGGGAGATGGCCGACGCGGGCGCGCCGCCGGCGGGGCTGCGGCGGCGGAGGCGGTGGCGGCGGCAGCGGCGCGGCTCGCAGCAGAGAGGGCCGTGCGCGCGCGCAGCGAGCGCGCGGGCCAGGGCTGCGGCCGCCGCCACCGCGGTGCGAGCGCCGGCGCCCGGCCGCGCACCTCGCGCTGTGCACCGCGCCGGGCGAGAAGACGCCGGTCGTGCTGTGCGCGGAGCCGACCCAGCTCTGCTCGTCGCTCGCCGCGGCGTCGTGGTCGCGCGGGTCGCCCGCCCGGAAGACGAAAAACTGCTCCACCAGCGGCGCGACGCTGAGCACGAGGCTGATGCGGTCGCCCTCGACCAGCGGCACGACCTCGCCGCGCGAGAGCTTGCTGTGGTTCAGGAAGGTCCCGTTGCTGCTGCAGTCCTCCAGCACCGCGCCGCCGCCGCCGGCCTCGCCGCCGGCGCCGAGGCTGATGACGCAGTGCAGCCGGCTCACGCGGCCGTCCGCGACCTCGACAAACCCCAGGTTGCGCTTCAGCACCTCGCCCAGCTGGCGGTCGCCGCCGCCCGCGAGCGCCGAGCGCGGCGTCGCGGCGCTGCCGCCGCTGCCGACCGCCCAGAGCGCCTCCTTGCCGCGCCCGATCGCGACGCCCGCGCCCTTGAGCACCACGTACGGCAGCACGCGCGAGCCTGCACGCGCGCGCGCCGGCGGCGGTCGGCGGCCGGCGGCGGCGGCCGGGCGCGGCCGCGAGGAGGGGCGCGCCCCGCCCGTCTGCCCCGCCCCGCCCCGCGCCCCGCCCGCGCGCGCCCGCGCCGCGCACCCACCCGGCACGAGCCAGCCCCACGCCGCGTCGCGGCCGCGGCCCGGGCGCTGCGCGGTCGTGGGCGCGGTCTGGATGCTGCGCAGGCCGCCGCTGATCTCGTTGAGCGAGAGCTGCTGCGGGTCCACCTGCGCGCTGGGGCGGGGCTGCTGCCCCGCGGCGCGGCGCGGCGCGGCGGCGTCGTCCGACGCGAGCGGCAGGCAGTGCTTCTCCACCTCGGCCAGCAGCAGCGCCGACGCCTCCTTGGCGTACGCCTGCAGCACCGCCTGGCTGCTCAGGCCCAGCTCCGCCGCGCGCATCTGCGGGAGGGGGGGTGGGTGCGCGTTGGAGGCGCGCCGGCGGCGCGGCGAGCTGCTGCGCGCGCCAGCGCCGGCGCGCCGCTGCGCCGCACCACGTGCGAGCAGGCCCGCGCCTCCACCATGAACGCCATCTCCTCGGCCACCTCCAGCGGCACGTCGCTGGGGCGGTAGCCCTGGCGCCGGCGCGGCGCGCGGGCGGAGCGGCGGCGCGCTGCGTCGGGCACCGCGCCGCCGCCGCCGCGGTGCGGGCGCGGCCGCACGCCCGCCAGCCGGCCACCCCGCCATCTGCTGGGCGCGCAGACACCGCCCGGGACAGCGCCGGCGGCGCACCTCGCGGTGGAACAGCAGCGCGTAAAAGTTCTCAACCAGCCGCGCCTCCAGGTCGCGCCGCTGCGCCTCCGCGATGGGGCAGTCGCCCTCCTCCATGGCCTCCACGCCGGCAGGCCCCAGGGCGGCGGCTCACACCTCCATGCAGCGCGGCGGCGCGGCCGCTGTTCAGCTGTTGCGGTTGGCGGCGGCGGTGCGCGCCGGGAGCGCGCGGCGGGCAGGTGCGTGGTGTGGGTGCGTCGTGGGCGGCGCCGGGAGGCAGGGCGAGCCTCCTCGGCATCGCGGCTCAACCGCCGCGCCGCGGCCGCCGCGGTGCCGCGCCCCGCGCGACGCCGCCCAGGCCGCGCAACGCCGCCGCTCCCGCGCTACATTCGCGCCTCCTACGCCTTTTCAAGCGCGCGCACGTCTCGCCGCCGTCAGCACGCGCCGCTGCCGCCGCCGGCGCAGCGGTCGCCGCCTCGTCCGCAGCCGCCCGTGCGATGGCGGCGCCCCTCCAGGCCTCGGCAGGCCGCAGCGCTGGGCACGTGCCACGCGTGAGGGGAAGCGCCGCCGCGGCGCCGGTCGCGCGCGAGTGGCTCCGCCAGCGGCGACCCGTGGCCAGCGGCGCGCGGCCCTGGCCGGCGCAGCAGCGGCGCTGCAGCGCCTGCCGCGCGGCCCTGCCGGACGCGGGCAGCGCTGTGGCTGCAGCGGCGGCCGCCGCGCCGGCCGTCTTCGAGCCGCGCGTCGACGGCGCGGTGCTCGCGGCCCAGCTGCTCGTGCTCGCCGCGTGCGGCGGCGCGGGACTGTACTGGTGGTTTGTGCTCGTGCCCTCGGCGCGGCGCACGCTGGCGCGGGACAAGCGCACGGGGGAGCTAAACGAGTTCCTCAACGAGCTGCAGGCCTCGCGCGACCGCCCGCTCGAGCGCTGGTTCTACACCGACTGGCTGCGACAGCTGGAGCGCCGCCAGCAGCTCGCGGCCGCCGCGGCGGCCAAGCGCGCCGGCGCCGGCGGCGGCGACCCGCAGCAGGGCGCGGCGCCGGCGCCGGCGCCAGCGCCGGCGCCGGCGGGCGAGGCGGCGGAGGGTGACGACAGGCAGCCAGCCTTCTGGTCGCTGGACAACCCCATCGTCGCGACCGGCGCCGTGCTGGGCGGCCTGGCGGCGGTGAGCGCGCTGGCGCACGGCCCGTGACGCCGCGGCGGGGCGGGGCGGCGCGCGCGCACGCTGTAACCTGCCTGGCCCCCGCCGAGCGCCCCGCCCGGATCACGAGTCAGCCCTCCCTCGCGGCAACGCCGGCCGGCCCAGGTGGGCGGAGCGCTGCTTGTGGTCAGCCGTTCACGGCGCAACAGCCCCCTCCCGCCGGCGCCGCCACCTGGCGCGACTGCCTGGCCCACCTCCCAGCTCGTGTGCCCGCCAGGGCTGCCGGCGCATGCCGGCGCCGGCGGGCGCGCCGCACCGCCGCTCATGCGCCCGGGCTGGCGGCGAGCGTGATGCCGCAGGCCATGCTGAGCTCGTCGTCGTCATCGCCCGCCGCCTCGTGCAGGCGGAAGCGCTTGGACTGCACCGCCGTCGCGGCGGTCGCGGTGTCAGACATGGTGCTGAGCCCGTTGCTCGCGCGCGACGGCTCGGGCGCGCCGCGCTTGCCGCCCCGCGCGCCGCCCTGCTGCTGCAGCGCGGCGGCGCTGCTCCAGGCCGACGAGGTGGGGCCCGCCAGCGCCGAGGCGAGGATGGCGCGCAGCGCCTCGTAGTCGGCGTCGCCCGGGACGACGCGCGGCGGCAGGCTGCGCAGGTGCCGCATCCAGCGCTTCACAAAGGTGGGCGTGTCGGGCTGCGGCGGCGGCGGCGGCGGGCGGCGGCGGCGGCGGGCGGCGGCGGCGGCGCGCGCGGCTTGGCGGCGAGCAGCCAGCCAGCTTCTGCCGCCGGGCCGCCGCGCGCGTGCGCACGTCGGCGAGCAGCTTGGCCCACTGCCGCTCCTTCTGCACCGCCATCTGCCGCAGCCGGTCCTGCTGCAGCGGCTGGCCCTCCTCGGACGCGTGCAGCAGGTCGAATGGCACCCGGCCTGGCAAGCGCCGGCGCGTCGCAGGGCGCGGCGGCGACGGCGCGGCAGTGCGGCGCGGCGCGGCGCACCCGTGGCCATCTCCAGCAGGGTGCAGGCCAGGCCTTCCAGGTCCTCCCGCGGCGTGGGGTGGCAGCCCTGCAGCTCGCGCACGCTGCTGTAGTCCACGGTGCCCCAGAAGGTGTAGTCTCGCGCCTCCCAGCTGAACCCTGGCGGCGGGGGCGGCGGCGGCGCGCCGCGCCGCGCGCGTCGCCCGCTGTCCTGCAAGCCGCCGCGCCCCGCCCCAGGCGGCGCGCCGGCCGCCGCGCCGCGCGCAGGGCGGGCCCACCGCTGTGGCGCCAGGGCATGGCCATGCCGAGGTCGAGCAGGTACACCACCTCGGCGCGCGCGGGCGCGCACGCGTCGTGGCCGGCGGGCAGGCAGAAGTTGTCGGGCTTGACGTCGCGGTGGATGAACCCCGCGGCGTGCAGCGACTGCAGCGACTGCGCCCCGGCGCGGCGCGGCGCGGCGCGGCGCGGCGCGCGGCCGGCCGCGGGCGAGCGTCGAGAGCGGCGCGGCGCGCCCCGGGCCAGTGCGGCGCGGCGCGGCGCGGCGCGCCCTGGCGCGCCTTGAGCATGCAGAGCGCGTGGTTGACCAGGAGCGGCTTGTTGTGCCTGTACGCCTGCGCGCCGGTGGAGAGCGCGCCGACGCAGGGCCCGAGCAGCTGCATGACCATGAAGCTCAGGTAGTACTGCCGCGACGGCACGGCCACGTCGGCGGCCTTCATGATGCCTGCGCGGCGCGGCGCGGCGCGGCGCGGCACGGCGCGGCGGCGGCGCGCGTGGCTCGCCTGCCCTGCGCCGCGCCGCCGCCGCCGCCCTGCGCAGCGCGGCGCGGCGGCGCGGCGCGCAGCACGCCTGAGATGTAGGTCGCGGGGATGCCGTGCGGCATGGCGGGCGCGTCGCCCTTGAGCGCCTTGTAGGCCTTGTGCTCGTGCTTCATGCCCGCCTGGTACGTCCGCACCTGCTCCGCGCTCGGCGCGCCGTCGACCTCCATGTCCAGCATCACCTTGGCCACCACCTGCGCGCGCGCGCGCCCGCGGCGCCCGCGGCGGCGGCGACGGCAGCGGGCGGGTGTGGCGGGCGGGTGCGGCGCTCGGGCGCTGAGGGCGCGCGCGGGAGGGGGAGCGGCGGCGGTGCTGACGCGCCCCCGCGCCGCGCGCGCCCGAGGCCCGGCGAGCGGCAGGGCGCGTGCCCAGACAGCTGCATCGGGGCGCGTGGAGCGCGCTGGCGCCGCCCTGCAGGCCGGGCGCGCGCCTGCCGCCGCCACGCGCTGCTGCGTGCGCGGCGCGCGCCGTCCTGCAAGCTGGCGCGCGGCGGCACGGCCGCGCCGGCGCCGTGCAGGTGCGCGCGAAGCGCGCGCCTGCTTGTCGGCCTTGGTGTCGGTGCAGCGGAACACGGTGGCGAAGCCGCCGCAGTCGAGCACGCCATCCACGCGGAAGCGGCCGGCCAGCAGCGCGCGCGCCTGCACGAGCTGCCGCATGCACGGGTGCAGGCCCGCGAGCTGCCCCGCGAGATCGTGAGCGGCGCCTTCGGACGAAACCATCGTGACGCGCCTGCGGCGGCCCTGGGGCGTGGCGCTGCGAGCCGCGGCGGGCGTGTGCTGCAGGTCGCCGGCGCGGCGCAGGCCGGCCAGCGCGCGGTGGGGCTGGCGGCGCTGAGTTCGGGGTGCAAGGGCGTTGATGGCACCGTTTATATCGGCGCGGGGGGCGCAAGAGCCGCGGGCGGGCGGGCGGGCGGAGTGACAGCTGCGGGGTTTGAGCAGCGCGTGCGGCGCCTACAAGGCCGCCCTCCTGGTCTTCAACGTAGCCTTCGCATCTACGCCGGTCTTCACGCCCTGCCGTCAGGCCTGCGGCGGGCCCTGCGCCCAGCCTGGCGCCGCGCGCGCCGCGCCATCCATCCCTCCCTGGTGCGCGACCCGGGCGCCGCGGCCGCCTGCACGCTGGCCCCAGGGCGTATCATACGCGGCCAGGCACGGGAGGCGCGGCGCGGCACCTGCCGGCGCCCGGCTGCGCCGGACGGGCGGCGCCGGCCGTGCTGCGCGCGCGCGCGCCGCTGTCGCCCCGCCCCCGCCCCGCCGCTGCTCTGTCCCGCCGGCTGAGCCCGCCCGCCGCCGCCGGTCGCCGGTCCTGCAGGTTCTACGCGACGCGCGCGCCATGGCGTCGCTGCTGAGCGCCGAGCCGGGCGCGAGCTGCGACGCCGTGGCGAGCAGCGACGACGCGGCCGCGGGCGCCAGCGCCTCCTGCGAACTCGGCGGCGCGTTTGGCTCGCTGCCCCTCGACTACGCTCACTACGACGCCGACACGGGGGCCGACACCGACTCCTGCGCGTCTGAGCCGCCGCGCGGCCCCGGCGACGGGCTGGGCTGCCAGTGGGAGGCGCGCGCGCTGTCGCTCTCCGACTATGACCCCGAGCGCCACTTCCTCGGCAGCCAGCCCCTGCACGAGCAGCTCTGGGCGGGCCTGGTCATCGAGGGCCGCTACCAGATCGCCGCGCGCATCGGCAAGGTGCGCCGCGCCGCGCGCCGCCGCGCGCCCTGCGCACCAGCAGGCCGGCCCACGCGCGCGCGCCCGCGCAGGGCTCCTTTGGCGCCGCCTTTGTGGCCAGGGACCTGACCAAGGGGCTGAAGGAGGTGCGCCGCCGCACGCGCCGCCGCGCGCGCCCGTCCTGCAAGCTGCAGGCTTCGAGCGCCGGCCCCGGTCGGTGCGCAGGTGGTCATCAAGGCGCGCGTGTCGACGAGCGGCGGCGGGCAGCTCTTCAGCGAGAGCCTCGCGGACGAGCTCGACGTCTACGAGCGCCTCGGCGCCGCGCGGCCGCAGCCAGGCATCCCACAGATCTTCTCCGCGGGTGCGCGCGCCGCACCGCGGTGCCGCCCGCGGGCGGGGCCGCACCGCTGCTGAGGCCGCGCCGCCGGCCGAGCGACGCGCGCCCGCGTGCTGCGCGCGCCACTGGCGGCCGCCGCCCCGCCGCGCCGCGAAGGCGTGCACCGCCTGATGCCCCGCCGCGGCGGCGCGGGCGCGGGGCGGGGGTGTGTGCTGGTGTCGTACATAGCGATGCAGCGCCTGGGCGACAGCGTCTGGGCCGCCTGCCACCGCCGCGCCGAGCGCGTCGCGTGCGACGAGGAGACGGGCGAGCCCATCAAGCTCAGCGTGCACGTGCCGCCCAGCCGGGAGCTCATTGCGCGCGCCGCCGTCGGCATGCTGCAGGCGCGCGGCGGCGCCCGCTCGCGGCGCGCGGGCGGCGGGGCCCCGCCGCGCGGCACAGCGGCGCGGCGGCGCGGCGCGGCGCGGCGGCTCAGCCGTCCCTCCGGCGCAGGCGCTGGCGGCGCTGCACGCCAGGGGCATCATCCACCGGGACGTCAAGACCGAGAACTTCTGCCTTGACCGCGACGACGGCGGCGGCGTGTACGCGCTTGACCTCGGCTTCGCGCGCGCCGCCTTTGGTGCGCGCGCCGCACGGCGCGGGGCGCGGGGCGTGTGCCGCCGGCCGGCGGGCGCGCGCCGCCGCACCGCCGCCAACCGCCCCGCCCGCCCCGAGTGCAGGGCACTACTGCCTCACGCAGTACAAGGCGCCGCGCGCGTCCTTCTGGGGTGCGCGTCGCCCGCACGCCGCTGCGCGGCGCCCGCTGCCCGCGCGGCCTCGCCGCGCGCGGCCCACCCCCGCCTGCCGCGCCGCGCCCAACTATGCAGGCACACCCAACTATGCATCAATTGCGGCGCTGCAGCAGCTGCCGCAGACGGCGCGCGACGATCTCGAGGCGCTCGCGTACTGCCTGGCCGAGATGGAGGCGCCCGGCTGCCGCCTGCCCTGGAACAGCGCGCTCACGACCGCGTCCGAGGCGGCCGCCGGCTGGGGCAGCGCCAAGCTGTTCGACATGGCGCGGCTCAAGGCCGCCGCGTGGCAGCGCGCCTGCCGCGAGGTGCGGCGTCGCGGCGGCGGGCCTCGCGGCGCCCCGCCGGCCGCCGGCCGCGCCGCGCCGCCCCCCCCCCCCCCCCCACACACACACACCCAACCCACACCGTGTGCTGCGGGCAGGGCGTGGTCCCCGACTACGTCCGCACCTACCAGGCCTACTGCACCTCCCTGGAGCCCTGGGACGTGCCGGGTGCGCGCAGGGCCGCGCTGCGCGCTGTGCGCTGCCATGCCCTCCGGCCCACCGCCCCCGCGGCCCCACCGCCCGCAGACTACGCGTGGCTGCAGGAGGTGCTGGAGTCGGGCACGAGCGGCGCGCCGCCCAGCCGCGCGCCGCGGCGCCGGCGCTACGCGGGCTGGCCGGCCAGCGGCGCGCGCTTCGACCTCGCGTCGGTGGCGGCCTCCCTGCTGGCGCAGCTGCGCGAGGCGGCGTCCGCGGTGCTGCCCCGCGCGGCGCCGGCGCCGGCGTCGCCGCCGGTGTCGCCGCCAACTGAGCGGCGGGCGCCCAAGCGCCCGCTGCCGCAGCAGGCGCCGGCCGCGCTCGCCACGGACAGCGGTAGCAGCGTCGCTGCCGGCGAGGGCGCAGCGCTCTCCTGCGACGGTGCGGCGGCCGGGGGCAGCTGCATCATGAGCTCGGCCGGCGAGCGCGAGGCGGGTGGCGAGTCGCCAGAGCTGCTGCCGCTCTGGGCCCAGGCCAAGCGGCGGCGCGCGGCGCCGGGGCTGCTGCTGTGAGCGCGGGGGTGCTGGTGCGGCGCTGCCGGCGGCCGAGGCAAGTGCTGGCCAGCACCATGGTGAGCTGGTGGGCTGGTGTGCAGAGCTGGTGTGCAGAGCTGGTGTGCAGAGCTGGTGTGCAGAGCTGGTGTGCAGAGCTGGTGTGCAGAGCTGGTGTGCAAGCGCTGGTGCGCGGTGATCGCGGGCGCTGCTGGGCGCTGGGTCTGCGTGCTGCTCGTTGAACGCTGCCCGGGGGTGCAGGGCGACAGCGGAGCCTCTCTGTCAGTCACATGCGCAGCGCAGGATGGCGCCGCCAAACCCGCCCCCAGCCGAGGTTCCGTGGCGCGGCTCTGGCAAACCTCGCCGCCCCGCGCCTGTTCGGAGCGACCGGACCGTGCGCTGCGGCCGCGAGCGACCTCCGCACCAGCACTCCCAGCTGCCGTCGCAGCAGCTGCCCGCGCGCCGCGCGCGCCGCGCGCGTCCGAGGGGCGCCGAGCCCGCTGCCGCCCGCTGCCGCCCGCCGCCGGCCGCGCGCCCGCCGGCCGCGCGCCCGCGGCCGCGCGGCGCGCGCCGCGCCGGCTCAGCCCTGCACGAACGCCTGCACGCGCGTGAGCCAGCTCATGTACTCGACCTCGAGCTTGTCGTGCACCAGCTCCACCAGGTACGCGCCCAGCTCCGCGTTCACGCCGCGCTCCTCCAGGTAGTCGGCAAACGCCTGCTGCAGCGTGTCGTCGAGCTCCGTGAACAGCGGCCCCGTGTACGGCGGCGCGTCGTCGTCGTCGTCCTCGCCGTCCTCGCCCTCGCCCTCGCCGCCGCCGAGCGGGGCGTCGTTGAGGCTGATGTGCGTGATCGCGACGTCCTCGCCCGCCGTCTCGCAGCTGAACCCCAGCACCGCGCCGCCCTTGGCGATGCTGACGAGGAACGTGACCGGCGGCAGCGCGCCGCCGTCCTCGTCGTCGTCGTCCTCCTCCCCAAACTCGCCCTCGTCGCCGTCGTCGTGCTGCGCGTCCAGGTCCACCTCCACCAGCACCTCCTCGCCGCCGAAGCGGCGGCTGAGGAGCAAGAGGTTGGAGTTGGGGCGGTCCTCGAGCTCAAAGCCGCACGGCGGGCCGCCGAGCACCGCGTCGGGCGTGCGGTAGCGCTCCTTCTCCACCTTGAGCTCGTCCTCCAGCACCAGCGCCAGCCCCTCCGACACCGGGCTGCTCCGCCGCCGCGCGCCGCACACGGGCGCGGCCCGCCGCCGGCGCGGCGGCGCCGTGAGCGCCGGCGGCAGCGGCGGCCGCAGCAGCGGCGCCGCCGCCCCGGCGCGCTGCTGCGCCGCGGCCGGTCGCAGCATCCCGGAACGTGACAGCAGCATCGCGGCGGCACGACTGGCCCGTCCCGTGTGCGACACAATTGCCGCAGCGGGAAGACCTGCGGCCGATGCCTTGCACCTCATCCGCGGCGCGAAGCGCGAAGCGCCGTCGCGCGCGCGCGCCGGGAGCGCCACTGTCACCGACAGCGACCTGCCACCGCGCCACGCCGCTATCGGGCGCCACGCCCCGCGCGGCAGCACCGCCTCGCACCACCGCAACACCGGCCTGTCCCGGCGTCGTCGCGCCGGCCTGCGCCCGGACCCAGTGCATTGACGGTTCCAGGAAGCGGCCTACGTGCCGGGATCGGCCTGCGGCGCGCACGCGCAGGCGCAACCCACCAGCTCGCGAAGCCTCCCCCCCTGCGCCCTGGGCCAGCGCCAGCGCCCGTCGCGCATCCTCCAATGCACAGCGCCATCACGCGCCCGCCCGGGCCGGCCCAGGCGGCCGGCCCGACGCGGCGCGCGCCCGGCAGCAGCAGCCCCGCGCTGCCCGCCCGCGCGGCGCCCGGGCGGCCGCGCGCCCGCGACCTGAGCGCCCAGGTGCGTGGCCGCCGCGGCGCGCGACCCGGGACGGCGCCGCGGGGCGCGCCGTGCGCCAGGGGGCCCGGCGCCGGCCGGCGCGCGCGGGGCGCTATCCGCCGCTGCTGCCGCGGCCGGCGCCGTCGCGTCGCCGCCCCCGGGCCGCCCCCGCGCCCACGCCTCACCCGCGCCGCGTTGCCCGTCCGCCCCCGCCCACCCCCGCGGCCCGCGCAGGTGTTCATGCCCGGCGGCGCGCGCGGCGCGAGCGCGAGCGCGAGCCCGGCCACCGCCTCGCGCGACGGCGAGGCTGGCGGCGGCGCGCGGCAGACGTACATCCAGGAGTCCATCAGCTTCACCAGCGCGGAGCTCGCGGCGCGCCTGCCCAGCATGCAGGCGGCGCGGCGCGCGCGAGAGCAGGCGGCGGCGCCGGGCGGCGCGCGCGCGGGCGCGGCGGCGCCGTCGCGCCTCGCCGCCGGCGCCGCGGCGCCGGCGGCGTTTGTGCCGCCCGCGGCCGCCGCGGCCGCGGCCGCCGCGTACAGCACCGGCGGCGCGGCGGGCGGGCCCTATTCGGCCGCCGCGATCGGCGCGGGCGGCGCCGGCGCGCGCATGGGCGGCGGCAGCATGGCGACGTCGCCGCTGCGCGCGTACGGCGTGAGCCCGACGTCGGGCTTTGACTACGGCGGCACCGTCGTGCCGCGCGCCGCCGCGAGCGCCGACGTCGCGTCGGCGCCCGCGCCCGCGCCGCTCGCGCCGCCGCCGGCGGAGGTGTCGCTGCCGCCGCTGGAGTCGTCGCTGCCGCCGCCGCAGCCGGCGGCGCCGCAGCCGCCGCCGCCGCCGGCGGCGCCGGCGCCGCCGCCGCTGCCGGGCGCGGCGGAGCTCGCGGGGCTGTCGGCGCGGGAGAAGCTCGAGGCGCTGCAGGCGGCGTCGGCGGTGTCGCGCCAGGCGCTCGTCGCGGCGAGCGCGCCGGCGAGCCCCTACTACGCTAACGCGCCCAAGACGATCGACATCCGCATGTACGACCAGCTCGTGGTCGCGCACAACAAGCTCAGCAAGCGCCTCGGCGAGTCCAACGCCCACATCGACGTCGTCGAGGCCCAGCTCGCGCGGTCCAACAGCGACCTCATGGCCGCGTACGAGCTGCTCAAGCAGGTCGCCATGGAGTTTGGCACCACGAGCCGCCTCGCCGCGAGCACCGCGGCGGCGGTGCAGTTTGGCGTCGACCCGCAGGACGCGCTCGACAAGATCAGCAAGCTCCAGGAGCGACTCAGCACGCTCGAGCAGGTGCGGCGCCGCGGCGGGACGGGGCGGCGCGGGGCGGGGCGGGGCGGGGCGGCGCCGCGCCACGCGCGCGCGCGCGCTGCCGGCGCGGCCGCCGACGCGCCCGCCCGCCCGCGCCCGCCCGCGCGCGCTCAGGCGGTGCTGGAGCAGCGGCAGGAGTTTGGGCTGCGCGTCGCGCGGCAGGTGCCGGTGGAGTGGATCGGCGTCGCGAGCGAGGTGCGGGTGATGGGCGACTTTGACGACTGGACGCGCGGCCACGAGCTCAGCGCAGAGGACGTCACGTCGGACAGCGTCTACAGCAGGTGCGCGCCGCCGCCGCCGCCGCCGCCGCCGCCGCCGGGCGGCTGCGCAGCGGCGCGCCGCGCCGCCGCGCTCTCCGGCCCGCGCCCGCGCCCACGCCCGCCCGCCGCGCGCCAGGTTTGAGGGCACGCTGACGCTGCGTCCGGGCAGCTACCGCGTGAAGTTCCTGGTGGACAACGAGTGGCGCCTCGCCGCCGACTGGCCCACGGAGGACGACGAGGAGGGCAACACCGTCAACGTGCTCACCGTCGCGTGAGCGCCTCACGCGGCGCCGGCCACCTCGACGCGGGGGCGGGCGGGCCGGAAGAATGGCGGGCGGCGGGGCGGGGCGGCGGCCGTTCGGACGCGCGGGCCGAGTTCCCAGTCTCTCTCTGTGCTGCTGTGCGACCCCTGCTCGGCCGCCCACGGGCCGCCGGGCGTTGCTCTCGCCGCGTGCGTGTGCAGCACTTGCATGTTGTTGTTGTGCAGGGCCCTGCGTTTGACCGACTTGGCTTGCGGTGGCGGCCGGCGGGGCACGTGCCGGCCCCGCGCGGACGTGGGACGAACGCACGCGGGCCTCATTTTTGGCAGCGCTCTGAGGGTGCGAGGCGAGCCGTGTGTACGTACGCATTTGCGGGCAGTGCCCGCGAGCTGGAGTGCGCGGCCGGGCGGGCGGCGACATTCTGCCGCCCCCGCGCGAGGGCTGAGCGAACGCGGGCAGCGACGGGCGCGCACGCGCCGCGCCGCCGCGGGCAACCAACGGCCGATCACTACTCTGCGATGCTGGCGCGCGGGCAGCGGGTGCGCGGCGGGCATGGTGTGCGTGTGTGTGTGCACGCGTCGCATCACGCAGCCAGTGTTAACCGCCTCACGCCGCGACGCTGCCCTCGTCCGCCTCGTCGTCGTCGTCGTCGTCGTCGTCGTCGTCAAAGCCGCCGCCGCCGTCGTCCTCGTCCTCCTCGTCGTCGTTGTCCTGCGGGAAGATCTGCGGCGCGCCGCCGCAGCGGCCGCGCGCAGCCCCGCCCGCGCCCCCTCAGCACGGCGGCGCGGGCCCGCGCGCGCGCGCACAGGGGGGCGGCGGGCGGCGCCCCGCTGCGCACCTGGGAGCCGACGCAGTTGCCGGAGAGGTCGCGGTGCTTGAGGCTGCCGAACCAGAACGCGTGCGGCGCGCCGGCCTCGTGGAAGAAGGCCTTGACCTCAAACACAAAGCGCTCGAGGCTGCGCTTCGCGGCGGGCGCGCGGCTCAGCAGCGCGCCCGCGCGCTGCGCCTTGCCCTCGTTGCAGATGGTCTGTGCGCCGACGCGGCGGCGGCGGCGGCGGCGGCAGCGGCGGCGGCTGTGGGTCGGCGCGCAGGGGCCGGGCGCGCGCACAGGCGGCGGGCGCCCTGCGCGCCGCCCCGCCCCCGCGGCGCCCCGTGCCGCGCCTGCAGCTTCTTGGTGCCGCGCTGCACGTCGCGCAGCAGCGCCGTGAACGCGTCGGCGTGCCCGCCCGCGTAGAGGGCGCGCCAGAGGGGCATGCCCCGCAGCAGGCCGTCGATGAAGGCGCCGCCGCTGCGCACCGCGGCCGCGAGCAGCCCGCTGCGCGCGTGGTGCTCGCGCGTGAGGCCCACGAGCGCCGCAAACACCGCGCAGCAGCGCCCCGCCTCGGCGAGCAGCGCGTCGCCGGCGGCGCCGTCCCAGCCGGGGCCGCCCTGGGTGCCGGGCGGCGCGCCGCGCGGGCCGCCCCGCCCGGCGCGCCCGCCGCCGCCGCCCACGCCGCCGGGCAGGCCGGCCATGCCGCGCGCCACCAGCTTCTCCCAGTGCGCCACGAGCTGCTCGAACACCACCCTGGCGCGGAGGCCACGCGCGCAGGGCTCCTCAGGGGCCCGCGCCCGCCGCGCCGCTCGCGCGCCGCGGCCCCGACCACGTGCGCCCGCGCGCCGCGCCCCACGCGCGGGCCTCACTTGTACCAGGTCACAAAGGTGGCGGAGCAGAGCGCCGGGTAGCCGGAGCAGGGCTGCAGCGCGTCCTTGGCGGGCGCCTTGGCCGGCACCGGCGGCAGCACGGCGTCCGCGAGCGCGGCGAGCCGCTGCGACGGGTCGGGCGCGCAGCTGACCAGCACGCCCAGCAGCTGCGTGATCGCGGGGGCCTGGCCCTTCCAGCTGAAGCCGCCTGCGCGGGGGGCGCGGCGCGGTGTGGCCGCGGCTGGCGCGCGGAGGCGGGCGCGCACGCGGCGCCCGGCCGCGGGCGGCAGCACGCCGGGCAGCGCCGCGGCGCGCGCACCCTTGGCGCCCTCCGCGGCCTCGTCCTCCGGCGCCCAGCGCTCCTGCAGCAGCTTGTCGGCCGCCTCTGACAGCTTCTCACCCATCTTGGCGACCGTCGCCGCCGGCAGCGCCGCCGCGGCCGCCGCGGCCGTCACGGCCTGCACGAGCTGCAGCACGCCCAGCTCGAGCGACAGCGTGCTGCCGCCGCTGCGCAGACAGGAGAAGCGCCGGCAGGCCTTGAAGGCGGACGTGATCAGCGCGGCCTGCCGCGGCGCCGGCGGCGGCCGGGGGTCTGGCGTGTGAGCGCAGCGGCGCCGGCGGCGAGCGGCCCAGCGCGCCGCCGGGGCCGCCATCGGCGGCGGCGCCGCCGCACCTGCTGCTGCGCGTCCGTTCCCGCCGCCGCCTGGTGCTGCGGCGCCAGCGCCGTGAGCACCTGCTGCACGAGCGCGGGCTGCAGCTCCTGCCGGCAGCCCAGCAGCAGCGTGAAGCACTGCAGGCATGCCTGCGCCAGCGCGTGCGCCGCGGGGCCGAGCTGCACGACCTCGGCCACCGCGGGGACCTGCAGCAGCGCCGCCTCGACCGGGCCGCCCACGCCGGGCAGGCCTGCGGCCGCCGGCGGCCGGGCGCGGGTGGGCAAGCGGGCGCGCGCTGTGGCGGGGCGCGCCCGCGGCGGCAGCCCGAGGGGAGGGGGCGGGGGCGCCCGGGCGCACCGTCAAAGAGGCAGTCGCTGTCGCTGGCTGGCGGCAGCCTGATGGCGGTCAGCGCGGTGGACAGGTGCTGCGCCAGCGCCGGCAGCAGCGGCGCCAGCTGCGCCACCAGCGCGGGCAGGCCCACGCCCTGCAGGCAGGGCGGGCCCGCCGCGCCGCCGGGCGGCCGCGCGCCGGGCGCGCCGCCCAGGCCCGGGAAGCCCCCGCCGCCCGGCGGCGCGGGCGCGGGCGGCCCGAGCCCCGCCGGCCGCCGCGCGCGGGTGACCAGGAGCTTGAGCTTTGCGTGCAGGTCGGCCGCGAGGTGCGCGGCGGGCAGCAGGCCAGCGAGCAGCATTTGGGGCGGCAGGCACATGTTGAGCGCGTGCGCCGCCGCCGGGCGCAGGCAGCGCAGCCGCGCCAGCGCGTCGGCGGCCCTGCGGCCGGGCCGGGGCGGGGGGCGCGTGAGCTGCGGCCGAGCCGCCGCGCCGCGCGGGCCCCCCACGTGCCCCCTCCCTGGCCCCCTCCCCGCGCGCGCGCGCGCGCGCGCGCGCGCGGCGCAACGCACGTCACCGCGGGCGCCTCGCCGCCGGCCGCGTTGCCGCCCTTGCCACCCGCGCCGGCGGCGCCGCTGGCGGGGGCCGCCCGCCGGAGCGCCGCCGCGGCCGCCGCCACGGTCGCCGCGCCGGCGCCGGCGCCGCCGGGCGCGGCGTGCAGCGGGCGCGAGAGGTCGGGCAGCGCCGCCGCGGCAGCGGGGCAGGTGACGGCGAGGTGGGCGTACAGCGCCTCCAGCATGCGCAGCTGGGACAGGCGCATGAGCAGCTTGTTCTGCGTGTCCGCCACGCACTCCAGCCTGCGCGCCGCGCGCCAAGGCAGGGGGAGGGGGTGAGCGCCGCCCGCGCGCGCCTGCGCGGCCACGCCACGCCCCGCGCGCGCGCCGCGCCACGCACGTGGTCTGCGTCGCGTCGGCGCCGCCGGCCGCGGCCGCCGCGACGCCCGCGCCCACGCCCGGCGCAAACACGGCGACGACCTCGCGCAGCCAGCAGACCGCGTGCTGCAGCGCCGCGAGCGCGCCGGCCTTGGACGCGAGGGGCAGGCCGTCCCAGGTGCCGTCGGTGAAGTGCGCGGGGTCCGGCAGCGCGAGCGGGCAGCCCAGCAGCGCGTCGATGCCGCTCAGGTTGCCCGGCTCCACCGCCTGCAGCACCGCCGCGAGCAGGCGCAGCCCCGCCGGCATCCACGCGAGCGCCAGCCGCCGGCCGGGGTCGGGGCACACCGCGAGCGGCAGCACCTGCAGGTACACGGGGCTGAACCGGCCGTCGAGGTTGGCCCACAGCGCGCCGCGCAGCGCGGGGTCGGCGAGCTCGATGGCCGGCGCCGGCGGCGGGCCCTCCGCCGCCTCGCTGCCCTGGCTCAGCTCCGGCGGGCAGAGGTCGGCGATGAAGACGGCGTTCATGACCTCCTGCGAGGCAGGCGGCGAAGGGGGGGGGGGGTGACAGGACGAGCGCGCGGGCACGCGGGCGCAGACGCGCGCGTCGGCGGCGGGGGCGGCGCGGCGCGCCGGGCGCGGCGCGGCGGGAGCGGGAGCCGTGCGCACGCGCCTGGACTTTGTCGTGCAGCCAGTCCAGCATCGGCCGCGGCCACGCGGGCGCGGCCGCGCCGCCCGCGCCGGGCGCGGCGCCGGGCGGGCGCGCGGCGGGCGCCTCGAGCATGTCTGCCCACTGGTCCATCGCAAACGCCAGCGCGCCCGGGTGGCCCGCACACTGCGCAAACACCGCCTCGGCGCGCGCGACCCACGCGTCCAGCAGCGCGCCTGGCGGCGAGCGGGGGACGGGCGGCGGCGTGAGCCCGCGCGGGCGCGGCCTCCGCGCGGGCGCGGCCTCCGCGCGGGCGCAGCCGGCGGCGGGCTCCCCGCCGCGCGCGCGCACCCGCCGCCTCGCCGGCGGCGTCGCCGACGAGGTGCCAGTCGGCGGCCTGCTGGCGCAGCAGCGCGAGGCTGCCGACCACGCCAATGCGCTTGTACGCGGCGCAGCCCTGGGCGAGGGCTTTATTGAGCACAATGACCAGCTCGTCCTGCAGCCGCGTGCCGCCGTCCTCGCCGCCGCCGCCGCCGCCGCCGCCGCCGCCGGAGCCGCCGCTGCCCGCGGGCTGCAGCGCGGTGAGCGCGGCAAACATGCCAAACACCTGCCGCAGCTGCGCGTCAGAGAAGCCCTCCAGGTGGTCCAGCACGTTGGCGAGGTAGCTGCTGTACGCCGACAGCAGCCCGCGGTGCGACGTCGCGAGCGTGGACAGCGCCTGCGCGCGCGCGTGCGACGGCGGCGGCGCGGGCGCGGTCGCGCGGTCACGCCCGCGGCGGCGGGCTCAGCGCGCCACGGCGCGCCCGCGCGCGCGCGCCCACCTGCAACGCGACGTCCTGCTCCCCGGGCACGCCCGAGCCGAGGTGGCCGTGCAGCGCCTGCAGCACCTGCTGCCGCTCCAGGCTCGCGCCGGCGCCGACAAAGAGGCTGACGTACAGCGTCTGCGCGGCGCCCCCCAGCGGCGCTTCGCGCGCGCGGCTCCAGCCCTCCGCGAGCGCGAGCAGGGAGGGCCAGAGCTCCTGGTAGCTGGCCTGCGGCGGACGCGGCGGGCGCGGCGCCCGCGCTGGGCGGCGGCGGCGGCGGCGGCGGCGGCGCCGCACGAGCGGGGGCGCCCCCGCCGCCCCGCACCTGGTGGTTGTGCAGCGCGCGGCTCAGCCAGGCGGGCGTGGCATGGCCGTCGACCAGCTTGCGGCGCAGGCACGCCTCCGCCGCCTTGCGCGCCGCGCCGCCCTTGGCGTGCAGCGCCAGCAGCGCGACCAGGTCGAAGACGCGGTGCGCGCCCGGCTCTGCGCGCGGCGCCGGCGGCTCGCGCGCGCGCGTCAGCGGCCGCGCCAGCCTCGCGGCGCCGCGTGCTGACCAGCGCGCCGCGCGCGCCCACCCGTGAGGCCCGCCTCGAGCTTGAGGCAGGCGGCCGCGGCGTGCTCGCTGCCCTGCAGCGCGGCGACCAGCTCCTTGACCAGCAGCGCCTCGGGGCTGCGGCCGCCGGGCCGCGCCGCACCCTTCTGCTTGCGGTCGGGCACTGCAGCGGCGGCGCGGCGGCACAGGCGCGCCCGCGTCAGCGCAGGCTCGCGGGGCGGCCGGCGACCTGCCAGCCGGCCCTGCCCGCCCCTGGCGCGCCTGCGAGGCGCGGGTCCGACGGGCTGACAAAGTGCAGGTGCGAGCGTATCGCCGCGAGCGTCTGCTCCGCGTTGGCCTGCGTCGCGCTGCCGACAAGGCAGCGCACGAGGCCCGGCACGTCCTCCACCTCCACCGCCGGCAGCGCGGCGAGCAGCAGCGCCAGCACGCGGTCCTGCAAGCCGCACGACGGCCGCGCACGTCGGCGCCAGCCGGCCGGCCAGCCCGAGGGCGGCGCGCCGCCCTTTTCTCGCCCGCCCGGCGGCCGCGCGCGTGCCTGCAGCGCCTGCTCGAGCTGCATGCTGCTGACGCAGTCGATGATGGCCGCCGTGAAGGACAGGTCCTGCTCCAGCAGGCCCTGCAGCTGCTCTACCACGCGCTGCGCCACGCGGGCGCCAGCGGCGGCGGCGGCGGCGGCGGCGTCAGGCGGCGGACGCGAGCGCTGTGCGGCACGCGGCCCTCGCAGTGCGGGGCGGCGGCGCACCTCGTGGTCGCTCGGCAGCACCACCTCCGGCAGGAAGCCGATGAGCTGCTGCTGCACGGGCGGCGAGCACACGGGCAGCACCTCCAGCACCGTCGCGGTCAGCGCCGCCGGGTCGGCCACCACCTCGAGCCTGCGCGCCGCGCCGCGCGGGCGAGGCGCCGCAGGCGTGGGCCGCCGCGCCGCCGCCGCGCGCGGCGCCGCCCCCGCGCCGCGCGCGCACCAGCGCAGCTGGCCGAGGATGAGGCCCGGCGTGCTGCTGCTGCCGCCGGCGCCGCCGGGCTCGTCGTACTCTGCCTGGCTGAACTCCGGCAGCTTGTGCAGCAGCAGCGTCGCCACGGGCTGCTGCAGCGCCGGCAGGTTGAGCAGCATGCGCATGAGGCTGTCGCCGGTCGCGTACGTCACCTGCGCCACGCGCAGCGGCGGCGGCGGCGGCGACGGCGTGCGCGCTCGGGCGGCGCTCGAGCGGCGCTTAAGCGGCGGCGCTCGAGCGGCGGCGCCGGCGCCGCGCGCGCTGCCGCGCCGCCGCTGCCGGCACGCCTGCACGGTGACGGCGATGGGCAGCAGGCAGCGGTGCAGCAGCTCCTCCGACGCCGCCAGCGCCTCGCCCAGGCTGGCCAGGAAGGCCTCGCGCGCGGGCGGCGCGCCCAGGTCGGCCGCGAGCTGCCGCCGCGCCGCGCGCGGGTCGTCCACCTCTGGCGGCCCGCCGGCGCCGCCGGCGCCGGCGCCCGGCAGCAGGCCCCGGATGCCCGCGCGCTCCACCTGCGCCGGGGCCGCCGGCGGCGGTCGCGACGGGCTGCGGCGGCGAGCGCCGGGGCGCGTGGCGCGGCCGGCGCGCGCCGCGCGCGCACCACGCGCTCAAACGTCGGCGCGCCGAGCTGCGACAGCCGGGCGCGCTTGGCCGCCGGCTCCGCCGCAGTCGGCGGCGGCAGGTTGGAGGCGTCCGCCAGCGGCTCCATCGCGCGCGGCGGCGGCCGCCGGGGCAGGGAGCGGCGGCGCCGCGGGCCCGCGCTGCTGCGGCGCGGCGTGTGGCCGCGTGCGCACGGGTGCTGCGCCTGCGGCGATTTGCGGCAGAGTGGGACAGTCGCGTCGCGGTGGCAGCGTGCGGGGGGGGGGCGCCAGCGACGGCCGAGCTTCACTTGTCAGCGTGGTGCAGCCGGCTAAACGCATCACGCGGGCCGGTTGACGACCAGATCTTCGACTCCCGCGCCGTCGCGCCCCGCAGCCAGCGCCGGCGGGCAGCAGCAGCAGCACTCGCGCCCCCGCTGCCCCACCGCACTCCGGCTGCGCCAACGCCGGTGGCCGTGAGCACCATGCTGCTACGCAGAGCGCGGCCAGCCGGGCTGCGCGCGGTGAGGCGCCGCGGTGGCGCCCCGGCGGCGGGCGCGGCGCGCCATCTCTGCTGCCGCCGCCGCCTCGCGCCGCCTGACGCCGCCGCGCCGCGCTCAATTGCAGGTTCAGGTGGCTCCAGTGACGCAGCTGCGGTGCAGGCCCGCGCCGGCGGCGGCGCGGCGAGGCGCGGGCACCACCTGCGCCGCGCCGCTGTCGGCGCCGGCGTCGCCCGCGGGGCGGCCGCAGCAGCAGCAGCAGCAGCAACTGCAGCGGCGGCGGCGCTGCGTGGCGGCGGGAGCGGCGGCGACCCCGGCGGTTTGTTGGCCGGGCCCGGCGGCGCCGCGCTGCAGCCGCGCCCGCGCCGCGCCCCACCCCGCCCCGCCTTGCGCGCCCGCGCCCGCAGCCGGACGCGCGCGGCGCGGCGGAGGAGGTGCTGGGCGCGCTGCGGCGCATCATCGACCCCGACTTTGGCGAGGACATCGTGTCGTGCGGCTTTGTCAAGGCGCTGCGCGTCGAGCCGGCGTCGGGCGAGGTCGCGTTCACGCTCGAGCTCACCACGCCCGCCTGCCCCGTGAAGGACCAGTTCAAGCGCGAGGCGACGCAGTACGTGGGGGTGAGTCGCCGCCGCCTCGCAGCCGGCGCTGTTGTTGCGCCGGTGCCGGCGCGGCAGCTGGCCCCGCCGCCGCCGCGGGTCGCCGCCCCCCGCGCCGACCGCCGCCCGCGCGCGCGCGCGGCCGCGCAGGAGCTGCCCTGGGTGACGAGCGTGGACGTCAAGCTCAGCAGCCAGCCGGCCAAGCCCATCACCGCGGGCGACAACGGCCGCCCCGGGGGGCTGAAGGACGTGCGGCACGTGATCGCCGTGTCGAGCTGCAAGGGCGGCGTCGGCAAGTCCACGACCGCCGTCAACCTCGCCTACACGCTCGCGCAGATGGGGGCCAAGGCGCGGCGCGGCGCGGCGCGGGGGGGGGGGGGGGGGCAGGGCGGGACGGGGCGGGGCAGGGCCGGGCGGGGCCGGGCGGGGCCGGCGCGGCGCAGCCGCGGCCGCCGCCGCCGCGGCCGGCTCAAGCGCCGCCCGCGCCGCGCCGCTGGCCCCGCCGCCGCGCGCAGGTGGGCATCTTTGACGCGGACGTGTACGGCCCCAGCCTGCCGACGATGGTGCGCCCCGAGCTGCGCATCCTCGCGATGGACCCCGCCACGCGCGCGATCAGCCCGACTGAGTACCTGGGGGTCAAGCTCGTGAGCTTTGGCTTCGCCGGCCAGGGCAGCGCGATCATGCGCGGCGCGATGGTCTCGGGCCTCATCCAGCAGCTGCTCACCACCTCGGACTGGGGTGCGGCGCCGCGCGCGGCCGCGGCGGCCCGCCCCTCCCCCTCACCGCAGGCGCCTCCTCCCTCCTCTCGCCGCCCCCCCCCTCCCTTCACACCGCCGCCTCCACCGACCACCATACACCACCCCCCCCCCACCCCCCACCCCCCACACACACGCACACTCGCACAAGGCGCGCTGGACTACCTCGTCGTCGACTTCCCCCCCGGCACGGGCGACATCCAGCTCACGCTCTGCCAGAGCGTCGCGTTCAGCGCCGCCGTCGTCGTCACGACGCCGCAGCGCCTCGCATTTGTCGACGTCGCCAAGGGCGTGCGCATGTTTGCCAAGCTCGCCGTGCCCGTCGTCGCGGTGGTCGAGAACATGGCCTTCTTCGACGGCGACGACGGCAAGCGGTGCGCCCCCGCGCGCCGCCCGCGCGAGCGCGCGGGGGCCCGCCGCCGCCGCCGCCGCCGCCGCCTGCCTGCGCCCTGTGCGCGCGCGCAAAACAGCCCGCTGCGCCCCGCCGCCGCCGCCCCCGCCGCGCCCCGCCACCGCTGCGCCAGGTACCGGCCGTTTGGCGAGGGCAGCGGCGCGCGCATCCAGGCCGACTATGGCATCGAGCACCTGGTGCGCTTCCCCATCGTGCCAGACCTCTCCGCCGCGGGCGACGGTGCGCCGCGGGGCGCGCGGGCGCGGGGCGGGGGGCCCCGGCGGCGCTGCGCGCGGCGCGACGGGGGCGCAGCGGCCGCGGGCGGGCGGCGCCGGTGCCGGCGCGCGGCGGACGCGCCGCGCCGCGCGGCTGGGTCGCAGGCGGGCAGCCGCTGGTGGTGAGCGACCCCGCGGGGCCGGTGGGCGCGGCGTTCATGGAGCTCGGCGCGACGGTGGTGCGCGAGGTGGCCAAGCTCGCAGTGTCGCACCGCCACGGCGTGACGTGGGACGAGGGCGCCGCGCTGCTGCGCGTCGTGCTGCCCGGCGCGGCGGGCAGCGGCAGCGCGCCCAGCGCGCCGTACTACCTGGACCCTGCGCTCGTGCGGCGGCACGACACGAGCGCGCGCAGCCTCAACGAGTGGACGGGCGAGGCCGACGCGGGCGCGGCGCCCGTGCCCGACGGCGTGCGCCCGCTGAGCATTGCGCAGGTCGGCAACTACGCCGTGCAGATCACCTGGGACGACGGCTTCAACCAGGCGCGCGCGCGCGGGGGAGCGCGCGAGAGGGGAGTCGAGGAGGAGGGCGCCCCGGCGGCGCGCGCCGGCCCCCCGACGCCCGCCCCGCCCCGCCCCGACCCGTGACGCAGGTGGCGTCGTACGAGCTGCTGCGCTCGCTCATGCCCCAGGCGGTGGAGCCGCCGGGCCTGGAGGTGGGCGGCGTGCGCGTCACCGTGCCGGCCGTCGAGTGAGCCGCGCGTCCGCGGGGGCCGAGGCGGCGCCCGCTCTCGAGCGCCGGCGTGGCCGCCGTGCCGCGCGGCGGCGCCGGCCCCGCGCGCCCGCTCTCGCGGTAATTCGCGGCTCCAGGGGTCCACCGCCGCGCGGACGAGGCGCGGGCCGGGGCCTGGGCGGGCCTTAGACCGCGGGCCGCCACAGCCCGCGAGCCCGCCTCGCCCCCGCGCGGCCCTCCCGGCCGCCCACATTGCCGCCGCGCGCTCCCCCCGACTGCTCGAAGCGCCCGCCGCCACCATGCAGGCCCGCTGTCTGAGCTCGCGGGCGGCCTGCGGCAGCGTGCGGCCGCTGGCCGCCGGCGCGCTGCCCGCGCGCGCCAGCCGGTGCGCGATGGTGGTGGAGGCCCGCGTGGCCATCCGCTTCCAGCGCTACGGCCGCAAGAAGGCGCCGTTCTATCGCCTGGTGGCCATCGACAGTCGCGACCGGCGCGAGGGGCGGCCCATCGAGTACCTGGGCTGGTACGACCCGCTGAAGAAGGAGACCAACCTCAACGCGCCCGCCATCAAGAAGTGGCTGCAGGTCGGCGCGCAGCCATCGGAGACCGTGGAGAACCTGCTCAAGAAGGCCTACGTGATCACGCCCGACGCCCCCAAGGTCGACGTGCCGCGCGTGGAGCTGTGACGCGGCGCGCGCGCGCAATGCCGCGCCGGCGCGGCGGCGGCGGCAGCGGCGGCGGCAGCAGCAGCAGCAGCAGCAGCGCAGACTGTGTGGGCGGCGGCGGGCCGCGCTGCAGGCGCAGCGCGGCCGCCGGCCCCCCGGGTGGCCCGCCCAGCGGAGCGGGCGGCACCGAACGCAGCTGCGGGGGTGGTGGTGTCGGGGCGGGCGGGCGGCGCAGCGGGCGCCGCGGAGGCCGGGGGGCTGGGCATGGGCGGGGGGCGGGGTGGGCGGGGCGGGCGCAGCGTGCGTGAGGGCGGCAGCGGCGATTGTCGCGCGCCCGGGTAACGGGCCAACGCTTGTACGCGGCAGCGGCGCCTGGCTGGCGGCGGTGGCTGGCTCAGGCCTCTGGCTGTGGTGGCAGCGCCCGGCTGGCAGCGGCTGCGGCTGGGAGGCCGGCGGCTCGCGAGCGCTGCCTGTTGCGCGGCGATGGCGGCAGCAGTCGGCAGCAGTCGCGGCGCTGGCAGCGGCCCGGCAGCCCCACGCGCGCGCCGCGCAGCAGCAGCGGCGCCGCGGACCGCACCTCGCGCCCGCAGCTGCCGGCCGCTGCAGCGTCCCGCCGCGCAACGAGAAGGTTACATGCCGCCGCCGCCGCCGCCGCGAGGCGCAGCGCAGCCGAGCACGGCGCGCGCTGGCTCACTTGCGCTGGCTGATGACGGCGTTGAGCAGCCCCGCCGCCTCGAGCGTCTGCGACTCGTCCGCGATCGGCGCGGGCGGGAAGCCCGTGGCGAGGGAGTAGGGGCCGGCCATGTCGGGGCGCGAGGCGCGGATGAAGCGCCGCACGTCCGCGACGGTGTGCGTCGTGTTCATGCGCGCGACCATGCGGCTGCCGTCGCTCAGGCGCAGCTGGATCGACGTCATCGGCGCCGCCTCGTCGACGCCCTCCCACTCGCCGCCGGCCGCCGCCGCCGCCGCGCCCGCCGCCGCTGCTTGGCTGCTGCTGCCCGCGCCCGCGCCGCTGCTGCTGCCACCGCCCAGCGTGCGGCCCGAGCCGGAGAACGCCACGTACCTGCGGGACGCGCCCGCGGCGGGTCGCGGCGGGGCCGCGGCGGGGTCGCGCAGCGCGCTGCTGCCGCGGGCGCGCGCGCTCGCTGGCGGTTCGCTGCGCCGCCAGCCCCGGGGGTCGTGCGCGCACTTTGGCATGACGTAATCCTCCTCCGCGCGCAGCATGTTGACGGTCACGGGCGTGTCGGCGTCGCCGGGGTCGAGCTCGGCGGGGCACTCGCCGCGGCCGACGCTGTTGATGAAGTCGACGTTGGCGGGGTCGTCCATGTGGCGCGGCGGGCCGTCGTCGACGGTGAACACGTGGTTGCGGTAAAACTTGACCACGTGGTTGCGCGGCCCGCCGCCGCCCTGCGCGCCGCGTGCGCGCACGCGGCGCGGCGCGCGTCGGCGCGGCGCGCGGCGGCGCGGCGGCGCAGCAGCGGCGCGCGGCGGCGCGGCGGCGCAGCAGCGGCGCGGCGCCGGCGCCCCCGCCGCCGCGGCACCGCCGCGGCACCGCCGCGGCGCCGCCAACCGCCGCGGCCGCACCGCCGCTGGCTGGCCGTCCGCGAGCGTGCGGCCCTGGCCGCGGAACGCGCCCGACGGCGGCAGGTCGTCCGCCGTGCCCTGCGTCGCGCCGATGGCCTTGGCCTTCTGGAATATGCTGCCCACACGGTCCTCGTCCTCCTCCTCGTCAGACTCGTCCTGCGCGCGCGCGCGCGTGCACCGCTGGGCGGCGGCGCTGCGCGGCAGCTGCTGCGTGCGCCGCGCCCGCGCCCGCGCCGCGCCGCAGCCGCGCGCTGTGAGCGCGCGCCGCCGATGCCCAGGCGTTGCGCCCCACCTCGGGCGCTCCCCGGATCAGCTGCCCGCTGCGAGCGGCGCGGGACGGGGGTGGTTAGGGGACCTGCTCCCGCCGCCGCTGCTGCTCCCCGCCCGCCCAGCACGCCCGCCGCCCGGCCGCGCCCCGGCGCGGATCACCTCTTCTCGCCGCCAGCGTAGTAGTCGTTGTGCTTGCGGTCATCGTCGCCGTCCTCGCCGTTGAGGTCCGAGAGGCTCTTGATGTTTGCCATGCTGCTGCCGCCCTGCCTGGCGCGCGGGGGCGGGCTGCTGAGCGGGGAGGGCTGCGGTGTGCCTGGGTTGCAGCGGCCACCGCCACTCAGGCAGGCAGACTGGCAGGGAGCCGGGCGGCGCGGCGCGGCGCGGACGCTAGACCGCCGCTGCTAGCTCCTCGCCGCCGCCGCGCAGCGGGCGCCGCCGCGCACGCGTGCCGGCTGTGACGGACCTCCCTGTACACCACCACCGAGCACGCCGCCGCCCCCAGCATCGCCCCGCCGTCGCGCACGCGTCCTGCGTTTGACTGCGCCAGTGCTCCCCGCTCCCCACGCGCGCAGCAGCCGCCGTGCCTTGAATGGCCCGCGACGTGGACCGCCTGGACGCCCTGCCCGACGACAAGATCCGCGCCGCGAGCGCAGAGTACCTGGTGCGCGAGGGCGCGCCGGCGCGTCGGCTCGCTCGTCGGCGCGGCGCGCCGAGCCGCGACACGGCCGCGACACGGCCGCGCGCGCGTGCGCAGGAAAAACACCAGCTAGACAAGCTGCTGGGCGGCCTGCTGGAGGCGCTGGTGAAGGGCAAGCCGCGCGACCCGCTGCAGTTCATGATCGACTGGCTCAGCCTGGGCGCGGAGCAAGCGCAGCAGGCGCGGCGGCCGGCCGCTCGCCGCCGCGGCCGCTGACGGCAGCGGCTGGCCGCGCGCGCGCGCGTCGGCGGGCTGCGGCCGCGCTCGGGCGGCCGTCCGACGCGGTGCGCACGCCGCGCCGCGCGCAGGACGCGGCGACGGGGCTGCCGCTGCACCGGCGCGAGAAGCTGGAGATGGTGTTCATCATCATCGACAAGGCGCGCGCGACAGCTCCCACCCACAGCCGCCGCCGCCGCCGGCCCGGCAGCAGCCCGGGCCCGCCGGCCCGGCAGCGGCGCGGGCCCCGCCGAACCGGGGCGGCTGGCCGGCGCGCCGACGCGCGCGCGGCGTCGCTGCTGCGCACGCCGCGCAGGACGGCGGCGGCCGCATCTCGCTGCGCAGCCTGCAGAACTTTGCCAACAAGTACGGCGGCGAGACGCTGACGCTGGAGGAGCTGCGCGAGCTCTTCGCCGACTTGTCGGCGCGCGGCGTAAATGCGCCGCGCGCCGACAACCTCGTCGACCTGCCCCAGTTTCTCGCCTTCTTCTCAAAGGTCTCCGCCACCATCACCAACCGCGACTTTGCTGCGATGATCGACGAGATGGCGTCCTGACCGCGCGAGCGCGGCGTGCGCGCAGGGCGCGCGCGCGGAGTCGCGGGCGCGGCGGCGGCGTTTTTCTGAACCCCCCGCGTGCGCGGTTTTCATGAAACACTGCGCGCCGTGCCCGCCCGCAAAGCAAGCTCGTTCGCTGCCTCCTCACATGGCTGCGCTGCTGGAGGTGTGCGTCGACAGCGCGGCCGGCGCCGCAGCAGCGGCGGCCGCGGGCGCGGGCCGCGTGGAGGTCTGCAGCGACCTCCTTGAGGGCGGCGTGACGCCCAGCGCAGGTACTACGAGGGCAACGGGCTGAAAGGGGCGGCCGGCAGCCCGCAGCGGCGGCAGCAGCGCCGGCAGCGGCGGCGGCAGCGCGCAGCGGCGCGGCAGCGCCGGCAGTGCCGGCGGCAGCCCCCGCCCCACAGCACCGTCCGCCACCGGGACCACGCAGGCCTGATCAAGCGCGCGGCCGCCGCGCTCGCCGGCAGCCCGACGCGGCTGATGGTCCTGGTGCGCCCGCGCGGGGGCGATTTCTTGTACGACGAGGAGGAGCTGCGCGTGATGCTGACCGACGTCGAGGCGGCCGCGGCGCTCGGCGCGCACGGCGTCGCGCTGGGCTGCCTCGCGCCCGACGGCCGCGTGGACGAGGCCGCGACGGGCCGGCTGCTCGCGGCGGCGCGCGCGCACGTGAGCTGCAGCGCAGCCGCGCAGCGCGCCACGCGTGCCAGGCGGGGGCCGACCGGCACGCGCGCGCCCGACCGCCCACGCCGCGCCGGGCGGCCGGGCGCCGCAGGGGCTGGACGTCACGTTCCACCGCGCGTTTGATGCCACGCGCGACCTGGGCGAGGCGCTGGAGACGCTGGTCCGGCTCGGCGTGCCGCGCGTGCTCACGTCAGGCGGGCAGCACACCGCCGCGCAGGGCGCGGCGGCGATCGCGGGTCTCGTGCGGCAGGCGGCAGGGCGCATCGCCGTCCTCGCCGGCGGCGGCGTCAGCGCGGCCAACGCCGCCGCGCTGCTGGCCACGGGCGTGCGGGAGCTGCACGGGACGTGCAAGCGGTGCGCGCGCGCGGGCGGCGACGGCGGCGGCGGCAGCGGCGCTGGCGGCGGGCGCGTCACACACGCCACGCGCGCGCGCGCAGGCGGCGCCAAAGCGCGATGCAGCACCGCTGCGCCCACGTGCGGCTGTGCTCTCCCTCCCCGCCCAGCGACTGGGAGTGGAACGAGACCGACCCGGCCGAGGTGCAGCGCCTGCTCGCGGCGCTCGCGGCGAGCTGAGGCGTGCGAGCGCGCCCGTCCAGGCAATGCACACGCCGCGCCGCGCCGCCAGGCCCTGGCCACGCCGGGCCACGGCCACCGCGCCACGCGCACGGCGGCGGCGCCGGCCAGGCCGGCAGCCTCGGTTGTTGCTGCCTCACTTGGTGCCCTGCGCCTTGTGCGCGCGCGCGGCGATGTCGGCGCTGATGCCCGCGTTGGACAGCCCGACCGACGTCTTGACCTGCGCCGAGCCGTGGAAGACCTGCGCGGCGGCGGCCGGCGGCGGCGGCCGCGGTGTGAGCGGCCGCGCTGCGGGGGCCCAGCGCTCCGCCGCGGGCGCCCGGCAGGCCACGCGCCTGGTTGGTCGTCTTCCAGGCGGCCGAGCGGCTCGCCGTCGGGTCGTCGCCGCCGAGCGCCAGGTGGCTCTCGCCCTTCCAGCGCTCCGTGCTGGTCGCCGGATGCACGCCGTAGCGCCGGCCGACCTGGTTGCTCAGCTGCGCGCGGCGCGCGCGGCGGCGCGCGGCGCGCGCGGCCGTCGGCGGCGGCCCGCGGCCGCGCCGCGCGCGCCCTGGCAGCGCGCCGGCGCGGCCAGCGCACCGTCTCCTTGGGCCGGTTGCGGGGCGCGTTGGGCGCGTAGGGCATGAGCACCTTGTGCGCGCACGTGCTCTCCGCCGCCGCGCGCACGGCCTTGTCAAAGAAGCGCGTCGTGCTGCCAGCACGACGCGGGACGGGCGCGCGCGCGGGGCGGGCGCGTGAGGCGGCGGCGCGCGGCGCGCGCGCCCTGCCCGCGCGCACGCACACTTCGCTGCTGAACACGGGCTTGGCGCCGTGGGCGCGGCTGTTCTTGTAGCCCGTCTTGGGGTGAGAGAAGGCGAGCGCGACGAGCTCCCCCGCCTGCCGGGTCAGGCCGACGGCCGAGCCGAGCGGGCTGCGGCGGGCGGCGGGCGGGCGCGAGTGAGCTTGCACTTGCCGGCGGCGGGCGCGGGCTGGCCAGCTCGCCCGCCGCGCGCTCACCAGGGGCGCAGCGCGCCCGCGCTGGCGGCCGCCTGGCGCGGCGCGGCGGCGCTGCTCGCGTGCTCGGGGGGGCTCGCGCGGCTGGCCATGGGACCCGGGAACTGTGGAGCTGGGGCTGGGCGGGGGCGGCCGGCGCGCTCGAGCGGCGCGCGCGCTGGTCAGCGGCGCCGCTGGTCGGCGGGGGCCCTGGCTGCGCGCTTGTCAGGTAGCTTGTGCACGACGGGAACTCCCGCGCTGCTCCGCGTGGCTTGGCTCGTGGGCTGGGCGCTGTCGCTGTCGCGCCGAGAGCGGCGGCGCTACGGCCGGGGCTCAGCCAGGACGACCTGCTGCCCTTCGCTGCGCGCCCATCAGCGGTATAGCGGCCGTCTCTCTCGCCCCAGACCATCACCAGCACGCGGCGCTCTCCAGCGGCTGCGCCGCAGCCGTCCGCAGCCGCTGCGGACAACAACACGAGCTGGTCGTGTGCGCTCCCGGTCCGCAGCGCCCTCGCGCACGCACGCCGTCCGTGCCAGCGGCTCGCAGCGGCGGGCGCCGAGCGGCAGGCGGCACGCAGCAGGCGGCGGCGGCGGCGCCGCAGCGGCGTCTGCTGCCGCCGACGCGGCGCGCGGCGCGATGTTCGCCGCGGGCGGGGGATGGTTGAACGACCAGCGCAGTGAGTCGGCCGCCGGACAGCGTGGGCCTGGGGGTCCCGCGGCCGCCGCCGCCGCCGCGCGCGGTTGGCGCCAACCGCCGCTGCCGCGGCGCAGAGATCGGGCTGGGCCTGACGGCGTTTGGCTTCCTGTTCACCTTCCTGGGCGTGCTGCTCTTCTTTGACCGCGGCCTGCTGGCGATGGGCAACGTGCGCGCGCGGCGGCGGGCGGCAGCAGCGCGCGGCAGCGGCGCCGCTGCGCGGGCGGCTCGCGCGCGGCTGCTGCGCACGGCGGCGTGTGGCCCGCAGCTGCTGCGCTGCGCGCACACGCACGCGCGGCCGCTCGCGCGACCGCCGCAGCTGCTCTTCCTGGCGGGCATGACCATCACCATCGGCGTGCAGGCCACGGTGCAGTTTTTCAGCAGGCGCAAGAACCGAAAGGCGCGGCGCCGCGCCGCGGCGGACTGTGCAGCGCACGGCGTGCGGCCCCGCCGCCGCTCGTCGCCGCCGCCGCTCGTCGCCGCTGGCCGGCCCGACGCGCGCGCCCGCGCCCGCCCGCGGCGCGGCGGCGCGCAGGGCTCCGCGTTCTACCTCGCCGGCGCGGGCCTGGTGATCGTGGGCTGGACGGTGATAGGGCTCGCGCTCGAGGGGTACGGCTTCTGGCTGCTCTTCTGCGAGTTCCTGCCCGTCGTGCTCACGTACTCACGGCGAATACCGGTGCTGTCGCGCGTGCTCGACGTCCCCGGGCTCAAGACCTTCTTCAGCAAGCTCGCGCCCAGCCTGCCCACGTCGATGGCCGACGCAGAGACGGGGCGCAGCAGATGAGCGGCCGACCGGCCGAGCGGCCGAGCGGCGCGGCACGCGCGGGCCGGGTGGCGGCGGAGCGTCGCGCGGGCGGCGCGCGGGCGCTCGGCGCCGACCGGCCAGCTTCTCGTGGCGTGCGCCCGGGGGACGGGCGGCCTGGACCCGGCGGTAACGAGCCCCCGCTGCGAGCGAGCCGCAGACGCGCGGCGGAGCCGCGCCCGAGCAGTGCCGCGCAGACGCGTGGCCGCGACCTGCAGCGCTCACGCGCCCGAGCTCCCCCACTTCCCGGCACTCCTTAGCGTAGCGGATCTGCGGGCGCGGCAGGGAGGGCGCGCGGGCGCGGCAGGGAGGCCGCGCGCCGGCATGGCGCCGCCGGCGCCGTGCTCGCCCGGCCAGAGCCTGCACGGCTTGCTGCACAGCTCGCGGGAGGCGCGGGCGGAGCGCGAGGCTGGCACGATGGCCGGAAAAATGGCGGCTGTGCGCGACGGCGTGCCCGCGCCGCGGCACGCCCAGCCGGCGGAGGCGCTGCTGCTCGCGGCGCCCGCAGCGGCCGTGCGCCGCCTGCCGGCCGACGCGCCGGCCACCGGCGAGCAGGTGGGTGGGACAGCACCGGCAGCAGCAGCTGGACGCGCCGCGCGGCGCGGCTGCCGCGCCCGCCCGGCGCTCGCCGCCCAGGGGCCCTGGCCGCCGCTGGCCGCCCCTGGCTGGCCGCCCCCGAGCTGCCGCGCGTCACCGCCCGCCGCAGCCCGGCATGGCGGGCGTCGCTGGCATGCTGGCGCGCAAGGCGGCGCGGCATGACGCGGCGTGGCAGGCCTTCGTGGAAGCGCGCGACGCGGCGGCGGCGCGGCACGACGCCGCGGCGGCCGACGCCGCGCGCGAGCTGCGCGCGCAGCTCGAGGGCGTGGCCGCGGGCGTGGAGGGCGACCTCGCGCCGCTCGCGCCCGACCGGGTGATGCTGCTGGACGAGGCGCAGATCGGCGAGGTGTGGTCCTCCGTGCAGCGGCGCTGCGCCTCAACGGCGGGCCTGGTCGACGGCCTCGCGGCCGCGCTCGCGCGCGCCGAGGCGGCGCGGCGCGACGCCGTCGAGGCGGCGCTGCGGCGCGCGCTGGCGGAGCTGGCGGACATCGCGCACCTGGACGAGGGCCGGCTCGCGCGCCTGGTGACGCAGGAGGCGGACGCGCTCAACGCTCAGCTGCTCGACAATCGCCGCGACGCCGCGGAGCTGCTGCGCCGCCTTCACGAGCAGGCGGCGCTGCTTGAGCACGATAGGCGGCAGCGCTGGGAGCGCGGCGTCGCGAGCTGGCGCGAGCTGCGCTCCCGCTCAGAGATTGCGGCGTTTGAGCGCCGCGTGACCGAGCTGGCAGAGCCGGGCGCGCGGCTGGCCCTGTTTGCGGAGCTCCGCGCCGGCCAGGCCGCCGCGCACGCCGCGCTGACGCGGCTCTGCCGGGGCGCGGCGGAGCTGTTGCCGCCGCGGCTGAGCGCAGACGCCGTCGCGGCGTGGTCGGCCGAGGCGCAGCAGTGGCGCGACGGCTGGCAGGCGCAGCTGCAGGCGCACCTCGCGGCGCTCGCGGCGCAGGAGGAGCAGCTGGAAGCGCAGGTGTGTGGCGCCCGCGGCCGACCGCAGCATCCGCGCCCCCTGGCGGCCCCGCTGGCCCACGCTGGCTGCACCGCCGCCGCCGCGCGCGCCGCCAGGTGCAGAGCGGCGTCGCTGCGCTGCGGTCCGAGGTGGTCGGCTATCGGGGCCTGACGCCCGAGCAGACGGACGAGCTGCTGCAGCAGGACGTCGCGCCCGCGGTCGCTGCGCGGCGCGCCGCGGCGGAGGCGCTGCTCGCGGCGGCGGGCGCGTTCACGCGCCGCCAGGCCGACGAGTGGGCGCTCGCGGCGCGCGCGCTGGGCGACTGGCTCGCGTCCCTCGCGGCGCTGCACGGCCAGCACCGTGCGCAGCTGGCGGGGGACGAGGCGGGCGTGCAGGCGGCGCTGCGGGCCGCGCACGCCGCGTTTGACGAGGCCGACGCGGGACGCGAGGCCGCGCTGAAGGCCGCCATGCGCGGCGTGAGCGAGGCCGGCAGCGAGCCGGAGCTCGAGTCGCGCGTCGCCGCCGCGCTGGAGGCGCTCGGGGGCGTGGCAGAGTCGTACCGCAGCTACGCCGCCAGCGCGGCCGCCATCGCGCAGCAGCACCCCGGCGCGGTGCGCGCCGCGTGCGAGCTGCACGAGCGCTGCCTGTGTGGCCTGCTGCACGTGGCGCCGGTGCCGGCGCCGGCACCGGGCGGGCCCCCGGCCGGCGGCGGCGCGGGTGAGCAGCAGGCGCTGGAGTTGCCGGGCGGCGGGGCGTACGTGCAGCTGCACCCGCTGTGGTCGGCGCTCTGGGAGGCCACGCCCAAGCCCTGGCAGCCGCCGGCGGCGCAGCCCGAGGCTGCCTCCGCCACTGCCCAGGAGCCCGCGGCGGCCGCGCCCAGGCCGAGCGCGGCGGGCACGCCGTCCCCGCGGCCGGCCGCCAAGGGCAAGCTGACCGCCCGGCAGCAGGCCGAGGCCGCCGCGGCCGCAGAGGCAGCTGCGGCGGCGGCCGCCGCCGCGGCCGCGGAGGCGGCGGCCGCGGTGGCGGCCGCGGCGGCAGGCCCGCCCTGCCCCGCCTCGCTGGCCGGCACGCCGCTGTGCGAGGTGCTCGCGGTGCCAGCCGACGCGGTGCAGGGGGCGCTGCTGCGCATCCAGGTGCGCGCGCGGCCGGGGCTGCCGCAGCCTCGCCGGCGCCGCGCCGCGAGCTCCGCCCCCGCGCGCACAGGCCGCGGCGCTGCAAGACATGGAGTTGAGCTGCGGGCGCGCGATCAGCGCTGCTATCGAGCTGGCGGAGCGGACCGAGGCGGCGCTGGGCGAGGAGCTGGACGCGCGGCTGAGCGCGCACCAGCCGCGCGCGGGTCGCATTGAGGAGGAGGTGCGGGGGCCGTGCTGCCAGGGGGCAGGGGGCAGCTACAGCGCGCCTGGCAGGCCAGCGCACGGCCCGGCCACGCGAGAGCGCGACGCTGCAGCCGCCGCTCTGCCGCCGCCCGCCAGGTGCGCGCCGCTCGCCGCGCCGAGCTGCTGGCGCAGCGGCGGCAGGTGGAGGGACACGTCCGCGCACAGCGGCGCGCGGCGGCGACGGCGGCGGCCGCGTTCAATGTGCAGCTGGCGCAGCTGCGCGCCGACGGCGCCGCCTGGCGGGCGCGCGTGCTGGGGTACGAGCGCCTGCTGGGCGCGGCGCTCAGCCTGCGAGGCATCGACGCCTGCGCTCGCGAGGCGCGCGCGGCGGCGGCCAAGCTCGACCGAACGCTTGCCGAGCGCGTGGCCGCGCTGCGGTCCGCGGCCGCGGAGGGCGCGAGCGCTGCGGCCGCCGCCAACCGGCGCTTCGAGGCGGAGGCCCTGCGCAGCTTCGAGGGTGAGCACGGCACCGCCGCCCGCCGCCGGCGCGCGGCGTGCACGTGCGCTCTTGGGCTCGCGCATGACCGGCACCGCCGCCGCCGCCGCAGAGGGCGGGCGCTTTGCTGCCGCCAGCATCATTGTGCATCGGGCCACCATCGCCGCCGTGGACGAGGCCGCGGCGGCGCAGCAGGCGGCGCAGCTGGCGGCCGCCGAGGCGGCTGGCGAGCAGCTGGCGGCGGAGCTCGCCGGCGCGGTCGCGGCGGTGGAGGTGCTGCTGCCGTCGTTCCGGCAGGACATGGCTCTGATTGAGGCGCAGGACAGGCGCGGGGCGGGGGGCCTGGCTGGCGCAGGGGGACAAGGCGCAGCAGCGTTGACGCTGCTGTGACCAGACTAGACGTCTGTCTGGTCCGCGCGAGGGCCGCGCCAGCGAGCGCAGCCCGCCGCCGCCGCAGGTTTGTGGCGGGCGCCAAGCGGCGCGTGGCGGTGGAGCTGGGCAGGAGTGTCGAGGCGGCCGCCGCGATCGACGCCACGCTGCAGCAGCTGGAGGACGCGCTCGCAGCGCCGCCCGCGCCGCCGGCGGGCGGCGAGCCGGAGGTCGAGCTGTGGGAGTGCCGCTCGTTGCTGGCGCGCGTCGACACGCTGCGCCGCCAGCTGCTGCGGCAGGCGCAGGCGCTCGAGCTGCTGCAGTCGTCCGGCCTGACCCAGGCGGCCCCCAGCCTCGTGGTCCCCGGCGAGCTGCAGCCGCTTGTGCTGCCGGACGCGGCGGCACCCACCGCGGCGGGCGACACCGCCAGCGCCACCAAGGCGCCACCCGGACAGCCATCCAGCACCCTCAGGGCCCCCGGCGGCCGGTCCGGCACAGCGGTGGCGCCGCCGCCGCGGTCGGGCTCGCCGGACCGCCAGGCGCCGGCGGCGCCCGCGGCCGCGGCGGCCGAGCCGCCGTGCGCGCCGCTGGCCAGGGAGATGCAGGCGTTGATTGATGCCGCCAGGCGGGACGTGGACGGGGCCGCCAAGGCCTACTTCGCCACCAAGGCGCGTGTGCGGAGGGCAGGTGGCGTCTTGCGCCCTGCCTGCCGCGCGCGCGCCGCGCCCGCCCGCCGCCGCCGCTGAGCCCTCGACCCGGCGCCGCGCGCAGGAGCCAGGGCGGCCCGCCCGCTTCCCCGCGCGCGTGCCTGGCAGCCTGCGGGAGCTCATGGCCGGCGCGGAGGAGGTGCTGGGCGGGCTCAGCGCGAGCCTGCGCGACCACGTCGCTGCGGCCGCGAGGCAGCTGCGCGTGCAGGTGGGCCGCCCGCCCCCGCGCGCGCCGCGTGCGCAGGCCAGCGGCGGCGCGGCAACGCCGACCCCGGCCCCCGCCCGCGCCCGGCGGCGCAGACCGTGCGCGGCGCCCGGCTGCTCGAGGCGGTGCCGGCCGCGGCGACGCGGCTGCACAGCCGGCACCTGCTCGCTGCGGCGGCGGCGCAGCGCGACGCGCTGCTCGCCCACTTTGCCGCGCGCCGGCGGCGGCTGGACGCGGAGCTCGCGGCAAACAAGGCCGCGCTGCACCCCAGCATGCTGCAGCTGCACCGGTGCGCCGACGCGAGCGTGCGTGGCCCGCCGGGTGCTGCCAGCCCGCCCCCCGTCCCCACAGAGCGCCGCCGCGCCCGCAGGCGCGCCGAGCTGGAGGCCCTCAAGGCGGCCGAGGCGGCGCGCCAGCGCGCGGCGGCGGAGCTGACCGCCGCCTGCGAGGCCGCCTGCCGCGGCCTCGCGGCAACCCACGCGGCGCAGCTGTCGGGCGCGCGCGCGGAGCTCGCGCGCACGCTGCTCGCGCTCCTGGGCGGCGTGCCCGCGCTCGCCGACCTCGCGCCGGCGCCCGACGGCGACGGCGAGCTCGCGGGCCTGGCGCCGCTCAGCCTGGAGGCGCTGCAGGCGCTCGCGCTCGCGCAGGCCGAGGCGGAGCCGGACGGTGCCCCGCCGCCAGCAGCCGCCGCTCCAGGGCCGCCCGCCGCCAAGGGCAAGGGCGGAAGCGCTGCCGCCGCTGCCGCCGACGGCGGCCGGCCGCTGCGCTACGTCGCGTGGCGGCTCGGCGCGGGCGGCGAGGCCGAGGCGCTGGTGTGCGGCTGGGACGCGCCGCCGGCGCGGGCGGCGGTGCGCGCGGCGCGCGCCGCCGAGGCCGAGGCGAGCGCCGCGCTGGGCGCGGGCGCAGCGCGTTTCGCGGACGTGCTGGCCGCGTGGGCCGCCCAGGACGCGCGCTGGGGTGGCGCGTGGGCCCGGGCGCTAGAGTCGCTGGACGTGGAGCTGTGAGCCCTCGCGGCGTGACGCGCAGCGCCCTGCGCCGCGCCCCTGCGCCGCGCCCTGCGCTCGCCGCCGCCGGCTGCCGCTCGCCCGCCCATCGCTCGGCGCTCCAGCCCGCACCCCTGGCGTGATGTGTGTGTGCGCGAGCGCGATCGCGGGCAGCATGCGCGCCCACGCCCGCGGGAGCAGTCGCGGCAGCCCTCGCGGGGCGTGAGCCGTCGCGGGCGGGCGCAGAGGGGCGGGGGACCTCACGAGGGCAGCCACCATGCCCCACGAGGGCAGCATCCCCCCCAAGCTGCGGAACGAGCGCTACGTCAAGGTGCGTCGCATGCGCGCGCCCCCCGCAGCTCGCGCCGACCCCTGCGCAGCCCCGCTCCTCGGCCGAGCCCGCCCGGGAGTCGCGCTGGAGCGCTACGGCGCGCCGCAGCGAGTACCTGCGCCCCGGCGCGACCGCAGCGGCAGGCCCACCCGCGCCGCCGCTGCTCGCCCGCGCCCGCGTCGCGCGCAGGGCGAGTGCATCGGCCGCGGCGCCAGCAAGGTGGTGTACAAGGCCTTCGATGAGGTGCGCGCACGGAGAGCCGCCGGCGCGCGCCTGGCGGCGACCGGGGGCGCCGGCAGCAGCGTCGCCGCCGCTGCGCGCCCAGCCGCAGCGCCGCGCCGCGCCGCGCCGGCGCAGGACGAGGGCATCGAGGTCGCCTGGAACGAGGTGGTCTGCTCGGACGTCAGCCTGGGCAGCGAGAAGGAGCGCCGCCGCATGCTCGGGGAGATCTCGATGCTGCGCGCGCTGAAGCACCGCAACGTGATGCGCCTCTACGACTGGTGCGCCACCAGCAGCGGCAGCGGCGCCGGCGGCGGCCGACCGCGGCGGCGGGGCGGTGGCGGCGGCGGCCGACGGCGGCGGCGCCCGGCTGCGCCCCGCCCCACGCGCAGGTGGTTTGACAGGAAGGCGCAGGTGCTGGTGTTCATCACGGAGCTCATGACCGACCGCTCGCTGCGGCAGTTCATCCGGCGCAAGCACGGGCTCACGCTGCCCGTGCTGAAGCGGTACGCGTGGGAGGTGCTGCAGGGCCTCGTGTACCTGCACGGCCACTTCCCGCCCATCATCCACCGCGACCTCAAGTGCGACAACATCTTTGTCAACGGCGCGAGCGGGGAGCTCAAGATCGGCGACCTCGGCATGGCCACGCTGCTCCACGGCATCGCCGCGCCGCTCTCGGTCATCGGCACGCCCGAGTTCATGGCCCCGGAGCTCTACGACGAGCACTACGACGAAAAGGCGCGCGCGCCGAGCGCGCTGAGCGTGCTGGGCGCGTGCGCCTGTGCCGCAGCCTGCCGACGCCGCGGCGCGCCCCGGCCGCAGGTCGACATCTACAGCTTCGGCATGTGCCTGCTCGAGCTGGCCACGCTGGAGTACCCCTACTCGGGTGTGCGCCGTCGCCGCCGCCGCCGCCGCCGCCGCGGCCGCCACCTCGCGCCGCCGCCGCCCGCGAGCGCGCCGCCGCGCCCGCGAGCGCGCCGCCCCCGCCGAGCGCGCCGCCGCTCGCGCCGCGCCGCGCCGCGCCGCGCAGAGTGCACCAACGCGGCGCAGATCTACCGCAAGGTCAGCCGCGGCGTGCCGCCGGCGAGCCTCGCGCGCGTGGCGCACCCCGACCTGGCCGCCTTCATCGCCCTCACCACGAGCGCCGACCCCGCGGCGCGGCCGAGCGCGCGGCAGCTGCTGGCGCACCCCTTCTTCGAGGAGATCCGCGCCCAGATCCGGGCCAAGGGCTGGGCGCGCGGGCCCGCGCCGGCGCTAGGCGCGGCGGCGGCCGCCGCCGCCGCGGCGGCGGCGGGGCGCGGCGCCGACGCGCCGCTCGCGGCGGGCGGCCTCGCGCACGCGCCCAGCGGCCGCGTCCCGCTGTCGGCGCCGGACGGGCTGGCGGCGATGGCCGCCCTCGCCGCGGCGGAGGCGCTCGACGCGGCCGGCGCGCCGCTGGAGCTGGAGCAAGCGGTGCAGCAGGCCGAGCAGGCGCAGGAGGCGGTGCTGGAGCCGCCCGCGCCGCTGTGCAGCAGCCCGTCGGCCGACCTGGCGGCGCAGCGCGTGCGACCCGACGCGGGGCGCAGCTGCGGGCCGGTGCTGATGGCGGCGGCGCTGGCGGACGCGGACGAGGACGAGGGGGAGCCGCACGGCGCGGACGTCGCGGCGCAGCAGGACCAGGGAGCGCAGCAGTCGCCGCAGCCGACGCCGCAGCAGGCGCAGCAGGCGCCGGAGTCGGCCAAGGCGCAGGGGCATCAGCTCGGTCAGCAGGAGCGCAGGCAGCAGCAGGACCAGGCGCACCGGCAGCAGCAGCAGCAGCAGGACCAGCAGCCGCAGCAGCAGCTGCAGCAGCAGCAGCACCAGCAGCAGCAGCCGCCGCCGCCGCCAGAGCAGCAGCAGCCGCAGCAGCTGCAGCAGCAGCCGCAGCAGCAGCAGCAGGCGCTGCCGGTGGCGCGCACCTCGAGCAACTCCAGCTGCACGCCCCTTCACAGCCCCTTCGCCGACCTGAGCCAGAGCAGCTTCGCGAGCTCCGCCAGCGGCGCTGGCACCGCCGCCGCCCCGCACGCGGCGGCCGCCGCGGGCGTGGCATCGCCGCAGTCCTGCAGCTCGCGCGGGCGCGGGCGGCGCGCCTCCCTGGAGGAGATGAGCGAGGATGACGTGCTCTTTGACGCCGACAGCCAGGTGCGCGGCGGCCGGGCCGTGGCGCGCACACGCTCGCCTGGGAGGCGCCGGCCGCTGACCGCCCGCCGCGCCTGCGCCCGCCGCGGGCGCGCGCCTGCCCCCGCAGGTCCACACTGACGACTCTGAGGAGCACGAGGATGGCAGGCACGACCTCACGCACGTGTGGCAGGCCATCCACCACGGCGCCGCGCCCCGCCAGCAGCAGCAGCAGCAGTCGCACCAGTCGCAGCAGTCGCAGTCGCACCAGTCGCAGCCGCAGTCGCCGCAGCACGGCCACAAGCACGGCGGCCACGCGCTGGACCCAATCCGCGAGGGCGCCGAGCGCGACGGCGACGAGGGCGACGCGTGCGACGCGTGCGACGAGTGCGAGGACGACGACGACGAGGCGGGCCAGGTGGACTGCACGTACCGCCGGATCGACCAGCAGCAGCTCTCCTTCAACGTCGGCTTCTGCGCCAAGGTGCGCCGCCGGCGGCGGCAGCGGCGGGACGGCCGCGCCCGCGCCCGCGCCCGCGCCCGCGCGCGTCCCAGCACTGCTCCGAGCCCACGCCGCGCCCGCGCGCGGCGCTGCGGCGCAGGGCATGCGCAAGCGCGTGGGCTTCAGCTACGACGCTGGCGCGGACAGCGTGGACGAGGTCACGCTGGAGATGCTCGACTCGCTCTCGCTCATGCCCGCCACCGCGGCCGCGATCGCGGACAAGATCCGCGCCGCGCTCGAGGCGCTCGGCCTGCCGCAGGGCCGCGCGGAGCCGGCGCCCGGCGGCGGCGGCGGCGGCGGCGCGACGAGCAGCGGCGCGACCGCCGCGGGCGGCAGCGGCGGCGGCGGCGGCGGCAGCGGCGCGTCGACGCCGCCGCGGGGCGGCGCGCAGGCGCTGGGCGAGAGCACCGCGATTGCCATCGTGGCCACCGCGGCCGCGTCGGCGGCGATCGAGAGCTGCGGCACGCCCGGCAGCGCGCCGGGCAGCGCGGCGGGCAGCGCGGCGGGCAGCGCCGGCTGGCCGCTGCCCGGCAGCGCGCCGGGCAGCCTCGACGGCCCCATGTCCTCGCCGGTCGGCAGCGCGCAGCGGCGCGGCTCGGGCCTGGTGGGGACCGGCGTCGGCAGCGCGCCCCGCGCCGCGCCGCTGGGCGCCAGCCCCGCGCGCAGCGGCAGCGGCAGCCTCGTCGCCGGCGGCGACGGCGCGGCGGCAACGCCGGCGGGGCTGGTCCGCGAGCTGAGCATGCTGATGGACCGCGAGGCGGGGGCGCAGGTGCTGGCGCAGCTGCAGGAGGAGCTGCTGCTCCAGTCGCTCGCGATGCCCGAGGCCGCCGCCGCGGCCGGCGTCGAGCTCGGCGTCTCGCTCAGCGGCGGCGGCGGCGGCGGGCCCAAGGACGCCTAGGCTGGGCTGCGGCGCGCGCGCGTGTGCGCGATGTATGGGCTGCGTTTGTTGCCGCTGCGCGACGGCGCGCCGAACGAACATGTGCAGGCCGGCGGCGGGGGTCTTGAACCCTGATTGCGGCGCCGCCCGCGGTGTGGTGGGGGTGGGGGGGGGCATGGATCCTGGGAGGGCGGGCGCACTGCACGGCTTGTTTGATGTCACCGCCACACCCTTCGTGCACCCACGAACGCACGGCGGCGGCGAGGAGAACCGAGCGGCCGCGCCGCCGGCCGCGCGCGTGCAGCAGGAGGGGAAGGAGAGCCGCCAGGGGTTGCGACACACCCGCTGGCGCACAGTGACGACCGCGACCCGAGACACGCAGCCTGGGCCGGTTGCAGGCGTTACACCGCCGGCGCGCACCGCGCAACGCGCCAGCCCGCGCCGCGCCGCCGCGTCAGCGGTCGCTGCCCGACGTGAACTGCATGCGCCGCCCGCCGCCGCCCTCGCCGTCGAGCCCGCCGCCGCCGCCGCCGCCGGCGGCCATGCCGCCGCGCGTGCCGATGGCGTCGAGGGGCTTGCGCCCGCGGTCGACGTTGGCCATAAACTGCTCCAGCCCAAACGGGTCCGCCTCGACCGCGGCCGACTCGTACTCGACGCCCCCGCCGCGCTTGGCCGCGCCGCCGGGCGCGGCGCCGTCGGCGGGGCCGCCCGCGCCCGCAAAGCCGCGGTCGGCCTTGAACTTGTCGGTGCGCGGGCCGCCGTCGGCGCCGGGCGCCGCGCCGCCGTAGAGCTCGTCGTCGGTGTTGCGCACGGGCTTGAACAGGTTGGAGTCGCGCGTCGCAAAGAGGGGCTTGTCGTAGAGCGCGTAGCTGTCGTCCGCGCCAAACCCGGTGCCCATGCCCTGCTCCTGGTTGAAGAGCCGGCTGTCGTACTGCACCTCGCCCTGCCCGCCCACCGCGGCCATGCCGAGCGCGATCTTCTCGCCCACGTCGCGCTCGCGGTCGCGCGTGAGCTTGGACTTCTTCGCGCCGCCGTGCCCGTCGCGCGTCTCGAGCCGGCGCTCGCGCTCGCGCTCGCGGCGGCGCTCCTCGCGGATCTCGTCTCGCCGCCGCCGCTCCTCGCGCTCCTGCGCCGTCTCCTCGTACTCGTCCCGCCCGCCGCGCCCGCCGCCGCGCGCGTCGCGCTCGCCGCGCCGCACGCCGCGCCGCCGGTCGTCCTCCTCGCCGCTGGAGCTGCCCGGCGACTCGCCGCCGCGCCCGCCCGCCGGCGCCGCCGCCGGCGGCGGCCCGGGGTAGGCCGGCGGCGGCGCGACGCCCGCGCCGCCGGCGTCCATGCGCCCCGCGAGGCCGCCGCCGGCCGCGGCCGCGACGACGCCGCCACGCTCCATGCGCGCCTGCTGCGCGAGCTTGCGCAGCTGCTCGTCCTTGGACTGCTTTGCGCGGCGCGCGACCTCGAGCGCGACCTGCTTGCGCATCTCGGTGCTCTCGCGCGCCTTGGCCTCGGCCACCTGCAGCGCCTCGCTCAGGCCCGCAAACTTGTCGCTGATGGTTTGCTCCTGCAGCGGCGCGGCGGCGCGCGGCGCGCGGCGCGTCAGCGGGCCGGCGGGCGGGCGGGCGGCTGCTGCCCCGCGCCTCTCCCCCGCGCCTCTCCCCCGCGCCGCCAGCCCCCGCGCCGCGGCCCCGCGGTCGCGCGCGCGCGCACCATGAGGCCGCGGCCGTCCGCCGCGAGGCGCTTGTCGAGCGGGATGGTGTAGCCCTTGGCGTTCTTCCAGTTGGAGATGCAGGGCGGGATCTTCCAGTTGGCCTGGTCCTCCGCGGTGAGCGGCCGCGGCGGGCTGTGCATGACGGGCACGGGCGGGCTGCCGCCGCCGCGCGGGACCTTGGTGTGCCTGAACTTGGGCGGCTCGAGCGGGTCAACCGGCATGTCCTGCATCTTGATGATGCGCTGCTTCGCGCCCGACGCGTACGCCGCGCCCTGCTGGCTGGGCGTGTACTTGATGTAGCTCGCCGCGCCGGGCTGCTCCGGCAGCGTGCTCGGGTTCTGCGCCGCGAGCTTCGCGCCGACGCGCTTGTTGAGCGCCTCCAGCGTCTCCTTGGCCGTGCGCTCGACCTCCTCCTCGTCCGGGCGCGCCAGGTTCTGCGCGGCGGCGGCGGCGCGCAGCGGCGCGCGGCGGCAAGCAGTGGCGTGGGCGGCGGCCGGCCGGGCGGCCGGGCGACGGCGGCGGCGGCGGCCGCTGCTGCCGCTGCTGCCGCGATCGCCGCCGCCGCGATCGCCGCCGCGGCCGCGGTCGCTGCTGCCGTCGCGCTGCCGTGCGCGTGGGCGCTGCCGCGGGTGCGGGCGCGGGTGCGGGTGCGGGTGCGGGTGCGTACCTGGGGGTCGAGCAGGTCGACCTTTGGCACGAGCGCCTGGTGCCCGCTGTGGATGATCTTGCCCGCGCGCTGCCCCTGGCGCAGGATGGCGTCATAGTTGGCGTTGCCCGCCATGTCCACCGCCACGGCCAGCGTCTTGCCGCCGCGCGCCTCGTCGGGGCGGCCCATCTCGAGCGGGTACTGCAGCAGCGGCAGCTCCGGGAACGCGCCGCCGTCGCCAAAGTCCTCCTGCCGCCGCGGCACGAAGCCGCGCCGCCGGGGGTAGGGCGGCGCCTCCCTGGGCCCAACCAGCGCCAGCGAGCTGCCGCCGGCGCCCGCGCCGGCGGGGGCGGCCGGGGCAGCAGGCGCCGGGGCATGCTGGTGCCGCGGCGCCGGCAGGCTCGCCAGCAGCGACATGGCCGCCGCCCGTCGAGCGCCCGAGCTGCTCTCAGCCGAGGGCGGGGCCCGCCGCGCGCCGGGGCGGCGCGGGGCCGCGGGGGTGGACAGGGCTGATGCCGGGGCTTCTCTGCAGACCGCGTGCAGCAGGGGAGGGGTGCGCGCCGCGCGGGGGAGCGGACAGGCCTGTGCCGGACGCGGGGGCCGCGCCGGCGGTCGCCGAGCAGGCACCGGGAGCTGGCTGGCCGCTGTTCTGCCCCGCTCTGGACGCCCATGCGGCTGCCCCCGGCCCGCCGAGCGAGAGAGCCGGCCGCCGCATTGATCCACTGCTCGTGAACGGCCGCCGCCGCCCGCCGCGCCGCGCCGCCAGCTGCTGCCGCCTCGGCGCCGCCGCCTGCGCGCGCCGCGCCGCGGGGCCCGCCGCCCGGGCGGGCCGACAGGGCCCGCCCCGGGCGCGCGGTGCCTGCGGAGGCGGGGGCCGGCGGCCGCGCCGTGCGCGCGCGGGCGCCGGCGGCGAGCAGCGGACGCCGCTGTGCACTGCGCTGCGCGCACGCGCGGCGGCGGCGCGATGCCGCTGGCGCCGTTCCCCGACGAGTTCGCGGTGCGGGAGATCGCCGTGCTCGAGGGCCGCGAGCGCGCGGGCGAGGCGCGGGCGCTGCTCGAGCGCGTCGCGAAGCAGGTGCAGCCGATCATGCGGCGCCGCCGCTGGCGCGTGGTGCTGCTGTCCGAGTTCCTGCCCCGCAACCCGGGGCTGCTGGGGCTCAACGTCAACCGCGGCATCGAGGTGCGCGTGCGGCTGCGCCCCGCGCGCAGCCCGGGCAGCTTCTATGACTGGAACACCATCCTCGGCACGATGCTGCACGAGCTCGCGCACAACGAGGTCAGCGCCCACAACGCCGCCTTCTACAAGGTGCGCCCCGCGCCGCGGCGGGGGCGCGCCGGCGCGGGCGCGGCCGCGGCCGCGGCGGCGGCAGGCCGCGCGCGCGCCCACGCGCGCCCACCCGCTGCCGCGGCGCGGCAGCTGCTCGACGAGCTGTGGGTCGAGGCGGAGGAGCTGATGGACAAGGGCATCACGGGCACGGGCGAGGGCTTCGACGCGCCCTCCGTGGGCCGCCTCGGCGCGCACGCCTTCATCCCGCTGCACAACCCGCCGCCCGACAAGATGGGCGACGCCATCCGCAAGGCGCGGCCCGCGCCGCGGCGCGGCGGCGCTGCGCGCGGCGCCTGCCGCGTGCGACGCCCCGGCGGCGGCGGCGCCGCGCGCGCCCGCAGGCGGCCGAGGCGCGCGCGGGCAAGGCGGGGGTGATGATGTCTGGCGGGCCCCGCAAGCTGGGCGGGCGGCGCGACCTGCAGCAGCTCACGCCCGCGGCGGCGGCCGCGGCGGCGGCGGAGCGGCGCGCGCGGGACAACCTGTGGTGCCCCGCGGAGCACAGCCAGGAGCAGGTGGAGGAGGAGCTGGGGCTGGGCGGCGGCAGCGCGGCGGGCGTGGGCGGCGCGCGCGCCAGCAGCAGCGGCGACGAGGGCGGCGGCGGCGTCGGCGGCGGCGGCAGCTCGCGGCAGGCCGTCGCAGGCGCGGCCGCGGGCGGCGGGCGCGAGCAGCCGGCAGCGGCCCAGCCCGTGGCCGCGGCGCCGGCGGCGGCTGCGGCGGCGGTCGGCGCGCACGCGGCGCAGCAGGAGGCGGCGCTGCGCGAGGGCTGGCAGCAGCACCTGCAGCAGCAGCAGGCGCAGATGCGCCAGCAGCGCGCCGCCAAGCGGCGGCGTGGCGGCCCCAGCGAGGCCATCGACCTCACGCTCTCCAGCAGCGATGACGACGACCGCGGCGACGGCGTCAGCGGCGCGGAGTCGGGCGGCGACTGCCCCCGCTGCGCGGCGGGCGTGGGCTTTGACGCCGCCGCGGCGACTGGCTGGGCGCCCAGCTCCGCCGGCCTCCGCGCGTGGTGCGCGCGCCACCGACAGCTGCAGCAGCGTCGGCCGGGCGGCGGCGGCGGCGTCTCGAGTGGGTGGGCGTGCAAGGTGTGCACGCTCGTCAATAGCCAGCTGACGCTGGCGTGCGAGGCCTGCCTGACGGAGCGGCCAGCCTGACGGAGCGGCCTTGAGCGAAGGGGCGGAGGGGGGGGGGCAGAGAGGGAGCGAGGAGCGAGAGCGGAGCGAGTCGGAGTCGTGCGTTGTGTCAACGGCCGTTGAGCCCCGCGCGCTGCACCTGCGCCCGGCAGGGCTACGTCGCGCCTTGCGTACGCGCCTGTCAGCTCGCGCCGATCGCCGGCGCAGCCGCACCTGGCTGGCGGCAGCGGCGGCGGCAGCGGCAGCAGCGGCAGCGGCGGCATCGGCAGCGGACGCCACTCTCGGGCAGCGCAGGGCCGCCCGCAGCAGGCGCGACCGATCACGCGAGCGCCATGGCGTTCCGGACTCGCGCGCTGGCGCTGGGGGCGCTCTGCTGCGCGCTGGCGGCGGTCGCTGCCGCGCAGCAGCAGCAGCAGCCGCACGGCGCCGCGGCGCCGGGTGCCGGCGAGCACGCCTTCACCCTGGACGTGCGCAACGTCGTCGCCCTGGGCGTCGCCTTCCTGGTCGCCGCCACGGCCGCGAGCGCGGGCGTGGGTGGCGGCGCGTTCTTCGTGCCGCTCGCGATGGTCTGCCTGGGCTTCTCGCTCAAAGAGGCGACGGTGCTCAGCCAGACGGCCATCGCCGCGGTGTCGGCGGCGGCGCTCGCGTTCAACCTGCCGCGCCGGCACCCGGACGACGCGTCACTGATGCTCATAGACTACGACAGCGCCCTCACGATGACGCCCGCCCTGCTCGCCGGCGTGAGCGTCGGCGTCATCGCCAACGCGGCGCTGCCGACGTGGCTCATCACGGTGCTCCTCGTCGGCCTGCTGCTCTTCATGGCCGCGCGCACGGGGCAGAAGGGCCTGGCCATGTGGCGCAAGGAGACGGCCGCAAAGGAGGCGGCGGCGGCGGCCGCCGCGGCGGCGCAGGACGCGGCCGCGGCGGCGGCCGCGGCGGCTGCGGCGGCGGCGAGCGCCGCCGCCGGCGCCGACGCGCTGCCGCTGTCCAGCCGCGCCGCCAGCACCGCGCCGGGCACCGTGCTCATCATCCCCGACGGCGCCGCGGGCGGCGCGGGCGGCGCGGGCGGGTCGGGCGGGTCGGGCGCCAAGGCGCGGCACGCGCCCTTCCCGCTTGCCAAGGCGCTCGCCGTCGTGGGGATGGGCGTCGTGTTTGGGGTGCTGCAGCTCATGCGCGCGCGCGCCGTGCGCTGCTCCCCCACCTTCTGGGCGGCGACGGCCGGGCAGGCGAGCGGGCGGGCGCTGCGGCTTGCTGGGGCGCGCCGCGCGGCGCTCGCGCTGCGGCGTGCTGGCGCTCCCCGCGCGCCGCGCCGCCTCGCCGCCCACGCCCGCGCCGCCGCCGCGCCGCCGCCGCCGCGCCGCGCAGGCCGTGTTTGGCGGCGCCGCGAGCATGCTGTTTGGCTACCTCTGCCTGGCCCGCCCAGCGCGCCGCCGCGCCGCCGCAGGCGACGCGGCCGAGCCGCTGCTGGCCGGCGGCCCCGGCGGTGGCGGCGCGGCCGCCGCGCTCGCGGCGCAGCGCCTGCACCGCCAGGCGAGCATGGCCCGGCTCGCGCTGTCGATGGCCAAGGTCGCCGCCGCGGGCGTGGTCGCGGCGATCCTGGGCATCGGCGGCGGCCTGCTACTGGGGCCGATGCTGCTCGACGCGGGCGTCCACCCCCAGTCCGCCGCCGCGACGAGCAACGTCCTCGTCCTGCTGTGCAGCGCCTCGGCCAGCCTCGCCTTCTTCCTCGGCGGCCGCGTCCAGGTGAGCGTGCGTGTGTGTGTGTGTGTGTGTGTGTGTGTGTGTGTGTGTGTGTGTGTGTGTGTGTGTGTGTGTGTGTGTGTGTGTGTGTGTGTGTGTGTGTGTGTGTGTGTGTGTGTGTGTGTGTGTGTGTGTGTGTGTGTGTGTGTGTGTGTGTGTGTGTGTGTGTGTGTGTGTGTGTGTGTGTGTGTGTGTGTGTGTGTGTGTGTGTGTGTGTGTGTGTGTGTGTGTGTGTGTGTGTGTGTGTGTGTGTGTGTGTGTGTGTGTGTGTGTGTGTGTGTGTGTGTGTGTGGTGTGTGTGTGTGTTGTGTGTGTGTGTGTGTGTGTGTGTGTGTTGTGTGTGTGTGTGTGTGTGTGTGTGTGTGTGTGTGTGTGTGTGTGTGTGTGTGTGTGTGTGTGTGTGTGTGTGTGTGTGTGTGTGTGTGTGTGTGTGTGTGTGTGTGTGTGTGTGTGTCCGGGCGGGCAGGCGCGCAGGCGGGGCGGCGGGGCAGCGCGCCGCGCCAGCGGGAGCACGCGGCTGCGCACCGAGCTGCACCGAGCCCCCTTCCCCCTCCCCCGGCCGCCGCCGCGGTGTGCCCAGGTCGGCTATGCAGTGCCCTACGCCACCACGTGTGGGATCGCGTCGCTGGTCGGCCTGACCGTCATCGGCCGCCTCGTGGCGGCGTCGGGGCGCCCGAGCCTGGTGGTGCTGCTGCTCGCGGGCATCATGGCCGGCGGGGCCGTCAGCTCGGGCGTGTTTGGAGGGCTGGACGCGGCCGCGCAGGCGCGCGCCGGCGGCGGCGGCTGGGGCAGCATCTGCTGACCCGCGCGCGTCGCTCGGAGGGTTTGGGTTAACCAGCTGCTCGCCCGCGCTCGCGCGCGCTCACTTCTTGCGCTCACGCTTCCACCGGAACACCGCCTGCCCGCTGCCGTCGGCCGCGGCGAGCTTGCGCTTGCGGCCCTTGCCCATCAGCTCCTTGGCTGCCGCCATGCTCGCCGCCACGCCGCCCAGCTTGGCGCTGCGCTCCAGCCGCTGCGACAGCTCCTTGTACGCCGCGTGCTTGCGCCTGCGCGCGCGCCGCGGCGGGCGCGGCGGGCTCGGACGCCGCGCGCTTGCCCGGACGCCGCACGCGCGGGCAGAGGAGGTGCGCCGCCGCCGCGCGGCGCGCGGCGCGCCGCACCGCTCCGCCTTGGTCGCCTCGCGCACGCTGACCGGCGCGAGCGGCTGCTGCGCCAGCTGCGCGTTGCGGGGGCGGTTGTACGTGCGGCCCAGCAGCTCCGCGGGGGTGTCGAAGAACTCCGCCGGCTCAAACGCGGCCGCCTCGGCCGCGCTGTCGACAAACACGGTGTGCCGCGCCGGCGCCGCCGCGCCGATGAAGTGCAGGCTCGCCCGCAGCCGCTCCGCTTTCTGCGCGGCGCGCGGGCGTCAGCGCGGGCCGCGCCGCGCGCGCGCCTCCGCCCCGGCGGCCTCGCCGCGCTGCTGCCGAGCGTGCGCTCGCACCGCGGCCTCGGTGCGGCTCTTGAGGCCCACGTACTTGACGTCCTGCGTCTTCATCAGCAGCAGCTCCGCCTGGGTGTACTTGTTGGCCTGCGTCGAGCTGCGGCGACCACGGCAGCGACGGCGGCGGCGCGGCGGGCAGTCGGCCGCGCGCGGCGGCAGGGCTGCTGGCGGCAGCTGGGCTGCCGCCGGGCGGCGGCGCCGCAAGCGCGCGCACCGCGCGATGTGCACGCCGTCCTTGGTGCGGGCCTTCTCCATGGCGAAGTAAAACTCGTCCGGGTTGCGCTGCTCCGCCTTGCCTTGCAGCGCCTGCGCACGGCGCGGCGCGGGCGGCGCTCGGCGGCCGTCGCCGCCGCACTGCCTGCGCCGCAGGCGCGCGCGCCGCGCGGCGTGCCTTGATGGTCTTCTCCTTCCTGTGGTAGTCCTTGGCGCGCAGCAGGTAGTCCTTCTTCTTCTCGAGCAGGCCATACTTCTTGCGGGCCGCCCTGCGGCGAGAGCAGCAGCGAGAGCAGCGGCGTCCGGCGGCGCGGCCAAGCGCGGCTGCCGCGCCGCGCGCAGCCCTGCCGAGCAGCGCCATGGCCTGGCGAGCCTGGCGAGCCTCGCCAGCGACACCGCAAGCGGCCGGGCGCCCCGCCTGCGGGCGCTGGCTGGCCGGCACTCACGGCTGCGAGCGCTCCTTGTGCGTCTTGCGCTTCACGGCAGCCGCCAGGCTGCTGCTCCCAAGCTTCCCCATCGCCACGCGGCTCTCGTCGGCGCTGCGGCGGCGGCTCTTGCTGCTGTTCCCGCTGCGCGGCGGCTGCTGCTGCCCTGCTGCTGCCTGCGGCGGCTGCGGGCGTCTCTGCCGCACACGGACCACACAGACACACTGCCGGGTTGGGGCCGGTGCCCGGCTGGCGGCGGAGGCGACTTGGTCTCGCTCGCGGCGCGTCACAGGGCTCAGCCGCGGGGCTGAACGTGCTCTGAACGTGCTAACAGCACGCGCAGCGCGAACGTGTCCGCGCTGGTCAAAACTCTCGGGCCTGAGCACGCTCAAAACGCTCAGACGTTGAAGTCGTGCGCCAGCACGACGATGCGGTCGCTCTCGTCAAAGACCACCGTGTGGCTCGCCGCGGGCCCGAGCACGACCTTGCGCTGCGGCGCGGCCTGCCGCGCGCGCCCGCCGGCGCCGGCGGCGGCGGGCACGCCGGGACGCGTCCACCCCAGCGCCGTCTGCCCGGTCAGCCGCACGGCCTCCTCGACCTCCGCAAACGAGAGCGGCTGCCCGTTGGTCGGCAGGTTGAAGCTCGCTGGGTTGCGCAGATACAGTTCTTGGCCCTTGGCATCGAAGAGCAGTGATTGCGTGATGTCGGCCCAGCTCGCGTCACTCACAACCTGCGTCAGCAGCGCTGACGACACGTCTGCTGGGACCAGGAACTCGGCCCCGCTCAGCACGAGCTGGTGGCCCCCGGGCGGGGCCGGCGCCGGCGCCGCGCCGCCGCCGCCGCCACCGCCGCCAGTCCCGCTGCCGCCGACCAGCGCCGCCAGCAGCCCGCCGCCGGACGGCGGCGCCGCAGGCGCGGGGGCGGCGGCTGGTCCTGCCGCTCCTGCCGCTGCCGAGCCCGTGGCGCCGCCGGCCGGCGGCTCGCTGCCGGCCGCGGGCGCCGCCTCGACCGGCCGCGGCGCCGCGGGCTGCCTGCCGGCGCCGGGCGCGGCGGCGGGGCCGGCGCCGAGCGCCTCCGCCGCGAGCACCTCGAGGTACTGCGCCGCGAGCTTGGACGTGGCGTAGCGCCGGATCGGCGCGACCAGGTGCGGCGGCGGCTCCCGCCGCTTGGACGCGAGCACGGCGTCCTGCACCTGCAGCACCGCGGCGAGGATGCCCGCGTCCTGCTCCTGCTCGCCGCCGCCCGCCGCGCCGCTGCCGAGCACCACCGCGTCGGCGCCCTTGATGCCCGCCTCGAGCAGCGCCTGCGCACGCGCGCGGCGCGGCGGTCGGGCGCGGCGTGCGCCGCTCGGTCGGCGCGACGGCGCGGGCGCGCGTGGCTGTCGCGCCGCGCCGCGCCGCGCCGCGCGGCGCGGCGCGCCTTGACGCTGGTCGGGTGGGGGTTGGGGATGAAGACGAAGCGGCAGCTCCCCAGCCGCGTCGGCCAGTCGGGCGCGGGCTCGCCCGCGACGGTGAGCGTGACGACGGTGCCGCTCGGCGTGAACTGGGCGAACGACTCGCACAGGTCGGGGACGCTCGCCGCGGGCCAGCCCGCGACCAGGATGGACCGCGGCTTGGAGCGGTACGTGCGCTCCTTCTTCAGGCGCTCCGCCGCCGAGGCGGCGGCCGCCTTGTACACGCCGCCGTCGGGCGCGACGACCAGCGACGACGCGCCTGCGCGCGCGCCGCGGGGCCGTGAGCGGCGGCGGCAGCGGCCGGCGGTCGGCGGTCGGCGCCCGCTGGTGGCCTGCGGCGGAGCAGCGGCGGCCCGCGGCGGAGCGGCGCGCACCCCCGCGGCCCAGGAAGATGAGGGACGAGCCCGGCGGCGGCACCTCGTCCTCGCTGGGGTTGAGCTGCACGCTGCCGCCCTGCCCGGGCGTTCTGAAGCCGCAGACCACGCAGAGAGGGAAGGCGCTGCGCGGCGGCCGGCGCGGTGGCGGCGTGCGCGGGCGGCGGCAGGCGCGGCAGCTCGGCGCGGTGCGGCGTGCCAGGGGGCCTCCCCGCGCGCGGCCGCGCGTGCGCGCACCGCCGGACGTCGCGATAGGGCAGGCCGTGCAGCGACGCAGGCATCTCGGCGGAGCTGAACTGCGCGCTGTTGGTGGCCAGGGCCAGGACATCGAGCCAGCACGTGAGGATGCCCGGCTGCGCTGCGGTCTGCGCGACCTGCACACGCACGCGCGCGCGCGCGCCCGGCGCGCCAGGCTCAGCGCGCGCGCGCGCGCGGCACGGCGGCGCGGCGGCGCGGCCGGCGCGGCGTGGCGCGCACCAGCCGCATGGTGAGCTGCCGGTCGGGCAGCTCGAGCGAGTGGATGGGCGACCGGCCGACGAGGCGGGTGGTGATGCCGAGGCTGGACGCGACGCTCTCGTCGGCCGACGGCCCCGTCATCTGCACCACGACGCGCTGCTGCGCGCTCGGGTCGAGCGCCGTGATCGCCATCGCGGCGCTGGCCTTGAGCGCCTCCGCGTGCGCCGCGCTCGCCGACTCGGGGTGCAGCACGATGATGGTCGACGCCCGGCTCGCCGCGACGCGGCGCAGGTCGGAGAGCTTGAACGGTGACCCCTGCCGCGTGTGCACCTCGAGCTTGAGCCCCCGGTCGCGCAGCATGTCGTGCACCGCACTGTCCATCCACGCCTTGTCCTTGTCAGCGAGCACCACCACCGCCGGCGCCCGCCCGCCCCAGGGCCAGATGCTCGTGCTGCGGAACATGCCGCCCGGCTGCGGCGGCGGCGGCGGCGGCGGCGGCGGCGGCGGCATGGGCGGCACGCGCGCGGCGCAGTGCTGCTCCGGGGGCCTCGGGCGCGCGCGGCGCGGTGCTGCTCCCGGGGCCTCGGGCGCGCGCGGCGCGCGCACGCTGTATGCGGAGGCGATCTGGCGGATCAGCGCGCAGCTCGTGGACGTCCAGTTGAGCAGCAGGATGTGGCCCGAGGTTCTGAGCGTGTAGTTGCCAGACCTCGACGACCGGATGCCCTGCTTGATCTCGTCGCTCACGATCCCTGGCCCACGCGCGTGCCGCGCATGCGGCCGCGGGCGGCGCGCGTCGGCGGCGGCGCGGGGCAAGCGGGGCGCAGGGGGGGGGGGGGCGGCACGGGCGCGGGCGGGCGGCGGCGGCCCACCGAGGATGGCCGCAAAACTGAAGAGGCCGACCAGGAACGCCGCGTTGGCAACGGCGTAGGCGGCGGCGTTGGACTCCTTGGCGATGCCGATCCCTGGCACGCGGTACAGCAGCGCGTAGACCTGCGGGCGGGCGGGCGGGCGGGCGGGCGGGCGGGCGGGCGGGCGGGCGGGCGGGCGGGCGGGCGGGCGGGCGGGCGGGCGGGCGGCGGGCGGGCGGGCGGGCAGGCGGGCGGGCCGGCGGGGGGGCGGGCCGGCGGGGAGGCGTGTGCGCGCGCTCGGCCGGCGCAGCCGCGCCCTGCTGCGCGCCGCGCCCTGCTGCGCGCCGCGCCCTGCTGCGCGCCGCGCCCCGCCCCGCGCGCGCGCGCCTTGTACATCGCGGCGCCGAGCTGCACGCGCGCGGCGACGGCGTAGAGCGCGCCGAAGACCGCGATGAAGGGCAGCGCGGCGAGCGCGACGGCGAGGACCTTGGAGCCGACGGGCGCGGCGGCGAGCAGCTGCAGGTTGTAGGCCAGCCGGCCCAAAAACCACTCCCGCGCGGCCACGACGTGCGCCTGCCACCCCTCGGCCTCGGCCTGCGCCGGCAGCGAGACCAGGGAGGGCACGCGGTAGCTCGGCGGCGGCAGCTGGTCGGCCTCCACCTGCTGCCGCAGCGGCAGCGGCAGCGACGGCAGCGCGCGCTCCGGCGCGCGCAGCATGTACACGCGGTGCGCCGCCTGCGCCGCCGGCGGCGCGCAGCACGAGCTGCACTGCCGCGCGATGCGCGAGCTGCCGCCGCCGTAGCCGCCAAACGGCGTGCACAGCAGCGCGTTGCTCATGCCCGCCAGCGCGAGCGACACCGCGAGGCCGACGAGCGCGGCGTACTCGGTCGGCGGCCACCACGGCGGCACCGGCGCGGGCTTGACGCGCAGCCGCGCCGCCGTCGCCGCCGCCGCGGCGGCGCGCTCCGCGTGGCTCAGCTCGGCGTCGTCCAGGCTCGCGCTGGCGGCGGCGGCGGCGGCCGCGGCGCCGCCCAGCGGCGGCGAGGGCGAGGGCCCCGGGCTGGGGACCGTGCTGCCGACGCTGCCGGGTGAGGGCCCCGGGCTGGGGACCGTGCCGCCAACGCTGACGTCCGAGCCGTCCGCCGCCGCGCTGGCGGCGAGTGCCGCGCCGACGTCGCTGGCCTCCTCTGCCAGGGGCGCGCCGTCTGGCGGCTGCTGCTCCCCCGCGACCGCCCCGCCCTCCGCCTCCTCCTCCTCCTCCTCGTCCTCCTCCTCCAGCGTGAGCACCGCCTCGGGCGCCACCAGCATCTCGGTGATGAGCTCCGGCGCCGCCGGCGACGCCTGCGCTGCGGCGGCGCGCTCCGCGTGGCTCAGCTCGGCGGCGTCCAGGCCCGCGCTGGCGGCGGCGGCCGCGGCGCCGCCTTGGGGCGGCGAGGGCGAGGGCCCCGGGCTGGGGACGGTGCTGCCGACGCTGACGTCCGGGCCGCCCGCCGCCGCGCTGGCGGCGAGCGCCGCGCCGCCACCGCTGGCCTCCTCCGCCAGGGGCGGCCCGTCTGGCGGCTGCTGCTCCCCCGCGACCGCCCCGCCCTCCGCCTCCTCCTCCTCGTCCTCCTCCTCCAGTGTCAGCACCGCCTCGGGCGCCACCAGCATCTCGGTGATGAGCACCGCCTCCGGCGCCGCCGGCGACGGCTGCGCCGCGGCCGCTGCGGCGGCGTCGCCCGCGCTGCCAGCGGCGTCGAGCGCCGACGCCGGCGCCGGCCGGCCTCGCCAGCGCGAGCGCGGCTGCTGCAGCCGCCACGGCGGCAACGGCCGTTGCCTGGCGGGGCAGGCAGGGCCGGCGCGGCCGCCGCCCGCCGCCGCGCGGCCGCAGCAGCACCGCCGTCCCGCGGTCAGCAGCATCGCTCCGCCGCCGCCTAGCCGGACGCGCAGTTCATCACCCCCGCCTAGAGATGCTGCTTCTGCGACTGGTCAGGCACCGTCCGCAGGGCCGCCGGATCCGACTGCGCGGCGAGACCGCCGGCGGCGCAGCAGTTTGCGAGAGCCGCGCCGAGGCTGCCGCGGGCCCGCACGCGCTGCGGTGCCGCGCGTGACCGTGGTACGTGATGGGCCAGCCACTGGCCGCGGGCCAGGTGGTCACGGACGCGGCCAGCGCGCGCTGAGCCCGCGCAACGAACATAACACCGAAAGGTCAAGATTCCCGGCGCGACCCCTCCGCCGCTCCCACATCACGCCCTCCTGAGGTTCACGCGCACGCACGGCTGGCGAGAGGCGGCAGCAGCGGCGACAGCAGCGGCGACAACGGCGGCAGCAGCGGCGCGGCGCGGCGCGGCGCGCGGCGTGGCTGTGGGGCCGGGACGCGCCCGAGCGGTGACGCGCCATGGCGGGCCTGGCGGTGCCCACGGCGACGGAGATCGAGGCCGTCTACGGCCTGGACGCCGCGCCGGAGACGGCGGCGCGCTACCGCCGCCTCGCTGCGGCGTTCAGGGCGGTCCACGGGCGCGCGCCGGAGCTCTTCGCGCGCGCTCCGGGTGCGGGGCTCTCGGCCGCTCGTGGCGCCGCACCGAGATCCGGCGCGCCGCGCTTGCATGCGCACGGCTGGTGGCGCGCAGCGGCGCCAGCTCGCCCAGCAGCGGCGCCCCGCGACGCGCGCCGCCGCTGCAGGCCGCGTGAACCTGATCGGCGAGCACATTGACTATGAGGGCTACGGCGTCCTGCCCATGGCGATCAAGCAGGTGCGCGCAGCTGCGCGCGGCGCGCGTGCGTGCCGCGCAGCAGCCGCGCCGGCCGCGCCGGCCCACCCCCGCTGCTGCTGCGCCGCTCCAGGACACCATCGTGGCCATCGCGAGGGGCGGCGACAAGCTGGTGGTGGCCAACCTGGACGCCGACAAGTACCCGACGATGGAGTTTGGCACCGACCCCGCGCAGGCGCGCCCGGCGCCGCGCCGCCGCCGCGCCGCCGCGCTGCACCGCCGCGCCGTGGCGGCCCCGCGCGCGAGCGCCGCGCCGCCCGCGCCGCGCCGCGCAGGCGGTGGACGTGTCGGCGCACAGCTGGGCCAACTACGTGGTGTCGGCGTACAAGGGCGTGTTTGAGCACCTCGCCGCCAAGGGCGCGCCGCAGCCCGCGGCCGTGGGCCTGCAGGTCATGGTCCACGGCACCGTGCCCCTCGGTGCGCCGCGCGGCCCGCAGCGGCCCGCAGCGAGCGCGCGGCACGCGCGTGGCGCGCGCCTGCGGCCCCGCGCCGCCGCCGCCGCCGCCGCGGCGTCGAGCGCCGCCGCCGCGCGTGCGCGCCGCAGGCAGCGGGCTGTCGAGCAGCGCCGCGATCGTGTGCTCGTCGTCGCTCGCGATCGCGGCGGCGCTGGGCGTGTCGGGGCAGCTGACCAAGGGCGAGGTCGCGGAGTTCACCTGCACCGCGGAGCGCCACGTCGGCGTGACGTCGGGCGGCATGGACCAGGCAATCAGCGTCATGGCCATGCCCGGCGTGGCGATGCTGGTGGAGTTCAACCCCGTGCGCGCGAGCGACGTGGCCCTGCCTCCGGGGGCGACCTTTGTCATCGCCAACAGCCTCACCGTGTCGAAGAAGGCAGAGACGGCCGACCGCCGGTGCGGCGCGGGGTCGGGAGCGGCCGGGGTCGGGAGCGCCGTGCCCCGGCGCGCGGCCCGCCTGGCGCGCCGCCCGACCCGCCGCCGCCGCCGCCGCCGCCGCCGCCGCCGCCGCCGCCGCCGCCGCCGCCGCCGCCGCCGCCGCCGCCGCCGCCGCCGCCGCCGCCGCCGCCGCCGCCGCCGCCGCCGCCGCCGCCGCCGCCGCCGCAGCTACAACCTGCGCGTGGTGGAGTGCCGGCTCGCGGCCATGGCGCTGGCGGTGGCGCTGGGCATGCCGGCGGGTGAGGCGGCGGGCGTGACGACGCTCAAGGCGGTGGAGCCGCTCATCGCGAGCAGGCACGGCCCCGGCGCGGAGGCGCAGGCCGCCGCGGTGGCGGAGCACCTGCACGAGGGCGTGTACACGCCGGACGAGGTGCGGCGCCGGCCCCCGGCCCGCGCGCGTGCGCCGCCGCGCCGCCGCCGCCCGCCCACCTCCCTGCCCGCGCCGCCACCGCGCTGCCGCGGCGCCGCCGCAGCTCGAGGCGCTGCTGGGGCGCCCGCTGGCGTCAATCTACGAGGGCAACGCGTCCGCGCTGCGCGTGCTGCGTGTGGTGGGGCCGGAGGGCTTCAAGCTGCGCGACCGCGCGGCGCACGTGTACGGCGAGGCGGGGCGCGTGCACGCGTTCAGGGACGTCTGCGAGGTGCGGCGGGGGCCGAGGGGACCCGGCCGCGGGCGGGTGCAGGCTGGCTCGCTCGCTGGCTGGCGCGCTCAGCCGCGCCCGACCGCGCCGCGCCGCGCGTGCAGTCGGACGCGAGCGCCGACGACAAGCTCGCTTCGCTGGGGCGGCTGATGGACGCGAGCCACGCGAGCTGCGCAGAGCTCTACGACTGCAGCTGCGCCGAGCTGGACGCGCTCGTCGGCGCCGCGCGGAGCGCGGGCGCCCTCGGCGCGCGCCTCACGGGTGCGGCGCGCGCAGCCGCGGCCGCGGGGCGCCGCCAGCGTGCGCGCACCGACGCCGCTGCCGCCGCCGCCGCCGCCGCAGGCGCGGGCTGGGGCGGCTGCGCGGTGGCGCTCGTGCGCGAGGCCGACGCGCCGCGCTTCATCGCCGCGCTGCGTGAGGCCTACTTTGCGCCGCTCGTGGCCAAGGGCGTGGTGCGCGAGGACGAGCTGTGCGAGTGCCTCTTTGCGAGCAAGCCCTCGAGCGGCGCCGCGATCATGGCGCTCAAGCTGGCGGAGGATGTGGAGCCCGCCGCGGAGGCAGCGGAGGCCGCCGCCGCGGCCGCCGCGCCGGCGGCGGTGTGAGCGCCGCGCGGGCGCGCGGGTGGGTCGGGCGCCGGTGTCGTGCTGGGGCGGGCCAGCTCGGATCAGTTTTGGGCACCGCCAGCTGGCAGCGGCCACACAGTTTTTGCGGCGGCGGGAGGACTGCTGCTGGTGCGTGCTGCAGTCGCCGCGGCTCGGCAAGCTGGCGCGGAACGGCCGTTCACGTGTTGCACACCACGCGGCTGCCGTCCAGCAGCAGCGGCAGGTCCCAGCAGCGCACGCCACCGCATGTGCGCCGGCGGCGGCGTGCGCGCGCGTGCACCCCCCACCCCCGAGAGCAGAGCAGCGCCAGCCCACCTCCGCGCTAGTTCGCCACCTCCCGTCAGAATCAAGCGAGTGGCTTGGTCAGGCTAGGCTGGGCGCAGGGTCACAAAATGTGGTTGGTACAGATCCCCCGCGCGCGGCTGGCAGGGCATGCACTCTGCCGCGCGCCTGCGAGGAAATCCAAGGGCGCCGGCCCGCGCCAGGGCGGGACGCGCGCCGCCGCGCCTGCGGCGGCGGGCCCCCGCGACCGCCCCCCTGCCGCGCGCCCCCCACCGCGTCCGGCGTTCACGCTGCGCTGCCGGCGGCGCGCAGCGCCTCCCCCTGCTGCCACCCTGCTGCCAACCGCGGCGCTGCCCGGGCGGCGCACGTCTTGCAGTGCGCGCGCGCCGCGGGCGGCTGGCTGGCTGGCTGGACCAACCCCCGTCCCGCCCCCGCGCGCCGCGGTCAGCCCTGGCTGGCGCGCTGCGTGCGCTGCGCTGCGCTGAGTCAGCTGAGTCTCAGTAGGCGACCTTGAGCTTCTTCTTCATGTCGTTGTTCATGATCTCAATCTTGGCCATCTCAATGTCGGCGTCCACCATCTCCTCGCACAGCCGCTCCACGCTCGTGAGCTGCTCCGGGTGCCAGCCGAGCACCGTCTTGGCCTTGGTCGGGTCGCCCAGCAGCAGCTCCACCTCGGCGGGGCGGAAGAAGCGCTCGCACACCTTGATGACGGTCTTGCCCTCGTGCTCGCCGCTGGCCACGATGCCGCGCTGCGCGCGCGCGGCGGCGGCGGCAGAGTGCGGGCGGCCTGGGCGGCTGCGGCGCGCGGGGCGGCCGCCGCCGCCGGCGCGCGCTGGCCGGCCGTCTGCGGCGCGCGCGCGCGCGCGGTGGCGGGGCGGGGCGGGGCGCACCTCGTTCACGCCCTCGCCCTCCCAGCGCAGCGGCATGCCCGCGCGGCTGAACGCCATCTCGCAGAACGCGCGCACGGTGGTGGTCTTGCCTGCGCGGCGCGGCGCGGCAGCGGTCGTGAGGCGCTGCAGGGCAGGGCACGGCGCGCGCGCGCGCGCGCGCCTGTGCGGGCGGCGCTCGTGCGGCGGGCGGGCAGCGGCGCGTGCGCGCGAGCGCAGGTGCGGCGCGCGGGGCGCACCGGTGGCGACGACAAAGTCGTCGGCCTTGTCCTGCTGCAGGATGCGCCACATCGCCTCGACGTAGTCCTTGGCGTGGCCCCAGTCGCGCTTGGCGTCGAGGTTGCCGAGGCTCACGCAGTCCTGCATGCCGAGCTTGATGCGCGCGGCGGCCATGGTGATCTTGCGCGTGACAAACGTCTCGCCGCGGCGCGGCGACTCGTGGTTGAAGAGGATGCCGTTGCAGCAGAACATGTCGTAGCTCTCGCGGTAGTTGACGAAGATCCAGAACGCGTAGACCTTGGCCACGCCGTACGGGCTGCGCGGGTGGAACGGCGTCGTCTCGCTCTGCGGGACCTCGTGCACCTTGCCAAACATCTCGCTCGTCGACGCCTGGTAGATACGCGTCTTCTCGGCCAGCCCCGACCCGCGCACCGCCTCGAGCAGGTTCAGCGCGCCCTGCGGGTGGCGAGGCGAGGGAGGGGGCGTGGGCGCGCGAGCGTGTCGCCGCGGCGCGGGCCGGCGCGCGCGCGGCGGCGGCGCACCATGCCGGACGCGGCGGCGGTGTACTCGGGCAGCTCGAACGAGACCTTCACGTGACTCTGGGCGGCGAGGTTGTAGATCTCGTCGGGCTGCGTGGTCCTGCGGCGGGCGGCGGCAGCCGGGGTCGGCGCGCGCCGCGGCGGCGGCAGCCGGGCCAGCAGCAGCCGGGCCTGCAGTCGCCGCACTTGAGCAGGTTGGTCAGGCTCGTGCTGTCCACCATGTCGGCATAGTGCAGGATGAAGTTCTTGGAGTTGGGGTAGTCTGCGGCGCGCGGCGGGGCCGGTGGGTGGGCCGAGGACCCGCCGCCACGGCAGGGCCGGCGCGCTGCCGCCGCTGCTGGTGCCAGAAACAGCAAGCAGAAACTCCCGCGCCCCCGGGTGTCGTGGGCCCTCGGCACGGCGCCGAGAGCTGCGTCGGACGGGTCCCGACGTCCCGCACGTGCGTGCGGCCGGCGGCGGTGGCGGTGCGGCGCGCGGGGGGCCAGCATCTGCCGTGCGCACCCTTGTCCAGGATGTGCTCGAGGCGGGGGTGGTTGAAGGAGCTGGAGCGCCTCTTGAGGCCTGCGCGTTGGCGCGGGCATGATGGGCACGGCGCGGCAGGCGGCGGAGCACCAGGGCGGCCAGGAGGGCCGGCCCCGCACCGTGGACGATGTAGCCCTTCTCCAGCAGCAGCTCGGTGAGGTACGAGCCGTCCTGGCCGCACACGCCGGTAATCAGGGCGACCTTGCGGCCCTCGGCGTTGGGCATGGCGAACGGCTCGCGCTCGGCGCGGGGGGCGAGCTGCGGGGAAGGCGGGCGCGGCGGGCCCGGAGCACGGGCGTGCGGGGGGAGCGGTGCTGGAGCGGCTCGGCACGACGAGGAGCACGACTGGGGGCACCGCGGCGCCTGCGCGCGCCTCGTTTCCCGGCGGGCGGCCCGTCCAGGGCGGGCGGTTTTTCGGCGCCTGTTAGGCGTGCTCCTCGGCCGTGGCGCGCTCCCGCCCCGCCCATTTGCTCCCACACCGCGCGTCCCGCGCCCACCACCCCGCGCCGCGCGCCCACGCCGCCCCCCGCGCCGCCGCCGGCCCGCTGCTGCGCCGAGCGCCGACCGCCCCGCCGCGATGGCGCAAAAGGTGATCCTGGTCACCGGCGGCACGGGCCTGGTGGGCAAGGGCGTGGAGTTTGTGTCCCAGACCGAGGGCCGGCCGGACGAGCAGTGGGTGTTCGTCGGCGCGAAGGACGCCGACCTCATGTCGCTCGAGGCCACCAAGGCCCTCTTCGAGCGCGTCAAGCCCACGCACGTCCTGCACCTGGCGGCCCAAGTGGGCGGCCTCTTCGCCAACATGGTGCGCGCGCCGCGCCGCTGCCCCGGCGCGCGCGGCGCGGTCGCCGCTGCCGCGCGGGGCGCCGCTGCTGGGCAGCCCGCGCGAGCGCCCCGCCCTGCCGCCGCCGCCCGGCGCGCGCAGAAGTACAAGGTCGAGTTCTGGCGCAACAACGTGATCATGCAGGACAACATCTTCCAGGCGTGCAAGGACGCGGGCGTGGCCAAGCTCGTGTCGTGCCTCTCCACGTGCGTCTTCCCCGACAAGACCTCCTACCCCATCGACGAGACCATGGTCCACGACGGCCCGCCCCACCACTCCAACGAGGCACGCATCAGCCGCGCAGCCGCGCAGCCGCGGCGCCGGGCGCGGCTGAGCGCCGGGCGCGCAGCCGCGCAGCGGCGGCACCAGGCGCGGCTGAGCGCCGGGCGCGGCCGAGCGCGCCGCTGCCGCCGCCGCCGCCGCGCAGGGCTACGCGTACGCGAAGCGCATGGTTGACATGCAGAACCGCCTGTACAAGGACGAGTACGGCTGCAACTTCACGTCGGTCATCCCGACCAACATCTTTGGCCCCCACGACAACTACGACCTCGAGTCGAGTGCGCACACACGCGCCGCGGCGGCAGCACGCGGCACGCGGCGGCGGCAGCGGACGCGGCAGCACGCGGCACGCGGCGGCGGCAGAGGCGGCACGCAGCAGCACGCAGCGGCGGCAGACGCGGCGGATGCAGCGGCAGCGGCAGCCCGCAGCGGCGGCCGGCAGCGGCAGCCGCACGCAGCGCGCGCCTGGGCGCGCGCTGAGCCCGGCTGCTGCCCGCGCGCGCGCGCCCGCCCGCGCGCCAGGCCACGTCATCCCCGGGCTGGTGCACAAGTGCTACCTGGCCAAGAAGAGCGGCGAGCCCTTCACCATCATGGGCAGCGGCAAGCCCCTGTGAGCAGCGCCGGCGCCGCACGCGCCCCGGCCAGCAGCGGGCGCGGCGCGGCGCGCGCCGCGCGGCGTGCGCGGCAGCGCCGCCGTCCCACCGCGCGGGCGCCGCCGCGCCCTGCGCCCGCCCCGGCGGCCTGCGCAGGCGCCAGTTCATTTACAGCCGCGACCTCGCGCGCCTGATGGTGTGGACGCTGCGCGAGTACCCCGAGACCGACCCCATCATCCTCAGCGTGGACGAGGCCGACGAGGTCACCATCCGCGACGTCGCCGAGGCGATCGTGGAGGCGATGGACTTCAAGGCGCGCCGCGCGCCGCGGCGCGGGCACGCAGGGCGTGCGGGCGCGCAGGGCGCGCGGGCGGCGCGCTCACGGCTCGCCGCCGCCGGCGCGCGCGTGTGCTGCAGGGCCCCGTTGAGTTTGACACGACCAAGGCGGACGGGCAGTACAAGAAGACGGCGAGCAACGCAAAGCTGCGCAAGTACCTGCCCGACTTCACGTTCACGCCGTTCAAGCAGGCGATGAAGGAGAGCGTGGACTGGTTCGTGCAGAACTACGACAAGGGCGTCGTGCGCGGCGTGACGGCCGCGTGAGCGCGGCGCGCCGGCGCCTGGCTTTTCCCCGTGATCAGGCCGGCGCGCGCTGGGAGGGAGGGGCGGCGGGGGCGCACGGGCTGGACTGCGACACGTCCGGCGCGCCAGCCACGCCGCGCACGCGCGCCGCTGAAGTGCGGACTGCCGTGCGTGCGTGGGGCCTGGGAGGCGTAACTTGCTGGCTGCGCGGTCCGCTGGCGGCTGAAGCCGCGGGGTCAGCGTCAGCTGCGGCGGCGCGGACGCCGCGGCGCGCCTGTGCTGCAGGGCGCTCAATTTCGCCCGCAGCCCCGAACGCGACCTCGTGCTGCCGCCCCCGGTGCCTGGTTCGCGCCTGCTGCTGCTGCTGCGGCCATCGCACCCTCGCCAGCGAGCATGGACGAGGCTGCGCGCCGCCTGCGCGTGCTGGAGGGCCAGCTGGCCAGCACGAGCAGCGCCCCGACCGCCTTGCGGCGCGCGCCCTGCGCCGGGGGCGGCGCGCCGGGGCCGAGCTTCGCGAGCGCCACTGGCGCGCCCTCCAGCTACGCGCGCGTGCACGGCGAGGTCTCCCGCGCGCCCACCGCGTGGCGGAGGGTGCCCTCTCTGGGTCGCGAGGAGCTGAGCGAGGTCAAGTACGAGAAATCGGACGAAGGCTTCGCAAAGGTGCGCGGCGCCGCTGCTGCCGCGCCGCGCCGGCCGCCGCGCGCCGCCGACGGCCCCCGCCGCCGCGCCCAGATCACCATCAACCGGCCAGAGAAGCGTAACGCGTTCACGCCCCGCACGGGTGCGCGCGGCGGGGGCGGCGGCGGCTCGGGGCTGGCCGCAGCAGCCAGCTTGCGGCTCGCGCCTGGCTGCGCCGCGCCGCCGCGCCGACGCGGCCTGCCGGGGCGCCCGCGCGCGCGCAGTGACGGAGATGTCGCGGTGCTTCACCGACGCCCGGGACGACCCCAAGGTCGGCGTGGTCATCCTGACGGGCGAGGGCCCGCTCGCGTTCTGCAGCGGCGGCGACCAGTCCGTGCGCGGCAAGGGCGGGTACGTGGGCGAGGACAGCGTGCCGCGGCTCAACGTCCTGGACCTGCAGGTGCGGCGCGGCGCAGAGCGGCGGCGGCGGGGCGGCACGGCGGCGCGGCGGCCAGCGGCGCGCCGCTGAGCCGCCCGGCGCGTGCGCGCGCAGATGCAGATCCGGCGGCTGCCCAAGCCCGTCATCGCGATGGTCGCGGGCTACGCGGTCGGCGGCGGCCATGTGCTGCACATGGTCTGCGACATCACGGTCAGCGCGGCGGTCGGCCGGGGGGGGGGTGCTGGCTGCGAGCCTGGCTCCTCTCTGACCGCGGCCCACCGCTCGCCCGCCTGCCTCACTGCACCGTCCCTCCTCACTGCCTCCCCCCTAGATCGCCGCCGACAACGCGGTGTTTGGCCAGACCGGCCCCAAGGTCGGCAGCTTTGACGCGGGCTACGGCTCCACCCACATGGCGCGCCTCGTGGGCCAGAAGAAGGCGCGGGAGATGTGGTTCCTCGCGCGCCTCTACGACGCACAGGCAGCGGCAGACATGGGACTCGTCAACAAGGTGCGCCGCTGCCTCTGACCCTCTGACCCTCTGACCCTCTGACCCTCTGACCCTCTGACCCTCTGACCCTCTGACCCTCTGACCCGCGCTGCGCAGCCGCAAGCAGCCGCCGCGCGGCCCTCCAGCAGCCGCGCGCGCCCACGCCCGGGCGGGCGCGCGCCCGCGCCGCAGGTCGTGCCGCTGGCAGAGCTCGAGGCGGAGACGCTCGCGTGGTGCCGCGAGGTCGTGCGCAACAGCCCGACCGCGCTGCGGCTGCTCAAGTCGGCGCTCAACGCGGCGGAGGACGGGCAGGCGGGCATCCAGCAGCTCGGCGGCGACGCGACGCTGCTGTTCTATCAGAGCGAGGAGGGCAACGAGGGCCGCGCCGCGTACCTCGAGCAGCGGCGCCCCGACTTCACCCGCTTCCCACGCCTCCCCTGACGCGCGCGGGGCGGGGCGCCTGCCGCAGCCGCGGCGCCCCGGCCGCCCCGGCGGGGGCGGCGCGTCGCGGCGCGCGCGGGCGCGGGGGCGGTGTGTGCGTGGGGGCGGGCGCGGGGGTGGCGCATCGCGGCGCGCGCGGGCGCGGCGCGCGGGGGCGGTGCGTGCGCGGTGCGTGCGCGGGGGGCAGTGCGCGTGTCACAGAGGGCAACACCACGCTCACGCCGCGCGCGCGGCGGCCTGCTTGCCGCCCACGTCGGCCGCGCCCAGCGAGCCCTGCAGGATGGCCAGCGCGTTGTCCACGTCAGCCCGCTCCGCCGCGCCGGCCGCCGCGCCGCGCGCGGCCGCGAGCAGCGACAGCACCGTGGGCGCGTCGGCAACGTTGGTGCCCGCGCCGCGGCCCATCGCGGTCGCCGCGCCGACCGCGTTGGCGAGCAGCAGCGTCGCGTGCACGTCGTGGCTGCGCGTGTAGCCCAGCACGATCGCCGCGGCAAAGCTGTCGCCGCAGCCCACCGTGTCCGCCACGGTCACCTTGAACGCGCCGGCGCGGAAGACCTGCTGCTCGGGCGACTTTGTGACGAGCAGCGCGCCCTCGCCGCCCAGCTTCACCACGCACCACTCGGTGCGCGCGCCGGGCCGCGCGAGCACCGCCTCCGCCGCGGCCTGCGGGTCAGCCAGGCCCGTCACCTCCACCGCCTCCTCCTGCGGCGCGCGCGGGCGGGCGCGGCGGGGTCGGGCGGCGCCGCGCGGCGGGGGTTTTGTGCGCCGGGGGCGCGGGGCGTTCCCTCCCCTCCCTTCCCTCCCTCGCCGCCGCGCCTGGGTCATGAGGATGACGTCAGACAGGTCCATCAGCGCGTCCAGCGCGGCGCGCCGGCTGCCGCTCCGCATCGTGAACGCGCGCGGCCCTGTGCGCCCGGGCGGGCCCGCGCGCATGCGCCGCGTCATCGCGCCGCGCCAGCGCGCCAGCGCGGCCGCGCCGTCCCTCGCTCCCTGCCCGCCGCGCGCCCGGCGCCGCACCCGGGTCGAAGAGCACCGCCGCGCCCGCCTCGCTCGCGGTGGCGATGGCCGCCTTGACCAGGTCCAGCGGCAGCTCGTCAAAGACAAAGCCGTTGGTGAAGACCGCCGACGTGGAGCGCAGCACCTGCTCGACCGACGGCGGCAGGCTGCGCACGCCGGCGAGCAGCGGCCAGGGCCCAAAGTCGTAGCGCGAGCAGAAGGCGTGCCGCCCCGCGGGGTCGACCAGGACGAAGCAGAGCAGCGTCGCGTCGGCCGCGGCGGCGGCCGCGGCGGCCGCGGCGGGCGGCGGCGTGACGCGCGTGATCGCGGCGATGCGCTCCGCGGCGAGCACGCGGTCCATGTACCGCCCCGGCGCGTCGTCGCCGGCGTGGCCGATGCTGCCGACGCGCATGCCCAGGCGTGCGGCGGCGATCATGAAGTTGCAGTTGCCGCCGAGCTCCCACGCGCCCTCGTCCGGCGGCGCCGCCGCGAGCTGCGACAGCAGCGCCGCGCGCGCCGCGGGGTCGTCCGGCGGCAGCTCCGGCACGTTGATCACCACGTCCACGCACAGGTTGGACAGGCCGACCACGTCGAGCGCCTTGCCGCCTGCGCGCGCACAGCAGCGGCGGCGAGCGCCGGCGTGCGCGGGCGCCGCGCGGCGCCGTGCCGCGCAGCGCGCCCGGCGGCCTGTCCGGCCGGCCTGGAGCACGTGTGCGCGCCGCCCGGGCGCCCTGGGCCGCGCACCGTTGCTGTTGTGGGCGCGCGGCACACCAGCAGCTCGCGCCCGCGCCCGCGCGGCCGCCTGGCAGGACGGGGGCGGCCGCAGCGAGCTGCATGGCGCAGCGCCACCGCTGCACCGCCGCCAGGCCATCTCTGCGCCCGCGTGGTGCTCAGGCAGCGCCGCGCCGCTGCTGCATCAGCAGCAAGCCCTGCTCGCCAGCGGGGCGCTGCAGCGTCCGCAGCAAGGCGTCCCGTGCAGAGGGCTCGCCGGCGCTCACTCTGGCGGGCAACCCCGCTGGAGTTCTGTCGCGTTCGCCGCCAGGCTTCAAAGCGCGGGGCCCAGTGCCCACGCTAGACCCCAAGCCGCCGTCGGCCAGAGGAGCCCGCCCGACCCCCACTGGCTGGCCAGGCTCGGTGGCGCCGCTCACATGCACGCGGTGCGGGCGCGGGGGCGTGCCGTGCCCTGCCCGCGCGGGCGCCCGTCCGGTGGGGCGGCCGCGGGTGCTGCCTGCGACGGGAGCTGGGGCGGGCGTTCGGCGCTCGCCGGCGGGCGAACGCTGGCTCGGCGCGGCTCGCAATGCGGCGGCTGCCCGGCTCGGCGGCGTGGGTGCGTCGTGGGCTGTGCGGACGCGGCGCGGCGCGCCCGGGCGCTCGACCGCGCCGTCACATGGCCGACCCACGTGATTAGGAGGCAGGGTTCTGCGGCCGCGACAGCAGAAAAGGGCAGCCTCGGCAGCCGACAGTGCCGCCCGTCGCTGGGAAGGCACCTCGCGGGGCGCCGCGCCGGCGCGGGCGCCGCGCTGGCCCGCATCAGGCGCGGCGATGGCTTACACCCAGAGGCGCTGGCCACCGGCGCCTTCGCTCAGCCGCCGCGCGGGCCCCGGCGAGGGCTGGCGGCGCCGCGCGTGGCGTGAGATCACGCGCGGCGGCGCCGGCGGCGCGGCACCGCCGCCGCCGCGGTACGTGCTGCTGACCGTGCGCGGCCCGCGCCAGCTCCTGCCACCGCTCGCCCACGCCACGGTCCAGCGCTCCTCCGCGTCAGTGAGCCGCAGCTCGAGGGCGCACCCCCGCGCCCTGCTGCTGGCGCCGCGCGCTCACGCCACGGTCCAGCGCTCCTCGAGGCCCGACTCGGTGAGCTGCAGCTCGAACGCGCCCGCGCGCCCGCTCGCGTGCAGCCAGGCGTCAACCGCCATCACGTCATACGCGTTGGTCACGAGCGCGCGCCGCGCGCCGAGGGCTGCCATCGACCAGAGGTTGCAGGGCCCGGTGACGCGCACCGTGAAGCCGCCGCCGGGCCCGCCGCCGGGCGCGGGCGCCACGTCGCCGACCTCGGCGCGCAGCGCGTAGCCCCGGCCCACCATGACGTCCAGCAGCGCGCCCGCCCCGGCCGCGAGCGCCGCCACGTCGGCGCCGCGCGGCGCTGGCGGCGGGCCGCCAAACTGCTCGCCCCGGAAGCCGTTGCGAAGGCCGTCGTAGATGAGGTCGCCTGCCGCGGCGGCGGCGGCGTGAGCCGGGGGACGCGGCGGTGTGTGGGCCGGGCCGGGCCGGGGCGCGGCGGCGGCGGTGGCGGCGGCGCGGCACCTGCGCCCCTGAAGAAGCTCTGCGGCAGCGCGGCGTCGTCGTCAAACTGCGGCGGCCGCGTGACCGTGCGCGTGCCCGACTCGCACGGCGTGCGCCCCGGGCGTGCGGCTCAGGCACGGTGCGGGGCGTGCGGGGTGATCGCGCGCAGGTTGAGTTTCCGCGCAACGAAGCTGCCGCGCACTGTTTCAGCGCAGGCACAACCCCGCCTCCCGCCACCTGCACTGCCTTCCCCTCCCCCTAGCCCGCCAGCTGCCACTCTGCCCGCGGCCGCCGGCGCCGACTCACAGCACGAGCGCGGAGGCGGCGCCCGCGAGCAGCACGGCCGCCAGGGGCAGCGCGCCGCGCGCCGCCGCGCCGTTCATCGACCCCGCCTCCATGCCCAGCAGCTCGTCGCTCTCCTCCATCATCGGCGCCACGCCCCCCTCGGGCAGGCCCGGCGCGCCCGAGGGCGCGAGGCCGAGGCTGCTGCGGCGCGCCTCGACGCCGCCCGCGCCGCCCATCGCGCTCGCGAGCGCGCTGCCGGGCGTGATGACGCCCGCGCCGAGCGTGCCGGGCATGCGGCCGAGCAGGCCGCCGTTGAGGCTCGCCTCGCTGCCCATGCCCAGCACGGCGCTCGCGGAGGTGCCCGTGGTCTGGGGGCACACGCTGTGGACGTTGAGCTTGAGGTTCTGCGCGCACGCGTCGCCCGCCTGGCTCGTCACGAAAAAGTCGGGCTCGTCGCCGAGGGTGATGCTGAAGTCGCAGCCCGCCGTCGGCGCCGACAGCACCACGCCCGCGGAGGGAAGGTCGAAGCTCTTGGGGCAGGCGCCGTCGACTGCGCGCGCAAGCGCGCGCGCCGGCGCGCGCGCCGGCCGGGCCGCCAGGTGAGCGCGCGCCGCCGGCGCCGGCGGCGCGCGCGCCGCCCCTGGACGAGCCGCCCCCGCGCCCGCGCCCGCGCACGCGCGCCGCGAGCCGCCCCCGTGCCCGCGCCCGCGCGCCGCGAGCCGCCGCCGCGGTGGGGGCGCCGCGCACCGCTGGTCATGCGATACACGCCGTGCACGGCGCCGGGCGGGCACTTGAAGCGCACGACGTCGCCGCACTTGGCGGTGGACACGCTGGGCAGGATCAGGCCATTGGAGGGGACGTCCCAGACGACCTCAAACACCTTGCCGTGCACTGCGGCGCGGGGGCGTGGGGCACGTCCACAGCGCGGCGGCGTGGACTCGCAGCGGTACGGCGCGCGCCGCCGGCCGCCGGCGGCGGCGCCGCCCCAGGCTGTGCAGGGGCCCCGGGCGCTTACTCACTGCGCGCAGCTGCGGCCCGCCCCGCCGCGGGCGCTGCGTGCCCGGCGCTGCCGCGCTTTGCAGCCGGGCGGGCTGCTCGCGGCGCGGCAGGCGCTGCGCGCGCGGCTGGAGCATGCAAGACGCGGGTGCTGTCGTTCGTGCCGCTCACCTGCGTGGACGGCCACGGCTGCCAGCAGCACCAGCGTCGCCTGCGCGCGAAAGGGCGGGGCCGCGCGACTGAGCGCAGCGAGCGCGCGCGCTCGGTCGCGCCAGCTTGAGGGCATAGCGGCCAGCCTGTGGACCAGCGCCCGAGCCCCAGCGACGCACGGTGCGCGAGCGAGCCATCCTGCTGCTGCGCGGCCGAAGATGCAGGCGCGGCGCGACCTATAATGGCACGGCGAGAGGCGTCACGGGAGCGTGCGTCGCGGGCGTGATGCTCCAGCGCGGCGCGCGCTCCACGGGCGTGCATGGAGAGGAAGCCCAGCGGTTGCGCTGCGATGGGACCCCGACGACTGCCTTCTGGTCGCGCGCGCCGACGCTCTGCGTGCACTCAGGACGACGAAGCGCCGTCACGCCACGCCGGGCCGGTCCTGTCGCCGCGCAGCAGCTCCCAGCCACACGCCTCGCTGCTGCTCTGCTCGGGGCCGGCGATCGGCAGGCCAGCCGATCCCCGCGCAGCCATGCGCCTGTGTGCGAGCGCGCAGTGTGCTCGCGGCGCCAGCGGCGATGCGCGCAGCAGCGGCGGCGGCGGCGGGCGCGGCAGCATAAGCGGCGGCGGCGGCGCCAGTGGCGAGCGCACCAGCAGCGACGCGCGCAACAGCGAGGCGCGGCGGCAGCAGCGAGGCGCGGCGAGGCGCGGCGGCGGCAGCAGAAGCGGCAGCAGCAGGCGCGCGCTGCTGGCGGGCCTCGCCGGCGCTGGCGCTGGCCTGGCGTTGCCGCGCGCGGCGCAGGCGGCGGTCCCGGACGTCGCGCCCGCGCCGGGCCTCGCCGGCGCGCTCGCCCGCGCGCTGCCGTTCCCGCTCGCGGGCCTGCCGCTGCAGCCGGAGCCGGTGCGCTTCCCGCGCGGCAACCTTGACCAGCGATTCGCGGTGCTGCTGATGCGCAGCGGCTACGACGCGATGGACGCGCTCGGTACGCAAGCGCCGGGCGCCAGCGCCGCCGCGCCGGCGCTGGCGGCGAGCGCCGCCCGCGGGCGCCGCTTGCAGACTTTGTCCCGCGGCAGACGTTTGAGGCCAACTTTTGGAAGCTGCGGCAGAGCGAGCTGGAGGGCTACAACCTGCTGTACGCGCCGCTGCGCATGCGGCAGGGCGACCTCACGGGTGCGCCGCGGGCGCGGCCGGCCGGCGCCGCCCCCTCGCTCCCGCCTCGGCCCTCCCGCCGGCCTGCCGCCGCCCCGGCCGCCGCCGCCGCCTCGAGCGCCGGGCGCCGCCGCCGCTGCCGCGGAGCAGACCCCCTCTACCTGGACTTCATCAGCTTCGCGCAGTACGCGGCCATCTCCCAGGAGATGCGGCGCCCAGCTCACGTCTTCCAGGTGGCGCCCGCGCCGCCGGCGGCGGCGGCGCGCCGCGGCGCGCGCCTCGCGCGCGCGCGCGCGCACGCGCCACTGCGACCACGGGCAGCCGCGAGCCGCTCCCGCCGCCGCGGGCGGTGCCGCTGTGGGGCGCAGGAGTACTATGAGGACTGCCAGGGCGTGGGCGACGACGAGCCGTGCGAGTCGGGCACGCGCACGGTCACGCGGCCGCCGCAGTTTGACGACGACGCCGCCCTGCCGCAGAGCTTCTTCAGGGTCGCAGGTGCCGCGCCGCCGCCACCGCCGCCGCCGCGCCCCGGCCCGGCCCGGCCCACACACCGCCGCGTCCCCCCGGCTCACGCTGCCGCCGCCGCGGCAGGCGACCTCATCTACGACGGCCTTCGCAACGGCTTCCGGGGCGAGCAGTTTGGCGGCCCGCCGCCAGCGCCGCGCGGCGCCGACGTGGCGGCGCTCGCGGCCGGGGCGGGCGCGCTGCTGGACGTCATGGTGGGCCGGGGCTACGCGCTGCGCGCCGAGGTCGGCGACGTGGCGCCCGCGCCCGGCGGCGGGCCCGGCGGCGGCTTCACGGTGCGCGTCACCGGGCCCTGCAACCTCTGGTCGATGGCAGCCCTCGGCGCGCGGCGCGCGCTCGTGACCAACGCGTATGACGTGATGGCGGTTGACGCCTGGCTGCACGCGAGCGGGCGCGCGGGCGCGTTCGAGCTGCAGCTCACCGAGTCGGGCCTCGAGGAGCGCTGGACCGTGGCGTGAGCGCGCGGCGCCAGCAGCAGGGCGCGGGGGTGCGCCCTCGAGCTGCGGCTCACTGACGCGGAGGAGCGCTGGACCGTGGCGTGGGCGAGCGGTGGCAGGAGCTGGCGCGGGCCGCGCACGGTCAGCAGCACGTACCGCGGCGGCGGCGGTGCCGCGCCGCCGGCGCCGCCGCGCGTGATCTCACGCCACGCGCGGCGCCGCCAGCCCTCGCCGGGGCCCGCGCGGCGGCTGAGCGAAGGCGCCGGTGGCCAGCGCCTCTGGGTGTAAGCCATCGCCGCGCCTGATGCGGGCCAGCGCGGCGCCCGCGCCGGCGCGGCGCCCCGCGAGGTGCCTTCCCAGCGACGGGCGGCACTGTCGGCTGCCGAGGCTGCCCTTTTCTGCTGTCGCGGCCGCAGAACCCTGCCTCCTAATCACGTGGGTCGGCCATGTGACGGCGCGGTCGAGCGCCCGGGCGCGCCGCGCCGCGTCCGCACAGCCCACGACGCACCCACGCCGCCGATCCGGGCAGCCGCCGCATTGCGAGCCGCGCCGAGCCAGCGTTCGCCCGCCGGCGAGCGCCGAACGCCCGCCCCAGCTCCCGTCGCAGGCAGCACCCGCGGCCGCCCCACCGGACGGGCGCCCGCGCGGGCAGGGCACGGCACGCCCCCGCGCCCGCACCGCGTGCATGTGAGCGCCCGCGCGGGGGGCGGGCCCTCCTATGGCCGGCGCGGGGCGCCGCGGCCCTCGCCGCGCCGGCAGCGGGCCGGGAGTGGCGGCCCGGGCGCCGGGGGCGCGTGCGGCGCTGCTGCGGGGCGGCCATGTGGCAGCGTCCCGCCGCACCACGTGGGCCGGGGGGAAAACCGTTCAACCGCGGCCCGTCCTGGCCTGGGCACGTTCGCCGGGGGCGAACGCGATCGCGGAGCGCGCGGCGCGGCCGGCGGCGCCGTGGAACGGGCGGGGCGACGCCATTCCCCGCCCGCCGCGCCCGCGGCCGCGCGCCGCGGCCGCCCGGGCCGCCGGCTCGCATCGCCCTGGCTCACTCTTGCCCACGCCGCGCCGCAGGTGTCGGTCGGACGCCCCCGCCGCCAGCGAGCGCTCGGGGCAGCCGATGTGCTGAGCAGCAGCAGTAGCAGCTGAGCAGCAGCGCCCAAGCCGCCCGCCCCAGGGCGCCATGGACGGCGGAGGCGCAGCCACGGCCGGGGCGCAGCAGCAGGCGCCGGGCTGCGCCGCCGGCGGCGGCAGCGCGCACGGCGGCGGCAGCGCGCACGGCGGCAGCGCGCACGGCGGCAGCAGCGCGCACGGCGGCGGCAGCGCGCACGGCGGCAGCCTCTACTCTGCCGGCGGCGGCGCGCACGGCGGCGGCAGCGCGCACGGCGGCAGCCTCTACTCCTCCGGCAGCGGCGGCGGCGCGAGCCTGCACGGCGGCAGCAGCGCCGCGGCGGCGCCCGCGGGCGAGCCGGGGTCGCGGCCGGGGCGCGTGTTCAAGATGTCTGACGAGTTCCTGATGTTCAAGTTCAAGATCGAGATGTGCAGCCGCAAGGACCGGCACGACTGGAAGATCTGCCCCTACGCCCACCCCGGCGAGGTCGCGCGCCGCCGCCACCCGCGCGGCTACACCGCGGTGCTCTGCCCCGCCAAGACCGCGGCCTCGTGCCCGCGCCGCGAGCAGTGCACGTTCGCGCACAACCCTTGTGAGCGCGCGCGCGCGTGCGCGCGCGGCGCCGCGCCCGGGCAGCGCGCCCCGCCGCGCCTCGGCCTCGGCGCGCGCGCGCGCGCGCTCGCGCGCCCACGCCGGCGCGGCCGTCGCCGCCGCCGCGCCGCCGCAGTCGAGTTCTGGCTGCACCCCGACCGCTTCAAGACGTCGCTCTGCAACCAGGGCCCCAACTGCGACCGCCCGATCTGCTTCTTTGCGCATAAGGACGAGGAGGTCAGGCGCCTGGCCAACGGCCTCGAGGCGGCGGGGCCGGACGACTACGTCTATGCCACCGCGACGCCCACGCCCGAGCCGCACGACGTGCCACCCCCGCCGCCGCCGCCGCCGCCGCCGCCGCCCCCGCCGCCGCCGCGCGCGCACGGGGGGCTCGCGCACGCCGGCAGCGGCGCCGGCCTCGGCTACCTGCAGGCCCAGGGCAGCGCCATGGCCGCCGCGGCCGCGGCGGCCGCGGCGGGCATGAACGGCTCGGGCCTGCTGCTCGGCGGCGCCAGCCCGGCGCAGCTCATGCTGCTCGGCGGCGCGGGCGACGACGGCGGCCTGCTGCAGCACGGCGGCGGCGCCGCCGCCGCCGGCGGCAGCCTGCTGCACGAGGGCGGCGCGCTGGGCAGCGGCGCGCTGGGCAGCGGCGCGTGGCTGAACAGCAACAGCGACCCCTCGCTGCTGAGCAGCCTGGGCGCCGTGGGGCGGCAGATGTCGGCCACGAGCCCCGTGCCGCTGCCGCACGGCCGCGGCAGCGGCCTGCTGCGCGCCGGCTCGGGCATGGGCGTGTCGCTGGACCAGGCGGCCGCCCTGGCCGCGGCGGCGAGCAGCTACGGCCTCGACGCCGGCATGCTCGCCAGCACGCTGCCGGGCAACGCCCCGCCGCTCGCGCACCAGCTCAGCGGCAGCCTCGGCGGCGGCAAGCTCGCGGGCTCGGCGCCCGCTGGGTACAGCCTGCTCGGCGGCGACGGCGGCGCGCCGTACCAGCAGCAGCTGCTGCAGCAGCTGCAGCTCGAGCAGGCGGCGATGCAGCAGGCGGCGATGGAGCAGCTCTACATGCAGCAGCAGCTGCACAGCATGCTGCAGCAGCAGGCGCTCGCGGCGGGCGCGGGCGGCGGCGGCGCCGGCACGGCGGGCATGCAGGGCCTCGTGCAGCAGGCGGCGGTGCAGCAGCTGCAGCTGCAGCAGCTGCAGCAGCTGCAGCAGCTGCAGGCGGCGCAGGCGGCGGCGCACGTCGCGCAGCCGGCGCAGCAGCAGCAGCAGCAGCAGCAGCAGCAGTGGCACAGCAGCCTGCTCGCGTCGCAGCCGCTCCCGACGTCGGCGCCGCACGGGCAGGCGCTGTGGGCGTCGGCCCAGCTGGACGCAGCCACGCCGGGCTCGTACGGCAGCAGCAGCTCCTTCACACCGCCCGAAGCGGGCCCGCTCACGGCGACGATATCTGGCGGCGGCGGCGGCGGCAGCGGCGCGTACGCGCGCGGCAGCTTGCTCAGCCCCACGCGCCTCGCGCCGAGCCCGGCGCCGCCCGTGGCGCGCACCGCCAGCGGCAGCGGCGGCACGATCCAGTGGTCGGCCTCCATCCTGAGCAAGCAGCCGCAGCGCAGCGCCAGCGCCACCGGCCACCGCGGCCAGGACGGCGCGCCCTGGCTCTGCGGCGCGCCCGACCATCCCGCGGCCGGCGGCGCGCCGGACGGCGCGGCGTCGCTGGAGCAGCTGAACGGCCTGATGCAGATGGTGCACGTTTCATCGTCGTCCGCCATGGCCGCCGGCCCTGGGCTGTAGGGGGGGATTGATTGCACAGTCTGCGGCGGCCCCGCGGATTGTTCGCCGCACGGCTGCGCGCCGACGGCGGCCTGAACATTGGTTGGGCGGCCGCGCCGCGCTGCGCGGCCTCCTGGCCTGTGTGCGCGGCGATGGTAGGTGTTGACTGCCACCGGCGCTGCCCGTTTGCTGGGGGGAGGTGGGGGGACGGAATAACCCCCACAGGCCCTGTGGTGGGTGGCGCTCTGGGCGACGCGCATGCATGCTTCGGCCTAGCCGCATATCTTTTGCGGGGAGCCGCTGCGGCGCCCCCTAGCCCTAGCGACGCGGCGCTCTCGCGCCCGGCGCGCCACCGACAACAGCCAAGGCCCGCTGGGCTCGGCGGCGCGCGCGCCGTGTCGGCATCTGATCGTTGCTGGCGGCCACAGGCCGCACGTCCACGCAGGGGGGAGTTTGGGCTCGGAGCTCGAGCGCGCGCCCGCTTGCTGCGCCGTGCATTGCTCCCCGCGACGGCGGGCAGGGCGCCGGCGCGCGGCGTTTGCGCAGCCGCCGCCAAGCGCAGCACAGGGGCTGTGGTGCGATTCCTTTTGGCGCTGCTAAAGATGCGTTGGGTGTTTGGGCAGGAGGCTGCTGTGTGTCAAACGCTGCTCTGCTTGCTGTGGCGCGGTGGCGCCAGCCGGCCGGCGCGGACAGCGGCGTGAAAATGTCGTGGAAATGTGATGTGATCCCCCAAACTCTTGACGCCCGAAAGGGGAGGCACGCGCGGGCGGCGGCGCGTCTGTCGTGGCGCCTGGGCAGGGACTTGCCGCCTGCACTCGTGCCGCGCTCGTGCGCGGCCGCGTGTGTATCACCAGTCAACCTTTCAGCTCGGCTCGTGTGTGTGCGGGCGTGGCTGCGGGCGCGGGGTTGCAACCCGACAACTCGGCCCACGCGACGCCCCGCCTCTCGCGCTCGCGCGGCTCGCGGTACGGGATGCCCAGCAGGTCCCACAGGTCGCGCTCGAGCACGATGCGCCGCCCCGCGCCCGCGCCCGCAGCGACCCTGCCCCGCAGCGCGGCCACGACGCCGCCCGCGCCCGGCGGCGCGGGGCCCCAGCCCGGCGGCCACGCCTCGGCGCCGCGCCGGTCGGTCGGCGGCGCCTCCTCGGGCACAGACAGCGCGACGTGGCTGCAGCCCGACGCCTCGGCGCCGTCGACGTACGCGGCGACCTGCGACGCGCTGGGGACGCCGCCCACGACCAGAGCCACGCGCGCCGCGTGCACGGCGGCGCCGCCCGCGTCCGCAGGCACCGGCCCGAGCTCGGGCTCGGGCACCAGCGCGGGCTCGGCCTCCTCCTCCTCGCTGCTGCCGGCCTCGTCGCCGCCGCCGCCGTCCTTGTCGCCGCCGCCCTCGTCGCCGCCGCCCGCCAGCGCGCCGCCGCCGTCCGCGCCGCCGCCGGGCGGCGCGGCGGCGGCGCCGCCGTCGCCGTCGCCGCCGCTGCGCCGCGCGAGGGGCACCACGCGCAGGAGCAGGTGGTTGTTGAGGTGCATGCCGCACTTGACCGCGTGGTCGCGCATGAACCTGGCCGACAGAGGACGGAGGGCAGCGGGCGGCGGGCGGGCGTGGAGCGCTGACCGGCGGGGCGGCGGGCGGGCTTCACGGCAAAGCGGCGGCGGCGCGGCTGCGACGCACCTGAGGTAGTGGCTTGACCCTGACCACCCATCAGCGCCATGGGCCAGCTGCTCCCCGTCGGCGGCACAAAGACCAGGTCGATGCGGCGGCGCCGCCCCGCGCGCGTGATGTAGATGCCCTGCGCGGGCGCGGCGGCGGCGGCCGGCGTCGCCGCGGCGCGGCCAGCCCCGCCGCGGCGCGGCCGGCGGCGCGGCCGGCGGCGCACATAGATGTGGTCAAAGCAGTCCATGTAGGGGCGGTTGCGCGAGTAGGTCGACCCGACCAGCTCCCGCCGCCGCCCAAGCTCGTAGCCCTGCAGCCGCCCCGACACGAGGTGGCACAGCCCCACGCCCTGGCGCACGAGCCGCCCCGCTGCCGGCCCGCGGCGGCGCGGCGGCGCGGCCTCAGGCGCGCGGCGCGCGGCGGGCGCGCAGGGCGCGCTGCGCTCGCCGAGCGCTGAGCGCGGCGCCGGCCCGCGCCGCCGCGCGGCGCGCCGCCGGCCGGCGCGCCCACCTGCGACCAGGTGCGCGTATACGCGCGGCACCAGGCGGTGCATGAGCGCCGGCGCCGCTTCGTGCCCGACCAGGAAGTCGGCGTCGTGCCGCGCCGCGCCGCGGCGGCGGCCGCCGACCGGCTCGATGCGCCAGCCGTCGCCCACGCCGCTCACGGCGGCGAGCGCGGCGCGCACGCAGGCGGCCATCTCCGCCGCCTCGTCCGCGCTGGCCCCCTCCAGCAGGTCGGCGGCGTGGGCGAGGCTGCACCGCACCGCCGCGCTCAGCCTCACCCCGCCCGGCGCCCCGCCGGCGCCCGCGGCCGTGCCGCCGGCGCCGGCGGGCGGCGCCGCCGCCGCGAGCACCTGCGGCGCGCGGCGCGCGGCGCGCGGTGCGGGCGTGAGCGGTTCAAGGGGCTGCGCAACCCCCGCGCCGCTCACGCCGCTCACGCCCGCACCTCGTCGTAGGTCGTGAGGCCCGCCTGCCACCAGCGCTCCGCGAGGGACGGGCCCACGCCAGGCAGGCGGCAGAACGCGGCGCGCACGGCGCCGCCGCGCGTGGCGGGGCGCTCCAGGCCCAGCGAGTTGCACACAGCCTTGTTGGACCGGTAGCCCTCCAGCTGCTCGCACGTGCCTGCGCAGCGCGCGGAGCGGTCTCAGCCGCGGCAGCGGCGGTGCGGCGGCGGCGGCGCGGCGGCGGTGGCGCGGCCCACCGCCAACGAGCATCTCGTGCACCAGGAGCGGGATGAAGTTGCCGCCGCACCACGGCAACAGGCTCTTGATACGGTCCACGCCGAGCGCAGCGCTCAGCGGGAAGGAGCAGGCCCGCAGCGACGCGGCGGCATGGGCGTAGACGAGCGCCTCGTGTGCCACGGGCGGCGGCGCTGGCGCGGCAGGCGGGCGGCGCGGCGCGGCGCGCGCGTGGAGCAGCGCCCCCGCTCCCCGGCGCGGCACCGCGGCGCCCCGCACGCTGCGCCGTGCGCAAGCCTTTCTCGGCCCCCGCCCTCACCTCCGGGCACGACGAGGTGGTCCCAGCCCTTCTCGGCTCGCCCGCCGCGCACCGCGATGGCGCGCTCAAACGCCTCGAGCTCCTTGAGCCCCCGCCGCACCGTCTCGTTGGCGGGGTGTGCGCGCGCGGGGTCAAAGTTGGCGTGCAGCATCAGCTCCGTTTGCGAACTCACATCATCCAGCTCCTGCCGCCAGAAGCCGAGCCACTCGGCAAACCTGCCCATCCGCGCGTGCCGCGCCGGGCCCCGGCCAAACTTGGGCGCGGCGCGCGGCGGCGGCGGCGGCGGCGGCGCGCGCGGCAGGAGCACGTCGAGCGGCGCCGGCGGCACGAGCGCCGCCGCCGCCAGCGACGCGTCGAGCCACGCGTCCGTCACCACCACCAGCGCCGGCGCGCCCGACCGCTGCTGCTCCGCCCGCACCGCCTCCGCGAGCTGCAGCAGCCGCTCCACGCCGCCGCCGCCGCCCGGGTGCACCACGAGGTGGCTCACGCCCGCGAGGCCCGCGGCGCTGCCCGGCGCGGCGCCGCCGCGCACGTGCGCGCCGTACGGCCCCAGGCGCGCGGCCGCGAGCGGCAGGCGGCGCCGCAGGTAGGGCACCGAGTCGTGCACATACACCACGGCGCCGCCGCCCCCGCCGCCGGCGCCGGGGGCGGGGGCGGGGCCGGGGGCGGGGGCGGGGGTGGGCGCGCACCCGGCCTGCGCCGCCGGCGGCGCAACATGGGCCCTGCTGGGCGCGCCGCCGGGCGTCTCGTGCGTCGCGCGGCTCGTGCCTGCCTGGCTCGCCGACACCCGCTGCTGCTGCTGCTGCTGCTGCTGCTGCTGCTGCTGCTGCAGCTGCTGCTGCTGCTGCTGCTGCTGCTGCGGCTGCGGCGGCGGCGGCGCTGGCTGCACCCGCTGCTGCAGCGCGCGGGCCTCCTCCAGCTCTGGCCCCTGCCACGCCAGCTCCGGCGGTGGCTGCGCCAGCTCCGGTGGCGCCTCCCGCGCCAGCTCCAGCACTGCCTGCGCCTGCTGCGCCTGCTGCGCCTGCTGCGCCTGCTGCGCGTGCTGCGCGTGCTGCGTCTGCTGCGCGTGCTGCGTCTGCTGCTGCAGCGCGGCAGCGGCTTCGCCGCCGTCCTCGTGATCGCTGTCCTGGCTCATCAGCTCCAGGCGCAGGTCGAGCAGGACCGGCGTGAACAGCTGGCTGCTGCTCAAGGCCGCGCGTGCGGGCGTGCGGCGCCGCCGCTTGCGGCTGCTGCGGGCCCCCGCCTGCTCGCCCCGGGGCCCCGCCTGCTCGGGCGCCTTGACGGGCGTGCAGGGCGCGGCGGGGCCGGCGCGGCCGCCCGCCACCGGTGCCGGCGGCGGGGCCGCGTCGGGCGCCGCCGCTGCTGCTGCCGCTGCACCGTCGCCGCCGCCGCTGCAGGCCGCGCCACTTTCCTGCTCGGGCGCGCGATAGAGCTCGTCGTCGGGCTCGCACGCGGCGGGCCGCTTGGCGCCCACGCGCGGCGAGCGCGGGGCAGCCTCTGCCGCTGCTGCCTCTGCTGCCGCTGCTGCCCGGGGCGGGCCCACGGGCGCCAGCACCACCTGGGCCGCCGGCGTGGCCGGTCCGCGTGTCACAGGCGCGGCCGTCGGCCGGGGGGAGCCCCCTTCACCGTGCTGGGCCATGCTGCGTGCGGCGCGTGCTGCCGCAGGGGGCCCGCTGCCCCACGGCCTGCTGCTGACGCCCTGCCACCGGCGACCGGAACTGTGGCTGCGTGGCAGGGGTGGGGGCACGCCAGCGCGGCTGCGGCGGCGGTTCAGGTCTGGGCCCGAGGCGCGCGCCGCGCGCGGTCGGGGTGGCGCGAGGCAACCAGCACAGCGCGGCACCTGTTCCCTCACATACGCACAGCATGGGACCGGTGCCCTCACGCGCTATCGCCGCCGCCGTCGCCGCCGCCGTCGAGCCAGATCCCGTGGAAGCGGTTTGGCGTCCCAAACGGCAGCGTCACGCGCGCGAGTTCGGCCCACGTGCGCGCGTCGAGCACGACCAGGAACGCGCGGCCGTCGCGGCCGACGCCCGGCGCGAGCACGGCGCCGTCGTCCTCCGCGGCGCCGCCGGGGCGTGGCACAAACACGGGCTCGCCCACCGCCGCTCCGGGCTCGTGCCACGCCGCCGCGCTGCGCGCCTCGAGGTCGAGCTTGGTCAGCGCGTTGCCCATGTTGGTCGGCCGCGCCGCGCCGAGGGCGTACGCGTAGCGGTAGGGCCGCCCCCGCGCCGCGGCCGGCACGGCGGGGAACTCGCAGAACCCGCCGCCCCCGCCGCCCTGCCCGCCCGCGCGCGGCAGCAGCGGCTCCGGCGCCTGCGCGCGCGCGCGCGCGCGGCGGCGGCGGCGGCGGCGGCGGCGGCGGCGGCGGCGGCGGCGGCGGCGGCGGCGGCGGCGGCGGCGGCGGCGGCGGCACGCGCGCGCGTCGGCGGCGTGCGGCGAGGGGCCGCGCGCCAGCCGCGCCCCGCGGCGCGCGCGCGCCTGCAGCCGCGCGCCCGCGTCGCCGGTGAGGGGGATGGTGAGCCGGCGGTACTCGCTCGCCGCGACCTCGCGCTGCAGGCCGCCCCCGGGCGCGGGGCGCGGGTGGCGCAGGGGGTCGAGGCCGAGGTCCAGCAGGATCTGGGGGTCGTCGTACGCGGCCAGGTCGACCACCAGCGCGGCGCCGTCGTGCGTCTCAAACGCGTTGCCGACGTGGAAGAAGAAAAACGCGGGGCACGAAAAGCTGCGCACCGCCTGCGCGCCGCGACGCGCCGCCCGTCGGCAGGCAGCGGGCGGCGGCGGGCCGCGGTCAGCGGGCGGTTGGCGCGGCGCGCGGGCGCGCCCCACCGGACCGTCCCGCGCGCGCACCCCGGTGCCGTCGAGCGGCACCACGTGCACCAGCACGTCGTCCCGGGGGTCCCAGTCCATGAAGAGGTGCGACGCGGGGCTGCCGAGCAGCAGGGAGGGCAGGCTCATGTAGAGGGGCTGCTCGAGCACCACCGCGTGGCGCTCCGTGCACGCAAAGTCGTGCACCCACGCGGGGCTCAGCGGGCGGCGGTCGGGCACAAACCCAACCTGCGCGCGCCGCACCGCCGCGTGCGCGCGCCGTTAGCGCGCCGTCAGCGCGCCGCGCGCGCCGTGAGCGCGCCGCGTGGCGCCAGCGGGCCGGGCCCCGGCGGCGGCCCCCGGCGGCGGCCCCCGCGGCGGCGCGGCGCGCCTGGGTGCGCGTGAGGGTGGTCGGGTCCTGCGTGTAGATGTGGAAGCCGCCCATGGGCAGGCTGCGCGTGAAGTTGACGACGCGGCCATCGCGCAGCACGCTCGGGTGCGCGGTGGTGAGGTCGCCCGGCATGCCGTCGCTGAACGACACCTGCGCGGGGGACGCCGCGCGCGTCGGCGCCGCAGCAGGAGGGGGGGGGAGGGCAACCGAGGCCGCCGCGGGCGCCGCACCTGGCGCACGGTGCTCAGGTCCACCGGGTTGACCAGGTACGCGGCGGCCGGCGTCTCGCTCATTGCCAGCAGAAGCCCCGGCGGGCCCATCGCCTGCAGGCTCACGCTCGCGTTGTCGGTGAAGGTCGGCGACCCGCGCGCGAGGCCCCACAGCTGCGCCGCGAGCTCGCGCAGCGCGCCGAGCGGGCCGGCCGTCTCGGCGCGCGTCGCAAACTCGCGGAACACCACGCGCCCTGCGCCGGCGCGCGGCGGCGGCGCGGCCGGGCTCGTGCGGGCGCCGGCGGGCGGGCGGGCGGGCGCGCGCGCGCCGGCGCGCGCGCTTGTAGTCCGCGGCGTGGGCCCCGCTCACCCTGGTCCTTGTAGGCGCGGTACGCCTGCGTGTCCACGTACCGCTGGCTGCCCCACGCGCGCCCGCCGCGCACGCGCACCTGCGGCGCGCGGGGCAGCCGTCGGCACGCGCGCGCTGCCGCCTGGCCCAGGGGCTGGCCGCCCGGCGGCGCTGGCGCGGCGCACGAGCCCGCGCGCGCGCGCCTTTGAGAGCAGCGCGTAGCCATCAAACATGTGGTCCATGCGGCTGTAGTCGCCGCCGCCGTTGACGAGCAGCGAGCCGCACAGCCAGGCCGGCAGCGTGCCGCTGACCTCTGCCTCCACCTCGGCCGCCTGCTCGGCCGCGGTGCCAAAGAGCGAGCGCCGGCACGCCTCGCTCGGCCAGCCCGGCTGGTCGGCAGCCGCCGCGGGCGCCGTGCTCGCCTCGCTCGCTGCCGCGGCGCGGGCTGCCACGCCGGCCGGCCGCGGCGCGGCCGGCCGCGGCCCGCGCGGCGCGGCGCCGCGACCGCCGCCCGACCTCGCCGCGGCGCGGGCGGGCTGCTGCTGCGCGCCGGCGCGCCGCGCCCCCGCGTGCCTGCGGCGGCGCGCGGCGGCGTGGCGAGGTGAGGTCGGGGGCTGCTGGGTGGGGCGACTTGCAGCGGACGCGGCCGGCCGCGGCCGCGCACGCACATGGCCATGCGCGCCGGCGAGAGCAGCGCGGTGTGGTGGCGGCGGCGCCGGCGCCGTGCGTGCGCGCCGGTGTGCGGTGGGATTATGAAGGCGGGCGCGACTGCGGGGCGCCCCACTCGCCTCTGTCTCCCGTCCAGGGCGCAGCAGCTCCGGGCCCCGCGGGGTGGTCCTGAGCGAGCAGCCCGCGGCCCCAGTTGTTCCAGGCCACACCCATCGCCGCGCCGCCCGTCCCGCCGCGCGCGCGAGCAGATCGCCTGCGCCACGCCGGCAGCAGCAGCAGCGGCAGCAGCAGATGGCCCTCGCGCTGCGAGCCGGCGCGGGCAGCGCGCGCGCTGCCGCGGCTCCGACGCGGCGGAGGAGCGTCGCCGCGGGCGCGAGGAAGCAGCAGCAGGCGGCGCAGCAGGCGGCGCAGCCCGGCAGCAGCGCCGCCGCGCCCGCGCCCGCGCCGGGGGCCGAGGCGTCGACCAGCGCGCCCGCCGCGCCGGAGCAGGCCGTGACCCGCGAGTTCCGCGCGCTCGGCAGCAAGGTCGTCGAGACCAACGCGCCGTTCCGGGGCCCCGAGGACGCGCCCGACTTTTGGGAGGGCGAGCGCTTCGAGGCATTCGGCAAGGTGCACGCTTTTGCTGGGGGGTCGCCCCGGGGCGCGCCGGCCGGCCGGGCCCCCGGCGCAGCGCCCCCGGCGCAGCGCCCACCGCGCGGCCGGGCCCCCAGGCGGGCGCGCCGCGCGCCGGCCGGCGGGCCGGCGCGCGCGCGCGCCGCCGGCGCCGCGCTTTTTCGTCCAACGCGCGCGCTCCGCCGCACGCCCACACCTTTTCACACGCGCAGGCGCTCGAGTCGTACTTCCTGCCGGGGCTCGTCGTGCTGGGCCTGGTGTGCGGCGGCATCGCGGCCAAGACGTACAACGAGGACGCGACGACGTACATCAAGCCGCCGACCGGGCCCGACGCGCAGCCGTCCATCATCATCGCGACGCCAGAGGCCACCGCCGGCGGCGCCGCCGCGCCGAGCCTGGTGGGCGGCGAGTGACGCGCGACGGGATTGGGAGGGGGGGGGGGGCTGCGAGCGAGCGAGCGAGCGAGCGAGCGGGGGCTGGCCGGAGCGAGCGTGCGCGGCGTGGCGTTACCGTGAACCGCACGTGCGCGCGCCGCATCAACAGCCGACCGCCGTGTGCTGCAGCCAGCTGGCGCACACCCTGGTCGTGCGCCCGACACCCCCCCCCCCCCCCCGATTGAGTGACCGATCGATAGATCTGCGCAGCGCGCGGTGCGATCAGCCGCCGCCAATGACAGTGCGCCCCCCGCGCGTCACCCCCGCCGCCGGCCCCACCACGCGCCCTCCAGCATGTGCTGCGTGAAGCTGCGCTCGCCCTGCCGCGCCGGCGGCTGCGCCGGAGGCGGCGCAGGCGGCGCGGGCGCCTGCGCCGACGGCGACGGCTGCCCGCGCTGGCCGTCGGCCGGCGCCTGCTCCGCGCACGCGAGGTGCACGAGCACGTCCGAGCCGCTGTCTTCCGAGCCGCAGCTCTCCACGCCCGCGGCGCTCGAGACGTCGTCCATGTCGCCCGCCGCGGAGGGCGCGCCGCCCGCGCTGCCCGCGCTGCCCGCGCCGCCACCGCTGCTGCCGCCCCCCGCCGCCGCCGCTGCTGCCGGGCGCGCCGGCGCCGCGGCCGCCGGCCGCAGCGCTCACGCTGCTGCAGCCGCCGAACGAGCCCACGGGCGCGAGCAGGCCGCCGGACAGCGCGCACGCGAGCTGCGGCGCTGCGCTGTGGCAGCGGTGCAGGCCCGGCTGCCGCTGCTGCGCGAGCGCGCCCGCCTGGAAGCAGGCCGCGCCGGCGAGGCCGCCGGGGTCGAGCGACGACGCGCGCGTCAGGCCGCGGCTCGCCGCGCTCGCGCTCGCGCCGCCGCTGCTCGTCCCCGCCGCGCTGCTGCGCGCCGTGGTGGCGGGCGACGTGGCGACCTCAAGGTACGACTTGACCCGCCCGCACCCGCCGCCTCCGCCGCTGCTCGACGACGCACTCCCGGGCGCCGGCGCGCTGCGCGCGGGCGACAGCAGGTGCCGCAGACCGTGCCCGCCGGGCGCGCCGTCGCCGAGCGGGCTGCTGTCGCGGCCGCCGTCGCCGGCGTCGTCGTCGTCGTCGTCGTCGTCGCCGCCGTCGCTGAAGCGCGTGCCCGCGGCGGCCTGGAGCTCCTGGTGGGCCTGGAAGACCGAGGCTGCCGCCGCCTGGGCCTGCTGCAGCGACGCCGCGAGGTGCAGCTGCGCGGCGCAGGCCGCCGCGCTCGCTGCGTCGCTCAGCCCGGCGCCGCCCTCGCTCGAGCCGGCCGAGGCGTCCCCTAGGTGCAGCATGGGGTGGCTGGCGGGCGGCTGCGCCGCCAGCATGCGCTGCCAGGGGAGCGGCTCGCCCGCCGGGTGGCCGGGCCACGTGCCGGGGTTGAGCGGCGCGCTGGCGGCGGCCGCCGCAGCGGCTGCGCTCGAGCCTGCGCCGCCGCTCGCCGGCGCGGCGGCGGCACCCTCGCGGCCCGCCGCCGCTCCGTCGCTGCCGCTGTCGGCCCCAAAGCGCTCGCCCAGCACGAGCTTGATGAGCTGCCGCGTGTGCTGCGGCTGCTCCTGCGCCGCGTCGATGGCCTGCTGCACCAGCTGCGCCAGGCTGCGCGGCAACGCGCCCGGCTGCAGCAGCCAGCCCGGCGCGGCGGCCGCGCCGCCCACCGCGCCGCCGCCGTCCGCCGCGGGCGCCGCCGCCGGCAGGGGCGAGCCGCCGCCCGCCGCGGCGCCCCAGCCGCTGAGCAGATGCTGCTGCATCGCCTCGAGCGGCAGCTGCGCGCCGCCCGCGGGCAGCGACGGCAGGTGGTCCACCGCGAGGCCGGGGAGCTGGCGCTGCAGCTGCAGCACCACCGCGTCGCGGCCGAGCAGCGGGTTGTCCGCGAGGCTGAGGCTGGCCAGGCCGCTCATGCGCGCGATGGCGGGCGGCAGCACGTGCAGGCGGTTGCTGCTCAGCGTGAGCGCCGTGAGCTTGAGCAGCGCGCTGCAGCTGCTGGGCAGGTCCTCCAGCTGGTTGTCCTCCAGCAGCAGCGCCTGCGCGGCGGCGCGGCACAAGCCCCAGCGCGGCGGCGGCGCGTCAGCGTCGGCGGCGGCAGCGTCGGCGCCGGCGGCGGCTGTGTCGGCGCCGCGGCGCGCGCGGGCGGGCAGGCGGGGTCGCGCCTGGAGCTGCGTGAGGTCGCCGGTCATGGTCGGCAGGTGGCGGTACTGGTTGTGGCTGAGGTCGAGCACCTGCAGCCGCACCAGGTTGCCGATGCCGCTCGTGAGCCCCCGCAGGCGGTTGCTCGCCATCAGCAGCTGCTGCAGCGCCGTGCAGCGCCCGACCACGCGCGGCACGCTGGTGAGGCGGTTGCCGCTGCAGTCGAGCACCTGCAGCCGGCTGTAGCAGCCCAGCGCCTCGGGCAGCGACTGCAGCCGGTTGCGCGCCAGGCGCAGCACCTGGCGGCAAGCGGGGGCGGCGGCGATGGCGGCGTGAGCTAGAGCCCGCCCGCGTGCCGCGCCCCGGCGCCCCGCTGCGCCGCACGCGCACCCGCAGCGCGGTGAGGCTGGCCAGCTCCTCCGGCACCGCCGCGCTCTGGTGGAGCTTGTTGTCGCTGGCCTCGAGGTGCGTGAGCCCCGCCAGGCACGACAGCTGCGGCGACAGGTGGTGCAGGCTGTTGTGCGACACGTCCAGGTGCACCAGCGACACCAGCCCGCCGACGTCCCTGCGTGTGCAGCAGCGGGCGGGCGGGCCGTCAGCGTCGCCCACGGCGGCGCGCGCAGGCGCGCCGCGCGCCGGCGGGCGGCGCGCCCCGGCGGCCGCCGCGTGCCCCGCCGGCTCACATCGGCAGCTGCTTCAGGCGCATGTGGCTGGCGGTGAGGCGCGTGAGCCGCGAGAGCTGGCCCAGGCCCTGCGGCAGCTCGCGCATGTCGGTGTTGAGGCTCACGTCCAGCTCCTCCAGCGCCACCAGGCAGCTCAGCCCCGCCGGCAGCGCGGTGAGAAAGTTGTGGCACACGTTGAGGTACTGCGCGGCGCGGACGCGACGCGGCGGCGGCGGCGCGCGGCGTGGGCGCGCTGCCGCGCACGCGCCGCGCGCGGCGGCGGCTGCTCCGCGCGGCCGCGCCGCGAGGCCCCCCTGCGCCTGTGCGCCGCCGCACCGTGAGCTCCACGAGCTGCCCGACGTCGGCGGGCAGCTCGCTGAGGTTGTTGTGCCCCAGGTCGAGCCGGCGCAGGCTGGTGAGCGCCCAGAGGCTGTGGTGCACCGCGAGCAGCTTGTTGCTCGCCAGCACGAGCACCTCGAGCGCCTCCATGCGGCGGAAGCTGTGCATGTGCATGCCCAGGCGGTTCATGCCCGCGTGCAGCTCGCGCAGACCGGTGAGCTCCAGCACGCCGCCGGGGAGCTGCTCCGCGAGGTTGGCCGAGATGTCGAGCACACGCAGGCCCTCCAGCTGGCGCAGCTCGTCGCGCAGCTGCACGTTGCGCAGCATCTCGCCGCTGAACGTCAGCCGGCTCAGCCCGCACAGGCGCGTGAGGCTCAGCGGCAGCATGCGCACGCCCAGGCGCGTCAGCTCGAGCGCGCGCAGGCCCGGCAGCTCGACTGCGCGCGGCGCGGCGTGGCGTGGCGCGGCGTGAGCGCGCGCGCGCGCCGGCGGGGCGTGCGGCGCGCCCGGGCAGCCGGCCGCTGCGCTGCGCGGCGCGCGCATGCTGCTTGCGCGCCGCACCGTTGAGCAGCACGTACAGCTCCGCCGCGCCGACGGGCGCGGCGCCGCCCGAGAGCGCGAGCAGCTCGAGGTGCGGGAGCTGCGTGAGCGTGTGGCCCAGCAGCTGCGCCGCCTGCGACGACAGCTGCAGCCGGCTGAGCGCGAGGTGGCGCAGCGCCTGCAGCTGCCCCAGGGCCGCGCAGAACTGCGCCGCGAGGCGCGGCACGAGCAGGCCCTCCGCGAGGAAGCTCAGGTGGCTGAGCGCGGTCAGCGACTGCGTCGGCAGCGCCATGGGCGGGTCCCACGGGTCCGCCAGCACCAGCGACCTGCGCGCGGCGCGCGGCGCGCGTGAGCGCCGTTGCCGGCGCCGCCGCCCGCGCAGACGGCCGCGCCGCCGTCCGCGCTCGTGCGCGCTGCGCGCTGCGCGACGCGAGCGCGGGCGCGCGGCGGCGCGCGGCGCGGCGGCGCGCGGCGCGGCGGCGCGCGGCGCGGCGGCGCGCGGCGCGGCGGCGCGCGCACGTGAGGCGCAGGCGCGCGAGCGCGGGGAAGAGCTCCTGCGCGCTGCGCTGGTAGCGGCTCAGGTCGAGGCTCGTGGCGGCGGGAAAGTGCGCCGCCAGGAAGCCGGGCTCCACGCAGGGCGTGGTGGCGCCCAGGTGCGTCACGTCCGCGTCCACGACGCCGCGCCAGGCGCGGCAGGTCGCGCGCAGGGGCAGCAGCGCGTCGCTGGGCCGCGCCGGCGCCGGGTACAGCCAGTCGCACAGCAGCTGCCCCACGACGCGGCGCAGCAGCTCCGGCGGCAGGGCCGCCCACCTGCGCGGGCGGCGCGGGGCGCGCAGGGCGGGCGCAGGCTGGTGGGCGATGGCCGGCGCCCGCGCGCCCGCGCGCCCCCCGCGGGCTTCGGGCCACGCCGGCGGCCTGCTGGGTCGACCCAGCCATCGCACAGCGCCGCGCCGCGGCCGCCCGGCCGCTCGCTGCGCTGCACGAGTCGCCCGGCGCCCGCCCCGGCCGCCCGGGCCGCCCGCCGCGCCGATCCCGGGCCTCCCATCGCGGGGGGACACGCACCCGACGCCCGCGCCGGCCGCCTCCGCGCCCTCCATCGTGCTCGGCGAGGCCCGCTCCGCTCAGGCCCGGCACCGCCTGCTGGTCCGCCGGCGCGGCATGCCCGGCGAGGACCGCGAACGACGCGCGCGAGCGGGCGCGGCGGGGGCGGCGACGGGGAGTACCAAAAGCAGCTGCTTCCCGCACGCGCTCGCGAGGGCTGCCGGCGATCTGGCACCGCGTGCGCGTGCCGGGCGGGTCCGCGTGCCCGTGGGAATGGCGGGGGCGGAGCGGCGGCGCCGGCCGCTACCGCTCCGCCGCTGCGCCCTGCGCCCCGGCCCGCGCGCCCCGCCGCTACGCCTCCGCCTCCGCCGCCGCCGCCGCGCCCACCGCCGCCGCCGGGCGGCCGGCGGCGACGCCGCTGGCGGCGGCCTCGCGCCGCGCGAGCAGGGCCCGCCCCGCCTCGAGGATGCGCGCCTTGGCCGCGGCGCGCTCGTCGGTGAACTCGCGCATCAGGCGGCGGCGCTCGTCGGCGTCGGCCGTCTGCGCGCGGACGGAGGGCCGCGCGTCGTCGGCGCGCGGCGGCGCGCCCGAGCGCGCGCGCGCGCGCGCTCGTTCGACGCGGGGCACGCGGCGCACGCACGCGCGCGAGCGCTGCCTCGCGGGCCGTCTCTGCCATGATCTCCTCCTCCAGCACGCGCTGCAGCGCCGCCTCCTGCTGCCGCGCGAGCGCGGCCGCCGCGCCCGCGGTCAGGCCCGGGCCCATGGGCACCTCGGCCGGGAGCACCCGCCGCGGGCTGGCGGGCGAGCACGACGACTGGCGGCGCGGCGCGGCGGGCGGGCGGGGCGGGCGGGGCGGGCGGCCGGGCTCGTTGGCGGCGTGGGCGACGGACGCCGCCAGCTGGGTTCGGGCGCGCCCGATCCAGCCCCCACCCCCACCGCCGCCCCCGCGGCTCACCGCGCGGCCGACGGGGCTGCCGGGCCGGCTGGCGCCCGGGCTGCTGCGGCCAGGGCTGGCGCCCGGGCTGCTGCGGCCGGGGCTGGCGCTGCGCGCGCGGCCGGCGCTGCTGCGGGCGTAGGGGCTGGCGACCGCAGTCTGCAGGCCCGCCAGGGTGGCAAGCAGGTCGGCCGGCAGCTCCAGCTTGCCGGTCGCGGCGCAGCGCTGCAGCACCTGCGCGCGCACGTGCGCGGCGGGCGCGGGCGTCGGCGCGCGCGCCGTCACCGCCCGCGGGCGCCGGCGAGCGGGCTGGCGGCGTGCGCCGCCCGCCCGCGCGCGGCGCGGCGCGCACCTGCTGGACCTGCACCTCCTGCGCGTCCAGCGCGCGCTTGATCTGCGCCGCCACGGCCTCGCGCTCCGCGGCCAGCGCCTCGGCGCGCGCGAGCTTGGCCTGCAGGTTCCTGGCCAGCGCCTCGCGCCGCGCCTCCTCCTGCAGGCTGACCTCGTCGGCGCGGCAGCGCGCCCACTCGTGCCGCGCGCGCGCCTCGTCGGCGCGCAGGCCGCGCAGGAGCTCCGCCTCCTGCTGGCGCTGCGCGGCGGCGGCGGCGGCGGCGGCGGCCGCGTCGGCCGCAGTGCTGTGGCGCGCGCCGGCCCCTGCTGCGCCGCGCGCACACCTGCGCGACGCGCTGCTCGCGCTCGCGCTGCTTGGCCTCGTAGAACGCCACCTTGGCCGCCTCGTCCGCCTTGGCGCGCGCCTGGATCTCCTTCCTGCGGGCCCAAGGGCGGGGGGCTCGGCGGCGCCGCGCCGCCGGCGCGGCGGCGGGGCGCCGCGCGCCGCGCCGCTGCGCATGCGCGCCTGTGCTCCTCCGCCAGGGACTCCTCCTCGCGTTTGATGGCCTCCTGCAGCAGGCGCAGCTGCGGGCGGGCCGGCCGGCGCGGGCGTGGGCTGCGGGCGGCAGGCGGGGCGCGGCGGCGCGGCCGCGCCCGCCGCCGCTGGCGCCCCTGCACGCACGCGCCGCGCACCTCCTGCTTCTGCTGCAGCCGCCGCTCCGCCGCCGCCTCGGCCGCGAGGATGCCGGCGCGCTTCTCCTCCAGCACCTGCTCCTTGCGCGCCTGCGTGCGCACCATGCGCGCCGCCGCGCGCGCGGCGCTCGCGCGGCGCTCATACTCCAGCACTGCCGCGTCGAGGCGGGGCTTGGCGCGCGAGAGCTTGGCCTCGAGCTGGCGCCGCGCGGCCGCCTCCTGGCGCTCCGCCGCGGCCATCGCCGCGCGGCGCCGCGCCTCCACCTCCGCCGCCTTGGCCGCCTTGCGCGCCGCCTCCTGGGGGGCCGCGCACGGCGGGGGAGAGGGGGGGGGGCGCGACGCTCGCCGCCAGGCCACACGCGGCCGCGACGCGGTCGGCCACGACGCGGCCGGCCGCCTGCTGCGGCGGCGGCAGCACGCTCGCGCACCTCGGCCTGCTGCGCGGCCTTGAGCTCCAGCCTCAGCTGCTCCGCCTGCTCCTTGGCCTGCCACGCCGCCTGCTGCGCGGCCGCCATCTCCTCCTGCCGCTTCAGCATCTGCAGCCGGCGCAGCTGGCGGAGCTGCTGCTGCTGCGCGGCGAGCAGCAGGTGCTCCAGGTTTCTGCGGGGCGTGCGCCGGCGCCGCGGGCGGCGCTCGGCGGAGCTCGGCCGGCGCGCCAGCCAGCAGCGCGCGCGCCCGCTGCGCGCGCCCGCCGCCCGCGCCAAGAAGAAGCGGCGCCGCACCTGAAGCTCTGCGACGCCGCCAGCCCGCCTCCGCTGAGGTCCAGCGAGTCCAGCGCGCGCTCCAGCGCGCCCACTGAGGCGCAGGCCCGCAGCGGCGACTCGGCCGCAGCAGCAGCGCCGCCCGCGGCCAGCGCCGGCGCGAGCTCCATGGCGCGGCGTGGGCCTGGCGCGCGCTGTTTCTCAGAAGGCTGGAGAGCTTGCGGAGAGCTCGTGAGCGGGGCGGCCAGCCCCCCGCTGCCCGGGCCGCGGGCTGCGCGCGGTAGTGGTCGACTCGGCGTGTCGCGCAGCAGGAGCGTGTCGAGAGGAGTTCTGGACGCCTTCGGCGGGACCGGACGCAGCAGCAGGTGGCGGTTTGCTGGGGAGGCGGGCGGACGCGTGCAAAAGTGCCGCCGTCCTGCGCGCGCGGCGGCGGCGGTGGCGCGTGCGTCCGCGTGCTGCTCCACAGAGACGCGCCAGCTGCTCCTCGAGCTCTCACCCGCCGCCGCCCAGCGATACCCGCCCGCTTGAGCACCGCCGCAGCAAAATGCGCAGCGCAACCAGCGCCGCGTGCGGCCGCCCCGCCCTGCTGGCTGCCGTCCTCGCCGTCCTGGCGGCCACCTCCCTTCCCGCCTGCTCCGCGCGCGAGCTCAGGCAGCAGGTCGTCGTGGCCGCGCCGGGTGCGGGCGGCCAGCTCCGCGCCGCTGGCTCGTGGACTGGCAGCCGGCGCGGGCTCGAGCGCAGCTCACGCGTCCCCTGCCCTCGCCCCGCGCCCTTTTCGCCCTGGCAGGCCAGCTGGTGCAGGTGACGGCGCCGCCCGGCACAACGTTCCTCGTCGGCCAGGCTGGCACACCGGCAGCTGTTGCCCCGGCCGCGCCGGCCGCGCCGGCCGCGCTGGCCGCGCCCGCGGTGGCGCAGGAGGCCCCACTGGCGGCCAGCGCGCCGAGCCGGGCTGGCGGCACGGGCTCCCTGGGCGACCCGGGTGCGGCGCCGGGACGTCGCGCCGCGCCACGCGCGCGAGGCGGCCCGGCCCTGCGCGCCGCCGCCGACGCGCCGCCGCCCGCCCCGCGCAGAGCTCCAGGGCGTCTGGGACGCGCACAACGCCGCCCGCGCCGCGCACCGCGCCGGCCCGCTCGGCTGGTCGGCCGACCTCGCCGCGGCCGCGCAGGCGTGGGCCGAGCGATGTGTTTTCCAGCACTCGGGCCCGGGCGAGAACCTGGCGCAGAACTTTCCCAACTTCGGGGCCGCGATGCGCGCGTGGATGGCCGAGGAGGCGTCGTATCGCTGGGACGGGCAGTTCAGCTACGCGACGGGGCACTTCACCGAGATCGTCTGGCGCGGCGTGCGCGAGCTCGGGTGCGGCTACGCGCCGCGCTGCTCGCTCTACGTCTGCCACTACAGCCCCCCGGGAAACGTCATCGGCCAGTTCCAGGCACGCCGGCGCGCGCGCCCGCGCACACGCTGTGTGCGCTGCCGCCTGCGCTGCCGCGCGCCGGGGCGACGCCCGCGCTCCCGCCGTTGCTGCCGCGGCGCGCAGGACAACGTGCTGCCGCCGGTGCAGTGAGTCGACGAGAGTAGGAGCTGGACGGCGCCCAGCCCCGTAGCGCGCAGACCGGGGGGAGGGGGGGGACAGTGCGGCCGCGCGCTGCGTGCTGCGCGTGCGCGAGTGACGGGAGAGCGAGAGGTGACCAGCGACCAGCACGCGCCCCGCGACGTTGCACTTCGGTGATAGCACGCGCCGCCCCTCGATCAGTTGACTCAGTCGTCGCCGTCGAGTCCCTCGCCCAGCCAGCTCCGGCGCGCCTGCGCGCTCGCAGCCAGCGCCGCCGGGTGTCGCTCGTTTTTGACCGCCGCGGGGCTGCCCCCGGCCAGGCTGGCGCGGCTGCTGCCCGCGCTGCCGGGCGCGCTCGAGTCGCCGCGCAGCCGCTCGCGGGCCTGCCGCCCCGTGCCGCCGGCGCCGACCTCGACGCTGCCCCTGCGCAGCGGCGAGCCCCGCAGGTCGGCAGCCGCCGCCGCCGCGGCGGCCGCCAGCGCGGCGCTGCCGGAGGAGGGCGAGGACATGCTGCCCGGGTGGGCGCCTCCGGCGCTGCCGCCGCGCAGGCACGACTTGAGCGGCGTGCCCGGCCGCGCCGCGTTGGCGGGCGCCGACTCGGGCCGGCCCTGGCTGCAGGCCAGGCGCTGCGCGGCGCCGGGCGGCGGCAGCAGGTCCGCGGGGTCCAGGCGCAGAATCTCGTCGCACAGCGCGTCGTCGTCGTCGCACAGCGCGCTGCCGGGGCGCGCCGCACCCCGCTGCGCCGCGCCCAGCACCGGCGGCGCGCCGCGCGGGCTGGCCGCCACGGCCGGCCAGGGCGCGGCGGCCCCGGCCGTGAGCTGCGGCAGCGCGGCCGAGCCGTCGGGCGTGGGGGCGCCGAGGTGCTGATGAGCATCACGCCGGGCGTCAGCCGCCTGCGGGCGCGGCGGCGGGCGCGGCAGTGCGAGGGGCGGGAGATTCAGCACAGGGCGCTGCCGCCCGGTGGCGAGCCAGCCGCTCAGCGCGGCGCGCGGCGCGCGGCGCACCGCTGCAGGCTCTCGCGCCGCCCCGCGCTGAACGTGGACGGGCTGGCGGCGCCTGAGCCACCCCCGACGCCGTCCGCGCCGGACGCCGCGACGGCGACTGCCGGTGGCAGCGGGCTGCTGCAGGTACTGCGCTGGCTTGCGCCGGCGCTGCGCTGCAGCTCCAGGCTGCTGCGCGCCAGGCTGCCCACGCACGCACCGGCGGGCGCGGCCGCGCGCTTGACCGCCGGTGACCGCGCGTCCCACGCGTCGCCCTCGTCCTCGCTGCCGCCTCTGTCGTCGTCGCTGCCCGAGTCGCTGCTGGTGCTGTCCCGCCGCGCCGCGCCGCCCGGCGGCGGCGACGGCGGCGGCGGCCGCGGCGAGCAGGCGCCGCCGCCCGCGCCGCTGCCGACAAACGCCGCGCCCGCGCGCGCCGACGCGAGCAGCGAGCGCGGCGATGGCGGGCGCTGCCCAGCCTCGGCGCCGTGGGCGCTCGCCGACAGCGCGCTCAGCGGGGGCGCGGCGCCCGCGCTGCTCGCGCGGCTGCGCGGGCTCGCCGCCGCCGAGCCTGCCGCGCTGCGGAAGGCGGCGATGCCGCCGCCGCTCGCCAGTGGCGCGGGGTTGAGCAGCCGCTCCTCCGCGGTCTGCGCAGGCAGCCAGGGCAGGGCAGGTCAGGTGAGGTGAGGGGAGGTCAGGGCAGGGCAGGAGAGGGCAGGGCAAAGCAGGGCGCGTCACAGCATGCGGGGCAGCCCACCCCGGCGGCCGCGCACGGCCGCACCCGCTTGAGCTGCTCCAGCTTGTCGCCGCTCGAGCGGTGCAGCTGCGCCTTGAGCGCACGTGCCGCCTCGAGCGCCGCGACCCAGCGGTCGCACTCGTCGCCGCCGGCCTCGGCTTTGAACGTAATCGCGCGCTCCGGGAACTTGACCTGCACCGGCGCGCCGCCGCGCTCGGCGCGGCGCAGCGCGCTGCGCTGCGGCGTCGCAGCACCAGCAGCGCCCTGGCCGGCGCCCCGCCCCGCCGGCGGCGCACCTGGAACTTGGCGCCGCCCTCCGCGCGCACCCAGATGAGCTCGCTGACCGAGAACACCGCGACGCGCCCGCCACCGCGGAGCTCCGCCGCGCTGGCCGCGTACGCCAGCGTGTCGGCGGTGAGCTCCACCCAGCGCCGCTTGTACTGGGAACCCTGCGCAGCGGGCGCCGGACGCGCTCGGGCGGGCGGCCGCTGCGCGCGCCCCGGCTGCGCCGCGCGCTTGCCGCGCCGCGCACCAGGAGGTTGGCCTTGCGGTGCGCCCTGTTGCGCTTGAGAAGCGCACCCTGCATCTGCATCCTGGCGCCCTCCATGGCTGCGCGGGGGCCGCGGCCGCTCGGCGAGCGCCGCCGCACTCGCGCAGCGCGGCGCTCGCCGCTGCTCCTTCCTTTGATGCCGCCGCTCCTGACCAGACCGCTTCACACAGCGCCCGACGTGCCCGGCCTCGCGGCTGCGGAGCTCGAGCTCGTGCGCGCCGCGCTCTGCTGACCGGCACGGCAAAAGCCGTGGTGTTTCAAAACCCCACCGCTTTGCGGCGTGACCACCTGCCCGCTGGTCGCCGAGCGCCTGCGCACAAACGCCGCGCCGCCCTGCAGACCGCGTCGGCCGCGCCGTCGCAGCAGCAGCGGCTTGCGCAACCGCCGCCGCTCCCACCACAGCACCGCTCGCCTGGCCGCCAGACCCAGCGGACGACCGTGCGGGTCGAAAGGAGAACCAGCGGCCCGGCGCGACCACTCCCTCGCTCGCGGCTCGCGCCGCCGCAGCTGCTGATGGCGGACCCGCGCTGGCGCCTCGGCGAGCAGGAGACAGCGGCGGCGGCGACGGCGGCCGAGGCGGAGGGCGACGGTGGCGGGGAGCTGCTGGCGCGGGCGCTCGCTGGCGTGCGGCTGCCGGCCGGGGCGGCGCGGGGCCGGGCAGCAGCAGCGACGACGGCGGCGGCGGCGCGGCGCGCGCGGCGCAGCCGCCGGCGGCTGCCGCCTTCCACGTGCTGCTGCCGGACGCCGCCGACGCGGCGCCGCCCAGCGTCGACGCGCGCAGCGTCGCGGACAGTGCGATGACGCTGGACGACGACCGCGACGAGGCCGGCAGCGCGGGTGGCGCGCTGCCGCCCAGCGCCGCGGGCGAGGAGCTCGGCGCGCCCGCCAGCGCCGGCGGCGCGCCCAGCAGCAGCGCGGGCGGCCTGTCGTCGCCGCTGGCGGGCCTGCGGCGCAGCCGGCTGTCGGACGACGACGACTCGGCGCTGCTGCGGCTCCCCTCGTACGGCGGCGGCGGCGGCGGCGGCGGCGGGGGCGCCCGGCCGCGCGGGCGGCGCAGCTTCGACAGCGCGATGGCGGGCGGCGGCGAGGAGGAGGGCCCGCCGCGCGCGGCGGGCGCCGGCGCGCCGCTCGCGGCGTCGCAGCCCGCCGCCGCGCTGCGGCGCCGCGACTCGGCGAGCATGCAGGGCCCCTTTGGCGACGAGCCGGAGGCGCACGAGGCGTTCTGGCAGACGCAGGCGATGCACCAGCAGCAGGTCGACTCGGACGCGCTGCTGCGCCGCCGCGAGGGCAGCGCGAGCTCAGCGAGCTCGCTGGCCGCGAGCGGGTCGGGCTCGGGCGAGTACCTCGAGCGCAGCGCCGCGGCGGGGGGCCGGCGCGGCGCGCGCGGCGGCGGCGCCGGCGCCGGCGGTCCGGCCCCGGCGGCGGGCGGCCGCGCGCCGCTGCAGGCGCAGGACAGCGCGATGCTGGCCGCCGGCCTGGCGCCCGGCGCCGGCGCGGGCGCCGGCAGCAGCGCCGCAGCCGCAGCGCCTGGCGGCCGCGGCGGCGCCGCGCCCAGCGCCGGGGCGCCGGCGACCCAGCACAGCAGGCTGCAGGAGCTGGAGCCGGCGTCTGCGCCCCTGCTGGCGGTCGCGCCGCGTGAGGACTCGGCCACGCTGCTGAGCAGCGGTGCCAGCGTCGCGTCGCACGCCGGCAGCGACGACACGGCGCGCGCGGGCGGCACGGTGGCCAGCCGCTGGCAGCAGCCCGCGCCGCCGCTGGCGCCGGGGCTCCCCGCAGCAGCAGGCCGGCCAGAGCCCGGCGCCAGCTCGCCCGTCAGCCCCACCGGCGGCGGCCTGCTGGCGCAGGCGCGCGCGGTCGTGCTGGGCAGCCGGCGCACGGGCTCCAGCGACGGCGCGGGGCCGGCCCCGCCCAGCAGCAGCGGGGCGGCCGCCGGCACGGAGCCGGCGCTAGGCAGCAGGAGCAGAAGCCGGGAGCTGGGCGGCGCGGCGGTGGGGTCGCCGTCAAGCCCCGGCGGCCTGCTGGCGCAGGCGCGCGCGGTCGTGCTGGGCAGCCGGCGCACGGGCAGCGGCGAGGGCCTGCTGGACTCGCCGCGCGAGCGCTCGCCCGCGCGCCACGCCGGCGCCGGCGGCGCCGGCAGCAGCGCCGCCGCCGCGGCCGGCGTGCGCGCGCTGCACTGAGGCCGAAGCCAGGGAGGGGCGCGCGCGCTGCGCCGCCGCCGCGCGCGGCGCTCGAGCGGACGGGTGACACCCGGCGGCGCGCGGAAGGCGACCCCCACAGTCGCGCTGGGACCGTGCCAGCTCGCCACAGCAGCAGAGGCACAGGCCGGCGCGCAGCGCGAGCGCAGCCGCCGCCGCGGCCGCGAACGCGCCGCTGCACAGGGAGCCCCTGCGGCTGCAATGGCCGCGGCGGGTGAGGAGCGCGTGCGCTCCTGCATCGTCGTGGGCGCGGGCATCGCGGGGCTGCAGGCCGCGCAGGCGCTGCGGGCGGCCCACCCGGATGTGCTGGTCCTGGAGGCGCAGCAGCACGTCGGCGGGCGCGTGCGGCAGGTGCGGCGGGCTTTGGCTCGGCGGCGGCCCCGACCATCTCCTGGAGCTGCGCCGCGGCCGCCCGGCGCCGCGAGCCGCCGGCAGCGGGCGCAGCCAGCCGCCGCCCGCCGCCCACGCGGCCCGCCCGGCCGCCGCCGCCGGCGCAGCTGCACGGCTTCACGGGCTGGCCCATCGAGGTGGGTCCCGAGTTCGTGCACGGCGCGCACAGCAAGCTGACGGAGGTGATGGCGCGGTACGGGCTGGCCGCGAGCGAGAAGGCCTGGCCCGACTACTGGTACTTTGGCGCGCAGCGCCGCCTCACCGACAACGAGGGCGTGGCCAAGGAGGTGGACGAGGTGCGCTGACCGCTGCTGAGGGGCGGCGAGAGGGCGAGGATAGGCAGCTGGCCACGCGCCGCACGGCCAGCGCGCGCCGCGCCGACGGCGGGCCGCGCACCAACGCCGCGCCCCGCAGCTGCACGAGCTCTTTGAAAACGTGTGCGACGAGCCGCCGCCGCCGCCGGGCGCCGACGTGAGCGTGGAGCAGTGGCTGCGCGGCAAGGGCGCGACGGCGCTGCAGCTCGCGGTCGCGGACGCGTGCTATGCCAACGACTTTGGCGCCAGCCTCGGGCAGCTGGGGCTGCGAGAGATGATCGTGGAGAGCCAGCGGTGCGCGCGCCGCGCGGGCGGCGCGGCGCGGCGCGGCGCGGCGCGTGGCACGGGGTGCGGGCGCCATGCCGCCATGCCGCGCCGCGCGATGCCCTGAGCCGTGCCGCGCTGCAGGTGGGACTCTGGCGAGTCGTACCTGATCATGGATCAGAGCATGAGCACGCTGGTGGCGCGCCTCGCGGAGGGCCTCACCATCCGCACCGGCTGCCCCGTGACCAGCGTCACGCACGACGCGGCCGGCGCGCTGCTGCGCGGGCCGGGCGGGCTCGCGCTGCGCGCGCGCACGGTCGTGATCACCGCCAGCCTCGCCGTGCTGCAGGCGGGCAGGATCGGCTTCACGCCGCCGCTGCCGGCCGACAAGGTGGCAGCAATCCGCCGCTTGCGCATGGGCAACGCCGCAAAGGTGCGCACGCCGCGCCGCGCCGCAGCGCGGGGCGGGTCGGGCCGGCCCGGGCCGCCACGCCGCGCCGCGCTGGTCCGCGCCGCAGGTCATCGTCGCGTTCAGCCGCCGCTTCTGGCCGGAGCGACTGTACGACGTCGTGTGCACCGACTGCTTCGTGCCCGAGTTTTGGATGACGCGGCACGCCGTGACAGACCCCGCCCACGAGCGCCTCCACGCGTGCGTCGGTGCGTGCCGCACCGCCGCGCCGCGCCGCGCCGCGCCGCGCCGCGCCGTGCCGTGCGTGCGCGGCGCGCCCACCGCCGCCGCCGCCGCCGGCGACCGCGCCGCGCTGCGCGCCAGGCTTCATCGCGGGCCCCCGCGCCGACGCGCTGTCGGGCATGGCGCCCGAGGCGGCGGCGGCAGCGTTTGTGGGCCAGCTGGACGAGATCTTTGGCACGCCCGCCGACCCGCGGCCCGCGAGCGACTCGTACGTCAAGGCCCACGTCTTTGACTGGGCCCGCGAGCCCTGGGTGGGCGGCGCGTACACCTTCCCCAGCCTCGGCGCCGAGGCGGGCGACCGCGCCGCGCTCGCCGCGCCCGTGGGGCGCGCGCTGTTCTTTGCGGGCGAGGCCACGCACACGGCTGTCAACCCCTGCATGCAGGCCGCGCTGGAGACGGGCGAGCGCGCGGCGCGGGAGGTGCTGGCAGCGCTCGGGCCCGCGAGCAGGCTGTGACGCGCGCGCCCCTCGGCACGCTGCAGCGGGCGAGCACTCGTCATTTTACACGCGCGAACTGAACTTTCACTGGCCGCACCGCCGGCGGGCGGCGCCGCCCCGCCGCCAATTCTGGTGGGGCGCGCCCCGCCCCGGCGCGCGGCCGGCGTGCTGAGAACATGGAGAGCCAAGAGAACAGAGCCAAGCACCACCTGCGCTGCGCTAGCTACAGCTAGCTGTAAAGTCAGCAAGTCTTGCCCACCCGACCCGGCCGACCCAAGGCACACGCGCTCGCCTCAGAAACCGCTGAACCTGCTGCCCGCGTCCTCGACCTCCGCGGCCTTGCTGCTCCACATGTCAGCCAGCGTGCACTGCCTCTTGCGGCTGCTCCCGGGCCCCGCGCTCGAGCGCTTGATGCGCCCGCTCGGCGGCGTGGGCCGCGCGCCGACGGCAGGGACGGCCGGCGCCGGCTGCCCCGGCGCCGCGTCGCCCGGCTGCCCCGGCGGCGCGTCGCCCAGCCGCCCCGGCGCCGCGTCGCCCGGCTGCCCCGGCGCCGCGCCCTCGCCGCCCGCCGGCTGCTGCCAGTGGTACGCCAGCGCCGCCACGCCGAGGCGGCTGCCTGCCCCCGGCGGGCTGGTCCCCGCCGGGCTGGCGCCGCCCGGCAGGCCCCCGCACAGCTGCCGCAGGTGCTGCTGCTGCGGCGTGTGGTGCCCCGGGCTGCTGAACATGAGTGGCGACACCTGCTTGTCGCCCAGGCGGCTCGGCCGCCGCCCCGCCGCGCCGACGTGCACGGGCGAGTGCCGCGGCGGCGACAGCAGCTGCGCCACGCCGCGCGGCGACCCCAGCGGGCTGGCCAGCAGCGCGCCGATGCCCGGCGGCGGCGCCGGCGCGCCACCCAGCTGCTGCGGCGGCGCCTGCTGCTGCCCGCCCAGGCGCGCGTGCTGCAGCATCTGCAGCAGTGGCGCGTCGGCGACGGCGGCCGACGGCACGCCAAACGCGGTGGCCCCCGGCGAGCCGCTGCTCGGCAGGCCCGCGGCCAAGTCCAGCGCCCGCACCGGGCTGCTGAACACGCCGGCGCGCCCGCCCAGCTCGCGCGCGCGCCCGAGGCTCGCGTGCCCAGCGACCGCCGGGCTGCCCCGCGCGCCCAGCGGCGCGCCGCCGGGGCTCAGCAGGCCGGGCTCCGCCGCCGCGGGCAGCAGGCGTGAGAGGTCGCCCAGCGGCCGCCGCCCGGCGCCGCCCAGCAGCGCCTCGCCCGGCCTGGCGGGCGCGTGCTGCTCGGGCGCCTGCGAGCCGTCGGGCGGCAGCGAGCAGGGGACCATGTCCAGCTCCGCCGGGCTGCCCGGCCCGCCCGCGCCAGCGCCCGCGCCCGCGCCGCGCCCGGCTCGCCCGCCGCGCCGCCGCCGGCGCCCTGCGGCGGCGCGCCCCACAGGTCCTCCTGCGCCGACGCGCCGCAGGGGCTCGCGCCGCGCGCGCCGGCGTCGGCGCCGCCGCCGTCGTCGCAGTACACCTCAAACTCGTCCTGCAGCACGCGCCCGCTCAGCCCGGCGCCCGCCGCGCGGCCGCCGCCCGAGGGCGCGCCGGCGGCCTCGTCCGGCCGGCAGTCCCAGGGCCCCGCCGCGGCGCCGCAGGCGAGGCGGCTGAACTGCGCCTGCAGCAGCCGCTCCTCCTCCAGCGCGGCCGCCTGCTCCGCGCGCTGCTCGCGCAGCGGCGTGGGCAGGTCGAGCAGCGGCGTGGTGAGCTGGCCCGGACGTGCCGCCGACCGCGGGCGCGAGCCGTCCTGCGAGCTGCTGCCGGGCGCGGCGCTGGGCGCCCGGCCCTGGTCCGGCTGCTGCGCCGCGTCGGCGGGGCTGGCGGCCGGGCTGGGGGCCAGGGCCTTCATCCAGGCCTCGAACGTGGCCGGGCACGCGCTCGGCTGCTGCACGGCGGGCTGCTGCGCGGCCGGCGGCGCCGCCGGGCTGGCGCCCCCGGCGCCCGCGTCAGCCAGCCCGCGCCACGGCGGCGACTCCAGCTGCTCCAGCTGCTCCAGCTGCTGCTGCTGCTCCTGCTGCGGCGGCTGCTCCTGCTGCGGCGGCTGCTCCTGCTCCTGCTCGGGGCTGGCGGCGAGCGGCGACAGCGGCCTGGCTGGCCGCAGCTGCTGCGAGATGAGCAGCTGGCGCAGGCGCGGCGTGGACTGCGGCTGCCGCGAGCGCGACGCGCTGCTGCTGCCCGCCCACGCCGCGGGCAGCGGGCTGGCCGCGCTGCCGCTGCCGCCGCGCGCCGCCGCCGGCGCGCCGCCGCCGCTGAGCGGCGCGCCAGCGCCCTCCTCCCCCGCGCCGCCGCGCCAGAAGGGCAGCTGCGGGGTGGAGGGCGAGCACGCGCTGGGCCCTGGCCGCCCGCCAGCCGTCGCCGCGCTGCTGGCCTCGCCGCCCCGGCGCCGTGCGGCGCCGGCGCCACGGCGGGCGGCGCCGCGGCGGCGGCGCCGAGCAGGCGCTCCCAGAGGCCCGGCGGCGGCGCCCCGGGCGGCGGGGCGCGGGCGTTGAACTGCTGATAGTGCCGCTCGTAGCGCGGGTTGGACCGGTCGAGCGCCCACACGCGCAGCGTGGCGTCGTCCGCCGCGGTCGCGAGCTGGCACGCGTCGCCGGGGCACCACGCGACCGCGGTGACCTCGCCCGCGTGCCCCGGCAGCGCCACGGGCGGCGCGCCGGGGTCGGCCACGCTCCACACGTACGCGGAGCGGTCGCTGCTGCCGCTGAGCACGTGGCGGCCGTCGGGGCTGAACGCCGCCTTCACGCAGAAGCTGTCGGCGCGGTGGCCCACGAGCGTGGCGAGCGGCGGCGCGTCGAGCGCGGACAGGCTGTACAGGTAGTGCGCTGAGTCGATGGAGCTCACTAGCAGCATGTCGCCTGGCGGGATGATGGGGGCACGGGGGCGGCGCAGAGGTGCGGCACGCGCGTGTGCACAGACCGGGAGGGGCCAAGGGGCGCGGGGCGCGGCGGCGCGCAGCGGGCGCGGCGGGCGCGGCGCCCCGCGCGTACCCGCGGGCGAGAGGGCCATGCTTGTGATGCCCGCCGGCCTGCTGCTGCGGCTGGGGCAGGCCAGGCCCAGCCAGCACGTGCCGGTGTCATCGCCGCGCGCGCCGGCCCGCCCGCCGCCGCGCCGCGCGCCGCAGGCGGGCGGCAGCACGATGCCGCCGGTCGGCGACGTGAGGCGGCGCAGGTCCCAGAGCTTGACCACGCCGTCGACGTCACTGCTGCTGACCAGGGTGTGCTCGCTGCGCACAAAGAGCAGCGACGTCACGCTGCGCCGGCCCGCGCCGCCGGCGCCGGCGCGGCCGCCGCCGGGCGTGCCGCTGCGCCGCCTGCCGGCGGGCGTGCCGCCGCCGCCGCCGCCGCCACCGCCGCTGGGCGTCGCGGCCGCGCCGCAGGCCTCGCCCGGCGGCGCGGCGCTGTCGATTCGCAGCACGGGGCCGAGCTGCATGCGGCGGCGCGCCGCGCTCCAGCGCGCGGGGCTGCGCAGGTCCCAGACCACGATGCCGCCGTCGCGCGCACCCGAGGCAAACACGTCGGGCGCGGTCGCGTGCGGGCAGACCGCCTTGACGCTGCCGCCGTGGCCCGCGCAGTACGCGCGCAGCCGCCCCGCCGCCGTGTCCCACACGCCCACGTGCTGGTCGCCCGACGCGGTGTAGAGCAGCGAGTCGCCCTGCGGACGCACGAGCCAGCGCGGGCGCGGGCGCCGCCGCGGGCGCGGCGTGAGCGCGCGCCGCGCGGGCGCGCGGACGCCGGCGCCGCGCGCGCGGGAACTGTCCTGCGAGCTGTCCTGCGAGCGCGCGGGCGCGCGTGCCTTTGCCCAGGCCATGTCGAAGATGGTGTTGTGGTGCGCGACCCACTTGGCGCGCGGCGGGCGCGCCGCGTCGGTGTAGAGGCTCTCTGGCAGCGCCTCCGCGCTCGTGTCGACAATCGACACGCAGCCCTCCTCGTCGCCGACGGTCAGGAAGCGGCAGCCGTTGGCCACCTGCGTGCCACGCGCGCCCCGCGTGAGGCCGCGCCGCGCACGGCCGCCGCGCAAGGCTGCTGCCGCGCGCGCCGACTCCGTCCAGCCGGCATGCTGCGCGCGCGGCGGTCGCGCGCGCGGCGCCTGCCTGGTTGTAAGCGATGGCGTAGGGCGGGCAGGGCTCGCCCTCGGGGTCGATGCGGATGACGCCCGCGTGCGGCGCTGCCGTGGTGAAGGCGTGCGCAAACGCGCCCGGCAGCACCGCGCCGCCTGCGGCCGGGCGGGGTGTCAAGGGTGAGCTGGGGCCGCACACCCAGCCGGCCGGCGGCTGCGGCGGGCCCCCACAGCCCCCCACGGCCCGCCGCGCGCGCCGCCGCCAGCGCTGCTGCTCACGGCGGCCGCCCAGCAGCTCGCGCTCCACCAGCCCGCCCAGAAGCGCCATCTTCAGGCCGCGCAGGAGCGCTCAGGCGTCGGGCGGCCGGCCGGGCATCGCGGCGCGGCGCGGCAGCGGCGGCTCGCGCCGTGCGGCGGCAGGGCGGCCCCACCGGTCGTGCGCGCCCCGGGCGATCGGTTCCGGTCCTGACGCGGAGTGCCGCGCGTGCGGGAGGGCTGTTCGGCCCGGCCTGCGCGCGCGCGCGTTCGAACAGCGCCGCCGCCCGCTCGGCTGCCGCGCTCGAGACCAATTGGAAGCGCCCGCTCGCTAGCCTCCGGTTACCGCCCGTCCAGGCACGCACACGCTCTCAAGCGCCGCCCCACACAGCACTGCAGGGGGTTCACGCGCGGCGCCGGCCCTCGACCCTGGGGCCGGGCCCCTGCCCGCCGGCGGGCTGGCAGGGCCGGCGGCGCCGCCGCCCGCCCGCCGCTGCGATGCACATCCTGCCCGGCGCGCCCCGCGCGCGCCGCGCGCTGGCGGGGCCCGCCGCCGCCGGCCGTCGGCGGCGGCCGCGCGCCGCCGCCGCCGCTCAGGCCGCCGCGACGGTGGAGCGGTACTCGGTGCGCGCGCCGCCGACGCCGACGCCCTCTGTGCTGCTCGGCTCGGCGTCGGACGCGACGCTGATGTCGACGGACGGCCGCATCGCGCTGCACGACGCGAGCGCCGCGTGCACGGGGTCGGCGAGGAACTTCTGCATCGCCTCCTTGTCGAGGGGCTCCTTGTTGTCGATCGCCACAAACGCCTGCTGCTCCAGGATGTAGTCGAAGCGCGGCGCCCACTTGCGGCTGCCGAGGCGCGCGGTGTAGCTGCAGTTGTCCACCATGAACGCCACGCCGCGCGCGTGCATGTAGGGGTTGAGGCTGTCCACCGCCTCGATGATGCTCTCGTTGCAGATCTCGCTGTACGGGTGGCCCTTCTCGCGCAGCGTCTGCACCGTCGCCATCATCGTCGCGACGTACACGCCCGCGGTGAAGGGGTCCAGCGGGATCTCAGACTCGACGCGCTTCGCGCGAACCTCCTTGCCGACCTGCGCGCGGCACGCGCGCAGAGCGGCGGCGGGCGGGCGTTAGCGCGCGCGCGCGCGCGCGCGCGCATGCGCGCGGCTAGCACGCGCGCTGCCCGTCGCACTGCCAGCCGCCAGCGGCGCCGCGCCGCCCGGCGCGCTGCCAGCCGCGCTGCGCGCTGCGCCGCCGCGCCTTCCACATGTAGGTCGAGTCGATCTTGCCCATGGGGAAGCGGTCGAAGCGGCTGCCCGCCTGCACGACGCTCTTGATCTCGTTGCCGCTCGCGACGTCCTCGTAGATCTCCATGCAGATGTCCATCGCGGGGCGGAAGCTCGCCGCGTACGCGTCGGCAAAGACCTTCTTGCCCGCGTCGTCAAACATGTTGTAGACCGCGACCATGCCCTGCGTGGAGATGGTCTTGCTGATCGGGCCGGTGATGCACTCCACGCTGTGCTTGAACGCCTCCTCGTCGCTGCGCGGGGAGGGAGTGGGGGGCGTCGGCGGGGCGCGGGGCGCGTCGGCGGGGCGCGCGCCCGGCCAGGCGCGCGCTGCGGGCGCCGCGCCGCCGCGCGGGTGCCGCCGCGCGCGACCGCGCCGCACCTCATGCCGGCGCGGGTGTAGCGCCTGAAGAGCGCCTCGACCATGCCATGCACCGCGCCGAGCAGGATGCAGCGCTCGCCGTAGATGTCGCTCTTGTACTCGCTCTCGAGCGTGGTGTAGAACGCAAACGGCGCGCCGACGGCGATGGCCCACCCGATGGCAATGTCGGTCGCGTTGCCGGTGTAGTCCTGCTGCACCGCGAACGAGCAGTTGATGCCCGCGCCGTTGACGCTCTTGCCCTGCTCGTACAGGCGGCGCACGCTCGGGCCCATGCCCTTGGGCGCGACGAGCACGACGTTGATGTCCTTGCGGAAGTCCACGCCGTCGTTCTTCATCACGCCCAGCAGGAAGCCGTGGCTCAGGCCCAGCGTCGCGCCGGGCTTCATCGCGGCGAGCAGACGCGGGTAGAGCTTGGCCTGCGCAGCGCGGCGCACGGCGCACGGCGGCGCGGGGGAGGGCGGCAACGGGCGGCGGCGGTGGGCGGCGGCGGGCGGCGGCGGGCGCGGGGGAGCGGCGGCCGCGCGCGCTGCCTGCTGGCGAGCGCCCGCTGCTGGCGGCCACGCGCGCGCGCTGCCTGCTGGCGGCCGCCCGCTGCCGCCCGGCCGCCCGCTGCGTCCTGGCCGCCGCCTGCCGGCCGCCGGCGTGGCGGGCGCGCGCGCTGCCGGCGCTGCCCCCGGCGCGGCGCGGGCGCGGGCGCGTGCGCGTGCGCGCACCTGCGCGGCGTCGGAGATGAGGAGCACGACGAGGTCGCTGCTCGACACGACGTCAAACACGTCGCCCAGGGTGCCGTCAGAGCGCTTGTAGCCGCACGCCTCGGCCTCGGCGACCGAGGGGCTGTCGGCGCGCAGGCCGATGGTGACCTTGACGTCCATGCCCGCCGCGGCAAAGCTGTCGCGCATGTTCTGCGCCTGCGCGGGGGCCTGCGAGCCCCAGCCGATCACGCCGACCTGCTTCACGCCCGCGAGGGCCTTGGGCAGCAGCGGGAACTTGTCGCGCCCGCCGCGGATGATGTACTCCTGCGGCGGCGGCGGCGGCGGCGGCGGCGGCGGCGCGGTGAGGCGGCGGCGAGCGGCGCCTGCGCTGCCGCGCGGCGCCGCCGTTGCGCGCGCGAGAGCCGCCCGCGCCGCGCACCTCGGTCTCGGCGAACTTGACGAGCTCCTTGTTGAACACCTGGGTGTTGAAGTCGCGGTCGGCCGCCACCGCGGCGGTGCCCGCGCGCCTGCGCGGGCAGCGGCGGGCGCAGCAGCGACGCCGGGCGGCGGCGGCGGGCGCGGTCGCGTCGGCGGCTCGCAGCGCGCCAGGCGCGCGTCCGGGTGGCGCTGCTGGCGGCCTCAGCGCGGCGTGCAAGAATGGGGCTCGCGGGCAGCAGCGGCGGCCAGGCCGCCGGGCGCCCGGCAGAAGCTCCGGTCCGACGCCTGTGCGCGCGCGTCGGGCCGCGCGAAGGCCCCTCCGTCCCCCTGCGCGGCGCCGCGGCCTGGCGCGGCCGGCGCGCGCCATTCTGCTGCACCCGGCCTGCCCACGGCCCGCCCCGCGACTGCGGGCACACCGCGCCCCCCGCCGGGCGGCAGGGGCCCTGAATTGACCGCCCGCCCCACCTGGACGCGCGCTGCGGCTTGGCCAGGGCGGGCGCGGGCGCGCCGGCGGCCTTGCGCAGGCCCGCCGACTTGGCCGCGCCGGCGCCGCGGAGCGTCATGGAGGCCTGCATCTTGACGCGAGTGGCGTGAGCGGGCCAGGCACAGCGCTGCAAAGGGGCGAGCGCCGCGCGCGCCGGCGAGCTCGGCTGTGCAGCGATGCGGGAGGTGAGCGGGCGCGTGGGTTGGCCGAGTGCGCATTTGACAGCGCCCGCCAGCCCTGGGCCAGCGCCAGGTGCGGCCAGGTCGGGCAGCACCTGCACGCCACGCCGCGCCGCGCGAGAGCCGACCGCCGCCGCTCGGCCCGCGCGGGTGCTCGCGGCGAGCGGTCACACGCCGCGCCGCCGCCGCCCGCCTCACGCCGCCACGCCGCTGAAGAAGTTGCCGGACGCGTAGTCGGTCTCCGACAGGAACGTGCCCTCCACGACCTTGCCGCTGAACTTGCGGCCGTGCATCGCGTTGCGCGCCTGCATCGCCGCGCCGGGCTCGGCGTACTCGATGATGATCAGCCCCAGCCCCTGCGGCGACGGCGCCTCCGCCGTGGGCCGCGGGATGGTCAGCTTGGTCACGGTGCCGTACTTGGCGCACTCGTCCTGCGGGGGGGGGGGGGGCGCCGCGCGGCAGGCGCTGCAGTGAGCGGCCGCCGGCGGCAGCAGGCAGGCGCTCGCGGCGGCGGCGGCGGCGGCGGCGGCGGCGGCGGCGGCGGTGAACATGGCGGACCTGCATGTCCTGCACGATCTCCTCGTACTCGGTCGGGTTGTTCAGCTCCTCCAGGTCCACCGCGTTTTTGAGCACCACGATGCGCGTCACGCCGCCGACCAGGCCCGGCATGCCCAGCCCCGGCACGCCCAGCCCCGGCACGCCCAGCCCAGGCACGCCCAGCCCCGGCAGCGCCTCGGCAGCGCCCTGCGCGGCGGCGGCGGCCGCGGCGGCGCGCGCACGCGTCAGGCCGGCGCCCCGGGGCGCGACTGGGCGGGCGCCGGCGCTGCGCCCGCGCGTGCGCGCGCGCCCCGGCGCGCCCGCCCGCACGCACCTCGCCGGGCGCCGCGCGGCGCACGGTGAGCGTCTGGTCGCCCATGGTGATGCCGTTGAGCCCCGCGACCGCGAGGTCGGTCACCGCCGGGTCGGCGTACACGACAAAGCCGTACCTGGCGCCGAGGTGAGTGGCCGCGGCCGCGAAGGTGAGCGGGCGGCGGGGCGAGCCGGCGCGCGCCGTCAGGGGGCCGGCGCGGCAGCGCCCGCGCGCCTGCGCGCGCGCCGGCCCCGCACGCGGCGCCGCGCACCCCTTGCTGGCGGCGGTGTCGCGGTCGCGCACGAGCGTGAAGGTCGCGATCGTGCCGAAGCTGCCCAGCAGCTCGCGGCACTGCTCCTCGTTGAGGTACGTCGGCAGCCCGCCGACAAACACGCGGTGCTCGTCGCCCCCCGGCGGCAGCCCCACGCCGCCCGGCAGGCCGCCGACCATGCCCGGCAGGCCGCCGGGCAGGCCGAGGCCGGGCATGGCGCCGGGCATCGCGCCGAGGCCGGGCATCGCGGCGGGCGGGCCGCTGAGGCCGATCGCCGCGAGGTTGAGGTTGGGGCTGGGGAACTGCGGGCCCAGCCCGGTCGCCTGGCCCGAGTTGTAGTCGTTCGGGCGGCGCACGCGCACGCTGACGCCCTCAAACATGATGCCGTCGAGCGCGAGCGCGTTGGACGTCTCCTCGACTGCGCGGCAGCGACAGCAGCAGCAGCGGGCGCGGGCGGCGCGGGCGGCGCGGGCGCGTGAGCGAGCAGGCCCAGCGCGCGCCGCGGCGCTCTGCACGCGGCCCCGCGCTGCGCGCGCCCGCCGACCTCGCGCCGCCGCGCGGCGGAGGGGGCGGCCGGCGGCGCGGGCCGCGCTGCGCTGCACGCTGCCCGGTCAGCAGCGGCTGCGCGGCGGCAAGCGCCGAGGGGCAGCAGGGGTGCGGGGGGGGGGGGGGGGGGGGGGCAGCGCGGCAAAGGGGGAGGGCACACAGAGGAGGCGGCGGCAGCGAGGGGGCGGCGGCAGCGAGGGGGAGCAGAGCAGGCGGCAGCTGGACGGACCGCTCGCGCGACGGCGCCGGCGCGCGCGCAGCTGGGCTGCGCGCCCCGCCGCCGTCCGCGCTGCCGCGCTGCCGCGCGCGTCGCCACTCACGCGCCCGCACCCCCGCGCGCTGCCGCCCGCCCCCCGCGCCGCACCCGTCCTGAACTCGATGAACGCAAAGTTCTTCTCCAGGTTGTAGTAGGTGTTGACGACCGTGTTGCCTGCGCGGCGCGCGGCGCGGGGTAAGGAGGGGCGCGGCCGGCGCGGCCGGCGCGGCCGGCGCGGCCGGCGCGGCCGGCGCCGGGCCGCCGCCCCCGGCGGCGCGCGCGCCTGGGCCCGCGGTGTTGCCGCCGATGGCCGCGAGCGCGTGGTTGAAGAAGCTCGTCACGCTCGGCTCGGTCGCCGTCGGCGGCAGGCCGCCCACGTACAGGCGGCGCGCGAAGCGCGTCGCCTGCTGGCCTGAGGCGCGGCGCCCCCGGCGGCGCGTGAGGCGCGCGCGTGCGAGCGGGCCCGCCGCGCGCGGCGCGGCACGGCCGCGTGGCCGGCGCGGCGCGGCGCGCACCTGCCGCGGCCGCTCCGGCCGCGCCGCCCAGCGCGCCCATCGCGGCGGCGGCCATGCCCCCCGGCAGCCCCGGCAGGTCCATGCCCGGCGGCGGCGGGAACGCGGCCCCCAGCCCCGGCACGCCCGGCACGCCCGGCAGGCCCGGCATGCCCGGGAGGCCGAGGCCGGGCAGCGGGATGCCGCCCTCGGGCAGCACGTCCCACTGCGTCGGCCGGCGCCGCGGGCGCCGCGGCGGCGTGCGCGACCGCGAGCGGCTGCGCCGGCTGCTGCGCTCGCGCGAGCGCGAGCGGTGCCTGCTGGACTTGTGGCGGTCGTCGTCCCTGCGCAGCGGCGGCGCGGGCGCGGCGGGCTCGGCGCGGGCGCCGCGCTGCCGCCGCTGCCGCCGCTCGTCGCAGGCGGGCGCCGCGCACCTGCGCCGCCTGTCCCGCGACCGCGACCGTGATCTGCTCCTGCGCCGGTCCCGGTCGCGGCGGTCCCTGCGGCGACGACGGGGCGGGCGCGTCCGGCGCAGAGCAGCGGCGGCCGCCGCGCGGCGCCCCGCACAGGCCAGCTGCGGCGGCCGGTCCTCGAATGAGCCCCGCGCTCCCCACCTGTCCTCCCTGCTGCTCGCCCGGCGCGCGACCTCCTGCGCCGGTGGCGGGCGGGCGGCGAGCGGGGTGATGATCCCACGCTGCTCCCGCGCTGCGCCCACCCCCAGCCGCGCCGCTCACCGGGCCCGCATGCCCGTTGCCGCCCTCCATGGCGGCGGCGCCTCCGGGGCCGATCAGAACACGCCCTGCACTGCTGCTCGCCCCGGGTGCTGCTGCTGCTCGGAGTTGGCCGCTCGGGGCGGTGCGGCGTTCGCGCGGCCTGCGTGATGCGCTGCCCGGGCCCTGCCAGCGATGCCGGCACGAGCTGCGCACCAAAGCAAAAGCGGTGCGGTGACGGCTTGAAGCGCCGTTTGCCTGCGCCGCCGCCGCCGCCCGCGCGCGCGGCACCGCTCAGGCCTCCTGCCGCCACCACGGCGTGCCCGCGCTGAACTCGACCCAGCCCTCCTCGCTGCCGCTGCCGCCCCGCGCGCTCGCCAGCCCGGCCGCCATGCGCCCGTCGGCGTCGCGCACGCGCAGGCACGCCGCCTGCAAACCGATGGGACGGCTGGGGTCCTCCTGGTAGATGCGAGACCACGCGGCGCCGTCCGGCGCCGCCGGCTGCCCGGTGTCGGCGGGCGGCGTCGCAGGCTCGTGGTCGCCTGGCTGTTGCTGCTCCACGTCCAGCGGCTGCTGCTGCTGCTCCCCCTGCTGCTGCTGCACCCCCTGCTGCTGCTGCTGTCCCTGTGGCTGCTGCTGCTGCTGCTCCTGCTGCCGCTGCTCTCCCTGCGGCTGCTGGTCCCCCTCCAGCTGCTCCCCGCTCGGCTGCCGCGGCGCCGCCGCGCCGTTGCTGCCGGCAGCACCGTCGCCGCCGGCGGCTGCCGCGGTGGCGGCGGCGGCGTCCTCCTCGCGCCAGGCGCCTGCCAGCGCGGAATAGAGCTGGTCGCCGAGCAGGGGGCAGCCCTCCGCCGCGAGCTGCGCGCGGATCTGGTGCGTGCGCCCCGTGACGAGCTGCAGCTGGCTCTCCCACGCGGCCGGGCCCCACTCCGCTGCCGCCGCGCCGGCGAGCGCGACGCGCTCCACCGACAGCACCACGAGCTCGCAGCGCGCCGCGCCCGCGCCCGTGCCCGCGCCCGGGGGCGGCGGCGCGCCCCGCATGCGCGTGTGCGCGGGCTCGCCCGCACGCCGCGTGCGCATCGTCGCCCAGTGCACGAGCGGCCCCGTGGGCGGCGGCGCGGCGGTGAGGCAGCGATACGTCTTGACCAGGTGCCCGGGCTTGTCCCGCAGCAGGGCGCTGAAGTGCGCCGCAAAGCCGGGCGTCTTGGCCAGCAGCACGACGCCCGACGTGCCGACGTCGAGCCGGTGCGTCGTGAGCAGGGCGCCCTGCGGCAGGCCCAGCGCCGCGCCCGCGCACGCCGCGACGCTCTCCAGCACGTTGTCGACAGTCGGCGGCACCTGCGGCGCGGCGCGGCGCGCCGCGCGCCCGTCGGCGCCGGCCCTGTGGGCGGCCCCCGCACCGCGCGCCGCGCGCCGCGCGCCGTGCCTGGACGCCAGGCGGCTTGTCAATTGCCGCGAACTCCGGGGCGTCGGCCAGGATGGCGGCGCGCCAGTCGGTCGCGTGCGCGGCAGGGAAGCGCTTGGGGTGCACGTGCACACGCACGTAGGCGCCGGCCGTGACGGGCGCATCGGCCGCCGCGCGGCGCGGGTGCTGCAGCTTGGGGTTTCGCCCGTGCCGCGCCACGCCGGCGGCGCGCAGCGCCGCGACGCGCGCGAGGTGCACGTCCGACATGCGCGCCGCCGCCGCGGGTGCGGGCGGCGGCATGATGGCGCACGTGTGCACCGCGCCGAAGCGGATGAGCTCGCGCGCAAACCAGGGCGGCAGCCCCAGCGCGGCGGCGATCACCTCCGACAGCAGCGCGCCGTCGCCGTCGGCGCCGACCTCGAGGTGCTCCACGCGGGGGCCGAGGTTGCCCGCACGCGGGGGCACCGCAACCGCCGACAGCGTCTCCTCCAGCGACAGCGCCGCGCCGTCGCGGACCATGCCCGGCAGGTCGGGCAGCCGGCGGCCCAGACCGGGCGCCGCCGGGAGCGCGCTCAGCGGCCGGCCGCTCGCCAGCGGCGCGTAACAGCGGCGGCTGCGCAGCGCCAAGGCGCTGTGCCTGGCGAGCAGGCGGGCGGCCATTAAGGCGCCATGCCCCGGCTCGGCGGCAGCAGCACAGCAGCGGCAGCGGCACGGCGCCTGAGCGCGGCGGGGCGCGGGGCACCCTCAGGAGTGACGACACGCGTGCTGGCGAGCGGACGGGAGGGACGCCGACCGGAAAGGACTGAACCGCCGGCTTAACGCGCCGCAGCCGCGGCGCCGCTGTCAATGACGCAGAGCTGTGCCGCCGTGGCCCGACGCCTCGCCCACATCCCCAACCCACCACGCCCTCCCGCTCTCACAGTCTCTCACAGCGACGCGAGCGCGCCCGCCGCGGAGCCCGCGAGCGCGCCGGGGCGGCGGGCGACGCTCAGCGGGACGGCAAAGCCTCCTCGGTGGTGCACGACCAGCTCGCTGGAGGCACCCTCCTCCTCATGCTGCCGCAGCTCCTGTTCGTGCGACTGCCGCGCCGGCTCGCCCGTGCTGCACCGCGCCCGCTGCCGGCTGCGGCGCGCTGCCGGCAGGTGGCCGCTGGCGCAGCCACCGCTGCTGCTGTGGGGCCATGTGGGGCCGCTCGCCTCGCGCAGCAGGCCCGCCAGCGCAGGGCTGGGCGCGCGCTGCAGCGCCGCCAGCGCCTGCAGCACGGCACCCGCGCGCTCGGCGCCGAGGGCTGCGCCGGCGCCTGACAGCGGCACACCGGCGCGCGTTGCTGGCGCTGCAGCCTCCTCCTGCTCCGCCGCCGCCGCCGCCGCCGCCGCGCAGCTGGACGCGATCAGCTGCTCCAGCGCGGCCAGCCACGCGCCTGGCGGCGCGGGCGGCGCGAGGCGGGCCACCGCCAGCAGCATCTGCACGGCGCCCGTCAGCACCAGCTGCCACTGCTGCGCCAGCGCGCCCGGCTCGCCCGGCGCGCGCTGTGCCGCGTCGAGCCGGCGCTGCAGGTGCGCGATGCGCGCGCCACTGGCGGCGACGAAGGCCGCCAGCCAGAACGGCGGCGGCGGCGGGCCAGGCAGCGCCGCGACCGCGGCTGCGAGCGCGCTGAGCTGGCGCCAGCCGCAGCGCTGCGCGCGCACAGCAGTCAGCCGCGCCAGGCCCTCCAGCAGGCCGCGGCTCGGCGCGGCGCGGCGCAGCTCCGGGAGCAGCTGCGCCAGCTGCAGCAGCTGGCCCGAGCTGAGCTGCGCGAGGCCCGCCCCCTCCAGCCGCGCCAGCGCGGCGGCCAGCCAGGGCGCCCACGGCTCGACGCCCAGGCCCTGCAGCGCGCCCAGCAGCTGCAGCACCTGGCCGGGCGGCGCGGCGTCCAGGCAGGGCTCCAGCCGCGCCACCAGCGCCTCGAGCTGCCGCGCGCGCAGCGGCAGGCGCAGCAGCGCTGCGCTCTGCAGGTAGCACACCGCCGCCGCCACCTCGCCCGCCGCGGTCGGGCCCTCGCCGCGCCAGGGCGGCCCCGGCTGCGGTGCCAGCAGCTGCTCGGCGCGCCTGGCGAGGCGGCGCACGAGCGCGCTGCCCAGCACCCGCCGCTGCTGCGCCGGCGCGAGGCCTTCCTGCGCCGCGTGGCGCGCGAGCGCGTGCAGCAGCTGCGCGGCCTCCGCGCTGCTCCAGCTCAGGCCGGGCTCGGACGCTGCGCCTCCCGGCGCGCGCGCTGCCGCGTGCAGCCCCGCGCCCACCAGGCCGGCCTCGGCGCGCAGCAGCGCCGGCCAGCAGCCCAGCTGCTCGGCGGCCGGGTCGTCGCCGCCGCCCAGCTGCCAGCCCAGCCGCTGCCCGCCTGCAATGCAGAGCGCCAGCTGCTGCGCCGTGCAGCGGTCGGCGACCGCCATCAGGCGCCGCCACGTGAGGCGGGGGAGGTCGCCGGCGCGCACCGCGCCGGCCGGCGCCGGCTGCCCGCCGGCCGCCACCGCGCCGCACGCCGCCGCTGCCGCCAGGCCTTGCACGCTGTACGCGAGGCCCTGCGGTGACAGGCTGCCCGCGTGCTGCGCCGTCAGCTCGCACAGCCACGCCAGCACCTCGCGCCGCTGCTGCTGCCACAGCCGCTCGTCCCCGCGCGCCGGCTCTGCGCGCTGCGGCTGCCCCGCCTGCTCCGGCGGCAGCCGGGGCGGCCGGTGCTGCGCCAGCTTCGGCCGCAGCTGCCACCACAGCAGCCCCACGTGGGCCTGCTCCAGCTGGGCGCGGTGCTGCCGCAGCAGGCGGTGCGCCGCGGCCCAGCTGCGCGCGGCCGCCGCCGCCTGCAGCAGGCCCACGTAGTCGGCGCGCCGCGCCCAGCGCTGCTCGTCTCGCTGCCGCTCCTGCTCCTGCTCCTCCTGCTGCTGCTGCTCCTGCTGCTGCTCCTGCTCCTGCTGCTGCTGCTGCTGCTGCTGCTGCTGCTGCTGCTGCTGCTGCTGCTGCTGCTCCTGCTGCTCCAGGTGGTGGCGCGGCTGCTGCGGCAGCGGAGGCTGCGTGTGCGCGGCAGCAGCCGCGTCGGCGGCGCCGGCAGCGGCGCCCCCGGCCGGCGGCCGCGGCGCGTGCGCTGACCAGGCCGCCTTCTCTGCTCGATCAGCAGCTGCCCTGCAGCGCTGCGGCGCCGCGGCGTGGCCGCGGCGCCGCGTGGCGGCGGCTGCTCCGCCGCAAGCGGACGCCGCGCCGCCGCAGGGGCCGCGCGGCGCTGGCCGCCAGCGCGCGGGCGGGGTGGCGAGCCGGCGGCTCACCCCGCCCGCGGCTGGGGCAGCGCACCGCATGCGCCGGCTGCTGTCGCCTGCGGCAGCAGCGGGCGCCACGCGTCGTGTGGGCCTCAGCGCGCGAGCGCGGGGCGCCCTGTCAAGCTGCCTGGCCCGGCGCGCGCACTCACCGCGGGCAGCGGGCGGTCCTCAGCGCGCCCGTGAGGCGCGCCGCGGGGCCATGCGCCGTGGCAGGCCCGCAGCGGCGCGTGCGCGGCGAAGGAGCAGGCGCCGCGGTGAAGGCAGCCTGCGGACAGGTGCGCAGGCCACGGCGCGGCAGGCTGGCACCCGCCGGCGCCGCCGCTGCTCGAGGCTCGCCGCCGGTCGGCGCGAGACAGCCGCGACAGCCTGGGCTGCTCTGAGAGAGCGAGAGGGGTTCCTGCACTAAGCAGCTGGGGCACCTGGGGATGCAAAGTTGTGCGCAGCGTCGGAAGCTGGCCGGCCGCGCGGCGGCGCCAGGCTGCCAGGCCCTGACGCAGCCAGGACGCACCGTCGCTGTCGCCCGGTCGTGCGGGAGCTGTTTTGATGGTAGAGTTACACGCGCGTCGTGGGGCGGCGCCCTGTCCGCGGCCGGCGGCGCGCAGCGGCGGGGCCGCCGGACGCCGCCGCGCCGCGGCCGGCCAAAATGCGACGCTGGCGCGGCCGCGGCCGACCGTGCAGCGCTTGCGCGGTGCGGCCGCCGCCGCGCGCGCCGCGCTCCACGCCCCCAACGCAGTTAAGCCCGTGCGGTGCGGTCATTTATGTATGTAGCGCGGCGCCACACACACGCACGGCCGTCCTCGCCCGGTCAGCGGCCCCCCGGCGGCCGCGCGGCGCGGCCGCGCGCGCCGCGGAAATCGTGTGCGTGCCAAAGCGTCAAACCCCTGGCAGTCCCCGACCGGCGCGCGCGCGCCTGCTGCAGCCCCGGCCGCGCGCGGCGCGGGTCAGGCGGCAGGCGCGCGCGCGCCGGCGGCAGCTGCGCCCGCAGCTGCGTGCCGGCCACCCGCCGCCGCGGCGGCACTTCAGGCCTTCTTGGCGGGGGTCTTCTTGGCTGTGCTCTTGGGGGTCTTGGCCTTGGGCGCGGCCTTCTTGGCGGCGCTCTTGGGGGTGGCCTTCTTGGCGCTCTGCGCGGCGGCGCGGGGCGCGCGTGGGTGGCGCGCGTGGGTGGGTGGCGCGCGTGTCGGCTGGCGGCGGCGCGCCGGGCGGCGCCGGTTGCGCCACGCAGCCTGCGGCCGCCGTCCCTCACCTTGGGGGTGGCGGCCTTCTTGGCGGGGGTCTTCTTGGTCGCGGTCTTCTTCACCTGCGCGCGCACACGCACGCACGTGCGGGCGGTGGGCGGGAGCGCGGCGCGCGGGCGCGGCGGCGCGCGTGATAACAGCAGGCCGCCCATGACCCCGCGCGCACCTTGGGGGTGGTGGCCTTGGCCTTCTTGGCGGGGGTGGCCTTCTTGGCGGGGCTCTTGGCGGCCTTGGGGGCCTTGGCCACCACGGGCGCGGGCGCGGGCGCCGCGGCCTTGGGCTGGCGGGCGGCGGCGGGGCGGGGGGAGCAGTACGCTCAGAGCGGGGTCGCCCGGCGCAGGGCGGCGCGCGGCTGCTGCTGCGTCACGCTGGCGCTGTTGCCACGCCATGGGCCTGGGGCCCATGCGTCGCCCGCTGCCGCGGCGGGGCTGCCGGCGGCGGCGCCGTGGCGCGGCGCTGGAGCCAGCCTGGCCGGCGGCGCGCGCCGGCTCCGGCGAGCTTCCCGGCTCGCGGGCAGCTGACCACCAGGCTCTTGGGCCCGCTCTGGACCGGCCTGTCCGCCGAGCGGCGCCAGGCGGCGCGCCGGGGCGGCGTGCGGGGCGTCCAGCAGCGCATGGCGCGGCCTGTAGCTCCCCCGCCGCTCACCGCGCTCTTGGGCGTAGTCTTCTTGGGCGTGGCCTTCTTGGTGGCCTTCTTGGCCACCTTGGGCGTGGCCTTCTTGGCGCTGGCGGGGGTCTTGGCCTTGGCGACCATTGTTGCCTCGCGCGTAACCGTAGGCGGGCGGGGGGGACGGGACAGGACCTGCGCACGCGCAGGCGCGCGCAGACGCATCTCAGCTAGCCGTTCGACGCCGCGGCGCGGCGCTCCGCGCCGGCGGGGCGGCGGGGCGCCCCGCCAAAGGGGCGGTGTTGATTTTTTCTGCGGCGCCCCCTCCCGCGCGCCGCAAGCCCGCCCCGCCGCGGCCGGGCGCGGACGGCGGCGTCGCGCAGCGCCATGCGGTCGCTGGCGAGCCGCCGCCCGCGGGGCGCGCCGGGCGCTGCTGCCGAGCTGAGCGGGCCAGCTGCGCCCGACGGCTGGCGCTCGAGGGCGCGCACCTGCTGCTGGAGTGAGGCGACTGTGTGGCGACGAGAGCGACTGTGGCGGGCGCTGAGGCGGGGCGGGGTCATGCCGGGCGCCGACAGCCCGACTCGCGCAGCATCGCGGTTGAGGGTATGGTCTTGGCCCTCGTCGAAAAGCCTCGTCGACCGTGTACCAAGCTCACCCTGCTTGGAAGGTCACGGGCGGGCCGCCCGAGCCTTGCGGAGCCAGGGCAGCCACTGCGGCGAGCGAGCTAGCGTCGGCCGGCGGCGCTCGCTCGCGGGCGCTCATTCCTGACCAGGCAGGGGGTTGCTGAGGGTGCACACGGGCCGTGAGCCTGCAGGTAAGGATAGGGGCGCCGTCTGGCCCGCGGCTGGGCGGCGGCGGCCGCAGCGCGGCGCGCGCGCGCTTTGACTGCAGGCGTCGCGCGGAAACAGCTCTCCGCCGGGCGCGCGTGGGCCGCGCAAGCTGCCGCGAGGCTCCGGGGAGGTCGGCATTTCTCGGCCCCAGCCGCCAGCACGCCCAGGCGCGACCTCCAGCGCGCGCGCGCGGTGTCAGACGGCTTCGGCCGGCACGCGCGCCCCCGCAGGGCGGCGCAGCAGCCGCGCAAGCCAGCCGCTGCGGCCGCGCACCGCGCGCGCCACGCGCGCTCCACTCCCGCCGCCGCCGCCGCCGCCGCCGCCGCCGCCGCTGCCGCCGCCCCCGCTGTCGCCACCGCCCATCGCCGCCACCGCGGCGCCCACGGCGTCCCACATCGCGCGCGTCTGCGCCGCGGCCGGGGCGGCCGCGCCGCCGCGGTGGTCGAGGCAGTCGAGGTTCCACACCCCCACGCCCGCCAGCCCCGCCTCCGCCGCGACCGCGTACTTCAGCGCCAGGCCTGCGTGCCATGCCGCGCCGGGCTCGCGGCGCGCCGCGGCGGGGGCGGGCACGGCGTGCCCGGCACGCGGCGCGGCGCGGCGTGGCGGCGGCGACGGCTCGCGCGCGGGCGGCGCGCACGGGGTGCGGCACTGCGGCCACGGCACTGCGGCGGCGTCGCGCAGCGCCATGCGGTCGCTGGCGAGCCGCCGCCCGCGGGGCGCGCCGGGCGCTGCTGCCGAGCTGAGCGGGCCAGCTGCGCCCGACGGCTGGCGCTCGAGGGCGCGCACCTGCTGCTGGAGTGAGGCGACTGTGTGGCGACGAGAGCGACTGTGGCGGGCGCTGAGGCGGGGCGGGGTCATGCCGGGCGCCGACAGCCCGACTCGCGCAGCATCGCGGTTGAGGGTATGGTCTTGGCCCTCGTCGAAAAGCCTCGTCGACCGTGTACCAAGCTCACCCTGCTTGGAAGGTCACGGGCGGGCCGCCCGAGCCTTGCGGAGCCAGGGCAGCCACTGCGGCGAGCGAGCTAGCGTCGGCCGGCGGCGCTCGCTCGCGGGCGCTCATTCCTGACCAGGCAGGGGGTTGCTGAGGGTGCACACGGGCCGTGAGCCTGCAGGTAAGGATAGGGGCGCCGTCTGGCCCGCGGCTGGGCGGCGGCGGCCGCAGCGCGGCGCGCGCGCGCTTTGACTGCAGGCGTCGCGCGGAAACAGCTCTCCGCCGGGCGCGCGTGGGCCGCGCAAGCTGCCGCGAGGCTCCGGGGAGGTCGGCATTTCTCGGCCCCAGCCGCCAGCACGCCCAGGCGCGACCTCCAGCGCGCGCGCGCGGTGTCAGACGGCTTCGGCCGGCACGCGCGCCCCCGCAGGGCGGCGCAGCAGCCGCGCAAGCCAGCCGCTGCGGCCGCGCACCGCGCGCGCCACGCGCGCTCCACTCCCGCCGCCGCCGCCGCCGCCGCCGCCGCCGCCGCTGCCGCCGCCCCCGCTGTCGCCACCGCCCATCGCCGCCACCGCGGCGCCCACGGCGTCCCACATCGCGCGCGTCTGCGCCGCGGCCGGGGCGGCCGCGCCGCCGCGGTGGTCGAGGCAGTCGAGGTTCCACACCCCCACGCCCGCCAGCCCCGCCTCCGCCGCGACCGCGTACTTCAGCGCCAGGCCTGCGTGCCATGCCGCGCCGGGCTCGCGGCGCGCCGCGGCGGGGGCGGGCACGGCGTGCCCGGCACGCGGCGCGGCGCGGCGTGGCGGCGGCGACGGCTCGCGCGCGGGCGGCGCGCACGGGGTGCGGCACTGCGGCCACGGCACTGCGGCGGCGTCGCGCAGCGCCATGCGGTCGCTGGCGAGCCGCCGCCCGCGGGGCGCGCCGGGCGCTGCTGCCGAGCTGAGCGGGCCAGCTGCGCCCGACGGCTGGCGCTCGAGGGCGCGCACCTGCTGCTGGAGTGAGGCGACTGTGTGGCGACGAGAGCGACTGTGGCGGGCGCTGAGGCGGGGCGGGGTCATGCCGGGCGCCGACAGCCCGACTCGCGCAGCATCGCGGTTGAGGGTATGGTCTTGGCCCTCGTCGAAAAGCCTCGTCGACCGTGTACCAAGCTCACCCTGCTTGGAAGGTCACGGGCGGGCCGCCCGAGCCTTGCGGAGCCAGGGCAGCCACTGCGGCGAGCGAGCTAGCGTCGGCCGGCGGCGCTCGCTCGCGGGCGCTCATTCCTGACCAGGCAGGGGGTTGCTGAGGGTGCACACGGGCCGTGAGCCTGCAGGTAAGGATAGGGGCGCCGTCTGGCCCGCGGCTGGGCGGCGGCGGCCGCAGCGCGGCGCGCGCGCGCTTTGACTGCAGGCGTCGCGCGGAAACAGCTCTCCGCCGGGCGCGCGTGGGCCGCGCAAGCTGCCGCGAGGCTCCGGGGAGGTCGGCATTTCTCGGCCCCAGCCGCCAGCACGCCCAGGCGCGACCTCCAGCGCGCGCGCGCGGTGTCAGACGGCTTCGGCCGGCACGCGCGCCCCCGCAGGGCGGCGCAGCAGCCGCGCAAGCCAGCCGCTGCGGCCGCGCACCGCGCGCGCCACGCGCGCTCCACTCCCGCCGCCGCCGCCGCCGCCGCCGCCGCCGCCGCCGCCGCCGCTGCCGCCGCCCCCGCTGTCGCCACCGCCCATCGCCGCCACCGCGGCGCCCACGGCGTCCCACATCGCGCGCGTCTGCGCCGCGGCCGGGGCGGCCGCGCCGCCGCGGTGGTCGAGGCAGTCGAGGTTCCACACCCCCACGCCCGCCAGCCCCGCCTCCGCCGCGACCGCGTACTTCAGCGCCAGGCTCGCGGGGTCGTCGTACCAAACCTGCGCGCCGCGCCGGCGCCGGCGCCGGCTCGCGCCGCGGCGCGGCGGCGGCGGGCGCGCGGCGGCGACGGGCACGCGGCGCGGCGCGGCGGTGGCGGCGCACGGCGCGCGGCGCTGCACGGCGCGCGCCTGGTGGATGGTGCCGTCCTTGGCGCGGTAGTTGAAGTAGGGGCTGGCCTGGCCCGCATCCCAGCGCACGGGCGTCGTGTTGCGGCCGTGCACGGGGTGCAGCACTGCGGCCGCGGCACGGCGGCGGCGGGGGCGGCGGCGGCGGCGGCGGCTCGTGCGCGCGGCGAGGCACCGCGGCGGCGGCGGCGGCTGCATCGCTGCGGCGTGGCGCCGCCGGCGCGGCGCGCTCACGCTGCATGACCTCGCTGAAGCAGAGCTGCGCGCCTGCGGCGTCGCTGCACGACACGTTGCGGAAGGGTACCGCCCGAATCGCGCACAGGTCGACGTCAGGCGATGGCGACGGCGCGCCGGCGCCGGCGCCGGGCGGCGGCACGCAGGCATAGGTGTACCCGTACCACGGCAGCCCGAGCACGAGCTTTTGCGCCGGCACGCCCAGCGCGAGCCACTGCCGCACGCCGCGCCGCACGGCGTCGAGGGGCGCGTTCGCGCCCGCGACGCAGCGGCCGAGCACCTGCGCGGCGCGGCGCGGCGCGCGCGTGGCTGGGCGCGCCCCGGCCTGGGGCGCCGGGGCTGGTTGGGGCGCGTGCGCGTGCGCGTGCGGCGGAGGTGCCGCGCCTGTGACTGTGTGTCGTAGGCCATGACGAACAGCGTGTCCGCCGCCGCGGCGAGGCCGGGCCAGTCAAAGTTGCGGCCGTCGACGTCGTACGGCGACCAGGGGACGTCGACCGAGACGCGCGCGCCCGGCAGCGCGGCGTGCAGCGCGGCCGCGGTCTCGGCGACGAGCGCGGTGTAGGCGGCGGCGCCGACGCCGCCGGGCGGGAGCGGGGCCTCGTAGTCAAAGTTGACCCCGCCCGCGCCGGCCTTGACCACGTCCACCACCTTGGCGCGCACCCACGCCCGCCGGCGGGCAGGGTCGGCCATCGCGCGCGCGAGCGCGGCGTCGGCGCCGGCGGCGACGTGCACCGCCGCGCCGTGGGCGCGCGCGAGGGCCATGAGCTCAGTGTCGGTGTTCCACCCGATCGTCGTCAGCACGGACCAGTCGTAGCCGGAATAGTTCGCGCCCGGGCCGCCGACGGAGAAGCCAAACACCTCCGGCCGGGCCGCGGCGGCGGTAAAGGCCAGCTCGGGCCGGGCGGCGGCGGCGGCAGCGGCGGCGAGCGCTGCTGCCAGCAGCAGCAGCGGCAGCGGCAGTGCGCGCGCCATGCTGTCGACGGGCGCGCAGGGCACGTGAGGAGGCAGCAGACCGCACAGGCAGCAAGGCGCCCAGCCCAAACGTGGCGGCGGCGCGCCGCCAGGCGCTTTGAGCGGCGCGTGGCGGGGCAGACCTGACGCGCCGCGCCCGCGCGGCTTCGGCTTCCGGGCGTCGCTCCCAGGTTGCTAGCAGCTCCCGCCGACCTCACACACGCACGCCCGGCATTCCCCGCGGCACCAGCGCGACCAGTGCAAGCTGCTGCTCGCCCCGCACTACCGGCAGCAGGCACCGCTCCGCGTCGCCTGGGCTCCGGGCATGGGCTCCGCGACCGCATGCACGCCGTGACGCGGCGCGCGGCGGCGGCGGCGGCGGCGGCGGCGGCGGCGGCGGCGGCGGCGCGCCGCGCGGGCGCCAGCGCAGCGCCCGGCGCTCGCGGCATGGCCGACCGCTCCAGCCTGGGGCCCCGGGACGGCATGGCCGACCGCTCCAGCCTGGGCCCCCGGGACGTCTGCATCGCCTCCTGCGCGCGGACGCCCATGGGGGCCTTCCTCGGCGCGCTGGCACCGCTCTCCGCGACCGACCTCGGCGCGCTGGCCATCAAGGGTGCGGCCGCGCTGGCCCGACCGCCGCGCCGCGCCGGGTCCCCGACCGCCGCCGCCGCCGCCGCCGCCGGCGCAGCCGCGCTGGAGCGCGCGGGCGTGAGCCCGGCGCACGTCGACGAGGTGCTCATGGGCAACGTGTGCTCCGCCAACCTCGGCCAGGCGCCCGCGAGCCAGGCGGCGCGCAAGGCGGGCCTGCCCGACAGCGTCCCCTGCACGACGGTCAACAAGGTCTGCGCCAGCGGCATGAAGGCCGTCACCCTCGCCGCACAGACCATCCTCGCGGGTGCGGCGCGCGGCGGCGGCGCGGCGCCGGCCAGCCCGCCCAGCGGGCGCTGGGCGGCCCGCGGCCGACGCGCCCGCGCTCGCGCGCGCGCGTGCGCCGCCGCGCGCCCGCCGCAGGCGACAGCCACGTCGTCGTCGCTGGGGGCATGGAGAGCATGTCAAACGTGCCCCACTACCTCCCCGGGGCACGCGGCGGGGCGCTGCGCCTGGGGCACGGCCAGGTCGTGGACGGGCTCATCGTCGACGGTAACCGCGCCAGCCGCCCGCGCGCGGCGGTGGAAGGTCCTGGTCGCAACCCCGGGTCCCGCTGACCGCGCGCGCGGCCGCCCCGACGCCGCGCCGCCGCGCAGGGCTGTGGGACCCCAGCACCGACGCGCACATGGGCAGCTGCGCGGAGCTGGCGGCCGAGGCGTTTGGCGTCACGCGCGCCGCGATGGACGACCACGCCGTCGCCGCGCACGAGCGCGCGGCCGCGGCGGCGGAGCTCGCGCGCGCCGAGATCGTCGCCGTGCCCCTGCCCGGCCGCGGCGGCGCGGGCGCGGTGCAGCAGCTGCTGGAGGCGGACGAGGGCCTGGGCCGGCTGGACAGCGACAAGCTGCGGCGCCTGGCGCCCTACTTCAAGCGCGACGGCGGCGCCGTCACTGCGGGCAACAGCAGCCCGCTGACCGACGGCGCGTGCGCGCTCGTGCTGGTGTCGGGCGCGCGCGCGGCGGAGCTCGGCTGCCCCGTGCTCGCGGTGCTTCGGGGGTACGCCGACGCCAACCAGGCGCCCGAGTGGTTCACGACCGCGCCCGCCGCAGCCGTGCCCAAGGCGCGTGGCGGGGCCGCGCGGGCCGCGGCGCCGCCCCGCGCCGCTCACGCGCCGCGCCGCGGGCGCCGCCGCCCGTGCTCCCGCGCTCGCCGCGTCAGGCGCTCGCGCGCGCGGGGCTGGCGCAGGGCGACGTGGACTTTTGGGAGATCAATCAGGCGCGAAACGGGGGAGATGAGGGGGTGGCTGTCCGTGAGGATGCGCAGCGCCGGCCGCCCTGCACCGTCCCAGTCAGTGCACCCGCCCTCACCCCCACCCCGCCGCCGCCCCCCGCGCGGGCCCCCTCCCGCCGCGCCGGCGCCGCAGGCGTTCAGCGTCGTCGACCTGGTCAACCAGCAGCTGCTTGGCCTCGCGCCGGAGCGGGTCAACGCGCACGGCGGCGCCGTCGCGCTGGGGCACCCGCTGGGCGCGAGCGGCGCGGTCATCATCGGCCGCCTCCTCACCGTCCTGCGCGCGCAGGGCGGGCGGCGCGGCGTCGCCGCCATCTGCAACGGCGGCGGCGGCGCGTCGGCGGTCGTGCTGGAGCTGGTCGGGCCGCCGCCCTCGGCGCTGTGACGGGCGGGGCCGGGGGGCGTTGCGCTGCGTTGGGTCCCGGCGTGCAGTGCGCGCGGGCCGATCGGCCGCGAGCGTCGGGTGCCGGGCGTGCGTGCGGCCGGCGCCGCTGTACCACCACCACTCTCGCCGCGCAGGGCGGCCAGTGCCCCAGTTTTTGCTGCAGCGGCTGCGTTTGGGATCTGTTGCTGTCTCCCTCTGTCTCCCTCTGTCTTTTTCTGTCTTTTTCTGACCGCCCGGGCGGCGCGTTGCGGCTGCATCCGCACGCACACTGACTCGTTACCAGGTGCTCGCCCGCTCGTCGCAGCAGGTTGCCGCGCTCCTGGGTCTGTTGGTAAGCGTCGTCTGTGGCGCCCCGTGTCGTGGGCCCCCGGCGCTAGTGGTCGGTTGCCACGCAAGCGTGGCAACGTAAAGGGCAGCCCACACCGCGCGGCCGCCGCTCGCGCGTCAGTCATCGACGCCGGCGGTGGGCCGCGCCCCCCGCTGTCAGCTCGCGCCAGCCGCGCCCCAGTGCACGAGCCAGCCGTCAGTGCGTCGCCGCCAGTACTGTAGTCGATGCCTCCCGCCGCCAGGGTTCTGGGCGCTACGTCGCCGCCAGCAGACGCGAACGGCTGCCCGTCTAGCCGCAACCAATCAAGTCAAGTCTCCGGCCCTCCCTCCTCCACAGACACACACACGACACAACGCCACGCGGCGCTGCGCTCTGTTCCCCGGCGCACTCCCGCGAGGCGCCCCGCCGCCTGCCGATGGGCGAGGCGGCCGGGCGCCCCCCTGCAGGCGGGCGGGCGGCCGGCCCGCGCCGCGACGCGCGCGGCCGCCGCCGCCCGCGCCTGCCGCGCGACACACGCTGCACACACAACGGATGTACAGGGGCCCCCCGGTGATGATGCGACGCGCGCGGCGCGCCCCACACATGCACAAGAGGCGCGCGCGGGGCGCCGTCGCAGCTGGTCGCGCTGCCCCCGCGCCCGTCCCCTGCCCTCTCCCTGTCCCGCCGGGCGCGCCGCCCCTGCCTCAGTGCATCACCAGCTCCCGGTCGGGCCAGCCGTAGGCCGCCTTATGGCGCTCAAACATGCCGCGCAGCGCGGCGACGTAGCGCGCGTGCGCCTCGTCCACCGCCGCCTCAAAGCGGGGGTCGCTCGGCGGCAGCTTCTCCACCGCCAGCGGCGCGCCGACGCACATCATCAGCGGCAGCCGCCGCGGCAGCGGCAGCCCCGCGACGCCGTGCAGCAGGCCGAGGCTGAAGCGCCAGCGCCGGCCGTACGACTCCAGCCACGCGGGGCCAAAGCCCAGGATCTGGCGGCGCCGCGCGGCGCGGCGGCGGCGGCGGGGCGGCGCGGCGGGGCGGCGGGGCGCGCGCGTGGGGCGACCGCCGTTGGGGCACGGCCGCCGCCGGCCGCGCCGCGCGCTGGCGGTGCTCGCTGCTCGCTGCCCCCCCCCCCCCCACACACACACACACCTCACCCGCCCACCCACACCCACACCTACCCACACGCGCACCCACGCCCCCCAGCTGCGCACCCGCCCGCGCACCTGCGTCGCGCCGAGGTGATAGACCGGCACGATGCTCATGCCCTCCGTCACCGCGAGGCGCACAAAGCCCTTGCGGCCGCTGATGTAGATGTGGTCCGCGCGCCCGTGCCCCGGGCGGCCGCCGAGGTACATCTCGCGTATGCCGCCCGGCGTGACCGCGACGCTGCCCCACTTGAAATAGCGCCGCACGTTGGCCGCGCTCGCGGGGACGATGCCCAGCCAGCTGTACACGTGGCGCCAGAGCGGGATGCGGAACGCCGCGTCCGCGGCAAAGCCAAAGAACTTGTCGCCTGCGCGGCGCGGCGGGGCAGGCCAGAGTCAGGGGGGCAGGCCATGGGGCGCCCGGCGCGGCGCGCGCCCCCTGCCGCTGCGCGCACCTTCCCAGGCCGCGCGGTGCCGCACGGTCAGGCCCAGGAGCTGGCTCAGAGGGAAGGCTCCTGCGCGGCGGGCCGCGGCGGCGCGTGGGCGGGCGCGCCCGCACGCCGCGGCCCGCCACCCCGGCTGCATGATCCGCCCTGTGTAACTCCCTTCTCTCTCCCCGCCCTCCTCTCCCCCCTGCTGCCCTCGCCCCGCGCGCACCGTGCGGGTAGTCAGCAAACAGATAGTGCTGGCTGGGGTCGAGCTTGACCTCGTAGAGCACCGAGTAGTCAAAGTAGCGCCGCCAGAGCGCAAACACGGGGCTCGCGAGCGCGGCGCGCCACGGCAGCGGCCCGCGCGGCAGCAGCAGCGTGCCCCACGCCGCCGCCGCGAGCAGCGCGGCGGCGCGGCTGAACGGCGCGGCGAGCAGCAGCGCGGCGAGGACGTAGATGATGCCCATGAACCCCAGCAGCGTCGCGACCGCCAGCGCCTGCTGCCTGCGCGGCGCGGCGACGCGGCGGCCGCGGGCGTCCCGGTCAGCGGGGGCGGCGGCTGCCGGGCCGGCGCTGCGCGCCCCGCGCCTCGTGCGCGCCCCCGGCGCGCGACCCTGCTGCCGGGAGGCGGCCGGGGCCGCCGGGCCCGCCGACCGGGCCCGGCGCGCGCTGGTGCGGGCCGCCTGCGCTGCGCACCAGATGGGCATCGGTCCCTGCCGCTCGGTGTACACGCGCACGCCGGGCCCGGTGTCCCCGCTGCACGCCTCGTCACCGTCGGGCGTCAGCACAGCGCTGGAGCAGCTGGATGCCTCCTCAGCGCGCGAGGCCGCGCTGCTGACAGCCTTCTCGGCTGCGAACGCCATGATGTGGCCGCCCGGGGGCCCGCAGCCCGCTGGTGAGGGAGAGAGGCGTGCAAGAAGTCTGTCCGCGGCGCGCGGCGCCCCGCCGGTGAGGGAATGGCGCGTGGGAGCGCGCCAAAAGCCAACGAGCCCCGTGCGGGCGTTTTTTGGTGCCCGGCGCCGCTTGCCGCTGGGGTGGCGGCGTGGGGACGGCGACGCGGGTCTGAGCGCGGTGGCGAAAACTCGGCGGGCGAGAGCACCGCCCAACTACTCTGGCAGCAGCAAGCCCCGCGCCCTTCCTTAAACCTCAGCCGGCCCGGCGCAACACGGGCGTGATCCTCGCGACGCCATCACACACGCCAAGCACGCGCGGGGGCGGCGCGGCCCGGGACCGCACTTCACGACCATCACGCACAAGATGGGCTGGCTGCTCACGCCCCTGTCCTGGCTGGGCCTGGCGGTGGTCTTCCTGTCCTTTGGCAGCTACGCGCTGCTCCAGACGCTGTGCGGGACGTACTACAAGTATCAGAACCTGAAGGCGCGCTACAATGCGCAGTGGGCGCTCGTGACCGGCGCCAGCACGGGTGCGGCGCCCGCGGCCGCCCCCTGCGCGTCGCCCGGGGAGCTCCCGACGCGACGGGGCCGCGGCGGCGGCGCGGCGCGGCCTGCGGGTGGCGCGGGCGCGGCCGCCGCCGCTGCTGCGCGCGCCGACGGCCGGGCGGCGCGCGGCGCGCGGCGCGCGGCGCACCGCAGGCATCGGCAAGTCCATCGCCAAGCGCCTGGCGCAGCAGGGGCTGTCGGTGGTGCTGGTCGCGCTGCCGGGCGCCGACCTGGACGCGACGACCGACGAGCTCAGCGAGGAGTTCCCGGGCGCAGAGTTCCGCAAGGCGCGCCCCGCCGGACAGAGCCAGAGCGGCGGCCCCGGCGGCGGCGGCGGCGGCCGCACCAGCGGCCGCGGGGCGCCCGCGCCGACAGCAGCGCGCCTCGGCCTCTGCCTCTGCCGCCGCGCAGGTGGGCGTGGACCTGGGGCGGCCGGGCTACATGCCGGCCGTGCTCAAGGCCACCGCCGACATCAACGTGCAGATCGTGTTCTGCAACGCCGGCTACATCCTCTCCGGCTTCTTCTACGCCCGGTGCGCGCGGCGGCGGCGACAGCCGCGGCGCGGCTGCGTCGCGGCGGCAGCACGGCGGCGGCTGCTGCGCGGCGACGGCCCGCCGCGCTGCGCGCCGCGCGCAGGTCGATCGAGCAGGTGCAGGCCAACATTGAGTGCAACGCCGTGAGCGCGGTCAACATCACGCACCACTTCCTGCAGCGCATGGTGCGACGGCGCGCGCGCCCGCGGCGGCGCCTGAGTGGCGGCGGCGGCGGCGACGGCGGCGGCCGCGCGCTTTCGGGCCTGGGCCAGGCCGGGGCGCGCCCCTCACCCGGCCCCGTGCCGCCGCGCGGACGCCAGATGGACGCCAGCCTCAAGGGCTGCTTCGTCTTCACCAGCAGCGCGTCGGCGGTGCTGCCGAGCCCGTTTGCGGTGACGTACGCCGCGACCAAGGCCTTCCTGAGCATGTTTGCGATCAGCCTCGCGCCCGAGGTCAAGTGGCTCGGCATCGACGTCCTCGCGGTGCACCCCTCGCCCGTGGCCTCGCGGTGCGGCGCCTGCCGGGGCAGGCGGGCGGGCGGGCGGGCGGGCGGGCGGGCGGGCGGGGACGCGCGCCGCGCGCGCGCAGACGTGCAGCCGCCGCGCGCGAGGCGCAGCCGCCGCATCCGCCGCCGCGTCCGCCGCCGCCGCCCCGCAGCTTTTACGACGGCCAGGGCGCGATCAAGATTGGCATGATGGAGGCGTTCAAGAAGCTTGCGGTCGGGCCGGACGAGCTGCCGGACGTCATCTTTGCCAGCATCGGGCGCACGATCTGGAAGGTGCGGAGACGGGGCCGGCGGCGCGGCGGCGCGGCCGGCGCGGCGGCGGCCGACGGCTGACGCGCCGCCGCGGGCGCGGGCGCGCAGGACGTGGGCGGCGTGGCGCTGGGGTTCCGGCTGCTGGAGAAGCTGGTCGACCTCAACGCGCTCTTCACGCTCGCGGCGCCGGTGATGCACCACATGCCAGACTTCAAGGACCAGCTCGCGGCGCTGCGCCGCTGAGCCCAGCGCCAGCGGCGCGCCGCGGCGCAGGGCGCGGGCGGAGCGGGCCGGGCGCTGCGCCACTCGCCGCGGGCGGAGGGCTGTCGCGGCTGCGGTGTGACCAGTGTTGCACCAAGGACCCTGCCGCCGCTCGCCCTGCCCTCTGGCCGGCTCGGCGCCGCACGCCGCGCGCGGTGCCCCTCTCCGCGCCCGGGGCGCGCAGCCGCAGGCAGCGCCGCGGCGCCGCCGCGCCGCGGCGCTACTTCCTGGCGCCGCGCTGGCCGTAGGCCACCGCCTCGAGCTTGGTCATCTTGCTGGCCAGGCGCATGTTGGTCTCGCGCACCTTGTACAGCTCGTGCCGTCCCACGACCTCGCGCTCCGCGCACAGCGCGAGCGCCATCTTGGTGCCCACCAGCTCCTGCCGCACGGCGCGGGCGCGGCGGGCGCGTCACACGCGCCGCCGCTGGCTGCGGCCCGCCCGCGAGCGCGGCGCTGCTGCCACGCGCCGCACCTGCATGAGCGCGCCGTTCTCACTGCGCAGCGCGGCCAGCTCCGCGCCGGCCCTGCTGCCCTTCTGCAGCGCCTCCTCCAGCGTGACCTCGCTCGCCTGCGCCCGCGACCTGCGCTCGCGTGGCGTGGCCGGCAGCAGTCCTCGTCGGCGCGCCGCGCCGCATCGCTCCCGCTGGTCCGCACGCACGCGCACGCCCGCACCTGGCCGCCTCGAGCTGCGCCGCCGCGGCCTCCGCGTCGGCGAGGCGCTCCTGCGTCGCGGCGAGCTCGTCGCGCAGCGCCTCGGTCTCCTGCGCGTGCGCCTGGCTCAGCTCGTGGAAGCGCGCGCGCAGGCGGCTGTGCTTGGCCTCAAACGCGGCGACCGCGTCCTGCGCCCCAAAGTCGCCCGAGTCCTCCAGCTGCTGCGCGAGCTGCCCCTCCAGCGCGCCGCGCTCCGCCGCCTCGTCGGCCAGCTGCCGCCGCAGGCGCGACACGTCCGCCTCGAGCGCGCGCCGCGCGGCGGCCGCCTCGGCGAGCTGCCGCGTCAGCTCGGCCGCCTGCTCGTGCGCCGCCGCGAGCGCCTCCTGCGCGCCGGCGGGGCCGGCGCCGTCGAGCAGCTCCAGCGCCTGCGGGCGCGCGGGCGGGCGGCGGCGCGTGCACGTGAGCGAGCAGGGGCGGGCGGGGCGGGGCCAGGCACGGGCGGGGCGGGGCACGGGCGGGGCGTGCATGCTGAAGCCCCCTGCCTCCGCCCGGCCCGTGCTCCCGTGCAAGCCACACGTGCCACGCGTGGCGCGCGTTAGGCACGGCGGCGATGCCGGCCCTGGTGGGCCGGGGCGCGGTGAGTGCCTCGCACCGCCGGCCCACCTGCGGCGCGGCGTGGCCGTCGGCGGCCGGGGCCGCCGTCGCCGCAGCAGCTGCCGCCGCGACCACCGCTGCCAGCTGCGCCTGCTGCGCGGCCGCATCTGCGTGCTGCTGCCGCTCCTCCGCGAGCGCCTGGCCGGCGGCACGCGCCGCCTGGTTGGCGGCCGCCAGCTGCGTGAGCAGCTGCTCCCGCTCCTCGGCTGCCGCGGCCTCAAAGTCTGCCAGCATGGCCGTCAGCTTGTCCCGCGTCCCCGCCAGCTCCCTGGCCTTGCGCCGCGCGCGCGCGAGCTGCTCCCGCGTGCGGGCGAGCTCCTGCGCGTGGCAGGCGGGCGGCCACTCAGGCGGCCGCGCAGACGGTGCGCGCACGGCGGCCGCGGCTCGCGCCCCCGCAGCAGCCGCGCCCCCACCTCTGCCTCGGGCGCCAGGGGCTGCTGCTCGGGGCTGGCGCGGATGAGCGGCGGCTGCTCAGCTGCGGCTGCCTTGCGGCCGAGCGTGCCGACCAGCGCTGCCGCCGCCTGCTCAGCAGCCGCCCCGGCTGCTCGCTGCTCTGCGGCCGCCGCGCGCTGCTCAGCCTCTGCCAGGCTTGCCCGCAGGCTCACGACCAGGCTGCTCAGGCCCGGCACGTCAGCCGCCGACTGCAGCGCCTGCTCGCGCGCAAGCAGCTGCTGCGTGGCAGCGAGCTCCTGGCCCAGCTCTGCGACCTGCGGCGGGGCCGGCAGAATAGTGGAGACGGGGTCAGCGCGCGGCACTACCTGGCCCGGCCGCAGACTGAGTGGTGGCTGGCAATTGCGCGCGCGGGCGCGGGCGCGGACGCCAGTGCCTGCCCACCTGCGCCGCCAGGGCGCTGCGCTCCTGCGCCGCACGCGCCGCCTCCGCCGCGCCCTGCTCCACCAGGCGCTGTGCGTCCGCGAGCTGCGCCTGGAGCTGAGCCAGCGCAAGCTGGTGCTGCTCCTCAAGCCGCTCGCTGGCCAGCTCAAACAGCTGCTGCTGCAGGTCCTGCAGTGCCGCGTCCGCGCTGCGCTGCTGCTCGCCCAGCTGCTGGCGCAGCGCCGCCGCTTCCGCGCTGGCGGCTGCGAGCTGCGCGCGCGCCGCGTCCAGCTCCTCGTCGCGCGGCTGCGACGCTGGCGCTTGCTGCGGCAGGGTCAGCGGCTGCGCCGCGTCAAGCTGGCGCTGCAGCGCCGCCACCTGCGCCTGCAGCTCCTCGCCCTCCTCCGGCGTGAGCATGCCCACCACCGCCTGGCGGAGCGCGGCGCACCGCGACCGCCGCGCGGCAGGGCCTGTCGGCGGCGGCCACCGCCGCCCGTGCACGTGCTCCCTGCCCTCCCCCTCCCCCCGCGCACGCGCGGGCGCTGCTGTGCGTGCGCCCCGCCGCCCAGCCCCCGCCCCTCCCCGCCCTCCACCCGCCGGGCCGCATTACCTCCTGGAGCTGCTGCTGCAGCTCCGCCGCCTGGGCCCGGTAGTCGTCGCGCTCCGCCGCCGCGTTCTCCGCTGCCAGCCGCGCCTGCCGCCGCGCGTCCTCCGCCTCGGCCGCCTGGCCCCGCAGCGCCGCCAGCTGAGCCCGCAGCTTCTCGTTCTCAGCGGCCAGGCCGCCGCCGCCCAGCGCTGCGCCGCCGCCGCCGGCAGCCGCAAGCGCCGCGCCGGGCGCGGCCGGCTGCGCCGCGCCGCCCGGCCGCGCGCCGGGCGCCTTGAGCGGCTGCGGCGGGCGGCCGCTGCGCGCTGCAGCTGGCTGCTCGTCGTCCGAGTCCGACAGGCTGTGCTTGGCACCGGCGGCAGCGCCGCCGTGGGCGCTGCCGGCCTCTGTGCGCTCCGCAGCGCCAGGGTCCTCCGCTGGGCGGGTGCGGTCGAGCAGGCCCCGCCGCGCCCCGGGGGCTGCAGGCCCGCTCGCCGGCTTGTCACCGGCCGCGCCGGCGCCCATGGCGGTCGCGCTGGCGCCGCTGAGGCTGCTGCGGCCGCTGCTGGCGCGCGCCAGCGGGCCAGCACTGCCCGGCGCCGCCAGCGGCTGGCTGCTGGCGCTGCCCGCGGCCTTGGCGGCTCCGCCGCCAGGCCTTGCGCTGCTGCCCCCGCTGGCCGCGCCGCGCCCCGCCTTGGCGGCAGCGCTGGCGCTGCCACCAAACAGCTGCGCCCGCGCCTCATCCTCTGACAGCTCGGCCACGCTGCGGCTGCTGCCGTCACGCGGCGCGGCCATGCCGCCGCCGCCGCCGCTGGCCGGCGCGGCGCCCAGTAGCTCAGCGCGCGCGCCCTTGGCCGCGCCGGTCGCTGCCGCGGCGCGGCCGCCCTGGCCGGGCAGCACGCTGGCGCTGCCGGCGCTGCGGCCGGGGGCGGTGGGCTTGGGCGCGCCGCCGCGCGGCGAGCTGGGCTCGGACGACTGCGGCGCGGGCGGGCGCGCAGGCAGGCGGGGCGGGGCGGGCTCTGTTGCTCGATCTCTTGCTGGTGGCAGTGCAGGCAGCATGGCGTGCCCCCGCGCCGACGTGCACGCGAGGGGCCGGCCTGCGCACCATGGGTGAGATGCTGAGCGGCGACACGTCACCCTCGTCGCCGCCGCCCGCGTCGCCCGCCGCTGCCGCCTGCGGCTGCGGCGCCGGCGCGGCGCGGCCGCCGCCGGCCCCTGCCTTGCCCGCCGCCGGCGCGGCGGCGGCGGCCGCGGCCGCGGCCGGCTGTCCCTCGGGCGGCGCGCCGCCCAGCCGGCTGGGGCGCTGCGCCGCGGCGCCGGGCGCCGGCGACGCCCTGCCGCCCTGCTGGGCCGCCTGCGCGGGCGCGGCCGGCTGCGGCGAGCGCCTGCCGCTGGCGAGCGGGCCCTGCGCGCCGGCGTCGTCGTCAAAGCCCGACAGGTCCTGCTCATCGTGGAGATGGCTTGAGGTGAACCCGGTCATGCCCGACACCTCCGTGCCGCCGTCGCTCAGCTCGCCCGCCGGCTCGGCGGTGACCACCAGGCGCAGGTAGCCCGTCGACGCGGCGCCCACCTGCGCGGCGGCGGCGGCGGCGGCGGCGACGCGCGTGTGTGGGCGGCGGCCGCAGAGCGCGGGCAGCGGCGGGGAGGCGTGAGCGGCGCGCCTTGAACATGATGGGCAGCAGCTTGCTCTGCGGCTGGCCCTCTGCGAGCACGAAGAACGCCAGGTCCAGGTCGGCCTTGCCCACGGTGAGCGTCTTGCCCTCCTCGCCGCGGCCGCCGGGCACCTGCACCGCGAAACGATACTCCTGCAGAGCGGCGGCGGGCGGAGCGGGCGATCGCGCGCGCGTGGGCGCGCGCCCGCGGCCCCGGCGGCCGTGGCCGCCGCCAACTTCTCTGCCCCGCGCCGTCGGCGCGGGCCGGACGCCCGGGCGGCGTCACCTTGGGCTCGAAGCCGTGCTTGGTGTCGCCGAAGAGCGTCGCGATCTGCGTGAGCTGCTGCGAGAACACCGCGGCGCCTGCGCGTGCGCATGCGACGGGCGGCGGGGCGCGCGGGGTGACCGGGGGCGTGGCCACCGGGCGCGCGCCTGCGCCCGCGCGCGCGCTGGCGCTCGGCCGCAGCCGCCGACAGCGCGGCGGTCGTCGGCGCGCGCCGCCGCCGCCGCCGGCGCGCACCCTTGGCCGCGGGCTGCCACTCCGTCATCTGGACCTTCGGACCGCGGCTCCACACGACCCGGCAGCGCTTGACGGAGGCGGGAAGGTGGTCCAGCTTCTCCACGGACACGGTGAGCCGGAACTTGCGGCCCGCCTTGCCCCCGTGCGCCACCTTACGCCCGACGCGGCCCAGCATCGTGACGGGCTGGAACGTATGGCTGCCGGGCTTTTTTGCTCGCACGGGCGAGCAGGCGGCGCGCGCGACAGCAGCGCGTGGCGGGAGGGCCCGCTGGCGCGCGCACGCTCGCCCGCCGCGCCTGGCTGCTGGCCCACGCTGCGCGAGTCGCCCGCCGGCGCGCGTGGCGCGGGCCCCGGGCGTGCGGGGCGCCGCCGTTAAACGACGCGGTTCGCGCGCGCGGCGGCGCGGCGCGGCGTGCGCTCGGCCAACTGTCGCGGCTGCGCCCAGCTCACGGCCCCGGCGCGCTGGTGTGCCAGACGCACGCCCACTCGTCCCAGCCCGCGCTGGCCATGAGGCCCTCGCGCAGCAGCGAGAAGTCGAGGCCGATCGCAAACTCGCTGTGGTGGTCCCACGAGCGCAGCAGCGCGTCCTCGGGCGCGCGGTAGTCCCACAGCTTGACGCTCATGTCGTACGCGCACGACGCGAGCACGCTCTCCGCGTGCGGCGAGAACTGCACGCGCCGCACCGCGTAGCTGCGCGCCGGCGGCGCGGCGGCGCGGCGCGGGCGGTCAGTCGGCGCGCCCCGCCGCGGCCGTCCCCGCCCCGCCCCGGCTGCTGGCGGCGCGGCGCGCTCACGAGTGGCCGAAGAGCGTGGTGAGCTCTCGCTGCGGCTGGCGCACGTCCCATATCTTGATGGTCTTGTCGATGCTGCCCGTGGCGATGACGCAGTCGTTGTATTTGCACCAGTCGGCCGAGAGCACCTCAAACGCGTGCGCCGGCAGCACCAGCGTCGGCGCGGGCTGGCGCAGGTCCCACAGCCGCACCGTCGTGTCGCCCGACGCCGACAGGAAGACGTCGCCGTGCGCGGGGCTCCTGCGCGCCGCGGCGGGTGTGCCCGCGCCGCTGCGCAGCCCGCGCCGCTGCGCAGCCCGTGCCGCTGCGCAGCCCGCGCCGCCACCCCCGCCTGCTGCGCCTGCTCCGCTGGCGCCTGCTGCACTGCCCCCCCCCCCCCCCCCGTTGCGGCCCCGGCGCGGCGCACCAGGCGACGTGGTAGACGCAGTAGGAGTGCCCCAGGAACGTCTGCACCGCGCCGGGGCCCGCCATGGAGTAGAGCTTGATGCTGTCGTCCCAGCTGCTGCTGAGGAAGAGGTCCCGCCGCTGAAGGTTCCAGCTCAGGCAGCAGCACTGCGGCGCGCGCGCGCGACACCGGGCGGCGCGTGGGCGCGGCCGCCGCGGCCTGCTGCTGCTGCTGCGCCGCTGCGGGCGGCGCGCGCGCCTCGTGCTTGTGCTCGCGGAACACGCGCAGCGGGTTGGCCCCCGGCGGCGCGGCGAGGTCGTAGACCTTGACGCTGCCGTCGCCGCTCGCGGCGAGCACCACGCTCTCGTGCTCCTCGCTCCACGCGCAGTCGTACAGCCCGTCCGCGGTGTCAAACGCAGCAGCCTCGACCAGCCCGCCCGGCGTCATCTGCGGCGCCGCGCGCAGGCGCGCGGGCGGGGACGGCGGCGGCAGGGGGTCGGCCGCACGCCGGCGGCGCGCCGGCGGCGGCGGCGGCGGCGGCGGCGCATGCGGCGCATGCGGCGCATGCGGCGGACGGCGCGGCGCGGCGCGCGCCTCAAGGATGTGCAGGCGGCCGTTGCCGATGATGCCGAAGTTCTGCGCCGTCGCCACCGCCAGGCGGCTCTCCACAAAGGGGCTGAACTTGACGGAGTAGCCATTGAAAGTGGTCTTGAAGCGCGGCATCGCGCGCCGCGCCCGCTGCTGCAGGCGCGGGCGCGGGCGCACGCGCCGCCGCTGCTCGCCCGCCCCGCTTGCCGGTGCGGCTGCTCACAGGCAGCACACCGCCACTGCTCAGCGCAGGCCGCCTCGCTGCTGTCGGCGACGGCTGCGCATGGCGCGGCGGCAGCAGCGGGCGCGCGGCAGCGGCGGCCGTGGCGCGCGCGCGGACGTCCGGGCGGAGCGCGCGAGGGAGGCCAGAGCGAGACGGCGGGGGGTGAGCAGCACTGGCGGGCGCAGCAGGCGCCGTAGGGGCACGGCGTGCGGTCTCGGGGCTCAGCAGCCGCGCCGCAGCGCCGCCGCGCCCGCGTGCGTCGCGGGCACGCCGAGCGCGCAGTTCTTCGCCCCCTCCACCGCCCTGCACCGCCACGCCCGCACACGGCGCACCCAGCTGCAGCGGCGCCGTTGAAAATGGCCAAGGACCTGCTCGAGCACATCGACTTCTCCTGCCTCGAATGCCTCAACGAGCAGCCAAACCACGGAGCAGCCAACGCGCTGAAGCAGGCGCGGGGCGAACAGGGCGCGCCGGGGGCGTCGCCGCCGCTGCTGCGCGGCCGGCGGCGGGCCCGCCGCGCTCACGGGCGCCGCCGCCGGCCGCAGGGATACCGGGAGGATGACGGCCTGTACCTGGAGTCGGACACGGACGAGCAGGTGCGCGCACGGGCGCGACGCGCGGCGCGGCGGGCGTGCGTTCCGTTGCAGCGGTTGGCGCGGCTCGCGCAGGCGCCCGCGCGACGCGCGGCGCGCGCGCCGCCCCGCCACGCACACGCGCCGCAGCTGCTGCTGAACATCCACTTCAACCAGAAGGTCCGCATCCACTCGATCACGATCACGGGCCCCAAAGACCAGGGACCGCGCGTGGTCAAGCTCTTCACCAACCGCATGTCCCTCGGCTTCAGCGACGCCGACGCGGTGCTGTGCGCGCAGCAGCTGGAGCTGACCAGCAAGGAGCTCGGCGGCGAGCCGGTCACGCTCAAGCTCACAAAGGCGCGCGGCGCGCGCGCCCCGGAGCACCCGCGCGCGCGCAACCGGCGCGCGCGCCGCACTCCCGTCGTCGCTGCGCGCGCCGACCCGCCGCCGCCGCCGCCACCGCCGGGCCCGCGCGGCGCGCGCAGTTCAACAGCGTCAACATCCTGTCCATCCTGATCGACAGCAACCAGGACGACGCCGACACGACGCGGGTGCACAAGATCGCGCTCACGGGCGTCGCGGGCGACACGTTCAACGTGGCGGAGATCAAGAAGCAGGAGGACAAGTGACACACACACAGCGCGCGCGGCGGGGCTGCGGCGGACTCGGGGCGGCGGGCTCGGGGGCGGCGGGCTCGGGGGCGGCGGGCTCGGGGCGAGAGGGCCGGGGGCGGCGGCGCAGCTGCAAAGCTGCCGTGGGCGCGGCGGGCACGGGCGTGCTCGGCGCGAGTTCAAGCGCCGGACCAGCGACCCGGCGCGCGCGCGCGGGACAGCGGCACGACTGCGCCAGACGTCAAGCTCAGCTCGCAGCAAGCTCAGTGCAGCAACGCTCCCCCGCTGGCCCTCCCCCACATGGGCGTCACAGCTCCACCTCGACGCACACGCAGGGCTGGCCCTGGTGCAGTAGGTCAACCAGCCGCTCCGCCTGCCAGCGCAGCTGCCACGGCGACGCCTCGCCGCCCGCCGATGCGGGACCGCCGACGCCGCCGTGGTGGTGGCGGTGCCCGCCGTGCGCGTGGTGCTGCGCGCCGCCGCCGCCCGCCGGCAGCTCGTCCGCCGGCACAGGGATGTAGGCGTGCGGCTGGTGCGTGCTGGGGCGCGCGCTGCCAAAGCTGGTGAGCTTCTGCGTCCAGCTCGCAGAGAGGCGCCACAACACCAGGCAGCGCGCCGCCTCCACGTACGCCACCACTGCGTCGCCCGCCGGGTTGAACGCCACCGCCGCGAGCCCGCACGCCACGTGCTCCGGGCCCAGCAGCGCCAGGTGCGCGGTCGCTGGCGTGGCGTAGTGCGCCGCGCGCGCGGAGTGCAGCCGCGCCACGCCCCACAGCGACGGGTCGAGCGCCGCGGCGGCGGCCGCCGCGCGCGGGCCGGGCGCGGAGCCGCCGGCGCTGCTGGCGCGGCCGCCGCCGACCTGCAGCAGCGGCGCGTGGCCGCCGCCGACGGCGGGCGCGCCGCCGCCGCCGCTGCTGGACGCGCGGCCGGCCCCGGCGGCGCGCCGGTGATGCCAAACCAGTGCTGCATCATCGCCGCCTCGGCGCGCGTCAGCGTGCTGCTGGCCAGCGCGCCGCGCAGCCCGCCGCCCGGCCGCGGCGCCGCGCCCGCGTCGCTGTCGCTGTCCTGCGCGGCGGTGCTGAGGCTGCTGGCGCTGGCGGCGCTGGCACCGCCGCCGGCCAGGCGCGCCGCGCCGGCCTCGTCGCCCTCCGCGCCCAGCCCCTCGGCGCCGGACCAGAGGCCGTGGATGCCGCGGGGGAGCGCCGGGCCGCCGTTGCTGCTGGCGAGGCTGGCCGCGCTCGCGCTGGCGGGCGGCTGCCCCGCGCCCAGCGGCGCCAGCGCGCCGGGCGCGTGCGCCGCCGCGTCGGCGTCCGGCAGCAGCACCGGCAGCAGCAGCACCTTTCGTTTGGTGCCGCCGTTGAGGTCAAACACGGCCACGGCGGGCGCCTGCAGCAGCTCGCCTGACAGGTGCGGGCCCGCGCCGCCGCGGCTGCCGCCAAACGCGGCGAGCCCGCCCGCCTCGCCCGACGCGGGGTCGGTCCCCGACCAGCGCGTGAGCCCCGCCGGCGCGGGCTCCTTGGGCCGCGCGCCGAGCGCGCGCGTGCTGCCCACGGCGAGCTGCAGGCTCGCCGCGTGGCAGGCAACCTGGGGGAACCAGGTCGTCGCCTCGCGCACGAGCGCGGTGACGGGCGCGTACATCGCGCTGCGCAGCGCGGGCCGCGCCGGGTCGAGCGCCTGCACCGCGAGCGCCGCCGCAAAGCCGAGCTGCGCCGCCAGCGCGCCGCGCTCGCCCGGCCGCGCCAGCAAGCGCGCGAGGCCGCTCATGACGAGCGGCAGGCTGCTGCTGCTGTCGGCGGCGGGGTCGGCCAGGCGCTGGCTGAGCTCGCCCAGCACAGCGCCGGGGTCGACCAGCGCAAGTGCCGACAGCAGATCCAGCACGTGCCGCTGCCACGACACCAGCATGCCGCGCCCGGCGAGCGCTGCGCCCGGTGCCGCCGCGGGCGGCTGCTGCTGCTGGAGCTGCTGCTGCTGCTGGTGGAGCTGCTGCTGCTGCTGCTGCTGCTGCTGGTGCTGGTGCGGGTGCGCGCCGGGCGGCGGCAGGCCGCCGTGCCCCGGCGGCAGCGCGCCGGGCGGGCTGCCCGGGCCCAGCGCCGCCGGGGCCGCGCCGTCGCCGCCGTAGCTGTAGCGCACGCCCGTGACGCTGCTGGTCAGCAGCTCCGCGCCGCCCGCCACCCAGGCGCCCGGGCCGCCGCCGGCGGGCAGGGGGCCCGCGTCCGCCGCGACCAGCAGGCCGCCCTCGACGTGGTGCGGCGAGCGCGGGCGCGCGTGCGGCGCCGCCGCGAGCAGCACGCACGGGTCCGCGACCGCCGCCGGCTGCGCGACCAGGAGGCCGCACGCCTGCTGCGCGCAGGCGCCGCCCTCCCCGGCCGGGCTGCCGTGGTTGAGCCGCTCCACGCTGACACAGAGGCGGTGCATGAGGAACGCCGGCTTGCCGACGTAGGGCCGCCACAGCGCCCAGTGCCCGCTGCGCAGCGCCTGGCCGAGCCACGCCGCGGCGGTGCAGCTCGCGGCGCCGGGCGCGGCGCCGAGCAGCACGTCGACGAGGCCTGCCGCCACGGCCGCGAGCAGCTCCTGCGGCACATGGGTGGGCTGCGCCACTGCCGCCGCGGCGCTCAGCACCAGCAGCGGCAGCCACTCGGGCAGGCGCCGCAGCGACAGCGGCCCGCTGCCCGCCGCCTGCGCCGCGTGCTGGCGGTGCAGCAGCACGAGCTGCAGCACCGCGGGCGGCCAGCAGCTCGCGGCGAGCGCCGCGCCCGGTGCGACGAAAACGCCCTCCGCCTCGGCCAGCTGCTGCGCTTGCGACTGCGCCTGCGCCTGCTGCCGCGCCGCCACGCCGCGCGGCGCCAGCGCGGGCACCGCGTACGTGCCGGGCGGCGCGGGCCGCACGAGCGCAGCGAGCAGCAGCTGCGCCGCCTCGGCGAGCAGCCCGGCGGGCGCGAGCGCCGCGCTCGCGACGAGGGGCAGGTCAAAGAGGGCCCTGCCGCCGCCGCCGCCGCCGCCGCCGCCGCCGCCGCCGCCGCCGCCGCCGCCGTGCCGGGCGGCGCGCGCGAGGCTGTCGGGCAGGGTCAGCGCGTAGAGCGTGACCAGCCCGCTGGACGCGTTAGTCGCGCGCGGCGCGCCCGGCAGCACGGCCATGAGCCACTTGGCCACCGCGACCAGGGCCAGCAGCCGCGCCGTCACCAGCGACGGCGCTGTATGGAGCAGCGCGCCGCGCGGCGCGCGCGCGCAGCCGGGCTGCTGCTGCTGCAGCTGTGGCGGCGCCTGGGCCGCGGGCACGCCCAGCGCGAGCGCGCCGTTGGGCGACGCCAGCACCTCCTGGGCGAGGCAGGGCGCGCCGCGCATGAGCGCCGCGCCGTCGTCGTGGGCGTGCACGTCCTGCAGCAGCTGGTGCAGCTGTGCCCCGAGCAGCCGGTCCTTGGCCACTTCGGTGCTCTCGTCGGCGCCGGGAAGGTCCCACGCCGCGGCGCCGCCGCCGAAGGGCGCGGGCTCTGCGTCGTCCGGCGTGCCCGCGCGGCTGCCACCCCCGACGCCAGGCCACCGCTCGACGCGCCGTGTCGCATGCGCCGCGAGAGCAGCGGCGCCGCCGCCGCCACGCCCGCGTCTGCGAGCGCCGCGACCAGCTGCTCGTCCACCTCGGCGTCGCAGCCCCAGCGGTGCAGCAGGCAGAGCGCCTGCAGCGCGAGCGCCACCGCCGGCGGCTGGGGCACGCGCCGGTGCAGGGGCGCGGCCACGCCGCCCGCGCCGGCGACGCCCGGCGACGCCGCGCCCCAGGCGCGCAGCGCGCCGGCGTCGTCGTCGCCGCCGCCGGCGGTGAGGTGGCCGGCCGAGCTCATCGAGCTCTGCCGCGACAGGCCCTGCCCGCCAAACGCGTCGCGCGCGCCACTGCTCTGCGCGCCGGGCTCCGCCGCCAGCCCCGCCAGCCCTGCCAGCCCGCCGTGGGCCGCGCCGAGGTCAAGCGACGCGGGCCTGCTGAGCGGCGAGCGCACGCCGCCGCCGTCGCCGTCGCCACTGCCGCTGCGGCCGAGCGCGTGACCACGGCGCTTGCCCGCGGCGCGCTGCAGCTGGTGCTGCTGGCGCGTGTGCGCCTCGAGGCGCGCCAGCAGCGCAGTGATGTCCAGGTCCAGCAGCAGCACGTCGGGCCGCCCGCCCGGGCACGCGCGCAGCGGCCCCGCATCGTGCGACGCGAGCTGCATGCGCGGCGCAAACGCCAAGCCGCCAGCTGCGCCGCCACCCGCGTCGCCGTGCGCCGCCTGCGCGGCCAGGTCCGAGCTTGAGTGGCTGCCGCCGGGCTGCTGCGGCAGGGCGTCCGGTGCCGCCGCGGGGCCGCCCGCGCCCTCGCCGCTGTGCACGTGGCGCATGCCCGCGCTCAGCTCCTGCGCAAGTGCCGCCATGAGCGCTTGCGCGGGCGGGCCCGCCAGCGTGCGGTCGAGCTGCCCCGAGTAGGCGTCCCACACCGCGCAGCACCACGTGCCGCCACCGTCCCAGCCGCCCGCCGCCAGCAGGCCCCTGCGGTCGCGCGCGGGCGCGCGTCGGCGCGCGGCGCGCGTCCGCCGCGCCCCCAGCGGCGGACGCGCGCCCCACCTGCTCGTGCTCCACGCCAGCTGCGCGGGCGGGCCGTGGCCCCAGCCCTGGAAGGTGCGGTGCGTGGCGCCGGCGGCGAGGCAGGACATAGCCACCACGCCGCGCGCGTCGACGCTCAGCACGCACGCGCTCCACGGCAGCCGCGACGACGCCGGCGGCAGCACAATCGACTCCACCGGTGCTGCGGCGGTGGGCGGGCGCGGGCGCGGCGGGTGAGGCGGCGCGGCGGCGCCAGAGCGCGCGCTGTTTGCCGCTCTGCCGCCCTTGTCCGTCGCGTGCGCCGCACCTGTGTGCGGGTGCACCGCCATCCACGCCCGCCCCAGGTGCGCGACGCGCAAGTCCCACGCGCGCAGGCTGCCGTCGGCACCGCCCGTCAGCAGCAGCGGCACGCTGCCGCCCTGCGCCGGCCGCTCGCTCATGCCCGCCGCGTGGCGGTGCTGCGCGTGGCCGTGCTGCGGCACCGCACCGCCGTGCCCTGCAAGGCTGCCGCCGCTGCCGCCGCCCGGCGCCTGCCGCGCGGCGGCGCTGAGCGCGCAGCCCGCCTCGCCGCCGCCCCCGCCGCCGGCCACCAGGTCGGCGGGCGGGCAGCGGAACAGCAGCTCCACCGTCACGGTGACGCGCCCGGTGTGCCCCAGCCCCACCGCCGCGCAGCCGGGGTGCCAGGCGGCGCCCGGGAGGCAGTAGGTGGCGAGGTCATAAAACAGGAGCGCCCCAGACTGCAGCAGCACGCAGACCTGGTGCAGCCCGGGCGCGTCGCTGCCCAGCAGCAGCAGCCGCGTCACGCGCTGCTGGCCCCACTCCTGCAGCGCCGCGGCTGCCTCGGCCGCCGCCGCGGCCGCCCGCTGCGCTGCGCCGCGCCCGGCTGCGGTGCAGGCGTGCTTGGCGCGGCCGCCGCCGCCGGGCCCGGCCTCTGACGCGCCGTCTGGCACCTCGCCGCAGCTGCTGAGCTCGCCGGCCGCTGGGCGCTTGCGGCTGCCGCCGCCGCCGCCCGGTGTCTCCTGGCTGTCCAACGAGAGCGACTGATCCTGCTCGTGCCTATGCTGCTGCTGCTGCTGCTGCTGCTGCTGCTGCTGCTGCTGCTGCTGCCGCAGCTCCGAGTCTGCTGTGCTCGCGAGCTCTGCGCCATCAAACGGGTGCTCGCGGCACCACCCGCCCTTCCAGCTGCCCTGCACCTCCCGCAACCGCACCGCCGGCAAACAGCGCTGCTGTGCCTCCGCCTCCGGCTGCTGCTGCGCCGCCGCCGCCGCCTGGTGGCGGTGGCGGTGCCGCTGCGGCTCCGGCAGCAGGCGCAGCAGGCGGATGCGCCAGTCGGCGCGCCGCACGGCCGGAGGCTGCAGCTCGCCCAGCGGCCCCGGGAGCGCGTGCTCGTGCTGCGCCAGCACGGCGTAGCTGCCGCACCGCCCGGCCGCCGCAAAGACGTGCCGGAAGCGGTACCCGCCGAGCGCCTGCTGCGCGGGCGGCACCACGGGCGTGGCGTGCGGCCAGGGCTGCAGCTGCAGGCTCTCCAGCAGCGCCGCCGGCGGGCGCTGCGCCTGCTGCGGGGGCGCGCCCGCGTCGGCGGGGGCCTCAACGCCCCACAGCTCCTGCAGGCCCTGGTTGTTCCAGACCACCACGGCCGGCGGGCAGGGCGCCGCTGCGCCCCCGTCCGCGCCGCTGGGCATGGCCAGCAGCAGGCCGCCGAGCAGCCGCACCAGTGGCTGCCCCGGCCGCTGCTGCTGCTGGTGCGGCCGCTGCTGGTACGCCGCGGACGACTGGCTCCGCTCCAGGCCCTGCGCCAGCGCCGGCGACGACGCGCACAGCGCCGCCGCCTGCTGCTCCCAGTCGCTGCTGCTCGGCGCCAGGCTCGACGCGGACGGCTGGCCACCCCAGACGGCAAACGAGGGCCCGTCCCGGCCGCCGTGTTCACTGACGGCCGGCTCTGCCGCCTCGCTGCCGCTCTCCTGCTGCCCGGCGGCGCCGGCCTGCTCTTGCAGGCCGCGCGGTGCCGCCTCGTCGTCGTCGTCGTCGTCGCCGCCGCCGCTGCTGCTGCTGCAGTCACCGCTGTCGCAGGCGCTGAACCGTACGCGCGGCGCCGCGGCGCCCAGCCGACCAGGCGTGCGCTGCGCGTCGCGCGCAAAGGGCGAGGCACTGTTGCTGATGCAGGGCTGCGCCAGCAGCGTGGCGTCGCCGACGTACTGCTGCCCCGCCGCCAGCTGCCACGCGGCGGGCAGGCCGCTGGTTGGGCTGAAGGCGCGGCACACAAACAGGCGCCAGGAGTTGTGCTGGACCACCAGCAGCTGCAGCTGCAGCCCCGCCGCCGCGGCGCCACCGCAGCTGCTGCGACGCCCGCCGGCGCTGACCACGCGCAGGCAGCCGGGGCGCAGCGGCGCCGTGCTGCCGTCGACTGCCAGCGGCTGCTGCCACGCCTGTCGCGCGCGTGCACGCGGCGGCGGCGGCGGCGCGTGTGTGTGGGATGGGGCGGGTGGGGGGGGGGCAGCGGCAGCGACGCGGGGGTTGCGACAGCACCGCCCACCCCGGCTGGCGGCTGCGCCACCGCCGGGCGGCGCATGCCCCGGCTCGCGCACCTGTGGCAGGGGGCTGCCCGCCACGCTGCCGCCAAACATGACGCCGCTGCGCGTGACCGCCAGCACGACCGTGTCCGCCGCGGCGGGGGCGAGCGCGGGCGCGGTCGTGAGCGCCGCCGCGGCGACGACGTCGTCCGGCCCGGGGTGGTGCCCCGCGGCGCCGCTCGTCGCCGCCACGACGCCCAGCGGCGCCACGAGCGGCGCCGCGACGAGCGCGAGCGAGCGCCAGGCGAGCAGGAGCATCATCGGCGCGTGCCCCGCCGCCGCCGCGGCGAGCGCGTGCGCCTGCTGCCCCCGCCGGCCCGCGTGCTGCGCCGCGAGGTGCTGCTGCGCCGCGGCGCTGGGCGTGGCGGGGATGATGATGCACACGTGCGCCGCCTCGGGCTGGCGGCGGCACGGGCGCGGGCGCGACGGCGCGGGCGCGGGCGGGGTCAGGCGGCGCTGTTCCGCCAGCCCCCGGCGCGGCGCTGCGGGGCGCGTGGACGCGGCCGCACCATGGCCAGCAGCGTCGGCGCCACGCCCGGCGGTAGCGGCGCCGCGCGCTGCACGTCGGCGCAGGTCCAGGTGCTCGTGTCCCACAGGCACGCCCAGCCCTCACCATCGAGGGAGAGCAGGAAGGGCCCGCCGCCGCCCTCCTCTGCGGCGCCGCGGCGGCGGGCGCGCCCGCGGCGTGGTGAGGAGGGCGCGAGCGCAGCGCAGCCAGCGGCCGCCACTGCCGCTGCCCGCACCCGTCAGGCCGGGCAGGAGCGCGACGACCGGGTGGGCGTGCTGCTGCAGCAGGGCGACCGGCTCGAGCGACGCCGCGCCGTGCTGCTGCCCGTCCGCCGCCGCGTGGGGTGGCCGCTGCTGCCAGCTGCAGCGGGCGGTGCGGCCGGGCGTTCAGGCGAGCGGGTGAGGTGAGGCGTGGAGGCGGGGCGCGGCGCGCGATCGCCGCGGGGTTGTCGAGCGCGGCGGCGAGCGCTGCCGCTGCTCGCGCCGCACCAGGTGATGCTGCCGTCCTCTGCCCCCACGAACGCGATGTCACCATCGGCCGCGAGCGCCGTGGCGCGCAGCGACGGCGCCACGGGCGGCCAGAGCGCCTGCAGCGCGTGGACATCCCGGGAGCGGTGCGCCATCCTGCTGCCGGGCCCGTCACCGAGCCCTCCCCCGCCCGCGCTGCTCGAGTCCCGAGATCCTCCTTGCACGCCACATGTGCCGGCCACTGCGGCGCCCGCAGGCCTGCGGGCGCAGCGCCGAGGAGACGCGGCGCTGCTGCCGCGGCGCGCCCGGCGTGCCTGCTGCTGGCGGCGGCGCCCCCGCGGCGCGTGGTCTGTGCTGAGCTGGCGCCTGTGCGTGCTGAGCTGCGAGCCGAGCGCCGCCGCTGTTTCGAGCGACCAGGGCTTTGGAGTGCCGCCGCGGTTCCGCGCGCAGCGGCCAGGGCTTTGACGCGGTTCCAACGCGCCGACGAGGCCGCCGCGCTCTTCGCTCAGACTGCGACTGCCAACATGAGCTCGTTCAGCCGCGCCTCCAGCGTGTGCACCGCGCCGTACTGCGCGCAACGAAACGTGCCGCGTTCGTCGTCGGGCGCGAGCGCGAGGCCGTCGGCGGCGAGCGCCGCCGCGAGGCGCGCGCGCGCCGCGGCCGCCGCGTCGGGCGTGATGTACCCCTCGAACGGCAGCACTGCGACCAGCTCGCCGCCCGCGACCGAGAGCCGCACGCCCGGCTCGCTCGGCGCCGGCAGCGACGCGACGTCCTCGCCGCCGCCGCCGCCGCCGCCGCCGCCGCCGGCGCCGCCGCCGCGGCGGCGCGAGCCGACCATGAGCTGCATCACCTTGCGGCCCTGCGCCGCGTGAGCGCGGGCGCAGGCGCCGGCGCGCGCGGCGTGAACGCGAGCGCGAGCGCGGCGCCAGCGCGCCGGCGGCTGCGCACGCACGTCCGGGTGATACGTCATGATCACCGGCGCGGTGAAGGCGAAGCGCGCGCCGTCCGCGTTGGCGCCGTCCTTGTACGCGCCCAGCGCGAGGTAGCCGGCCTCCCGGCGCTCGTAGTCGACCTCCACCACCGCGTACACGCCGTACAGCCGCAGGTCGTAGCCGCCGCCCCTGCGCAGCACCTGATACGGCGGCAGCTCCGGCGACGCCGGCGTGCCCGCCGCCGCGGGCGCCTGCGCCGCCGCCGCGGGCGCCGCAGCGGCGGCGGGCTTGCCGCCGCCACCGCCGCTGAACAGGCCGCCAAACAGCCCGCCGCCCTCGCCCGCGCGCGCTGGGGGCAGCTGCCGCCGGCGCGCGCCGCCCGGGAGTTGTGGCCGCGCCGCTGGCGCGCCGCTGCCGCTGCTGCCGCGCCGCCGCGCCGCCGCTGCTGGGCGCCGCTGACGAGCGAGGGCGCTGTTGCACGTGAGGCACTGCATCGCGGCACGCGTCTTGGTCGGCGGGTCTGGCGGCGGCGCGCGGCCGCGCGACGCCTGGGCGCGGACGCCGCGAGCGACGCGTTTCACAATCACTGACAATGCCAGACAATGTGCGGGCGCGTTGTGTTCTCACACGCACTGCAGAACGCCTGGCCGCACCGCCAGCCAGCCAGCAAGCGCATCGGCACCGGCGCGCCGGCGCCGCGCTCGGGATGTTGCGCCCGCCGCCGCCGCCCGCGCTGGCGCGCGCCCGCCCTGCGCCTGCCGCACCCACCCCTCTCGCGCTCAGCTCGCCGCGGCTTCCGGCCCTGGAGCGCGTGCACCTGCCCGCCGACGCGAGCGCAGCAGCAGCAGCAGCGGGTGCGCGCGGCACTGCCACGCCGCGCCTGCCCGGCCAAAAGGCGAGGCCACGCCACCTGCCAGCCGCGCCACCAGCCGGCCGCGGCCAACTCCCCCGCCGCACCTGGCGCAGACGCGGCGCACACGCGGCGCGGCCTCCTGGCACTGGGCGCGGCGGTCGGGCTGGCCGGCGCCGCGCAGCTCGCGGCGCCGGCGCGCGCGGGCGCGATCACGTCCAACCCGCTGGGCTTCAAGAAGGAGCTGGCGAAGAAGCGGCGCAAGATCCCCGAGTCCGAGTACTCGGACGGCCCGGAGGGCCTCAAGCTGTTTGACATCACGGTCGGCTCGGGCGCCGAGGCGCGCGTCGGCGAGCGCGTGGCGGTGCACATCGACGTCAAGTGGCGCGGCGTGACATTCATGACCAGCAGGTGCGCCAGTGCGCCCGCGCGCGCGCGCGCACGCACGCCGGCGCGGCGGGGCCGGCGTGGCGGGGCCGGCGAGGCGGGGCCGCAGCGCGGCGGCGCGGGCGCGCCGCGCGCGAGAGCGCGGGGCGGACAGGGGGCATGGAGCCGGGCGCGGCCGGTGCGACGCGCGAGTGCCGCCGCGCCATCGCGCCCGCCGCTGCGCAGGCAGGGCATGGGCGTGACGGGCGGCAACCCGCTGGGGTTTGACGTGGGGCAGCCCGCGGGCGCGCCAGGCAGCACGCTGCCGGGCATCGACCTGGTGCGGCGCGGCCGGGGCGCTGCCGCCGCACCGCCGCCGCACCGCCGCCGCCGCCACCGCGCCGCCCCTCACGCGCGCCTGCTGCCGACCGCCAGGGCGTGCGCGGCATGCGCGTGGGCGGCCAGCGGCGGCTGCTGGTGCCGCCCAACCTGGTGCGCGGCGCGGCGCGGCGCGGCGTGTGCCGCGTGCTGCGGCACGCTGCGGCGGGCGCGGGCGGGCGGCCGAGGCCGCGCCGCGCGCCGCCTCGGCCGCAGGGCTACGGCAAGCGCGGGCTGGGCGAGATCCCGGGCGACGCGACGCTCACGGTGGACGTGGAGCTGCTGTCGATCAAGACCTCGCCGCTGGGGTACCGCACAAAGCTGATCGAGGGCTGAGCTGTGCCCTGCGCTGTGCGGCGGCGGTACTCGAACAAGGAGCGCGCGCACCGCGCGCTCGCGTGAACGCGCGTCAGTGAATCCACGCCGCCTGAAGCACCGGTGGCTCAAGTTTTGGGCAGTTTTGGGCAGTTTTGGGCAAGGCGGACGGGCTGCCACCAGGCCGCCGACGCAATCAATGTTGTTACAAATTCGTGCGCCGCGAGGCTCACCACGCGCCGACCGCCGCCGAACGCGTGCGGTCACGCTGCCGCACGCGCAGCCGTCACGACCGCGGCCGCCCGCCGCGCCGCGCTCACCAGCGCAGGACCGCCCAGGCGGCCTTGACCGCCTGCAGGCAGAAGATGAGCACGACCGCGGTGTTTGTGGCCGGCAGCGCGGTGCCGAGCAGCTGTTTGACCAGCAGCACGCCCTGGGGCTTGGCCGCCCAGGGCAGGAAGAGGCCGAGGTGCAGGTTGGCGAGCAGGCCCATGAGGTTGATGAACCCCAGGAAGAGCACCAGGAAGCTCGCCGCCTGCCACGCGCCCGCCGGCACGCCGCCCGCCTGCGCGGCCTGCACCGCCGACAGCTTCGCGTTTGCCTCGCCCAGCTGGCTGCTCAGCGCCTCGTGCCGCGCCGAGAGGCGGCGCAGCTGGTCGGCGAGGTCGCTGTACCCCGCCCACAGCAGCTCGCTCTCCTCCGACGACGCCGCGCCGCCGCCTGGCCGCGCAGGTAGCGGCAGCGGCTGCTGCGCGTCGCCGCCGGGCGGCGCCCCCGTGCGTGCGGCCAGCGCCCGGTCCCAGCTGCTGGACGCCAGCGGGCTGCCCGGCATCGGCGCCGCCGCCGACGCCGACCCAGTGCATGCCGCCAGCGCCTGGTCCCAGCTGCTAGACGCCAGGCCGCGCGGGCTGCCGGGCATCGGCGCCGCTGCTGACGCCGCCGCTGCTGCCGGGCCGCGCCGGCGCACTGGCGGGCGCATGCATGTCGGTAGAGCTGCCTTGGCAGGCGTGTGGCCCTTTAGCCGCGCGGGAGCGGCCCGCCGGGCCTGCATCGCGTGCCAGCTGCTGGAGCGGGTTGGCGCGTCCCGGCTCGCGGTCGGGAGGGCCCGCTGAGGACGTGAGTGTGGGTCTCGGGACCGGACGCCGGGCGCTCACGCGGAGGCGAGTGCGCTCACGCGGCAGCGCAACGGTCGGGGCTCTCTTCGCCGGCGCCGCCGCCACCCCCAAGGCAGCCCGCCCCCGCTGCCGGTGTGGTATCGCACGCGCCCCATATCCCCCAGACCAGCAGCCCGCGGCCGCAAGCCTCCCCCGCCGCGCGCAGCCGTCGCGGGCAGCGAGCAGCGGCCGCCGCCGCCCGGCGCCGCGCCCGCCATGGCGTGGGGCCAGAGCAAGCCCCCGCCGGATGAGGACGGCGGGCGCTCGCGCTTCGCCGCGCCGCCCGCGTGCCCGCGCTGCGACCTCACCAAGAGCCAGGTGCGGCGCCCGGCGGCAGCAGCGGCGGCGAGTGCACCGGCAGGGGCGGCCGCGCTCGCTCCTGCGAAACACACGCGCCGCGGCCGCCGCCCTGCTGGCGCCCAGATGAACCGCACGATCCAGAACTACCAGAAGGCGTACCGCAAGAAGGTGGAGGGCCTGAAGCAGGAGCTCAGCACCGTGCGCGCCGACAACACGCACCTGCGCGCGCAGGTGCGCCGGCTGCGCAAGAAGCGCGTACTCCACGCGCCCAGCCTGGCCGTCGGCGCGGCGCTCGCGGCAGGCGCCGCGCGGCTGCTGCGCTACCTGCAGCAGCGGCGCGAGCAGCAGCAGGCGGGCGCGGCGCCGGAGGGCGATCAGCAGCAGGCTGCTGGCGCGGGCGGCGGCCAGCAATGAGGCGGCGCCCCGGGGGGGGGGGGGGGGGGATATCTGCGCTGAGCGCACGGACGGCGTGGCTGCGGCGGGGGCTGGGCGCGCGTTGCTGGCGCGCGCGCGGCTTGCGCCCTGGAGCGTTCGTTCAAAGGCCTGACCTGGGGGCAACTCAACGCCAACGCGAGAGCACGCTCGACGAGAGCACGCACACCCTCCTGTGCACGCAGGCGACCGCGGTTGCCGCAAAAAAAACGCCTGCCTCGACAGCCGCACACAGCTGCAGCGGCCGCCGACGGCGCCAGCGGCGGACGGCCAGGCCAGCCCGCGCCCGCGCCCGCGCCCGCCCGGCACGCCGCGTGCCGCTACCAGCGCGAGGGCGAGAAGCGCCGCACCAGCGCCTTGGCGCGCGCCGTGTTGGCCGCGGCCAGCCTGTCCTCGTTCGCCTCGGCCGCCGCGCCGCGGCGGCCGCGCCTGGCGGCCCCCGGGGGGACGGGGCTCGCGGCGCGCGCGAGCACCCAGGCCTTGCCGCGCAGCAGCTCCAGCGACGCGACCACGGCCGCGTGCCCCGCGTCCACGCCCGGCAGGCCCGCCAGCAGCGCCTGCGTGTAGCGCTCGTCCGACAGCGCCTCGCGGAGCGCGCGCACGCGCGCCGCCGCCACGTCCGCCGGCACCAGGTCGGCCGCCGCCCCGCGCTGGCTGCCGCGCGGCCGCGCCAGCGGCGGCAGGCCCTTGGCCGTGCGCGGCGGCGGCGCGGGCGCCGCGCGGGCGCCGCCACCGCCGGCGGCCGCTGCCGCGGCGGCCGCGCGGCCGCCGGGCGCGACAAACGCGTTGCTGCGCGGCCGGCTAAACACCGGCGCCGCGGCGCCGCCGCCGCCGGGCGCGGCGCCCAGCGGCGTGCCCAGCACCATGGTGGCAAACGAGAGGCCGCCGCCCGACAGCTGCGCCGTCAGGCGCCGCAGCACGCACTCCCCGCACTGGCAGTCGTCCTCCTCGTCCTCCTCGTCCTCCTCCTCATCCTCCTCCTCGTCCACCTCGCTGTCGGACGCCGTGCGCCAGCTGCTGCCCTCCCAGTCATCGCCGTCCTCGTCCTCGTCGTCGTCCTCGTCCTCGTCGCCCTCGTCGCTGCGCTGGCTGTGCGCGCCCGCTGCGCGCTCGCCCCCGCTCCAGCCGCTGCGCTGCAGCGGGCCGCCCAGGAAGCCGCGCGCGAGGCCAGAGCCGGCGCCCCGACCCGTGGCCGCCGCGGGCTCCGCTGGGGCGTCACCGTCATCGCTGTCGCTCGCCGCAGCCTCCAGCTCGGGCAGGTCGTCGCTGTCAGTGCCGGGCTCCGATACCAGGCCGGGCATGCTGGCGTTACTCGCGACCGAGCGGGGTGAGCCCGGCGCAGCCGCCGCCTGCTGCTGCTCCAGCCGCCGGGGCTCGAGCTCAGAGCTGCACAGCTCCACGTCCGAGTCCTCTGGCTCGCCCAGCGGCGGCAGCGACTCGCTGTCCGAGCCGCCCCCAGCTGCGGCGGCCGCAGCCGGCTGCGGCGGCGCGCGGCTGCGGCCGTCCTCCCCCGTGCCCATGGCGGCGGCTGCGCAGCCCGTCGGCGCGCCTGCCGGCTGCAGAGCAGCGGGCGCCGGGGCGGCTGCAGCCGCAGCCGCAGAGCTGCCTGCCCCGCTGCTGGCTGGCGCTGAGGGCGATGACCAGGGCCTGCTGCGCTTGTTTCTGTTGCCTCCCCTCCCCCCGCTGCCGCTGCCGCTGCCGCTGCTGCTGCTCGCCTGCGCGCCGGGCAGAGGCGCTGCTGGCCAGACGGGCGCCGGCGCCGGCCATGGAGGGCTGCTGTCGGGGCTGCAGTCCTCGCTGCTGGCGTCCTCCTCGTCCTGCTGCTGCCGCTGCTGCTGCTGCTGCTGCTGCTGCCGCCGCCGCAGCGGGCGGCGCAGCTGGGAGGCACCACGCCGGCCGCCGTGCACGGCGCCCGCGCTGCGGTCCGCGGCGCCCATCGCGTAGCCCGCAACGGGCGAGCTCGGCTCCGGCGACGAGGGCAGGCTCGCAAGCGCGCCGGGCAGCGCGAAGCTGCTGGGCTGCGCAGCGGCGCTCGCGGGCGCAGGCAGCGCGGCCGCCACGGCCGCGCCGGCCGCTCCGGCGCTGGCGGTCGCTGCAGAGGCGCCGGCGCTGCTGGCGCTCGCCGCGCCACCCACAAGCCGCTGCAGCAGGCGCAGGCCCGACGCCAGCAGCTGCCAGGGCGGCCACCAGCTGGCGCTGCGCGGCGCCGCCTGCTCCGCCGCAGCGGGCGCGACCGCCACAGCCGCCGCCGCCGCCGCGGGCGCCGGCTCAGGCATGGCGCTGAAGGTGAAGCCGCCCGGCCCGCTGGCCACGGCGGCCGCGGCGCTGGCGCGCGCCCGCGTGCGTCGTGCGCGCAGCACGACGCGTGGGCCAGGGGGCGGGCTGCCCTCGTCGCTGTCGGCAGCGCCGCTCGCGCCCGCCGGCGCGGCCGCGGGCGCGGGCGGGGCGGGGGCGCAGGCCCGGCCGCGGCCGCGGGCTCGCCGCCGCTGCCGCGCAGAGCGCTCATGAACACGCCCTGCAGCATCGGCGTCAGCACGGACTCCATCGCCTGGCGCAGCTGACGCTGCCCGCCGTCAGCGCCGCCGCCGCCGTTGCCAGCGCCGCGGCTGGCGCTGCGGCCGCTGCTGGCACCGCGGCCGCCGCTGGCGCCGCGGCCGGCGCCGCCGCCGTTGCCGGTGCCGCCGCTGAGGGCGCCCAGGCTGCCCAGCAGCGAGGCGGGCAGCGGCACGCCTGCGCGGCGGCGGTGCGCGCGCACGCACGCTCGTGTTGGCGCGGGGCCGCTGCCGCGCCCAGCTCACCCAGCCCCGCCCCGCCCGCGGCCAGCCGCAAGCCCCGCCCGCAGCGCCGCGCAGCCGCCCAACTCACTGAGCACGACGTGGGGCCCGGCGCCGCCCGCGGGGCCCGCGAAGATTTGCATCATGGCCGCGCCGCCGTCGGCGGCGCCCGTCGCGGCGCCGCGCTCGTCGACGTCGGGCGCGGGGCCCAGCGCGTGCATGTGCTCGTCCGTGCCCTCGGGGACCTGCCAGATGCGGCTGCTGGGGTTGGCGCCCGCGGGCAGCGCGCGTCCGGAGCGCGGCTGGAGCGGCGCCGCGTCGTCGCTGCTGCTGCCGCTCGGCGCCGCGTCGGCGTCGTCGGCGTCGCTGCTGGCGTCGCTCTCCGCCAGGTCGGGCATGTCCGTGTCCGTGTCGACTGCACGCAGCGGGCAGGAGCGGGTGGTCCGTGCGGCGGCGGGCGCGCGCGGAAGCAGCGGAAGCGGCGCGGCGCGGCGCAGTCAGCGCCCTGACCGCTGCGCGCGCCAGCACCTGCAAAGGCCGCATCTTCCACCGCATCCTCGTCGTCGGAGCCGCTCAGGAGCGCTGGCAGGGCGTCCTCGTCGGGCGGGGGGCCCGCCATCGCGCCAGTGGCCCGCCCGCCCCGCTCAGGCGGCGCCGAGGGCGCGGGGCGCGCCCAAGCGCGCCCCCAAGCGCGGGCTATCTACAACCACAGCGGCAGGCTGGCTACGTGCGGCGGCCGCTCCGCCGCCGCGCTGCGCGGCGCCTGGCAGCGGCGCGGGCGCAAACGCCGGCGCTGCGGGGCGCGACGTGCCTGGTTGTGTGTGCAGCAGAGGGAGGGGGACCACAGCCGGGGACTGGACGCTGCGCGCGCATGACGGCGGCTCCGGGCGCGCGGCATTTTTGGCAGGCTACAGCGCGGCGCCGCCGCCCCCGCGCGCGATGCGCGCCGTGTCGCCCAGATAATCGCCCAGACCGCGCTTGCCGAATCCCTGTGAACAAGACGGCGCATGCGGCAGCCTCGGGGGCCCGCGCCCGCCCGCCGCAGCGGGCGCGCAGCGCACGCGGCACGCTGCGCGCGCCGACCACCAGGTGAGTGCACCAGCACTCACGTGCATGCCGTGCACGCCTGCAGGCGCGTCAGCAGCGCCGGTGCAAGCCGCCCCCGGCAGGCGGCGAGTCGCCGCCGGCGACGCTGACGCACGGCAGCGCAAATTTGTGACACTACCCCGACAGCCCGCCCGCCGCTGCACGCGCGTGCCCACACCGCCGTCGCGAGCTCGCCGACCCGTCCGCAGGGCGCTCGCGGGCCTCCCGCCGAGCTCAACCGCTTTTTGTCGTGCGCCCCCTCCACCCCCTCCCGCGCGCCCACGGCCGCCCTGCGCCTCTCCCGCTCGGCCACGTGAACGTGCTGACGGCCGCCCTGCCCCTCGGTGTCCCGCGGCCAGGCCGTGCGAGCATGGCGCTGGCACTGCAGCGCAGCGCCGCGCCCCGCTGCCGGGCGGCCGCCCCGTGCAGGCCGGCGGTCCGGCGGCACCGCGGCGTGGCCGTGGCAGCCAAGCCGACGGCGCAGCTGGACGCGAAGGGCGCGCCGCCGGGCGGCGAGGTCGCGGTGCTGCTGGCGCCCGAGCCCCTGCTCGAGGCGCCCGCCGCGCCGCAGCGCGGCGGCCTCAGCCCCGGCCTCATCGGCGCCGGCCTGGCCGCCGCGCTGGCGCTGGGCTTTGTCGCCAACAAGCTGCGCCAGCGCAGGTGCGCGGCGCGCGCGCGGCGGGCGGCGCCCAGCGCGGGCAGGGCAGGGCGCCAAGCTGCGCGCGCGGCGGTGCGCGCAGCGGCGGCGATCGACGCCGCCCCGCGCGCCGCGGCGCAGCGCCGCCATGGGCTACGACTACTTGACCGGCCGCAACGACCCCTTTGAGAAGGGTGCGCGCGCGACGTCGTGTGGGTGTTGGTGGTGTTGGGGGTGGCCAGCGGCGCGCTCGCGTGTGCGCGCGCCGCCGCTGGCGAGCGCCGCCGCCACCACTGCCGCCGCCGCGCAGACGTGATGCGCAACGTGAACACGGTGCAGATGGAGGAGCTGTCGCCCGACATCATCGCTGCCGCGCGCGCGCGCCGCAGCCGCGAGCGGTGCGCCGGCAGCGCGCGCGCCGGCCGACCGACGGCGCGGCGGCGGCCCACCCCGGCAGCGCCGCGCGCGGCCGACTGACGCGGCCGCTCGCGCTCGCGCGCTGCCGCCGCGCAGCGCCAACCAGCGGCTGGACCTGGAGGAGGTGGAGCTGCCGGAGAACCACCCCTGGGCCACGCGCAAGCCGGTGCGCGCGGGCTGCCACGCCGGGGCAGCTCGCTTGCTGACGCGCGGCTGCGGCATGGCCTCTTGTGGACCGCCCCGCCGCCACTGCCGCCGCCGCCGCCGCCGCCCCCAGATGTCCAAGGAGCAGGACGCGGCCATCCAGGAGCGCCTGTCGGTGCGGCCGCGCGCCGGCCAGCGGGGCGGCCCCCCTGCGGGCACCGGCGGCGATGCGCGGCCGCGCGTGCCCCAGCGCAGCCGGGAGTGAGGCGCCGGCCTGCGGCGGACTGGCGGCGAGGGGGGGGGGCAGGGCGGTCGGCCCTGGGCCTCGCACGACGCCGTGCGCGGCGGCGGGCCCGGCGCTCCCAGGCGGCGGGCGCGCGGACGGGCGCTTTGGATGGTGGTGGTCACATGTGCTTGCGTAAACGTGGGTCACGCCGCCACGCGGGCTCGGGCCGCGCGTGCACGCCGCACGTTCGGTGCGCCGCCGCGCCCCTCCGCTCGCTACTCGTACGCGCACGGCGCCAGCCGGCCGCGGCACTCGCCAAAGCCGATGCCCGCCAGCCCGTCCCGTGCCTCGCAGCGCCCCCGCAGCACCACCTCGTCGCCGTCGGCGAGGTACGTGCGCTCCACGCGCGCGCCGCCGGGCCCCGCCAGCGCGACCTTGCGCGTGCCGCCCCACGTGAGCTCCAGCAGGCAGCCGCGCTGCTCCTCGCCCGGGCCCGACACCGTGCCGCTGCCGAGCAGGTCGCCGGGGCGCAGGTTGCAGCCGCCCGCGGTGTGGTGCGCGGCCATCTGGGGAAAGGTCCAGTACCTGCAGCGAGGCGGCGGCCACACGGTGGCTGAGCGCGAGCTGCAGCCCCTTGCGCGGCGGCCCGGGCCAGGCAGCGGCGCGGCAGGTGCCAGCGCGGGCTCACAGGTGCCTCAGGCTGCTGCGCGTGACCGTGGTCTCGCCGCCGCCGCCGGCGGGCGCGATCGATGCGGTGAGGCCGACGTCCCAGGTGTGGCGGCCGCGCTCGGCGAGGTAGGGCAGCACCGGCGGCTCCTGGGCCTCCGCCGCGCACTTGAACGGCTCCAGCGCGTCGAGCGTCACGACCCAGGGGCTGACCTGCGTCGCCTGCACGGCGAGGCGCGGCGGCGGCGCGGGCGGCCGTGGGCGGCGGCGCTTGCCTTGGAGGGGCCGGGGCCGGGGCAGCCGCCCGGCACCGCACCCAGTTTTTGCCGTTGAAAGGGCCGAGCGGCGCCATCTCCCACTTCTGGATGTCGCGCGCGCTCCAGTCGTTCAGCAGCAGCAGCCCAAAGATCGCGCGCCGCGCCTCGTCCGGCCGCAGCGGCCGGCCCAGCTCGTTGCCCGTGCCCATCACGCAGGCCTGGCCGGCCGTGGGCACGCGCGGGCGCGGCGCGGTCAGGGCCACGACGCGCCGCCCCGCCCCGACCGCGACGCGCCACCCGGACCGCTCGCCCGGCTCACCATCTCCAGCTCAAAATCCACCGCCTGGCAGGGCCCCTCCACGGGCACGGACGCGCCCGGCGGCAGCATCTGACCCCTGCGCGGCACGCCAGGCAGCACGGCGCGGCGCGGTCAGCCGCTGGCCAGGCGAGGCGAGCCGGCTGGCGCCGCGCGGCGCGGCGCGGCGCGGCGCGGCGCGGTGCGGCGCACCACGGCCGCCGCACGTCGCGGCCCGACGGCAGCAGTGACGAGCAGCGCCCGTGGTAGCCCACGGGCAGGTGCAGCCTGGCGGCGCGGCGCGGCGCGGCGCGGGTGGGCCGTGCGCGCGCCGCGCGGCTGCCCGGGGAGGGCCCGCCGCGCCCCGCCCGCCGCGCCCCACACGCACGCACCAGTTGGGCGCGAGCGCGGCGGAGGGGTCGCGGAACATGCTGCCGCAGTTGACGGCGTGGTGCTTGGAGGTGTAAAAGTCTGTGTAGTCGCCGACCGCCGCCGGCAGCTCCATGACCGCCTCAGACTGGCGGCGCGCAGCACGGCGCGCGGCGCGGCGCGCGGCGCGGCTCAGCCCGCCCGGCCGCCGCCGCTGGCTGCGCGGCGGCGGCGGTGCGCGCACCTGCGGCACGATCGCCGCCGCCCGCAGCGCCGCGTCGTCCCGGAGCGCGCCCTCGCCCGCGCTGAGCAGCCGCGTGAGCGTCGCGCGCGCCTCCGCCCAGGCGGGCTGGCCAAGGGCCATGAATTCGTTCAGCGTCGGCTGCGCCCCGCCCGGCGGCCGGCGGCGGCCGCGGGCGGCAGCAGCGCGTCGGTTGGCAGCGGCGGCGGTGCGCGCCGCGGTGTGCGGCAGCTGCCGATGCGGCCGCAGCTCCCGAGCCGTGCTGCAGGTCCCGCCCGCCCCGCCCAGCACCCGCACGGGCGCCGCTGCGGCCCCGCCGCGCCGCGCCGCGCCGCGCACCTGCGCGAAGCACGCGCCCGCCTTGCTCAGGATGGGGCCCGAGAAGCAGCCCGCGTCCGCGAGCGCGGCCAGGTCCACGACGTGCTCCCCCAGCGCCACCACCAGGCGCGGGCGCTCGGGCCGGGAGGCCAGGCGCGCGGCGCCATAGGGCAGGTTGTGCAGCGGGAAGTCGCTGCCGGCGGGCACGGGCACAAACGACTCCATGCTTCCCCGCAGCGCCCGGGGCGGCCGGCCGGCCTGGCAGGTGTGCGCCGGGCGATGACCGGACGGCGGTTGCGGGCTGCGCCGCGGCAGGGCTCGAGCCTGCCAGAGCCCTGCGCGCACCGCCCGACGGACCCGCGCCGGCCTGCTGCAACGCCGCCAGCTCGGCGCGGTCGGCGGCCTCGCGCGCGGCGGCGGCGCGCATGGCGGCCAGGAACTCGAGCGGCGCCGCGGGCGTGGGCAGGCCGTCGGCGGTGGCGTGCGCGAGGAAGGGCAGCTTGCGCAGCGACCGCCCGCTAAAGCCCGCGCACGCCGCGACGACCTCGCCCAGCGCGCGGCTGAGCTGCTGCGCCTCCGCCGCGGCGGCCCGCGCGCTTTGCCCGTTGTGCGCAGGCGTGACCGCGCCTGTCATGAGCAGCGTCAAAGCGGCACGGGTGACGCTGCTGGACTGACGCCGCCGCAACCTCAGCGCCCTGCCCATGGGGTGCGATCGCAGACGCCTGCGCCGGAACACGTTGCCGGCGTGCGATCGCCGCTCCCGCCGCGCCGAACTGCGACGCCGCCACCTCCAGCGCCCGCCTCCGCTGCGCCCGCCGTGCCGCCATGGCGGCCGACGACGCCCAGCCGGCAGCAGGAGCAGGAGCAGTTCCCGAGTCGGGCCGGCGCACCTGGTCGGGCTTCGCGAAGACGGCGGACTGGGCGGCCAGCCTGCGCCGCACGCCGGTGCTGCTCGCCCGCCGCGCCGGCTACATCCGCGATCCCGCGGAGCAGCTGGCGGACAAGGCTGCCGCCGGAACCGAGATGGCCAAGGTGGGTGGCCCTGGCGCGACGACGCGGCGCGGCGCGGCGGCGGCGGGCGCGTCAGCATCTCGTCGGCAGCTTGGGCCCACGTCACACCCGATCGCCGCGCTGCGCAGGTGCTCAACTGGTTCCACGTAATGATGCTCGGCACGGGTGCGTGGGCGGTCTCGAGCAGCGCGCGCCGCGGCAGCAGCGACGCCGGCGGCGGCATCGCTGCTGGTGACGCCTGGTGTGACGCGCGCCGCCGCCGCCCCCCGCGCGCAGGCATGATCGTCGGCGCGGGCGTCTTTGTGTCGACCGGCGCCGCCGCGCAGTCGCAGGCCGGGTGCGCGGCCGCGCCGACGCCCGCCGCACGCGCGCCCACGCCTGGGCGCCGCCGCCCCGCCGCACGCACGCCCACGCCTGGGCGCCGCCGCCCGCCGCACGCACGCCCACGCTCGCGCCCACGCTCGCGCGCCCACGCACGCGCCGCAGGCCCGCAGTCGTCCTCTCGTTCCTTGTTGCCGGCGTGTCGAGCCTGCTCTCCGCGCTCTGCTACAGCGAGTTTGCGGCCGAGTTCCCGCTCGCCGGCGGGGCGTACAACTACATCAGCATGAGCCTCGGCGAGCTCGCCGCCTGGCTCGTCGTGACGACGCTCATCCTAGAGTACATCCTGGTGCGCCCCCGCCCCGCCCCGCGCCGGGGCCAGCGCGGCTTCCGGCCCCAGCGCACCACGCCGCTGCCGCCGCCGCCTCTGCGCGCGACGACCAGGCCGCCGCCGCGGTGAGCCGCGCGTTCTCTGCCTACTTTGCGACGCTCATCGGCAAGGCGCCGACCTTCTTCACCTTCCCCTATCTGTCGTACCGCGTCGACTTCATGGCCGGCGGTGCGGCAGTGCGGCGGCGCTGGCAGCTCACCGGGGCTGCGGCAGGCTGCCGGAAAGCGTGGATCAACGGGACGGCGCCGCGGCACCGCGCACGGCTCACCGCGCACGCGCCCCGCGCCCACCGCCCCCGCGCGCCGCGCTGCGCCGCGTCGCGCCGCGCCAGGCCTCGTCATCGCGTGCTGCCTGCTGCTCATGTGCACGACCGCCGGCGGCAGCTGGTTCAACCTGCGTGCGCGCCGCGCCGCGCCGCGCCGCGCCGCGCCGCGCCGGCCCACGCCGCCGCTGCGGCGGCGCGGGCCGACCAGCGCGCCGCAGCAGCTGGCCGAGGGGCCGCCGGCTGCACCGCCCCGCCGCAGTGATGACGGGCAGCCAGATCGCAGTGATCATCATCATCCTGGTGCGGCACGCCCCCGCCGCGCACCGCCGCGGCCGCTGCGGCCCCGCGTCGCCGCGCGCCGCCCCCGCCGCGGCCAGCGCGGGCCTCCCGCCGCAACGCGCCCACCGCGCGCCGCGCAGGGCGCTGGTTTCAGCAAAGCCAACCTTTCGAACCTGCGCCCCTTTATCCCGTTTGGCGTCGGCGGCATCTTCAGCGGCGCGAGCTTTGTTTTCTTCTCATTCATCGGCTTTGACTGCGTCTCCACGCTCGCCGAGGAGGTGCGCACGGGACCAGGCGGCCGCGCCGGCGTGGCTCCAGCCACCAGTGGCCGGCCGCCGCGGCGCGCTCCTCATGATGGCGCGCTCCTCATGATGGCGCGCTCCTCATGATGGCGCCGCGGCGCCCCCTCCTTCCTCGCTCAGGTGAAGGACCCCGGGCGGGACATGCCGATCGGCATCGTCGGCTGCATCTCGTTCGTCACGGTGGTGTACTGCCTCATGGCGCTTTGTATCGTGCTCATGGTGCCGTACCACCTGGTGCGCAACCCAGGGGTTCAACTCGGCATCCGGCGCGCCTCCCGGCGCCGCAGACCCTCTCTCCCCCAAACAGCTTGTCCAGAGCCCCGCCCCCAACACACCGCGCCGCCCGGGCCGTGTGCGCCGGCCGCGTGCGCAGATCGACCCGGCCGCGTCGTTTGCGACCGCGTTCCGCCAGGTCGGCATGCCCTGGGGCAGCATCCTCGTCGGCCTCGGCGCGGTGCTGGGCATCGTCACGGGCGTCCTGGTGCGTCCACGTGGTCTACGCGCCGGTGGCCGCCGCGCCGCGCGGCGGCCCGCGCGCCTGCCCCGTCCCGCGCGCCCGCGCACCCGCGCGCCCCGCTGCGCGGCGCAGGTGACGCTGATGGGCGTGTCGCGCATCGTGACGTCCACCGCGCGCACGCACCTGCTCTTTCCCGTCCTCGGCCGCATCAACGCCCGCACCGGCACGCCCGTGTGGGCGACCGCGTTCTGCATGGTCGCAGCGCTGCCGCTCGCGGTGCTCACAGACCTGCCGCCCCTCATCGACATGGTGCGGCCGCGCCGCGCCGCGGCCCGGCCGCCGAGCGCATGTGCGCCGCCGGCGGCCCTCGTACGCCGCCTCGTGACACCGCCGCCGCCGCCGCCGCGCGCGCCCCCGCTGGCGGGGTCAGGTGAGCGCGGGTACGTTGATGGTGTTTGTGGTCGTGGCAATCGCCCTCATCTGGAAGCGACTCTACGACCGCGACGCCCCCGTGCGCCAGCAGCTCAGGGCGGTCAGCCTCGTCGCGCTGCTCGCCGCCACGGGCGTCGGTGCGCGGCGCCGCGAGCCGCGGCACGGGGGCCGCCGTGACGCCCGCCGCTGAGGCCCTGGCCCGTGACGCCCCGCCCCGCGCCGCCCCGTCAGCGTTTGCCTGCGTTTACGCCCTCTGCACCGGCGTCGCCAAGGCCGCCGGCCTCGCCGTCCTGGGCGGCGTGGCGCTGCTCGGCAGCATCGCCATCCACCTCACCTGCCACCAGCACAACCGCCCAAAGTACCGGTGCGCCCGCGCGCCCCCTGTGGGGCCGGCGCGGCCCGCCGCGCCGCCCGCGCGCCGCCGCCGAGGCCGCCGCCGCCGCGCAGCGTGCCGTTGTTTCCCTACATCCCCGCCGGCAGCATCCTGCTTAACTGCTTCCTCATGGCCAGCCTGCCAGGTGCAGCACGCAGGGCGGGGCGCTGCTTCCGCGCGCCCACGCGCGCTGCCTGCCTGCCCGCCCCCGCAGCACAGCGCGCGCGCCGCACGCGCTGCTCACGCGCTGCCCACGCGCCGCGCTGACCAGGCATGGCGTACATGCAGCTCGCGATCTTCTTTGCCGTGGTGCTCGCCTTTTACGGCCTCTACTCGGTCCACGCGGCCACCGCGTTCGAGGCGGCCCAGGGGCGCGGCGTGCTCGCGGGCAAGGCCCCGGGCCTGACGCCCGGGCCGGGCGGCCTGCGCAGCCCGTCGGCGTTCCGCTCGAGCCCCAGCAGCCTCATGGCCTACGCGCCGCCGAGCCACACGGCCGCGATGCACGGCCGCTGGTCGGGCGGCGTCGTGCGGCTGCCGACAGAGTTCTGACCCGAGCGAGGGTCAGTGGCACAGGTTTCGGGCGCGCAACGCACGGGGGCCACGGCGTGCGCCGCCCAAGGCCGGCGCGCGCCGCCCGCGGAGGCCCCGCCCGTGCGCGCGAGCGCCGGCGGTCTGCGTGACGCACCGGCTGCGGCGGTCCAACTAGCTGAACGAACGATGAAAAAACACGCCTGGCTGGTGACTTTTGCTGCACGGCACGGCGCGTGCTGGGATGGAGTACGAACAGCCAGTGGCGGCGGGGGAACCCACAAACCCACAAACTGGGGGTCGGACCTGATTCGGTCGTTCTCGGTGCTGCCCGGCTCAGTTGTCATCGGTGCTGCCTGGCGCGGTCGTCGGTGCAGCGCGGCATGCTGGCAGCAGGCCACCGCCCTTGCAAACTCTCCGTCCTCAACGCACGTGATCGGGTGTTTGCCGTCTGACGGGCCAGCGGCCGCCGCTGCGACACGGCGCAGAGCTGCGCGAGCGAGCGCGCTTGCTGCCCCGAGGTAACAAGGAGACCTGCTTCGCTCGCCGGTTACAGCGCCGCCAGCTCGGCGCGATCGGCGGCCTCGCGCGCGGCGGCGGCGCGCATGGCGGCCAGGAACTCGAGCGGCGCCGCGGGCGTGGGCAGGCTGTCGGCGGTGGCGTGCGCGAGGAAGGGCAGCTTGCGCAGCGACCGCCCGCTGAAGCCCGCGCACGCCGCGACGACCTCGCCCAGCGCGCGGCTGAGCTGCTGCGCCTCCGCCGCGGCGGCCGCCTCTGCTTCGCTCATCGCGTCGTCGCTGCCGCTGCTGCCGCCGCGCGCCGCCGCCGCCGGCGCCGCCGCGGCGGCAGCGGCGGGGCCGCCGCCGGGCGCAGGCAGCAGGCAGAGCTCCTTGTATGGTATGAGCGCCTTGGGCGAGGAGAGGCCTGCCGGCAGCGGGCGCGGCGCAGCGGGCGCGGGCGCGGCGGCGCTCGGCCGGCGCCGCCGCTGCCGGCGCCGCGGCGCGGCGCGGCGCCAAGCCGGCGCCCCCGCGCCCCCGCCGCCGCGGCAGCACTGCGCGCACCCGCGACGACGCCCGCGCGCGCGAGCTCGAGCACGCCCGACCGCAGGATCTCGTAGCGCGCCGCCTCGGACGGCGGGCCCAGGTAGGCCTTGATGTCAGCGCGGTCGACAAACGCGAGGTCGATGGCCTCCGTGATGTTGCTGGTCGTGAGGACCATGACGTTGGGGTGGCGCCGCAGCGCGTCCAGCGCCGTCAGCAGCGCGTTGACCGCGCGGATCGCGTCCGACGGCTCGCCCCCGCCCGCCGCCGCCTGGGCGCGCGGGCCGCGCGCGTGCGGGCCGCGCGTCGTCTGTCAGCCGGGCGCCGGCCGTCCCGGCGGCCGTGCTTGCTTGCCGCCCAGGGCGCGGCAGCACGGCGGCGGCGCGGCGGCGGCGCGGCGCGCACCTTGCGCGCGGCGGTGAGGCTCTCCACCTCGTCGATGAGCACAAACACTAGCGCCGCGGGCTCCTCCACCAGCTCCGTCACGGCGGCAAAGAGCTTGCTCACAAGCTTGCCGCTCTCGCTGAACCACTTGCTGAACAGGCTGTGCGCGTTGACCTCCACCAGCTGGCTGCTCGTGTACCTGTGCGGCGGCGCGGCGCGGCGCGCGGCGGGCCACCCCCCGTGAGCGGCGCCGCGACGGCCGGGGCGCCCGCGCCAGGGCCGCGGGTGCACCTGTCGCCCATGCGCACCGCCAGCTTCTGCGCGAGCGCCTTGCACAGCGACGTCTTGCCCGTGCCCGGCGGGCCGTGCAGCAGCACCACCCTGCGCAGCGGCGCGTGCGGCCCGGGCTCGGCGCCGCACGCGCGCGCCCCGCCGGCCAGCGCCCGCGCCAGCCCTGCGCGCGCCTGTTCCAGCTGACGAGCTGGCTGCTGACGCCGAGGTCTGAGAAGAGCAGCGCCGACGACGCGTAGCGCAGCAGGCGGCGCTTGATGGCGCTGTCGTAGTGTAGCGCGTCCCAGCCGCCCTCAAACTCCGCCGCCGGCAGCTGCCACTCGCGGTAGGCCACCACGCCGTCCTCGCCCTCGTCGTCGTCCTCGCCGCCCTCCTCGTTCAGCTGCGCGGGGGCGTGGCGGCGCGTGGCGCGCGGCGCGCGGCGGCGCGCTCCGCAAGCATACCGCCCGCCCCCGCCGGGCCGCGCCGGCGCGCTCTGCCTGCTGCCTGCGTCTGCGTCTGCGGCCACGCGCGCTGCCTGCTGCGCCGCCCGTGTGCGCCGCGGGCGCGCCTGGTAGACGTAGACGTGCAGCCGCACTTGGAAGCTGAACAGCACGCTCGCCCCCCGCGCCAGCAGCTCCGCGTCTGCCGCACGCGGCGCGACGGCAGCGCGGCGTTCGGCGCGCCGGCGCGCCGGCGGCGCGGCAGCGCGCGCCCCCGCCGCCGCGCGCCGGGCAGCCCGCGGCGCGGCGCGGCGCACCGACGTCGCTCCAGCGTATGCTCTGCACGTGCGCGTTGAGCAGCGGGTCGTCGCGGCCCACCGTGTCCCACAGGCTGCTGTCGTGCAGCCAGATGTTCTTGTCCTGCAGCCGCCTGCCGGGGCGGGCGGGCGCGGGTGGGGGAGTGTTGGTGTTGGCGCGCCGAGCAGCGCGGCCGCCCGGGCGCGACCCTGCGCGGCGCCGCTCCAGGCAGGCTGCTGTCGCTGCGCTGCGCGCTCACGTCGCCACGAGCGCCCGGATGTCGGCGGGGTTGGCGTTGCTGCAGGACTTGAGGCACACCTCGACTGCGGCGCAGGGCGCGACGAGCGCGGCGTGCGTGCGCAGCGGCAGCGGCGACGAGCCGCGCCGCTCGTGTGCCGCGGCCGCGCGCCGCCGTGCGCGGCGTCGTGCCAGCAGCAGCTCCCCACCGTGAACGTCGTGCTTCTCAGCGTCCTCCACGCCCTTCATGCAGGCATCGCCGCCGGCGCCGCCGCCGCCGTTGGCGAACGCCGCCGGCGCGTGCCAGGTCATGCTGCCGGGCCGTCCGGCGGCCGATCTTGGCGACGGGAGGGCGGGGCGCGTGCCGCTGGGGCGGGGGGCAGCAGGCGAGAGGCAGCAGCGCGGGACTGGCGCGCGGCGGCGCGGGGTCGGCGGCGTGCGCGGCGTGCGCGATGGGCGGGCGCGTGTGTGGGCGCACGGGGGGAGCGTGTCGTGCGCCGCGGTGGCGGGTGGGGCGAGAATGGTGCGGCGCGTCGTCGGCGACAGCTGACGCGGTTCAAGCGCGCCGCGCGGCGCTGCGCGCCAGTCGTTGCTCTCCTGGGCAAGCGCTGGCCCGCCACTCGCCCGCCGCGACGGTCACCAGGCCCCGCGCTCACGCCTGCGCACCGGCGGCATGGCCGCAGCGCCAGGCGCTGCGGCGCCGGCGGCAGCGGCGCCGCCGGCCGCCGCGGTCTCGGCGCTGAGCCTGGAGGCCTACGCCTCCATGTGGGCCGCGCTGACCAAGGGCACGGGCGAGGTGCAGGGCGTGACGGCGATCGAGGAGTGCTTCTACAAGCTCGGCGACCTCCGCGCGCTGCTCGCGCTGCACGGCCTGTCGGCGAGCAAGTTCAACCGCGCCGAGCTGCTCGCCGCGATGCGGGGCCGGCGCCCCATCTGCCCCATCCACGAGGGCGGCCCCGCGCGCGCGCTGCCGCCCGCCGCCGGCGGCGGCGGCGGGGCGGTGGTGCCGTTTGCCGCGGCCGACCTCGCGGCGCTGGGGTGGTGGCCCGAGGGCCTGGACGCGGCCTCCGAGCTGCCCGTGGAGCGGCTGCCGCTCAGCCCCCCTGCGGGCGAGGACGGCGACAGCGGCGAGGAGCCGGCGCCGCCGCCGGCAGCGGCCGCGCCGCCGAGCCAGCCGGCCGCCCCGGCGGCGGCCGAGGCCGCCGGCGTGCAGCGGCAGCAGCAGGAGCAGGGGCAGCCGCAGGCGGCGCCTGACGCCAGCCCAACGCCGCCGCCACAGTCGGCTGCGACCACGCCGGCGCCGCAGGAGCTCGAGGCGCCGCCCGGCGCCGAGGAGCCGCCGGACGGCGGGGACGCGGCCGCGGTCGCGTCTGCGCTGCGCCGCGCTGGCCTGCTCGACGCCGCCGGCGCGCGCGGCTACGTGCGCACTCCGTGGCTGCTGCAGCAGCTGCGGCGCTTTGCCGCGTCGGGCGCGGAGGCGTCGGCTGAGGCGCTGCCGGCCGAGGCGGGCGAGGCGGCCGGCGGCGGCGGGCCGGGCGGTCTGCTGGGGCGGCACGTGGGGTTTGTGCTGCTGGAGGACATGCAGGTGCTGGGGGGCCCAAGCACCACGCCAGCCTCACGCTGCCGGCGGGCGTGTACGAGGCGCGGCGCCGCCGCCACTGCCGCCCCGCGGCATGCGGGCCCCGCAGCCGCGCGAGCAGCAGCCCGCCTGCCGCGCTCGCGAACGCCGCGCCCGTGCCGCGCCGCAGGGCGTCGCGGTCAAGGCACTCGGGGCGGCCTGCCAGCCGGAGCTCTGCGAGGCGAGCTGCACCGGCGGGCACGCACACTACCGTGCGCGCGTGCTGCCGCCGCCGCGCCCGCCGCCGGGCGCGGGCGACGCGGCGGCCGCGGCGGCGGCGGAGCAGGCGGCTGCCGCGGCGCGCGGCCGGCCGGTGCTGCTGATGCTGGACCTGCACCCCCGCCTGCGCGTGGGCCGCCTCGCCGCCCTGCTGGAGCTGGGCGCGGCGCAGCTGCAGGTGGGCCGCGTCTGCGCGCGGCGCTGCGCTTTCAGCCGCGCGGCCGACGCCGCCCGCCGGCGCGCGGCGGCGTCGCAGGACGCATGGGTGCTGCTGGCGCAGCGCGAGGCTCCGGGTGGCGACGACGCGGCGGGCGGCGAGCAGGCGGCGGCGCGCGAGGCTGCCGCGCAGCCGCCGGCCAAGCGAGCGCGCGCGTGAGCGGGGCGCGCGCGTCGCTGCGGCGCGTCCTCAGCGGCGGGCTGGCGCGCGGGGCAACGACACGTTGGCCTCGTTCAGCCGCCCGCCGCGCGCGTCATCGGCCGCCGCGCGCGTGCGCGTCACACGCCGACGTAGAGCGTCCACGCCATGACCGCCGCGCCGAGCGCGGCGCCCTGCGCGGCGCGCGCGTCGCGCCGGCAGCTCCGCGCCTCGGGCGCGAGCTCGAGGGCGCAGACCGCGAGCATGACGCCGCCCACGGCCGCGAGCAGGTAGTCCAGCGCCGCGAGCGTCACAAACGGCCGCGCGAGCAGCAGCGCGGCGAGGGCGCCGAGGGGCTCGGACAGCCCCGACGCGGCCGCGAGCGCGAGCGCGCGCGTGCGGGACCCGGTGGCGATGTAGATGGGCAGGGCGATGACCATGCCCTCTGGCCTGGGGTGTGTGGCGTGGTGGTGGGTGCGGGGCGGCGTGAGGGCCGTGGGTGCGGGTCAGGGGCAGGGGCCTGGCCCCCCGCCGCGACGCGTGCACGCTCACACGTTGTGCGCCGCGATGGCGAGCGCGACGATGGGGCCCACGTTGGACTCGTTCAAAGCACTGAGTGCGACCGCGACGCCTTCAGGCACGTTATGAGCGGTGAGCGTCGCCGCCATGAGCAGCCCCAGCCGCAACATGCCCCCGTGAGCAGACGCAGCGCCGCCCGGCGGACGCGCGTCCGCCGCCGCTTGCCCGCCGCCGCCCGGCGACGGCTCGCGCGGCGCCGGCGCGGCGCCGGCCGCCTGCAGCGGCAGCAGCTCCTCCGCGGCCAGCACCGCGCTGCTGCCGGCGCGGGCGAGGCTGGCCGCGTGCCGCGGGCTGCCCGCGGCGCTGCCGCCGCCGCCGCCGCCGCCAGCGGCCTGCTGGCGCAGCGAGAAGCCCTGGCGCTTGACCGCCGTGGCTGCCGCGCACGCCGCGGCGGCGGCGGCGGCGGCTGTGAGCGGGTGCGAGGGCGCCGGGCGCGCGGGCGTGCGGGGCGCGCCGGCCCGCGCCGCCACCCACCGAGCGTGACCTCAGCGTCCATGCTGATGGCGGCGTGCGGCGCCTCGCCGCCCTGCTGCCGGCGACGGCGGGCGCGGCGGCGGCGCTCAGCGCGCTGCCGTGCGCCGCGGCGCGCCGCGGTGCGCGGCCGCCCGCCGCACCTGCTCGGCTCCCGCCGGCAGCAGCGCCTGCGGCTCCGCGCGCGGGAGCAGCGGGTCGATCAGGGCGAAGCACGCCGCGCCGGCCGCGACGGCGGCGGTGACGCCGACCCAGTCGCCGCGCTGCAGCGCTTTGTGCACCCACAGCTCCGCGCACGACACGGTCGCCATCACGCCGATCGCTGTGCGCGGGCGGGCGGGCGGCGGCGGCGTGAGCCGGCGCGCAGCCGCGCGGGGCGAGCGCCGGCTTGGTGGGTGGTGAGGGGCAGCGCGCACGCGTGTGCGGCCCTCGAGCCGACACCTGAGCCCAGCAGGAACGCGAGCGTGCCCTCGTCGGGCGTGCCCAGGACCGACAGCGCGGCCCCGACCGTGGTCGACAGCCCCGCCAGCGTCGACAGCAGCAGCGGCCACCAGATGCTGGTCGCCATCGCCGCCGCCGGCGAGGGCCGCCGCCGCTGGCTCCTGCTACTGCTGCTGCTGCTGCTGCTGGTGGTGGTGGTGCTGCTGCTGCTGCTGATGCGTGGTGCCGGTGCAGCTCCTGCCGCCGGCGCTGCTGCTGCCGGCGCGCCGCGCAGCGTCCCCCGCTTGCCGGCCGCCGTCGCTGTTGCCCCCACACGCTGGTTGGGTTCCCGGCGCAGTCCTGCACAATTGGGCGGTCGGGCGGGCCCGCCAAGCGTCGTGACGCTCCGCACCGCTGCGGTCATCCGCTGCGGCGCCAGCCGGGTCCCCGTCGGTGCGACACGGCTCTGCGCTCTCCTCCTACACGACGCTGCCGACCCATCTCTGCTCGCACGCGCACAAGCGGCAGCGGCAGCAGCACCGGCACCGGCGGCGCGTCGCCGCGCGGGCGGCGGCCGCCTGGCCGCGCGGCCCGATCCACGATGCTGCGTCGCCTGCGGAGCTCCGACGGCGCCGCGGAGCGCGCGCTGGGCGGCGTGCTCAAGCGCCTGCTCAGCAGCGTGCGCGACGCCGAGCCCGAGCTGCCGCCGGTGCTGGCGGAGCTGCTCGCGGCCGCGCCGCTGCTGCTCGTGCGCAAGTTCCCGGGCCAGGGCCGCGGCCTGGCCGCGGCGACGGACGTCCCGAGCGGCGCGGAGCTGCTGCGCGAGCGGCCGCTCGTGGCCGCGCCGGCGGCCGCCAACCGCCGCCGCGTCTGCTATCACTGCCTCGCGGTGCTGCCGCCGGGCGGCGCGGGCGCGATCCACAAGCGCGCCGCCGCCTTTTGCGGCCCCGCGTGCCTGGCCGAGGCGAGGTCGCAGTACTATGAGCTCGAGGGCGCGTGCGTCGACTTGGGCGCGTTTGACGCCGCGTGCGAGGCCGCGGGCGAGCGCTTCCCCCTGCTCGCGGCGCGCCTCGCGCTCACGGCCGCGCAGCACGCGCTGCACGGCGAGCCGCCGCCGCCGCCGCCGCCCGGCGGCGGCATCGGGCGCATCAGCCGCATCAGCCGCGGCAGCGTCGGCAGCACCGGCAGCGCCCGCAGCGCGCGCAGCGCGGCGACGCTCGGCAGCGTCAGCCGCGGCAGCCTCGGCGCCGCGAGCTGGCCGGCGAGCAGCAGCGGCAGCAGCAGCGGCGGCTGGGCGCGGCGGCGGGGCGCCGGCGCGCTGTTGACCACCAGCGGCGGCGGCAAGGGCGCGGCGCGCCCGCCGCAGCCGGGCAGCCTCGCGGCCATCAACGCCGCGCTCGGCTGCCTCTGCTTCGCCAACGTCCCGCTGCCGCCGCCGGCGCCCTGGGTGCACGCGCACGCGCTGCTGGCGCGCGCCCTGTCGGCCGGCGGGGCGATGCTGGAGGAGCCGGGCGCGGCGGCGCGCCTCGCCGGCGCGCTCGCCGAGCTCGACGTCACGTGGTGGACGGCGGTGATGGCGCGGCTGCATCTGAACACGTTCAAGGTGGACGCGGTGTGGTCGTTTGACTTCTCCACGGCCGGCGCGGCCGCGATGCTCGGCGCGGACGCGCCGAGCGGCTCGGCGCTGTACCTCCTCGCCTCGCTGTTCAACCACAGCTGCGAGCCCAACGTGCGCGTGAGCTTCCCCGCCAACGACGCGACCGCTGTCTTCACCGCCGCGCGCGACCTGGCGCAGGGCGAGCAGCTGTTCATCTCCTACGTCGACGAGGGCGCCGCGGGGCGCCGCGAGTTCCTGCGCTTCGCGTACGGCTTTGTCTGCGCCTGCCCGCGCTGCGCCGAGGAGGACGAGGGCCGCGCGGGCGGCGGCGGCGGGTGACGGCTGCGTGCCCCGTGCGCCCCCGCGCCCCGCGCGCCCCGCGCCCCGCACGCCCTGCGCCCTGCGCCCTTGCGCCCTGCGCCCTTGCACCGGCGCCGCGCCCCGTGCCCGCGCCGCCAGCTCCATTGCCAGCGGGGCGGGGAGAGGGCTTGCGCGCGAGTGCGGCAGCGCGCCACTGCCGCCGCGGCGAGGCTCGCGATGGCGTAGCCGCTGCGGCTGCGCTCTCCTCCAAGCCGGACACGTCGCGGTCGACGGGCGGCGCGCATGACGGCGCCGCAGGCCGGCGAACGCGCCGGTGCGGGGCGCTGCTGCCAGGAGCGGCGGCGGCGGCATGCGCCCCATGCTCACCCCGCCTCTGCGCCCTTGCTGGCAGGCTCGCGGCGCCTCGTCCTGGCCATCGTGCTTTCGCAGGTGCTGTCGGTCGTCGTGGCGAGCACCGGCGTGTCCTCGGCGGCGCTCGCGGAGCGCGGCGCGAGCGTCCCCGCGGTGCAGGCGTGCCTCAGCTACGCGCTAATCGCCGCGGTCCACGGCGCCATCGTCGCCGCGCGGGCGCTGCGGCGCCGCGGCCTGCCGCACGCGGGCGCGCAGACCGCGCCGCCGCCGCCGCCGCCGGGCGCGTGGGCGAGGCGCACGTGGCGGCGCGGCTGGCCCGTGGCGGTGCTGGCGGTGATTGACGCCCAGGCCAACTTCCTGGTCGTCACCGCCATCCGGCTGACCAGCCTGACGAGCGTGCAGCTGTGAGAGGGCCGCGCGGCGCACAGCGCGCGCCGCGCACTGCGCGGGCCCCGCGGCCCGCCGCGGCCTGCGCGCGCCCCGCGCGGCCCCCTCACGGGCCCGTCCGGCCGCCCCGCCGCGCGCGCCAGGCTGGACTGCTTCACCCTGCCCGTCGTCATGGTGCTGTCGGCGCTCGCGCTGGGCGCGCGCTACGGCCGCGCGCACTGCTTCGGCGCCGGCGCGTGCGTGGGCGGGCTCGCGCTGCTGGTGGCGGGCGACGCCGCCAACGCGGGCGCCGCGGCGGCGCCGCCGCGCCTCGCGCGCAGCCTGCTCGCGGCGGGGGGCGGCCCGGGCGCCGGCGGCGCGCCGCTGCTGGGCGACGCGCTGGCCGTGCTGGGGGCGGTGCTGTATGGCGTGGCCAACGTGATGCAGGAGGCACTGCTGGAGGGCGCGTGCGCGCAGGAGCCGTCCGCGCTGCTGGCTGGCCTCGGCGCGGCCGGCGCGGCCGTGGCGGGCGCGCAGGCCGCCGCGCTGGGCGAGTGGGGCGCCGCCGCGGCGGCGTGGGCGCGCGGCGGCGGCGGCGTCGCGTGGCCGCTCGCGGGCTTTGCCGGCGCGATGCTGGTCATCTACTCCGTCGTGCCCCAGGTCCTGCTGCTCGGCGGCGCGGCGGTGCTCAACCTGGGGCTCCTCACAGCAGACGCGTGGGCGGCGGGCGCGCGCGCGGCGTGGTTTGGCGGCTTCCCCGGCTCCTCCGCCGCGTTCTTCGCGGCGTCGCTCCTCCTCGCGGGCGGCGGCATCGCCAGCTTCGCGGCCGGCGGCAGCGTCAAGCGGGGCGACGGCGACCGCGGCGGCGCGTGCGCGCGGGGCGCGGCCCCGGCCACGGAGCGCGGCGGCGCGGCGGGGTACAGCCGGCTGCAGGCCGACAGCAGTGCAGGGGACGACGAGGTGCAGCTGCACGTCCAGGGACGTTGAGCGAACGCGCGTGGGGCGGGCCGCCCATTGCTCTGCGCCGCATGGCGGGCGCGCCGGCCCGGCCATGTCACGGCCGCGCCCGGCGGCGCAGGGGATTTTTGTGTGTGCGGGGCGCAAGCGTCGCCGTGTGAGCGCGGCGCGGCCGGGGCCGGCCGTGTGCAGGCCGCGCCCCGGGCCAGCGCCGCCGCCGCTGCCGCGCCGTTTGGAGGCGCGGCGCTGGGGGCGCAAGCCTATACAGTTACAGAGGGATCACGGTCGGATGATGTACAAGCAGTCAACTCGGCGCTGCTTCCGCTGCCTCCACCGTGCACCTGCTGCTGGTTGCGCGCCCGCCTGCCTGCCTGCCTGCCCCCCGCGCTGCGCCGCCGCGCGCTCCTCACACGCTGCTCACGCGCTGCCGACGCCCGCGAGCGTCGCCAGCACGTCGCCGCACACGGCCTCGCTCACCGCCGCCACGCCCGCCAGGCGCTCGCCCAGCTGCGCGAGGTCGTCCGCGAGCGCCGCCGCGCCGACGCGCGACAGCGCGGCGCCCGCCGCCGCCGCGGCGGCGCCGTCGGCGGCCAGCGCGGCGCGGCCGTACATGAGGTGGGCGCCGAGCGCGGCGGAGAGCGCGGTGCGGATGGCCTTGAAGCCCGCGGCCTCGGGGTTGACAATGGCAGTGAACATGCCCTTCACCTGCGCCAGCACACAGCGCACAGCACACAGCACACGGCGTGCATGAGCGGCGGCGCACGCGAGCGGCGGGCGCGCGCGCAGGCGGGGCGCGGCCGGCGCGCGCCGCACCCGCTGCTCCGTGGCGACGCCGCCGGCGCCGGCGAGGTGGGTGAGCTCGGCCACGATGTGCGCGAGCTTGGTGCCGGGGTCGGCCGCGACGACCATGAGGCGCCGCCGCGCCGCGGCGCGCAGCTCACCGTCCCACGGCAGCCCCGCCGCGGCGCGAAGCTGCTGCACGATGAGCAGCCCCGCCGCGGTGACGAGGAGCTGCTGCAGCGCGTTCTGCGCCTCGTGCAGGCGCGCACGGTCAAAGGCGAGCACCTCGGGCAGGCCCGGCCCCGCCGCGGGCGCGTCGGACGCCACGAGCGCCAGCAGGCCCGCGCGCACGGCGCCCTGCCAGCTGTCCGGCGACACGGGGAACGACGGCCGCACCGCGCCGCCGCCGCCGGCGCCGCCCGCGCCGGCGCCGGGGCTGCGCGGGCTGGGCGACGCGCCGGGCGACGCGCGCACGCCCGAGCGCAGCTCGACCGTCTGCAGCCCGCCCGCGACGACCGCCGCCGACGCGGCCTGCGCGTCAAGCAGCAGCCCGGCTGCCTCCATGCCCGCGCGCAGCGCCGGCGCCGCGTCGGCGCGCGCCGCCGCGAGCCACGCCGCGGTGCGCGGCAGCCGCGCCGCGAGCTCGGCCGCGCCCGCGGCGCCGGGCGCCTCGGGGCCGGGCAGCTGCCACGCCGACGCGAGCTTGGTCTGCAGGTACCCCACCGCGCCGCGCTCGCGCATCGCGCGCGCGAGGCCCGCGAGCCGCGCGTTGGCGGCGTCGAGCTTGACAACCTTGAGCTGCGTCATCAGCAGCCGCAGCCCGCCCGCCAGCGCCTCTGCCAGCGCCGCCGCGACGTCCGGCTGCCCCCCGGCGGGCGGCTCCGCCGCGCCGCTGCTGCTGTGCCGGCTCGGCGCCGCCACCGCCGCGGCCGCGAGCGCGGCCGCGATGCGCGCGTGCAGCGCCGCCGCCGCGGCCGCGGCCTCTGCGCCGCGCTCGGGCGGGCCGTCCTTGAGCAGCGCGGCGGCGAGCTGCTCCATCATCGCCCCCAGCGCGGTGAGGTTGGCGCCGCCGCCCTGCAGCCCCGTGCGCGCGCTCAGGCGCGACAGCACCGCGGGCTCCGCGTACATCTCGGCCAGCTGCGCCGCCTCCAGGCCGTCGCGCACAAAGCCGGAGAGCTCGGTGCCCAGCTCGGCCAGCAGCGGCGCGAGCTGGCCCGGCAGCGCGTGGCCGACGACTGCCGTCTTGAAGCGCCACACGATCGAGTCCCAGAACGCGCGCTCCGCGATGACGCGCGCGCGGCCCGCCACGAGCGCGGTCAGCTCGTCGGGCGAGAGCGCCTCGAGCTCCGACGCGTCGAGCGCCTCGGGCTCGCCGTCGTCGCGGCCCATCGCGCGGCGCCACGCCGCCTCCGCCTCGGCGGTGGGCAGGCTGAAGGAGGGGTTGTAGAGCATCTCCCACACCATGGCCTCGTTGCTCAGCGCGTCGCCGCCGCCGGCGGCCCCGTCGTCGTCGCCGGGGGCCGGGGCCGAGCCGCCGGGCGCCGCCGCCGCCTGCGCCGCCGCCAGCGCCTCCGCGTCGGACACCGGGTCGTGCACGCTGGCGCCGCGCGACAGCGAGCGCGACACGGCCGGCCGCGACCTGCGCGCGGCGCGGCGCCGGCGAGCAGCGGCGGGCGGCGGCGGCGGCGGCGCATGGCGTGAGCGCGCTGGCAGGGAGCACGAGAAGAGGGAGCGAGCGCATGCGCTCTGCCAGGGATGCGCGACGCCCCCCGGCAGCGGCCGCGCTGCTTCAAGTGCAGCAGCACCTGCGCCGGCCCAGCAGCCCCCACACCGCCCCTATCGCCGCGCCCAGGGGCCCCGCGGCCCACAGGGCGACGGCCAAAGCCAGCCCGACGGGGCGCAGGCGCAGTGGGGCCATGGCGGCGCGGCGCGAGAAAAAAAGGCGGCAACCGCGATGCCGTCCGCGTGCGGCGTGTCGCGGCGGCGCTGGGGTGCGGGCTGTGCCGATCGCCCCCGCCGCCGCGCGCCCGGCGCCGCGGCGCGCCCCGCCGGTGAACCGCGGCCGCACCTCGCGTCGCCGTCGGCGCCTGCCGCCTCGCCGCCGGCCTCCGCGGCCGCGGCAGCCTCGGCCTCCTCCGCCGCGGTGAGCTCCGCCGACACCTGCTGGCGCACGTGCTCCAGCGCCGCCGCGAGGCGCGCGGAGCCCTCGGCCCCCGCGAGGCGGGCGATGCGCTCCGCGAGCAGCGCGTGGTCGTGCGCGACGTGCGCGACCATGGCCTGCGCGCACGGCGGCGGCGTGAGCGGGCCGGCTGGGCGGAGCGCCGCGCGCGTGCACCCGCAGCCGCCGCGCCACGCCGCGCTGCGTCCGCGCCCCGCCCCCGCCGCGCCAGCGCCGCGGCGCACCCGCAGGTCGGGGTTGGCCAGCACCTCGTCGCTGCCCAGCTCGCGGCGCCCGAGCTTGACGCGCATGCTGCGCTCGAGGCGCACCGCCATGCGCATGAGCTCGGTCGCCAGCCCCGCCGCGTCGTGGCCCTTCCACACCACAAACTGGTCCAGGTACTCCAGCCAGCTGTCGTCAAACGCGACCAGCAGCGACGCGAGGCTCGGCCCGCCGGCGCCGCGCGCAGCGGCGGGGCTCGGCGCGGCGGCGCCGCCCTGGCTGGCCAGCAGGGCCACCATGCTCTTGCTCAGCGGCGAGGGGCAGGCCGCGGGCGCCGCCGCCGCGCCGCCGCCGGCGCTGGGGCTGCGGGGGCTGCCGGGCGCGGGCGCGGGCGCCGGCGCCGCGGCGGCGGCCAGCGCCGCGGCCGCGGGCGCCACCAGGCGCGCCAGCAGCGCCTCGAACGCGCCGACGAGCTGCTCCGCCGCCGCCGACAGGCGCGCCTCCACGTCGCCCTGGCGGCGGCGGCGGCGGCGCGTGGGCGGCAGGGCGCGGGCCGCCCGCGCGCGCGCGCTCGCTGGCGCGCGGCGCACTGCAAGGGCCACGGCGCCGCGCAGCCGCACCACGGTGTTGAAGACCACCTCGGGGTGCTCCTGGATCATGAAGGCGCACAGCAGCACGCGCACGGGGTAGCGCTCCAGCTGGCGCCCCGGCGGCGCCGAGGGGCTGAGCTGGCGCAGCAGCGTCTGCGCGCCGTCGTCGGTCACGCCGCGCAGCGCGAGGCGCTGCTCCAGGCGGCGCAGCAGGGCCTGCGCGGGGCGCGGGCGGTGAGCGGCGAGCGCGGCGGCGCGGCGCGGGGCCCGCGCCGCGCCGCGCCCCGGGCGCCCGGGGCGGTGCGCGGCCCCGTGCGCCCGGGGCCGCGCGCCGGGGCCGCACCTGGGCTGCGCGCAGCGTGGCGGGCGCCTGCAGCTTGGCGGCAAAGTCCTCGAAGCGCTCGTGCTTGCGCGCCGACGCCTCGGCGCTGGAAAGGCCGCCGACCATCACCACGCCCGGCGGCGCGCCGCCGCCGGAGCTTGCCTCGCGCGCGGGCTGCGCGGCCGCGGGCGCGGGCGCGGCCGCGGGCGGCGCGCCCGCCGCGGGTAGGCTCGCCACGCCGAGCGCCGCAAACGCGCGCGCGAGCGCCGACGTCGTCTTGCACTGCCGCGCAAAGCGCCGCCACGTGCGCTGGACGCGCCGCGTGCTCGTCGTCGCGCGCAGCACCGCAGCGCTCTCGGCCGTCTTGGGCGACAGGCCCTGCAGCCGAGGGGGTGGGGCGGGCGCGGGCGCAGGCGGGGGCCGGCGGTGTGGGCGCGCCCGCACGCCCCCGGGCGCGCCGCCGCCGCTGCGCACGCGCGCGCACGCTGCGCGCCCGCGGTGCGGCGCACCTGCATCCAGTCCTCCATGCCGCGCACCGCCACGATGCGGCGCAGCTGCCCGCTGCAGGACGAGCCGCGCGCCTTCTTGGGCGGCGGAGAGCCACCGCCGCCGCGCGCCTGCCCTGCGCGCACCTCCTCCGCGCGCGCCAGGCGGCCGACCAGGTGGTTCAGCAGGCCCTGCCGGCGCGCCCGGTCCTTGGCGTGCGCCTGCGCCTGCGCGGCGCGCCGCGGGCGCGGGCGCGCGTGGGCGGGGCGCACGCGCGGCGGGGCGCCGCGCGGGCCCCGCCAGCCGCTCGCCGCCGCTGCCGTCGCCGCCGCCGCCGCGCTCACCAGGCGGCCCATGATGAGCTCGCTCTTGGCGACCAGGCGCGCGCGCTGCGCCGCGCGCGCCTGCAGGCGGCGCTCCTCCGCCGCCTGCATGTTGGCCAGCATGCGCGCCGCGAGCGCGGCCGAGCGCTCGCCATCGTCCTGGCCCGCCGCCGCGATGGCCGCCGCGGCGGCGACGCGGCCGCGCAGGTCGGCCACGCGGATGCGGCTGCCGCGCGCCGGCGAGCGCACGCGGCCCTGCGCGTGCGGCGGCGCGGCGGCGGCGCGGCGGCGGCGGCGTGGGCCGGGAGCCCGCGGGCGCCCGCCGGCGCGCTGCCAACTTCTCGGCCGCCGCTCCGAGGCGCCGACGCGCCGCCGGGCGGGCCCGGTCGCGGCGCTGGGCGCGGCGCATCCGCCCGCAGAAAGCAGTAGCGCCCGCTCGCGCCGCCCGGGCCCCGACGCGGCCGCACACCTGCTCCCATGCCTCCGCGTAGGTCCTGCACGCGCCCCCGCGCAGCGCCGCGGCGCGCGCCTCCTTGGCCGCGCCGCCCGGGGACCGCGAGAAGGCCGCCCATCTCGCGGCCACGGCGGGCGGCAGGGGCGTCACGGCGCCCCTGCCGGCGACGTCGTGGATCGAAAACCGCAGCAGCTCGCCCCCGCCGGACGGCGCGCCGTCGCGGGAGGCCATCGCGGCCGCACCGGGCGCAAGCGCGGCAGCAGGCAGCTCGCTCACGGCACAGGCGGCACGAGGCGGGCGGGGGCCGGGCGCGGTGTGATGGGCGCACAAAACTGTAGCTCGGGCGAGCGGCGGCAGCCAGGGGACGACTTGTTACACCACTTGCTGCGGCGAGTCTGCTGGTTTTCCGCCGTCGATGGCCTTGCACACCGTGCCACTGGTCGCACACATAGCGGCGAGTTGCACCGCAGCAGAGCAGCAGCAGCAGCAGCAGCAGCAGCAGCAGCAGCAGCAGCAGCAGCACATCTCGCTGCCCCGCCCGATCCCGACCGCTCCACGAGTCCGCGCTCGGCCCGTCTCCTGCGCCCGCCACATCCCCGGGGCAGCAGTGCTCCCGGCGGCGCCGGCAGCGGCCGACGCAACCGCCGCAACCGCTGCTGCTGCGCGCGCCGGGCAGCGGCCGCCCGCCGCTGGCGGCCGGCGGGCATGGGGCCCAGGGGGCTGCTCGGCTCGGCCGGCGGCGCACCGCCGCGCCGCGCGGCGGCGTGGGGCCGGCGCGTCGGCGGCGCGTCGTCGCTGCAGGGCGCGGCGCTGCTCGCGGGCCTGCTCTGCGGCCTGCTCGCGGGCAGCCTGCACCAGCGCCGCACGCGGGCGGTGCTGATCGAGGCGCTGCACACGCGCGGTGCGCGCCGCCCGGCAGCGGCGCGGCGACGACGGGGAGCGCGCGCACGCAGGCGGCGCGGCAGCGGCCGAGCGCGCCGCCGCTCGGCCGCCCGCCCCCGCCGCGCCGCGCAGGCGGCGCGACGCTGGAGCAGGAGCCGGTGGTGACGTCGTTCGGGTACAAGCTGGTTCTGCACGACTTCTCGCAGCCGGGCGCCGCCGCGGACGGCGGCGGCGGCGGCGGCGGCGGCGGGCTGCCGGGGCCGGGCGGCGGCGGCTTCTCGGGGCACGACGCGGCCGCGGCGCAGGTGCAGGCGGCGGTGCAGGCGGCGGCGGCGCAGGCGCAGCCGCAGGCGGCGGCGCAGCAGGCGGCGCAGCGGGCGCCGCGCTTCCACAGGGGCGGCAAGGGCGGCAGCGTGATGTGGAGCGCGAGCAACGCGACCGGGCTCACGCCCGCCGACGCGGCGCGCATCAGCGCGGCGCTGACCAAGCGCGCCGCGGAGCTGCCGGGCGACAGCGTGCACGCGCTCATGACCGGAAACGGCTCGCCCTACCAAAACATACAGGCCCGCATCATGTGCGTGCGGAGGGTTCCCCCGCCGCGCGCGGCGCCGGACGCTGGCGCCGCGGTGGCGGCGGCGGCGGCGGCGGCGGCGGAAGCGTGCGCTGACGCGGCGCTGGCGGGCCGCGCCGCGCCCGGCGCGCAGGGTCGCGAGCATGCGCCTCATCCAGGCCGCGCCGGGGGGGTCAAACATCAAGGCCTTCACGCGCATCATGCACCGTACCACCGACGACGACCTCGTCGGGGAGGTGTGCGCGGCGCACGCGACCCAGGGTGGACGATGCCTGCGCCGGCGGCCGGCCGGCCGCGCACGCACGCCGCCCCATCCGCGCCGCCGCGCCGCGCCGCGCCGCCAGTTCCCCACGTTCCGGGCGTACCCGCTGCAGCCGGCGTGCGACACGTGGTGCGAGTTCCCGGTGAAGGACCGCGCCAACGCGGTCGTGCAGTGGCTCATGGCCGCCGCGGAGCACCCCGAGCTGGTGCAGGGCGCGTGGCTGCTGCTGCTGGAGAGCGACTACGTCTGGATGAAGCCCCTCACCGTGCGCGCGCCGCGCGCCGCGCCGCGCCGCGCCGCGCGCCGCAGCTGCTGGGCAGCTGCTGGGCAGCGCGCACGACGCCTCCGGTCGGCCGCGCTCAGCCGCTGCCCCGCGTCGGCCGCGCCGCGCGCCGCGCAGCTGCCGGGCAGCGCGCACGACGTCGCGGTGGCGGGGTATGGCTTCACCTACGACTACATTGATCCCACCTACCCCGCCGCGGCGGCGGTGGTGTCGGAGATGTGCCCCTCCTGCGACGTGGCCCGCGTGCCGCACAGCGGGCCGTCGCCGGTGCTGCTGCGCCCGGGCGAGCTCGCGCGCGTCGCGCCCGACTGGGAGACCTACTCCGCCTGGATCGAGGGCAACGCCAACGCGCGCAGCGTGCTCGGTGCGCGGGCGGGGGCGCGGGGCGCGCGCGGGCAGGGCTGCGCCCAGGGCCAGCGCGGCCCGCGCGGCGCCTGCGCGCCGCGCCGCTCTCACTGCGCGCGCCCCGCCGCGCACGGCAGGCTGGGTGCGCGAGATGTACGCGTGGTGCGTGTCGGTGCACAAGAACGGCGTGACGCTCACGCACGCGGCGCCGCCCGCGAGCCTGCTGCTGGCGCAGCCGCCGCACGACGCGGCCGCGGGGTCTGCCGCGATGCTGCACTACACCTGGGGCGCGCTCTTCAACAAGGGCGGCAAGGAGTTTTGGCGCTTCGACAAGCGCGACTGGACGGCCAAAGAGCACGAGCTCAAGGCGCGGTGGCGGCCCGGCGCGGCGCGCGGCGCGCGGCACGCGCGCGCGCGTCGACGCCCCGGCGGCCGGGAGCGCAGCGCCGCCGCCCGCCCGCGCCGGCCGGCCGCGCAGGTGCCGCAATTCCCGCTGCCGCCGCCGTGGGAGGAGAACGTGACGCTGCAGGACGGCGTGCCGGTGAGCCGCGAGCTGCACGCCGTCATGACGGCCATGCTGACTCAGATGAACGCCGCCAGCGCGACGCTGCCGGAGCTGACAGCGGGCGGCGCGGCGCGGTAGCCGCGGGCAGCGGGCGCGCGCGGCACGCTGTTGCAACGCTCGCCGGCCCCGAGCGCTGCGCTCCGGAGGCAGCTCAGGCCCCGCCGCAGTGTTGGCAAACGCCCCCCGGGCGTTTGATTTACAGAATACACGCCCCGCCGCGCCCACGTCAGCTGCTGCCCTCCTCGCCTGCTCGCCCGCTGGCGACGGGCGCCGCTGCCTGCTCCTCAGGCTCCGGCGCGTCGCCGGGCAGGTGCAGGCGCACGTCGTGCGTGCTCCAGGGGCACAGGTGGTTGGACAGCAGCAGGCGCTCCTCGGGCCGCAGCTTGCCTGCGGGGTGCAGCGGCAGTCACCCACACGTCAGCGGGGCTGCTGCGCGCGCGGGCCGGCAGCAAGAGCGGCGGCTGGCGGGCTGGCCGCCGGCGCCGCGCGCGCGCTTGCGCTCGCGCGCGCGCACCCGCGGGGTCGAGCAGGCGCTCGCGCAGCGCGTTGTCGGCGGCATCGCGCGGCAGGACGGTGAGTATGTTGTTGGTGTTGGCGCCGTCTGCGTAGGTCGGGTAGTCGTGGTTGGCGCACCACGTGCCGTCCAGGATGAACTTGAACGGATAGCTCCCAGGCAGCAGCGACCGCGTCACCTCCAGGCGGTGCGTGTCGGGGTTCTCACGCAGGTCCAGCAGCGTGTGCCACCCAACGTCCAGCCCCGCCACCTGCGCGCCGCCGGCGCGGCCGTGCAGCGGCAGCACGGGCGCTGCGCTCAGCGACCGCTGGCGGCCTCCCGCAGCCGCCGTGCTGCCCGCCGCGGCGCGCCCCGGCGGCGGCTGCGCTGCGCCGGCCCACCTGCGCCTTGGTGGCGGTGCCGCGCCGCCGGATGCCGACCGTGACGTCCATGGGCTTGCTGTCCGTCAGCAGGTCGGCCGTGGCCGCGCGGATGGACTCGATGCGCGGGCTGCACGTGCGCACCGACGTGAGCGCCTGCAGCGCCTCGGGCAGCTGCCAGCCGCGCAGCCAGTACATGTACGCCAGCGCGGTCGCCGGCGCGCGGCCCAGGCCTGGCGGCGGCCACAGAGGCGGCGGCGGCGGCAGCGACGGCGGCGGCGGCGGTGGGGCCTGGTCGCCGTCACCAGCGGCCGGCGCGCGTGCAGCGGCCCGCGCAGCCCGGCTGGCGGCAGCGCCGCAGCCGCACCCGCGGTGCAGTGGATGTAGGCCACGCCGTGGCGGGGGTTGTGCGCTTTGGCCAGGCGCGCGACGGCCTTGGGCAGCTTGAGGCGCAGGTCAAAGGGGTCAAAGTCGCGCACCGGGAAGCGCACGTGCGCGACGCCGACCTCCTTGCAGCGCGCCTGGATGGCCGCGACGTCAATCCCAAAGTACTCCATGTCGCAGTCCTCCTGCAGGCTGAACACCGTCGTCACGCCCGCCTCGGCCGCCAGGCGGTCGACGTCGGCGGGGCCCTGCAGGCAGCTGCCCACGATGAGGTCGGGCAGCACAAAGTTGTAGTTGATGCCGTCCTCGTGCCGGTAGGTCAGGCTCGTGCCCATGCGCGCCTGCATCGCCTCGGTGTACTCCTCAGACAGCGCCTCGCCCTCCTCCTGCTCGGGCAGGACAGAGATCACGCCCGCCAGCTGCTCGCGCTCAGCCTCGCGCAGCTCGCCTGCGGGACGCGTGTGGGCAGCCGCGCCGTCAGGTGGCTGGGCTCAGAACGAGCTGTGCTGCACGCTGCAGGCGGGCCTGGCCAGGCTGCAGATGGGTAGCTGGCGGCTGGCCGCCGTCGGCGCCGCGCGCGCGCACCCGCGGGGTCGAGCAGGCGCTCGCGCAGCGCGTTGTCGGCGGCATCGCGCGGCAGGACGGTGAGTATGTTGTTGGTGTTGGCGCCGTCTGCGTAGGTCGGGTAGTCGTGGTTGGCGCACCACGTGCCGTCCAGGATGAACTTGAACGGATAGCTCCCAGGCAGCAGCGACCGCGTCACCTCCAGGCGGTGCGTGTCGGGGTTCTCACGCAGGTCCAGCAGCGTGTGCCACCCAACGTCCAGCCCCGCCACCTGCGCCGCCGGCGCGGCCGTGCAGCGGCAGCGCGGGCGCTGCGCTCAGCGACCGCTGGCGGCCTCCCGCAGCCGCCGTGCTGCCCGCCGCGGCGCGCCCCGGCGGCGGCTGCGCTGCGCCGGCCCACCTGCGCCTTGGTGGCGGTGCCGCGCCGCCGGATGCCGACCGTGACGTCCATGGGCTTGCTGTCCGTCAGCAGGTCGGCCGTGGCCGCGCGGATGGACTCGATGCGCGGGCTGCACGTGCGCACCGACGTGAGCGCCTGCAGCGCCTCGGGCAGCTGCCAGCCGCGCAGCCAGTACATGTACGCCAGCGCGGTCGCCGGCGCGCGGCCCAGGCCTGGCGGCGGCCACAGAGGCGGCGGCGGCGGCAGCGACGGCGGCGGCGGCGGTGGGGCCTGGTCGCCGTCACCAGCGGCCGGCGCGCGTGCAGCGGCCCGCGCAGCCCGGCTGGCGGCAGCGCCGCAGCCGCACCCGCGGTGCAGTGGATGTAGGCCACGCCGTGGCGGGGGTTGTGCGCTTTGGCCAGGCGCGCGACGGCCTTGGGCAGCTTGAGGCGCAGGTCAAAGGGGTCAAAGTCGCGCACCGGGAAGCGCACGTGCGCGACGCCGACCTCCTTGCAGCGCGCCTGGATGGCCGCGACGTCAATCCCAAAGTACTCCATGTCGCAGTCCTCCTGCAGGCTGAACACCGTCGTCACGCCCGCCTCGGCCGCCAGGCGGTCGACGTCGGCGGGGCCCTGCAGGCAGCTGCCCACGATGAGGTCGGGCAGCACAAAGTTGTAGTTGATGCCGTCCTCGTGCCGGTAGGTCAGGCTCGTGCCCATGCGCGCCTGCATCGCCTCGGTGTACTCCTCAGACAGCGCCTCGCCCTCCTCCTGCTCGGGCAGGACAGAGATCACGCCCGCCGGCGCGCCCTTGCTGCCGCCAGGCGCCGCCCTGGCCGGATCCTGCGCGGCGGGGGCGCGCCGGCCGGCCGGCCGGTGGAGGCTGCTGCTGGCAGCAGCGCTGCGCGGCGGCTAGCGTAGCCGCGCGGGCCGCAGCCCGCGCGACCGGCCTGGGCCGCACCTGGGCGTCGCCCCCCAGCACCGACTGCAGCAGCTGCACTGCCGCCTGCAGCCAGCCGCCGCCGCCGGGCTGGCCGGCGCGGCACGCCACCACGCCCTGCGCGGCGCGGCGCCGCGCGGCGGCGGTTGCCGCCGGCCGCGGCGGGCGCCGTGCGGCCGCGCGCGGCCGACGGCGCCGGCCTGCCAGGCCGTGCTGCAGGGGGGCACCCCGCCTGCTGGAGGCGCGGCTGCGGCCGCCGCGGAGGCCTGCGCGCGGGCCGGCCCTCGCGCTGCACGCGGCAGCGGCGGCGGCGGCGCGGCACGCACCCTGGCCGGCGCGCGGCGCTGCACGGTGGATCGCGCCCTGCAGGCGTGGCGATCGTCAGGACGCGGCCGCAGGGCAGCAGCGCGCCCCCAGAGCGCGCGGGCGCGCACCCGCTGCTCGACCCGCGCCCAGGCCGCGACAGAGAGCACCGCATCCTGCCGGGGGGCGGGGAGCCGGCCTGACGCTGCGCCGCTCCGGCCGGACGGCTGCGGCGGCGGCCGCGCCGCGCGTCCGCTGCCGCTGCTGCTGCGCGTCGCAGCGCGCCGCGGGGCGCTGGGCGCGGCAGGGGGGCGTTGGGCGGGGCGCAGTGCGCCGCTGGAGCGTTCGGCCAACCGCGCGGCCTGCCGGCGCCGAACGCGCGGCGAGCGGGCGGCCGGTCAACCGCCGCAGGGCTGCAGGGCTGCCGCTGCAGGGCTGCCGCAACAGCGGTGGCAGGGTCTGGCCTCGGCAGCGCGGCGGGAACCGGCGAATCAGCCCGCGGCGGCGCGCGGCGGCACGCGCGAGCGCTGTCGGCGGCGCCCGCTCGCTGTGTGCGCCCGCTGCGCGGCTCGCGGCAGGCCCTGCGGCGGGGCCGGGGGCATGGCTCCCAAGAAGCGTACCAAGGAGGAGATTGCCGCAGCGCGCGCGGCGCGGGAGGAGGCGGCGCGCGCGGCAGAGGCGGGTGAGGCAGCGCGCGCCCGCGGCGCGCCGCGCCGCCGGCGGCGCGGCGCCGCGCCGGGCGACGCGCCGAGCCTGCCGCCGACGCGCCGCGCTGCCGGTACGCCGCCGCGCAGAGCGCGCGCGGCAGGAGGAGGAGGCCCGTCTCGTGGCGGAGCAGGTTGAGGCGCGGCGGCGCCAGCTGCTGCAGGACCTCGAGGCGGCGCGCGACGCGCGGCTGGCGGCGGAGCGGTGCGCGGCGGCGGCCCCGCGCGCGGCATGGGCCCGCGCGGCGCGGCGCGCTGCAGCGTCGGCGGCCGGGCGTCGCAGGCCGCCGGCGCCCGCGCGCGCGCCGCCCGCGCGCGCAGGCTGGAGCTCGCGCCCCACCTGCACGAGCTGGCGGCGGAGCGCGCGGCGGCGGCGGCGGCCGAGGCGGCCGGCGCGGACTGGCAGCGCACGCTGCGCTGCAGCCCGCTCCCCCACCCGCGCAGCCGGCCAGACATCAACGCCTTCCTTGGCGCCCTCGCCGACGGCGCCGATCTCTCGCTCGAGGAGGCGCTGCAGCAGTGCGAGGTGCGGGCGCGGCGGACGGCGGACGGCGGCCGCGCGGCGGCCCGCGGGCGCGCGGCCGCGCAGCGAACGGCGCGCCGCGGCACGGCCGGCCGCAGGCGTGCGTGCAGCTGGCGGACGACTGCCTGGCGCTGGCAGCAGAGGAGACTGCGGCGGCCGCGGCGCTGGCCGCGCTCGCCGCACTCGCGGCGGGCCCACACGCGGAGCCAGGCGCCGGCGCTGCGCCGCCGCTGCCGCTGGGCGGCCCCGCTGAGCTGCTGCTGGTGCGGGCGTGCGCCGCCACGGACGCGGCGGCCGCGGCCAGCGCGCAGGCGCGCGCCGACGCCGCGCGGCTGCACCAGGAGGCGGCGCGGACCGTCGACGCAGCCACGGCCGCTGTGCTGCTGGTGAGCGCGCTGGCGCCGGCGCGCCGCGGCTGCCGCCGCCCGAGCGCCACATGGGGGCTCGTGTGCCCCACGCGCCTCCACGGCCGCGACCGCGCCCGCGCCGCAGTGCGCCGACGAGCACGCGGACGGCAGGGGCGGCGTGCTGCTGCACGCGGGCGCGGGCGCGCATGCACTGGGGGTGTGGGTCAACAGCCACCGCAACCCGCGGCTCAAGGCGGTCGACTTTGGCGGCCTCGGCGTCGGCGTGGAGATCCCAAAGGCAATCGCACTCGCGAGCGTGGCGCTGCGCGTGCAGGCACGGGCGGGCGCGGCGGCGGCGGGGGCAGCACGGGCGAGCGCGCGCGGCGCCCGGCGCGCAGCCGCCGCGGCGCCGACCCGCCCGCGGGCGCCGCCGGTGGCTGTCGCAGCGGCGGCCGCATGCCCAGCTCGAGGCCGACGGCGGCGCCGGCGCCGGCGATGGCAGCGATGGCGGCGGCGGCGGCGGCGGCGGCGGCGGCCGCCGCGCCAGCCTTCAGCCGCTCGGCGGGGTGCTGCAGGTGGACCTGCTGGCGCTGCCGGCGCCGGCCAAGCACGGGCGCGGCTGGAGCGTGCGCCTGGTGCGGCGGGGCGGGGCGTGCGTGCGCCTGGCCAGCCAGTGGGAGCGCGGGCCGAGCCGTCGACAGCCCGGCGCACGCCCCGCACAGGTGTCGCCGCAGTCGCGCGCCCTGCAGTCGCTGCCGTACCCTGCACCACCGGAGTCGGCGACCTGGGTGCCCGACGAGGCGCCGCCGCCGCTGGGCTTCACCGTCGCGCTGCCGGCGCAGCTGCTGGTGCCGGCGGCGCCACGCGTGGGGTGGTGGGACGAGCGGCGTGGCGCGTGGTGCGAGGAGGGCGTGAGGTGCGCGGCGCGCGGGGCGCGGGGGGCACGCGCGCGCGACCCGCCGCCCGCTCGCCCCAACGGCCGGCGCCGCGCGGCGCGCGCGCAGCGGCGTCTCGTACGACGCGGCGACCGGGCGGCTGAGCTTCAGCAGCACGCGCCTCGGCGTGCTCGCCCTGCTGCACGACGCCGCCGCGCTGGTGCCATTCCGCGGCTGGACCGTGCGGCCCACGGGCGGCCCCCGCGGCGCCGAGGCGACCATCACGATTCAACTGTCGGCGCTGCCGGCCGCGCCGGCCGTCGCCGACGGCGCTGCCGGCGGCGGCGGCACTGCCGCCGCGGACGTCGTGCTGCGCGTGGGCCACGGCACGGTCGCGCTGCTGGGCCCCGCGCTGCCGCAGCTGGCCCACTTGCTGGGCCGGCCGCTGCCGCCACACCAGCTGCTGGCCCTGTGCGGGCAGGCGGGGCTGTGCCTCGCGCCGGCCGCAGCGCAGGCGGCTGCGGCGGGGCTGGCGGAGAAGGACGGCGCCACCGAGGCGGCGATGTGCGCGGACGTCGCGCTGCTGGGGTGAGCCCGCCGCGCCCCGCGCGCGCACGCGCACGCGTCCAGCTGGGGCTGGGGCCGGCGCGACAACGCCGCCCCGTGCCCGCCGCCCGCCGCGCGCCGCAGCGGCGCCTTCCTGCTGGCGTCGAGCCGCTGGAACCGCGGCGCCGGCCCGCGCGCCGCGCTGGTGCGGCTGAGCGAGGTGACCGACTGGGAGGCGGGCGGCCGCACGGGGCCGGAGCACGCGGCGCGCGTGTTTGCGCGCGAGGCGACGCACGGCGAGCGGCGCGTGCTCGTCGCGCAGCGCCAGGTGCGCGCGGCGCCACCGCCGCGCGGCTCCGCCAGCGCGCGCGGCTGCCGCCCCGGCGGCCCCCGAGCTGGGCACGCCCACCGCGCGCAGGGCACCCAGGGCGTGATGCTGGTGGACGGCGCTGATGGCCGCGGCGCGCCGCCGCCGCTGTCCAGCACCGACAGCGTGGAGGGCGTGCAGGCGGCGGCCGCCGACGCGCGCTGCCAGCTGCGCGCGAGCGCGGTGCAGCTGCTCGCGGGCCCGCCCGCCGAGGTCGCGGGCCACCCCGACGCCCTGGCGCTCGCTGCCAGCGCGGCGGGGCTGGAGGCCGCGTGGGGCGTGGACGCCGTGTTTGCGGGCACACTCCAGGCGACGCTGCACGCGCTGCGGCTGTTCAGCTGTGCATGACCACTGGGCGCCCGCGCGCGGGCGGGTGGCGGCGGCGGAGCGCGGCGCGGCCGCGCTCCGGCGTCAGGGCGCAGCGGCGGCGTCCCGGCGCGGTGTGCGGGCGGCAGGGACCGGTGCCTGTGTGCCGGCCCGCAGCGCGCGCCGCCGCCGCCGCCGCGCAGCGCCGAGCCCCGCTGGCGCCGGGCGCGACCGAGCGGCCGTGGCCAGCGCAGGGCCACAGCTGCGAGCCGGCCCCGCGGGCGAGCGCTGTGGCGCGGCGCGCGGCGGCGCGAGGCGCGCCTGGCGGCACCGCCGCTCCCCGGCCCGCCAGCGCCGCGGCGCGCGGCCGCCCAGCGCGGGGCGGCGGCGCGGGGCCGCCCGGCTCGCGCAGGGCGGGCGCTGCGCGCGGCGCGGGGCCGACGATTTTTTGAGCGGACGAATCCGGCGCAGTGTTATGTGTCAGTCCTGATTTTTGACGCGCGGCTTTTTTCGCCTGCGCCGGCGAGGGCGCCCGAACGCCAGCCGCCAGCTGGCAGCGACACTTGGAGCCGCGCAGCTTGCCAGCAATCGTCCGTCGGGGAGAGCGCGCCGGTGCAGGGGCCGCCCCCCGCCTGCGCGCGCGGGGCGGGCGCGCAGCGGCGTCCCTGCTGCACACAGCGAGCGAGCGCGCGGCACGGAGCGCAAGGCGGCGCGGGAGAGGTCGCGCGGGCCGGCAGACGAGCGCGCAGGTTGGTGCTGGTGCAGCGGCGGGCGCTGCCTGCGCTGCGGAGTGGGCCGCTAGACGGTGCCGATGCCGTGGGCGGGGCCCCCGCCCCGCCCGGCGCCCAGCAGCGCCGCGGCGCCTCTCGGCGCTCGCGGCCCGCGCCGCGGCGTGCGCGACCGCTGGCCGCCGTGCGCGCGGCTTCGCCCGACCCCAACCGAGCCAGGTCGTTCCCGCACCGCGCGCCGCCCGCTCGCGCCGGCCGCAGGGAGTGGGCACGCAGCGCGGCGCGAGATGCTGGCGACCGGCCGCACGCACAGCGCGGTCGCCTAGGCGCGCCACGGCATGCAGCCCGGGGCAGAGCAGGGAGTGAACCGGGGACTGGCCGCCCCCGCGGCGCCGCCGGCCGGCCAGCCGGCGGGGCGCGCGGGCGCCGCGCAGCCGCCGGGGCCGTGCCCGCCGCCGCCGGCGCGCGGGGGCGGCGTGCCGCCGCCGGCGGCGGCCATGCCGCCGCCGCGCCCGGCCGCGCCCGCGGCGGCCGGCGCCGCCTGCGGCGCCCCGCCGGCCGCGGCCGGCGGGGCGGCCCTGGCGGCGGCGGCGGCGGGCCAGAGCCAGAAGCGGGCCTGGGCGGCCGCCTTTGGCGGTGCCGGCGGGCACCCCGCCGGGGCGGGGGCGGCGGCGGCGGCGGCCGCCGCCGCAGCGGCCGCCGCGGCGAGTGCGCCGATGGCGGCGGCGCTGCCGCCGGCAGCCCTCGCGGCCGCCGCGGGGCTGGGCGAGGGCTCGCTGCCGCTGCTGCAGCAGCTCGTGGCGGGCGCGGGGCTCGCGCCCTTTGCCGCCACGACGGCGGCGGCGTTTGCCGCGCCGCCCGCGCCGCCGCTGGCCGCGCCGCTGGCCGCGCTGCTGCAGCCCGCGGCGGTGGCGCAGGCGGCGCTGCTGCAGCAGCTGCAGGGCCAGCTCCTCCTGCCGGCGGCGATGATGGGCCTCGCGCTGCCGGGCCTCGCGCTGCCGCACCCGCCGGCGCCGGCGCTGCCGCAGCAGCAGCAGTCGCAGCAGAGCACGCGGTCCAGCCTCAGCACCCAGCAGGTGCTGCCGCTGCCGCAGGAGCCCCAGCAGCAGCAGCCCCAGGGCGCCGGCGGGCCCGCGCCGCGCGGCGGCGAGCCGCAGGCGGGCGCGGCGCCCAGCAGCTCGGCCGGCGCGTGGCTGGGGCCGCCCCGGGGCGGCCCGCGCGCCGCGGCGGCGGCCGTGCCCGCGCCTGCCGACTCGGTGGAGGGCGGCGCGCGCCAGACGGTCAGCTGCCCGGGCGCGCGCGACGGCCAGGGCGGCACCGCCGCCGCGGCGCGCGGCGCGCCGCCGCCGCGCCGCGGCCCGTCGCCCGGCGGCGCCGTGCTCAGCAAGCACGCGGCCGCGCCCGTGGAGCTGCCGGCCGAGGTGCCGGCGCGGCTGCGCAAGCGGATCAAGATCATCCAGCCCATCTCCTCCGCCTGGGAGGAGGCGGCGCGCGGCGAGGACGCCCCGGGGGCGCGGCCGAGCGCGGGGCCGCGGCCGTCGCCGCCGCCTCTGCAGACGCGGGCGCCGCGGCGGCCCCGGCGGAGGAGCGGGCGGGGCCGACAACCGCAAGCGCCACAAGCGGGGCGCCGCCGCCGCCGGCGCGGCGCTGCCCGCTGCGCCCCCCGGCGACGGCGCCGGCGGGCGTGAGCGCAAGCGCAAGAGCACCGGCAGCGCCGGCGGCTCAAGCGGCAGGGGCAGCGCGTCGGAAAAGCCACACCGCCACCGCAGCGGCCGGCAGCACGCGAGCGCCGGTGACGGCACCGGCAGCGCGTCTGGCGGCGAGGGCAGCGGGAGCGGGAGCGGCAGCGGGAGCGGGAGCGGGAGCGGGAGCGGGAGCGGGAGCGGGAGCGGCAGTGGCAGTGGCAGCGGCAGTGGCAGCGGCAGCGGGAGCCGCAGCGGCAGCGGCAACGGGAGCGGGAGCGGCGGCGACGGCGGCGGCGGCAGCGACGATGGCGGCATGCGGGCCAGCAACAGCCCCAAGCCCCAGGCCCAGGGCAGCAACAGCCCCCAGGCGAACCACCAGGCGCCGGCACAGGCGCCCGAGCAGTCGGGGCGGCCGGGCCAGCCGCCGCCCGGTGCAGCGGCTGGAGGCGCTCCTGGCGCTGGCGAGGCTGCCGGGGGCGGCGGCGCGGCGACGACGCCCGCGCGCCCCGCGGGCGGCCCCGGCGCCGACCAGGCGGTCGCCGCGCCGGTCGGCGCGCACGCCGCCCAGCCTGCGGCGCTGGGCGCCGCCGCCGTCAAGCCGCACCTGCCACCGCCGCCGCCCCAGCCGCGGGCGCCCAAGCCGGCGCCCATCGCCGCCGCCACGAGCCGCGCCAACAACGCGGGCTTTGACAGCCAGGGCACGGCCGCCGCGGCGGCCGCCGCGGCGGGCGGCGCGGGCGAGGCGGCGCCCGGCCGGCAGGCCGAGTGCGGGGGCCAGGGGCCGTGCCGGTCGCCCGCGCGCGCGGGCGCCGCCAGCGCGGCGGCCGGCGCGCCGGCGGCCGGCGCGTCTGCGGGCGCGGCCGCGGACGACGGCAACGAGAGCGACGTTGAGGACGGCTCCCAGCAGGCCAGCAGCGAGGGCGGGAGCGACGACGAGCTGCCCGCGCCGCCGCCGCACGGCCCGCCGCTGCCGGGCGGCCCGGACGGCGCAGGCCCGCCGCGCGCAGGCCAGCCAGGGCAGGGCGGGCGGCAGCTTGCGCTGGGCGCGCCGCCGCCGCCGCCGCCGCCGCCGCCGCCGCCGGGCGGCCGGCGCCGCGGAAGCGGCGGCAGCGCGCGGGCGGCGGACGGCGGCGGGCCGCCGGGCCAGCCGGGCGGCGGCGCGACGGCCGCAGCCGGCCAGGCGGCGGCGCAGGCGCTTCTGGCGGCGGGGCTCGCTGGGCAGCAGGGGCTGTGGTCGCACCCCGGAGCCCCCGCGTGGGGCCTGGGCGGCCAGCTCGCGGCGCTCGGCGCGCTGACGGCGGCGCCGGGGACGGGCGCGCTGCCGCCCGCGCTCGCGCAGCTCCTGGGCGCCGCCGCGAGCGCGCCGCTCGGCGCCGCGCCGCTCGGCGCCGCGCCGCTCGGCGCCGCGGGGCTGGAGCCCGCCGTGAGCCTCGCGGCGCTGCTGGCGCAGCAGGCGGCCGCGCCCGTGGCCGCGGCGGAGGGCCCCGGCAGCGCGGAGGGCGTGGCCGGGCAGCTGGGCATGCTCTACGGCTGGTACGCGAGCAACCGCGCGGCCTACCTGGAGCAGGTGCAGCTGATACTGCAGCTCGCAGAGCGCGACCGAATGATGGCGGCGGCCATCGGCCCCGCCGCCGCCGCGCCGCGGCCGCCCGCGCTGCGCGCGCTTGACAAGGCGCTGGAGATCATCACCGGCAGCCAGGCGCTGGAGCAGCTCTGCCGCGGCGGCGGCGCGGGCCCCGCGCGCTCCGCGAGCGGCGGCGGCGGCGGCGGCGGCGGCGGCGGCGTGCCGGCCGCGCTGCCAGCCCTCGCGCCCGGCCTCCTCGGCGGCGCGCCGGACGCCGGTGGCTTCGCTGCGGGCCTGGCGGCGCTCTTTGCGAGCGGCATGCCCCGCCAGGGCCTGCACGCGTCGCAGAGCCCTGGCGCGGCGGCGGCGGCAGCGGCGGCGGCGGCGATCGCGGCGATGCTGCAGCAGCCGGCGCCGGCGCCGCCCCCCGCGTCCAGCGCCATGCTGCCGGCCGTCAGCGCGGCGGCAGCAGCCAGCCCCGCCAGCGTGCTGGCGCAGCTGCCCCTGCTGCAGCTCATGCAGCAGCAGCAGCAGCAGCAGCAGCAGCAGCAGCAGCAGCTGCTGCAGGCGCAGCGCCCGTCGGTGCCGGGCGCGCCCGTGTCGAGGAACCCCCTCGTGCAGCTGGCAGCGCTGCAGCAGGCGCAGCTGCAGCAGGCGCAGCTGCAGCAGGCGCAGCTGCAGCAGGCGCAGCTGCAGCAGGCGCAGCTGCAGCAGGCCGCGCAGCTGCAGCAGGCAGCATCGGCGCAGCAGGCAGCATCGGCGCAGCAGGCAGCGGCAGTCCAGCAGGCGGCGGCGGCGGTGCAGCAGGCGGCGGCGGCGCAGCGCGCCCGCAGCCTGGCCGGCGCCGTGGCCCCCGCGCCCGCGGCGTCACTGTGCGCTGTGACAAGGCCCGCGCCGCGGGTGCAGCTGGACCCCTGGCTGGTGGCGCCGCCTGCCGTTGTGGCCAAGCCCCTGGCGCCGCCACCACCGGCCGCCGTGCCGGGGCTCAGACGGCAGTCCGCGGCACCGCCTGGCAAGCCAGCCGCGGCGGTGCTATTGCCCCCGGCCAAGCCGCAGTGAGCGAGAGTTGGAGAGGGGGGGGGGGTCGGCGGCGGGGGGCCGGGCGCACACAGCACGGGCCGGGGCGACAAACGAGCGCCATACACAGTGGAGCGTCTGAGCGCAGCGGAGCGTGACCATAGTCAGAGGGCTTCGGCAGAGGCCGACCGGCAGAGGCCGAGTGACGAGCGACGAGCGACGAGCGCTGAGCGAAGAGGAGCGGGTCTGGTGTAACAGTTTGCTTAACCGCATCATGTGCGCCACCACCGCGCCGCGCTCGCTGTGTGCAGCTGGGACGCCGCTGCGCGCCCGCCCCGCGCGCGCAGGCGGGGGGCGGCCCCTGCACCGGCGCGCTCTCCCCGACGGACGATTGCTGGCAAGCTGCGCGGCTCCAAGTGTCGTTGCCAGCTGGCGGCTGGCGTTCGGGCTCGCCGGCGCAGGCGAAAAAAGCCGCGCGTCAAAAATCAGGACTGACACATAACACTGCGCCGGATTCGTCCGCTCAAAACATCGTCGGCCCCGCGCCGCGCGCAGCGCCCGCCCTGCGCGAGCCGGACGGCCCCGCGCCGCCGCCCCGCGCTGGGCGGCCGCGCGCCGCGGCGCTGGCGGGCCGGGGAGCGGCGGTGCCGCCAGGCGCGCCTCGCGCCGCCGCGCGCCGCGCCACAGCGCTCGCCCGCGGGGCCGGCTCGCAGCTGTGGCCCTGCGCTGGCCACGGCCGCTCGGTCGCGCCCGGCGCCAGCGGGGCTCGGCGCTGCGCGGCGGCGGCGGCGGCGCGCGCTGCGGGCCGGCACACAGGCACCGGTCCCTGCCGCCCGCACACCGCGCCGGGACGCCGCCGCTGCGCCCTGACGCCGGAGCGCGGCCGCGCACGCCGCGGCGTGGCGCAGGCCGTCGCTCCATCACCGCCGCACGAGTCGCCGGACGCCGCGCCGTGCCGCGCGCCGCCGCCGCGCCCAGAGGCAGGCGCGCGAGAGCAGCAGACTTTGCCGGCTGCGTCCCGCGGCGAGCGCCGGCCGGTGCAGCCGGACCGCCGCGGAGCGTGTGTCCAGGAACGCTCACGGACGGTGGGCTGCGCGTCCCGGCATCGGAGAGGGCCGGGGCGCGCCGCTGAGAGGCGGCGTGTCCCGCGCGGCCGCCCCATGGCGTGCGGGCTGTGCGGGATGTGGCGGAGGCGGGATGCGTGCGAGCTGGGCCGCGAGGAGGTGGGCAACCGAGCGCGCCGCCGCGCCGCCGCGATGCGAGCGCCGCTGCTCCGGCGCTGGCGCCGCGCGCAGCGCCTGAGCCGCGCCGCGCCGTCGCAGGTGGCGGAGCTGTTTGAGCTGTCCACGCGCCTCAACCAGGGCCGCCTCATCGTGCACGGTGTGCTGTGCCGCTGGCGCCGGCGCCGCCGCCGGCGCGCCAAGCAGCGCACAGCAGCACGGCAGCCACCCCGCGCCGCGCGCCGTGCACAGGCCTGTTTGCGCGCGCCGACGCCAAGAACACCAATGATCGGGTCTACCCGCGCGCCGTGCTGCGGCGCGAGGTGTCGCGCTTCCGGGCGGCGCACATCCGCGCCGGCACGGCGCTGGGCGAGCTGCACCACCCCTCATACGCCAGCCCGTGGTTCCGGTCCCTCAACCTGCCCAACGTCAGCCACCAGGTGCTCTCGGTCGCCTGGCGCGGGAACGAGCTGTGGGGCACCATCGAAGTGCTGCCGACGCCCGCGGGGCTGCTGCTGCGAGAGCTGTACAGCCGGGTGCGCGCGGCGGCGCGGCGGCGCGGCCCGGGCGCCCGCCCGCCCGCCCGCGCGGCGCGCCGCCGCCGCCGCCGCCGCCGCCCACGCCGCGGCGCGGGCGCGCAGGGCATCAAGCTGGGCGTGAGCAGCCGCGGCTGGGCGTCGGTGGCGGTCGACCTCACGCAGGAGGCGCTGGTGGTGGAGCCAGACCTGCAGCTCATCACCTTTGACTTTGTCGCCGAGCCCAGCAACGCGGGCGCCTACCTGGTGCCCATACCCCGCAAGCACCGGTGAGCGCGCGCGCGCGTGCAGGGGGGGGGGGGGGGCGGGGCACGCGCCCCAGCGGCCGCGCCGCAGCGCCCGCGCGCGGCCCGGCGGCGGCCGGCCGGCCGAGCCGCGGCGCCGCGCCGCGCCGCCGGCCGCAGGGGCGCGCTGCCCGACCAGAGCGCCGCGGTGCAGACCGCATACCTGGGCATCGGCAGCGCCGCCATGGAGGGCCTGCACGCGCTGCCGCCCGCGCCTGCCCTGGCGCGCTGGCTCAAGCAGATGCGCAAGGCTATGGCGGCGGCCGCCGCCGCCGCCGCGGCGCAGCAGGAGCAGCCGGCGCAGCAGCAGGAGCAGCACCAGCAGGTGCAGCACCACCACCAGCAGCAGCAGCAGCAGCACCAGCAGCAGCAGCAGCAGCAGGCGGAGGGCTCGCCCGCGTGCCCGGCTTCGACGGGGCTGCCCTGCGCGCGGCCGCCGCTGGCCGTGCCCGCCCTGCAGCCGCCGGCGCCGGCGGCCGTGGCGTCCGGCGTGCACGCCAGCGCACACGGCGGCGGCGAGGCCGAGGGCCTGCTGGCGCTGCTCGCGCCTGCGCGCGCGGCGGCGCCGGCGGGCGGGGCGGCCGGCGCGGCGGCCGTGGTGCTGGCGGCGGACACGCCGCTGGGCGGCGGCGTGGTGCTGGGGTGCCACTACCGCGTGCTGCAGGACCCCTGGCTGCCGGTCGACCCCGCGGGGCGGGACTTCAAGACCCACCTCTCGCTGCAGGCCACCAAGGCGCACCTCATGCAGAGCGAGCAGGAGCAGGCGCGCCGCGCGGCGGCGCAGCTGGCGGCGCAGCGCGGGGCGGGCAACAGCGCGCAGCGGCTGCAGCAGCAGCGGCGGCGGCAGCAGCGGCAGCAGCAGGAGGAGGGCTGGGGGCCGCCGGCGCTGGGCGGGGGCGCGCTGCCCCAGCTCCTCGCCGCGGACGAGCTGGCGCAGTGCAGCGACGCGAGCGGCTGCAGCCTGGGACCGCCGCCGCCGCCGCACGCGGCGGGGCTGGCGCCGGCGGGCGGCGGCGGCGGCGGCGGCGGCTGCCGCGTCGCCGCGTGGTGCGACGCGTCCGGCGGCGGCGTGCAGCACCAGGCCAAGGGCGGGCAGCGCTTGGGGGTCGCATGACGCAGGGCCGTGTGGGCGTTTCAGCACTGAGCACCCGATCGGTCCCGTTGCACTTGCACTCGCAATACCTGCCCACTGAGGTCTGAATAATCTTGGCGCTTGAACAATCTTCCACACGACGCGCTTCTGCCGTGTTCTGACGAGGCCACGAAACCGCCCGCCAGCCCGCGCGCCCGCCGCCGCGCCGGCCAGAGCGCCCGCACCCGACACCGACGCCGACGCCGAGCCGCACGAGCCGCACCAGTCAGGATGGGCGCGCTCGACGAGCTCCCGCTGGAGGCGGTCGGCCGGCTGCTGTCGTCCCTGCCGCCGCGCGACGCCGGGGCACTGCGTGCTGCCAGCGCCCGCATGCGAGCAAGTACGGAAGCCGTGCTGCTCGCTCTGGCGCCGACCGGCGGCGAACCAGGGGGCGGCGGCGAGCCAGCGGCCCTCGCTGCGCTGCTGCGCCGTCTCCCGGCGCTGAGGGAGCTCCATCTCGAGAAGTCGGGGCGGTGCGTGGCTGCCTAAACTAAATAGGGCGCCCCTGGAAGTGCATGCAAGGCGTCGCAAGCCGCTGCAAGCCGCCGCTCGCCGGCGCAGGTGCCTCCTCGCCACGAGCTCCTACGGCGCCCTGCAAGCTGCCCTCGGGGATCACACGCGCCTGGCCAGCCTGTTCCTGAGCAGCGAGCAGCTGCAGGAGCTGGGCGGCCTGCGGGGGGCGCACGAGGCCGCGCGCGGCGGCGGCGGCTGGCACACTCGAGGCGACCAGCACCTGCACCTCGCCGCTGACTCGAGCCTCCAGGCGCTCTGGCTCCCTGACTGGCTTGCAGCGCCACCGGGTGGGTGCGCGCGCGGCGTGCGCGCGCTGCTGCGCCTCCTCCGCCGATGCCCACACGCCCCCTCCCGCGCCGCCCGGCAGGCCTGCGGCGCCTGGCAGTCGGGCCTGCGCACACGCCTCGCGGCGCGGACGGCGGCGACGCCGACGACGTGCCGGCCGCGCGCACGTGCCTGTGGCTCGACCCCACCGTCTGGGCGCCCCAGCTCACGTCAATGGAGCTGCGCCGCGTGCCGCTCGGCTGCCTGCCGCCGGCGGTGCACGCACTGACGGGCCTGCGCGAGCTTGTTCTGCCGGGCTGCGGCCTGGGCGACGCCGGCGTCGCGGAGCTGCTGCGGGAGACGGCGGGCGCGCCGCGGCTGCTGCGCCGCCTCGTGCTGGCGGACAACGCACTCCGGGTGCTGCCCTGGGGCGGCTGGCGTGCCCTGGTGGGGCTCGAGGTGCGGCGGCGGCGCGCGGGCGGGCGCCCGCGCGCGGCGCGCCCCCGCGTCGCGGCGCCCCGTGGCACGCCCGCGCCGCGTCGCCGCCGCGCCGCCTGGCAGGCGCTGGACCTCAGCCGGAACGCTCTCACCGAGCTCAGCGCGGGGCTGGCCGAGCTCACCGCCCTCACCGCGTTCGACGCCGCGCACAACCAGCTCACGGCGCTCTGCCCCGCGGCGCTGTGCGCCTGGAGGGGCATGGCCGCCCTCAGCGCGTCGCACAACTGGCTGTCCGGCCTCGCCGCGACGCCCCGCCTGCTCGAGCAGCTCGCGCGACAATTGCCGCACCTCGCCGCGCTACAGCTGGACAACGTGTCCGACAAGCGCGGCGCGCTCGCGCTGCCCAGCGAGCTGGCGGGCTGCGCCAGCCTGTCCTCGCTGTCGCTGGGCCACAACTGGGCAATCGACTGGCCCAGCCTGGACGTGCTGACGCGCTGCACGGTGCGCGCCCCGCCGCCGCCGCTGCCCGCCGAGCGCCCCAGGCCGTGGCGGCACCGCCGGCGCTCACGCGGCTCGCGCGCCCGCGCGGTGCCGCGCGCCGCCCCCTGCAGGCGCTCAAGGAGCTCAGCCTGGAGGGATTGACGCGCAGGGCGCCGCCGCAGCGCGTCCGCGAGCTGCTGGCGGGCCTGGAGCCGCGCGTGGCGGTGCGGTGGGCGTGACGAGGCGGCGGCGGCTGCAGGCACGCTTGGTGGTCTCCGCGGACGCGGGGCCTGCCCTCGTTGCATGGGAACTGGTCAGTGCTGCCTGCGCCCCATCAATGCGACACGCCGCAGGCACGCCCTCGTTCGCTGATCCCCCGCCTAGAACACGCCTTGAACACGCGCGCCCCCGCTGGAGAGGGCCCGGCGCCGTTGCGGCGCTCGGCTGCTGCTGCTGCTGCTCGCTGCTGTTGTACACGTGACGCCCCGCAGCACGGCCACGGCGGGGCTGCACCGCCGCGCGCGCGCGGCCGCCTCGCCGCCAACACAACACACCAACGAGGCGCGCGCGCGCGCGTCGCCATGGAACACGCGCACGCGCCCCAAACCAACCACGCTCACGACACAACAAACCCTCCTCCCTCGTGCGGCGCCTCGTGCGCACCGCCGCTACCGCGTCAGGCGCCGCCGCTGCCGCCGCCGCCGCCCGCCTGGTGCCCCGCGGGCGGCGGGCCCGCCGGGCCGAGCGTGAGCGTGCGCACCAGTCGGAGCAGGCGGGGGTTGGTGAGCACCTGGTAGTCGTACCCCCGGAAGCTCGTCTGCCGCCTGACGAGCCGCCCCAGCCGCAGCTCGTGTGCGCGCTTGGACTTGAGCGAGCTGAGCGCCCACAGCGTGCACGCGAGCTCCGCCGCCGCGAGGTCGCCGAGCACCGCCTCGGCGGCGAGCTCAAAGCGCCAGAGGAAGCGCGTGGAGGGCCGGAACTCCGCGCCGCGCTCGGTCGCGGCGAGCGTCGCGAGGCCCCACGCGGTCAGCGAGATGGACTTGCTGTCAAAGTCGGGCAGCTGTGCCTGCGCCGGCCGCGCGGCGCCGGGCGCGGCGGCGTCGGCCGCGGCGGCGGGCGGGGCGCGGCGCGCGGCGCCGTGCCCCCGCGGCGCGGCGCGGCGCGGCGCGGCGGCGCCCGACCTGCACTGCGTTCAGGAAGTCCAGCATCCACTCGCGCTCCGGCGCCCAGTGCGGCGTGCGCGCGACCGCCCAGACGAGCTGCGCGAGCTGGGGCGGCGTGAACGCGTGCAGTCGCGGGCGCGCCGCTGCCGCGAAGGCGTCCAGCCAGGCGGCGCCCGGGGCGTGCTCCAGCTTGACGAGGGCCCACAGCAGGTCCGCCAGCGCGACGGGGCACACGCCGGCGGCGTCGGCGCCGTCGTTGGCGCGCAGCTCGTGCAGAGCGTCGTCGCGCAGCATCGCGCCCGCCGCCGCGACGAGGTCGTCCAGCAGCGGCTGCGCCGGCGCCTGCAGCTGCGCGAGGCTCCACGCGAGTTGCGCGACGTGCGACAGGCGCAGCGTGCCGCCCGCGAGCGCGGCGCGCGTCGCGGCCGTCAGCGCCGCCATGAACGCCGGCGGCGGCGCGTACGCCCACGCCGCGAGGGCGGCCACAGCGCCTGCCAGCTCGTCCGGCTCCAGCGACGCCAGCTGCGGCGTCAGCACCGACTCCAGCGCGCCCGCGAGCCAGGCGCCGTGCGGCTTGACCTGCAGCTCCGCCAGCCGCACCAGCAGCTGCGCCAGCTGGCGGCCGTCCGTCTGCAGGCACGGCGCGCCGCCGTGCTGCTGCTGGTGCGCCGCGACGCGCACGCTCCGCGGCCGCCGCGGCGCGCGCCGGGCGCACGCGTGTGCCGGCAGCACGCCCACGCATGAGCTGCTGCGTGCCTGCGGGCGGGCGGCCGTGGAGGGCCGGCGCGGCGGCGATGCAGCGGCGCCCGCAACCGCCGTGCCGTCGCGGCGCTCGCCGCACCTGCTGCGGCGCCGCCTGCTGTGCCGTGAGCTGCATGGCGCGCCCCCACGTCCGTTGTTGCAGCCGGAAGGCTGCGGAGGGGCGCGCAGGCCGCTGTGCTCGAGACCGCACGCGCGCAGGCCGCCGCGCTCGAGACCGCACGCCCCTCCCTCGCGGAGTCGAGGCGGCGGAGAGTGTGGGTGCCGTCGGGCCGGCCGCGCGGCGAAGAGAGCGGCGGCGGTTCCGCGACGTGACGGCGGCGCGGGGTCACACGCGCCGCGGCGTGCGCCCCGAGCGCAGTGCGGCGCGCCACCGCCCTCCCGGCCAGCTGTACCAGTCGGCTGGAGCACCCAGAGCAGCTTCGCAGCCCTGCGCGCGGCGCCATGGCGGACACCGCAGCCGCGACGGCGGCAGCAGCGGCGGAGACCGCGGCGGCGAGCGCGCTGCCGGCCGGCGACATCGGCTTCGTGGGCCTCGGGGCGATGGGGCGGGGCATGGCCGCGAACGCGGCGGCCGCGCTGGCCCGGCACCCCGGCACCGGCCGCCTGCTGCTGCACAACCGCACCCCCGGCAAGGCCGCGCCGCTGCTGGCGCTCGGGGAGCACGTGCGCGAGGCGGCGGGCCTGGCGGAGCTGGCCACGGGCTGCGGCGCCATCTGCCTCATGCTCGCCGACGACGGCGCGTGCGACAGCGTGCTGGGCGCGCTGTGCGGTGCGGGCCTCCGCGCCGGCGCGCTGATCATCAACCACTCCACCTGCACCGCCGCCTTTGCGGAGGCCGCCAGAGCCACCGTCGCGGCGGCAGGCGGCGCGTACGTCGCGGCGCCGGTGTGGGGCCGCCCCGACGCGGCCGCGGCGGCGCGCCTGGTCGTGGCGCCCGGCGGCCCCGCCGCCGCGGTGGCGCGCGCGGCGCCCCTGCTCGCGGCGCACGGGCGCCTGCTGGCGCCGCTCGCGACGGCGCGCGCGGCGAGCGCGCTGAAGCTCATCGGCAACGGCGCGCTCTTTGGGTTTGTGCACGTCGTCGCCGAGGCGCTCACGCTGGCCGACAAGGCCGGCCTGCCCCGCGACGCGGTGCTGGGCCTGGTCGACGCGTTCTTCCCCGCGCCCGCGGTGCAGGGCTACGCGCGGCGCATGGCGGCGGGCGAGTTTGACGCGACCGCGGGGTTCACCGTCGACCTCGCGCTCAAGGACGTGCGCTACGTGCGCGCGCTCGCAGAGGCGGCGCGCGCGCCGCTTGCGACGCCGGGTGCGGCGGCGGGCTGCCCGCGCCGCCGCCGGCCTCGCGCGCCGCGCGCCGCGCGCCGCCGACCCGCCCGCCGACCCGCCCGCCCGCCGACCCGCCCGCCCGTGCCAGACGCGGTGTTTCACAGCCTGCTGTGCGCGAGCGCAAACGGACACGGTCAAAAGGATGTGGGTGCCATGATCCTGGCCTGCCAGCTTGCGGCGGGCCTGCCGCCGCCGCCCGACGCGGCGCCCGACGCGTCAGCGTGACCCCGACGCGTGACGCGCTTCCGCACGCGCGTTGGCCGCCGCCTTTATGTGATGCATCTCCCGCAGGGAGGCCTCCGCGTAGGCTGCGAAATCGGTGCGCTTGAGGTGGTGCGTCGTGTCGGGGCGCTCCGCCTCGGCCCCCTGCCACGCGTGCGCCTCGGCGCTCGTCGCCAGCGGCGTGGCGGAGCAGCCCGGCAGGCGGCCCGGGCTGATGCGCCGCCAGAGCGCCTGGCTGCGCTCGTCGGCGGTCGCGCCCGTCGCCGCGGGGGCGCCGCCGCCGCCGCCGCGCGCGGCGGCCGCGGCCGGCGCGTCGCAGGCGGCGGCCGCCACGAGCGCGGCGCTCGCGGGGGGGCCGACTGCGACGGGCCGGCCCTGCGCGTCGACCCAGGCGTAGCCGGGGCGCGGGCCCGCGCAGGGCTGCGCGCGCGCGCCGCCGGGCCGCGGTGGCGCGCCAGGCGTGATCAGGTCGGGCGCGGCAGGCGGCGGCGGCACGGCGGCGCGCTGCAGCGCCGCCTCTGCCGCCGCGGTCGCCAGCGCCGCGCGAGTGGTGGAGGCCTGCGAGCGGCGCGCGGCGGCGGGTGCCGCCCGAGTTGCCGAGGCGCGGCGTGGAATTGGGGAGTGCCGCGCGGCCGCCGCCAGCGCAGCGTGCGCGCCTGGATGTCCGCGCCGTCGGCCAGCAGCTGCCCGACTCGGTCGTTGAAGGCAGTGCCGTTCCTGTCGTAGGTCCAGCAGCTCTGCGCGCGCAGGCGCGGCCGCGAGCCCTCAGACGGCCGCGCTCCGGGCGCAGCATCGGGGCTGTCGGCGCCCCCAGGCGCCCAGGAGCGCTGGGGCCGCGGTCAGGCGCCACTAGGCCGCGATTTCATGGCGCTGCGCACCGCGTAGGCGCGGGAGGTGTAGGCCATGGCGTCGGAGGCGCGGTCAAGCGCGCCGCCGACCGGGCCAGCGCGGCGAAACCGAGGCACTCTGGTGTTACACACGCGCTCGCGCGGTGGGAGAGAGCGCGGGAGGCGCGCCGCCGCCGCGCAAGAAACCACGCAGCGCGCTCGTCACGGCAGCTCCGACGCGTCCACGATGCCGCAGAGCCGCTCGTCCTGTGCAAAGTAGGCGCCCGCGGTGACGATGAGCACGTTGAGCTTGGGCAGCAGCGGGTCGCCCGGCGCGGCGACGCGCGCGCGCAGGCGGCAGCAGTGCCGCAGCACCGCGCGGAAGCCGGCCGCCACGTCGGCGTCGCACGGCTTCTCCAGCCGCGCGGCGAGCGCAAACAGCCACTGCGCGCGCAGCAGCGGCAGGTCCGCGGGGCAGTGCTCCTCCAGCTGCGCCGCGTGGCGGAGGAAGAGCGCGACGACGTCCGGCTGCGCGCCCCGCGGCGGCGGCGGCACGGGCGGCGGCGGCGGCGCGGGCGGCGGCGGCGGCGCGGGCGGCGTCGGCGGCGGCGGCGGCGCGCGTGGGCGCGGGCCCCCGCCCGGCGGCGGCGCCGGGGCGCCGGCGCAGCGCGTTCACCGGCTGCAGCGCCATGATCTTGGCGCAGATGCCCGGCGTCAGCTGCGTCAGCTCCGCGCCAGCTGCGCCATCGCCCGCCGCCGCCGCGACGCCGAGCGCCTCGGCCTGCGCCGCGCTGCCAAAGCACGCGCGGTCCCACGCGTCCACGTCGCGCAGGTGCGGCACGGCCGCGGCCGGGTAGGCTGCGGTCGCGGCGGCGGCGGCGGCGGTCGTGGCGGGGCGGCGGTCACGGCGGGGCGGGCGAGGGGGGCGCCGGCGCCACGCCCTCCTGCTGCGAGGTGCCGGCGCGCGGGACGCCGCCAGCCGCCGCGCGCACCGCCCGCCGCGTAGGCTGCGGCGACCTCCAGCCGCAGCGCCTGAAAGTCTGACACAAACTTCTGCACCCAGCTGCGGCTGGGCTTGGCCCAGTCCGGCGCGTCCGCGATGGGCTGCGGCTGCGGCAGGCGCTTGGTCGGCCTGGCGTCCAGCGCGCCGGCGGCCGGCTCCACGCGCACGACCTGCGGCGGCCGCGGCGGCGGCGCGCGCGGCGGCAGCGCGTCGGCGGCTCCGGGCGCGGCGGGCAGCGATCCCGCGTCGCCCCCCGGCCGGCGCCGCGCCGCGCGCCTCGCCTTGGGGCAGCGCGCCGCCTCGAAGCGCACGCGCCGCAGGTACTCCTCCGCGCTGTCGGGCTCGCCTGCGTGCCGGGCGGCGCCGCACGTCGGCCGCCGCCGCGCCGCGCCGCCGCGCCGCGCCGCCGCGCCGCCGCCCCGCTGCCGCCGCGGTGCCCGCCGCGGCGCCACCGCACCGAGGGACCAGTCGGGCTCGCCCTCCTCGACCGGCAGCGCCTGGAAGATGCCAAAGTTGCGCTGGTTGTAGTCCTCGTCGCTGCTGGCGTCGTCGGCGTCGTCGTCCAGCTCGTCCTCGTCGTCGTCGAGCTGCGCCGCCTGCTCCGCCGCCAGCGCTACAGCAGCGGCCCCCGCGGCGTCAGCAGCGCCGGCGCTGCTCGCCACAGCCGCCGCCTCCAGGGCTGGCTCGCCACCCTCCGCGCCGCTCTGCTCCATGGGCTGCGGGGTCAGGCCATGCGGGGCAGCGCGCGGCGCGGGGGAGGCTGGGCGCGCCGCCGCAGCGGTCTGCGCCGCGCGTGGCGCCTCTCAGCGCTGCTGCGCCTCGCGGGATGCAGAAGCACGTGCACAGCGGGCGGGTGAGAGCAGCGTCCGGGACAGTGGCGCTCGGCGGCGCTGGCGGCGGCGAGCCGCAGCGCGCGGCGCGTCACTCGTGTTTTAGCCGCGCAGCTGGCGCGTGGGCTCGGTCGCCGGGCCCGCTGGCGCACAACCTCAGACACGGCCGCGCCCCGCGCTCTCCCGCTGCTCGGCAGCGGCGCTGCCCAGCCTCTCGCATCAAGCGCGCGCCCCCGGCCCCACAGCCCCCGGGCCGCCCCGCCGACCGGCGCCCCGTCGTCGTCACCCGCGCCCGAGCCCAGCCGCGCTCGCCCGCAGCCAGCGCGGGCCCGACCTGCCGGCAGTCGGCGCGGCAGCAGCGGCGGCAGCGGATCGGCGGCCGCCGCCGCCGGCGCGCGTGCCATGCCGCCCAACCCCGCCCGCCCCTTCGCGGGCCTGGAGCGGGTGGACTTCACCGGCCTGCGCATGCGCCTCATCGACGCAGACAACCAGGTGCGAGCTGCGCGGCAGCCGCGCGCCGCCCCCGCCCCGCCGCGCGTGCGCCCACCGCCGCCGCCGGGTCGCGCGCGCGCAGGTCATCGGGCGCCTGGCGGCGTACCTGTCGATGCTGCTGCAGGGCAAGGACAAGCCGACGTACGCGCCCCACAAGGACGCCGGCGACGTGTGCGTCGTGGTCAACGCCGAGCGCGCCGTCTTCACGGGCAACAAGTGGGAGGCCAAGGTCTACCGCTGGCACACAGGTGCGCGCGCCCACGCACAGACGCGCCGCGCCGCCGAGCCGCCGCGCGGTGGCGAGCCGCCGCGTCGCGTTGCCGCGCCGCGCCGCGCCGCCGTGCGCCGGGCCACCGCGCCGCCACACGCCGAGCCGCCGAGCCGCCGCGCCGCGCCGCGCCGCGCCGCGCAGGCTACCCGGGCGGCCTGAAGGAGATCACCGCGCGCGAGCTGTGGCGGCGCGACCCGGCCGAGATCCTGCGCCGCACGGTCGCGGGCATGCTGCCCAAGAACAACCTGCGCGACGCGCGGCTGCGCAAGCTGCGCGTCTTCCCCGGCCCACAGCACCCCTTCACCGGCGTGGAGCTCGTGCCGGCGCAGCCGCCGCGCCGGCGCCTGCGCGACCGCGGCCTGGGCTGGGCGCTGCCGCCGGGCTTTGAGCCCATGAACCCCGAGGCCTACCTCGTGCGCATGCGCGGCAGCCGCCTCGCGGGCGGCGGGCACGGCGGCGCGGGCGAGCTGCAGCAGCAGCAGGCGCGGGCGCAGCCGGACGGCGACGCGGCGGGCGGCGCGCAGCCGGGCGGCGAGCCCATCGCGTTTGACGACCTGCTCACCGCGGACGAGCTGGCGTTTGTGCAGCGCAGCCAGCAGGCGCGGGCGGGGCGCGGCGGCGGCGACAGCTGACGGGGGTCGGCCGCGCGTCGGTCGCGCGTTACCCTGCCTGCACGGCGGCTGCTGCCGGCGGCAGCAATGCGGATGCTGATGCCCGGTGCCTGCGGTAACCCCCCTCCCTTCCCCGCTCCCCACTGGACACACGCAGACTCGCGCGCGCGCGCTCCGACGCGACCCCCGCCGGCCTGCCGCCGCCGCCGGCGGCGGCAGGCGCGCATGCGGCGCGCGCGGCCGCGGCGCCCTGGCGTGCCGAGCCGCTTGTGCAGCGGCCTGGCCGCCCGCCGCCCTGCTGGCCCCCGGCGCCAGCGGGCGCGGCCCCCCGGGCGCGTGCGCGGCGCCCCCTGCCCGCCCTCGCCGCAGCAGGGCACGGCACGTGCCGGGCGCGCGGCGCCGTGCCCCCCCCTCCCCTCACCCGCCGCCTCAAGCCCGCCCCTGCGCTGCGGCGGCGCCGCGCGGCGGCGCCGCGCGGCGGCGCCGCCCGCCGCCGCGGCGCCGCGCGCGCGCGCGACAGCAGCGCCGCGCGCCGGCGCGCCGGGCCGCGCCGCGCGCCGCCCGGGCGCCGCGCCGCGCCGCGCCGCCGGCCAGGGCCGGCAGGGCTCCGGGGCGACGCGCCGGGGGGCGGCCCGGGGGCGGGCGGGGGCCCCGGGCGGCGGGGGGTCGCGAGAGGCTTCCCCCCGTGCCCCACCCCCCTCAGCCCGACTTGAACAGCAGGATCGCCACCTGGCCCAGGTAGAAGTAGATGAAGTGCTTGGTCTCGTGCGTGACGTAGCTGCCGAAGTTGCGGCCCACGATGCAGTGCCATGTCGGGTTGTACTTTTTGTCGAACTCCTTCTTGATGTACGCGGCGATGTCCTTCTCGATGTTGTACTTCTCCAGCGCCTGCGTGGCGCAGTCCACCGCGTCGGCCTGCATCTCCTCGCTCATGTCCGCATTCTTGATGACCGCCTTGCGCAGCTCCACGCCGGACGACATGGCGCCGGGACGGGCCGGGCGGCGGGTCAGGCGGCGAGCGGGGGCTCCGGACGACGCGCTCGGGCGGGCGGCGGACTGGCGGGGCGCCGCGGCGCGCGGGGAGGGCGACCCAAAGAGCGCGACTTGGCGGGACGCGGGGGTTCAGAAATGCCGAGTTGACTGGCCCGCCGGCGCGTCCCCACGCTGCCCCCGGCGCCCGTCGCGCACCCCAGCCACGCGCCGCCGCCCGCCGCGCCGCCGCGCCGCCGCGCCGCCCGCCGAACGCCCGGCGCCGCTGCTGCGCGCCGCCGCCGCCGCCGCCGTCAGGGGGGCAGCCCAAGCGTGGCGCGGCCGGCCCCGGCGACCCGGTAGCCCTCCTCTCGACTCGACGCCGGCAGCCCACGACCCCCGGCCTCGCGGCGGCCGGCGGCAGCAGCCGGCCGCCGGCGGCAGCGGTGCCCCCGCTGCAGGCGGCATGCGGCCGGCGCGGCCGGCGCCGCTGCGGCGCCTGGCGGCGCTGCCGGCGGCGGTGCCGGCGCGGCCCGTGGCGCCGCTGGCGCCACGGCGCCTGGCGGCGCCGCCGGCGGCGCTGCCGGCGCGGCCCGTGGAGCCGCTGGCGCAGGGCAGCTGCCGGCTCAAGCTCACGGTTGCGTATGATGGCACCTCTTTTGCCGGCTTTCAGGCGCGCCCGCCCGCGCAGCGGACTCGCGCGCCCGCCCGCGAGCCCGGCCGCGCGGCCGGCGCCGCGCCCGACGCCGGCGCCGCCCGTGCTCACAGTTCCAGGCCGGCAAGGTCCGCACCGTGCAGGGCGAGCTCGAGCGCGCGGCAGCGCGCGTGCTGCTGCCGGCGTCGCGCGTGGTCGGCGCGTCGCGCACCGACGGCGGCGCGCACGCGGCGGGCCAGGTCGCGCACCTGGACGTGGCCGGCAGCGCCGACGGCCTGGGCAGCCTGGCGAGCCTGCTGATGTGCTTCAACGGCGTGCTGCCCGACGACGTCAAGCTGCGCGCGCTCGAGCTCGCGCCGCCAGGTGCGGCGGCGGGCGCGCGCGGCGGGCGGGCGCGCGCAGCTGGCGCGCGGCGGTGGCGCGGCGCACGGGCGCCGGCGGCCAAACGGGCGCACGGCGCCGCGCGCGCCGCGCCCGCCGGCAGGATTTGACGCCCACTTCAGCAGCGTTGGCAAGGCGTACGTGTACCGGCTGTCAGGGGAGGCCACGCCAGACCCTCTGTCGGCGCGCGCGCGCTGGTGGGTGCACGACCGCTGGTGCGAGCGCGCGCGGGGCAAGCCGCAGGCGCCCGCCGACCTGCTGCTCGACGTCGCGGCGATGGCCGAGGCCGCGGCGCACCTGACGGGCGTCAAAGACTTCAGCACATTCGCCGACAACAAGCGACCCGCAGGTGGGCGCGCGCGCGCAGGGGCGGGCAGTTCTGCGTCATCATCAAACCCACGCCACGCACGGGGGCGGCGGGCGCGGCCGCGCGCCGCGCCGAGCGCCGCGCCGCGCCGCGCCGCGCAGGGCTGGGCGCGCTGAAGCGCAAGAAGCCCAAGCTCGCCGCGCTCGCGGCGGCGGGCGTCAAGCCGGTGCGGACGCCCGAGAAGAACACGCGCCTGCTCTGGCGCGCCGACGTGGTGCCGGGGGGCGCGCCCGGGTGCGTCGACGTGCACCTGGAGGGCAGCGGATTTTTGTACCGGTGAGTGCGCTGGCCGGGCGCGGCGGGGTGCGTGCTGGGGCGCGCGGGCGCGCAGGCGGGGGAGGCGGCGCGCCGGCGGCGCCCGCCTGCCCGCCGAGCCCGCCCGCGCGCCGCGCTGCCCGCGCCGCGCCGCGCCGCGCCGCGCCGCGCCGCGGCAGCATGGTGCGCGTGATCGCCGCGGGGCTGGTCGAGGTGGGCCACGGGCGGCTGCGCCCCGCGCAGTTCAAGCAGCTCCTGGACGCGGGCGACCGCGCGCGGCTCGAGGTCGAGGCGGCGCCGCCGCACGGCCTGGTGCTCGAGCGGGTGCGCGGTCGGGCGGGACCCAGAGCGCGCGGCGGCGGCGCCGCCGCCGGGCGCTGCTAGCTGCGCTCGCGGCACCGGCCCTCTTGCCCCGACGACGCACCGGCGGCGCCGCGCCACAGGTGCTGTACGAGCTGCCACCGGGCGTGGACGCGAGCCTGCTGGCCGCGCTGCCGCGCAGCAGCACCGACGAGGAGCTGCAGGCCGAGCCGGCTGCCGCAGCTGCTCCAGCAGGGGGCGGGGCTGCGCCGGACGAGGCCAGCGGCGCGGCGTGACGCGCGCGGCTGCGCCGCGGGGGCTGGCCTGGGACCTGGGTGGCGGGACCTGGGCTTGCAACGCGCAGTCACGCTCGATGCACCCCCCCCCCCCCCCCCGCAACTGCCTACAAGCCGCTGCACACGCAACGCGTCAACGCGCACCGCACCCCGCAAGGGCCCCCTGCCCCCTCCCGGCACGCGCCGCCCGCCGCCGGTCCACGGCCTGCCCGCCCGCCACGCTCACAGCTCGACGCTGGGCTTGCGCAGGCCCTTGATGGCGTCGGTCACGCGGCCCACCAGGTCGCGCTCGTCCTCCTCGCCCCCGCCGCCCTGCACGCGCGCGGCCTCCGCCTCCAGCGCCTGCTCCGACACCTCGCGCGACGCGGCGGCCTGCGAGCGCGAGCGCGGGCGCGGTGCGGCGGCGGCCCAGGGTCGGCGCTGCGGCCAGCATGGCTCAGCCAGCACCATGGCTGGCGCGCGCGCGGGCCTCCGCACCATCTCCTCCTGCGCGCGGTCCGCGGCGTGGTGCGCCTGGTCGGCGCCGCCGCCGAGCGCGCCCTTGGCCCGCACGAGGAGCTCCGCGGCACGGCCGCGCAGGCCCTCGCCCGCGTCGCCCGCGGCCTCGGCGGCGTCCGCGGCGCGCTGCTTGGCCGCGTCCCTGGCCGCGTCCCAGGTCTCCGCCGCGCCGCGCGGCCTCGTCGGCCTGGTCGGCAGCGGCCTGGCGCGCCGCGTCGGCGGTCTCGCCCGCGCGGTGCAGCGCGTCGGCGCCGGCCTCGCGCGCGCCGCCCGCGGCGTCGGCCGCTGCGGCGGCGGCGCCCTCGCCCGCCTCGCGCGCGGAGCCGGCCGCGCGGCCCGCGGCGCGCCGCAGCGCCTCCGCGGCGCGCTCGCCGGCCGCGTGCGCGCCGGTCATCGCGTAGGTGGGGTCGGTCGCGGCGTTGTGCGCGGAGCGCGCCGCGGCGCCGCCGACGCGCTCGGCCGCGCGCTGCGCGGCGTGCGCGGCGCCTGCGAGCGCGCCCTCGCCGCCGGCCGCGCCGTCGTCGGTGGAGAGCAGCTCGCCGGGGTCGGCCGTCTGCACCGCCGGGTCGAGCAGCTCAAAGCTCTCCACGCTGCCCGGGTTGGGCGTCTGCAGCGTCGCCGCGCTCTGCGGGGTGCGGGCGGCGGGGGCGTGAGGGGCAGCGCGCGGCGGCGCGCGCGGTGGCGGCGCGCGCGGCGGCGCGGCGCGGGGCGCGTGCCTGTGCCTTGGCGGCGCGCACGGGCGGGGCCGCGAGCAGCAGCGCGGCGGCAACGGCCGCTGCGAGCACGACGAGCGCGGCGCGCGGCGTCATCGCGATCGGCCGGGCGTGGTGCGCTGGGGGCAGTGCGTGAAAAGGGCGGTCGGGGAGCGCAGTGGATCGATCGTGGAGGTGCACGCGCTGCCGCCGCGCGAGCGAAGGTGCGAGCGCGGGCGTCATGACGCCCGCGCATCAATGATCATTGATGCGGGGGCGGGTCGTGCCAGCGCGCTTTGCCCCAGCCGCTCTTCACACGCTCTCCTCCTCACGGCCGCCCGCCGCCGCCGCCGCTCGCGCGCTCGCGCTGCTCCGCCACCGCCGCCTGCACGCGGCCCGCGAGGCTGCCGATGCCCTTCCTGAGGCTGCTCGCCGCCTGCTTGCCGAGCACCTCGGCCACCCCATGCCGGTCGCTGCCGCCTCGCGCGCGCCACTCAGCGCGGCGGCGAGCTGGCCGGGCGCCGGCGCAGCCTCGAGCTCGCCGTGCGGGGCGAGCTGCGCGTCGAGCGCGCCGCGCAGCGCCTGCCGGTTGCGCAGCGCCTGGCGCTCCCGCACGGCGGCCGCGACCTCGGCGCTGCGCGCTTCGCGGTGGCGCTCGATCACGGCCATGGGCAGCGAGCCGATGCCGGAAAAGGCCCCCTCCATCAGGCCGTCGCGGTCGTGGCAGCCCGCAGCCGCGCCCCGCACCGCCATCACCAGCTCGCCTGGCGGCGGCCGGCAGGGGGGCGCGGCGCGGCGCTGAGCCCGGCGCGTCCGGGCGCGCTGCGGCGCGACACACGCTGCGGCGCCGCCGCGCCGCCGCACCCAGGTCGTCGCACGCCAGCAGCGCGGGCTCGTGTGCCTGCAGCAGCGCGAGCGCGACGCGAAAGATGACCTTGGCGCCCTCGAAAAAGACCGAGTCCCACACGCGCATGACCGTCTCGGCGGGCAGCGACGTCGCAAAGAGGGTTAGGAACCTGCGGCCGCGCGCGCGCGCTGGGCGTGGGCGGGGCGCACTGTGCTCCCCGACCGGTGGTCCGCGCCGCCCCGCCGCCGCGCCTCCCGGGGGCGGGCCCGCCGCCGCCGCCGGCACTCACCAGTCCGTCGCAAACATGCTGACGTCGGCGTCCAGCGCGTCGAGGTGCGCCGCGAGGCGCGGCAGCTTTTTCGTGAGCAGCTCGCGCAGCGCGAGCATCTCGACCTGGCAGCCCGCGAGGTGCGAGTCAAACGTGCCCGGCGCCGCGATATCTTCCACCACCGCCACGAGCAGCCAGAACGCCGTGGCCTCGCTCCTGCGCGCCGGCGGCGGCGCGCGCGCGGGCGCGCTCGGACGCCGTTCGGCGATGGCCCCGCGCTGGCGGCGGCCGCCGCGCCGTGCCGCGCCTGTTGGCGGCGAGGAGCAGCAGCGCCGCTATGGCGTTCATGCCGCGCACGTAGCCGACGGCCGGGTCGTGCGCGCTGAACGCGGCCAGCACGCGGCGCAGCGCGGCGCGGCCGTCGGGCGCCTGCAGCAGCGCGTGCGCCGGGAAGGAGTGGTCCAGGTCGGCGTCGATGTCGGCCAGCCAGCGCGCGCCCGGCGCGGCGCCGGCGGAGGCCATGTCCGCGAAGTGGTTGAGCGGCGCGGCCGCGGCCTTGGCGCCCGCGCCGCTGACCGCCGTCCAGACCCAGGGGCGCAGCGTCGGCGGCACGCCCGCGCGGACCATGTCCTTGAGCCGGTGCTCGGGCGGCAGGCGCTGCGCCGCCGCGAAGGGCAGCCACGCAGCCTCCGCGCGCCGCGCCGCGCCGTCGGCCTGCAGCCGCACGGCCTGCTGCTGTAGCGTCGCGGCGAAGGCGAAGCCGTAGAGGTCCGACGCCTGCTCCGGCTCGGGCTCGGCCATGGCCGCCATGGCCGCGGGGGTGCTGAGCGCTGGGCGAGCGCGGCGAGAGCTGGGCGAGCGCGGCGTGAGTGAGCAGCCGGCGCTGGCGGCGCGCGCGTTGACCCGCGTGACGGCGACGTGGCGGCGCCCGGCGGCGCGTGCCCGCGTGCGCGGTGGAGGCTGCTGAGGCCCTGCGGCCCCCTAGGACAGCAATTCAACCGGGCCCTGCTGAACCCGCGGCCAGCCAAGCCGCGCTCGTCTCTGACTGCTTTCCCCGCGCCCCCGCCAGTCCGCCGCCCCCGGTCACGGTCATCGTGAGCCGCTAGCGACCGGTCACGCGCGCCCTCTGTCGCGGGCTGCTGCCTCACACTCCGCGGGCCATCTGGCAGCAGCGCCTGCCGCGCAGCACCAGCAAACATGCAGCTCCGCCAGGCCAGCCAGGCCCGCCAGGCCAGCGGCCAGCCGCGGGGCGCGGCGACGCCCGCCGCCGCCGCGGCGCCGCGCGCGCGGGCGAGCGGCAGCGGCCACACAGCGCCGGCACCGCCAGGCGCCGCCGCCGCGCGGCCGCCCGCCGCCCTGGCCCCCAGGTGAGAGGCGGCCGCGGCGTCAGCTGACCCTGGCCGCGCGCGCGGCGGCCGGGGAAAGCTGCAGCCGCAGCAGCAGCTGCAGCAGCTTCCGCCGCGCGCGCGCGCCCGACCACCGCCGCCGCGCCTCCGCGCGCGCAGGCGGCCGGCCGGCCGGCCGGCGGTGGCGGCGTGCGCCGCGGCGGTCGAGCCCGCGGCGCCCGCGGCGCCCGCCGCCGCGGCGGCGGCGGCGCCGCGCGACGTGGCCTTTGGCTTTGCGTGCCCGATCTGCCTCACGACCGAGTTCACCGTGCCCGCGTCGGCGCCGTACGGCCGCGCGTGCCGCTGCGGGCGGTGCGGGCGCGAGTTTGGCTCGCCGTCGTCGTCGTCGTCGTCGTCGGCCTACCTCGACCTCACGCTCACGAGCGGCGCGCCGCCGGCGGTGTACAAGCAGGCGATGTGGCAGGGCACCGAGCTCTTCCGCCAGCCGCTCATCAGCTTTGTGTACGAGCGCGGGTGGCGGCAGGGCTTTGCGCGCGCGGGCTTCCCGGGGCCGGAGCGCGAGTTTGAGATGGCCATGGACTACCTCGCCCCCGCGCGCGGCGGCGTGCTCGTTGACGCGAGCTGCGGCACGGGGCTCTTCAGCCGCCTCTTTGCGCGCAGCGGCGCGTTTGCCGGCGTCGTCGCGCTCGACTTTAGCGAGTCGATGCTCGCGCAGGCGGCGCAGTACTTCAGGGACGACCCCGCGCTCGCGCGCAGGTGCGCGGCCGGCGCCGGCGGGCGCGGGGGCGGCGCAGGAGGAGGCGCGCGGGAGGAGGGACGCGGGAGCGAGGGCGAGCAGCCCCGCGGCCCCCTGCAGCCCCCCTGCGCGCCCGCGCCCGCCGCTGGGCGCTGAGCGCCGCCGCCGCCGCCGCCGCCCGCCGCGCGCGCGCAGCACGCCGATCGTGGCGGTGCGCGCCGACGTCGGGCGGCTGCCGTTTGCGACGGGCAGCGTCGACGCGATCCACGCGGGCGCGGCCATCCACTGCTGGCCCAACCCGCAGGCCGCGATGGCCGAGATCTCCCGCGTGCTGCGCCCGGGCGGCGTGCTCGTGGCGTCAACCTTCCTCACGCCCCTCGCGCCGCTGGGCGAGCTCATCGGCGACGCCACCGTGCGCCCGCTCAGCCAGGTGCGCGCCGGGCCCCCGGGAAGCGGTGGGGGGGGGGGCAGGCAACGCGGCGGGCAACCACGCGGCGGCGGCGGCGAGCGTGTGCGCGCGTGTGCGCGCGTGTGCGCGCGTGTGCGCGCGCGCGTGTGTGTGTGTGTGTGTGGTGGGGGGGGGGGGTCCCCCAGGGCGTGCTCGCACTGCGTACGCCGTCCGACAGTGGGCGGGCGCCGCGCCGCCGGAGCGCGTCTCCGCGCGAGCGCCGCCGCCGCCTGCGGCGCGCCGCGCCGCAGGCCCAGGCGCGCGGCGCGAGCTACGGCTGTGGGAGGAGGCGGAGCTGTCCGACCTGTGTGCGGGCGTGGGCCTGGTCGGGTGGCGGCGCACCCGGCGGCTCCAATTCATCATGTTTGCTGCCACAAAGCCCGCGCACGGCGGCAGCTGACCGCGCCGCGCCGGCGGCATGCGTCGCGCGCGGCGCGTGCGTCGCGTGCGTGTGCGCGTGCGTGGCGCGGCGTTGCATGTGCGCGTGTCGAGGGGCGGGGGCAGGGGGTGGCGGCCGCCGCCGCGCCGCCGCGCCGCCGCGCCGCCGCGCCGCCGCGCCGCCGCGCCGCCGCCGCGCTGCGCCGCCGCGACCGCCGCCGCCGCCAACCCGCGCGCGCGCGCCCTCGCCGGTCCGCGCCGCAGGCGTTCAACCCCTTTGGCGAGCGCACGAGCAACACGTTCCGGTACTGGGAGGAGGCGGAGCTGGTCGACCTGTGCGCGGGCGTGGGGCTGGCAGACTACCGGCGCAGCCGCAGCCGCATGTTCATCATGTTCTCAGCGACCAAGCCGGGCGGCCAGGCAGAGGTGTGAGGCGGCAGAGGCGCGAGGGCGGCGGCGGCGACCGAGTGGGCCTCAGAACCGCGTGCAGCGCGTGTTTGTTCCGCAGCTTGTGCCTGCGTGCCCAGCAGCTGCTGAGAGCAGGCAGCTCCTGTTGACCAGGCTGGCTTGCGTCGTGCGTGACTCGCCATGGTCTTACAACGAGCGTGGCGCTGCCAAGCAACAATCCCAAACCAATCGCAACCTGCGTCATCGGTCAGCAACCTGCGCGTCACTCTCACAACACACACACCTGCCGCCGCCCCGTCAGCCTCGCCGCGCGGCCGCCTCGCGATCGCCGGCCGCCCGCCCCGTCAGCCCCGACTGCGAGCCCTGCGTCGGCGGCCCGCGCCCGGCCTGGCTGCCGCCCGTCTGGCCGCTGCCCAGCTCGCCGCCGTCGGCCTCGGCGCCCGGCCGACCGTGAAAGACGGTTGCGTTGAGCGCGGCGAGCAGGCTGCGCCGCCGCGGCTGCGCGGCCTCCGCAGGCGGCGTCTCCTCCTGGGCCCCCGCCGGCGCGGGGGCGCCGCGCGCGGGGTCCGCGCCGGCCGGGCTCCCCCCGCGCGCCTGTGGCTGCGCCGTCGTCGCGGGCGCCGCGCCGCCGCCGCCGTCCTCGCTGCCGTCGTCGTCGCCGCCGTCGCCCGGCCCGCGCGCCGCGAGCGCCGCGGTCCAGCGCTCCATGCCGGCGAGGCTCGCCGCGCCCGCGGCGCCGCGCGCGGCGCCGTCCACCGCGGCGCCGACGACGCGCAGCTTGCGCACGAGCACGCCCCACATGAGGTCGTCCGCGCTGTCCGGCGCGGCTGTGTAGTAGATCGTGCAGTGCGCTGGCGGGGAGGGGCCAGCAGCAGCGGCGGCGGCGGGTGACGACACGGGGCGGACGCCGGCGCGCACGGCGCACCGCTGGCGCGGCGGCCACCCGCGCCGCGCTGCACCGCGCCGCGCGGCGCGCAGGCGCGCCTACCTTGCTGCCCAAGGCGGTGCACGCGGTCCTCCGCCTGCGCGAGGTCGCCGGGGTTCCTGCGCGGCGGCGGCGCCGCAGCGCGCGGCTCGAACAGCGCGGCCGCGCGGCCGGGCCTCGCGTCCACGGCCCCGCCGCGGCGCCGCACCAGTGGAGCTCCGCAAACACGACGCGGCTGGCGGCGGTGAGCGTGAGACCCGCGCCGGCGGCCTTGACGCTCAGAAGCCCCACGCGCACGTGGGGGTCCGCCTGGAAGCGCGCGACCAGCGCGGCGCGCAGCGCCGGCGGCGTGCGGCCGTCGATGCGCACCAGGCCCAGGCCCGCGCCGCCGGGGCCCAGCCGCGCCGCCAGCGCGTCGAGGACGGCGTGGTGCGAGGCAAAGACCAGCAGCTTGCCCGCCGCGCCCGCGCCGCCGGCCGCCGCCGCCGCGCTGCTGCCGGCCGCCGCAGGCGACGTGCGCGCGCGCTTGGCGGCGCCGCGGTCGCCGTCCTCCGCCTCGCCCGACTCCTCGCCGGCGCCGCCCTCGCCCTCGCCGTCGCCCTCGCCCTCGCCGTCACCGTCGCCGTCGGCCTGGCCCTCGTCGTCGTCGTCGTTGCTGCCGCCGCGGCGGCCGCCGCCGGAGGTGCCCGGCAGGCTGCGCACGAAGGCAGTGACGCCCGCCACCTTGGCCTGGCCGGTCACCAGGCGGTACTCATTCACCAGTCGCTGCGCGTCAGGGCCGTCCGCCGCGGTGCAGCGCTGCATCGCGGCGCGGATGGACGCCAGCTGCCCCGCAAACGCCTCGTCCAGCGGCACCGACACCTGGCGGCGGCGCGCGGCGCGCGGCGCGGGTCGGGACCTGCTGGGCGCCGCCGCTGCCGCGCGGCGCGCGCCGCGGCGTGCGCGCCAGGTCGGTGCGCACCCTGAGCCTCGTTTTGTCAGGCAGCCCGAGCCCGATCTGCGCCTTGGTGCGCCGCACGAGCACGTTGGCCAGCAGCAGGCGGTGCAGCTCCTCGAGCCGCGCGTGGTTGACGCCGTTGTAGGGCGGCGGCGCAAACGCGCGCCGCCGCCCGCCGGCGGCCGCCGCCTGCGCCGCCGCCTGCGCCTGCGCCGCGGCGGCCTCGGGGCCCTGGCAGAACGCGGCGCCAAACTCGTCGTAGCTGCCCAGGAGCCCCGGCCGGAGCATGTCGACCGCTGACCACGCCTCGATCGGGCGGGAGAGTAGCGGCGTGCCGGTAAGCAGCACCGCGCGCCGCGCGCCGCGCACGAGCGCCACGACCGCGCGCGTGCGCAGGGCGTCCTTGTTCTTGAGCGCGTGGCTCTCGTCGCACACGACGACGCCAAAGCGCGCGCCAGCGGCGCCCAGCTTCTGCACCAGCTCGTACGTCGTGAGCAGCACCTGCCTCGACGTCGCCGGGAGGCCTGCGCCGCGGCGGCCGCGGCGGCCGCGCTGCTCGGGGCGCGCGGAGCCGGCGCTGCAGGGCGCGCGCGTGCGGTGCGCGCCGGGCGCGCACCCTGGTCGACCAGGCGCTTGAGCGCGGCGCCGGTCTTGATAACGTGCATGTGCCCCGCCGCGGGGCGCAGCGCGGGCGGCAGCCACGCCTCCAGCTCCGCCTCCCACACGCCCCGCAGGCTGGCCGGCGCGACCACGAGCAGGGGCCAGTCCTCTGGATAGCACGACGCAATCATGATGGCCTGCCCGGGGCGAGAGAGAGGGGGGTTGGGCAGGGTGGGGAGGCGGGCTGCGCGCGGCGCGCAGCGCACACCCCCCGCCGCGCGCCGGCGGCGGCGGCGGCCAGCCGCGTCGGGGCGCAGCCACCAGCGCCCGCCGGCGTGCCTGCGCGGTCTTGCCGAGGCCCATCTCGTCCGCCAGCAGCAGCCGCCCGCCGCGCCGCACGCCCGCCAGCACGCCCTCGCGCTGGTGCGGCAGCAGCTGCTCCCTGCGGCGCGGCGAGGCGGGTGGGCTGCCGCAGCCGCCCTGCGCGGGAGGCCCGCCGCCGCCGCCGGGCACACGCCGCGCGGGCACCGCGCGCACCAGAGGCTGGGAGGTATCGACACCGCGACCGTCTCCTCCGCCTCGTCCGCGTCCATCAGCGGCACCACGCGCGCGTTGGTGCCCTCCAGGCCAACCAGGTCCGCCGGCCGGCCAGGCCCGCCGGCTGCGCACGGGCAGAGGGCGGGCGGCGCGTGCGTGGCCGCCGCCGGCGGCGGCCCCGGCCCCCCAGGGCGGCGGCGGGACCGCGGGCGCGCGCGGCGCGGCACGGCGTGCGCGCACGCACCGAGGCCGTCGTCCTGCGGCGCCGGCGTGGCCTCCTGCAGCACAAAGCCGGCCCCCGCCACGTGCGCGAGCACCGCCTCGCGCGCGCTGCTGGCCACGAGCCAGAGCTTGCCCTCGCCGTGCCAGTGGCGGTCGGTGTCGCGGTAGGGCAGCGCCTTGATGCATCGCACAAACTCCTCGCTGTACCGCGACGGCCGCAGCCCAAAGTGGTTGGCCATGCTCGGCGGCGCCGGCACCACGGCCACGACGAGGCCCGCGCCCGGCGAGCCCGCCGCCGCGCCGGCGCTGCCCTGCGAGCCGCGCGGCGCGCTGCCGGGCGTGCCGGGCGGCGCGCCGGGGCGCTGCGGGCTGGGGCTGAACGGCAGCGGCGGCTGCGGGCGGGCCTGCCAGGCGCCCTGCGCCTGCTGCGAGTGCTGCGCCTGCTGCGGCGAGGGCCACTGCCCGCTGCCCGGCTGCAGGAACGGCTGCTGCTGCTGCTGCTGCTGCTGCTGCCAGCCGGGCGTCTGCGCGGCCGACGGCGACTGCTGCGGCCACGGCTGCTGCGGCCACGGCGGCTGGCCGCCGCCCTCGGTGTAGCGCGGGAGGGACCCGGGCGCCTGACCGAGGCTGGGCGCGTGCTGCGGCGCAGCGCGCTGCCCGGGGCTGGGCGCGTGCTGCTGAAACTGCTGCGCGTGCTGCCCGGGGCTGGGCGCGTGCTGCTGCGCGTGCTGTGCGGGGCTGGGCGCGTGCTGCGGCGCAGCGCGCTGCCCCGGGCTGGGCGCGTGCTGCTGCGCCGGCGTCGCCGGCGGCGACGCCCAGCTGAAAAAGCCACAGCCGGTGTCGCAGGCGCAACAGTAGAACCACCTGCGCAGGGCCGGCGCAGCAGCGCGTGCCGCCCGGCGCGCGCAGCTGTCGAGTGAAGCTGCGTGTCGTGTCGCACACCGCGGGCGACGGCGCGCGGGGCTGCGGCGCCCTAGGGCGGCCGGCAGGGCCCGCGGCGCGCACGCTGCTGCGCCGCAGTTGGCGGCGCGCACGCGCCTGTTCGGATTGCGCTGCGTCCGGCTGAGCCTCAGAGCCGCGGCCTCGCCGCACCGACACTCGGGCAGCGGGCCCGTGGGTTTGGGCGGCACGGGCGCGCCGCCCGCCGGCGACGGCGCCTGCTGCTGCGGCGGCGTGCTCATCGTTGCTGGCGCTGGCGCGCGGGGCGCCGGCCGAGGCGGGCGTCGTCGGCAAGCGGGCGCGGCGGTTGCGGCAGCCTCGGTCCTGGCGCCGCGAGGGTTCAGCCTGGCAAACCGCCCAGCTTCACTCGCCCTGCATCGTCACGACCAGCCGCCGGCCGCTCGCGTGGTCGCGGTGCTCGCACAGCCAGCACTGCGCGGGCGCGGCGGCGGGCGCGGCGGCGGGCGCGGCGGCGGGCGCGGCGGCGGGCGTGGAGGCGGGCGCGGCGGCGGGCGCCGGGGTGAGGCGTTCGCGGCCGGCTTTCGTGCCGCGGCGGCGGCGCACGCGCGCGGCTGCGGGCGCCACGCACGCCTTGCCAGGTCCCCAACGCAAGGCGGCCCCGCGAGATGGGGATTGTCAGCGACGCGCCGAGAAGGCTGGTCTTCACGTGTGCAGGCATGTCGTCGTCGCCCTCGTCCGTGTGCACCCACGGCGCGCCGCGGCCCTGCGCGTCGCGCCCGCGCGCGGCGGCGTCCGCCGCGCCCGCCGCACGTCCGCGCGTTCGCGCGTGCGCGCCGTTGCTGCGCGCGTGTGCGCACCTCTGGCACCGCCCTGTTGAGGAAGGTCTCCATGTCTACCCGCACGTCCGGGTCGGCGTTCTCGTTCAGCGTAAGCGACGCGCTCGTGTGCTGGACTGCGCGTGAGTGGGCGGGCGTGTGCTGGACTGAGCGCGTGCTGGGCTGCGCGGCCGGCCGGGACGCCCCGTGGCGTGCGCGGCGCGCCTGCCGCCCGCCGGCCGCGCGCGCGCGCACTGAAGATGTTGCAGAGCCCCACGTCAAACTTGGCGAGGTCGGCGCCGAGCTCCTTGGTGATCTGGGGGCGGCGGGCGGCGCGCGCGAGCTCAGAGCGCCGGCGCAGCGGCGCGGGCGGCGGGGGCGGCTGCTGCGCGCACGTGGTGAGTGATGAGGTGGCAGCCGCGCGCGAACGCCGGGAGCTTGATCTCCCGCTGCGCCCAGACCATTGGCAGCGACGCCGCGGCGGCCGGCGACGGTGGCGGGGCTGCGGCAGCAGCGAGCTGGCGGGCAGCGGCGGGCTGCGGGCGGCGCGGGCAGGTGGCGGCGACGGGACGACACGCGCTGGCGGAGTGCAGATGTTCTCCGGCAAACGGCGTGCGTCGGTGTCACGGCGGGGTTTTTGGCTGCTCAAGTGACGACGACTGCTGCCAGGCGCGCCGGGCCCCCCCCCCCGCTCCGTCGCCGCCGCTGGCCAAGCCCGCGCAGCCGCCCGCCCGGCACCGCGCTGGCCCGATCCCGTCAGCATGGCGGGCTCTTCCCGGCGGCCCCGCGCGGCGCTGGCCGCTGCCGCGCTGCTGCTCGCGCTGGCACCGCCGGTCGTGCGCTGCGCCGCCGCGCCCGCGGCCGGCCGCGCCCCGCTGCTCCCCTACGTGCGGATTGCGGCAGTCGTTGCCGACGACCTCGGCCCCGCTCTCGGGGCCAGCACCGGCGCCGCGGTTGCCGACGACCTCGGCCCCGCTCTCGGGGGCAGCACCGGCGCCGCGGTGGTGGTGGTGGTGCCGCGCAGCGACGGCAGCAGGCCGGCGCGGCGCGCGCCGGGCGCGGCGCTGCTCACGTTTGAGCCGGCCGCGGCGGCGGCCGTGCCCGCCGCCGTGCAGCGCGCGCTCGCGGCGGGGCTGGAGCGCGTCGAGGCGCTCCGCGGGCGGCGCCTCTTCCCGCTCACGCTCGACGCCCTCGGCGCGCCGGCAGACCCGCCCGCGGCGGACGCGCGCCGCCCCGGCCGCGCGGCGCCGCTGGCCGTCTTTGACGCGGCCGCGGGCCGCCTGCTGCTCGCGCCCGCGGCACTGCGCGCGCTGCGCGCGACGCCGGCGCCGGCGCTCGTGGCGCTGGTGCGGGCCTGCGAGCGCGCCGCGCAACACCTCGTCGACGCGCTGGCAGAGGTGCGCGCGCGCCCGCGCCGCCGCCTGGGCTGTGCCGGGCTGCGCCAGGCGGGCCTGAGCGCCCGCCGCCGCCGCCGCCGCCGCGGCGCAGGGCGCGCCCGCCACGCGCGTGGGGCAGCTGGTGGGCCTGGTCGCGGCCGCCGCGGCCGCGGGCGCGGCGTTCGTGCTGCCCGCCGGCGCCGGCGCGGTGCCGCGCTGGTGGTGCTTCGCCTGCCCTGCCGTGCTCGGCCTGCTCGCGCCGCTGGCGATCAACGCCGCCGTGGGCGCGGCGGCGAGTGAGGCGTGCCGGGCCCTCGACCTGGACGACGCCGAGTGCGTCGACCTCTGGCTCGGCGCCTTGTTCGTGGGCATGGTGCTCTCGCTGCTCAGCGCGGTGCCGATCTTCAAGGTGTGCCGGCTCGCCGAGTGCGCGCACGCAAACGCCACCACGCCGCTCGCTGCGGCGTGAGCGCGCGGGCGTCGCGCGCCTCGTGCCCTGCTGCCGCCGGTGCGGCGCGCCTGCAGCGCGGGCCGGCGGCGCCGGGACCCGCCTGCGGGGCGGCGCAGGCGCAGCGGGCGCGCTGAGCTGGGCCTCAGCACGGACGCTCAGCCCTGGCGGGGTCCGGCGCAGCGCCCACCTCGGCCCCCTCCTGCGCGCAGCGCGTCGTCGGCAGGATGCGGCGGTGCGTTGCTGAGTGCTGGCCGGCAGCTCGGCCCGGCGCTCAGCGCAGCAGGCGCCAGGCGGCGAGCAGGAGCATGGCGGCCGCGTACAGTGCGGTCAGCGCGGCGCACGCGGCCGCGCCGCGGTGGCGCGCCGCGGCGCCGCGCAGCGCGTCGTCGCTGAGCACCAGCAGCGCGCGCACGGCCACGTCGGCGGGACGCGGCACGAGCACGTACTTGGCGGGCAGCCTGCGGCGGAGCGGGCCGGTGCTCGGCGGCGCGCCGCCGGGCCCCGGGCGCGGGCGGCGCGCGCTGCGGGCGCAGCTGCCGCGCGCGCCGAGGGCAACGCCGCACCCGCCGGGCGCGCCGGGGCCGCCGCGCAGCGCCGCGCCCGCCGCCACCTCGCAGACCAGCACGACGCGCAGGTGCTGCGCGATCGCGCTGCCGCGCCAGCCGCGCCGCGCGGTGCTAAACGCCACGGCAGTGTCGAAGTCCTCCGCAGCATAAATGCCCGAGCCGTGCGCCGCGCCCGTCGACTGGAGGCGCGTCCCGCTCGCAGCGAGCAGGCCCGTGTGTAGGATGGACCACGCCGAGTCGGCGTCGGTGCCATGCAGCGCAACGAGCCGCGGCCCACGCGCCGCCGCCACCACGCCTCGGTCGACGCGCAGCACGCAGCGGCAGGCGCGCGCGCCCGGCGGCAGCGCCTGGCCCAGCTCCGCCGCCAGCGCGTCGGGCGACGTCAGCGTGAGCCGCCAGTCGCGCTTGGCCTGGTGCTGCAGGAAGACCGCCTGGAGCAGCCGCAGCTGGAGCGCGCTCGCTGAGGCGAGTGCGCGTTCGCCGGCCGGGCCGCCGCCGAGTGCGGCGCGCGGCAGCGCGTCCAGCGCGGCTGCGGCTGCATCGAGGTCGGCGGTCACGTGCGTCGCCGGCCAGGGCCTGCACAGGCTCGCCCGGCGCGGCGACTGGGCGGCGGCCAGCAGCGCCGACAGCATCAGGTCGTTGGCGATCGCCCGATCCGCGCTCAGCTCCTCCGACAGCGCCAGCACAGCAGCCACGCGCTCGCTGGCGTCGTCCATCGCTGCTGCTGCCGAGCTGCCGCCGCTGGGACAGCGCTCGCGAGCTGCCGTCGCTGCTGTGGCGGGCGCCCCAGCGCACCGCCAATGTGATGGGCAGCGTGGGAGCGGCAGGGAGCGAGCGGCGACGAGCGATCGCGCTTTACCAGTTGACGGCGCGTGCGGGGCTCGAGCTGGAGCATCGAGCACTGCCGCCGGCTGCGCGCGCACCAAGTGCTCGCCCCCCCAAACACGCACGCCGACAACAACACGTCGCAAGCACACGCCGCGAGCGACCAACGCGCGCGCGCAGTCGCCGCGCCGCACATGGCGGCGCGGGAGCGCGGCGCCACGCCCTAGTGTACATCAACACCACGTGACAGCGAGCAGTACAGCCCCTCGCGCGCGCCCGGCCAGCGCACAGCATCTCGGCTGCGCATCGGCGCGCGCCCGGCAGCCGCGCGTAGTGTACAACAGCCCCACCGCCCCTCTTCTGAACCGCCCTCGGCCCGCGGCCCGCGCTGGGCGGCGGCGGCGCCCGCGCGCGCGCGCGCCGGCGGGTGGGTGCACCCGCCGCGCGCGCCGCCGCCGCGCCGCCGCCACGCGCCCGCTCACATCGAGTCCCAGCTCCGCTGCTGCTTGAGCGACGCGGCGAGCTGGTAGGGCGCGGGCACGCTGGCGCCCGCCGGGAGCAGCACGACCAGCGCGCGCACGTCGGTGGCCATGCGGAAGAGCTTGTGCGAGTCGACCTCCGCGACCAGCACCTGCGCAGCGAGCGCGCGGCGCACGTGGGGCCCGCGCCACGCCGCGACGTGCGCTGCGCTGCGCTGCCGCCGCGGCGGCCAGGCGCGCGCCTGGCTGTGGCCCTCCTCCTCGAGCAGGCCGGCGAAGCTGTCGGCGTCGCCGGGCGCCTCAAACGCGACGACGCCGTCCCGCATCTCCGCGACGTCGAGCGCGCCAGCGAGGTGCTGCTTGTTCAGCAGCTGCGCGGCGCGGCGCGGCGGGGACGCGTGGGCGGGGGCGCGCCGCGGCGGCCCCCGCCCCGGCTGCGCGGCGCGGCGCGGGCGTCGCGCGCCGCGCGCACCTGCGCCAGCGCTTCGGCGGCGCCCTCCTGCTGCACCTTGGTGCGCAGCGTGTAGGTCGCGCGGACGCCCTCGTCCTCCAGCGCCGCGCCGCGCTCCCGCAGCGCGAGCACGAACAGCGGCCGCGGCAGCACCCAGGGGCAGCCGCGCAGCACCTCGTACGTGTGCTCCACGTTCTCGAGCGGCCGGGACTCGTACGACGCCGCGAACAGGCCCTCCAGGTACGCCGCAGTCTCCTGGAAGCTCGGCGGCGCGGGCTGCTGCTGCTGCTGCTGCTGCTGCTGCGCCGCGCCCTGCGCCGCATGGCGGGCGACCAGCCCGGCGCGTCGGGCGCCGGCGCCCCAGGACGGCGGCGCGCCCGCTGCCGCGCGGCCCGCTGTTGTGGCCGCGGCAACCCCCGCTGCCGCCGCCGCCCACCCCGAGACCATGCCGCCGCGCCTCCCGCGCCGCCGTGGCGCGCCCGCCGCTGTCAGCGCACCTGGGAGCGCCCCGGCTGCGTGGGGCGGCCGCTCCAGAGTCCCGAGATGTCCCAGCCGCCCAGGCCGCCCTCCTCGTCGCCCTCCTCCTCCAGCGTGGCCTCAATCGGGTAGCGGATGTACCGCGTCTCGCCGGAGGGGTAGCGCAGGACGCGCTCCCAGCTCTTGTGCGCGGTGCCGCGCGCCAGCACGATGCGCGCCCCCGTGCCGGCCTGCCCAGGGCCCCCCCGGCCGCGGCCCGCCGCCCGAGCGAAGCTGCCGCGCCGTAGCGCTGCTGACAGCACCGCGCACGCCATGCGCGCGCCCGGCGAGAGGGCAGGGGCCGCCGGAGCACCAGCTGCGAGGCTGTCGGGCCGCCCGAGCCGTGCGGAACGGCACCAACCGAAGCCTGCAGAAGCGCGGTCCGCAGACGGGGCCCGAGAACGGGCTGGCGGTGGCGGCGTATGCCAAACCCCGGCGGCGCCCCGTTTTCGACCGCGGATCGGCGCCGTCGTCGCCGCAAGGCGCCGCCTGCGACGCCAGATCAAGAGAGCGTCCGGTGAAGGGTGGCGCAGAGTCACACGTCCCCCCAGCCGTCGCGCCGCCTAAACCCAGCGGCGAAGGCGTGCCTGGCACGCCGCGACCCAGCACTCTCTGGGATCACCTCCCCCCGCTGCCGGCAGCGCCCGCGAAACAGCGCCTGGTGGCGGTGGCGGTGAGCCCCCCAATTACACGGGTAACACCCCGTCTCAATCCACGCGCCCGCCCTCCTTGGCCTTCTCGAAGCGCGTGGGCGTGTCCAGCATGTAAAGGCAGCACATGCCCGAGAACGCGGCGACGGCGAGGATGGCCGCCGCGAGGATGCCCTCAAGCCACTTTACCTGCGTCTGCGGGGCGGCGGCGCGCGGCGCGCGGCGCTCGGCGTGTGCGCCCGCCGCCCGCGCCCGGCCGCGCGCCAGTGGCCGTCGGCCCCCCTGCAGGCCCCCCCCCTCCCTCCCCCCTGCACGGACCTGGCACAGCGCGCCGCACACGCCGGCGTCGGCGCCGGCCGTGGCGAGCAGGCGGCGGCGCTGCTGCGCGGTGGGCGGGTCGGGGTGCACGGCGTACACGACCGCCGCGCGCCGGCCGCTCGCGGCGGCGGCGGCCGCCGCCGATGCGACCTGCGCCACCTCCGCGGCGAGCGCCGCGGGCGCGCCCGCGTCGCCGGCCTCGCTGCGCGTGCAGGCCAGCACGACGGCCGGGCCGTCGCCGCCGGCCGCCGCGAGCGCCGAGTCGAGGCTCTGCTCGTCGCCCGGCGCGCAGCCCACGACCTGGCGCGGTGCGGTGCGCGCACACTGAGCGGTGCGCGCCGGCGCTGGCCGCGTGCGCGCGCGCGCGGCCGCGGGCTCGCGGCGGCGCCGCGCGCCCGCACCACTGCGCCGTCGAGCGCCGCGGCGAGCTGCTGCGCACGCTGCGCGCGGCTGCCGAGCGCGTCGAGGTCGTGCAGCACGTAGGGCAGCGTGAGCGAGGAGCCGGCCGCGCCCAGCAGCGCCTGCAGGGGCGCCAGCGCGGCCTGCGCCGCGGCGCTGCGCAGGTCGCTCGTCTTGAGCTGCGCGCCGCGCGCGCGGCGGGCGGCGGCGGCGGGGTGAGCGCCGCTGCTGCAGGGGGCGACGGCCGCGGCAGGCGCGGCGTTCGGCACGCAGGGATGGGCGCGGGCGCCGCACCTGGCTGCCCAGCAGGAGCAGCACCAGCTCCGGGGCGGCGCCGCCGCGTGCGGCGTCCGCGTCGACCAGGCCCTCCTCGCCGACGCGCCCCAGCGCGCCGTCCACCAGGCCGGTGAGCGCGGCGTGCGGCTCGAGCACCTGCGGGCCGGCGGCGGCGCCGCGCGGCGACCGGGGTTGCGGCGCGCGCGGCGAGCAGCGCCGCCGCCAGATCGGCGCCGCGTGGGCGCCGCCGCGCTTTGGGCGCGCGCCGAGGACCGCGGGTAGCCCTTCGCAACCGCCCTGGCGCACCTGGTAGGACGTGCGCGCGGCCTGATCGCCGGACGCGAAGAGGGCGCCCTCGGGTGCCCAGGCGAAGAGCGGCGTCGCCAGGCTGGGACCGCTCGCGCCCAGCCCCGGCACGATCGCGAGCACCGCAGCGACGACGATGGCCAGGGCCGCGGGCGCGGCGCCGCGCGGCATGGTGGCGGCGGCGCGCCGCGCGCGGTGCTGCTGATGAGAGGGAGCGGCGCCCGCTGCTGGCACCGGCGCTGGCCGCAGCGCTCGTGCCTGACGCGGGCCAGCAAGCTGACTGCCCTGGCCGGCGGGCCACGCGCCGCAGACTAGACTAGAATGACGCGTCGCGGGCGGGCTGCGCCGCCGCCGCTGCCGGACCTGGCGTGTCTCCAAATCACCCACGGCGCCCGTGCCGACACAAGCATGCCGTGACGCGGTGTTCTGGCCCTCCCTCGCGTCCAGGCGCGCGCGCAGAATTTGTGTTGTGGAGGCGCCGGCAGCAGCAGCAGCAGCAGCCGCCGCATGCGTAGGGGACGTGGCATGGCGCCGTGAACGCGCTGCGAGCTGCGGGGCGGCGCGCGGGCGCGCGCGCGCGGGCGGCATGAGCAGCACCAGCGAGGAGGCCCCCAGCGGCGCGCCTGGGGAGGCCGATCACTGGGTGGCCTGCGACCGGTGCAGCAAGTGGCGCCGCGTGCCCAAGAGCGTGGCGGACGGCCTCGCCGACGACGCACAATGGCGAGCGGGGTGCCGGCATCATGCTGCTGTGGGCGTCGCCTCCCGCCGCCCGGGGGCCGCGCCTCACGCCGCGGCGCCGCCCGGACGCAGGTACTGCGACCTCAACCCCAACTCCCCCTTCGCTAGCTGCGATGTGCCCCAGGAGCTCACCAACGAGGAGATCGACCAGGAGGCAGCGGACGTGCGCGGCAGCGGCGCGCCGCGCCGCGCCGCCGGCGGCCCCCGCCGCGCCGCGCCGCCGCCCACGCGCCGCCGCCGCCGCCGCCGCCGCCCCGCGCGGCCGCCGCGGCTCCATGCAGGCCGAGGCGGACGAGGAGGACGCGGCGGAGAACCGCCCCAAGCTGCCGGCGGTGTGGCAGCTGATTCGGGGCAACGCCTACAGCCACCGCAAGCGCAAGCAGCAGGACGAGGACGACATCATGGTGTGCCACTGCCCACCGCCCTGGCGCGGCGGCGACGGCTGCGGGCCCAACTGCATCAACCGCATGCTCTGCATCGAGTGCACCGAGGTGCGCCGCACTGCCAGCCGCTGGCGGCGCGCACGCCGCCGCAGTCGCGCCCGGAGGCGGGCGCGCGGCCGGGCGCCGCGCGGCCGCGGCGGGCGCAGTGGCGGTCGGCGCGGCGGCGCTCGGCGCGGCAGCGGCGCGGGCGCTGACGCTCCGCGCGCGGCTGTCCCCCGCGCGCGCCGCAGGACTTTTGCCCCTGCGAGGACAAGTGCAACAACCAGATGTTCACCAAGAAGCAGTACGCCAAGCTCTCGGTGGTGAGACCGCGCGCCCCGGCGGCGTGCGTGCGTGCGCGCGCGCTCGCCGCCGACGCCGCGCCGCGCGCCGCCGCCGCCCGCAGCGCCGCGCGGGCCCCAAGGGCTTTGGCCTCTACACCGACGAGGACCTGGTCGCGGGGCAGTTCCTGATCGAGTACATCGGCGAGGTGCTGGAGGAGGAGGAGTACGTGCGGCGCAAGCAGTACTACATCGCCACGGGGCAGCGGCACTACTACTTTATGAACATCGGCAACGGCGAGGTCATCGACGCCTGCCGCAAGGCGCGCGGCGCGGCAGCCGGCGCGCGGCACGCGGCGCGGCAGCCGGCGTGCGGCGCAGCAGCCGGCGCGCGGCACGCGGCGCAGCAGCCGGCGTGCGGCGCAGCAGCCGGCGCAGCGCGCGGCGGGGCGCCCACCGCCGCGCGCGGCGCGCCCACCGCCCCGGCGCGCAGGGCAACCACGCGCGCTTCATCAACCACTCGTGCGAGCCCAACTGCGAGACGCAGAAGTGGATGGTCCGCGGCGAGCTGGCGATCGGGCTGTACACGCTGCGCAAGATCAAGGCCGGTGCGTGACCAGGCGGCGCGCGGCAGCAGCGCGGGCGGCGGGCGGCGGGCGGCGGGCGGGCGCACAGCAGGCGGCAGCGGCGGCCGGCGGCCGGCGGCCGGCGTCGCGAGCGCCGCGCCGCGCCGTGCGCGCTGCGCGCTGCGCAGGCGAGGAGCTCACGTTTGACTACAACTTTGAGCGCTACGGCGACAAGCCGATGCGCTGCTTCTGCGGCAGCAAGCGCTGCCGCAAGTTCATCGGCGGCACGGCGGAGAGCACCGCCGACATCGCGGGCCTGGGCGACGCGGAGGACGTGACGCACGACCCCGAGCCGGTCATGGTGCGTGAGGACGAGACCGACGCGTGCGTGCAGGCGATGCTGGACAAGGAGGTCGGCACCGTGCACCGCGCGTGGGACGCCAAGATGATCAACAGGCGCGCAGCAGCAGCAGCAGCACGCGGCGCGGCTCGCAGCACGCAGCAGGCGGCGGGGCGGCGGGCGCAGCGCGCGGGGCGGCCGCGCGGCGGCGCTGAGCGCCTCCGCGCCGCCGCGTGCCCGCGCGCCCGCCCGCGCCCGCGCATGTCGCGCAGGCTGCAGCAGCTGTGCGCGCAGAAGGGCATCGACTGGACCTACACCGGCGACGACCCCAGCGAGGCGGGGCGCACCGCCAGCACGGCGGCGGGCGCCGCGAGCCCCAGCCACGGCGACGAGTCGGAGGACGGCAGCCGCGCCGCGCCGCGCGGCGCCGCGCACGCGGGCGCGTCGCCGGCCACCAGCAGCGCGCGCACCGCGGGCGAGGCGGCGCGGTCGGGCCTGGACGGCGCGGAGTCGCCGCAGGGCGTGCGGGGGCCGCTCAAGGCGGCGTTCAAGCAGCTCAAGCGCAAGCGCAGCACGCAGGGCGACGACGAGCCGCCCGCCGGCAGCAAGCGCGCGGCGGCGGCGGCGGCCAAGCAGCAGCGGCTCGCGGCGGCCGAGGAGAAGCGGCGCCAGCGCGCCGCGCAGCAGGCGGCGCGGCGGCAGGAGCGCGAGGACGCTCGGCTCGCAAAGTACCTGCAGAAGCAGGCCCAGCTCGCGGAGCGGCGCGCGGCGCGCGCGGCGGCAAAGGCGGCCGCCGGCGGCGCCGGCGGCGAGTCGTCGGAGCAGGAGGAGGAGGAGAGCGAGAAGGAGGAGGACGACGACGCGATGCAGCTCAACGGTGCGCGCGCGGGGAGGGCGCCGCGGCGGGGCACGCCGCCACCGCCCGTCGGCCACCCACGGCGACGCGCCACCGAGCGCCCCGCGCGCGCCGCCGCCCCGGCCCGACCCCCCTCCCCGCCGCCCCGTCGCGCCCCCCCCCCCGCCCCCAGACGCCGACCTGGACGACGAGCTCAGCGACGACGAGCCGCCGGCGCCGCGCGCGCCCGCGCGGCAGCGCGTGCGCGTGGTGCAGTCCAACCGCCAGCGCCAGCGCCCGCCGCTCGCGCCCGGCGCGCGCGCCGCGGCGGAGGGCAAGCAGCAGCAGACCAAGTCGGGGCGGCGCAGCTTCCTGACGCTGGCAGTGGCCAACGGTGAGCGCGCGCACGCGGGGCGGCTGCGGCACGGGCTGGCGGCATCCCCCCTAGACGCCGCTGACCGCCACCGCCGCGACCGCCGCCGCCGCAGCCGGCAAGCAGGTGAAGCGCCGCAGCGAGGTGGACCGGCGGCTGGAGCAGCTGGTGCAGAAGCAGTCGTTCAAGCTGCGCGAGCCGGGGCAGCGCAGCGTGATCATGGTGCTGCGCATGTTCAACCTCTGCGACATCGCGCCGCGCCAGGCCGACCCCGCGGCGCTGCCGCCGGGGGCGCAGGCCGGCTCCAAGGCGGGCTCGCCCACCAAGCTGCCGCAGGCCGAGCAGCTGGCGCGCCAGCAGGCGGGCGGCGACCCCCACCAGCAGCAGCAGCAGCAGCAGCAGCAGCAGCAGCAGCATCAGGCGCCGCCGCCGGACGGCGGCGCCGAGCCGGCGCCGCAGGCGCTCGGCGAGGGCGGCGCCGCCGGCGGCGACGCGACGGAGCAGCAGCTGCTCGCGCTGCCGGCGCACCTGCAGCCGCTGGCGCCGCTGCGCGGCGCGGAGCTGGAGGCGCGCGAGCGCGAGAGCGAGGCGCGCTTTGCCGCGCGCCAGCGCGCGCGCATGGCCGACATGGGCATGCTGCTCGACGTCGTGCTCGCGAGCAGCAGCGAGAAGCTCAAGCGCGAGTGGGTGACGTGCGGCATCCTCACGCAGCTGCAGGCGACGCTCGGGCGCACGCCGTTCACGGCCGAGTACAGCGTGGTGCTGGTCAAGGTCATCCGCGTGCTGGAGCACCTCCCCATCACGCCCGACGACCTCTACACCGCGCGCAGCGCGCACGGCACGTTTGCCGACCTCATCCGCCGCATGGCGAGCTCCGCGAGCGACTGGGAGGTCCGCCGGCGCGGGCACCAGCTGCTCAAGCGCTACGCCGCGAGCTCGTGCAGCGACGCGACGCTGGTGCAGCTCTACCACGTGCCGGGGCCAAACGGCAAGCCCTACCTGCTCTCCCTGCACCTCCCGCCGCCACAGCTCGCGCGCGTCATGGCCGCGCTGCGCGACAACGCGCCGCCGCCCGCCCACGCGCGGCAGCAGCGCGCGTGGCCCGGCGGCGCGCTGCCGCCGCCGCACCGCGGCGGCCCGCCGGGGCCGGGCTTCGGCTTCGGGCCGCCCGGCCCCGGCCCCGGCCCCGGCCCCGGCCCGGGCCTGGGCCTGGCCGTGCCGGGCGGCTTCCCGCCGGGGCCGCCGCCCCTGGAGCAGCACTCCAGCCCCAGCACCTCGCTCGGCGCGGCGCTCGCGCACGAGGGGCCCGGCGCGCCGGGCAGCCCGCCCGGCATGTGGCGCCCGCACCCGGGCGCCGGCGGCCCCGGCGGCCCCGGCGGCGCGCTGCCGAGCGGCGATGGCTGGGACGGCGGCGGCGCCTGGGGCGGCGGGGCGTGGGGCCGCCGCCGCACATGCTGCCGCCGCCGGGCGGCGCCTTCCGCGGCGGCCGCGGGCGCGGCGGCCCAGCGGCGCGCTCGCCCGGCGGGCCGTTTGGCCGCGGCTTTGGCCCGGACGTCGGCAACGGCGCCTGGGGCGGCGCCCGCTTCGGCGCGCCCGGCCCGGCCGGCGGCTTTGACCCGTTCCCCCGCGAGCGCAGCGGCGCCTGGGGCGAGTGGGAGCAGCAGCGCGAGCTAGGCGCCGGAGAGGCCGGCGGCCTCGGCGCGCCGCCGCCCATCAGCGACCTCGGCGCCGACGGCGGCGGCGAGCCCGCCGGCCGCCTGGCGCGCAGCGCGAGCGCCGGCGACCCCTTCCGCCCGCAGCCGGCGGCGCAGCGGGGGCCCGCGAGCGTGGAGGAGCTGTGCAGCCTGGGCGTGTACTTCGGCTACCACCAGCCGGGCGGCGCCGCCGACGCGTGGCTGCTGCCGCACCCCAGCCCGCGCGCCGCCGAGGCGGCCGCCGGCGGCGCGCTGTCGCCGATCGTGCGGCGCGGCTCGCCGCCGCGCCGGCCGCACACGCCCGCCGGGCTGGGCGACGCGCCGCCGGGCCAGTACTTCTACGGCCCGCCCCCGGTCGAGGCAGCGCTGCCGGAGCGGCCGGGCTCGGCGCTGAGCTTCCGCGAGCGCGAGCGCCTGCGCGCCGCCGCGGCTGCGGGCGCCGGCGCCGGCGCCGGCCCCGGCGCTGGCGCTGCTGGCGGGGGCTGGCCGCCGGCGCCGGACGGGGACTGGCGGCCGCCGCCGGCGGCGCCGGGGCCGCCGCCCGGCTTCCGGGGCGCGCCGGACGGCGCGCAGCTGCCGCCGCGCGGCCCGGGGGCGCAGCCGTTCGGCCGGCCGCCGCCTGCGGCACCGCGCGAGGTGCCGCCTGGCGGCGGCCGGCCGCCGCCGCCGCTGCCGGCGGCTGGCGGCGCCCCGCCCGGCGGCGCCTTTGCGGAGAGCTGGGAGCAGCCCGGCCCCGAGTTTGAGGCGTTTGTGGCGGAGGCGGTCAAGCGGCGCCTGGGCAAGTACGTGCAGCCAGACCACCCCAACCGCATCTCAAAGGAGGACGCGCAGCAGCTCTACAGGTGCGGCGCTGCGGCACTCGCGCGCGCGCGGGCCCGTCTGGCGCCGGCGCGCGGCCGCCGCCGGCGCAGCAGCCGCGGCGCCGCCCACCGACGCGCTCCCCTGCCCCCCGCGCCCCCGCGCCCGGCGGCGCCGCCGCGCCGCAGGAAGCTGCGGCGCGAGGTGGTTGAGAAGGAGGCGGCCGCGTGCGCCGAGCGCCAGGCGGGCGGCGCGGCCAAGCCGATCGAGCGCGCCAAGCTGGAGGCCAACATCAAGGAGTTTGTGCGCCTCAGCATACGCCGGCACCACGCTGCGCGCGCCTCGGGCGGCGACGGCGCGCCATGAGTTGCGCGGCGCGCGGCGAGAGCGGGGCGGGAGAGGGCGCGGAGTGCGCAGCGCATTTTGGCCGTCAACGCGGGGTGTTGTGGGGTCGTGCGACCACCTGCGAGCGCTGAACCCGTGGCGCGTGACGTGTGACGGATGGGCGTGAGGCGGAGCGGCTTCCTTCTCACATGCCCTTTGCCGCCGCCGTTGCTGACTGGAGCGCGCGTTGCGGGTTCCGTTGAACCCCCTCGGCTCGTGCGCGACGAGCGCCGCGGCCGGACGCAGTGGTCGCACTCGCGACGACGCCAGTTCCTCCTCCCGCGCCCGCGCAGGCGCCCGGCCGGCCAGCAGCAGGCCGCGCACTGCAGCAGTAGCGCAGCAGCGGCGGCGGCGGGCGGCGCCCGGCGAGCGCTCCCAGCAGCGTCCGAGTCGCGCTCTCAGCCGCTCAACTGCGTGCCGAGAGCGCGCCCGCACGCGCGCGGCCGGCAGGCTGCGCTCCGCGGCCCGCGCGCGCCCGCGAGGCGGGCCTGCGTCGCGGGCCCGAAGCATGCGCGGCGCCTTCGTCTGAGCGGCGTGCGCCGCTGGCGGGCACCGCGCGCCGTCAGCTCGGCGCGGCGCGGCGCGGCGGCAGCAGCAGCGCGCAGCAGCGGCGGCGCGTGCCATGCGCGGCGGCGCCGACGTCGTGGACCTGGCCGAAGCCGAGGCTGACTCCGGCTTCGATGAGGATCTTGAGCAGGCCATCCGCTCAAGCCTCGCCAGCCTGTCGCAGCCGCCGGCCCCCGGCGACGCGGCGCCGGCGCCGGCGCGCGACGACGAGGACGACGACGACGACGAGCAGCTGCGCCAAGCCCTCGCGCTGAGCGTGCACACGTTCCAGGCGGAGCAGCAGGGCATCGTGCTGCCGCACCAGCTGCACGCCTGGGAGCACGAGCAGCAGCAGCTGCAGCAGTCGCAGGCGGAGTCGGGCCAGCCCGGGCAGCCGCCGCCGCCGCACCAGCACCAGCCGGCGTCCGAGACCCTGCTGGGCAAGCGCCTCAGCGTGCCGGCGGCGGCGGATGCCGCGCCGGCCGCCAAGCGCGCGCGCAGCGGCGGCGGCGCCGGCGCCGGCGCTGACGCGGCGATGATGGTCGCGGCCGAGGAGCTGGTGGCGCTGCAGCAGGCGCTGCCGCACCAGGCGGGGCAGCGGCCGCACCCGCCGGCGCGGCCCCCCACACCGGCCGACTCAGGCGGCGCCCCCGGCGTGCTGGGCGGGCTGGGGCGCAGCAACTCGGTGCCAGACCTCACCGGCGCCGGCGGCGGCGACGGGGACAGCAGCGGCGGCGTCTCGGCTTGGGAGGAGGACTGGGCGAGCGTGTCGGGGCAGTCCGGCGCCGGCGCCGTGGCAGGCCGCGGCGGCGGCCGCGGCGGCGGCAGCGCCAGCGACGACAGCGACGTCGCCGTGGAGCGGGCGCACCCCGCGCTGCCGGGCACCGCGGGCGGGGCGCGCCTGCGCCTGCTGCGCGCGCAGCAGCGGCAGCAGCAGCCCGGCCACGGCGGCATGCCGTACGCCGACGCCGGCGCGCGGCGGCGCTACGCGCTGGGCGAGGCGGTGTGGTGGACCTGCCCGCTGTCGTCCCGCTGCTTCCTGGGCAGCGTGAGGAGCGTGGACGCCGCGCCGCGCGGCGCCGGCGGCGGCGGCGGCGGCGCTGCGGGCGGCGGCGCGGGCGACGCGGGCGGGCGCGAGGAGTGCTACGTCGTGGAGGTCGGGGGCGGCGCGGTGCGCTACGCGGAGGCTGCGGCGTCGCAGCTGCTGCCGTACGTGGCCGTGGGCGACCGCTTGTGGGTGAAGCCCTCGCAGGCCGGACCCGCGCAGCGCAGCCTGCGCACGCAGCAGCTGCGGGAGGCGGCGGCAGCGGCGCCGCAGCGGCAGGTCAGCTGGCTCCGCGCGCCGTGGCAGCTGGGGCGCGTCCTCACGGCGCGCGTGCACGGCAGCACGCCGGTGGTGGAGGTGGAGCTCGTGGGCGGCAGCGGGGCGCCTGGCAGCATCATCTGGTTCCCGGTGCTGCATGTCGACCTGGCGCGCGAGCGCGGCGAGAGCAGCGCCGCGGCGGCGGTGCGGGGGCACAGCGGCGGCGGAGGCGGAGGCGACTCGCAGCAGCCGCTGCCGGTGGCGGGGGACCAGCAGGGGCTGGGGCCGCCGCAGCCGCCGCCAGGCGAGGAGGCCGCAGCGCCCTGGCCCCCGGCGGCGGCGAGGCGCAGCAGCAGCCGCTGCCGGCAGCGGCCGAGCAGCAGCAGCCACTGCCGGCAGCGGCCGAGCAGCAGCAGCAGCCGCTGCCGGCAGCGGCCGAGCAGCAGCAGCAGCAGCAGCAGCAGCAGCCAGGCCGGCCTGCGCCGCCGGGCGAGGAGGTCGCGGACAGCGCAGAGCTGGCGCCGGCGGGCGAGGAGGGTGCCGGCGACAGCGCAGCTGACGGGCTGCCGCAGGGCGGCGGCGCTGGCGCAGCAGCGGCAGCGCTCAAGGCCGCGGCGGCGGCGGAAAGCAGCGGCGGCGGCCTGGCCGAGGGCGTGGGCGAAACGTGAGTCGGGGAGGTTCAAACTTTCTCACGCCGTCCCCATCCGTCCTGCGTGCCGCAGCACGAGCGAGCGCCCGACGCCCGCAGCCAGCCCCGCACACGCACCGCGCCGGCTGCATCGTGTGCTCTCAAGCATGCAGCGCTGTTTCCGGTTCTTGCACCGCTGCATGGACACGAGGCGCACGCCCCGCCCCCACTCCCCCTGCGCCTCCCGGCCGCCGCGCGCCAGCTCCGTCCAGGCCGTTCCGGGCTGGTGCACGGCTGCGCCGCACGTGTGGCCGGCTGGCCGGCGGCGCAGTCGTGCGCCCCGCGGGCGCGCAGCCCCCGCGGCTGGCGCGGCGTCAGCGGCTGGCGCGGCGGCGTCAGCGGTCAAGCACGGGGCGACTGCCCCCCCCCCCCCCCCCCCCCCCGCCAAAAAAAGAATCTGTGTCTGTGTCGGCGAATGGTACAGCTCCGCGCCAGCGTCGGCCTGGTCTCCACGCCCTCCACGTGTCGTTCGCAGCTTCGCCGCCCCGCCCGCTCCCGCATGCGCGCGCGACGCGGCCAGCCCTGTGATTTGAAGTGCGCCGCCGCCGCCGCTGCCGCTCAGAAGAGCAGCAGGCACATTATGACGAACGAGCCGAGCATGAGCAGCAGGCGCGACAGGAACGCCTGCGCAGCGGAGGGCGGGAGCGGGGTCAGCGGCGGGACCTCGCGCGCGCGCGCCGCTGCCAGGGGCCCCGAGCGGACTCCCCGCGCGCGCGCGCGCGCACCTGGTGCTGCTGCTCCGGCGTGAGCGCCTCCACGTAGCCCTGGCCGGGGCCGAGCTGGAAGCCAAAGAGGGCCGGCAGCACGCCCTGCTGGTTGCCGCCCGCGCCGCCCGCCGCGACCGCCGACGGCCGCTGCCCCGCGGGGCGCGGCGGCACGGGCGTGATGACCTGCGCCTCCTGGCGGGGGTCAAACTCGTTGCCGCGGCCGTAGATGGGGATGACCTGCGCGCCACGCGCGGCAGCGCCAGCAGCGGCGGCAGCCGCGGCGGCGGCGGCAGCGCGGCGGGCTCAGCGCGGCGCCGCTGCCGCCGCCGCCGGCAGCGGCGGCCGCGCGCGCGCCTCCCAGCTGTCGCTGGCCGGGTCCCCGGGGCGTCTCGGGCGGGCGGGGCGGCGCACCTTGTCCACCTCGACGCCCGCCTTGCACACGGGGCAGATTTTCGAGAAGGACTGCACCTGCACCCACCTGCGGCACGCCAGGCGTCGGAGGATGCTCTCAGGCGCGCGCCAGTGCGGCGCGCGCGCCGCGCGGCGCCGCTGCGCGCCGGGAACGGGCTGGCATCGCGCGGGCCCCCACCTGAACAGGCAGGGCCAGCAGAAGAGGTGCCCGCAGAGCGTGACCACGGGCTCCTTGGACAGCTCCAGGCAGATGTTGCACTCGTAGGCGCCCGCGGGGTCGTCGCAGCCGCTGGGGCCGTCGTCGGTGCCGCAGGCCTTGTCGCAGCAGGCGCGCCCGCGGCCGCCCGACGCCCGGGACGCCGCTCCCGAGCCGGTGGCGGCGGCTGCGCCCCGGTCGGGCCCCTCCTCGGCGTGCGCGGGGGCCGGCATCGCCTCCAGCACCTCCGCCATGCCGCCCGCCGCGCGCGGGGGGTCGCCGAGCGCTGATCAGCGCCGGGGACGCGGTCGCGAGCGGCAGGCGGAGCGGACCGGCAGCAGCACACCGAGGGCTGCCCGCGCGCGGGGCGGGCGCTGGCGGGCCGGGAGAACGGGGGCGGCCGGGCGTGCGGGGCGGGCGGTGGTTGGGGGCTGTGGGCCGGGCGCCGGCGGCAGCCGCACGGGGCGCGCTCGGCCGGCGGGTTTCACCGCTGCTGCGCCGCCGCCGCCGCTGCCGCCGCCGCTCACGCGCCGCCGAGCGGCCCCCACTCCGCGGCGCCGGCGCGCGGCAGCTCCCAGCGCCGCGCCGCCGCGAGCGCGACGATGCCGTCGGCGAGGCCGCGCTCCGCGTCGGCGAGGCCCGAGCGGTGCAGCGCGTCCCAGAGCGCGCACACCTGCGCCGCGCTCGCGCCGCCGAGCGCCGCCGCGACGCCGCCGGGCGCGGCGCCGCCGAGGCTGCCAAAGATGGCGCGCAGCAGCGGCTCGCCGTGCGCGGCGAGCAGGTTGTGGCTCACCGCGCGCGCGAGCGGCGGCGCGAGGCCGAGCCGCACGCCGAGCGGCAGCGCCGCGACGTCGCCCGCCGCGAGCGCGCCCGCCGCGGCGCCGAGCAGCGCGCGGACCTCCTCGACCGCACACATGCGGTCCGCCGCCATGACCGCGCCGAGCAGCCCCGCGAGCCGGTGCGGCGGCGTGCTGCCGAGCAGCCGGCCGCCCGCGTCGGCGAGGAAGCCGGCGCTCGCCTCGCTCAGCGCGCCCGCGCCGGCCAGCGCGCGCGCGACGTCCACGGCGGGCGCAAACTGGAGCGCGTGCCGCGCCGGCGGCGCGCGCGCGTCCGCGCCGCCGCCCGCGGCGTCGCCGCCGCCGCCGCCGCCGCCGCCCTGGGCGAGCTGCCACCACTTGGGCCGCCGCGCGCCCGGCGCGCGCGCCGCCGGCGCCGCCGCCGCCGCCGCCGCGCCGTCGGGCGCGGCCGCGCCGAGCAGGTGCGCCTGCAGCGCGCCGTCGGCGGCGGCGTAGAGCGCGGCGAGGCGGGGCGGGCGCGGCTCGGCGGCGGCGTAGCCGAGGCGCTGCACCGCCTGCAGCACCTTGGCCCAGTGCCGCAGCGAGAGCTCGCCCGGCCGCGCGGCCGCCTCGTCGAGCAGGCGCAGCAGCAGCGCGGGGTGGTCCGCGGGCAGCTTGCTGTAGAGCAGCGCCAGGTCCGCGATCGCACCCGCGGCCGGCGGCCGCCGCGCGCGCAGCAGCGCGCCCGCGACGCGCTCGGCCATGCCCGCGACGTCGTCCGCGCGGCCCGCCGTCGGCGCCGCCACAAAGGCGCCCAGGATCCGCACCGCGTCGCGGTGCCCCAGCGCGACCGCGTCCTCGCGCGCGATGCCCGCCGCGACGTCGGCCAGCAGCGCGCCGTCGAGCGCGGCGGGGCCGAGCCGGGTCAGGCCTCGCAGCAGCATGCCCAGCTCCGGCGCGCCGAAGCTCTCCAGCCGAACGCGCGCCGCCGCCGCCACCGCCCCCAGCAGCGGCTCCCCCGGCGACACGCCCAGGCTGCCGTACGCCCAGCAGAGCACCGCCAGCTGCGGCGGCGTGAACGCGCGCACCTGCTCCAGCGCCTCCTGCAGCGCGCGCAGCGGGGGGGGGGGGGGGGCGTGGGAGGGGCGCGGCCGCAGCGGTGCGTGAGCGCGAGCAGCCGGCGCAGGGGGCCGCCGGCGCCCGCCCGCGCGCCCGCCCGCCGCGCCGCGCACCTCGGCCAGGACCTCCAGCAGCGCCTCGTCGCGGCGCCGCGCCAGCGTGGCCGCGGTGAGCAGGCTGCAGATGCTCGCGGGGCGCAGGTACAGCCGCACCTCCACCGCGCGGCCGCACAGCGCGTCGAGGGCGCGCTCCGCCGCGGCGCCGCCGGCGCCCATCTTGGCCAGCGCCCACGCCACGCCGCCGACCTCGCGCGCCTGCAGGCGGCCCGGCTGCGCGGCGACGAGCCCGCACAGCGCGCGCACCGCGTCGGGCGACGCGCCGCCGAGCTTGAGGCGCGCGAGGCCGTGCAGCAGCTTGGCCACCTCCGCGCCGCCCGCCGACTGGTGCAGCAACCGCGCGCGGTCGCGCGTGAGGCGCGCCAGCATCGCGCCCACGAGCCCCTCCGTCGCCGGGTTGCGCCCGCTGCCGCCCGGGAGCAGGCTGCGGCAGCGCCCGAGCGCCCACGTGATGCTCGCCGCCTCGCGCGCAAACAGGCGCGGCACCTGCGCCGCGGCCAGCTCCTGCGCGCGGCGGCGGGGGCGGCCGCGTGGTGGGCACGTGCCTGGGCACGCTCGCGCGCGCGCGCACGTGTGGGCGCCCCGCGCGCACGCCGGGCCCGCGCCGAGCCCGCGCACCTGCAGGCGCGCCAGCAGCGCCGCGGGCGCCTCGCGCCGCGCCTTGGCCTGCGCCGCGCTGAGCCGCGCGCCCGGGCGCAGCGGGCGGTGCAGCTTGGGCAGCACCGACAGCGCCGCCGCGACGTGCACGCCGTCAAAGCGCGGGCCGTGCTCCCGCACGAGCGCGTCGAGCGCCCACAGCCGCCGCGCGCGCGTGATGTGCTGCAGCAGCTGCACGTAGTTGCGCGGCGGCGTGCGGTAGGGGTCGTGCTTGCGGCGAGGTATGTGCGAGTGGCCCGTGGTGATGCACGCGCGCTGCTGCGCCAGCGGCGGGCGGCGGCGGGCAGCAGCGGCGGGCGGCGGCCGCCGGGGGCGCGCGTGGGCGGCTGCGGCGGCGCGCGGCCGCGCTGCTGCCGCCTGCGCATGGCAACGACGCATGCGCGGCCACCGCCGCGCCGCGGCCGGCCCTGGCGCGCGCAGGAGGGGGCGCGCACCTGCACCATCCAGCCGTGCTGCCAGGCCGCGCCCACGAGCGCAGCGGGCGGCGCGGCCCCCGCGGGCCGAGCCAGCGCCGCGCCCAGCGCCCGGATCATGGCGCCGAGCGGGCTAGGCGCGGCGCATTGGCTGCCGCTGCCTGCGCTGCTGCCGCCGCCGCCGCTGCTGCCGCGCGCTGCCGCTCCTGAGCCCTGCGCGCGGCGCAGGCGTCTCCGCTGGTCCGGGGACTGCTCGCCGCAGCGTCACCGCCGCCGCGATTGACCCCAGGCATTGACGCGCTGACAGATTTTCGCTGACAGTTTTGACGCGGCGCTCTTCTTCTCCCTCTTCTGCAGCTGCGCGGCCCCGCGCCGCGCGCCGCCAGCGCGGCGCGCCTGACAGGTCTGCGGGCGGCAGCTGCAGAAGAGGGAGAAGAAGAGCGCCGCGTCAAAACTGGGTCCGCCAGTTCCCGGCGCGCCCGCAGACCTGTCCCGCAAGGGCTGAACCAGTCACACACAGAGCGAGAGAGAGCGCCGAGCATGGCGGCAGCGGCGCCGCTGCTGCTGCGCGCGGCGCGGCGCGGCTGGGGGGCCTCGGCGCTCCTGGGGGGCGCCGTGGCCAACCCATCGCCGCTGGCAGAGTACAAGCTGGTTCCAGGAGCCTGGCCCGGCGCCTGGGCCGGCGGCTGGGCCCGCAGCATCAGCAGCAGCGCGGGTGGCGCCTGGCCCGGCGCCTGGCCCGGCGCCTGGGCCCGCGGCATCAGCAGCAGCGCGGGCGGCGCGGCGCCACAGCTGGGGGGCTACATGGGAACCGGCCACGCTGCGGACGACCACCCGGCGCCGCGGTTCTTCGTTACGGGCGCGTGTGGGCAGATCGGCCAGGAGTACCTGCCCTTCCTCCGCGCCAAGTGCGGGCGTGTGTGGGGGCGTGGGGGCAGGCGCTGCGCGCGGGCCGCCGCGCGCCGCGCGCGCTGCGCGCCGCCACGCGCCACGCGCCGACCCGCACGCGCAGGGTGGGCGTCGACAACGTGATCGCCTCGGACGTGCGCAGCAGCCGGCGCCTGCTCGACCAGGGGCCGTTCAGCTACTGCGACGTGCTTGACAAGGACAACATGACCCGCATCGTCCTCGAAAACGGCTGCACACACATCGTCCACCTCGCCACGCTCCTCAGCGGTGCGCCCGCGGCGCGCCCGCGCGCGCCGCACCGCGCCGCGCGGAGCGGAGCGCCCGCCGCGCGCGCGCCGGCCGCCGACCGCGCGCGCGCCCGCCGCCCTTCGCGCGCCGCGCGCCGCAGCCGTGGGCGAGCGCAACCCGTCGCTCGCGCTGAAGGTCAACACGCACGGCATCCAGAACGTGCTCGAGCTCGCCGCGACGCACGACCTCGCGGTCTACGCGCCGAGCACCATCGCGGTCTTCGGCCCGAGCACGCCGCGCACCAACACGCCCGACGTGACCGTGGCGCGGCCGACCACAATCTACGGCGTCTCCAAGGTCCACCAGGAGCTGCTGGGCGACTACTACCACGCGCGCTACGGCGTCGACTACCGGTCGCTGCGCTACCCGGGCATCATCTCAGCCGACAGCGCGCCCGGCGGCGGCACGACCGACTACGCAGTGTGCGGACCGCCGCGCCGCCCGCCGCGCGCGCGCGAGCTGCGCCGCGGGCGCGCGAGCTGCGCCGCCCGCGCGCCGCCCGCGCGCCGCCCGCGCGCCGCCCGCGCGCCGCCCACGCGCCGCCCACCACGCGCCGCCCGCGCGCCGCAGGGAGGTTTTCACCGCGGCGCTGACCGCGGGGCACTATACCTGCTTCATCGGCGCCGACGTGGCGCTGCCAATGATGTACATGCCAGACTGCCTCGACGCGACCTGGCGCCTCATGACGGCGCCGCGCGACGCGCTGCAGCAGCGCACCTTCAACGTCACCGCCGCGTCCTTCACGCCCGCCGAGCTCGGCGAGGCCATCAGGCGCGCGGCGTGCGGCGCGGCGCGGCGCGGCGCGGCGCGGCGCGGCGCGGCGTGGCGCGGCGCGGCGCGGCCGCTGAGCGCCTCCGAGCGCCGCCGAGCGCCGCTGAGCACCCCCCCCCCCACCCCCGCCCCTCTCCAAACCAAACCCGGACGCCGCCGGTGGCGCAGGCGGCGGCTGCCGCGCTTCACCATATCCTACAAGCCCGACTTTCGTGACGACATCGCGCGCACGTGGCCGTCCAGCATCGACGACAGCGCCGCGCGCGCGCAGTGGGGCTGGGCGCCAAAGTACGACCTCCAGGGCCTAGCTGACGACATGCTGCGCCGCCTCGCGCCGCGGTACGGCGTGGCGCTGCCGCCGGAGCTCGCGGCGGGGGCGGCGCCGGCCGGCGCGCTGTGAGCGGGGCGGCGAGCGCGCGGGCGGCGGCACGCGTGAGGGCGGCGCGCGTGTCGCGGGCGAGCTCGTCGGGGCTGGCTGGGAGCCGCGCTGTACATCAGGCACTGCTCGAGTGCCGCGGCTAGCTCTGGGCGCGGATGCGCGCCAGCGCCGCCCTCGCGGTCGCTGCGCCTGCGCGGAGCCGCGCGCCGCCAGCCCCGGCCTCCAGGCCGGCGGCGCGGCATGTCGTCGCGTGGGAGCTGGTTACATCCGCCGCGCGCCTCCCTTCCTGCCGCGGTGCTGCAGCGGCAGGCGCACGCGCGCGCCAGGCGGCGGCAGGCTCGAGCGCAGGCGGGCGCGCGACGACGCGCGGCCGCGCCCGAGCAGCAGAGTACAAGCACGCCGCGGGGCGTGGTTGGTGGTGGTACAGCGTCAGCATCATGATCAGCATCACGTGGGTGGTGGTACACTCGGCCGCCCACCGGGCGGCGGCGCGCGCGGTCAAACGGCAGCCAGACACCGGTCAACCAAACGCGGCGCGAGAGAGACAAATAGAAACAACCGCGCGCAGCGGCGCGGCTGCGCGCACCGCAGCGCGCGCGCCCCGCGCCGCTGCCGCCCACAAGGGCGCGCGCGGGCTGCTAGGGGTACAGAGGGCTAGGGCGAGGGCTTGTCGCCCGCGCTGGCGAGGAGGGGGGAGAAGGACAGCGGGTCCGCGGGCTGCGCGTCGGCAATGACGCCCAGCGCCTCCACCACGCAGCGGTCGGCCGTGCCGGGCGTGAACACGCCTGCGCCCCCGGCGGCGGCGGCGGCGGCGGCGCGTGGGCCGGCGGCGGCGCGTGGGCCGGCGGCGGCGCGTGGGCGCGGGCCGGCGCGCGCGCGAGGGCGGCTGGGCGCCCGGCCAGCATCCCCCGCACCGTGGGGGTAGTCGTTGCAGGGGACGTCAGGCACGAGGCCGCCCTGGCGCGATATGTCATACGCGTGCGGCGTGAGGTACTTGGCGACTGTGAGCTTGAGGCCGCCCAGACCCTCGCCCATCGGAAAGTAATACTGCACCAGGCCCTTGCCAAACGTGGTCTCGCCGATGAGCGTCGCGCGGCCGTAGTCGCGCAGCGCGCCTGGCCACAAGAGGGGGGGGGTGTCCGGCCGCGGGCCGAGCGTGGGCGTGCCGGCCGCGCCGCGGCGGCGGCGCCGGCAGCCGCGGCGTCGGCGGGCGCGCACGCACCCGCGAGCACCTCCGACGCGGACGCCGTGTTGGCGTTGACCAGCAGCACGAGCGGCTTGCTGGTGAGCGGGCCGGCCATGACGTCGGGCCACGCGCTCGGCGCGAGCCCGGACGGCCGCCACACCACGTCGACGAGGCCGCTGCTGCTGCGCACCGTCTGCGCGACCGCGCGCGTCGGGTCCTGCCGGCGGCGCGGCGCGGCGCGGCGCGGCGCGGCGCGGCGCGTCAGCCGCCACGGCGCTGGCCGGCCGCAGCGCGCGTGCGCCGGGCCGCGCGCGGCAGGGCACGCACAGCGCAGCGCGGCGTCCTGCCCGGGGCCTCCCGCGCGGCCGCGTCACCTCAAACAGCGACGCGATGGCGACTGCCTCCTCAAACACGCCGCCCGGGTCATTGCGTAGGTCGATTACATACCCCGCCACGCGGCCCTCAGCCTCGGCGGCCGCGATGATGCCCGCCAGCGCAGTGGTGGCGTCGTGACTGAAGTAATGCAGCCGCACGCACTCGACGACGCGCCCGTCGGGGAGGCGCAGCTGCGTCTCCTGCAAGCACGCGCGCAGGGCGGCAGCGCCCGCGTCGGCCGCGGCCGCGGCCGCCACGGGCGCGCGGCGTGCCGCGCCGCCGCCCGCGCCCGGCGGCGGCGGGCGCACCTTGACGGCGGGCTGCGGCAGCGGGCGCCGCTCGAGCTCCAGCTGCCGCGGCGCGCCGCCGCGCCCGCCCGGCGCGACGGTGAGGCTGACGGTGGAGCCCGCGGGCCCGCGCAGCAGCGTGGTGGCCTCGTCGAGCGTCAGGCTTTCACTTGGAATGCCCTCTGCGCATGCGCGCGCGGGCGGCGGGCGCCGCGGCTGGGGCGGGGCGGCCGGCGCGCGGCACAGCCCCGCGCCGCGGCGGGCCGCCGAGCGCGGCGCGGGCGCGGCGGGGCGCACCGATGTCGAGCAGGCGGTCGCCTCGCCGTATGCCGGCGCCCTCGGCGGGGCTCTCCACGAGCGGCGCCTCGACCACGCGGCCGCCGCCCTGCGGCGCCAAGCCGCCGAGCTGCAGGCCCACGCCCACGTACTGCGCCGCCAGGTAGGCGCGCTCCGCAGGCAGCGGGCGGCGCAGCGCGCGGCGGAACGCCGACGGCTCGAGGAAGGCGGAATAGCGGTCCCCGAGGCTGCCGACGAGCTCGCCGAGCGCGGCAAACGTCTCGGGGCGGCTGCGCAGCACGCCGCCGTGCGCGCGCAGCACGGTGAGCAGCTGCTGGGCCCACGCGGACTGGCTGAAGCGGCCGCTTGGGTCGTAGAATTCCGCCGAGACCGTCTGCCAGGCCTTTTCGAGCACGAGCCGGTTCGCCGTGCACGCCTCGCAGCCCGGCGCCGCCTCGGCGTCGCACAGCGACTCGACGTAGCGCGCGTAGGCCTCGAGCTTCAGCATCCCCGCCCACGCCTCGGGCGTGAAGAGGTCGGGGTCGAGCAGCAGGCGCAGCGCGGCCGCCTCGCCCCGCGTCGGCAGGCTGCTCTTGGGCGCCGCGCGCTGGTGATGCTGCGCCAGCTGCGCCTCATACGTCTGCTCCGCGGTCAGGCGCGGCGCCGGCTCCGCCGCCGCGTGCGCGGCGCGCGGCGCCAGCACCGCGGGCGCGCCGCTGCCCAGCGGCGTCGCGCCGGCCAGGGCGCTCAGCGCCACCGCCGCGGCTGCTGCGGTGGTGGCTGCGCGCTGCAGCCACTCCCGGCGGCCGTCCAGCGAGGCCCGGCAGCTCAGCGCTGCGCGGCCCGGGCGGGCGCGGGGTGCGGGAGAAGTGCGACAGCGCCGCTGCGCCGGCGCCGCGGCCGCCCGCCGCATGCCCACGAGCTTGCGCACGCCCCGATCGTCGGCTGAGCGTGCGCAGGCTGGCCGCCGGGCTCGCGTTGGTGACGCTGCTTCGGGCGCGAGCTCTTCAACGCCTGCCGCAGCCAGCCAGCGCGGGCAGGGACCAAGGGCGAGCGGGGTGGTGGTGGCCAGGCCGCAAGCAGTTGCCGGAGAGCGCGGCGCCGCGCTGCGCCGCAGCGCGTCAGCTCCGCCGAACCGCCGTCAGCGACGCCGGCGAACGCCGCCAAAGAGCACAGAGCACAGAGCACAGAGCACAGAGCGCAGAGCACAGGCCCAGGGGCTGCTGCTCAGAACTGGAACTGCGCGTCCTCGGCGTGCCCGAGGTCGTCGAAGTGCGCCTTCATCGCGTCGACCATCGGCTTGGGCCCGCACGAGAGCACCATGACGTCGCGCCCCGGCGCCGGCAGGTGCTGCACGATCATCGCCTTGCTCACAAACCCCGCGCCGCCCGCCCAGCCCGGGGGCGGGGTGTTGAGGACGTAGAACACGCTGAACCGCCCCGGGTGCGCCGCGGCGAGGGCGTCGAGCTCGCCCCGGATGAGAATGTCGTCCTCGCTCACGTTGGCAAAGATCAGCCGCAGCTCCGTGCGGTCCGACGGGTCCTTCAGGATCGCCGCCGCGACCTGGTACATCGGCGTCACGCCCGTGCCGCCCGCGACCATGCCTGCGGCCGCGCGCGGCGCGGCACGTCGCGCGCCGGCGCTGCCGCGGCGGTGCTGCCGCGGCGCGCGCGCACCGATGGCGCGCTTCATGTTGCGCGCGTAGGTGAAGCGCCCGCGCGGGCCCTTCATGGCCATGGTGTCGCCCACGGCCATCGCGTCGAGCGCCTGCGTCATCTTGCCGCCAGGGTAGACCTTGATCACAAACTCAACGCGCCCCAGCGTGTCGTCGTCCGTCACGGGTGTGTACGGCCTGCGCGGCGCGGGCACGGCGCGCGCGCGGTCGGCGGCGCGGCGGGGGGACCGGCCGCCGGCGCCAACCGCTGCGGCATGCGCGCTGCGGCCGCGCGGCGCCGGCGCGGGCGCGCGCGCGCGCGGCGGCGCCCGCCGAGCGAGCCGCCGCCGCTGCCGGGGCGCGAGGGGGCCGGCTGCCGGGGCGACGGGGGCCGCGCGCGGCGGCGGCGGCGGCGCGCCTGTACACGTCTTTGCCGTCGGCGCCCTTGGTCAGGAAGGTGATGTGCTGCCCCGTCGGCAGGCCCAGGCGCTGCTTGGGGTGCTCCAGCTCGAAGACGAAGCGCTTGGTGTTGTGCGTGAGCTGGTCGATGCGCACCAGCCGGGCCGCCTTGAACTCGGCCGCACTCAGGAACGGCTTGGCCCCCGGACGCAGCGCCAGCGCGAGCACGGAGAGCAGGACCACGCCCACCGCCACCACCAGCGGCAGGTTGGCCCGCACCAGCTCCAGCACCGCGTCGAGCTCCATCGCGCGGCTGCTGATGCAGGCGCTGCCCGCGCCTCCCGGGTGCAGGGGTCGAGCCGGCGCGCGGCGTGGCGCAGGGCGGTCCGGGCTTACTCAACGCCAGCCCGCGCCGGTGTGCCGGCCCCAACCGCCACGCGTGCCGGCAGCGCGGCGGCGCAGCGGCGCTGAGCCCCGGCACGCGCGGCAGCAGACAGCGAATTGGGCCCTGCGCCTGCCATGGCAAGCCAAAGTCTCCGCTTCATCCCTCCGTCGCCGCGCCGCGCGTGCGCCGCCTGCTGGAGGCCGCCGCAGGCTTGGGCGCGGCGCTGCCCGCCTTGCGCTTGGCGCCGGCACGCGGCTTGCCGGCCGGCACCGCAGGGCTAGCTGCCGCCGCCGCCGCAGGCTTGGCCGCGGCGCTGTCCGTCTTGCGCTTGGCGCCGGCGCGCGGCTTGCCGGCCGGCACCGCGGGGCTGGCTGCCGCCGCCGCCGCCGCCGCCGGCCCGCCGCCCGCCTCGCCGCCGCCGGGCGCCGCCGCCCAGGAGCAGATGGGGCAGGCCGCGGGGTCGTGCCGCTGCGCCGGGCAGTGCTCTCTTCCGAAATATATGATCTGCAGGTGGGCATCCCGCCAGGCCGCCGGCGGCAGCAGGGCTTTGAGGTCCGCCTCAGTCTGCTCCACGCTCGCGCCGCTGCTGAGGCCCCAGCGCTGCGCGAGGCGGTGGATGTGCGTGTCGACGGGGAACGCGGAGTGCCTGGGTGCCGACGGGCGGCGGCGGGGCGGCCGTGGCCGGACGGGCCGGGGCGGGGCGGGGCGCGGCGGGCGCGGCAGCGGCGGAGCGTCAGGCGCTGCAGCTGGGTCCCCTCACCCGAACGCCTGGCTCATGATCACGCTGGCCGTCTTGTGGCCGACGCCCGGCAGCGCCTCAAGCTCTGCAAATGAGCCTGGCACCGCGCCGCCGTGGCGCTCGAGCAGGAGCTTGCTGAGATTGCTCAGGTTTCGCGCCTTCGTGGGCGCGAGGCCGATGGGCGCGATGATGGTTTGGATGGCCGCCACCTGAGGCGAGGCGGCGGCGCGGCACTGGTCAGCCGCGGCGCCTGCCGCTGCCAGCGCCGCCGCCGCCGCCGCCGGCCAGCTGGGAGCGCGTGCCCCGCCGCCGCACCTCCAGCGCGGCCATCGCGGCCGCGTCGGGCGCTGCCGCGAAGAGCGTGGGCGTCACCTCGTTGACCTTCTTGTCGGTCGTCTGGGCGCTCAGCACGACCGCGACGAGCAGCTGGAAGGTGGAGCCGTGGTCCAGCGGGATCGGCGGGCTCGGGTAGAGGCCGGCCAGCTGCTCCGCGATGCGCGCCGCCTTTGCCAGCAGCGCCGGCTCGCGCGTCGCCTCTGCTGCCTCGCGCGCCTTCTTGGGCGGCGTCTTCTTCCCGGGCGTGCCGCTCAGGCCCGCCGCCGTCGCCATGCCGGCGGCGCCGGCGGCGATGGCCCTGGAGGCCGTGGCTGGGCGCTGGGTGGGCGCGTGGCTGGGCGCCGCGGCGCGCGCGTCCGGACGCGCTGCTGCTGCTGCCGCTGCTGCTCTCGCCGCCGCTGCTGCTGCCGCCGCTGCTGCCCCTCCCCCGCGGAGCAAGGATCCACGGCGCCGCGAGAGCTCAGTCCGCAGTTGGCGCAGCTGCGCAGTGGCGCAGGCGCGGCGGCACAGCAGCATGCAGCGCGGGGCGGCGCTGTCCTCGACGGCGCCTGGCGGTGGCCTCCCGAGCGTGCTCTAGGTCGCGCTGTGTGCGCAGTGATCGGCGCGCGGTGATGCAGGGCGCGCGAAGCAACAGCGGGGCTTTGGCGCCGTTGCACCGCCCGCCCGCGCCCGCCGCCCCAGCCGCGGCGAGCCCCTCGCGGAGAAGAAAAAGGCAAATCTGGGAGAGCGTCTGCCTCAGACCCCCTGCACCTCCCCCTCACTTGCCCGCCGCCGCCGCAGCGCCGCCGCCGCCCGTCGCGCCGCCGCCCTTGCGCGGCTTGGGCTGGCGGCCGCGCTTCTCGGTGATGGTCGCGATGGTGTTGGCCGCGTTCATGACCGCGAGGAAGGAGAAGATGCAGCCGCACACAAACGTGCCGCGCATGCCGCGCAGGTCGCTCTGGCAGCGCTCCGCCTCGAGCCAGCCCTCGCTGTCCACGAGCGCGGGCCACGTCTTGAGCGCGAGGTCGAGCCCGATGAAGAGCTGCCAGCCCTGCAGCGCTGCGCTCGCGACGGCGGCGGCGCGGCGGCGGCGGCGCGGCGGCGCGCGGCGGCGCGCGTCAGCACGGCAGCGCCCGTGCGGCGCGGCGCCCCGCCGTCCCCCCCCCCCCCAAAAAAAGAGGGCCCACCGAAGAGCAGGGGGTAGAGCAGCAGCAGCTGGCCCGCGCTGCCGCTGCTCTCGCCGCTGACGACGTCCATCGCGCTGTTCTTGCCGAGCGCGATGCGCGTGTACATGCGGCGCCGCTGGTAGCGGTTCTGCACCAGCATCACGCCCGCCTGGAAGGTGCTCCAGAGCATGAAGCTCTCAGCAAAGTAGTACACCGCTGCCCACCGGCGGCAAGACGAGGAGAGCGCGGCGCGCCGGCGGCGGCGCCGTCAGCACGCGCGCGTCGCGGGTCGGCGCCGCCGCCAGCGCGGGCGCGCCGCGGCCGCGCGCGCGGCGCTCACTGGGGCTGCTGATGGGCAGCGAGAGCATGAGCAGCGAGCCGAGCGCCGACCACATGTGGTGGCTGATCCACCACGCGCGGATGTGGCTGCCGTTGACCAGCAGCACGCACTCGCGCAGCGCCATCGCGACGTAAAAGTAGCACAGCCATGCAAAGTAGGCCTGAAGCCCTGCGCGCCCCCCGCGCCGCCGCCACCGCCCGCGGCAGCAGCGCTCGGCCGGCGCCGTTTGCAGCCCGCCGCGCCCGCGCGTCGCGCGCCGCCGCGCGCCGCCGCGCGCGCGCCGCCGCACCCGTGAGCAGCGCGGGCGTGAGGCTGACGTGCGCGTGCGCGCCGAGGCCGAGGCGGGGCGGCGGCGCGGGGTGGGTGCCGTGGTGCGCGAGGTGCAGCGCGTCGGCACGCTTCATGCCCAGGTAGAGGGCCATGGGCACGGTGCCCATGATCACGACCGCGCGGTTGCGGAACGCGTGGTACTCCTCGCGTATGCCCACCGCCTGGTCCTTGCGGATGGACACGAGGTTGGTCCTGTCGCCCAGCAGGTAGCTCAGCAGGCGCGGGACCTTGGGCGCGCACATGCGCCGCCTGCGCGGCGGCGCGGCGCGGCGCGGCGCGGCCGTCGCGGCGCGCGGCCGTCGTCGCGGCGCTGCGCGGCACGGCGCGACGTGGCGGCTGGCGGCGCGCGCGGCGGCGGCGGCGGCGGCGCGCGGCGCGCACAGGTCGCCGCCGGGGCCCATGCCGTTGATCGTCGCCGACGCCTCGTCGAGCGCGTCCAGCATCTGCTGCTGCTCCGCCGCGCCCTTGGCCGCGAGCGCCGCCTTGCGCATGGCCGAGACGTTGGCCTGCAGCGACTTGATCTGCGGCCGGGCGGGCGGCGGCGCGGTGGCGCGGCGCCCGCGCGCGCAGCGGCGCCGCGGGCCGCAGCCGCAGCGCGCCCGCTTCGCGTGCCTCAACGGCGAAGGCGTCTTGCTCTCCCACCAGCTTCTTGGCGTAGATGCTGACGCGGTGACTCAACGAGCGGCTGCGGAACGCGCGGCGCCGGGCCTGGAGCGCGCGCGCGAGCGGCAGCAGCGGCAGCAGCGGCAGCTGCAGCGAGCGCCGCGCCGCCGGCGCCCACGCCCGGCGCCGCCCACCAGCGGCCGAGCAGCGCCTCGGCGTCCGCCACGGTCACAGTTTCGGAGCGCGACATTGTGCGGCGGCTCGGCGACGGACGGCAGCGCCCGGCGGCGGGAGATGGTCGGCTCGGCGCTGCCGCCGGCAGCGTCGCGCTGCTGATCGCCTGCTGTGCGCTCGCGGGCGCTGCTGATCTGCGACGGAGACGGCTCCCGGACAGCAGGTGGGCCGCGCGGTTTTGTTCGTTGCCTGCGCGGTTTTGTTCGTTGCCTGCGCCCCGCGGCGCCGCCGCAAACCCGCCGCGAGCGCGGCACCTGGACCCTCGCTCTCTACGCGGCGCCCACGAAAACGCGCCGCACAGCCTAAACCTAGCCCGCCGCCGCTGCTGCTGATGGTACATCCGGGCGCGGGCGGGCGGCGCACCGCCAGCCCGCGCCCATCACGCGGCGGGCGCGCGCGGGCGTGGGCGGCTGGTGCCGCGACACCACGCCCTCGGCGCACGCCGCTGCTGCTGCGCCCTGCCCGGCCTGAGGCCATGCGCCCGCCGCCCGCCCCGCCGCCGCTCAATGCATGCCGCCGGGCATGAACAGCTGCTGCGGGCCCAGGTCGTGCCCGCCACCGGCGAAGGGGCTCGCCGCCATCGCCTGCACCTGCATCGCGTCGGCCGCGGCCTGCGCGTGCAGCTGGTGATGCTGTTGCTGCAGGTGTGGGTGCTGCTGCTCGTGCTGCTGGTCGTGCTGTTGGTGGGAAGCGTGCTGGTGCTCCAGGCCCGCCATGCGGCCGCGCAGGCCTGGGCTGGCTGCCTGGCGGCTGAGCTGCTTGGGCTGCATGTCGCTGCTGTCCTCCGAGCCCGCCGCCGCGGCCGCCGCCGCCGCTGTGGGGATGGTCGGGCGCGGGTGGGGCGGCGGGCACGCGTGAGCCGCGTGCGCGCCCGCACAGCGCGAGCCGGGCGCGCGCCGCCGCGCCGCGCTGTGCCGCGCTGCCCTGCGCGCCTCCCCACCTGGGCCGCCAAAGGGCAGGAACTGCATCGCCGGCTGCGGTGCCACCACGTCCTGGCCGTTGGCGTTCTGCGGCGGCGGCGGCGGCGGCGGCGGTGGCGGCAATTCGCGGTCGTGCTGCGCGCCCGCGCGGCGCGCCCCGGCACGCGCCCCCGGCGGCTGCGCCAGGGCCAGGGGTCCGCCGGCCGCTGGCGGCGCACCTCGTACTCGTGCTGGAGGAACGCGAGCAGCGCCGCCTTGGACAGGTGCTCGCCGCCCGCGTTCTCGCGCAGCACGAAGCTCAGCACCTTCTCCTGCGGACCGGGCGGGATGCTCAGCGCCGCAGCGGGCCTGGCGGGCGGCGCGGGAGGCCCGCGCGTGCGTGGGGGCCGCACCAGCGTGGCCCGCGAGGCCGCTGCTGCCGCCCGGCGCTGCTGCTGCACGCCCTGGGTGTAGAGCTGGGACACCGAGTTGGCGGCGGCCACGAAGCTGCTGTACATGGAGCGCTCGGCGTCCAGGTCGACCTCCGCGCGGCGCTTCTTCCCGTGCATGGCCTCGCCCGCCCAGGGCCGCCGGCAGCGCACGCCGGGGCCAGGCAGCGGCCTGGAGGGCGAGCCCCGGGGCCCGGGCGGTCGGGGGCGCAGCCGCGGTGGCTCGGGCGGCGCGGGAGGGCCGCGGCAGGCCGGCTGAGGGGCGCGGGGCCGCTGGGCTTGGGGCAACGAAGCTTGGCGTTTGTGCTGGGCTGGACGCGCGTGAGGGCCTGTATGTGCCCCGGCGGGCGGGGTAGGGCATGCGACGCACGGCGGCTCGGCGGGCACGACGGCGCCGTCGCGACGCGCGTGCGCACCTAGAGAGCGCGCAACCCCCTCTCGGCACCCACAGCAGATCCCCCACTGCAGATCCCCGCACAGGACAGCCCGCCGGCGGCGCCGCTCAGCACGCCGCGCACGCCGCGCGACTGCAGCAGCGCTGCTGCTCGGCGGCGATGGCGGAGCAGGGCGGCGACGGCGGCCTGGCGTGGTCCTCCTTGTCCTGGAGAGACGGCACCACGTGCGCGCCGCGCCGCGCTGGGCAGGCTGGACCGCGGCGTCTGCAGTGCGTGCCCGCCACGCCGCCGGCCGCCGCGCCGCAGCTACGACGGCCTCACCCGCGACGGCCGCCCGCACTCGCACGGCGTGCTGACCTTTGCCAACAAGGACAGGTGCGCGGCTGGCGGCCGGGGGCCCCGCACCGCGCCTGCGCAGGCGCAGGACGGTGCGCCGCGTGCCTCAACCGCGCGGCGCAGGTACGAGGGTACGTTTGAGGACGGCGCCATGCACGGCGCGGGCGTGTACGTCTGGAGCAGCGGCATGTGAGCGGCGCGCGCGCGCACGCCAGCGGCGCTGCGCAGCGCGGCCGCCGCGCCCCGAGCTGGGGGCCGCCGACCCTGGGCGGCGCGACGCGCGCTCCATCCCTCTGGCGCAGGGTGTACCGCGGGGACTGGCACCGCGGGCGCATGCAGGGCTGCGGCACGCGCATCTGGAAGGCGCCCGGCGGCGCGGTCGCGGCCGAGGAGGGCAAGTGGTTTGGCGACGAGTACGTGGGTGACGTCATGCCCTGCGCGCCGCACGACGCGACCGACGCCGCGGTCGACGCCGACATGGCGGCCCTGCAGGCGCGCTCCTTCCTGCAGGTGCGGCTCGCCGCGGCGGCGCGGCGCGGCGGCGCGACAAGGCGCGGGCACGCGCGCGCAGGCGCGCGCGGCCCGCGGCGACCCGGAGCCACTCCCGCCTCGCACCGCCGCCGCCGCGCAGTGGCAGGGGCGGCAAGGCGGGCGGGGGCAGCAGCAGCAGCAGCAGCAGCAGCAGCAGCAGCAGCAGCAGCAGCAGCAGCAGCAGCAGCAGCGGCACCGACTGGCGGGGCCGTGGCGCGGCGGCGCAGCGGAGCCGCCAGGCCGCGCGGCCGCAGGCCGCAGCGGCGGCGGCGGCCTCGACAGCGGCGGCGGGCTGCCGGGTGTGGACCCCGTGCAGGAGGCCAAGCTGGAGGGCCTGCTGCAGCGGCTCATGGGACTTGAGGCCAGCCGCGGCGTGCGGCCGTGACGGCGCGGGTTCTGCGGCCGCCAGCGCGCTCAGCCGCGGGCGGCGGCCCGCGGTGGTGTGAACCGTCCGCCGCTGCTCCACTATCCCGTTGCCCTCCCACGCCTCCCAGCTGCGGTGCCGCCGGCCCAGCAGTGATGCACGCGGCGGCGGGCAGTGCAGCGTGCGCCCGCCGCTGCACTCGCCGCCGCGCGCCAGCCAGCCACGAAAGGGCCGGGATGACGTGCGCTCGTGCGTCTCGACCGTGCGTTCTCATCACTCACCCCGCGGGCGAGCCGTCCGCAGCGCTGGCGGCGCGGGTGCGGCGGCAGCGCGGCGGCAGCACTGCGCGGCAGCACTGCCGGCGTGCGCACGCCGGCCGCTCAGGAGCAACACAACCGGCCCGCAGGTGCGGGAGGTGTGCGGCATTGAGGCTGTCGTCCTGTCGCCCGACCGCGCCCCCAGCGCGGCGGCGGCCGCCGATGCGCTGAGCTTCGACGCCGAGCTGCGGCTCCTGCCCGACCCGAGCGGCCAGCGCGGCGTCTACGCGCTGGGCGGCGGCGCCACCGCCGCCGACTGCGTGCTGGCAGCCGCCGACCCAAAGGCCGGGCTGCTCGCGGCGCTCGGCCTGGCGCCGGTGCTCGCGCTTGTCGGCGTGCACCGCGGGCCCGCGCTCGCGGCCGACGTGCAGTCGAGCCCCGCCGTCGCCGTCGCGCGTGTCGCCGCACAGCTGGGCCTGCCGGCGGTCGCGGCGTCCCTGGCGACGCCGTCGCCCGCGGCGCCGCTGCAGCCGGCGGAGGAGGCGGCCGCGCAGCTGGTCGGCGCTGCGCTGGCCTGCCTGCGCGACGCGCCGGGCAGCACGTGGCCCCGGCCCGCCAACCTGCCTCGTGCACACTTTCCCTTTGCAGAGGCGGGGAGGTGGGCGCTGGGGAAAGAGCTGCCGCTGCCGGCGCAGCAGCGCGACGGGCGCGGCGGGCCGTTGCAGGGGCGCGACTGCTGGGCGCTCGGCGACGACGGCAGCTGGTCTGGGCGCGGCGGCGCCACCAGCAGCGGCGCCACCAGCGATGCCGCCGCCGAGCGTGAGGTGCTGCGCCGGGCGTTTGCAGACGGGGACCTATTGCTGTGCCTCAACGTCCCGCCCACCTGGCAGGGCAGCAGCGGCGGCGGCGGCGGCGGCGGCCTGTTTGCGAGCACGCGGCCGGGCGTGCTGTGGCCCTGTCACCAGGTGGAGTCGGCCGGCGGCGGCGGCGACGTGAGCTGGCGGCGCAGCAGCGCCGACCTCTACGGCCGCAGCTTGCCCAGCGCCAGCTGGCGCGCGCCGCTGGAGAGCGGCGGGTTTGTCGCCCAGGACAACAGCGAGGCTGTGGCGGCGGCCAGCCGCCCGTGGGCGCGCGAGGGGGACCAAGAGCAGGCGCGGCAGCAGCCGCCCGCGTCGTTCGTCCTCCGGCGGGGACCGCTGCTGCACGACGACGCCACCGCGGGGGACGCCGACGCCGTGCTGGGCTGGCGCCGCGCGGCGGTCACGACGCTTCAGGCGTGGCCCGGCGCGCACCCGCTGAGCGTGCTGGACCGCGTGCTCGTGGCGGCGCTGGATGAGGACGCGCGCGGCCTGCCGGCGTGGCTCACGGCACGTTAACGCTCACGCGCGTGCGCACGCGAGCTGGAGCGCCTTGACCCAGGACAGGCCTCGCTGTGTGAGGCCAGCGCGGCGCCGACGCGCCCGGTCTAGGGCTTGCCGGCCTTTGCGGCGCTGGCCTTGCGCTTGGCCACGTAGGAGTCGATGAGCGCGCCCACCTTGGCGGCGCGCTTGCCCGCGAGCAGGCCGTCCGCGGAGCCGTCCGCGCCCGCGCCGGCGGCGAGCACCTTCTCGGTCACGCGCGCGAGCACCCACTTGCAGCCCTCGCTGTCCACCGCCTTGGCCTGGAAGTGGGGCTTCAGCCGCGCCTGCGCCCGCGCCGGCGGGCGCGCGCGGGCGTCAGCGGCGCGGCGGCGCTGCGCTGGCGCGCCGCCGACCGCGCGCCCCGGGCAGCCACGCGCCCGCACTCGCCGCCCGGGCAGGCAGCCCGCCCGGCGCACCTTGATGAACTTCTGCAGCTCCTTGGCCGCCGCGTCCTTGCCGCCGCCGCCCTCGCGCGGCTGCTGCTGCGGCGCCACGGCGGCGTCACCCGGCTCGCCCGGGGCGGCGCCGGGCTTACGGCGCTTGGCCGCCGCCTCGGCGGCCGCCAGCTCCGCCGCCTCCTCCTCGGCGTCCCGCGCCACGCGCTTGGCGCCGCGCTTGTACTCCCCAAAGGTCGCGACGCGCGCGCTGCCGCCCAACACCGCGCCCGGCAGCGCCTGCTGCAGCGCCGCCAGCTGCGCCGCCGCGGCGTCGGCCTGCGCCTGCGCCTCGCGCACCGCCGCCTGCGTCGCCTCCAGCGCCTCGCGCTCGTCCGGCGGCAGCATGTCGACGTCGACGGCACGCTCCGCGCCGCCGTCGCCGCCGCCGCCGCCGCTGCTGCCGCCGCTGCTGCCCGCCGCGCCGCCGGCCGCGGGCGGCGGCTGCTTGCGGGCGGACGCCGCGCCCGGGTGGCCGGCCGCGACCCGCCGCCGAGCACGCTCGGCCGCGCCGGCCCAGACGTCGCCGGGCGCCCCGGCGGCTTGGGCTTGCTGGGGTTTAGCGCCAGCCACGCCTTGCGCACCGGCGCCGCGCGCGCCGCCACCTCGCGGCTGCGGTGCGCCTCGGCGGCCTTGATGGACTCCAGCAGCCCGCTGCTGCTCAGCGCGGCGCAGGCGGGCGTGAGCTTGGCGAGCAGCTCCAGCACCCTGATGAGCACGTGCTGGTTGGCGTCGGAGCGCTCCGGCAGCAGCTCCGCCAGCCACTCGCGCAGGGTGCCGAGGAACTTGGCGCTGCGCGACAGGTGTGCAAACGCCTGGCGCGGCGCGGGCGGACAGGGCGCCGGTGGGCGGCGGGCGGCGGCGGTCAGCGGCTGCTGCGTCCGCTGCGCCGCGCCGCTGCGCCGGCGGGGCTGCTGCGCACCTCGGGCGACGCGCGCATGACGGCGGCCATGCACTGCTGCCGCGCGTCGAGGCTGTCGCAGCCGGCCAGCACGTCGTTCACGGTCTGCGGCGCGGCCGGCGGCGGCACGGCGCGGGCGCTGCAGCCCCCAGAGCAGGGCGCGAGGCGCGCCGCCAGCGCGGTGGGCAGCGCCGGCAGCCCCTCCCCTCGCCCGCCTGCCCCGCCCAGCGGCCGCAGCAGCGCACCTCCACCTCGCCCGACTGCGCGTCCAGCAGGCCACGCCAGAGTAGCGTGACGGTGTCCCTGTAGTGCTCCCGCGCCGCGGCGCGCGCCTCCGCGTCCGCCGGCAGCTCGCCCGCGAGGCGGCGCTCGCGTGCGCCGCCGCCGCCGCCGCGGCGCCCGCCTGCGGCACGGGCGGCGGCAGGGGCGGCGGCGGCGGCGGCGGCATGAGCGGCGCGGGCGGCTGCCCCGGCCGCTGACGGACCGCGACCGCGCCGAGCGCGCCCCCGCGCCCCCGCGCGCTGCTTGCCGTCGCTGTCGCGCTGCGTGCGCTCGTCCTTGTGCTCCTTGGCCTCCTTGCGCCGGCTCTTGTCCTTCCGCCGCGCCTTGTGCGCCTTGCGCCGCCGCCGCTCCTCGGACGCGTCGTCGGAGTTGCCGCCGGCCTCGTCCTCTGCGCGCGCACGCAGACGCAAGTCAGGGAGGGCTGCTCGCGGGCCGGCCGCCGGGCCCGGCTGGTACGCAAGCATCGCCCCCCCCCCCCCCCCCCCCCCACACACACACATGCACGCACGCGCGCCGGCCGCGGCTCACCCTCGCGCTTGCGCTTGTCCGCGCGGCTGAGCGTCTGCGTGCGCGCGCCGACGAGCTCCGCCGCGCTGCGGCCGTCGGCGCCGCGCAGCAGGTTGAGCGCGTGCGTCGCCTCGCGCATGCCCGACAGCATCGCGCCGCCCACGGTGTCGGGGTGCTCCCTGCACGTGTGCTCGCCCGCAAACAGCACGCGCGACGCGACCGGCCGGGAGAGGAGGTAGTAGTCGGCGCCGCTCGCGCCGACCGCGACGTAGCTGTAGCTGCCGCGGCTGAACTCCTCGCAGCCCCAGCGCGTGACGTGCACGGCCTCCGGCTCCGGCACCGACGCGCCAAACACGCGGCGCAGCGCCTGCGGCGCGGCGCGGCGCGGGGCGCCGTCGGGCGGGGGCCGCCGCGCCTGGAGGGGGGCGCGCGCGCGGCGCGGGCCCGCGCGCGCGCACCTGCATCACGTGGTCGCGCAGCTCGGCCTCGCTCTCGCCCTCCGCCGCGCGCGCGGCCTCGCCCGAGACGAGGCTCGTGAGCAGCGGCGCGCCGTCGTTGAAGGCGGCTAGGTTCCAAAACATAAACCCCCGCCCCCGCCCGCCCGCGCCGCCGGGCTGGGTGACGCCGAAAAAGTCGGGCTGCGAGTCCCAGAAGACAGACGGGAACTGGGGCGCGCGGGAGGGGCGCGCAGGAGGCGTGGGAGGGGAGGGGTGGCGCCCCAGGCGCGCGCGCGCGTGCGCGCCGGCGGCCGCCGCGGCTCGCCGGCGGCCGGCGCGGCTCGCCTGCGACCCCTGCCCGCCCGCCCGCGCGCGCGCTGCGACCCGCGCCGGGCCTCACCTGCAGGACGACCTTGTTGAGGTGCCCAAAGCCCAGCCGGTCCACCGCGGCGGCCTTCCACTCGGGCAGCGGCGGCTCAAACGCGACGGCGCCGGCCTTGAGCACGCCGAGCGGCACCGTGACGAGCACGAGCGCGCCGCCCAGCACCTCGCCGCTCGCGAGCGTCACCCGGACCGCGGGCGGCCGCTCCGCCTGCGCGGTTGCGTCGCCGCCCGGCGCCGCGTCGCCGCCGCCGCCGCCGTCGGCGTCATACTCGACGCGCCGCACGACGGCGCCGAGGCGCAGCGCGGGGCCGAGCTGGTCGGCGAGCCCCCGCATGGCCTGGCCAAAGCCGCCCACGACCATCGCGTGCGGGCCGCCAAAGCCCATCCACTCCTCGTCCTGATGCCAGTTGGGCAGCGAGACCGCCGACAGCGGCGCGCTGCAGCCATACTCCAGGTTGGCCCAGTGCCAGTCGAGCAGCTCCAGCATCTCGGGCGTGGGCGGCGCCGCCGCGGGCGGCCGCGCCTCGCCGCCGGCCCCCTCCGCGGCGGCCGCGGCGCCGGCGCCGGCAGCGCCCTCGGCCTTGGGCTGCTCCGCGGCTGGCTCCGCCTCTGGCTTGGGCTCCAGCTTGACCTCGCCAGCGCCCTCGGCGGGCGCCGCCGCATCCGCGCCCGGCTGCTGGGCCGCGCCTGCCGCCTGCTCTTGCTTGACCGCCGGCTGCTCCTGCTCTGGCAGCTGCTGCGCCGGCTGCTCCGGCTGCTCCGGCTGCGGCTGCTCCAGCGGCTGCTCCGGCTGCTGCTCCGGCGGCTGCTGCTCCGGCTCCTGCTTCGGCTCTGGCTGCTGCTCGTTCGCAGGCGGCGGCGCCTGCGGCGGCCGCATGCGCTGCTCCAGCGCCCGCTCCAGCGCAGCGCCCAGCGACTGCGTCGCTGCCGCAGCGGGGTCGCCGTCCGCCTCCCGTTGCGCTGCATCCATCAGGTCGTCACGCAGCCTGGTGGCGGCGGCGGCGGCGGGCGCGGGCGAGGGCTCAGCAAGGCGCCGTCCGCAGCAGGCAGCCAGCCGGCTCACGGGACGCTGCGCCGCCGTGGCGCTGCCGGCGCCGCCACGCCGCGCCGCGCGCCCCACCTGTCCACCGCCGTGTCGAGCTCCGGCGGCACCAGGCGCCCCGTGGCGTCGTAGATGGGCAGCCGCTCGTCCAGAGTGTGCAGCTGGATGCCCAGCTGCCGCAGCACCACGGTCACGGGGTCCGGCGCCAGCCCCTCGTGCGTGTCGGGCGCGGTGCCGGCGACGAGCGACGCGCCGAGGTCAACCGGCGCGGCAAAGTCTCCCGTGTGCGAGTGCACGCGCCCGCCCACGCGCTCGCGCGCCTCGAGCACCACCACCTCCACGCCGTTGCGCTGCGGGTGGGCGGGCGGGTGGGTGGGCGAGCGCAGAGGGTTGCACGCAGCGCCCGAGCGCGTCCGCCAACCGCCGCGCGCGCCTCACACCTGCAGCAGCGTGGCCGCCGCGAGGCCCGCCGGCCCCGCGCCCACGACGATGACGCGCCCCGCCGGCTTGGGCGGCGGCTCGGCCGCCGCCGCGCGCTTGGCCGCGGCGGCGGCGGCTGCCGCCTTGGCGCGCTGCGCGCACGCCTCGGCGTCGGCCGCCGGGTCGGCCTCGCCCTCGTAGCCCAGCGGCTGCAGCGTGTCCTTGCGCTCCAGGTGCTGCACAAAGTAGTTCACCTGCGCGACGCAGAGGCGGCGGCAGCGGCGCCGGCGTCGGCGGCGGCGCGCGGGGGCTGCCGGCGGCTGCCGCGTGCGCGCCCGCACGCGGCGGCAGCGGCGGCCCAAGCGGCGCGCGGCGCGCACGTGTGTCTTGACGAGTGCCTTGTTGATGCTCGCCGTGAAGTGTGTCTGCAGCTCCTTGCGGATCGCCTTCTCCGACGTGGTCTGCGGCGCGCCGACGCCGGCGCCGCGGCGGCGAGTGGGAGCGCGCCCGCGCGCGCAGGCCGGCGCGAGCAGCGAGGCGCGCGGGGCGCGCAGCGAGGCGCGCAGCGAGGCGCGCACGTTCATGTCTGCCGCGCGCAGCAGCTCGTAGAGCTTGAACACGACCGCCTTCTCGTCCTCCGTCGGCGCGGCCGCGGCGGCCGCCTCGGCCGCGGCGAGCGCGGCGGCCTCGTCAAACGGCACCTCTGCGGCGCACGCGGGCGGGCGGCGCAACGCGGTCCGGCCGCTGCCGCGCCGCGCCGCGCCGCAGCCGCGCCGCCCCGCCGCCGCACGGGCGCGCAGGCGCCGCCGCACCGGGCGGCAGCACGCCAAAATTGATGTAGCCGTTTTCCTGCAAGAAGAAGAACGCCTCGCGCGTGATGTCCAGCGCGCCGTCGTCCGCGGCGGCCAGCAGCGCGCGCAGGCTCACGGGCCGGGCGCAGTCCTGCCACCACTGCTGCACGATCTTGCTCCTGCGGCGGGGGCGCGGCGGCAGACCTTCGTGCGCCGCGGGCGCGCGGCGGGCGCCTGCGCGCAGCAGCGCCGTCCCCCGCGCCGCACCGGGCCTGCTTGTAGTCCGCTATGCGCCCCCCAAAGCGCTGCATCTCGAGCTTGTTGAGCTCGCGGGGCTGCAGGCCCACGCCGATGAGCGCCTCGGCCTCCGCGTCCGCGTCTGCTGCAGACGCGGCCGCGGCCGCAGCGCTCGCGGCGCCGCCGTCTGCCGCGGCCCCCGCCCTGATGCCTCGCCGCGTGCGGCTGGGACGCAGGGCGTCGGACATGTCGGTGGGAGCCATGGCGGCGCCCTGGCCCCCCGGTCGAGGAGGACGCGCAGCGCGGGCGCCGCCGCCGCTGCTGCTGCGCCGGTGTGTTGGCGGGCCACACCGCGCTGCTCTCCAGTGGCCCGACGCGGCAGCACTGACGCAGGGGCGGGCGGGGCGAGCAGCGGGCGCGGCAGCTCGGGCTCTGCGGAGCAATCCTTGTGCCGCGGGCCACGGCGCTGATCCCTCCCACTTCACGCCAGCAATCTCGGCAGTGCGCCAGTGGCCGTCCCCACCTCCGCGTGCAGCCCTGCTCTCCTGCCACACCGGCGCCCGCCGCGCCGCTGCTGCGCAACCGCCGCGCGCCGCCGGTGCCTGCCGCACGGCCGCGGCGCGCCTGCCAGCTGACAGCGCCGCCAGGCACCTCTGTCAGGCAGCCGCCCAGGCAGCGCAACAGCAGCAGCGGCGGCGACCTCCGCCGCTGCCGTCTCCGCGCGGCGCTGCGTCGCGCCGCGGCGCCGCCATGAGCATGCTGCAGAGCCTCAAGGCCGCGGCCTCTTCCGCGGCCGACAAGCTCAAGGGTGCGCCGGCGGCGACCGCGACGGCGCGGCGGGCGTGGCGCGCGCCCGCCCACCGCGCCGGCTGCCGCCCGCCGCCCGCGCGCCGCCGGGGGAGCAGAGAAGGCGGCCGAGGTGCGCGAGATGGCGGCGGAGGCGCGCCAGCAGCACGCGGCCGCGGAGCCGCCCGCCGACTCGCGGTCGGCGTCGCTGCACCTGTGCGGCTTTGACATCTCGGGCGTGTCCATCGGCGGCCAGGCGCGGCGGCGCGGCGCCGCGCGGCGGGCGCGGCGGGCGCTGCGGCCGCGGCGGCCAAGCGCTTCATGCCCCTCCCGCCCCCCTCCCGCGCCTCCGCTGCCTCGTCGACGGCCGCAGGAGACGTGCCTCATCCTGCCGCGCTGCAAGCTCGCGCTGGACATCGGGCGCTGCCCGCAGGCCGCGGTCGCGGCGCAGACGGTGCTCATCAGCCACGGGCACCTCGACCACGTGGGCGGGCTCATCTTCCACGCCTCCAGCCGCAGCCTGCTGGGCCTGCCGCCGCCGCGCTACGTCGTGCCGCCGGCGATCGAGGACCGCGTGCGGCGGCTGCTCGAGCTCTCCAACGAGCTGCAGGACGGCGGCGCGCTCGAGTACGACGTGCTGCCGCTCGCGCACGGCGCGGAGCTGGAGCTCGACAGCGGGCACATCGTGCGGCCCTTCCCCACGGTGCACCCCATCCCCAGCCAGGTGCGGGGCAGGCGCGCGGCTGGCGCGGGGCTGGCCGGCCGGCGCGTGCGCTCGCTGGCGCGCGCCGCGGCGTGCTGCGTGCGCCCTGCCCAGCGAGCCCCCGCCGCTGTGCGACACCTGCCGCACCCTCACCCCCCCCCCCTTCACCCCCTTTACCCCCCCCCCAGGGCTACGTGCTCTACTCGTTCCGCAAGAAGCTCAAGGCCGAGCTGGTCGGACGCAGCCAGGAGGAGATACGGGAGCTGCGCCAGGCGGGGCAGGAGGTCACAGACACCTACCAGGCGCGCCCGCGCGCGCCCGCGCACGCGCCCGCCGCCGCCGCCGCCGCCGCCGCGCCGCGAGCGCCGGGCCGGCGCGCGCGCGCCGCCGCCGGCGCCGGGCCGACGCGCGCGCCGCGCCGCGCCGCGCCGCGCCGCGCAGATCCCGGAGGTCGCGTTCACGGGCGACACGAGCGGGGAGCTGTTTGAGGCGGACGGCAACGCGGACATGTACCGCGCGAAGCTGCTGATCGTGGAGTGCACGTTTGTGGACGAGGCGGTGAGCTGGGAGGCGGCGCGCGAGCGCGGGCACATCCACATCACCGACCTGGTCATGCACGCGCACAAGTTCCACAACGAGGCAATCCTGCTCATCCACTTCTCGCCGCGCTACCGCCGGAAGGACGTCCTCGCCGCGCTCGACGCCAACATGCCGCCCGGGCTGCGCGCCAAGTGCATCCCGCTGCTCAACGGCTTCCCCTGAAGGGCGCGGGGACCGAGCGCGCGCGCGGCGGCCGATGCACGGCGCAGCGCGCGCGGCGCGGCGCGGCGGCCGGCCGGACGGACGGCGGCGGGCCGCCCCGGCGGGGCGTGAGTGGGCGGCCGCTGGTCCAGCAGCTGGGGGAGCTGGGCCTGGCCTGCCGGCAGGCGCAGGTGTGCGGCGCAACTCGCGCGAGTGCGCTTGCACAAGCGCAACCGCTGGACCGCCGCCCGCGCGCCGCCCCATCTTGTCTCCCGGCCGCTCGCACCGCACCGCCCTTTCACACGACCGCGCACCCGCGGGCCGATCAGATCTGTCCGGCTGCTGCTGCCGCAAAGCTGCTGCTGCTCCGGCAGTCTCTCCGCGCCTCTGCGGCCATGCCCCTCTGACGCGCGCGCGGCATGGGCGACTGCCTGTCCAAGCCGCAGGCCGCGGCGACGGCCCCGGGGGGCGCCGGCGGCGCCGCTGCTCCGCCGGGCGCGGCAGCGCCGGCAGCGCCGCCGGGCGCGGTGCCGCCGCTGGAGCCGGCCGGCAAGCCGCAGCCGCCGGATCCCGGCAAGGATGATCCCAGCCACAGCAGCACGGCGTCGGAGGGCAGCAGCGAGTACGCGGGCGCGCCGGCGCCGCTCTGCGAAATATCGCGCCTGGGGCACCTAGCCTCGCTCGACGTGCTCTACACGGTGCGCTGGCGCCAATGGGGGCGCGATGGAGCAGCGGCGGCAGCGGCGGCAGCGGCAGCGGCCACAGCAGCAGCGTGCGCGGGCGCGGCAGGAGGCGCGCGCCGCCGCGCTCACTCTCCCGCCGCCGCCGCCGGCGCCGTCGCCGCCGCCGCCGGCGCCGCGGGCGCGCAGGATCCCGAGAAGCGCTTCGACGAGATCACTCGCCTCTGCCAGCTGGTCTTCAGAGTCCCCATCGCCCTGGTCTCGCTGGTCGACGAGAAGTGTCAGTGGTTCAAGAGCGCGGTCGGCCTGCCCGCGGGCGTCGACCGCACGCCGCGCAACACCTCGTTCTGTGCCTGGTGCGCGTCGGCGGCGCCCGCGGCGCCCGCGCCCGCGCCCCTGGCTCGCGCGGCCCGCGCGGGCGGCAGCCGCCGACCCCCGCCGCCGCCGCCGGGGCCGCCGCCGCCGCGGCAACTCGCAGGACGCTGCTGCCGGCGCACCCCGAGGCGCTGGTCGTGGAGGACGCGCAGCGCGACGCGCGCTTCCAGGACAACCCGCTCGTCGTCGGCGCGCCCCACATCCGCTTCTACGCCGGCTGCCCCCTCGTCTGCTCAAACGGCATGCGCCTCGGCTCGCTGTGAGCGCCGCCGCGCCCGCCGCCCGCCGGCGCGCCGCCGCGGCGCGGCCGGCGCGCCACGGCCCGCGCCGGCTCGGCACGGCGCCGCGCCCACTGCTGGCCGCGCCGCGCAGGTGCGTGATCGACGGCGCGCCGCGCGTGTTTGACGCTGAGTCGTGCCAGATGCTGGCGAACATGGCAGAGATGTGCGTGCGCGAGATCGAGCGCGACACCGCGCTGCAGGCGCAGCGCGCCGTCACGCAGCAGCAGCAGCAGCAGCAGCGCGCCGCGTGCGCGGCGGCGGCGCCGGCGCCGCGCGACGCGGCGACGCTGCTGCGCGCGTTCGACTGCTTCACCGACGCCATCATGCTCGTCGACACGCCGCCCGCGCGCGACGCGCCCTGGCGCGTGGTCTTTGCCAACGAGGCCTGGGAGGCGCTCGTCGGCGCGCCCCGCCCGCCCCCGGCCGGCCTCGACTTCTGGACCGTCTTCCAGGCGCGCCGCACCCCGCGCCACGCCAGGGCTCTGGCGCGCCGCCGCGACGCCGCCGCGCGCCTGCTCACGGCCCCCGCGCCGCCGCGCCGCCGCCTGCTCACGGCCCCCGCGCCGCCGCGCCGCCGCCTGCTCACGGCCCCCGCGCCGCCGCCGCGCCGCCGGCGCCGCAGGCGCCGCTGCCCACCTCGGGGTCGAGCCCCGCGGGGCACGGCGACGACTTTGCCGCCGCGGTCGCGGAGCAGCGCAACTTTGAGATGCTGGTCACGCTGCCGCCGCCGGCGCCGCCGGGCGCGGGCGCGGGCGCGGGCGCGGGCGCGGGCGCGGGCGCGGGCGCGCGCGCGCGCGCCGCCGCCGCCGCCGCCGCCGGCCCGGGCTCTGGCCTGGGCCCCCGGATGTTTGTGGCCGAGTTTCGCTCCGCCGGCAACACGGGCCTCGCGGGCCACGTCCCCATCGGCATCCCCAACTTCCTGCCCAGCTGCCCCGAGGACGGCGGTCACGCGAGCTTCTACTTTGTCACGCTCAAGCCCCTCGCGCCGCCGTCGCGCGGCGGCAGCGGCCAGGGCAGCGGCGCCGCGGGCGGCAGCGGCGCCGGCGGCGCCGCGCCGCGCCGGCCGCGGCGGCTGCCGTCGTTCAGCCTCGTGCCGCGCGCGGACGACCCGTTTGGCGACGTGCGGCTCGGGCCCCTCCTGGGCAAGGGGGGCTTTGGCCACGTCTACCGCGGCACCTGGGGCGGCCGCCCGGTCGCTGTTAAGGTCATCGAGCACGCAGTCGCGCCCGGCGACGGCGCGGGCAGCCTGCTGGAGGGCCTGCTGAGCCACCAGATCCACCACCCCCACGTCGTGCGCACGTTCAAGCACGCGACACGGCCGCTCGCGGTGGAGCTCGACGACAGCATCGACGGCGGCGGCGGCGCGGCGAGCACGCGGCCGCGGCTCATGAAGACGTGGCTCGTGCTGGAGTTTTGCAACCGGGGCAGCGTCAGCGACGCCGTGAGCAAGGGCTGGCTCCACCGCCAGGCCCCGGGCCGCAGCCCTGAGCCAGGTCGGCGCGCGGCGCCGCGGCACGGCGGTGCCCGCCCGCGCGCCCCTGTGCCGCCGCCCCAGCTCACGCACGCGCCGCCGCCGCCGCCGCCGCCGCCGCCGCCGCCGCCGCCGCGCCGGGCAGACCTGGCGGCCATCGTGGCCACCGCGCTGGAGGTCGCGTCGGCGCTGGAGTACCTGCACGCGGCGGGCGTGTGCCACGGCGACCTGTCGGGGAACAACGTGCTGCTCACCACGGCCGACACGCCGCGCGGCTGGACCGCCAAGGCGCGCGCGCCGCCGCCCACGCGCCCGCCCCGCGCTGCGCGCTGGGAGCAGCCCCCCGCCCACGCGCCGGCGCGGCCCCGCGCGGCCCCGCGCGCAGGTGTCTGACTTTGGGCTCAGCCGCCTGCTCACGTTTGAGGCGCCCGTCATCGAGACGCGCACCTACGGTGCGTGGCGCCGGAGGGGCGGCTGGCGGCGCCCCTCCTCGCCCCTGCCGACCCGCTCGCGCGCACGCGCTCTCTCTCTCTCGCGCGCGCGCACGCAGGCACGGTGACTCACATGCCGCCGGAGCTGCTGTGCGAGGGCCGCCTGACGCTCGCGGTCGACGTGTACAGCTTTGGCGTGGTCCTGCACGAGATGTGGACCGGTCGGCTGCCGTTCAGCGGGATGAGCCACTCCCAGGTGCTGCACGCCGTCAGCACGCGCGAGCGCCCGCTCACGCTCACGGCGCCCGCGCCGGAGCCCTTCCGCGCGCTCGTGGAGGCCTGCCTGTCCCGCGACCCCGGCGCGCGGCCCAGCGTCGGCGCGGCGATCGCGGCGCTCAAGGCGATGCAGGCGGGGCTGCCGGCGGCGCCGTGAGGCCGCCGCACCTGGGGGAGTGCAGCGCGCGCAGGCTGGGCGCCGCGCGCGCGGCCAACTTGTCAACCTCCTCCCCGCGCGTGCTGTTGCAGCCGTGCGACCGTGGCGTGTGGGCGCTGCTGCACTGCCTGGGGCTGTTGCTCCGCACTGCTGATGTGGAGACGTGTGGGCGGCGGGTGCGCACTGGCACTGGCTGGCCTCCGCGCCTGGCACGTGCTGCGCGCGGTGTAGGGAGCGCGTCGACGTGAGGAGGGGTAGGGGGAGGGCTGAGGGAGCGGATCGCGCGGGGTGCTTTGGCACGTTTGCCTCCATTTTCTGAAGCGGTGCCTCTGCAGCTGTGCTCCCGCGCTGCTGCTGATCCCTACACAGAGCCGGATTCAGCGGCCCTGTGCGCGCCGTCCAACGTTTGACCGGGACAATCATCTGTGAGCCGACTGGCCTGGCCTGGCTGGCGCGCGGCGCGCGCGGCATGGTACTTACCCAGGCGCCCCGCCGCCTGGAGGGCCCGTCGAGGCTGCCCACAGCATCCGGGCCAGAAAATGCATGCACAAGCTGCTGAGAGTTGTTGGGAGTGCGGCCCCAGGAGGGCGCGCGCGTAATCGCCGTGCCGCCGCCGACAAAGAAGAACACCGCAAGTGCCGCCGCCGCCGCCGCCGCCGCCGCTGCGCAAGTGCCGCCGCCGCCGCACACACCGAGCCGCGCCCGCACGCGCCCTCGCCCTCACGCGCCCTCGCCCTCGTCGTCGCCGCCCGCCGCGACGCGCGAGGGGCAGATCTGGATGGTCGAGTGGTCGATGCCCAGCCCCCGCACGTAGGCCTCGAGCTGCGCGAGCACCGCGCTCGCGTCGGCGCCGGGGCGCATCGCGACGTGCGCGGTGAGCACGGGCTTCATGCTGGTGCTGATGTTCCAGATGTGCAGGTCGTGCACGTCGGCGATGCCCTCCATGCCCAGCATCACCTGCGGCGCGCGCGCGCGGGCCGGCGGCGCGAGCCGCGTGAGGCGGCGGCACGGCGTGAGCCGGCGAGCGCGAGCCGGCGGCGCGAGCCGGCGGCGCGAGCCGGCGGCGCGAGCCGGCGGCGCGACGGCGTGCGGGGCGGCGGCGCGGGCGCGGCGCGCGGCGCGCGCGCTTACGCGTGAGACGGCGGGCAGGTCCATGTGCTGCGGCGTGCGCTCCATGAGCACGTGCACGATGTCGCGCAGGATGGACTTGGTGGTGAGCAGCACGACGATGCTGAACACAAAGGTGCAGATCGGGTCGGCGAGGTACCAGCGCGGGTCGTCCTGGTGCAGCCAGATGAGCGCGCCCGCGATCGCGACGCCCACACTCTGCAGCAGGTCGCCGATGACGTGAAGCACCGCGCTGCGCAGGTTGAGGCTCCCCGCGTCGCCGCCGCCGCCGCCGCCGTGCGCGGCGCCGCCGTGCGAGGCGCGCGGCGCCGCCGCCGCGACGACCGCCGCCGCCGCGAGCGCGGCGGGGTCGACAGAGAGCGGCAGCTCGCAGCGCACCTCGATCTCGCGGCTGCCGGTCTTGCGGATCGTGCAGCGGCACGTGTCCGCGTGGCCCGCCTGCCCGCAGCCCGTGCCGTCCGGCAGGTCAATGACCACGCACTCGGAGCCGCCGGGCGCAGGCGGCGCCGCGCCGCAGCTGCCGTGGCTGTGGCCGTGGCCGTGGCCGTGGCCGTGCTCGGCGCCGCCGTGGCTGCCGTGGCTGCCGTGGCTGTCGTCGCTGTCGCTGTCGTGGTCATGGCCGTGGCCGTGCCCGCAGCAGCCGCCTGCAGGCGCGGCGGCGAGCAGCGCACAGGCCCCTGCGTCAGCAGCGCCGCGGCAGACGCCGAGCCGCGCCGCGCCGCCGGCCGCCGCCGCGCCGCCGGCCGCCGCCGCGCCTCACCCTTTGCGTGCGCGTGGCCCCCCGCCCCGTGGCCGTGCTCGCTGTGGTCGTGGGCGTGGCCCTTGCCCTCGCAGCCGCCACCGGGGCCGTGGCTGTGCCCGACAGCGCCGTGGTCGTGGCCGTGCCCCCCGCAGCCGCCGTGCCCGTGGTCGTGCCCGCCGCAGCCGCCGCCGGGGCCGTGGCTGTGCCCCAGGTGCGCGTGCACGCCGAGCGTGAGGGCGATGAGGATGTTGAACACCACGCCCGCGACAGAGATGATGAACATCACTGCGTGAACCAGGCCCGCGGCGCGCGGCGCGGGGCAGTGCGGGGCGGCGTCGGCGCGGCGTCGGCGTCGGCGCGGCGCGGCGCGGCACTGCCGGCCGCCGCCGCCGCCGCGCCGCGGCCTCACGTTTGCCGTCGACGCGCACGGGGTTGAGCGTGCGCTGGAAGGCCTCGAACACGAGCGCGCCGGTGACGGCCCAGATGGTGAGCACCGAGATGAGCGCGCCGAGGATCTCGGCGCGGTGGTAGCCAAACGAGTAGTGCCACGTGCTCGGCTGCGTCGCGGCCCAGGTCGCAAAGATGCTCACCAGGAACGCGCTCACGTCGCTCAGCATGTGCGCGGCGTCAGACATGATCGCCACGCTGCGGCGGGCGCGGCGGCGGCGGGCGCGGCGCGTCGCGCGGCGGGCGCGGCGCAAGCAAAGGCGGCGCGGGCGCGGCGCCGCCCCCGCCGCGATGGCAGCGCGATGGCAGCGCCCGCGGCGCGCCCGCAGTGGGCGCGCACCTCTTGGCGAAGTAGCCTCCCGCGACCTCGATGCCCATGAAGATGAAGCAGAGCACGCACGCGATCACCAGCTTGCGCTGCACCTGCAGCGCGCGGGCAGCGGCGGCGGCGGCACGGCACGGCGCGTGCGGTGCGCGCGCGCGCGCGGCGTCAGCGCCTGCGCAGGGCGCCTGCGCAGGGCGCCTCACTCAGAGCCGCCGCCGCCGGCGGCCGCGCTGCCGCCGGCCGCGGCGCGCCCGGTCGCCGCCAGCCGCCGCGCGCTGCTGCTGCTCGCGCCGCGGACCGTGTTGTAGCCATCGGAGTTCGTCGCGGCGCCGTCGGCCAGGAAGCACTTGTCCTGCAGCTTGCAGTCTGCGCGGGCGGGGCGCGCGGGGCGTCGCGCGGCGCCGGGGCGGGCGGGAGCAGCAGCAGCTGCCGGGAGCGCCCCGCCCGGCGCGCACCGGAGACCGCAGGCTTCACGCCGCTCGGGGGCGGGAGTTCGGGACCCGCACCGCCCAGGAGCGGCGCCGCCAGCTCGCCCAGCGACGCCATGGGTCCGGGCGATGGCGATGGCGACGCGCGCGAGCTGGTGACGGCCTAAACTAGCGGGCCATGCCGCAGATCGCCGCCCACGCCGCGTCCGTGGGCTCCCACGCGTGCTGCACGCCGCCAGGGGCGCGGGAGCAGCACCCGCAGCGGACGACGCGGGAGAGGCGGTTGGCGGCAGGGCGGGCGCGGGTGCGCCTGCGGGCCGGGCTGTGGGCGGAGCTGCTGCTGCGGCGGGCGCTGGACTGGCCGCCGCCGGCGCAGGGCAGCGGCGGGGACGGCGTGGGCCGGCGGCGCGCGCAGTTCGGGGTCCAGGGTTTTCGCGCGGGAGTTTCACTCGCTGCTGCCCACCGCCCCGCGCCGCACGCCGTCACTTCATGACGCTGGCAAAGCGCTGGCGCAGGAGCGACAGCTGCGACCCGGCCCCCGCCGCGGCCGCGTCGGCTGCCGCGGGCGCGCCGCCTGCGCAGCTGCTGACCTCGCTGCTGCCGGGCGAGGGCGGGCTGCCGCCGCCCGCGAGGCTGAGGCTGGCGCTGTCGGCGCTCACGGCCGCCGCAAAGGTGAGGCGGCGCGGCCGCGCCGAGCTCAGGCGCTCGCTCCCCGACAGGCTGAGCGGCGCGAGCGGGTCGGCCAGCGCCTCGGCGCCCCCCGCCGGGCTGCCCTGCTCGCCGGCCTCCGCCGCCTCATCGGCCGCCTCGGCGGCGCCCTCGTCGGCCGCCTGCGACGCCACGCCGGCGCCGGCGCCCACCTGCGGCGGCGTGTCGCCGCAGCCGCCCGCGCCGCCCAGCCCCGACAGGCTGAACGCCGGCTCGCCGTCGCCGAGGGACCCCTGCAGCAGCGCGAGGCTGAGCCGCGGCGCGCCGCCGCCGGCGGCGCCGCCGCCGCGGCGCATGGGGCTGCTGGAACCGAGCGCGAGGCCGGCGCCGCCGAGGTGCGCCGCGCCGCCGGGGTGGTCGTCGTCGTCGTCGTCCAGGTCCACCAGGTCCAGGTCCATCACCTCCTTGCTCATCAGCAGCTCGCAGGCGGGCATGGCCGCGCTGCTCACGCTGCTGCCGCCCGGACTGGCGGCGGCGGGGCTGCCGCCCGCGCGTGCGTGCTGGCGCGGCGAGTCGACGCAGCCCTCCGCCGCCGCGGGCGGCAGCGGCGGGCTCGCGCTGCGCGAGCGCGGCGCAGCGGCGGCGCCGAACGGCGGCGGCGGCGGCTGCACAGCCGGCGGCTGCTCCGGCTGGCGCGCGCCGCGGTGCTTCTGCACCAGCTGCTGCAGCAGGGGCGTGGGCGGCACGAGCTGCAGCGCGCCGTCCCCGAACAGGCTGGCGGTGCCGCCCGCGCCGCCCACCGGCGCGTGCGGCTCGGGTGGCGCCTGCCCGCTGGCGGCCACGGCTTCCAGGCAGCACCGCTCCTCGTCCGCCATGATGCCAAACAGCTCCTGCTCCAGCACCTTGATGCGCTCCGCTGCACGGCCGCGGGCGCGCAGCAGGCGCGCGCGTGAGCGGCGGCACACGCCGCGCGGCGCCCGCGGCGGCGTCGGCCGGCGGCGCGCGGCGAGCCGCGGCGGCGCCAACGCACCCACGGCGGCCATCTGCAGGCCCAGCGCGGTGCGCATGCCGCGCATGTGGTCCAGGCAGTTGGTGTGCAGCCCGAGCTGGGCGAACAGGTGCGGCGCGTGGCTCGCGGCGTCGCTGGTGGCCACGAGCGGCGTGACGCTGCTGGGCGCGCCGCCGCCGCTCGCGCCCGTGCCTCCGCAGGAGCCCCAGGTCGCGTGCGGCGGCGGCGGCGCGCCCGTGTCCTGGCCCGCGAGCTGCCGCACGTAGCGGCACGCCTCGGCCACGTCGGTGAGCCAGGCCTCCAGCATCGCCGCGATGTCCAGCCCTGCGACGCGGCGGCAGGCGCGGCGCGGCGCTCAGGCGGGCGGCCGCAGTCGCAGCGCTGCGGCCGCGCCGCCAGCTGGTCGGGGACGCACCTGCCGACGCCGGCGTGCCGGGCAGCTGCCCCAGCTCGCGCAGCTGCGCGCCGTCGATGGCGTGCGGGTGGGTGTCGGTGCCCGCGAGCGCGTCCACGAGGCCCGCCAGGCCCGCAAACTCCCGCACGTGCGCCTCCAGCATGGCCCACAGCTGCTGCGCCTCCGCCAGCAGGCCGCGCAGCTCGCCCGGCAGCTCCGGCAGCGGCGGCAGGCTGCCGAAGCCGCCCTGCGCGGGCGTGAGGCTGCCCTCCAGCAGGCTGAAGAGCTGCTCCGGCGACAGGCTGCCGTCCTGCGGGCAGCAGCGGGAGCGCCGCGCGGGCGTGGCGGGCAGCGGCGGCGGTGTGTCAGGGGCGCGCGCGCGGCGCCGCCGCAGGCGCCGCCTCAGCCCTGCGCCGCGCTGCGCCGGGCTGCGCTGCGCTCACCGCCGAGGCGCGTGCGTCCTTGAGCTGCGCGGTGAGGGCGTAGTACATGTCCCGCAGCTGTGCGGCGGCCGCCTCCGCCTGCGCCTGCACCTGCGCGCCCGCCTGGCACGCCGCCAGCAGGCGCTGCACCTGGCGCTGGTTCTGAGCCCGCGCCGCGGTGACCAGCGGCTCCGCCAGCGCTGCAAGCAGCGCGGCGTCGTCCCCGACGTCGCGGCCCGGCGGCGCGTCGTCCGGGTACATGCGCTCGTGCTGCACGCCGAGGGCCCAGAACGTGAGGTCACACAGGAAGGAGACGAGCCTGCGGCGCGGCGCGGGGCGCCTCTCTGCGTGAGCCCGGGCGCGGCTGGGGACGGGCGGCCGCGCCCGCGCTCTGCAGGGGTCTCACTTGGGCCCCGACGGGTTGCGCTGGAAGGGCGCCAGCGAGTGGCCGTGCGCGTCCAGCTGCCCCGCCTCCTTGAGCCAGTCCTGGGCTTTCTGCGACAGCGGCGCCGAGCGGCCGCGGCCGCCGTGAGCGGCGCCGCGCGGCGGCGTGGCGGCAGCCCTGTCGCGGCGGCGCACCTGGTAAAAGTCCTTGGCCTGCTTGCGGTCCTTGTCCAGCAGCGGCCAGCAGCCCTTGAAGTGCTGCGCGCGCGTAGGGTCGGGCGGTGGGAGCGCGCACCCAGCGCCGCCGCCGCGCGCTGCGCGCTGGCCGGCGCCGACGCGGCCGCACCTTCTTGGCGGCGGCCTTGCCCTTCACTACGGCGCAGCAGTGGAAGAGCAGGGCCTCCAGGGCGCGGGGGTTGGGCTTGCGGAACACGCCGCGCCCCCAGTCCAGCCCCTTGCCGCCCTCGCTGCCCGCGGCGTCGAGCAGGCACAGGCTGGCGTGCAGCGCCGCCTCCTCCTGGGCGCTCAGGTCGTCGGGCGGTCGCGAGGGCGCCATGGCTGCCCCAGCCGCGTGTGCAGAGCTGCCTGCTGCTGCTGCTGCTGCGGGCGGGCTGCCGTTCAGCTGGCCGCGGGCGTGGCGGTGCCGAGACCTCTGGATCAGCTCGCTCCTCGCCGGGCGCCAGCGGGCGCGGCCTGGGCAGGGAGACAGCTGGCGCGCAGTGTTTGAGCACCTCCTCCCCGTCCGGCCTGCTACGCCCGGTCTGCTACGCCCGAGCGGCAGCGATCGACGGCGCCTGTGCCGGGCCGCAGGCGCCGGGCCACCCTCAACCGCCGGCGGAGCCCTGCCCTGACGGCAGTTCGTCGCCCACCGGCGGCGTCGCAACCGACCCGCATCCCGCCCAGGGGCTGCGCTGCCGCCTGAGTTCACCGTTCTGGGCCACACCGGCAGCTTCCCGCAGCCCGCGCACCTCGCCCGACGCGGCGTTGACTGCGAGTCCACGCCCGCGCGCGACCGGCGCGAGCCTGCCGCCCGCAGCCATGCGCCGCCACCGACCGGCCGGTGCGGCAGCAGGGCCCCTGGCAGCGCTGGTGGTGTTGCTGGCGGCGGCGGGCCGCGCAGCGGGCCAGGCGACGTGCGACGGCAGCGCGGGCGTGTGCAGCGCTCAGAGCGCACGTGAGCGCGCTGCCGGCGCAGGGCGCCGCCGGCCCCCGGCTGCGGCACGACCTCACGCCGTGCGCCGCGCCGCGCCGCAGCGGCCTACGGCTGCGACCCCGCCGCCGGCGGCGCCAAGTGCTGCACGGTCGCGGGCGCGTGGCCCGGCTGTCCGCCCTGCCCGCCGGGCGCGCCGAGTGAGCGCCGCCGGCGTCACCGGCCGGCCCGCCGCCGCACGCACCGCCAGGCCGCCGCCAGGCCGCCGCCGAGGCGGCTCACCCCCGCCCCCGCTCCCGCTCCCCCTGCCGCCGCGCCAGCGCCGTCACCACTCTTTGGCTGCGCCGGCGAGCTGTGGGTGCGGCCGAGCAGCCGCCTGGCCGACTGGTCGTTCGCGGGCATGTCGTACGGTGACTACGCCCTCCCGCGCCTGCCAGAGATGGCCAACGTCAAGACCGTGTTTGGCGCGCGCGGCGACGGTGCGCGCCGGCCGCGCGGCCGGCGGGGCGCGCCGGCCGCGCCGCACGGCGGCTGAGCGGCGGCGGCGGCGCGATCGCGCGCAGGCGTTGCCGACGACACCGCCGCGTTTGAGCTCGCGCTGCAGACGATCACCGCCGACGGCACGCTCGTGGTGCCGGCGGGCACCTACATCATCACCCGCGTGCGCGCCCGCCCGCCGCAGCGCGCGCGCGCTGCGCCCCGCTCGCCGGGGGGCCGCCGGCTCACCCGCGCGCCGCCGCCGCTGCCGCGCCGCCGCCGCGCCGCGCCGCAGCGGCTGGACATCGACAAGCGCATCTTCCTGCAGGGCGCGGGCGCGGGCGCGACGGTGCTGTCCTTCCCGCGCTCCCTGGGCGAGGTGTACGGCAACACCTGGCCGGGCGGCGTGAGCCAGTACGGGTGGGGCCCAGGGTTCATAAACTTCAACGGCGGCGGCGCCCCCGACCCCAGCACGCGCCTCGCGGCCGTCACCGCAAACGCGTACGCCGGCGCCACCGTGCTCGCCGTGGACGCGCTCACCGGGCTGCAGCCGGGCATGGTGCGCGCGCGGCCGCGGGTGGCGCCGGGTCGGCGCGCGCGACGCGCGGTCGGCGCGCGCGCGCCGCCGCCGCCCCCGGGCCCTGGCGCCCAGCTGCCGCTGGCCGTGCGCACGGCGCCGTGCCGGCGGCGCGCAGGTGGTGCGCATCGTGATGGACAACGTGGACGGCGGCCTGCTGCGCAGCCTCAACCAGGGCCTGGCGGAGCCGACCGCGGCGCTGAACAACCGCGCCGCCGCCATCCGGTGGGCGAGCCGCGTCAAGGCGGTGCTGTCCAACCCGCCCCGCATCGAGCTGGAGCGGGCGCTGCCGTTCAGCGTGAGCACCGCGTGGCGCCCCGAGATGCACGACTGGGTCAGCGAGCGCGGCGGCATGAAGCGGAACTTCACGGGCGTCGCAGACATGACGCTGCGGTGCGCGGCGCGCTGCTGCGCCGCCGCCGCGCTGATGCCGCGCCGCCGCCGCGCCGCCGCCCACACACCCACGCGCCGCTCACACCCGCGCGCGCTGCCCAGCTTCCCCGGCGCCGCGCCCTTTGCCGGCGAGTACAAGGAGGCGGGCCACAACGGCCTCTACTTTTATAGCACCGCGCACAGCTGGGTGCGCAACGTGGTGTTTGAGAACGCGGAGCTGGGCGTCGTGTTTGACTCGGGCGCGTTCAACAGCGTCGAGAACGTGACCTTCACCTCCACCCGCCCCGTGACGCCGGCCGCGCCGTTCACCGGCACGCGCGGCATCTGGAACAAGGCGCGCCGCCGGCCCGGCCGCCCCGCCCGGCCGCCCGCTGCGCGCCGCCGCGCGCACGCGCCCGCGTGCCGAGCCGCCGACGCCGGCGCGGCGCGCGTTTGCGCGCAGGGCACCTCTGACAACCTGGTCAACGGCTTTGACTTCCGCACGCGCTTCGTCGGCTCGGTGACGACGAGCAGCTTTGCGGTCGGCAACGTCGTCGCCAACGGGCGCGGCACCGACGTCAGCCTGGACCTGCAGTACGGCGCGCCGGCGGGCAACCTCTTCACCAACATACACCTCGGCGCCGCGTCGGCGCCCTTTGGCTGGGTCGCGCGCGGGCAGGACGCGGCGGGGCGCAACACCCTCTGGAACGTGCGCACCGCCAACGACTCGCTCGTGCTGCCGCCGCCGGGCTGGGCGCCCGCCACGACCTGGGTGGGCGCGGAGAACGCGGCGATGGTGCGGCGCCCGCCCGCCTGCACGCGCGGCGCGGCAGGCGCTCGGCGCCGCTGACGGCGCGGCTGCCCCCCTGTGGGGAGCGGCCGAGCCGTCCCTAGCCCCCGGCAGCCTCGCGGCGCTGACCCGCCACGCGCGCTGCGCAGCCCGCCGGCGGCGTGGAGGCGGGCTGGTACGTGGAGAGCCGGCCGGACGTGTGGCCGTACGACCTGTGGGCCGCGCAGCGCCGGGCGCGCGGCCGCCCGCTGCCGACGCCCGTCGCGCCGGTCGTGCGCGGCCCGGGGTACGGCTGCCTTTCCAACGGCACCAAGTGCTGCTTCGCGACCACCGACCCCGCCTGCCCGCGCTGCCCGCCCGACGCCGGCGCGCCGTCGATCCTGTGGGGCTGCAACGTGCGCCGCGCGGCGCGCGCAGAGAGCGCGCGCGCGGCCGCCCCTCGCCGCCGCCCTCGCCGCCGCCCCTGGCCCCGGCACTCAGCGGCCGGCCGCCGCCCTCGCTCGCACAGGGCGAGCTGTGGAGCCCCCGGGGCCGCCTCGGCTATGACTGGGGCTGGGCGGGCTACCGCTTTGGCGCGACGCCGCCGGTGCTGCCGGTGGCGGTCAACCTGAAGACGCAGTTTGGCGCGCGCGGCGACGGCACGACCGACGACACGTCGGCGCTGCTGCGCGCGATCGAGGCCACGCCCAGCGGCGCCATCTTCATGCCCGCCGGTGGGTGCGGCGCGTGCTGCGCGGCGCCACGGCCGGCCATGGCAGCCCAGCCGCCGGCGCCACGCTCGAGCTCACCGCCTCACGCCCCCGCGCGTCGCTCGCGCCGCGGCGCCCCGCGGCTCCCCCCCCCCCCCCCCGCGGCCACAGGCGTGTACGTGCTGACGTCGGTCATCAACATCCGCAAGCCCCTCGTGCTGCGCGGCGAGGGCCGCGACCGCACGGTGCTGCGCTTCCCCAAGTCCCTCACCGACCTCTACGGCAACACCTGGACCGAGGGCTCCTGGAAGGGCGTGAGCCAGTACAGCCACGGCACGGGGCTCATCAACATGGGCGGCTGGGACCCCACCGGGCGCGACTTCACGCGGCTCACCGCCGTCACCGCGGTGCGGGCTGGCGCCGCCGCCTGGCTGCCCCTGAACCCTCGCCGCGCGTGCCGCCCACGCCGGCCGCCGCGACCGCCGCCGGTGCCGCCGCTGGCGCCGCCGCAGGGCGCGGCGCGCGGCGAGCGCGTGCTGCGCGTCGCGTCGACCGCGGGGCTGGCGGTGGGCTCGTGGTACCGCCTGCTGATGCGTGACCCGGGGGACGGGTCGCTCATTGCCGAGCTCAACGGCGGCCTCGTGCCCGCGACGCCCGCGCAGCGCGGGGCGCCCGACCCCGTGCGCTTCCTCACGCGCGTCGTCGCGGCGGGGCCCGACTGGGTGCGCACCGAGCGCGCGGTGCCGGTCAAGGTGCGCGACCGCGGGACTGTGAGCGCACCGCCGACCCTGCCGGCACGCCGCGCCGCGCAGCGCCGGGCCGCGCCGAGCCGCGCCGCGCGCGCAGGTCGACCTGCGCTGGTCGCCCGAGCTTCACCGCTACGCGCCGATGTTCACCGACGCGGGGTTTGAGAACTTCACGCTCGACTTCCCCTGGACGCCGTACGAGGGGCACTTCAAGGTGTGCGCCGCGCGCGGCACACAGCGCGCGGCGCGAGGGCCGCCGGGGTCCGGCGCCGTGCCGCGCGCACCACCCCCACCACCCCGCGGCGGCGCGCCGCGCAGGAGCGGGGCTGGAACGGTCTGCACCTCAACCAGGTGTCCCACGGCTGGGTGCGGGGGGTGGGCGTGAACAACAGCGACATGGGCGTCTACCTCTGGGGCTGCACCTTCACCACCATCGACGACCTGCGCCTCTCCAACTCGGCGCCGCGCGGCTGGCTCAATGGGCACCGCGGCATCTGGATGGAGCACGGCAGCGACTGCCTCGTCAAAAAGTGGGGCCGCAGCACGCAGCGTGGCGCGCCCGGTCGGGCACCGGGCGGCCGCCGGCCACCGGCCTCAGCCGCCGGCTGCGCTCACGCCGCGGCCCTGCGCCGCGCGCAGCTTTGTGATCACGCACCGCTTCGTGCACGACGTCACGGTCGCGGGCACGGAGCACGGGTCCGTGTTCAGCGGCGGGCGGGGGCTGGACCTCAACCTCGACGCCCACCGCTCGTCTCCCTACGCCAACCTCTTCACCGACATCGCCCTCGGCCTCGGCACGCGGCCGTTTGAGGCCTCCGGCGACGCGGCGTGGGGCGTCACGCACTCGGCGGCGTACGCGACCTTCCACAACCTCTCCGCGTCGCTGCGCTTCCGCCTGCCGCGCCCCGACTACGGCCCGCTCGTCACGGCGGTCGGGCTCGCCACCGACGACACCGAGCAGCCGCCGGGCATGGGCTGGCACGTCGAGCCCGCGCCGCGCGCGCCGCACCCGCGCAACCTGCACGTTGAGATGGCGCGCACGCGCGCCTGGCGCAACCCCGCGGCATGAGGCGCGCGCGTCTGTTGCGTTGGGTTGTGCTGCCCCCCGGGCAGCCGAGCCGAGCGAGGGGGCGGGGGGCCTGAGCGTTGACCGCGGTTGATCAACCCCGGTTGACCGACCGCGCTGCCCGCGGCCGCCGTCGCAGCCGGTCGAAACAGTTTCCACGCCCCCTCACGCTGCGTCCCCCCAGCCGCGACGCCGGCCGCGCGCGCGGCCGCCATGCCCCCCCCCCCACACACACACACCAGCCCCCGCAGCTGTGCGTCACCGCGCCGCCGCCGGGCCCGTGAGCAGGCGCAGCGCGTCGCTCAGGTACTTCACCGCGCCCGCCACGTCGTCAAACGCCAGGCTGCTCGCTGCATACTTGGCGTACTTCTGGGCCTCGGTGATCGCAGACGGCGACGGCGCAAACGCGCCAGCGCCGCCCGCGGGCGCCGCGCCGCCCGCCGGCGCGCCGCCGTGCGACGCGTGCGGCGGCGCCGCGTGCGCCGCCGCGCCGCGCGGCGCCGGCTGGCCCGGGTAGCTGGCAGCGGCGCGCGGCTGCGCCGCCGGCGGCGGCGGCGGCGGCGCCACGGGCTGCTGCGGGGGCGGCGGCGGCGCCACGGGCTGCGGCGGCGGCGGCTGCTGCGGCACCGGCGGGCCCACCAGCGGCGGCGCGCGCGGCGGCGGCCCGCCGACTGCTGGGTATGCGCCACCTGAGCAGGGCGGGGCGGGGCGCGGGGGCAGGCGCTGAGCGTTGTTGGGGCGAGGCCGCGGCAGCGGCGGCGCGGCCGCGCAGGGGGCCACCTGCTGGTGCCGCCGCCGGCTCGGGCGGCGCCACGGCCGCCTCGCCTGGCGCGAGCGGGGTGACGTGCCCGCCGTCGGTGTCGAGCGTGGCGCCGCTGTCGAGCTGAAGTAGGTAGGTGCAGGGCCTGGCGCGGGACGGCCCAGGGGGCGGGCGCAGCCAGCAGCGTCGGCGCGCCGCGCAGCGGCGGCCGTGCGAGCGGAGGGCGCCCGAGGCGGCAGGCGCGCACCAGCGCTCGCAGTTGGCGGCGATGACGCTCGCGGGCTGCGGCCACTCGCCGTGCGCCGCGACGAGGCTCACGCGCTCGCCGGCGCCCGCCGCGGGCGCGAGCTGGCTGTCGTGCAGCTCCTCCAGCCGGTCACGCAGCGCCACCTGCGGGCGCGGGGGACGGAGGGGGGAAGGCAAGGTTGGTGGAGGAGGAGGGGCGCAGACGCCGCGCGCCAGCCGCTGCTGCTGGCAGCGACGCCGCTGCGCGCGCTGCCCGCTAGTGGTGCGGCGCGCCGCCCCCGCTGCGCCGCACCTTGTACACCGCCTGGCCGCCGGGGCCGCCGCTGGCGCTGACCAGCATGCCGACCGTCCCCTCCTCGGGCAGCCCCACGCCGTCGGCCTCGCAGTGCGTCACCGCCCACACGCGCGAGCCGGGGCGGAAGCGCGGCCCCGCCGCCGCCGCGGGCGCGACGAGGCCGCGCGTGCCCGCGGGCGGCGTCGTGCTGGGCGGGCGGGGCAGGCTCAGGAAGTCGTCGGCGGACGAGGCCACGCTGTCCAGGGGCGCGCCGCCTGCGCGGGGCGCGCGGCGCGGGGCGCGCTGAGCGCAGCGGCGCGGCCGCAGCAGCGGCAGCAGCAGCGCCCCGCGCGCCCCGGCGGCCGCGCGCGGGCGACACCTCCCCTGCGCGCAGCGGCGCGCACCCGCCGGCGGCGGCGCCGCGTCGGGCGGCGGCGCGTCGGGCTGCGGCGCGGCGGGGTCGAACGCGGGGCCGGCAAAGAGGTCGCCGCCGGGCTGCGCGCCGATGTCGGGCGGCGGCGCGGGCGCGCGGCCCTCGCGCAGGGCCTTGCGTATCTCTGCCGCGCGCCAGAGCGCGTAGCGCGTCTTCTCCAGCAGGTCGGGCGCCGCGACCTCCTGCTCCTCCCCGCTCTCAAGAAACTGCTCCAGCACCTGGCGCGTGCGCAGAGCAGCGCGCGGCGGCGCGGGCCGGCGTCCCCGTCAGCCACGCGCGCTGCCGGGCCGCAGCGCCCGCCGGCGCCGCCCCGCCTGCCGGCCGCGCCCGCCCGCGCGGCTGCGGCGCGCCTGCAGGAAGATGGCGGCGGCGTAGAAGGCCTTGCAGGTGTTGATGTCCGCCCGCCCCGCGCGGTCGACCTTGTCGGCGCGGCGGAACACCGTCAGCGCAAAGGCCTCGCAGTACGCCCGGTCCTCCGCCGCGGCCGGCTTGACCGCCGGCTTGTCCTTCTCGCACTGCGCAAACGTGGCCTTGATGAGCCCGCTGATCTCGCGCGTCGGCGCGGGGATCTCCAGGCCCTGGTTGCGCGCGCGGCGGGGGGCAGAGAGGGTCGGCGGCGCGCGCGGGGGCTGGGCGCGCAGCCTGCGGCGCATGCATGCGCCCGGCGGGCGGCGACGCCCCGCCGTCTGGCGCCACTGCCGCCGCCGGCTGGCCTGCCGTCGTCGCTGCCCGGCAGCGCCGCCGCTGCTCGCCGCTGCCGCTGCGCGCCGCGCCTCGCCTCGCCCGGCGGGCGGCGCCCCCGCACCTTCTTGATCGCGTACAGGCGGCAGTAGTACGCCATGCGCGGCTCCACGGCCTGGATCTCCTCCGCGCGCTGCGACCGCGGCGGCGCGCGGCGCCGCGGGCTCGGCGCGGCGCCGCGGGCTCGGCGCGGCGCCGCGGGCTCGGCGCGGCGAGCAGCGGCGCGACGCCGGGCTGCCCCCGCCGCGTGCAGTTGCGCCGGCGCTGCTGCCCGCGCGAGGCGCACCTGCAGGATGGGCAGCAGCAGCTTCTTCTGCTCCTCCAGGTCGGCGGCCGCCATGGCGCCCGCGGAGCTGGCGACAGCGGCGCGGCCGCGCGGGGCGGGCTGCGGTGCTGTGCGTGTGCGCACGCGTGGCCGGGAGGAGCACTCCACCCCGCGCGACGGCTCTCGCAGTGCGCACGCAACCACGCGGCGCCGCAGGGCTCGGCGCGTCGTCAAATGCGGCGCAGCCCACCCGCCGCCGCGCACCGGCTCCACCGCGCCCTCGCCGCCCGCCAGAGCCCTCCCTCCCGCCGATCAGCGCTCGAGGCTGCCGCGACGGGAGCTCCCGCGTCAAAACAGTTCAAAAAGCTGCCGGCCCGCGCCGCGCTCGCCGCCGCCGCGCCCATGCCTGCGCCCGACGTCGTGGCGCGCCGGCCGGACCAGATGGCGAGCGCCAAGGCCAAGGGCCAGGTGCGTGGGGCGCCGCCCGCGGAGCCGGCGCGGCCGGCTGTCCCACGCAGCCCGACGCCGACCGCCGCTGCCGGCGCGCGCCCGCCCGCAGCGCGGCGCCGACACGGAGCTCCTGCAGAGCGTGCAGCAGCTGCTGCGCCCCGCCGCCGCGGAGGGCGACCTGCTGGGCCTGTTCCCGGCGCCGTTTGCGGCGTACGCCAAGGACGGCCTCGCCGCGCGCATCGCGTTCAAGCACGCGGAGCAGCTGACGCCCGCCGAGCGCGACGGCGTGTGGGCGCTGTTCGAGGCCAACATGGCGGCCGTGTACGAGGCGGACGCCCAGAAGTGGCAGCCGCGCGCCAAGCGCCGCGAGCTCTTCCACGTGCGCCGCGCCGCCACGCCGCGCGGCGCGTGCACCGGGCAACGGCCGACCGCCGCCGGCGGCAGGCGGCGGCACGGGCGCACCACCCCGCGCACGCCGCGCCGCGCGCTGCGCCGGCGCAGGACGACGCGCGCTACTTCCTAATGACCGACGAGCAGGGCGAGCTGCTGGCCTTCACGCACTTCAGGCGCGCCCGCGGGGCCGGGCGCCCGCCAGCCGCAGCGCGGCACGGCGCCGTCGCGCGCGGGGCGACCACGCGCCGGCCGTCACGCGCTGGCCGCTGGCGCCGCCGCCGCGGCGGCGCAGGTTTGAGGTTGAGGAGAACCTGCTGGAGGCGGAGGAGCTGGCCGCGGCCGCGCTGCCGCGGTACAGCCCCGTGCTCTACTGCTACGAGCTCCAGGCCGCGCCGCCCGCGCGCCGCAAGGGCGTCGGCCGCCGCCTCATGCAGCTGCTGGAGCTCGTGGTGCGGCGGCGCGGGGGCCAGCGGCCGCGCGGGGGCCAGCGGCCGCGCGGGAGCCAGCGGCGGCCGCGCGCGCTGCGCGCGCGCGTGTGCCGCCGCTCAGCGCCGCGCGGCCCGCCACGCCGCGCCCCGGCGCAGGCGCTCAAGTTCAAGCTGCATGCGGTGCTGCTCACGGTGCAGCGCAGCAACGGCGGCGCGCACGCGTTCTACGGGCGGCTCGGCTACAAGCAGCACCCGAGCTGCCCCGAGCGCAACGGGTTTGAGGACTTTGAGGGCATCGACCCGGGGCACCGCATCATGTGGAAGGACCTGCGCCGCTGAGCGCTGCGCAGACGCGCACACGCTTGCCTGGGCGCCGCACTGGTAAGCCCTCGTTACCCCCGCCGCCGCGCGCCGGCCGCCGGCCGCCGGCCGCCGGGTCACGCGGCGAGGTCGTCCTGCAGCAGCAGCGCGACCGACGCGAGCACCCACTTGTGGGGCGGGTCGGCCGTGCGCAGCGTGAACGCGCCGACCGCGGGCGCGTAGACGTTGGCGCGCTGCATGTTGGTGTACACGGGGCACTCGTAGAAGCCGTCCGTGCTGTAGTCGTCCGCCGTGACCGGCAGCACCTGCACCACCGGCAGCGCCTGGTGCAGCTCGCCCGGCAGCGAGTCGCGCAGCACGCCCTCCTCCTTGTCCCACCTGCGGGGGGCGCGCGCGCGCGGCGCCGCGGGCGCGGGGCGCTCGGCGGGCGGCCAGGACACGCCGCGCGCGCGCGCTCGGCAGGCTGGCTGCCAGCCCCCCCCCCCCCCCGCCGCGCAGCACCGCCCGCGCCGTGCGCGCGCACCGCGCGCCCTCGATCACGAGGCCGTGCACGTAGCAGCCGGTCGGCGCGGGGGCGGTGACCTGGTCCACGCTCTTGCCCGTGACCTGTGTCATGAGGCGCATCACGTCCAGCGGCAGGCCCACGCGCCGCGCGTATGTCTGCATCACCTGCGCGCACGCCGCGCCGCCGCGAGGGACGCGGGCGGTCGGGGCGAGGCCGCAGGCCCGCGCACTCGGCGAGCTGCCGCGCGCCGCGTGCCCAGCCCAGCCCCGCGCGCGGCGCCCTGCGCCCAGCCGCGCGGCGCGCACCGCGGTGAGGAAAGCCTTGGGGTTGAACAGCCCGCTCAGCCACACGCTGTGCGGCGGGGTCAGCGAGCCCGCGGTCCACGACGCGAGCTGCTCGTGGCGGCGCAGCACGTCGGCAAACCACGCGCTGAGGCTGAGCACCTCCTGCACGCGCGTCGACATGACCGACATCCACAGCGCCGGCACCTGGCGCGGCCGCGGCGCAGCGCGGGGCGTGGGCCGCGCGCGGCGGCCCCACAAGACGCAGACGCCGCCGCCGCCGCCGCCGCCGCCGCCGCCGCCGCCGCCGCCGCCGCCGCCGCCGCCGCCGCCGCCGCCGCCGCGCCGCCGCCGCCGCCGCCGCCGCACGCGGCGCGGGCGGCGCACCGTGTTTGTGGCGATGCCGCGCGCGAGGGCCTCCATCGCGTCGCTCATGTTGAGCGCGCCGTCGAGGCCGAGCTGCAGCTCCTCCATGCTGCGGCCCATCTCCGCCAGCAGCGCGTTCATGCGCCCCGCCTCCTGCAGCGCGACCATGACGTACGGCGTCTTGTCGCGCACGCGCGACTCAATCTCCGCCAGCGCAAACAGCGGCGGCAGGCGGTCCATGTAGTCGCGCAGCGGCCCGCGCACGGCGCCCTCGCCGCCCGCGCCGCCGCCGACGCCTGCAGGCGCGCGGGCGCGCTCACGGGCGCGTGAGCGGGCGCAACGGGCGCGGGCGTCGCTTGCGCGCGGCGCGCCCGCGCCGCAGGGCCTCGCAGGGCCCCGGCACCGCCGCGCCGCGCCGCGCCGCACCGCGCCGCGCCGCGCTGCGCGCGCGCGCGCGCGCCCCGCACCGCCGCCGCCGCCGGTGACGGTGGTGATCGTGCGGAAGAGCGTCTCGCCGAGGCTGGTGAGCAGGCTGAGCTCGGCGTTGGGGTGCATCCCGTACACGACCGGGCTCTCCGCCGGCAACGCGGCCTCGATATGCTCCCGCAGCGCGTCGAAGCTGCGCGGCAGCGGCGCGGTGAAGCCGGGCGCGAGATGCAGCGCCGGCGGGCCCCAGGCCGCGGGGTCGTCGAGCGGGCCGGCCGGCAGGATGGCGGGCGTGATGAGGACGGAGAGGTAGGTCGTGCAGGCGCGGCGGTCGTACGCGTCGGTGATGTGGCCGCCGTAAAAGACCTCGCCAAACATGTAGCGCAGGTCGTCCCAGGGCACGGTCGCGTAGGCCTCCAGGTAGTTGAGCAGCACGTCGCCGCAGGTCGTGAGGTCACCGAGGTTGAACGAGTAGCCGCGGCAGAAGCCCAGCCCGCTGCCCGCGCCCGCGCCGATGCCGGTGCCAAACTTCTTGCGCCCCAGCAGCAGCGAGTGGTAGAAGGCCAGGCCAAACAGGATGCTGCGGTACGCCGCGCGCTGCCCGGGGCGCGACAGCCGCTCCTCGGCGTCCGGCGCAAACGCGCCCAGCGCGCGGCGCATGTTGCTGCGCATGTCGGACGGCGGCTCGTTGGAGACCTTGATGCACGTCTGCAGGATGGCCTCGGGGATGATGGCCGCCTGCGCGGCCGCGCGCGCGCGCGGGAGCGGGCGGGGCGGCCGGGCGGGCGGCGCGCCGCGGGCTCGGCGGCTGGGCTGGCACGGCGCCGGCGCCTGCGCCGCGTGCCGGCGCGCGCGCCGCCGCACCTGCGGCGCGCCGTTGATGGGCTCGGCCGAGAGGAAGCAGCGGAAGCCGGGGTGCGCGGCCTCCGCGGCGGCCTCCAGCTTGCCCTCGAGGCGCGGGATCCAGCCCTGCATGAGGTGGACGTTGTCCAGGAACACCCAGCCGCCCTCGCGCATGTACCTGGGGCGGGCGGGCGGCAGGGCGGCGCGTGGCGCAGCGTGGGCGGCGGCGCAGCGCGGCCGGCACCGCCCCGCTGCGCCGGGCGCGCCGCCCGCGTGGCTCGCCTGTCGAGCACCGCCTCCGCGGGCCCCTCCTGGCCCTGGCCCATGGAGATGAGCGTGAGGTTGCCGCCCGCCACGGTGTGCCCCGCGCGGCCGGCGTAGGCCTCGAGCTCCTTGGACGGCGAGTAGCCGGGGAACAGGGTGAAGAAGATGGGCGTGCCGCTGCGCGCGCATGCAGGGGGGCGAGGGCGGGCACGGACGCAAGAGAACACGTGAATGGGGGGAGATGGGTGGCGCGGCGCAGAGCGGCGCGAGCGCTGCGCGCGGCCCGGCCCGCCGGCCCCGCGCCGGCGCGGCTGAGCGTGGCCTGCCGCCGCGCCTGCTGCTCTCGGCGATGACCGTGGCGGGGTCAAAGGGCTCCTGGTTGACGTAGCGCGGGCCCATCGCGGCCTCGCAGAAGCGCTGCAGCGCGTTGGTCACGCGGTCGGGCCGCAGCGCGCGCAGCAGCAGCAGTTGCTGCGCGGGCGCGGGCGCGGGCGGCGTGGGCGCGGGCGCGGCGTCAGGGCGGGCGCGGCCGCCGGCTGGGCGGGCCCGCCTGCACTGCCCCCAGGGCGCGTGTGCGCGCGCGGCGCGCACCTTGAACTCGCTCATGCGGCCCCACTCGCCCGGCATGACGCCGCGCTCGGGCGCCTCGGCCGTGCACCAGGTGCACCACTCGTCGCTGCTCTTCTCCAGGTCCTTGGCCAGGCTGCCAAAGCCTGCGCCGCGCCGCGGGAGGGGCGGGGACGGTGAGCTCGGGGCGGGCCGGCGCGAGCGCCGCCCGGCGGCGGCGCGGCGCGGCCAAGCCCCGTGCGCGCGCGCGCGCGCGCGCGCGCACCCGGCACGGTCGTCAGCGCGTCGACGGCGGCCCACTGCGCCTCGCTCATCCAGCGGCTGAGGTCGTCGGTGACGGGCGGCGGCGCCACGCTGCGCGCGCCGCGGCAGAGCGCCTCGTACTCGCCCGGCTCGACGCGGCCGTCGCGCAGCAGGATCTGGAAGGTGAGCAGGCTGAGCACGATGAGCTTGTCGCGGTCAAACAGCCCCCGCCGCGTGTGGCTGTACACGGTGTAGGTGCAGCTGTCCAGCAGCGCCGCGATGCGCGCGGCGAGCGCCTCGGGGCTGAGCTCGCCGCCCTCCTCCTCGTCCTCCTCGATCGGCTCGCCCGTCATGCTACTGCTGGCCAGGCCGCCTGGCGGACGGGCGGCAGGGGGCGGGCGGCCAGGGCGCGTGGCGCTCGGTCAGAAGCGCCCCCCACCACCACCAGCGGGCGCGGAGCGGTGCCGCCAGCCCGGCCGCGGCGCGCGCGCACCGTGCGCGGCGCTGTGCCCCAACTGCGCGGTCGTGCGCTTGCTGCGCCGGCCGCCCGCGTTGGAGCTCGCGCGCTTGGCCTTCCTGATGACCTCGTCGTAGTCGGCCGCGTTGCCGCTCAGGCGCTTCTGCAGCGCGCGCAGCGTGACGGGCTCGCGCCGCCGCGGCCCGCCCGGCGCGGCGTCGAGGCCGCGGCTGAACACGGCGACAAAGGCGTTGAGGCTGAACTGGTAGAAGGCGTGGATGGAGTGCAGGCTGTTGAGCAGGAAGAAGAGCAGCGCGCCGCGCCCCGCGACGGGGCGGTAGCCGTCGCGCGACGTGTTGATCGCGCCCTCCGTCGCGCGCGCCTCGACCACCTTCTCCCCGATCTCCACGGCCACGCGCTTGCTCTCCTCCAGGCTCTCGATCAGCGCGACGTCCTCTGCGGCCGCGGGCGACGCGGCGGCGGGGTCGGGGCCGTCGCGCGGCGGCGACCGGGGCGGCCCTAGTCCGAGGGCTGCGCGCCGGCGCTGCGGCGGGCGGGGCGGGCGCACCCGTGATGTCGCCCTCCGCGGTGGAGAGCTTGTAGAGCAGCTCGTCCTCCAGCTGCTTGAGCTTGATCGTGAACTCGGTGTTGGTGATGATGAGCTGCGGCAAGAGAGAGGGGCGCGCACGCGCGTGGGCGCGGGCGCCCCGCCGCCGCGCGCGGCGCCCCGAGCGCTGCAGCGCCCCACACCTGCGTCTTGGTCTCCTCCAGGTCGGGGCGCTCCTTGTTCACCACCAGCGCGAGCAGCTGGTCCTCCAGGCCCTGCGCCGCGCGCGCGGCGGGCAGGCAGGGCGCCGGCGCGCGTGCTCGGGCAGGCCGCCGCCAGCCGCCCGCGCCGACCGCCCCCGAGCGCCGCGGCAGCCAGCACGGCCCAGGCCTGCGCAGCGCCCCCTGCGGCGGCCCCCTGACCTGCTCGGTGACGGTGAAGTTGATGAGCGTCAGCTCCGCCTGCACCTCTGGCGGGAAGTGCGGGTTGGAGAGCTTGGTGTGCAGGAAGAGGCGGAATGCGGGGCTGTACTCGACGTCCTTGTCGCCGAGCTTCACGTACAGGCTGCGGCCCTTCTTGAACGTCAACCGCGTGATCACGGGGCCCAGCACCGCGTCAATCGCCTCGCCCATGTTCTCGATCAGCACCGAGTGCCCCGTCTCGATCGCGCGCTCCATCACGGACGTCATGTTGTCCGCGCCCATGCGGATGACCTGCGGCGGCGCGGCACGGCGTCAGGCGTGGCGTCGCGCGTGGCGCGCGCGCGGGCGTCCGAGGCTGGCGCCGCGCAGCCTGGCGCAGCCGGGCGCGGCGGCCCGTCGCGCCGCGCAGCGCGGCAGCCGCAGCACACGCGCCTGCAGGTTGTGGTTTGCCTCGCGCTCCTTGACCCAGACCACGCCCTGGAGCTGCGGGTCCATCATCAGCGGCCAGCGCTCGCTGTTGGTGAGGATGCCGCCGTTCTGCACGCTCGTCGGGTCGGACGGCAGGCCCTGCCGCACCCAGCTCGCCACCGTGGCCGCGTCCACCAGCAGCGACAGCGGGTCTGGGGCCGACGGCGGCGGGCGCGCCGCGTCGGCAGCGGCCGCCGGCGGCGCGGCCGCGCGGCCGCGCGGCCGCGCACACGGCGCCGCCGCGCCCCCGCTGACGCGCGCGCGCGCACCCTTGATGCCGGGCGTCATGGGCGTGCCCTTGTCGCTGAGGAACTTGATCCAGTCCCTGGTCAGCCCCGCCCTGAACTTGGAGGTGAAGGGCCCCGCGTACGACACAAACGCCGCCGCCAGCAGCATGTCGCCCGTCAGCACGCCGTACCCCGCGCGCAGCGACTCCACCGTGCGCGCCCAGCGCTCGCCTGCGCGCGTGCGTGCGCGGCGGCGGCAGCCGCGCCGGCGGGTCAGGGCGCGCGCGGCGGGCATGGCGCGCCCCCGGCCGCCCGGCCGGCAGCGCGCGCGGCGCGCACCCTCGGAGGCGAGCGCGTTGATGAGGCGGTTGGCGAGCTGCAGCTTGAGCTGGCAGCGCTCGCTCTCCCTGATCGCCGCCTCCTTCTCCTCCACCGCGGCGTTGAACTGCGCCTCGAGCTCGCCGACCTTGGCGTTGAGCTCCGCCACCTTTTGCTGCACCGCCGCGAGCGTCGTGTTGGCCTCCTGCAGCTTGGCGTTTGCGGCGGCCAGCTCCTGGCGCTTGGGCTCGACCTCGCTGACGACGTCGAAGTACTTGACGATGTTGACGGCCCACTCGCACAGCCCCGCCGCGGCGCGCGACTTGGTGTAGATGGCCTCCTTGTTGAAGTGCGGCAGCTCCAGGTAGCTGCGGCACGCCTCCACCGTCTTCTTGGCCACCTGCACGCGCCGCGCCGCGGCACACGGGGCGCGCGGCCCCTCTCGGCGGCACGCCGCGGGCTGCACACCGCGCCGCGCAGCGCCGCCCCGCGCCGCGCGCCGCGCTGCGGCTGCAGGCCCTGGCCCTGCGCGCCTGGCCCTGGTCGATGACCGCCTTGAAGCCGCGCAGGCGGTCCAGGAACTTGTCGACGTTGGCCATGAGCTTTGCCGCGGCGGCCCAGCTCTTGTCCTTGGGGCTGCCCTCCAGCAGGATGATGACGACCGCGGTGATGTCGTCCACGCCTGCCACGCGCGTGCGCAGCGCGGCGCGGCGGGCGGGCGGCGGCGCGGTCGCGCGCGCGGGCCCCTTCCTTCTTCGACGCGCCGCGCAGCGCGCTGGCAGCGCGCAGGCTCCCTTGGGCAGGCGGGCGGGCAGCCGCCCCAGCCCGGCCCGCCCCGGCCCGCCCCGTCCCGCGCGCGCACCGGGCGGCGGCTTCTTCAGCGACTTGGTCTCGCCCAGGTCCTTCTTGTTCAGAGTGTCCAGCGCCGCCTCGGCCTGCGCGACGAGCGGCTCCGCCGCCGCCAGCTCGCGCTCGCAGACCGCCTGCTTCTCGGACACCTCCTTGGCGATCACGGCGCACTTGTCGGCCTCCACCTTGGCCGAGTCGTTCTCGGCCGCCACCTTCTCCTTCTCAACGCCGACCTACCCGTGCGGGCGCGCGAGCGCGCGGTGGGCTGCGCGGCGCCGCCGCAGCCGCCCAAGGCTGCCACTGCTCGCGCGCAGCCCCCCCGGGCGCATGCGCACCTGCTCGGCAAACGCGTTGGCGCTGGCGACCTTGTGCTCCACCTCGATTGCCATCGCGCGCGCGTTCTCCACCAGCACGTCCACCTCGCTCTGAGTCTTGTGCAGCTTGCTCAGCCCGTTCTCCAGCCTGCGCGCGCGCAGCGGCGGTAGCAGGGGGCGGCGGGCGGCGTGTGCGCGAGGCCAGCGCGCCAGCCCCCCTCCCAAAGCCGCGCGCGCGTGCGCGCGCCTGTCGATGGCCTCCTGGCTCTGCCTGCGCTTGCCGGTCAGCACGCTCTTGTAGAGCTTGATCAGCTCCAGGAAGGTCTTGGGCGTCGTGTAGTTGTGCCGCCGCTCGGCCTCGTAGAACGCCTTGCTCGCCTGCGGCGCCGCGGTGGAGTGTGGGCGGCGAGGGGCGCGCCGGCCGGCGCGGGCGCCCTGGGGCCTGCCGCCCACGCCGCCGTGCCGCGCAGCGCGCCCGCGCCCGCGCCCGCGCGCGCACCTTGTTGACGGCGGCAAAGCTGAACGGCATGAACTCCACCACCGCGCTGCGCACCGCCTCGCTGTCGAGCTCGCAGTCGTCCAGGAACTTGCGCGCGACGCTCAGCAGGCTCGCCTCGGGCCAGGGCTGGAACCAGTCGATCACGGTCGCGCTGATGGTGGCCAGGAAGCGCTGGCTGCGCACGCGGAACGCCTCGCCGACGGGGCTCGCGGTGAACGCGACGTGTAGGTTGGTCTTGACGTTGCCGATGAAGGTCGCCCAGCAGTTCTCGGGCGTGTCGGCGAGGCCCCGCGACTTGGTTTCGCCGCGGATGGCGTTGATGATCTCGTCGCGCTCCTCCTGCGCGGCGACGGCGCGGTGGCAGGGCGGCCGGGCTGGGCCGGCGGTGCGCGAGCGGCGCGCCCCAGGCCGCGCGCCCTCGGCCGCGCGCCCGAGGCCGCGCGCGCGCCTGGGCAAAGAGGTCTGGTATCTCCCCGCTCGCGAGGAGGTCGTTGACGTAGACCAGCATGCGCTCGTCCACGACCTGGCTGTCGGTGAGCAGGAAGAGCAGGCCCTCGCCCTTGAGCCCCGCGCGGCGGTACATCTTCGCCAGGTCCTCCCGGAAGTTGGCGAGGCTGTAGTTGCCGCTGATAACGATCGTGACGGTGGTGTAGCCGCAGATGAACGCCGCCAGGCTGCGGGCGGAGCGGCGCGGAGCACGCGCGGCGGCGACCGGCCGGGCGCGGCGCAGGGCGGCGGGCGGCGGGCGTGCGTCGGCGTGCCGCAGCCGGCCGGCGGCACAGGGCTGAGCTACGGCGCCGCGCCGAGCCGGAGCCGGCGCCGCCGGCGCGCCGCGCCGCGCACGCACCGCGCGAGCGACTGCTTCCCGCTGCCGCCGACGCCGACGAGCAGGGCGTGGCCGCCGGGGCTGGTGCAGATGCGCACGATGCGCGCGACGTGCTTCATCGCGTCCTCAAACAGCACCAGGCTCATGCCCGCGTTGGTCTCGTTGTACTCGAGCAGCGCCTCGGTGAGCACGCGGGCCATGTGCTGGTAGTCAGGCACCTGCGGGGGGGGGGGGGGGGGGAGAGAGAGGGCGGGCGCAGGGGCTGAGCGCAGCGCGCGCGGCGGCGCTCTGCCCGGCACGCCGCCCGGCCACGCAGCCGCGCCGCGCCGCGCGGCGTCGCGGCGGCGCGCCTCGTCGTAGGTCTTGTCTGCGAGGCCGCGCGCAAAGTGGCAGAAGATGAGGGGGCGGGGGTCCTTCTTGCGGTAGTGGTCGTTGATGTCGGGGATGTCAAAGTACTTCTTGGCCACGCCCAGGGCGGCCTTGGTGTACGACTCCAGGTCCTGGCGGCGCGGCGCGGGGCAGCGCGGGAGGCACGCGGGGCGAGTCATGATCAGGGGGCGCGTGCGAGGCGTGCAGCGAGCGGGTGGACGGCGCGCTGCGCGCGGCGCGCGCCTGCGCGGAGACGAGGCGGTCGGCGTAGATGCGCTCGCTCTCGTGCAGCCAGAGCTTGCCCCACTTGGCGGGCGTGTTGATCACGTCGGGCGACGACATCAGCAGCCCCTGGAAGACGTTGGCCAGGTGCCGCACGGTGAACTGCGCGGACGGCGGCGGCGGCGGCGGCGGCGGCGGAGCAGGGCAGCGCCGGGCGCGTCAGTGGCCGCCCAGCGCGCCATCAGCAGCCGCCGCGCGCGGCGGCGGCGCAGCGCTCATGCTCGCGCCTCGTAGTGGAAGTTGACGGCCGTCTTCCTGAACGTGCTGCTCACGCGGTCGTGGAGCGCGAGCGCGGCCTGCAGGATCTTGGTCCCCAGCTCCTGCACGTCCTCCTTGAAGCGCTTGAGGTGGCCCTGCGGCGCGCGCGCGCGCCCCCAGGCGCGCGGCTGTCGGCGGCCGGCCGGCCGCGCGGCGCTGGCCGCTGCCGCAGCCACACTGCTGCGGCCCCCCTCGCGGCCGTGCCTGCAGGAAGGTGCCGTAGATGGTCATGAGGCTGTCCTGGCCGGGCGTGTCGACCGCGAGCGTGCAGAAGAGGCGCTGCAGGCGCGGGTTGATCGTGAAGCTGCCGGCGGTCGGGTTCATGCAGGCCACGTACTGCGTGTTGTTGATGCTCTTCTGCGTCAGCTTGGCCCGGTCAAACCTGGCGCGCGCCGCGCGGCGGGGCGGTGTGGTGGTCGGCGCCGCGCTGTGTGCTGTGTGCTGCGCGCCGCGCCGCGGCGCACCAGTGGCCCCAGCCGAGGTGCTGGCGGATGAGGCTGATGGGCATGGCCGTCTCGTACGCGTCGAGGCGGGGCATGTTGAGGTCGTCCACAAAGTAAATGAGCGACTTGCTGCCCGGCGGGCCGTAGTTCACGCCCGCCTTCTTCTCCAGCGGCGACTCCAGCACCTGCGCGGCGGCGGCGGCCCGCGGTGGCGGGCGTGTCAGGCGCCAGGGCGCCGCGCCCCGCGCGCTGGCTGCCGCACTGCAGAGCACAGCGCTGTGCGCGCCGCCGCGAGGGGCTCGCCTTTTGGAAGGACGCGACGTCGGTGAAGTAGTTGAACGCGATGCTCAGGCTCATCACCTCCTCGGGCAGCCCCGCGAGCTTGCCCTTGACCAGCTGCGTCTTGCCCACGCCCGCGCCTGCGGCGGTTGGGCGTGCTCGGCGCGGCGCAGCGCGGCGCGCGTGCCGGCGCCGCCGCCCCGGACAGCCCCCGCTGCGCGCCGCACCTCCGACAAACATGATGGGCTTGCGCAGGTCGACCATCATGTCCAGGAAGAAGCGCAGCGAGCTCGTCTCCGCGGTGGGCACGAAGAGCGACCCCATGGCGCGCCCGCCGTCGTACGTGACCTGCGCGACGAGCTCGCTCCACGGCGCAAACTTGCCGGTCTTGGGGTTGACGTAGTAGTCGTACACGCTGCCCTTGCCTGCGCGTGACAGGCCGCGGCATGGCGTGAGGGCGCGGCGCGGGCGCGGCGCTGGCGGGGCAGCCAACCGGCCGCCAGCCGCCGCAGCCGCCCTGGCCGCCGGAGCCGGCCTGCGCCGCCGGCGGCCGCCCCAGCCGCCGCGCCCAGTGCCGCCCCCGCGCGCCGCCGCACCCGGGAACTTGACCGTCGTCCAGGTCGCCTTCCACCACTTGTCAAAGTTGCGGCGGTAGTTGACGCCGTCGCGCTCGACCAGCGCGCCGCCAAAGGCCCAGACCGAGGCAAAGACAAAGTACGCCTCGAACGCCGCCTGCTCCGCGCGCGCGGAGAGCGTGTCGGGGCGCAGCACGCCCTCCAGGATGTTGGTCAGCGTGGTGACAAAGTTCATCGCGCTCAGCGGCGTCACGTGGCGGTACGACCGCGCCAGCTCCGCGAGCGTCGCGGGGACGTACTTGTCAAACAGCTCCGTCAGCCACGCCACCGGCTGACCGGGGTCCTGCGGCGCGCGGCGTGTGGGTCAGGGCCGGCGCGGCGGCTGCGGCGGCGGCTGCGGCTGCTGCTGCGGCGGCTGCGGCGGCTGCTGCCGCGGCCGCTGCGGCTGCCGCGGCGGCGCCCCCTCGGCCGCGCGGCGCGGCGCCGCGCCTTCCACTTGGCGCGCTCCGCGTAGGGCCGCGCGACGCGCGTGAGCCAGGAGGCGACCATGTTGTGCCACTGGCGGCCCTCGCTGACGTAGAGGATGCCCGCGCGCGTCGCGGTCGCGGGCGTGGCGTACTTGAGGTCGCGCATCTCAAAGATCATCTTCATGTGCGGCAGCAGCCGGATGCGCTCGTTGCTGGGCAGCGTGAGCAGGCGGGAGTCGTCCATGACGCTGTTCATGCTCTCCACCCAGTTGGCGTCGAGGTCGCCGTCGAGCAGGATCCACTTGGGGTTGTCGTCGGCCGCGTTGGCCAGCTCGCGCATGGTGTACGACAGCAGCCCGTCCTGCGGCGCGGCGCGGCGCGGCAAAAGGGTGGGTGCGCGTTGCACGCGCAGCACGCCCAGCGCGCGCAGCACGCGCAGCACGCGTGTCGCGCGCGCAGCAGCCGTTCCGCGCGCCCGCCCCTGCCCCGCCCGCGCCGCACCTTCCACTCGCGCGTGGCCATGTTGACGAAGCCGTACAGCTCCTGCGTGCTCACGGCCTTGGGGTCGATGTCGCGCAGGACCACCTTCTTGCGGTTGGTCATGGCCAGGTAGTCGTTCACGGGCGACGCGCAGCCGCGCGCGATCGCGCGCGCGAGCACCTTGTAAACCTCGGTGCGGCCGCTGCCGGTCGGGCCCATCTGCAAGCAGGCCGGCCGCGGCGGCGGCGGCGGGCGCGCGCGGGCGTGGTGGGCGTGGGCGGCGGCGCACGCCGTGGCCGCGGCCGGCCGCCGCGCGGCGAGCGTGCGCGCGCGCGGGCGCACCAGGAAGACGCAGTGCCGGATGGCGAGCAGCTCGCTGAGCTGCACCACGCGCAGCGTGAAGTCGGGGTCGGGCGTGAGCTTCATCTCGGCGGTGACCTGCGCGATGACGGCCTCAAACGCGGGGTCGCGCTTGCGCGGCGGGTCGACGCCGGGGAAGAGGTCGCCCAGGAGGCCCATGAAGATGACCACGTCCTGCGGTGGTCACGCGCGCGGCGGCGGCAGGCGGCAGGCAAACGGCGGAGGGGCGGGCGGGCGGGCGGGCGGGGGCGTCGCGCCAGGCGCACGCGCAAGCGCGCGCGCGCGTGGGGCAGCCGAGCCCGCGTGCGCAGCAGGGCGCCGCCGCCGCCGCCGCGCCTGGTCGAGGATCTTGGGGACGTTGAAGTCGCGGAGCGCGCGGAACAGCACGTGGCTCTCCACCTGGCCCTCCTCCGCGCGCAGCATGCTGCCCGCAACGACCAGCACCGACTTGATCGCGCGCAGGCCCCAGTCTGCGGCGGCGGCCGGCACCCCGCGCAGGGTTCGGGCGCGCGCCGGCCCAGGCGCGCACGCGCGGCCCGGGGCGCGCCTCCTGCCCGCGCGCCCGCCGCCGCCCCGCCCGCCCCCGCGCGGCCCGCCCGCTCGCCGTAGTGCTTCTGCGGTGAGAGCAGGTCCTCCAGCAGGAAGTAGAGGCTGGCAAACTTCTTGGCCAGAACCTTGGCCTCAACAAAGCCCTGCGAGGGCGCGGCACGGCGTGGCGCGTGTGCGGGGTCGCGCGCCCAACTCCCGCGTCACGCCGCGCCCCGCGCGTCACACCCAGACACCCGCCCGCCTGCCTCGAGGTTACCCGCCCACCCTGCAGCCAGGCCCGCCCCTCACCTCAGCCATGAGCATGTTCTCCATGATGAGCTGCCGGTCCGGCACGACGACCGTGATGGGCCGGAAGAGCGCCTTGAGGCTCTCGGGCAGCTCCGCGCGGCCGATGTAGCCGGGGTTCATCGTGATGAACGCGCTCGCGCCCTCCTCCAGCGGCATCTCAACGCCGTCCGCCGCGGTGAAGGTCCACGCCGACACCGCCGCGTGCTTGCCGCCGTCGCGGTCGACGTACTCAAGGCCCCTGCGCGGCGCGGCACGGCGGCGGCGGTGGGCGACGGCGGGCCGCCGGCGCGGCGGCTGGCCCTGCCCGCCCGCGGCCCCGCACGCGCACGCGCGCGCGCGCGCGCGCGTGCTGCGGCAGCGCCACCGCGCCCCGCGGCGGCGCCCCCCCCCCCCCCCCGGCGGCAGCGCCCGCGCCGCGCCGCGCCGCACCGTCCGGGCAGGAGCGACTTGCGCTTCTGCGCGTCGGTGACGCACTTGTACTGCACGCTGCACACGCTGAGCACCTCGGGGATGAGGCGGTTGAACTCGTCGAAGCAGCCCCAGCTGCCGCTCGCGGCGAGGCCCTTGAAGATGTCGCCCATGGTGCGGAAGTCCATCTCGGGCGAGCAGTTGAACACGTACACGCTCTTGCCGAGCTGCGCGCTGAGGTCCTTGGTCGTCTCCGTCTTGCCCGTGCCTGGCGCGCGGCGCGCGGGCGCGGCAGCGCGGGCGCGGCGGCGCGCTCGCGACGCGTGCGCGCGCGCGGGCGGGGCAGCCGGCGACCACTGCGGCCGGCACGCGGCGCGGCGCGGCGCGGCGCGGCTCGCACCCGCGGGCCCCGCGGGCGCGGTGCCGAGGCAGAGCCAGCAGGCCTGGGTGGCGGTGATGTAGATGCGGTCGGTCAGGGGCGTGATGACGAGGCGCGGCCCGTTGCCGAGGTACTCGTAGCCTGCAGCCCCACGCGCACGCAGCGCGCAGGCAGGCAGGAGTCGGTCAGCCGCGGCGGGGCGGGCCGGGGCTCGGCCGGCCGGCCGGCTGGCGCGCGCCGTCTGTCCCCGCCCTCTAGCCGCCGCGACCGCCGCCCTCCCGCGCCGCGCCGCGCCGCGCCGCGCGCGCACCGTAGGGGAAGGAGGCGTCGCAGATGCGGATGCGGCAGTCCGAGATGGACGCATCCCAGTAGCTGCGCAGCTGGCACATCCAGAGGAAGCAGTCGGGCTTGTCGTTGCCCGCGGCGACGACGTTGGCCACGATGTCGCGGCTGTGCGCGTCGATGGTGATCATGTTCATCACCTGAGGTAGGCCCAGCAGCGCAGCCAGCGGCGGCGGGCGTGAGAGGGGCGGGCGCCAGGCAGCCAAGGGCGGCGGCGCGCCGGCGCGCGGGCAGGCAGGCAGGCGGGCGCGCGCTCTGCGTCACCTTCTGGCGGTCCGGCTTGGGCAGCAGCGTGCGCGTGACCTCGATGAGCCGCGTGAGCTGCTTGACCTGCAGCTCGTTGTACTTGGCCATCGCGCCGGCGTCGCCGCGCGCCATCGCGTGGAAGGCCTGCCGCCGCGGCGGCGCGCCGCAGCAGCGCGCGCGCGCCTGAGGGAACGCCCGCCGCCGCGGGGTCGCGCGCTCGCGCGGCGCGCGAGCCCCGCGCCCTGCGGCCCTCCCTGCCCGGCCCCGCGGCGGCGGCGCACCTGCTCCACCTCCTGGCACCAGAAGATCTGGTTGACCACGAGGATGATCTGGCTGGGCCAGTCAAAGAGCCAGCGGTCGCGCGGCTTGGCCGCATAGTCGGCCACGCTGTCGCGCAGCACGTCGCGCAGCTCGCTGCGCATCTTGGCCACGATGTCGTACATGTACCGCTCCACCTGCGGCGCGGGCGGCACGGGCAGGGAGGAAGGGGCGGCGGCGCGCGGGTGAGGGCGAGGGTGAGGGCGGCGCACGCGCACGCAAACGCTGGCGCCAGCGCTCTCGCCGCGCGCGCCCCCGGCCCGGCGCCGCGCGTCAGCTGACGCGCGCGGAGGCGCGCCTTGTCCTCGAGCGGCAGGGGGCGCTTGAAGGCGACGAACTCGTCGCCCACGCACGACACCATGCCCAGCCCGCGCGGGCGCTGCCCCGCCGCCGGCACGTCGGTGTCGAGGCGCAGCTTGTCGATCGCCTGGAAGCATTTGGACATGTGCTGCATCACCTGCGGGGCGCGGGCGCGTGCAGGCGGCGCCGGGCGTGGGCGCGCCCGCCCTCCGGCCAGCCTGGGCGCCGCCGGCCCGTGCTGCGCGCTGCGCGCGGCGGCGCGCCTTGACGGGGCTGTTGCCGTTTGAGAGTATGTCCAGCAGGTCGGCGGTTGAGACGAAGTAGAAGCGCGGGAAGGCGCGGCGCTTGCTCTCCATGTAGTCCGCCAGCGCCTTCTCGCACACCTGCGCGCCGCGCACGCGCACGCGGCGGCGGCGGCGGGTCGGTCGGCGCCGTGCCCGCGCGGCGGCGCGCCTGCCGGCGGCGCGCCCGTCCGCGCGCCGCAGCGCCGCGCGCCGCCCGCGGTGTCGCGCCGCGGACCTCGAGCTCGCGCTGCTGCTTCTCCAGGAACTTGAGCAGCCCCTCCTTGCCGCAGCACGCGACCGCGTTCTGCACGGCCTTGAACTCCGCCAGCACGGCCTTGACGTCGGCGTCGATGCCCGCGAAGCGCCGCGCCGCCTCGGGGAGCTCGCGCTTGACCTCCTCGCTCGCGACAAAGAGGCTCTCCAGGTAGGCCCAGGTGCGCTGGATCTCGGTCAGCGCGCCGACCACGTCCGCGACGGCCATGAGCTTGCGGTTCCACGCGAGCACGTCGTCCCGAAAGGTCGCCATGTAGCGGTTGGCCATCATGCCCTGCACCAGCACCTGGTTGTCCTCCAGCATCTGCGGGCGGCGCCGGCAGCCGCGGGCGGCCACGCGCGCGGTCAGCGGGCGGGCGGCGACGCGCGCAGGCCGGGGCTGCGATCGCAGCCTCGCGAGCTGCCGGCCAGCGGCCAGCCCCCCGCAGCGCCGGCCGGCTCCGCCGCGCCTCAAAGTCCTCCTCCGCCATCTTGGCGGTGTGGACGTCGCTGTCCTTGTGCCGCGTGAAGACAAACGCGACGCGCGCCCACGCCTCGGACAGCTTGGCCAGCCCATTCTCCATCTTCTCCTCCTTCTGCGCGCGGTCGACGATCTCGCCCACCTCCTCCTCAAAGCGGTGCAGCTCCAGCGCCAGCAGGTCGTCCAGCTTGAAGCCGGGGTCGCCGACCTTGATCGGCACCTGCGCCGCACGCACGGCGCGCGGCGCGGCGGCGGTCAGGCCTCTTCTGCCCCCCGGCTTCGACCACGGGCAGCAGGCCGCCTCCCCGCGCCGCGCCGCGCGCCTTGGTGGCGTCCATGAGCTGCTGCCAGTGGCGCTCGCGCATCGCGGGGCTGCGCAGGTCTGCCACGAGCGGCACCGAGACCAGGAAGTTCTTGACCATCGCGTCGAGGCCCTTGAACACATCCTCCCCGCGCACCTGACAGCAGACACGGCGGGCAGACGGGCCGCGCGCGGCGCGTGAGGGCGGAGCAGGGCAGGGGCGGGCGGAGTGTGCGCCGCCCTCGGCCGCCGCTCCCGCCCGCCGGCCAGCCGGGGGCCAGCCCGGGCCGGCGCTGCCGCGGTGGCGCGTGCCGGCCGCTGCCGCACCCGCTTGGGCAGGGCCTTGACGTCCTTGACAAACTGCTTGGCGCCCTCCTCCATCTCCTGCGTGCTGATGCCGCTCCATAGGGTCTGGCGCCACGCCTGCGCGCGTGCGCGGGGCGGTGGCGGTGCCAGCGTCAGCGGCGGCGCCGGCCGCGCAGCGTCGGCAGCTGCCCCCCGATGCGTCCCCGCGTGCGCGGGCCGGCAGCCGCACCTGGAACTGCGCCTCGCACGCCACCGTGACGTCCCACACCTCCTTGGCCGCCGCCAGGTCCTCCTGCAGCTCCGCGAGCGTCGCGCTGACCGAGGCCATTGCGTCGCTCAGCTCAAAGACGATCGCGAGCTCACCAAACGCCGCTGCCTCCTTGCGCAGCTTGGCCAGCTCCGCCGCGGCGCCGTCGAGCAGGCCACGCGCGGCGGCAACGCCCGTGGCGGCCCTGAACAGCGGGCGCGCGCGGAAGGCGGCCTGCTGCGCGGCCACGCGCGACGTGAAGGCCTCGATGTCCCGCCGGATGCGCGCGCCCTGCACAGCCTGCGCGCACGCACGGGCGCGGAGGGGCGGGCGGGCGGGCAGGGCAGGTGGGCAGGGCGGGCGCGGCGGCGCGGCGGCGCGGCGCGGCGGCGCCGGTCCGCCGCAGCGCTCGAGCCACACCGCGCCCGCGTGTGCGCACCTGTATCGGCTCCACGCCGCTCTTGACCTGCGGCTGCAGCTTCTTGATGCCGTCCCACTTGTGCGCGGCGTCCTCCAGCCGCTTCTCGAGCTTGGCGGTCGCCATCTTGTCCGCCGCCAGCGCGCGCAGCGTCTCGCGCAGCTGCTCAACCAGCAGGTCGGTGCTGCCGCGCTTCGCCTTGACCTGGCGCGAGGCGGGAGAGCGGCGGCGGCGGCGCGGCGTGTGGGCCCGGCCAGCCGCCGCAACGGCACCTGGCTGACACGGCGCACCGCGCCGCGCCGCGCATGTGCGCGCGCGCACCTGGTGCAGGGCGTCCATGACCCGCAGCAGCGCGTCAAAGCTCGCGCCGAGCCGGTCAGGGTGCGCCGCGAGCTCCATGCTCGCCGCCGTGCGGTCCGCCCAGGCCTCCAGGCCCTCCAGCAGCGCCACGGCGTCGGTGCGCATGTTGGTGCCAAAGGCATACCCCGCCGCCGCACCCAGGAGGTCGATCGAGTTCACGGCGTCGAGCTTGCTGGACGCCGGCGCCGAGTCCACGAGCACGAGCCGGCTGTTGACCAGGGCGGCCAGCGCGCCTGCGCGCAGCGGCGCGCGGGACGCGGCCGCTCGGCCGGGGCGCAGGCCGGCGGCGCGGCGCGGCGCGGCACGCCGCTGCGGCGCAGGCGCGCGGCGCGCCCGCTGGGCCGCACCCGACGGGCCCACGGCGTCGGGGTGCCCGCTGTAGACCTTGCGCCATGCGAGCGCGTCGACGTCCAGCAGCCACGCGTCGTGCAGCGGCCGCCCGTCCGCGCCGAGCCCGCCGTACAGCAGCAGGCTGCCAGGCTCAAACTCCAGCAGCGTCGCGCCGCTGCGCGCCGGCGGGCGCGGGCCCGACACCTCGGGCGCCACCGTGCACGCGAGCGCGTGCTTGCCCTCGACGTCAAACATGACCAGCTCGTCCAGCAGCGCCGCGGGCTCGTCGCCGCGCTCGGCGACGCCGCCAAACATGATGATGCGGCCGTTGCTGGTCGCCACCGCCGCGCCCTTGCGCGGCGCGGGGACGTCGCCGCGCAGCACGGGCTCCACCCAGTGCGCGACCTGCGCGCGCCGGTGCGGCGGCGGCGGGCGCGGGCGCGTGGGGCACCGCGCGCGACGCGCGCGCTGGCGGAGCGGCCCCGGCCCCTGCATGCGCGCTCGTCGGCGGCGCGCACCGGGACGTTAGTCTCGGTCATGCAGAGCTCTGAGATGAGCGAGCCCCCGCTCTCGCCGCCGAGCAGCATCAGCTGCTGGTCCAGGGCAACCGCCGCGTGGCTGGCGCGCGGCGCGACGGGGCGCGGCGCGTCGTCGGGCTCCGCGCCCGCCGCGGGCGCGGAGTGCCTGCGGCAGCGGCGGGTGGCGCGCATGGGCGGCGGCCCCGAGGTATGCGAGGCGCGCGCGGCGCAGCGGCAGCGGCGGCACACCCGGCGCCCGCACCTGACGTAGGGCGTCTGGCTCTGCGGCCCGCCCCACGCCCAGCCGCCGCTGGGCAGCTTCTTCAGCCAGAACAGGTCGCCGAGCTCCGCGCCGTCGGCGAGCGCGGCGCCGCCAAACATGACCACCTGCCCGCCCGCGACAACCGCGCTGTGCGCGGCGCGGTCCGGCGGCGGCGACCCGGACGGCTCCACGGCGGCCCAGCGCCACTCCGCCGACGCCGCGCTGCACACGCTGACGCCGGACCTGTCGCCCCCAAAGAGCACCAGCTCGCCGTTGAGCGCCGACAGCGTCGCGCCCTGGAAGCGGCGCCGGCGGCGGCGCAGCGGCGGCGGCGGCGCAGGGGCGCGTGAGGTGCAGCCTGTCCGCGGGCGCGCGCGCCACCCAGAAGCTCGCACGGGCGCCCGCCCCCGCCCTCGTCAGCGCGCACCTTGCGCCTGGCCGGCGCCGCGCCGAGCACGCGGTGCCGCGTCCAGGGGTCGGCCGCCTCGACGCGGAAGGGGCTGCCCCGCAGCGGCAGCGCCTCGGCGCCGCCGCCCAGGTCGGCGTGGCCGATGTGGACGAGGTAGGGCCCGGGGCGGGGCACACAGTAGCGCACCTCGTACCGCCCGTCCCCGAGGTCGGACACCGCCGCCTCGCCGAGCGTGGCGCCGTCGGGGCTCGCGACGCGCACGGCAAAGGTGTCGCCGCCGCTCGTGCGGCGCTCGCCGAGCGTGTCGCGCGCTTGGATGAGGAAGGGCACCTCCACCCCCGCGGCGACGCTCGGCAGCACGCCGGGGCCAAACGCGAGGCAGTGCGCGGCGGCGGTGTTGGCGAAGTAGGCAAACGACAGGCGCCCCACGGTCCAGCCCTCGCCGTTGATGCACACACGCACGTCCGCCGCGCCCGCGCCAAAGGCCTCGGCGCTCGCGCTGCGCACGGTGATGGTCTCCGCGTCGACGTACTCGCCGTCCACGACCACCTGGCTGCGCTCGGTGCTGCCAAAGCGGACCTGCACCTTGCCCGGCCGGAAGCGCAGGCCCTTGATCGTGATGGGTGTGCCGCCAAACACCGGCCCCGCGGCGGGGGTGATGCCTGCGCGCGGCGGTGGCAGAGGCCGACAGGCGCCGCGTCGTCAGCGGCGGCCGCAGGCGGGCGGGCCGGCAGCGCGGCGCGGCGGCGGCCGCCGCTGGGCGGGCCGGCAGCATGGCGGGGCACGCACTCGTGCAGGCGTAGGGCGGGCCGATGATGGCGGAGACGTTGAGCCTGACCAGGTCGCCGAGCCAGCGGCTGGCCCAGCCGCCAAACACGAGCAGGCTGCTGCTGCGCGCGTCGTACACCCACGCGGTGTCCTCCCTGGAGGCAGGGGCGCGCGCGGGAGCGGGCGCGTGTGGCCTTGCGCGCGCGCGCCGCCGACGCGCGCGCTGCGCCGCCGCCGCATGCGCTGCGCCGCCGCGCCGCGCGCCTGCCGCAGGGCGCCGCGCCGCCCGGCTCCACCGGCGGCGTGGTCCAGAGCTGGCTGCCCGCGTCCATGACCTCCACGGCGGCGTTGAAGTCCATCATGCCGCGCTTGCCGCCAAAGGCAAAGACCTTGTGGTGCGGCACGCTCTCCACGCCGTCGCACAGCCCGTTGCAGGCCTCGTACGGCAGCGCGGGCGCGCCCTCGGCGCTCCAGCTGAGCGTCGCGAGGTCGAGCACGTGCGCGTCCGCCAGCATCGCGCCGAGGTCGCGGCCGCCCGCGACGCAGAGCTTGTCGCACGCGTCGCTGCTTGGTGCGACGGGGAAGGCGAACGCCGCGTGGTCGAAGCGCGGGCTCGGCGCGACGCCGGCGGGCGACAGCTCTTCCCAGCGGAAGGCGCTGCCGCCCGCGGCGCGGCCGGCGGCGGCGGGCCCGCCGCCCGGCGCGGGCAGGTGCAGCGCCCAGAGGTCGTTGAAGACCGCGCCGCCGCCGCCGTAGCCGCCGAAGAGCAGCAGCCGCCCGCCGACGCGCGTCGCGGTCGCGTGCGCGCGCGGCGCGGGGCGCGGCGCGCCCTCGGGCAGCGCGAGCGGCGCCCAGGCGCCCTCGTCCAGGGAGAAGAGCCAGGCGTCGTCGTAGCGCGTGCGCTTGTCGAGCCCGCCAAAGACCAGCAGGTGGCGCTCGCCGACCTGCGGGCCGCCGCCGCGCGGCGGCAGGCGGGCGGGCGGGGCGCGGCGCACGGGCGGCGGCTGAGCAGGCGCCCTTGCGCGGGGCGGCTGGGGGTGGGCGCTTGTGACACAGCCGCGGCTGCCCGGCCCGCTGCCACCGCGGCCGCCGCCCGCGCACCGCGGCCGCGCAGTGCCGCGCGCGCGGCGGCGGCGCGGTCGGCGTCGCGATCTGGCGCCACTTGTACTCGTCCGCGCAGCTCGTGTCGAGCTCGTAGAGGTCGTTGAAGGTCTGGGCCTTGCCTGCCGGGCGCGCGCGGTGTTGCGGCGCGGCGGCGCCCGCGGCGCGGCGCAGCGGCGCCCGCGGCGCGGCGCAGCGGCGCTGTCGCACCGTCGGCGCGGCCCGTGCCGCCAAACAGCAGGAAGCGGCCGCCCACGGCGGTGAAGGTGTGCCCCGAGCGCGCGCAGGGCGGCGTCCCGCTGGCCGCGGGCTCTTCCCAGGACACCGACTGCGAGCGGCGCGCGCGGTCAGCGCAGAATCGCCGCGCCGCCGCCGCCGCCGCGTGCGACGCCAGCGCCCCGGCCGGCGCCGCACCATGGCGGGAGGCGCCTTTGTTCGTCAGGCGGCGGCGCTCATCACGGTGCGGGGGCGGCCCGGACGGGCGGCGGCGAGCAGCGCAGGCGGTGGACGAGCGGCGCCAGCGGCTGGGCGCGCCAGCAAGCTCGCTGCGCCGGCGGAGAAGCGGCGTGCTTGGAACTGAGCGACCCGAGCAGCGCTGGTCGGTGGGTGCGCAGCGGGGGAGCAGAACCCGCTTTCGATAGACGGCCTCTCGCGGCTGGCGAGCACCGCTCGCCGCCGCGCAGTCGGTTTTCGGGGGCTCCGCCATCGCTCCGACCGACCAGCGCCATGCCGCCAGTGTTCAAGCGCTCCAAGGTCGGCCCCGCGTGCGCGCAGTAGAGGCCCGCGGCCCGCCCTCTCCGCGCGCGCGCGCTCACTCGCCCCGCGCCCGCAGGAGTGCGCGCCCGGCATGCTGGCGGGCAAGGCGCCGCTGGGCGGCGGCGCCGACGGCGGCGCCGCGCGGGCGGGCAAGAGCAGCAGCAGCCCGACCGCCGCGGACCGCCAGCTGCTGGTGGAGCTGGTGCGGCACCTGGAAGCTGCCGCCCGAGCTGCGGCCGAACTGCTCCGAGCTGCCGTCGGGCTGCGCGCGGCTGACGCGCGCGCGCCGCCCGCCCGCCCGCCTCGGACCAGGGCCTCGCGGACGCGGCCGACGACGACGGCGCCGCGCTGCTGGAGGGGGCGCCGGACGACGGCGACGACGACGCTGGGGGCATTGGCGCCTACTACCCCGCCGCGGCCGGCGGCAGCAGCGGCGGCGCGGGCGGCGGCGGCGGCGGCGGCGCGGCGCGCGCGGCTGCGGCGCTGAGGGCCCGGGTCGACGCGGCGGCGCCGCGCCTCGCGGCGGCGCTCGGCGACGCGGCCGCCGCGGAGGAGGTGGCGGAGCTGCTGGTGGACCAGCAGCACCAGATCGACCTGCTCCTGCGCGGCATGGGCTCGCTGCGCCGGCGCAGCGCCGGCGGGGCGGCCGCGGCAGCGCCGCCGCAGGCGGAGCTGGAGCGGCAGCACGCGGCGGCGCTGCGCAAGATGGAGGGCAAGCTGGAGAAGGCGATCTCGCAGGTGCAGCTGCTGCAGCAGGCGACGCGTGACCGCGCGGCCGCGCAGGAGGCGAGCGCCGCGCAGTCGCTGCAGGCCGAGCGGCGCGAGGCGGCGGCGCTGCGCGCGCAGGTCGCGCAGCTGACGGCCGCGGCGGCGGCCAAGGAGGCGGCGCTGGGCGCGGCGTCGGAGCTGACGCAGCAGCTGACGGCCAAGATGGCGGCGCTCTCGGCCGCGCAGGCGGCACAGGCGGCGGAGCTGCGGGCGCACGAGTCGGCGGAGGCCGCGTTCCGCGTGCAGCTTGCGGCGCTCTCGGACGCGTGCGGCGCGGCGCAGCAGGACGCGGGCGCGAGCGTGGCGGTGCTGGCGCAGGCGCAGCAGGAGGTGCAGGCGCTCAAGCGCGAGGTGCACGCGCTCAACGCGCAGCTGCTCGCCGCGGAGCGCGAGGTGCAGGGGCAGTGCGACGCCATCCGCGCGCAGCACGACGCCCAGGACAGCGCCGCTGCGGCGGTGGCCGCGGTCAGCGAGCAGGCGGCCGGCCGCGCGGCGGCGCTGGCGGGCCGCGTCGCCGAGCTCGAGGCGGCGGCGGCTGCGGCCGCCGCGGACGCGGCCGACCGCCAGGCGGGGCTGCAGGCGCAGCTGGGCGCGGCGGCGGCGGCGCAGGCGGAGCTGTCGGCGCGGTGCGAGGCGCTGGAGGACGCCAAGCTGCGGCTGCAGGCGCAGTGCGTGCACGCCGACGGCCGGCTGGCCGCCAGCGGCGAGGCCGCCGCGGCCGCGGCCGCTGCGCACGCGGCGCTCGCGGAGCAGACGGCGGAGCTGCGGCGGCAGCTCGCCGACGCGGAGGCGCGGCACGCGGCCGAGCGCGAGGCGCTGCGGGCCGAGGCCGCGGGCCTGGACGCCGACAAGGCGGCGCTGTCCAAGGCGGCGGCGGCGGCGGCCGGCAGCGCCGCGCGGCGCCTGGAGGCCGAGCTCGCGGCGGCGGCGCGGCAGGCGCAGGACGCGGCCGCTGAGCTGGCCGCTGCCAAGGCGGAGGCCCAGAAGCAGCAGTGGCGCGCGTCGGCGCTGCAGGCGGAGCACCAGAAGGCGCAGCGCGCGGCGGCGGAGCAGGCCCGGGGGCTGCAGGAGGCGCTGGACGGCGCCACCGCGCAGCTCGCGGCGGCGCGCGGCGACGCTGACCGGCGCGTCGCCGAGGCGGCCGCGGCGGCGGCGGCGCAGGTTGCGGCCATCACGGCCAAGTGGCGCGACGAGTACGAGCGCCGGCGCAAGCTGCACGACCAGGTGGTGGAGCTCAAGGGCAACATCCGGGTCATCGCGCGCGTGCGGCCGATGCTGGAGAAGGAGCACGCGACCGGCGGCAGTGCCGACCCCGCGGTGCGCCCGCTGGACGCCGACACGGTGTGCGTGGCGCTCCCCGGCGCGCCGCCGCGCGAGTACGAGTTTGACCGCGTGCTCGGCCCCGGCGACAGCCAGGCCCAGGTGCGCGCGCGACCAGCCGGGCGGTCAACGGGCGCCAGCGGTGGGGCCGGCGCGCTGGCGGTGTGTGCCCCCGTCCCCCCCCCCTCCCCACACATACACACTCGCACACGCGCGGCGTCGCAGGTGTTTGACGAGGTCTCCGGCCTCGTGACGAGCAGCCTGGACGGCTTCAACGCCTGCATCTTGGCGTACGGCCAGACGGGCAGCGGCAAGACGCACACAATCGAGGGCCCCCCTGCGGACCCGGGCGTCAACTCGCGCGCGCTCGCTGAGCTCTTCCGCGCCGCGGCCGAGCGCAAGGGGCAGGTGACTTATTCCCTGTCTGCCAGCGTGCTGGAGATCTACAACGAGCAGATCATTGACCTCCTCGCCGGCTCCAAGGACTCGGGTGCGCGCGCCGCGCGCGCCTGCGGGCCGCGCGCCGCCCCTGGCGCTGTCTGGCACCCCTGCGTGCGCGTCACACGCGCTCCACGCACATGTCACGTCACGCGCGGATCCCCGCCGCCGCCGCCGCCGCCGCCGCCGCCGCCGCCGCCGCAGGCGACAAACTGGACGTCAAGGAGGGCCCCGGCGGCCTCTTTGTGCCCGGCCTGCGCGTCGAGCCGGTGCTGGCGTGCGAGGACGTGGGGGCGCTGCTGCAGAAGGCCAAGCAGCACCGCAGCACCTTTGCGACCAACATGAACGAGCACTCCTCCCGCAGCCACCAGGTGCTCACCGTCTACATCGCCGCCACAGACCTCGTCAAGGGTGCGCCGCGCTGCCGGCTGGCGCGCCGCAGGGTCTGGGCTCGAGCTCGAGCTTGAGCTCGCTCGTTGACTGCGCGGGAGCCCGCCCGACCCGTGCCCTCGCCCGCCCTCCCCACCGCCTGCCCCCGCACGCCGCCGCGCAGGCGCGTCGTGGGCGAGCCGGCTGCACCTCATCGACCTCGCCGGCAGCGAGCGCGTGTCGCGCAGCGGCGCCGAGGGCGAGCGGCTGCGCGAGGCGGCGGCGATCAACAGGAGCCTCTCCGCGCTCGGCGACGTCGTCGCGGCGCTGCAGGCGCGCGCGGCGCACGTGCCGTACCGCAACTCCAAGCTCACGCGCCTGCTGGAGGACAGCCTCGGCGGCAGCGCCAAGACGCTCGTGGTCTGCTGCGTCAGCCCCGCCGCCGAGAACGCGGGCGAGAGCCGCTGCAGCCTCGAGTTTGCCGCGCGCGCGCGCAAGGTCGAGCTCGGCGCCGCGCGCTCGTCCGCCACCGGCGGCGGCTCGCCCGCCGCGGGCGGCTCGCCCGCCGGCAGCAGCGGCGGCGGCAGCCCGCGCCTCGGCCTCACCGCCACGGCGCGCCTCGCGGCGTCGCGGCGCGCGGGCGGGCTGGCGCAGTAGGCGGGCGAGGGCTGGCCGTGGGCGCATGCCCGGCCGTTGGTCGTGGGTTGAGCCGGCCGACTGTAAACGCGAGCGCTGTGACACCCGTGCTCCGTCATGCGCAGGGCTCTGCAACCCCTCGCAGCCGCCGCGCACGGCCTCCACCGTCGCCGCCGCCGGCGCCCTCACAGCGCTTGGTTGCAGGCATTGCTAGCCTCCGACGCGCCCAGATCGCACGCCCGCCGCCGCGGCCGTCGCAGCAGCAGCGCCGCCCGCCGAAAAATGCAGCTGGCGGCCAGCAGACCGGGCCTGGCGCGGCCGGCGCCGCGCTCCCGGGCTGTCATGGTGCATGCGGCCAACAGCAGCTTGCCAGGCGCGTGGCGATCGGGGGCGGGGGCGCGCGGTCGCGATGCCAGCAGCGCCCGCGCCCGCCCTGGCGCATGGCGGGCGTGGCGTCGCCGACGCCTGCCACGCAACGCAAGCTGGACCGCTCCAGCGTCTGCTGGGCCGCGCCTCCGCCCGATCGGGGGCCCGCGAGCGACCGGCGCTGCCGCCGCCGCTGGCCGCAGGCGCCAAGGTGGAGCGCTGGCTCCAGACGCCCTGGGACTTTGCCACGTTCGGCGCCCGCGCCGCGTTCGGCGCGCTCATCTCGCTGCCGGAGCGGCTGCAGACGCTGTGAGGCGCGGGCGGCGGGCGGGGCGCGCGTGCCCAGCGGCGCGCCGCGCACTCACCCCGGCCGGCCGCGCGCGCCGGCGCGCAGGCCGACGGACGTGGAGCGCGTGTCAGCGCTGGTGCAGGACCCGCGGCCGGCGGAGGAGAAGCAGCAGATAGTGCTGCAGGTGTGGGCGCGGCGCAGCGGGGGGCGCGCCGAGCGACCGGCGGGGGAGGCGCAGCCGGCGCGCCCACGCCCGCGGCGCGCCCACGCCCGCGCGTGCTCGCGGCCGTGCAGGAGGTGGAGGACACGCTGGTGACGTTCCTGGAGCGCGGCGCGGGCGTGGAGGCGGACATCCTGGCCAACCTCAAGGTCGTGCTGCCGCCCGACGTCGTCGCGCAGCTCGACGGCCTCATCCCGCCGCCGCCGAGCAACAACGCGCCGCCGCCGCCGGTGCCCGAGGAGGACGGCGGCGAGCCGGCGGTCATCTACACCGCCGACGCGGTGCTGGAGAACCAGATCGGTGCGCCCCGCGCGTCGTCGCGCCGCCGCCGCCCCGGCTCGCTCGCTCGCTCGCTCGTTCCCCGCTCCTGCCCGCCCCGCCGCCCCTCTCATATATGCCCCGCCCGCCCGCCCGCCCGCCCGTGTGCCCCGTGTGGTATGGCGCCTGGTGCCGCCAGCGTCTGAGATGAGTGAGATCAAGGTCGCCGTGAGCGGCGTCAAGGCGGCGCTGGAGGGCCTGCGCGCCAACGCCGACCCCGCGCGCGCGGGCATGCTGCGCCTCAACCTGCGCGAGGCGCGCGACATCCTCGCGCGCCGCCTGCAGGAGACCGCGCCCGGCGCCGCGCCGGCGGGCACGAGCTCGGACGCGTCGCTCGCGGCGGCGACGCGCGAGGCGAGCGTGCTGCTGGAGGAGGTCAACGCGCAGTTCTTCAGCTGACCACGCGCGGGGGCGGCGGCGGGGGCGGGGGCACGGTCAGCGACCAGCGAGCGGCAGCAGCGGGCAGCAGCGGTGACGGCAGCGACGACTGGGTGCGCGCACGTGCACGTGCGGCAGCTGGGATCAACGGCAGCGACGCTGACGGCGGCGCAGGGGCATGGGACCGCTTTCGTTCGGTTAAGCTCCATCGCAACCACGCCGACGTCGTGCACCGCCCCGCGCCCGACCCGGCACAGCCGCCACGCGCATTTCAGCGCCCGCCGCCCGTGGACACGCTGTCGTCACCTGGTGTACAGCCCCCTCCCTCCCCATCCCATCCCGTGCCAACGCCGCCGCCGCATCCTGCTGCCGCCGCGCCTCAACGGCCCGACGCCCTGCTGCGCACGCGCTCGGGCTCGAGCTCGCTCACCAGGCCGTCCACTCCTCGCCCTGCCCGCTGCCCTCGCGCGGTGCGCCCGGGCTGGCGGGGCAGGGCGGGCCGTCGCTGCCGTCGCCGCCGCCGTGGCCGGGTGCGTCGGCCAGGGGCACCTCGGTCGGCGCGCCGCCCCATGCCAGCCCGCTGCCCAGCTCGTCACCGCCGGCGGCCGCAGCCGTGGCCGCCGGCTTCGGCGCCGAGCGAGCGGCCGGCCGAGCGGGGCCGCCGCCGCCGCCAAGCTCGGCGGGCGGCGGCGGGCTCGTCACCGCGGCGGCGACGGCTGCCGGCGGCTGCGAGGCGCCCGAGCCCACGCCGCTGCTCGTGGGGCTGAGCGCGCCGGTGGGGCTCATGGCGCCTGAGCCAGCGCCGCGCAGCGCGCCCTCTCCGCTCTGGCGCAGGCTCACCGCGCCGAGCTTGCCGCGGGCGCTGCGCTGGCGCCCGCCCCTGCCCGCGCCCACGCGCGGGCTCTGCGCGGCGCCCGCGCTGCCAGCGCCGCTGCCCTGCGAGGTCAGCCGCCTGAGGCTGCCGATCGGCACGCCGGCAGGGCCGGCCCCGACAGTCGGAGGCTCGGTGCTGCGCGCCGCCAGCACGTCGGGCGGCGACGCCAGCTGCGCCTCTGCCGCCGCCGCCGCCTGTGGCGCTGGTGGCGACGCCGGCAGCTCGCCGGCCTCCCCAGCCGCCGCGGGCGGCTCGCTCGCAGCGCTCGCAGCGGCAGGCGGGGCAGCGGGCTCCGCTGACGACCAGACCCACTCGCCGCTGCCCAATGTCACGCGGCCCGCCCGCACGTCGGCAGGCGCGCCAGCCCCCTCCGCGTCCGCAGCAGCTGCGGCTGGCGCCCGCTCTGCTGCCGGCGGCGGCTGGGCCGGGTCCTCGACCGCCGCCAGCTCTGGCGCCGCGGCCTCCTCCGTGGGCTGCTGCGCCGCTGCTCCCGCCACTGCCGCGGCCGCCTGCTGCTCCGCCTCGACTGCCGCCGCCGCCGCCGCCGTGACCGCGGCCACCGCCGCTGCGGCCATCGCCGCGCCCGGCCCCTCAGCCGCCCCGGCTGCAGCCGCCGCGTCCGCCGGCGTCGGCGTCGGCGCGGCAGGCTCGGCAGCCAGCGGCTCGCGCAGCCCAGCGCCGCCGCCGCCCTCCTCGGCTGCCGCCGCAGGCTGCGCCAGCGCACAAGGCAGCCCGACCTCGCTGCCCGCGCCGGGGCTGCCCGCGGCGGCCACGCCCTCCAGCGGCGGCGGGAACGGGGGCCGCGGCGGCGGCGACTCGCTGTCCACGCTGCTGCTGTCGTCACTGTCGCTGGCGTTGCCGCTCTCGCCCGGCGCCGGCCCCCGGCCGGCGCTCTCGCTGGCGCTGCTGCTGCTGCCGGGGCCGGCGCCGTCGCCGCCCGGCGGCGCGGGCGCGTCGGCGGGCGCGTCGGCGCCGGCGCCGCCGGGGCTGGGCAGGTCGCTCACGGCGCGCACGAAGCGGGCCATCATCGCGCTCGCCGCCGCGGCTGCGGCGGTCGCGGCGGCCGCCGCGCCGCCGTCGCCCACGCCGGCCAGGCCCAGGCCCGCGCCCAGGCCGGCCATGAGCCCGCCCTCGCTGCCGCCGCTCGCGTGGCGGCCGAGCGACGCCGGCAGCAGCGCCGGCTCCGGCTCGGGCGGCGCGGGGTCGTAGGTCCCCGGCGGCAGGCGCACGCGCGTGCGCGCCCAGCGCCGCCGCCGCACAAAGCTCTTGATGCCCGGCCGGCCCTGCTGCGGCGCGGGGGGCCAGTCGAACCAGGAGAAGTCCATGGAGTAGGCCCAGCCCTCAGCGTCACACGCCTCCGCCTCGATCCCGGTCATGTCGACGCCCCACTCGCTGCCCTCCGCCCAGCCCCAGCCGACGGGCAGTTTCGGCGCGACGCGGTCAAAGAGCATCGACGGCGCGCCGCCGGGCGCGCCCCAGCGGTCGCCCCAGTGGCCCACCTGCGGCGGCCGCGGCGCGCGCGCGCGCGCGTCGGCGCGGCGGCCGTCGGCAGCCGGCGGCGGCGACGGCGGCGGCGCTGGCGGCGCGCCCTGCGTCCCCCCGGCGAACGCACCCGGTCGCTGGGCAGGAAGTGGCCGGGCCAGGAGTGGCCCCAGCCGCGGAAGGGCTGGTGGCGCTCGTGCTCAAACACCTCCACCTCGACCTCGTCCGCCTCCTCCTCGCCAGGCACCACGCCCGGCCCCGCGCTGCCGGGGCTCAGCGCGTCGTAGCCGCCCGGGCCGAGGCCCTCGCACGCCAGGCCGTCGCTGCGCCGGCCCGCGCTGCCGGGGCGGCCGCCGAGCGGGCTGCTGCCAAACAGCCCGCCGTCGCCCCACAGCGCGGGGCTGGCGGAGCGGCGCGCGAGCAAGGGCGGCGCGTCGCCACTGCCGCGGCTGCCCGCGCTGCCCGCGCTGAAGCTGCTCGCCTGCTTGTCCAGCGGCGGGCGGGCAAAGGCCACGGCCTTGGTCGCGGAGCTTGCGCGCCCGGGCGAGCCGCCGCCGCTGCCGCCGGCGCCCGGGCTGCGCGCGACGGCGCGGCTGCCGGCGCTGCCTGCGCGCGCCGGCGCCGGGCCGGCGCCGCCGGCGCGCTCGCCCGCCTCCTCGCCGCCCTCGTCCGCCACGGCGCTGTCGGCCAGCAGCGGCTGCCGGCTGGCGCCGTCCGCCGAGGCGGGCTCGGTGTCGGAGGCCTTGGCCGCCGCCGCAGGCGCGGCGGCCCCGGACAGCCGGCTGCCCGGCCTGCTGCCGGGCGGCTTGGCGGGGCTGGGGCTGGGGCTGCGGCTGCGGCTGCCGGGGCTGCCCGCCGACGCGGGCGACGACGCGGCGGCGCTGCCGCCGCGCGCAGGCGCCGGCGCCTCGGCCGCCGCCGCCGACACGCTGCTGAGCGCGCGCGCCAGCCCCGCCGGCGACGCCGGCGAGCCGCGCTCCTCGGGCAGGCGCGGCAGCGGCGGCGGCGGCGGGGGCGTGGGCGCGGTGGCGGCGTAGTCCTCGATGATGTTCAGACCCGACGGGTCCATGCTCGCGGTGAAGCTGCTCGTCTTGCGGTGCGACCGGCTGCCGCCGCCCGCCGCGCCGCTGCTGCTGCTGCCGCTCGGGGCGCCGTTGGCCGCCGGCGGCGCCGGCGCCCGCGACGGCCGCTTCGCGCGGCCGGGCGCCGCGCCGCCGCCGTCCGCGCCGCCCTCCGCCAGCACGCCGGGGCGCTGCCACGAGCCTGCGCGCGGCGGCGGCGGCGGCGGCGGCGGTCGGCCGCTGCGCACGGCCGGCGCGGGGCCGTGCGGCGCGCGCGCAGGCTGCGGGGCCAGGACTGGCTGGCGAGCCTTGAGCTGGCAGGCAGGGCAGGGGCCCACCTGCCATGAAGGCTTTGAGTCCCTCGTTGGCGGCGAGCGAGTCGACGACGTTGGCGCCCAGCAGGTTGCGCCCCCAGCCCGTCATCACGCCCAGCAGGCCCTCGCCGCTGCCGCTGCCGCCGCCGCTGCCGGGGCCCGCACCGTCGGCGGCGCTGCGGCCGGGGATGGGCACCGGCGCGGAGCCGCCGCCCGGCGCCGCGCGGCCGCGCCGCGCCGGGCCGCCCCCGCGCTCGTCCGCGGCGCCGCCGCCGGCGCGCGGCGCGGCCTCCTCGCCGTTGGCCGCCGCCGCCGCAGCCGGCTCGGCCAGCGCCGCGCCGGGCGCCGCGGCGGCGCGCCCGCCGGTCGCCTCGAGCCAGGCCGCGGCCGCCGAGGCGCCGAGCATGAGCAGGCGGTTGGCCGCGGCCACGAGCAGCATCGCGGCCACGACCTCGCCGACGCTGCGCGGCACGCCCAGCGCCGCGAGCGGCCAGCAGAGCAGCGCCGCGGGCGCGCCGCGCTGCGCGCCGGCGCACGCCGCGGCAAGCGGCGCGAGCGCGCCGAGCAGCGCGTGCACCGTGCCGAGCGTGAGGCACAGCGCGAGCGCCCTGGCCAGCAGCGCGGGGTCGGGCAGCGCCAGCAGGCGCGCCACAAGCTCCCGATACACCAGGTAATCGGCCAGCCCCAGCAGCGGCCCGCCCGCCAGCCCCCCGCCGCCGCCGACCGCGGCGGCGGCCCGCGGCGCCGGCGCCGGCGCCGGGCCCGCGTCCGCGGCGCCGGCGCCGGCGCGCGGCGCGGCGCCCGCGCCGCCCGGCAGCGCCGGCGGCGGCGCGGCGTCGGGGAGGTCGCGCGCGGTGTACTGCTCCTGCAGGAGGCGCTTGATGAGGGCGTAGGTGGCGCGGATGCCGCCTGCGCGCGCACGGGCACAGGGGGGGGGCGGTCAGCAAACGGGGTGGGGGGGGGGGGAGAGGGGGAGGGGACCACCACCAAACCGCTGCTGCAGCCGGCGCCGTTGGCGCGCGCCGCGCCGCGCAGGGCCGCCGCCGCCGGCGCCGGCGGCGCACCGTCGACGCCCTTGGCGACCATGGGGCGCAGCAGGCGGCTGAGGGAGGGCTTGAACGCGACCGCGTAGGAGAGGTGGAGCTGCGTCTGGCGGGCGCCGCGCGACACGATGACCGCGCGCGCGAGGATGGTGAACTGGTCGCCGTACATCGCGCTCGTGTCGACCGCCACCTCCACCGCGTACGCCCCCGGCGCGTGATGCAGCACGCGCTGGACCTCCTCGCTGGAGAACGCCTTGCTCGCGAGCGACGCGGGCGCGTCGAAGCGCACCTTGCGCACCGCGCCCGCGCGCGGCGTGCCCGGGTCGGCGCCCGCGGGCGGCGCCGGCCACACAAACACCTGCGCCGGCAGCTCGCCGCGGCTGGACACCCAGGGCGACTCGGCGCAGTTGGTGTCGCCACGGAGCTTGTGCAGCTTCGCCTGCGGCGGCGGCGACGCGCGGCGGCGGCGCTCGCGCGCGGCGCACGCGCCGACGCGCGGCGCTCCCGGGCGCCAGCGGGCGCGCCCACCTGCAGGGCGGGGTAGGAGCCGAAGAGGTCCTCGAACACGGCCTCGGGGCTCGCGTCGAGCAGCAGGTGCAGCAGCACCTTCGCCTCCGCCGCCGGCCAGGCCGGCGCCGGGTCCTCGGGCGCCACCGTCATGCTGGCGGGTCAGGCGGTCATCAGCGCGTCCGGGGCGGGGCCTGCGGCGGCGCCGCTGCGACGGCACGGCGGCGGGTGCGCGGCGCCGCGCATCCGCCGCTGCTGCGTGGGCGACTGTGCCTCTGTGTGCTGCAGCGCGCGGGCCAGGGCGCCGATCGCAGTCCGGGCAGCGTGAGCACCGGGCTTTTGGAGGGGCGCACGAAGGGAGCTCGCAAGGCTGGGGCGCAGGTCTCGCGGCCTGGCATGCCCGTGCACCCCGCCGGCCGGCACCGTCCCGGCATCGCCACGCGCACCGCTGCTGGCCGGCACGCGCGCTCGCTGCCGCCCGCCGCCAGCGCAGCGCCAGCGCGGCCCCGCCGCTGCCGCCGCCCCAGCTCGCCAGGCGGGGCCCCGCCACGCCGTCATGGCCTCGCCGTTCAAGAGCGACGTGCTTGCGGGCAAGGTGCGGCCGCGGGCTGCTCGCGGCGGTGCCCGCTCAGCAGCGCCGCTGCCACACGCGCGCGCGCCGCCGTCCCCAGGTCGCGCTCATCACCGGCGGCAGCTCCGGCATCGGCCTGGAGATCACGCGCCAGCTGGGTGAGCCGCCGCGCACGGCGCGCAGCCGGCTGGGCGGTGCAGGCGGCCGACCGCGCCCGCGCCTGCGCCGCGCCAGGCCTGCACGGCGCGGCCGTGGTCATCACGGGGCGGCGCAAGGACGTGCTGGACGGCGCGGTCGCGGAGCTGCGCGCGGCGGGCGTCAACGCGGCGGGGCTGCAGGGCGACGTGCGCAACGCGGCCGCGTGCGCCGACTGGGTCGCGACGACGGTCACGATGCACGGCGCGCTGCACATCCTCGTCAACTGCGCCGCCGGCAACTTCCTGGCCAACGCGGCGGAGCTCAGCCAGGGCGGCTTCCGCACAGGTGGGGGGCGGGCGCCGCGTGTGCGCCGCCGGCGGGCGGCCGGGCGCCGGGCGGCCGCGCCCGGCTGGCCGCGTCGCGCCGCCCACGCCCACGCCCGCGCCCGCGTCCGCGCGCGCGCGCCGGGCAGTGATGGAGATTGACGCGGTGGGCACGTTCAGCATGAGCCGCGCCGCGTTTGACGCGCTCGCCGCGGCGCGCGGCGGCGTGATCATCAACATCTCGGCCACGCTGCACTACGGCGCGACCTGGTACCAGGCGCGCCCGCGGGCGGGCGCGCCCGCGGCGCCGGGGCGGCGCGCGCGCCCGCAGCTCAGCCGCGCGCGCGCGGCCGGCGCGCGCCGACGCGCCCGCCCGCCGGCGCGCAGGTGCACGCGTCGGCGGCCAAGGCCGCGGTCGACTCCATCACGCGCAGCCTGGCGCTCGAGTGGGGCGAGTTTGGCATCCGCGTCAACGGCGTCGCGCCGGGGCCGATCCGCGGCACGGCGGGTGCGCGCCGCGCCCGTGCCCGCGCCGCGCCGCGCCGCGCCGCGGGGGCGCGCCGCGCCGCCCGCGACGCGGCGCCGAGCCCGGTGCGCGCGCGCGCCGCGCGGGCGCAGGCATGTCCAAGCTCGCGCCGGGCGAGGAGGGGCGCATGGAGGAGGTGGTCAGGGCGGCGGTGCCGCTCGGGCGCATGGGCGAGAAGGCAGACATCGCGCTCGCCTGCGTCTTCCTCGCGTCCGACGCGGCGCGGTGCGCGCGCGCGCGCGGCCGCGGGCGGCGGGGCGCGTCGCAGGCGGCTGGGTGCGGGCGGCGGGGCGCGGCGCGACGCGGCCAGCGTGCGCCGACAGCGCGCGTGCGCCGCCGCCGCCGCCGCCTGCGCAGGTACGTGTCGGGCGAGACGCTGGTGGTGGACGGCGCGGCGTGGCTGCACCGCCCGCAGCTCGTGCCGCGGCACATGGTGTCGCAGCTGTCGCGCACGGTCGAGTCCAAGAGCAGAGCGGTCGGCACGGCCGCGCCCGGCGGCGGCAGCGGCGGCGGCGGCGGCGGCGCCCGGAGCAAGCTGTGACCAACGGGTGTGCGCGCGCGCAGGCGCGACACGGACGCTTGCCCTGCAATGTCGTTGCGTGACGCGTCCCCGGTCAGTCCGCTCGCAAATCCCCCCCCCCCCCCCCGCCCGCGCGGGCAGCCCCGCAGCGCACTCTTTCAGCGCCGGCGGCCGCGCCGCGCGCCGGGGTCAGTGCGCCTCGAGCCAGCGCACGATGGCAGCGGTGTCCTCCCGCTCGATGCCGGCCGCCTCGGCGACGTGGGGCAGCAGCACGGGCGCGTGCACCCAGTGCCAGCGGGGCCCCAGGTCGGGCGTGGTCCGGTTGCGCGTGAACTCCGGGAGCATCGGCACCGACCACACCTCGCCCTTGTTGGCGAGGGCCGCCCAGAGGCCCAGGGAGCTCTGCGCGTCCTTGAACAGCCGCGGCGCGAGCACGAGGCGCGCCCAGTCCTGGGAGAGCGTGCCGCCGACCACGGCGACGCGCGCGCCCGGGTGCCGCGCACGCAGCCAGGCGACCTTGGCCGCGCGGATCGCGGCGCACAGCGGCAGCGCGTCGCGCGGGTCGGCGACGACGAGGATGGACGCCGCGTCTGTGGGCACGGCGGCGTAGAAGCTGAACGCCGCTGGGCCGTACTCGGGGTGCGAAAGCACCGTGTCCGTGCTGCAGCGGCTTTGAATGACCACGTCGCGGTCGCTGAACGTCGGCAGGCGCGCGCCCGACGCCGCCGCCCAGGCCGTCATCGCGGCATGCGTGTCGGCTATGATCGTCGGCCGTATGCCCGTCCACGCGCCGCTGCAGCGGTGCGCGTAGGCCCAGGAGTCGTCGCCTGCGGCCGGGCGGCGCGCGAGCGCCAGGGCGGCGCGTGAGCGCCAGGGCGGCGCGTGAGCGCCACGGCCGGTGCGCCTGCCGGCCCCGCCGGCACGCACACATGTCACACGCCTGCCGGAACCGGTCCGGCTGGGGGCAGGTGGTCGGGGGCAGCTTCTTGGGCAGGTACGCGAGCCAGCTCGCGCCGCTGAAGCCGCCAAACGCGTTAAATCCCTGCCCAGCGACCACGGCGAGCGCCCGCGCTTGCCAGTACGGCGAGAGCGCGTTGCCCCAGCGGCGCGACGTAAAGGGCGTGTGGTACAGCGTCCTGCGCCGGCGGCGGCGGCGGCGGCTCGACGTGCGCCGGCCGCCGTGCGCGGCGTGCGCTGGCCGCCGTGCGCCGGCCCAACGCGGCCGCGCCTGGCCCGTGCCCCACCTGTCGCCGCCGAACTGGATACGTGCGTACGTAGCTTCCCAGCACTCGGGCATCCAGTCGTCGGGGATGCCCGGGCACTCGGGGTAGCCCGGGCCCGCGGCCTGCTGCTGCGCGCCCGCTGCCGCCAGCAGCAGCCAGGCGAGCCACCGGCGCCCCGGCGGACCCGACATGTCGATCGAGAGAAATCAGCCGGAGTGACGAGAGGGACTGGTTGGAGGGGTACCGCAGCGCGGCGGCGGCGCAGCAGCCGCGACAAGCCCGCCGGCGCTCGGCGCGGCCGCCGCGGCCGTCGGCGTTGGCCGGCGGGCTGTCGGGGACTCGCAGGTATCGCGGAGTGGCGCATGAGCACGCGCCCGAATCGACCCGGGCGCCCGCCCAGCCGCGCTGCTGCAAAAACACGCGCCGCCGCCACAAGCCCGCCCGCCCGCGATCCCGGAACACAGGGAGGGCCCCATGCCGCTGCTTGAAGAGGACGCCTTCGTGAGCGCCGCCAGCGGGCGCGCGTATCGGCGCGTTCGAGCGCTCGGGCACGGCGCGTTTGGCGAGGTGCTGCTGGCGGAGGAGCTGGGCAGCGGGCGGCGCGTGGCGGCCAAGCAGCTGTGGCTTGGCGCCGACGGCGGGGGCGGCGGCGCGCTGCCGCAGCGCGTGGCGCGCGAGCTGCACGCGCTGCGCGCGCTCGCGGGCGAGCCCAACGTCGTGGCGCTGCTGGACGTCGCGCGCAGCGGGCCGGCGCTCTTCCTGGTGCTGGAGCTCGCCGCGACAGACCTGGGCGCGGTGCTCGCCGCCACGAGCGGCGCGCTGCCGCCGAGCGTGGTGAAGGCGCTGCTGCGCGGCCTGCTGCGCGGCCTGGCGGCGGTGCACGCGCGCGGCCTGGTGCACCGGGATGTCAAGCCCGCCAACCTGCTCATCACCCACGCCGGTGAGGTGAAGCTCGCCGACTTTGGGCTGGCACGGAGCACGCGCGCTGACGGCGACGGCGGCTGCCCACCCCCGGGCGCGCAGCAGCGGGACCTGGCCGCAGAGCTGGGCGCGCAGCTCGGCCTGGGCGACGTGCAGCAGCAGCAGCAGCAGCAGCAGCAGGAGCAGCAGCAGCAGGAGCAGGAGCTTCAAGCGCCGCCGCCAGAGCCGCCAGAGCCGCCAGAGCAGCGGCGGCGGGCGCCGCGCCTCAGCGGCGGCGCCGGCGCCTGCAGCGGCGGCGGCGGCGGCGGCCTGACCGCGGCGCAGGGCACGCGCTGGTACCGCGCCCCGGAGCTGCTGTACGGCGCGACCGACTACGGGCCGCCCGTGGACGTGTGGGCGGCGGGCCTGGTGCTGGCCGAGGCGCTCGGCCTCGCGCCGCTGCTGCCGGGCGTGAGCGACATCGACCAGCTCTCGCGCATGCAGCAGGCGCTGGGCAGCATCAGCCCCGCCGACTGGCCGGGCGCGGCGGCGCTGCCCGACTGGCACAAGATCAGCTTCGCGCCCTGCCCGGGCCGCCCGCTCGCGGCGCTGCTGCCCGACGCGCCGCCCGACGCGCTCGCGCTGCTGGCGGCGCTCGTCGCGTACGACCCCGCCCGCCGGCTGAGCGCCGCGGCCGCGCTGGAGCACCCCTACTTCACGGCGCCGCCGCGCCCCGCGGCCCCGGCCGAGGTGGCGGCCGCCGTCGCGGCCGCGCTCGCCACGCCCGCGCCGAGCATGTCGCCCGTGTACGCGCGGCGGGGGGTGTGCTGAGCCACGGGCGGGGCAGGGCGGGCACGTGCCGGCTGGACTGCCTCGCGCGCCGCGGCGAGCGCCGCCGGCCGGTCACCCGCGGCCGCACGCGGCCCTCACGCCCGCGGGGCAAAGCCCCGCGCGCCACGCAGCTGCTTGAAGGCGTGGCCTGGACCCAGTTCAGTTTGGTGGGCCCATAAGTAAGAAACACGAGTTTGAGACACCCCTTCCCGAGCGCCAGCCAGCGCAGTGCAGTGCTCCCCTCGTGCGCGGCCCGCGCGGCCTGCGCGCACTCGCGCGGCCGTCGCATCAGGCACCCCGAGACGCGCCCGACGCCGACGCGCTGCGGACGCGGGGCCCGCCCGCGCCGCGCCCGCCTGCCAGCGCCGCGGCAGCCGCCGTTTTGACGCAGGTGGGCGTCAGCGCGCTGCCGCTGCTGCTGCTGCGCCGCGCGCTGGCGGGCCCGGCAAGGGCGCCCCCGGCCGCTCGCAGTGCCCCCAGCGTCGAGCCGGCGGTGAAGGACCTGGACAGCCGGGCGTCCTGACCGCCACCCACGGGGCTCAGACAGCCGCTCAGCCGGACCGACAGCAAGCCGGTGGGCGCCGCCCGCGCGGCCAGGGCGTGCTGGGCCGTGCCGGCGGGCCTGCGCGAGCAGGCCAGCCCGACGTCGCCGGAGAGCACGCCAGCTGGGGGCGTGACGAACGGCCGCCGCCGCGGCACCGCGCCGTCGGCGGCAGCGGGCGGCACGCTGGCCTGCCCGCCGCGCGGCGACGGGGCCGCGTGGCTCGCCCACGTGCAGGCCGCCGCCTGCTGCAGGTGCAGCTGGCCCTCGTTGTGCTCGTGACCCGACGCCGCACTGCGGGGCGGGCTCGCCGTGCGGGTCGTGCCGTCGCCCGGCGCCGCCAGCCCGGCGCCGGTGTCCCTCGGGTCCAGGCCCGGCGCGTTCGAGGAGCCCGCGCGTGCCGCGCCCGGCGACTGGAGTGGCTCCGCGGCCGGAGGGCCGTCTGCAAACGCTACGCGCCTGCCAGAGGGCGTGCAGCAGCTCGGCGGCTGCTCGTCGCAGCCTCCGGGCGGCGATGCCTCGCCGTCCCAGCCGCCCGGCACCAGCAAGCTCAGGCCCGCGCCCGAGCGCGCCCGCAGAATGCCGGTCCGGCCCGCCGTGCTGCCGCCGCCCTGCCCGAGCACGGCCCGAGGGCTGGGCGTCGCGGGCGGCGACGCCGCGCTGTGGACAATGAGGGTGGCGCAGCTGAGCATGCCGGCGGGCGCCGCGCTGGTGGCGATGTAATCCTCCAAGCTGCCGCCGACCGCCGCGTCGACGCTGCCGACGAGCGAGGGCCGCCCGCCGCCACCCGCCGCCGCGGCGCTGAAGCTGCCGCCGAGCGAGAGCCGCCCGCCGCCGCCCGCCGCGGCGCTGAAGCTGCCGCCGAGCGATAGCCGGCCCGTGAAGCTGGCGCCGGAGGCCTCCGCCGCGCCCGGCTCGGCGGGCGCCGCCAGGCGCAGGCCGGTTAGCGCCGCGTGGGGCGTGGCGGTGGGGGCGATGAGGTCCTCCAGGTCGCTCGTCGGCAGCAGGTGCAGCGCGTGCGACGCGCTCCTCGCCAGCACGGCAGACACGACCGCCGCCGGGGCGTCGGGCAGCGCCGCCAGGCCCGCCTCAAACGACAGTGCGGCGCCGGCGCACGTCTCTTCCTCCTCCGGCGCCGCTGCGGCGCTGAAGCTGCCGCCTCGGGGCGTCAGCCCCGCGCCGTCTGCCAGCGCGCCTGCGGCGGCGGCGGCGCTGAAGCTGTGCGCCGACGTCTCGATCGCGTCGTCCCAGCCGCTCCTGCTCCAGCTGTTCACAAAGCTTGAGCGGCGGTGCTTGTCGTGGGGAAAAAACAGCTTGTGCAGGCGGTGACCGCTGCTCGCGCGCGCCAGCCTCGAGCCAGGCTCGTCCGACGCCGCGGCGGCGGCGCAGCCGGGCGGCGCCGCCACCGCCAACGTCGGCTGCTGCTCCAGCAATGGATGCGGCTGCTCCAATGGCCACTCCAGTGGCTGTTGCTCCAGTGGCTGCTGCTCCAGCGGCTGCTGCTCCAGTGGCTGCTGCTCCAGCTGCGGCTGCGGCTGCGCTGGCAGCGCTGGCTGCGCCGCATGGTCAGCCTCCGTCCCCGCGCTGCCGCTGCTGCCGCTGCTGCTTCTGACACTCCTGCCGCTGCTGCTTCTGGCACTGCTGCCGCTGCTGCCGCTGCAGCCGCTGCTGCTTCTGGCGCTGCTGCTGCTGGCGCCGCCGCTGCCGTCGCCAGCCGCGGGCGACGCTCCCGCCGCCGGCGCCTCGCCGCCGGCGCACGCGGGCGGCGCCCCCGCGCGCTCACCGGCGAGCCACTCGTGCGCCAGCAGCTGGTGCACCGAGCTGCGCTGCCGCGGGTCCTTGGCCAGGCCGCCGGCCATGAACGCGCGCGCGGCGGGGCTGAGCTGGGGCGGCAGGTGTGGCGCGCGGTACATGATCGCCTGGCACGTGGCGGAGCGCGCGTCCGCCTCAAACGGCGGCGCGCCGCCGACGAGCTCCGCCGCCAGGCAGCACGCCGCCCACGCGTCGACCTGGGCGGGCGCGGCACGGCGCGGCGCGGCCGCGCTCGAGCGGCGGCGCGCGCCCCGCGGCAGCGCCGCCACGGCGGCCTCCGGCGCGCCCCGCGGCCTGCACACCCCCGCGCGCCCGCGCGGCGGCGCGCCGCGCTCGCCCTGTGGTCGTACGCGAGGCAGGCGCTGTCCTTGTTCTCGGCCGGCAGGCGCTTGTCGGGGCTGGCGAGCACCTCGGGGGCCATGTAGTCGAGCGTGCCCAGCCGCGTGACGGGGCGCTCCGCGGCCGTGTCGACAGCGAGCCCAAAGTCGGCGAGCTTCAGCGCGCCGCGCTCGCCCTGCAGGATGTTCTCCGGCTTGACGTCGCGGTGCAGCACGCCCTGCGGGGGCGCCGCAACCGCCGCCGCCGCTGGGCGCGCGCTGGAAGAGGGGGGGGGGGGGGGGGGCGGCGCGCGCGGCGCGACGCGCGCTCCGCGTGCGGCCGTGGCGGCGCCGCACCCGGTCGTGGAGGTACGCGAGCGCGGCGAGCACGGGCGCGAGCACGCGCCGCGCCCCGTCCTCGCCGTACGCCATGCCCGGCTGGCGCTTGAGCGCCTCAAACAGGTCGCCGCCGGGCGCATACTCCTGCGCGCGCGGCGCGCGCCTCGGCGACCCGCGCGGCGCGGGCGGCTGCGCCACGAGCCGCGCCGCGCCCCGCGCCGCGCCCTGCGTTGCGCCGCGCCGCCCACCTGCACGAGGTGCACGCTGCCGGGGTCCTCGAACGCCGCGTGCAGCGCGATGATGTGGGGGTGGTGCAGGGTCACGTGGATGCGCACCTCGCGCTCGACCTGGTACCTGGCGCGCGGCGGCGGGCGGGCGCGGCGCGGCGGGGGGCGCGCTCGAGAGCGGAGCCCGGCCCGGAGCAAGCGCGCGCAGCGCCGCCCGTCGCGCGCGCGCGCACCGGTTGAGCGGCGAGAGCGCGGCTTTGCGGTAGCTCTTCACCGCGAGCGTCAGCCCGCTGCCGCGGTCGCGCGCCTCGTGCAGCTGCGAGCAGCGCCCCCGGTACAGCTCCCGGCGGAGCTCAAACTGCTCCAGCGCCCTGCGCGCGCGGCGTGGCGCTGCCTGAGCTCGCGGACGCTCGTGGGCCGCGGCGCGCGCGGCGCGCGCACCACACGCCGTCGGGTCGGGAGCGCGCGAGCGCCTCCGGCAGCCGCGGCGACACCGCGAGCGTGCGGTGGCGGCCCTCGGTCAGCGCCACGCCGTCGTCGGGCGGCGCGAAGGCCGGCCGCGCCATCGCGCGCGGCGCGGCGCGTGCAGCGTGAGCAGCGCCGGCGCCGGCGGCGGTGCGGCTCGAAGAAATGGAGAGGGCGCCGCTCCCAGCGTCGGCTGGTTGGCCGTCCCGGGGGTGGGTCGGCACACGCCCCCGGCGGCCCGGCCACGGCGGCGGCGGCGCCGCGCGCGCGACAGCGGCGACCGTGCGGCGGCGAGCGGCGCCCAGCGGCCAGCGGCGAGCGACTGGATGTCGGGCCGTGCGCGCGGGCAGCGTGCCGGCTTGGGGTGGACCGCCGGGGCTCGGCGAGACCGCGCTGCTCTGCCAAACCCGCCGGTGCGGCGGACACGGCCGCGCCGCCCGCCCGCCCGCCCACAGACCGGACCCGACCCACGCACGCACGCACCTCTCGCTCCCTCTGGACCCCCCGCGCGCTCGCCACCTAGCCGGAGGAGACCGCTCGCAGCCCGACCCCGCAGCGCCACGCACGCGCGCCCACCCGCGCATCGCCACCACCTAGGAGGCGACGCGGCGGGCTTCCCAGCTGCGCGGCGCGGCCCCATGCTCGCGACGCGGGGGATGGGCGCCAACTCGCGCCTCGCGGGCGCGGCCCCGCGCCTGCCCTCGCGCGGCGGCCTTCGCCCCGTGACGCCCGGCTGGGCAGGGCCCGGCGGCCCCGGCGGCCGCGGCGTGGCCACGCAGGCGCTGGGCGCGACGCTCGTGTCCACCGCCGCGGCCGCGGTGGGCGCCTGGCTGCTGAGCCAGCAGATGGCCCTGGAGCAGGTGCGAAGAGGCCGCGGCCGCCCCGGCGCGGGCGCAGGCGCAGCGGGCGCGGTGCGGGGCGCCTCGCCGCGGGCGCGTGCCCCGCCCGCCCCGCGCGCCCGCGCCGCCCCGGGGCCCGGCGCCGCCTGATCCGGGCGACCCGCGCCGCGCCCGCGCCGGAGCGCGGCGCGGCCGGCCGGCCGGGCGGCGGCGACGCGCCGCGCGCCGCGCGGTCGCCGGCGCCGTCGCGCGCGCGCCAACCCCCGCCCGCCCCCGCGCGCCGCGCGCCGGCGCAGGACCAGATGGAGGCGGGCGACAGCGGCATCAACCGGCGGCCCTGCCCCGGCTGCGGCGGCAGCGGCGTGGAGGCGTGCATGTGCCAGCGCTGGTCCGACGGCGACGCGGGCTGCGGCAGCTGCAACCGCACGGGCGTCACGAGCTGCCGCTACTGCCGCGGCGGCGGCACGGCGGTGCCGATCAAGGTCACCATCCGCAAGTGAGCGCGCGCGGCGCGGCGCGGCGCGGCGCGACTCGGCGGCGGGCGCGGCGGCGGCGCGGCTCGGCGGCCCCCGCGCGCGCGCGCGCCGCCGACCCGGCGCCCGCCGCCGCCTCTCTGTGCCCCGCGCAGGGACCTGTGATGCCGATTGATTGATTGTGTGTTGCGCGCCGGCCGACCGCGCGCCGCCTGCCGCGCCTCCGCGCGGCGGCGGGGAAGGGAGGGGGGCCAGGGGAGGGAGCAGCGGGGAGCGGCCCGGCAGCTCGGGGGGCCGATGTATACTAGCCCGCGGCGCGCGCGCGCGCGCGGTCCAGGCAGCGTAGCGACGTGACGCGGGCGCCGTCTCTGTTTCTTGTACTTCTTCGCACTGTGGCGCGGCGCGGCGGCGGCGCTCGCTGCGGCAGGGAGCGGGCAGCCAGGAGGGGCGGGGCGGCCGGGGCGGGGCGGGGCGGGCATCGAGTGTGCGGCGCGCGCGCGGGCGCCGCTGCTGTTGTGCCCCGCGCGCCGCGCGGCGGCGGGTGGCGATCGGAGAGCGTGTTGTGCGTGCGTGCCTCGCACACAGCACTGGTCTGTCGGTGCGAGTCGGCGTGTTGCATCCAGTGGTGTGTGCGCCGTGTCGTCGTTGCAGTCATCGCTTGGCGCCCAATCAAGCCTGCGCATCGCGGGCGTGCGCCCTGGCAAACGGCCGTGTTGGATCGCGCTGCGCCGCGACGCCGCAAAACCTCGAGGACGCAGACCGCCTCCGCGCAGCAGAGCTCGCGCCAGCGCTGCCGCCGGTCGCTGCCACACCGCTCGTCCAGGAGCTCTCCCCCCGCGACCAGACCAGACCCCGCAGGCCCACGCACGGCACGATGCTCGCCGCCGCCCGCTGCTCGGCGCCGCCGCGTGTGGCCGCCGCGCGCTCGCGCAGCGCCTGCGTGACGCGCGCCTTCTTCAAGTCGAGCAGCAGCACCGCCACCAAGGGCAGCGAGTTCTACTCGTTCCAGGTGCGGGCGTGGACGAATCCTGTGGCCCGCAGCGTCCCACGCCCGCGCTGCGGGGGCGCCCGCCGGCTGCGCCGCCGCCCACGGACTGCTGCAGTGTCGCACGCCCGCCACGTGCTGGGCGTGGGGGCGCGCGCCGGCCAGGGGCGGCGCAGCGCCGCCCGCGCCGCTGCCAGGTCCGACGCCCGCCCGCCGCCCGCCAGGTCACCGACATCGACGGCCGGCCGGTCAAGCTCAGCAAGTACGCGGGCAAGGTGCGCTGGGCCGGCGCGGCGGCCGGGCCGCCAGCGCGGCGGCGGGGCGGCCAGCGTGCGCCTGCCAGCGCGGCTTGCGTGTGCCCAGCGGTCACCACCACGCGTCGCAGGTTGCGCTCGTTGTGAACCTCGCGTCCGCCTGCGGGTTCACGCCTCAGTACGCTGGTTTGCAGGAGCTGTACGACAAGTACAAGTCCAAGGGCCTCGTCGTGCTCGGCTTCCCCTGTGAGGCTGCAGCGCGGCAGGCGCACGTGCTGCGCGCGGCGGCGAGCCCGCCGCGAGGGGGCTGGCTGACCGCCCGCTCGCCGCACGTGCGCGCGCGCCGCGCAGGCAACCAGTTTGGGGCGCAGGAGCCCGGCAGCAACGGCGACATCAAGGCGCGCCCCCGCGCCGGCGCTGCGGCCGCGCGCGGCCGCAGCGGCGGCGGTGCCACAGCCGCGGCCGCCCCCTCACCGCCCCGTTGCCGGGTGCTTGCTGCGCAGAGCTTTGCCAAGAAGAACTACGGCGTCACGTTTGACCTCATGAGCAAGGTGCGGCGAGCCCCGCGCGCGCCACTGCAGGAGCCCCCGCGCCTGGCGTGAACACCAGCGCCCACGCCGCCGCAGGTGGAGGTCAACGGCAGCGGCGCGGATCCGGTGTTCGACTGGTGAGCGAGCGCAAGCCGCGCTGCGCACCGCGCGCCTCCACCCGCGCCGCGGGGCGCCCCCGCCGCCGCCGGCGCCGCTGCTCAACGCCGCCTCCCTCCCCTCCCTCCTCTTTTGGTAGGCTGAAAAAGGAGAAGGGTGGCATTTTCAACAGTGAGTTGAAATGGAACTTCAGCAAGTTCTTGATCAACCGCGAGGGCGCGGTCGTTGGCCGGTGCGGCGGGCTGGGGGCGGCGGGCCGGCGGGGCCGCACGCGCGTGGCGGGCTGGGCCAGCTCGCCGCGCAGCCCCACTAGCCGGGCTGCCTGGCCGGGCCGCACGTGCGCGGCGGCCCCGCCGCAGCGAGCTGACCGGGTGCGCCCACCGCCGCCGCCGCCGCCGCGCAGGTTTGGCAGCACCACGACCCCGGAGCAGCTCGAGGCGGAGATCGTCAAGCTCCTGTGACGGGGCGGCCCGCGAGTGGGCGAGCAGGAGCAGCTGCAGGAGCGAGTGCGGCGTGTAATAACATGATTCGTTACACGACGGGCGTCGGCCCGACGCCGTCAAGAAGAGAGGCGACCGCGCGCGCGCGCGCGCCAGCCGCGCATCGTCGCCGCCACCGCCGCCGCCGCCGCCCCCAAGCCGGGGTCAGTCTGCCTGGGCTACAAATACAGTCGGTCAGGCCGCAGGGCCACAATGCGCGCCGCAGGGGCGTGCCGGCGCGCCGCGCGGCGTGTGCCGCGCGCGCCGGCGCGCGCCCTGCTGCGGGGGATGAGGGTTTCCTGTCGCGCTGCGCGGGTCCTAGCCGCTCTTCACGGCGGCGGTGTCGGGCTCTGGCAGCGAGCGGAACAGCAGGCTGCCCTTGTGGCCGTGGTGCTGCGCCGCCGACGTGGGCCGCCCGCTGATCGTGCGCCCGCTCGTCGTGCGCCCGCTCGTCGCGCGGCCGGACAGCTGCTTGGGCTGCACCGTCACGCGGTGGCTGTGCGGGTCCACCTGCGCCGCGGGCGCGCGGGGTGCGGCGGAGCAGCGGGCGCGTGAGCTGGCCCAGGGGGCGGCGCGCCGCCCGCGGCGCCGCGCCGCCGCCCCCTGAGCTGCCCGGGTGCCCTGCGCGCGGCCCGGCCAGGAGTGCCAGGCCGCCCCGGCAGCGGGGGCGCCGCACTGGGCCAGCGACTGCCCCGCATGTCCCCCTCACCACCTCTGCGGCCTCCGAGTCGGATGCGCGCTTGCCGTACTGGTAGGTGGGGTTAAGCGACGCTGCGGGGCGGACCGGCACGGCCCGGCGCGGGTCGGTGGCGCCGGGGCGGGGCGGGGCCGTCCAGCCTCGCCGAGAGGCCGCACCTTGGAGGCGGCGCATGGCCATGACGATGTGGCCCGCGATCTTGAAGCGCCGCGAGGGCTTGCTGGGCGCCTCGCTGGGCGGCTGCTGCTCGGGCTGCTCCGCCATGCTGCTCCCGACCTGCAAACGGCTGGGCGCTGCCTGGGCGCTGGCTGGGCGAGCGGTGGCTGGGCGAGGGGTGCGGTGCGTCGCAGTGTGGCGCAGCGGGAGCGGGACGGGAAGGCGGCGCTTCACGGCGCCCCGGCGGGCGGCGGCGCTTCAGTGGCGCCCCGAGCCCTGGCACGCGAAGCGTGCCTTCACGGCTCCGCGCCGAGGAGCCAGAGGCACCAGCTCAGCGCGCGGCGCGTCTCGACGCCCAGCGCGGCGCGCACGAGCGCCCGGGCGTGCGGGCCGGCCGAGGCGTCGCTCAGGCAGAGCGCGGCCAGGCCGGGCGCGGCGAGGCCGTACTCGGCCGCCGCCGCCTCCAGCTCGCCCAGCGCGCGCAGCAGCGGCTGTGGCCCGCTGGCGCGGCTCGCGCGCAGGGCGCAGCCGAACGCGTGCAGGCCCGCAAGAGCCAGCTGCAGCTCGGCGGCGCCGCACGCGCCCCAGGCCCCTCCAGCGCGCCCGCCGGCGGCGCCGCCCTCGGCAGTGCGTCGGCGCGCGCCAGCGCTCGGCAGGCCATGCCGAGCAGCGCGCGCCACCCGGGGGCGCTGCCTGGCAGCGTGTTCGCGACGCTCGCCGGGTCGGCCGCGGCGGCGACGCACACGACGCGGACCGCCGCCTCGGCGCGCCGCGCGCGCGCGGCCGCGCGCGCGGGCGGGCCCCCGCGCCGTCGGCGCCGAGGCCCTGCAGCACCTCCTCCGCCGCGCCGCGCACTGCGGCGAGGCCCGGCAGCTTGGCGGCGGTGGCGGCCGCGTGCGGGGCCGCGGCCGCCGCGTGCTGCCGCCCCGCCAGCCGCTCGCGCGGCTCGCAGCCGCTGCCGAGCGGCGACGCGGCGCGGCTGCCGCCGGCCAGCGCCGCGAGCTGCGGCAGGCCGCCCCCGTCCAGCTGCTCCAGGCGGGCGCGGCAGACCTGCATGCACGCGGCCATGGCCGCCGCGACGCTGCAGGGTGTGGCAGGCTCCGCCGCCCGTGGCTGCGACGGCGGCGCCGGCACGATCGGCAGCGCGTGCCACAGCACGCCCGCGGCGGCCTCGGCCTGCCCGGTCGCGATCCGCACGGCTCGCTGCGCCGGCGGCCGCCCGCGGCCCTGTGCTGCCGCTGCTGCCTCGCCTGCTGCTCCGTCTGCTGTCCCTGCTGCTGCTGGGTCGGGCGGCCAGCCCGCCGCTTGAAGCTCCGCGACCAGCCCCGGCACCACGGCCTCCGGGCGCAGGCTCGCGCGCACGGTCGCGCGGTCCGCGCGGCACACCGCGATCGTCGCCGCCGGCGGCAGCGCGCGCCAGCCGCCCGCGCACGCCCAAAGCCGTGCTGACCGTGCCACGCGCTCCTGCCGCCGGCGGCGGCGGCGGCGGCGGCGGCGGCGAGGCCCGCGCGCGCTCGGCCGAGCGCGCGCGAGCGGAACGCGTGCGCCGCGCGCCGCGCACCTGCACCGCGGCGGCGAGGCGCTCGGCCAGGCCCTCGCTGTCCGACACGGCCAGGAGCGGCCGCAGGTTGAAGAGGGGAACGACTATCGGGAAGCGGCGCGAACGCGCGACGTCGACCTGCACCTGCAGCACCTGCGGCGGGAGGTGCAGCGCCCGCGCGAGCACGCAGCGCACGTCCGCCGCGGCGGCGAGGGCGTCGGGGACGAACGACGGCCAGAGCGACGGGTGGCTCGCGAGCTTCAGCAGCGCCGGGCACGCGCGCGACGCGGCGCAGAGGGCGACCGGCTCCAGGCGCCCGAGTATGGCGAGCAGCAGCGCGTCCGGCAGCCCCAGCAGCGACGAGCAGTCGGTCATGGCCTCAACTGGTCTGGACCGCTTGCCGTGCGCGTCGCTGCCGCTGCCAGCAGCGGCGCTGCCTGCCGCTGCTGCTGCCGCCGCCGCCGCCGCTGCCGCAGCGCGCGACGGCTGTGCTGGCGGCGGCGGCGCTGACACGCGGCCGCGGAGGGCCGTCTCTTGAACGGCCTGGCGCCGCCGTCGGCCCTGCGCGCGCCGGCAGCGTCGCGCCCTGCACCCACAGCTGCAGTTCAACCGCCGCGGCGCTGGCTCTCCGGTTCTGCGACGTGGCCCACACCCGGGTGAGCCGTGGGCCCGCCCGCCACGCCGCCGCGGCTCGGGCGCGCGCGGCGGCGGCAGCAGCGGCGCGCTGGTCGGCGGCGCGCCATGCACCCGCTCTCGCGCCTGCTGCGTCCCTACTCGAGCCTCGACGAGGATGCAGAGCTGGAGCTGCAGCCCGTGCACGGCGGCGAGGGCTCCGCGCCGCTCGGCGACGCCCGCGCCGGCACGCGCAGGCGCTGGTGCGGGGGCGCGCGCGGGCAGGCGGGGCACACGGCAGCACGGCCGGCGCTCCCTGCTGCGACGTTCCAGGCCGCCGTTGCCGCCGCCGCCGCTGCCGCCCGCAGGCGCCTGCCAGGCGCGCGCGAGCTGCTGGAGCAGCCGCGGTGCCAGCGCCTGCTCTGGCTCGGCGCGGCGGCGTTCGCAGTCGTGCTGGCGGCGGCCGCGGCGCTGGCGGTCGGCGCGTGGCGGCGGGCGGCCGCTGCGGCGCCGCCGGGGGCGCGGCCCTTCCCTGACGCGCCCTGGCTGGAGCCGGCCGGCGGCTGCCGCGTGTCCGACCGGGCGGCGCCGGGCGGGCCCGCGCGCGAGCCCGCCACGCCCCTCAGCTACCGGCTGCGCGTGTCGTTCGACGACGCACACTTTTTCGCCGACGGCGACGCCGCGGCGGCCGCCGCGGCGGCGGGCTTTGAGGCGGCCGCCAACGTCACGCTCGCGGTCGCGGAGGAGACCTCGTGCGTGCGCCTGCACGCCGAGGGCCTCGCGTTTCACAGCGTGACCGCAAGCCTCGTGCTCAGCCCCGGCGGCGCCGCGGCCGCGCCGCCGCCGCCCCGGGGCGCCGTGTGTCTGTGCGGCGCCGCGCCCGGCTGCGCGACGGACAGCTGCGGCCGGCTCTTCAGGCCCGACCCAGGTGCGCGCAGGCTGCGCCGCCCGGCCGCCGCGCGGTGCGGCGCCGCCGCGTGACCCCCCGCTGCGCGGCGCCGCGCCGCCGCAGGGGGCGAGCGCGGCGCGTGGCTGCTGAGCCTCGGCCCCCTGGTCGCGCCCGCGGGCAGCTCGCTGCTGCTGGCCGCCACCTACCGCGCGGCGTTTGGCGCGGACGGGCAGGACGTGTCGCGCTCGGCGCCGTTCACGCCCGACGCCGGGCCGCCCGCGCGCCAGGTGGTGGTCAACACGCAGCTCGAGCCGCGCGGCGCGCGGCGCGTCTTCCCCTGCGTCGACGAGCCGCGCGCCAAGGCGACGGTGGTGGTCGTCGTCGCCGCGCCGTCGCACCTCGCGATCCTGTCAAACATGCCCGAGGCGGCGCGCCGCGTGAGCCTCGCCCCCGGCAGCGGCGGGCCGCGCAGCGAGGTCGAGTTCCTGCCCACCCCGCCGATGTCGACGTACCTCGTGGCCCTGGCCGTGGGCCACATGGCCGCCGCGGTCGGCAACACCAGCACCGGGTGCGGCCGGGTCGCCAGCGCGCGCGGCCCGCGCGCCGCGCACCCGTGCCGCCCAATCGGTTCCTCAGGGGCGCCCCGCACTGCCACAGGCAGCTCGTGCGCGTGTGGGCGCCCGCGGTCGCGGGCTGGCAGGCGGCGTCGGCGCTGCCGCTGCACCTGGCGGTGGGCGCGCTGGACCACTTTGCCCGCCTCACCGGCATCCCGCAGCCCCTGCCCAAGTTTGACCTAGTCGCCGTGCCGGGCAAGCGCGGCGCGGTCGAAAACTGGGGCCTGCTGGCAATGGACGTCGACAGGCGAGAGGGGCCCCGCCGGCGGGGCCGCCGCCGTGCGCGCCCCGCCCACGCGCCGCGCCGCGCCGCGCTGCCGCCGCACTGCCCGCGGCCCGCGCGCAGGCTGCTGCCGGGCAGCGCGGGCGCGTGGGCCGTGCTGCGCGCCGCCGACGTGGTGTGCCACGAGGTCGCGCACCAGTGGGTGGGCAACCTCGTGACCGCCGCGTCGTGGTCCGACCTCCTGGTCAATGAGGGACTCGCCAGCCTGCTCGAGTATGGCTGCATCGCCGACGTCCTGCCCGCCCTCGGCCCGCGCGGCGCGGCGGCGGCCATGGCGCGCGCTGTGCTACCGCACGGCCGCGCGCCGGGCGTGCACGAGGGTGCGCCAGCGCCCGCGCGCGCACGCGCCCGCGCCCGCCTTGACGCGCGCGCACACGCGCACGGCCCGCCCGCCCCGCGCACCGCCTGCGCGCGCAGGGCCGTTCAGCAGGGCGCTCGCTCACGGCGCGCTCCCCGGCGCCGCGCCGTTGCTCGGCGGCGCCGCGGGCGGGGAGGTGCGCTTTGACGCGGTCGTGTACTCACAGGCCGCGGCGGTCATGGGCAGCCTGGCCGTCTTTGCGGCCGCCGCCGACCCCGCGGCCGCGGCCGCGCCCGCGGCGCTGGCCGGCGGCCCCGTCGCCGCGCTGGGCGCGGGGCCGGCGGCCGCCGCGCTCGGCCAGCTCCTCCGTGGGCGGCTGTACGGGACGGCCACGGCGCAGGAGGTGCTCGGCACGTTTCTCGCGCTGACCCCGCCGGCGCTGTCGGGCAGCGCCGCCGCGGTGATGGCCGGGTGGCTGTCGCCGGGCGCGCCGGTCATTGCGCTGGAGCGGGGCGCCGGCGAGGTGCGGGGCTCTGTGGGGGCAGCGTGCGGCGGCGCGCCGGTGCGGCGAGGGCGCGACGCCCTGTCTGCCCCGGCACCGGCGCAGGGCACGCTGCAGGTCCGGCAGCACCGCTTCTGCAGCCAAGGCCTGCTGTCGGAGCCGGCGCTGGACGCGCTGCTGGCGGCTGGCGCGGACGCGCCGCCGCCAGACCTGGGTCCCGGCACCGACGGCGGCCCAGGCGGCTCAGCGGCGGCGCTGGTCTGCCCTGCGGTCGCCGGCGACGGCGAGCGCGCCGTGCCGTGGACGCCCTTGCTGCTGCGGGCGCTGCCGTCCCTCAACGCCAGCGGCGCCGCCAACGCCAGTGGCGTTTGTGGCGCGTGGGTGGTGGTGATGCGCGACGCGCAGCAGCTGGAGCTGCCCGAGGGCAGCTGCATTGCCGCCGCGGCTGCGGCCGCTGGCGCCGCAGCTGCGCCCACGCGGGGGCCGTTGCTGGTGCTGGACGGCGCCGGCGGCTGGGGCCTCCACTGGTCGCTGCACGCGCCAGAGCAGCGCGCCGCCGTGCGGGCGTGGGTCGCGGAGCAGCTGATGCCGCTGCTGCGAGCCGGCAATGCGCGCGGCGGGGGCGCGGCAGCAGGCGAGCGTGACCTGCTGCTCCTCACCGCTGCCAAGCTGCTGCAGGACCAGGCGGACCTCGGACTGTCGGCGTTTAGCGAGGGCGCGGCGTGGGAGGTCGTGGGAGCAGTGCGCGCGGCGGCGGCGGCCGCCGCTGCCGCCGCGGCAGCCGGCGACAGCGCGCTGCTCGGCGAGCTGAGCTACTCGCTGCTGGCGCCCCTGCTGCCACACCTGTCGGAGCTGTCCGCCCGCCTGGCGGCAAGCGGCAACGCGTCGTGCTCGGCCGCGCTGCAGGCCGAGGCGGGGCGCGCGCTGCGCCCCGTGGCGCTGGCCGCGCTCAGCGCCTTTGGCGCCGCTGGGCCGTCGTCCGCTGGCTCACCCGAGCCGCCCGGGACGCCCGGCGCGTTTCTGGGCGCGGTCGCGCTGGGGCCGCTGGTCACCGCCGCAGGCCTGGCCGACGCTGACGTCGCGGCGCGGCTGTGTGGAGCGGTCAACGCCGCCGCCGCGGCGGCGAGGGGAGGCGCGCCGGAGCTGCTGGCGGCGCTGCACCCTGACGTCCGGGACGCGGCGCTCAACGTCGCAGCCGCCCGGCCGCCCGGCTGCGAGCTGGACATGCCAGGTGAGCAGGCGCGGGGGGTGGGGTTGGCTGGCGGCGCAGGCGGCGCAGCGCACGCAGCTCCACTGCGCGCCACGCCGCCACGCAGCGGAGGAGCTGCTGCAGCTGCTGTGGCAGCTGTACGAGGCGTCCCCGAGCCCCGCGGTGGCCCATGGCGCGGCCTTTGCGCTTGCGCACGCCACCGAGGGCTCCGCCGACGCCGCGTCGTGGCAGGCGCTGCTCGCGCTGCTGCTGGCCATGCCGCTGCCGGGCGCGCGCCCGTCGTGGGCGGGCGCCGCGGGCGGCGCGCCCGTGTGCGGCATCCCCCCGTCTGCACACGCGGAGGAGCTGGCGCTGCTGGTCAGCCGCTCGGTGGCTCGCAGCCGGCCGCAGCCGCGCGGCGGCGCAACGCCCGGCCCCGCGGGCGTGGGCGGCTTTTTAATGCAGAGCTGGCCACACGTGGTCGCGGCGCTCGGGCACAACACGGCCTGGCGGGTGCTGCAGGCGGTGGCGGCGGCGGAGGCCTCGAGCGCGGCGCAGTGCCAGGCGCTCGCGGCCTGGGCGGCGCGCGAGCTGCAGCGCGAGCAGGCGGTGGCGGACGGCGCGGCCGCGCTCGACGCGCAGCGGCGGCGGCAACTGCAGGAGCTCCTGGGCGCGGCGTGGTCGACGGCCGCGTGGGCGGCGCGCAACGCGGCCGACGTGTGCGGGCGGCTGTGACGGCGCGTTGCACGGCCTCGAGCGCCCGCTACGCTGCGGGGCCGGCGCCGCCCGGCGCGAGCGCATGCGGCGGGGGCCGCGGCGCGCCGCCCCCGCCCGCCGGCGCGCCGCGCCGCAGCGCGCGCCGGCGCTCCTCCTGCGCCGCGAGCGCGCGCAGCTTGCCGCGCGGGTCGGGGTCGTCCGTCGCAAACAGCTCGTCCAGGCTCGCCGCGACGCCCATCGACCTGCGTCGCCGCCGCCGCCGCCGCCGCTCTGTGGGACCTGCCGGCCAGCAGGCGCGCAGCGCCGCCGCGGCGCGCCCGCCCGCCCGCGAGCCCGCCCGCGCGGCGCGGGCACGCACCTCGCCTTGCGCACCCACTCCTGCGCCAGCGCGACGTTGCGCTGGCAGCCCTGGCCCTGCAGGTACATCTTGGCCAGGCGCAGCATCGCGTTGGGGTCGGCGTCGCGCGCGTTCTGCGTGCGCGACCGGGCGCGCGCCGCCCGCGTCGCGAGTGCGTGCGCTGCCCGCCGGCCGCCGCCGCCGCCGCCGCCAACGCGCGGGAGTGTGCGCACCTCTAGCTCCTCCACAAACCACTGCCGCTCCTTGAAGCGGACGAGGTCCGGCAGCGGGATGCGCCCCTCGCGCACCTGCCGCCGCGCCCGCGCCGCGGCGCCGCCGCCGCGCCCGCGCCGCCGCGCCCGCGCGACCACGAAAGCCGCCGCCGCAGCTGCCGCCGCTGCCGCCGTGCAGGCGCCCGCCGCACCCAGGCGGCCGTCCAGCAGACGCCGGCGGCCGCCTCTGCTGCTGCCAGCAGCGCTGCTACCGCTCGGCTCGCCACCGTCGCCGGCCGGCGGCTCGCCGCCGCCGCCCGGGAGCAGTCTGTGCTTGACCAAGCCCGCCAGCAGCCCACCCAGCGCGCCCAGCACGAACACCGGCAGCATCGCGCCGCGGCGGCGGCGCGCAGTCGGCAGCGGCAGCGGCGCGCGAGGTGGGGGTGTGCAGAGCGTGTCGTCAGCTGCCGGCGGTTGACAGGCGCGCCGTGTCGTCGAAACGGACAGCTGGAGCGCGCACCCTGGACCGGCCCGTGCGCTGCAAAGCCGCCGCGGCTTTGCGGCGCCGCAGCGCTGCCGTCGCGCGCCGCGTCGCCCCGCCCCCCCCCCTTCCCGGCCGGACCTCACTCCGGGCTGCGATGGCGCACGCCACGCCGCGGCGGCGGCGGCCCTGCTTCGGCGCCGGGCGCGGCACAGCGGCGTGAGCAGCAGCCGCTGCGCGGCGCCCGGCGCGGCGGCGCCGGCCCGCCATGGCCGGCCAGGCGCGGGAGGGCCATGTCAGCAGGGCGCGGCTGCTGGGTGAGGGCAGCGCCTTCGCGCAGCAGCTGGCGCGCGCGCAGGAGGAGCAGCGGCAGCACCGCCTCGCGCTGCTCGCGGCGGCGGGCGTGTGCGGCGACGAGGGCGCGGGCGGCAGCGGCGAGGAGGAGCTGGAGCCGGCGCAGCTGACCTGGAACGAGCTCTGGGACGCCAGGTGCGGGCGCCCGCGCCGGCGCGCCGCCCGCGGGCGGCGGTTGGCGCAGGCCGCCGTCGCCGGGGCGGCGGCCGGCCGCCAACGCGCGCCCGTGCGCGCCGCCGTGCTGTTGCCGCGCAGGACGACCGCGGGGCAGGTGGGCATGGCGCTCCAGGACGAGCAGGCGAGGTGAGTGCGGGCGCGGCAGGGGCGTGCAGGCGCAGGCGCTGCGCCCCGCGGGCTCGCAGCGCTCACCTCCCGCCGCGTGCTTCTCCTCCGCCCAACCTCCTCACGCGCGCCCAGACTGCATCAGCTGCAGCTCTGGTGGCCGCAGAAGCTGCCCAAGTCGCAGGCCGCGCGGCTGCGCCGGCAGCGGGCGCAGCTGCTGCGCCAGGGCGGGCGCGCGGCGGCGGCGCTGGAGCGCCAGTGCGCGGCAGCGGAGGCGGCGGCGGCGCGCGGCGCGTCCGCGCCCGGCGGCGAGGCCAGCCTGCTGGGCGAGCTGTTTGGGCCCGAGCCGCCGCCGGCGACCGTGCGGGCCGGCGACGGGGCGGTCAGCGGCGACGCCGCCGCCGCGGGCTGGGTGTGCTGGAGCGCGGTCCCGCTGCCGGCAGGGGCGCCCGGCGCCAGCGGCAGCGGCGGCGCGCCGGCCCCGCCGGCCTGGGTGCCGTGCGGGGCCCCCAACCTGCCCGCCACGCACCGCTGCCGCGAGTGCGGGGCGGCTAGGTGGGACGGCCCGGGCGGGCAGCTGCGCGCGCGGCTCGTGGCCGCGCTGCAGACGGCCGACCTCGACGTGACGACGCTGCAGCAGGTTGTAGCGCGCGTGGTCGCCGAGGCCGGCAGCGCGCCGGCGGGCCTGGCGGTGCCGCCCGCCGTGGTGCACAGCGAGGTGCAGCTCTTCATCGCCGCGCGGCAGGCCAGCAGGGCGGCCGCGGCGCCTGGACTGGCGACCGCGCCGCGCCAGCCGGACGGCGTGCCGGCGCCGCCGAGTGCCGCGGCCCCGCTGCCGCCCGGCTGCCCGGCGGGCGTGCAGACCAACCTGGTCGCGTGGCTGGAGCAGCAGCAGCAGCAGCAGCAGCAGCAGCAGCAGCAGCAGCAGCAGCAGCAGCAGCAGCAGCAGCAGCAGCAGCCGCCGCCTGGCAGGGGCACCGACGCCGGCAGCCGGGTGGAGGCGGCGGCGGCCGCGGCGGCGGCCCTGGCGCCCTCGCTCATGCTGAGCGTGTTTCGGCGCCAGAGCCAGCAGCCGCAGGCGCTCCAGCTGGTGCGGGCCGCGCGCGCATGCGGCGCACCGTGCCGCCGTGGCGACGGCGCTGGCGACGGCGCTGCCCGCCGACGCGCCGCCCGGCCCGCGCCCGCCTGCGCAGGTCCCGGGCGCCATCCACCGCTGGGTGGAGCGGCTGTTCAGGCGAGCGCCGGCGGTGGCGGCCGACGGCGGCGCTGCGGCCTGCAGCGCGCTGCGGCGCCCGCTGCCGGGCTGGACGATGGCGGCGCTGCTGGACCGGCGCGGCGCGGTGCTGCGGCAGGAGCTGCGCGACTATGCCGCGGCGGTGGCGCCCGCGCTGCCCGTGCTGCGGCGCCGCTTCTGCATCGACCCCCAGGGCGGCGGCGGCGGCGGCGGTGCGGAGCCCGTCGAGCTCGTGGCGGACGCGCTGCCGCTCGGCGAGTGGCTCTGGAAGGGCGCGCTCGCGCGCGACCAGCGGCGGCGCCAGGTGCTGCCCGCGCAGCAGCGCGGCCCCAGCAGCGGCGACGTCGCGGTCACCGAGTGCATGTGAGTGCCGCCGCAGGCGCCAGGGGCGGACCGACGCGGGCCGCGGCGGCGCCGGCGCACACACATGCACACACGCGCCGCTCTCTGCGCCGCTCTCCGCTCGCAGAGAGTGTGACGACTGGGAGGGCGTGCTGGCGCTGCGCCGCCACGTGGAGCACCTCCTCACCACGTGGTGTGAGGGCGCGGCGGCGGCGCAGCAGCAGTCCGCGCCGCAGCGGCGTCCGCACAGCAGCGCCGCGTCGCAGCAGGAGCAGCGACTGCAGGGGCTCCTGCTGGCGCAGCGCCTGCTCATGCAGCACGCGTGGACCAGCGCGCCACCGTTCGGGCTGCGGCGCGCGCTGAGCGCCCGCGCGGCCCCTGTGCAGCAGGCGCAGGCGCAGGCGCAGGCGCATCACGCGCAGCCAGAGCAGCAGCGGCGGCGGCGGCGCAGCCCGTCGCCGGCTGGGGACGGCCCCGCCGCCGCAGCCGGCGCACGGCGGCGGTCCAGGCAGCCGTCTGACGGGGGTGCGGCGCCGCACGGCTCCGTGCCGGCGGCCGCGGCGCCTGCTGACGGGCGGCGTGGCAAGCGCGCGAGAGAGGCAGCAGCAGAGCTCGACGAGCCTGGCAGCAAGCGTGGGACGCGCGCCGCTGTTGCCGCCGACGGAGCGGCCGCGCCCGGCGCGCGCGCAGCCGGTGGCAAGGGCAGCAGCAGCAGCAGCACCACCACCAGCAGTGGCAGCGAGAGCAGCAGCAGCGACGACAGCAGCAGCAGCAGCGACGACAGCAGCAGCAGCAGCAGCAGTGACGACAGCACCAGCACCAGCACCAGCAACAGCAGCGATGACAGCAGCACCAGCAGCGGTGGGAGCAGCAGCGGCGGCGGCCGCCGCCGCACCGGGCGGGGCCCCGCCCCGAGCGGGCGGCCGGCGGCGGCAGCAGCCCGTCGGGGAGCGGCTCAGACAGCGAGTGGGTGGACAGCGACGAGCTGCCGGCGCGGCGCCGCGGCGGGCGGCGCGGCGCGGCTGCGCCCCGTGGCGGGGCCGCGGGGCGCGCGGACGACGGCGCGGACGGCGCGTACGCGGCGGGCCTGGCCGCCTTTCTGGGGGCCATCGACGACCTCATGGCGCCGCTCGCGGCCTCCTCGAGCTGGGCGCCGCGGCCGGGCGGCGCGTGGCGCGCGGTCGCCGGCGCCGGCGGAGCGGCGGCGCCGGCGCGGGGCGCGCCCGCCGCGGCGGCGCTGCCGGGCGTCGACCAGCTGCCGGAGGGCATGCAGCAGGTGCTGCTGCAGGCGCAGGAGCTGGGCGTGTCGCGGGCCGTGCTGTCGCGCAGCGCGGCGCGGCTCGCGGGCCTGCTGCGGCACCCGGCGCGCCGCCGGCCCGCCGGCAGGTCGCCCTCGCCTGGTTGTTGACGCTGGTGTGGCTGCGGACCGGCCCGCCGGCTGGCGGTGCGGGTGGTGGGCAGCGGCGCGCGCGCACGCGGCGGCGCCAGCGCCGCGGCGCGGCGCGTGCTGAGCGCCGAGCGAGCGCCGTCGTCGTAACTCGACAGCTCCCCGCGCACCTCGCCGTGCAGCTGCCGGGGCCGCCCAGCGGCGGTTCTTCGGCGTCGTGAGAGGAACGGCAGCAGACCGCTGCTTTGCGACGCCTCCCGCCCGGCCGCCCTCCCGCCAGCCAGTCCCGCGCGCCCGGGTGCGGGCACAACGCATGGGGCCCTGACGGCGGCTGCAGGGCGCCCGGCGCCCATCAGCGCTGTCGAGGCGCAGGGGCGAGCGCCTCCCGAGCCCCCGGGGCCAGCCCGGGAACGCGGCGCTGCCAAGCGGACATCGGTGCAGCGCGGAGCCGCCGCGGCGGCGCGCGGCGCAGCAGCAGCGGCGGCGGCGGCGCCCGGCGCGGCGGAGGAGCTGGGCGTGATGCCGGGGGCGCCGCTCACCGGCGGCGCCTCACGGCCGCCGGCGCCGCTCCCCGGTTTAACGGCCTCCGCCGAGGCCTGGCTGCCCGGCGGCGGCGGCGCAGAAGGAGCTGGCCGTGAGGCGCCGCCGGTGAGCGGCGCCCCCGGCATCACGCCCAGCTCCTCCATCTACCGGGTCGCCCGGGAGTTGAAGCGGGAGGCGCACACGCTCTACAACTGCCTCGCCTCGGTCGCCGCGGACGCGGCCTTCTGCGCCGAGATCCGGGTGCTCTACCCCGACCTCCCGCTGCTGGCCAACCTGCGTTGCGGCGCCTGGTACACCGGCCCCGCGCCCGACGGGTCCTGCTACTTCAAGAGCACCGACGGCCACGCCGCAAACGTCGGCTTCTCCACGACGCGCCTCAACTGGCACGTCGCGGAGCTCGCCGCGCGCCGCGGCGGCGCGCTCGTCGTCGACGCGACGCGCAAGGGCAAGCGCTTCCCGGTGAGCCGCCGCCGCTGTCGCCGCTGCTGCCGCCGCTGCTGCTGCCGCCGCTGCCGCCGCTGCTGCCGCGCCGCGGCGCGTGCGCCGCCGTCACCGGCGCCGCCGCTGGCGTCGCGCCCACAGGACGCGCTGAGCAAGACCATCCCCATCTGGGCGGCCGTGATCAACCGCGCGGTCGCGCGCGTGCGCGCGCACGACGCGCAAAAGGAGCGACGGCGCCGCACCTATGCCGCCCTCGACGGCGAGATGCTCACGCCAGTGGCGGACACGCAGACCAGCATCTCGGTGCGGAGCGAGGAGCCGAGCGCCAGCTGCAGCAGCGCCGCAGCAAACGCGACCGAGTGCAGCAGCGGCAGCTCCAGCAGCGGTGAGAGCGGCGGCGGCGGCAGCACTGGCGGGCCGGCGGCTGTGCAGGCGGGTGGGCTGCAGGGCGGAGCGCCTGAGCGCTCCGTCGACCTGCATCCGCAGCAGCAGGCGCAGCAGCAGCAGCAGCAGCAGGCGCCGGGCGCGCCTTGGCTGGCGCGTGGCGCCAGCGCAGACGTCCCGCGGTGCTGCGCCGGCGAGGCCGGCGAGGTCCGCGAGCTGCTCGCGGACTGCATGGCGGACAGCGTGGAGCTGCTGTCCGGCGTGGGCGCGGGCGTGCAGCGCCCCGGCACGCCCGACCTGCAGCCGGGCAGCAGCCAGCCATGCGGCGGCGGCCAGCCGGGTGGTGGCGGTCGGAGCGGCGGCAGCGGCGGCACGGGCGGCAGCCCAGCCGGCCGCCCGGGCGTGCTGCAGCGCAGCCTGTCGCTGCGCATATCGCCGCAGCCGTCGCTGCAGGAGTGGCTGGACGAGGACGCGCTGCAGCGCCTCTCGCTGCGCCACCACTCTCACGACGCCCGCTCGCCCGGCAAGCGCGCGCCGCGCACCTCGTGCCACAGCTTCCTGGCGGTGCCTGCGCGCGCTGGGGACCGCGCCTCGCACGAGCCGCCCTGGCGCGGCGCCGGCGACGCGCGCGCGGCGCTGCTGCCCAGCTCCGCACCGGCGGTGAGCTGCCTGCTGGGCAGCTCGCCGCCGCACCGTGCCGGCTGCGACGCGCTGCATCACGACGCGGGGGACGACGTGCGGCCGCTGCTGGAGCCGGCGTCGCCGCGGGAGCGTGCGGGCGCGGCGCCGCCGCAGAGCGGCGCCGGCGGCTTCAGCCTCGGCGGCGCGCCGGGGGGCGAGCCCTCCACGCCGCGCCTGGGCTGCTCCGGCGCGCTGCCAGCCACGTTTGACAGCATCCAAGACGCGTTGTGCGGGGAGGAGCAGCAGCAGGAGCAGCAGCGGGAGCAGCAGCAGGAGCAGGAGCAGGAGCAGGAGCAGGAGCAGGCAGCGGCGCCGACGGCTTCGGGGCTCACTGAGGCGCAGCTGCGCCTGCTGGAGCAGCACCACGCGCCCGCATCGGGTGCGCTGCCGGCCGCCGGCCCGCCCACCGTGGGCTCGGCGGTGTCGGCGCACGGCGGCGAGCCCGGCTGCGCCGGGGGCGTGGCGGAGCCGGCCGACTTTGCGTTTCCGGCGCCCCACCTGCTGGCGCTGAGCGCGGAGTCGTCGTCGCTCGCCGGCGACTGCGGCTTGCTGCCGCCCGGCAGCGGCGGCGCGCGCAGCGCTGGCGGCAGCCCACCCGGCGGCGACGGCGGCGGCGGCGGCGGCGGCGGCGGCAGCGCGCCGCCGGAGATGCCGCTCGTCGTTCTCAACGGCACAGCGCACCAGCCGGGCGACGCGGCGAGCATCCTCGACATCTGGCGCAGCACCGACCTCGAGGACGTGGCCGGCCTGCCCGGCATCACCGACTTCCGGCCCGGCGTCGTGCACCACCTGCCCTCCCTCGACGACGACGACACCGGGCCGCAGCGGCAGGCGCCGCCCGGCGGGCCCGGCGGCGGCGGCGGCGGCGGCGGCGGCGGCGGTGGCGGCTGCTGGGCGGGCCCGTGCGGCGCGCGCGCGCCCGCGGCGGCGGCGGCGGCGGACTGCGAGCCCGCGCGCGTCTGCTGGCTGGACGAGGAGACGGGGCAGGGCATCGACGGCCTCTGCGCGTTTGCGCCACCGCGGCTGGCTGGCAGCAGCCCGCGCAGCCCCAGCGGCGGCAGCAGCTGCAGCCTGGAGTCGGGCGGCAGCGTCCGGCCGGGCAGCCCCAGCGCGTGCAGCAGCTGCAGCCTGGAGTCGGGCGGCAGCGGCTGGCCGGGCGGCGGCAGCCCGCGCCGCGCCGCGGGCGGCGGCTGCGGCGGTGGCGCGCCCGCCGACGCGTGGGACACCGAGCTGCACCTGCCGCTGTGGGTCAGCGAGAGCGAGCGGCAGGCGATCGAGGCCAGGCTGGACGGCTTTGTGGAGCGGCTGCTGGAGGTCGGCGCCGACGTGCGCGGCCTGGCAGCGCGGCTGCGCAAGCCGCTGCGGCCGCTGTGGGTGTCGCAGGAGAGCCAGATCTGGACCAACCAGGTGCGCGCGTCGCTTCGCGGCCAGGGCAGCGCGCGGCCGCGCTGCGCCAGGCCCCGCGCGCCAGGCCCCGCGCGCTCACCGCCGCCGCCGGCACGCTCGCAGGTCGCGCACCCCAGCAGCCTGCCCTTCACGCCGCTGCTGCTGATCAGCGCGTCCCATCCGCTGCAGTGCGAGCGACAGGCGGCGCTCGGCGCGTGGCTGGGCCCTGGTGCCGCGTGCGCCGCGCCGGCTGCCGCCCTCGGGGGCGCCGGCGGCGAGGGCGCGGACGACGGCCTGGACGACGGCCTGGGGGGCCTCGGCAGCCCCCGCGCGCGGCGCGGCGGCGGCGGCCGCGCGAGCAGCCGTGGCGCGCGGCGCTCCCAGGACGGCGCAGCAGACGGCTGGTCGTACGTGTACGTGCCCGGCGCGGGCGACGACGAGGAGAGCTGGGCGGCGGGGCTCACGCCGTCGCTGTTCTGGGAGCACATGCCCGCGCTGCTGGGCGCCGGCCCGCACGGCGTCGGCGCGGTGGCGAAGCAGCTGGTCGCGGCGCACCGCAGCATGCCGCACGCGCCGCCCGGCGCGCTGCTGGCGGCGGCGGGCCGGCCCGCGCCGGCGCGGCCCCTGGGCCCCGGCTGCGGCGCCGCGCCGGACCGCGCGCGCCTCGCGCCGCGCGGCTGCGGCGAGACGGGACTGCTGGGCCTGCGCGTCGTGCCGGCCTGCCCGGGCGCCTTCTGGCTGGGCAGCAGCGGCCTCGCGCTGGGCAGCCTGGAGGGCGCGACCGCGGCTGACGTGTGGCGCACGTGCGACGCGGTGCTCGTGGTCGGCGGCTCGCTGCCGCCCATGCTGGCGGCGGAGCACGCGGCCGCGCAGCTCGCAGCGGCGCGCACGCCCGCGCTGCCCGCGCTCTGCAGCAGCGCCCCGGCGGGCGCCGCGCCGCGCGGGAGCAGCACGTCGTGCGGCGCCTTCATGCGCCACGCGGCGGCGGCTGCCGGCGCGGCGGGCACGGCGCGCGGCGGCGAGGCGGCGCAGCTGGAGGTGGGCAGGCAGGATGTCGCGTCGCCGCCGCCAGCGCAGCACACGGCGGCGCGGCGCGGCGGCATGCTGGCCGAGCTGCTGGGGCGCGCCGCCAAGGCGCCGGCGGCGCCGGCGGCGCGCGAGGCGCCGGGCCACCGCCGCAGCGCCAGCGCCGACAGCGTCAGCAGCTGCAGCAGCGGCGTCGACAGCGCGTGCGACAGCGCGTGCAGCAGCTACTACAGCACCTGCAGCGACGAGGCGGCGGCCGCGATGGCCGGCGCCGGCGGCGGCGCGCAGGTGCCGGGCGGCGGCCGCGTGCCGCGGCTCAAGTGGCTGCCCGTGCAGAGCGCCAAGCGCGACCGCGGCAGCCTCAAGGCGCACCTGCAGGAGGCGCTCGAGTTTTGCGGCGCCCACCTTGCGGCGGGGCACCTCGTGCTTATCCAGGAGCCGGGAGGTGCGCATGCGCGCACGCGCGGGCCTGCCGTCGGCCGCCCCGCCCGCCCGCGCCCGCCCGCGCCCGCGGCGCCTCACCGGCCGCCCGCGCCCGCCCGCGCCGCTGCCGCCGCCGCCGCCGCCGCCGCCGCCGCCGCCGCCGCCGCCGCGCGCGCAGGCCACGACAGCTGCGTGTGCGTCGCGGTGGCCGCGCTGCTGGCGTGCTTCACCCCGCCCGAGCCGGCCGGCGGCCCCGGCGGGCGCGGCGCGGAGCCGCGGTTCGTGGCCGCGTGGCCCGCGCGCGGCGCGGCGGCGGCGGCCTGCGGCGCGCCGGCGCTGCCGCCCGTGCCCGTGAGCAAGCACAGCGTGCGGCAGCGCCTGGCGCTGGTCAGCAGCTGCTACCCGGACGCGCGGCCCACGCGCGGCGCGCTGAAGCAGGTGTTCAACTTTTTCGAGGACCGCCGCCGCGACGGCCACGGTCTGTGAGAGGGCGCGAGCCGCCGTGTGCGGAGGGGAATGTCTGGGGGGCTCGTGTTTTGCGTGTGGTGTTGTCGTGTGTACCATTACCGAGCCCGTTGTGCACCACCCCTCTTCGGTGGCCGCCGCCGCCGCCGCCACCGCCGCCGGCGCAGCGCGAGCGGTGACCGCCGCCATGGCGGAGCGGAGCGCGCGCGCGCGCGCGCGCGGGCGGGGCGGGCGCGGCGTGGCGCGTGCTGCTGCGTGCGGCGCGCGGCGTGCGGGCACGGCCGCCGCGAGCCGCGCGCGCACCCGTGGGGATGGCGGCGTCGATGTTGCGGCTCTTGCGGACCACCTTGCCGGCCGTGCGGCGGCGACGGGATCTGCGGGCGGCGCGGGCGTGGCACCGCGGGCGGGGCAGGAAATCAGTGCCCCACCTTGTCGGCCACGAGCCGGGGGCCTGCACGGCGGCGCCTCCGTCGCCGCCGGCGCCGCCCGCGGCTGCGCTGAACCGCCTCGGACGATCGATCGCGCCGCGGGCGGCGCGCTGCGGCCGTCGGGGCCGGCTGCGCGCTGAGCGCCCTCGTAACTCGGATCGCGCGCCCCGTCGCAACCACGGCTCTGGCCGCGCGCGGGAGCCCAGGAAGGAGGGTTGCAGCGAGCGGCGGGCGCAGCGCGGCCGCCGGCGCGCGCCCGGGCGGCGGCGGCGGCGCGCCCCCGGCGCCCGCCGGCTGTGTCGCGCTGGGCCGGGCTGGTCGGGCGAGCGCGGGGGCAGCCAGCGGGCGGTGTGCAGCGGGCCGCGCTGTGTTACAAGCGCGATCTTCATCGCCCGCAGCGCTCAAACGCGCGCACCGCTGATCGCACGCACACCTCCGCCGCGGCCGCGACCACGCACGGGCGCCCGCCCCTCGCAGCAGGCGCAGGCGCCGCGCCGCGACTGCCGGCGCTGTCTCGCCGCGCCGGCCGCCAGCGGCGCACGGGAGCTCACAGCGCCTCGGCACGGCCGTCGGGGACAGGCGGACCCCGCGCGCCGGGTCCTGCGGAGCGAAGAGGCCCCGCCCGCCGCATTAGCGAGCGCGGTCGCCGCCCGCGCGGGCGCATTACACGCCCGTTGGACGCGCCCGCGGCCATGAGCGCCGGCAGGGCGCGCAGCCGGTGAGGGGCGCGGGGCGCGCTTGCGTGGGCATCAAGGCGCCCTCCACCCGCGCCTGCGCGCGCCCTGGGCGCCTGGGGCCGCCTGGAGGCGCGCCAGCCGCCCTGGCGCGCATCGCCCGCGGCACAGGGGCGCGGCGCGGCGCGCCGACGCGCGCCCGCCGCCGCTGCTGCCGCCGCAGGCGCGCCCGCCGGCGCACGTGAGGCGCGCAGGCCGCAGGCACCGCCCGGGGGCGGGAGCTCCCGCACCATGCGGCCCGCAGGGCCGCGCGCGCCGGGGCCACATGCGGCGCCCGGCCGCGCGGCGGCGGCGCCGCCGCAGCAGCAGCTGCGGCCGCGCGGCGGCGCTGCATGCTGCCCGCGCGGACGCACGGCAGCCCAGTGCGCCGGACAGGTGCGCGGGCTGTGGGCGCACGGGGGGCGCGCAGGGGGGGGGGGCGCTGCGCAGGCAGGCCCTGACGCGCCGCGCCGTCTCGCCGCACGCTGCAGGGCTGGCACGAAGCCGCCGCCGCGCCGCTGTGGCCCGCCCAGCTGCAGCGCCAGGACGTGGCGCAGCAGCCCTTCCCAGACAGCAGCGGCATGCACAGCGCGCTCCTGCGCGCGCAGCAGCAGCAGGCGGTGCAGGTGCTGCACACGCACACGCTGGACCTGCCGCAGCAGCAGCAGCAGCAGCAGCACCGGCGCCAGGTGCAGGACCGGCACCTGCAGCACAGCGAGCTGGCGCAGCACGGCGACATGCAGCTGTGCCTGGGCCAGCCGGCGGCGGCGCCGCAGCAGCAGCTCGGCGGCGACCCGCCGCCGGACGGCGCTGCGCAGCAGGCGGCGCACGAGCGGCCGCAGCCGCGGCAGCCCGCGTCGGGCGCCGACGGCGCGGGCGAGCCGCGCCACCACCACCAGCGGCGGCCGCCGGGCCGGCGGCAGCAGGCCGGGGCGCAGGAGGACGCGCAGCTGCGGCGCATGCTCGAGCTGCGCCACCCCGCGCAGATCACGGGCTGGACCCGGCGCGCCGGCAGTGTGCGCGAGCTGCAGCAGCTGCACGCGGCGCACGGCGGCGCATTCAATGCGATCAACGCCTCGGCCATGCTCGTCAGGCTGGCGCGGCTGACGGCGCCGGTGGTGGCCGCCGGCAGGGGCGAGCTTGGCGCCGCGCAGCGGCTGGCGCTGCAGCTGGCGCAGCAGCTTGTGCAGCAGCTGGGCGAGTGCGGCGACGCGCGGCAGGCGGCCAACGCGTGCTGGGCGCTCGCCACGCTGCAGTGCCCAGTCCCGCCGGCGCTGCTCGCGCAGGCGGCGCAGGCGCTGGCCGCCGACGACGGCCGCCTGCTGGCGGCGAGCCAGCCCCAGGAGCTGGCCGCGCTGGCGTGGGGCCTTGCCCGGCTGCAGCACAGCCCTCACTGCGCGCTGTGGCCGCAGCTGGTCGCCGCCGCGCAGCAGCAGCTCGTGGGGTTCAAGCCGCAGGAGCTGGCCATGCTGCTGTGGGCGCTCGCGTCGCTGCAGCTGTGCCAGCAGCAGCACTGGCGCGGCACGGCGTCGCGGGCGGCGGCGGCGGCGGCGGGGCAGCAGCGGCAGGGCGCGGCGGCGGAGCAGGCGCAGCGCCGAGCGCGCGCCAGCAGCAGCGGCGCCGGCGCCGGCGCCGGCGCCGGCGCCAGCGCCGCCGCTGCCGGCCGTGCTGTGGGCAGCAGCGGCGGCCGCACCGGCGGCAGCGGCAGCCTGCGGCAGGGCGCGCCGCTGCAGCAGGCGCTGCAGCAGCTGCTGCCCGCCGTTGCCAGCGCGCTGCCGGGGCAGCTGGCGGCTCAGCAGTTCAAGCCGCAGGAGCTGGCCATGCTGCTGTGGGCGCTCGCGTCGCTCGGCTACAGGGACGCGGCCTTGGCGCACGCGCTGGCCGACCGTGTCGCGGCGGCGCTGCGTGAGGGCCGCTGCAACAGCCAGGACGCCAGCAACAGCCTGTGGGCGCTGGGCAAGCTGCAGGCGCAGCACCTGGGCCTGCTGGCCGCGGCAGCGGACGCCGCGCCCGGCGGCTGGCTGGTGCGCTGCAGCGCCCAGGAGCTCACGCTCGTGATGCACGGCTGCGGCAGCGTCGTCGCCGCCGCAGCCGCTGCGCCGTGGCAGCAGCAGCAGCTGCAGCAGCAGCAGCAGCAGCAGCAGCAGCAGCAGCAGCAGCAGCAGCAGCAGCAGCAGCAGCAGCAGTCGGGCGGCGACTCGCAGGACGCAGCGCTGCTGCCCGCCGCACACCACGCGGGGCGGCTGCTGCAGTTGGCTGTCGAGGAGCTGCGCCGCCGGCTGGCGGCGGGCGAGGCGGCGCTGGGCTGCGCCGAGGCCGCCACGGCACTACAGGCTGCCGCGCTCGTGCTGCAGCCCGCGTCCCGCGTGCGCGCGCGCCTGCGCCAGCAGCGTGCCAGGAGCGGCGGCAGCGTCGCAGGCACCGACAGCGGCGCAGCGGCCGCGGCGCCGGTCGGCGATGCGGCGGCGGAGCAGAGCGGCCAGCAGCCGGGCCGGCCAGAGGCGGCGGGTGTGGGCGGCCGCGCCGCCGCGAGCACGGCCAGCCTGAGCAGCTGGGACGGCGACGACGGCGGCGCGGGCGACGCGGCGCTGGCGCTGGTGGCCGCGCTTGACGCGCACCTCGCCGGCCAGCCTGCGCTGGTGCTGTCGGGCGGCGCGGGGCACGTGCCCTGCATGCTCGCGTCGCTCGCGGCCGCGGCGCCGCGCGCGAGCCCCTCGCCCGCGCTGCGCAGCGCGCTGCTGGCGTCCGCCGCCGCGGCCGCGGGGGGCATGAATCGGCAGCAGCTGGTCATGACCGCGTGGGCGGCGGCGCGGCTCGCGCCGCGCGGGCAGGCCGACGCGGCGACCGCCGCCGCGCTGGAGGCGGTCGGCGGCGCGGCGATCGCCAAGCTGCCGGGCATGCAGCCGCAGCAGCTCTCCGTGCTCGCGTGGGCGCACGGGCGGCTGTGGAACCTGGGCGACAGCCTGGTCATGCACGAGCTCGCGGCCGCGGCGCTGCGCAGCCTGCCGCGCTTTGGCCCGCAGGCGCTGTCCAACCTGGCGTGGAGCTTCGCGCGCGCGCGGCACTACGACGGCGCGCTCTGCGGCGGCGTCGCGCGGCGCGCGCGCGGCCTGCTGGAGGGGTTCACGCCCGCGGAGCTGGCCAACCTCGCGTGGGCGCTCGCGACGCTGCGCTGCCGCCCCGTGGGCCTGCTCGCGGCGGCGGCGGCGCACGCCGCCGCGCACGCGGGCAGCTGGGACGCCAAGGCGTGCACCAAGCTCGCGGCGACGCTCGCGAGCGAGGGCCTGCCGACGTACCGCTTCCGTGCCGCGCTGTCGTCGCTCGGCGACGCGCTGTCCGCCAAGGGCGCGGCCGCGCTGGCCGGCCTCACGCCGCACGAGCTCGCGGCGCTGTCGGGCGCGTACGGCGCGGCGCGCGTGCGGCACAAGCCGCTCGCCGCCCTGCTCGCGGGCGCGGCGGCGACGTGCCTCGGCCGCATGGCGCTCGCGGACGTGGTGCAGCTCGTGTGGGGCCTCGCGTGCTCCGGGCAGCGGTCGGACGCGCTGCTCGACGCCGTGAGCGCGCGCGTCGCGGCCGAGATGGGCGCCTACCAGGCGGTCCTGGTGCAGCAGCTGGCGGCCGGCGGCGGCGCGCTCGCCGGCGACGGCGCGTGCGGCGGCGCGGCGCTGCCGGGCAGCCCGTTTGCCGGCGCGCTGCGGCCGCAGCACCTGCCGCGCCTCGCGTGGGCCTACAAGGTGCTGCGCCACGCGGACGCCGCGTGGTACGCCGCCGCAGCGCGCCACGCGCACTCGCTGGGGCAGGACGGCGGGGACGGCGGCGGCGGCGGCAGCGGCAGCAGGGCGAGCAGCAGCGCTGGCAGCGGCGGGGCGAGCGGCGGCAGCGGCGCCGGCTTCAGCAGCGCCGGCAGCGCCACCGGCTTTGGCCGGCCGAGCGGCAGCAACGGCGCGAGCGCCGCGGGCCACGTTCCCCACGCGGGCGGCGGCGGCGGCGGTGGCGGTGCACTGCCGGTGGTCATGCTGCAGCGCCCCGTGCACAGGCCCGCGGCGCCGGGGCCGGCGCGGCCGCAGCAGCAGGCGCTGTGAGCGCGGCGGTGCGCGCGAGCGCGTGGGCGAGGGAGGGGGGTGGGCTGGCGGGCGGGCGTCTTGCGGGGGCTGGGCCGGGCGCGAGTGCTCGCGCGCACACAACTGACGGGCGACCGGTCGTCGGTAACACGGTTGCGTCCTCCGCCGCCGCGCCAGCCCTCAGCCGGCCTTGGCCTTGGCGGCGCGCGCGTGCGCCGCCTGCTCGACCGCGAGCGGCTCGGCACAGCCCCACGTGTCCTTGGCGCCCAGCGCCGCGAGCGGCGGCAGCGCCGCGAGCCGCGCGAACAGCGGCGCCGCCGCCGCGAGCGCGGCGTGCAGCGCGAGCCCGTACGCCGCGCCGAGCGCTGCGCCCGCGGCGACCTGGTCGGCCGAGTGGTAGCCCAGGTACAGCCGCGACGCGGCGACGCCGAGCGCGGCCGCGGCGAGCGCGGCCTGCTCCGCCGCCGCGAGCGCGCGCGCGGCGGGCCGCCGGCGCGGCGCGGCGGCGGCCGCCGCGGCGGTCGTGGCGGCGAGGTATGCAAACATGAGGCTGGTGTGGCTGGAGGGCATGCCGTGCGACGCGCACAGCCCCAGCGCGGCGCAGCTCGGCGGCCGGGGGTGCGCGAGCGCGTGCTTGAGCGCGCGCGCGAGGCCCTCCTCCAGCACCAGGCCCAGCAGCAGCGCCGCCTCGTGCACCTCGCGCCGCGTGTAGACCTTGGCCGCCTGCCAGACGAGCAGCGCGACCGGCGCGAGCGCGACGTGCGCGAGCGCGCGCCCCAGCCCGTCGCCCGCCGCATAGCGCGCGCAGGTCAGGCCCGTGTGCTTGAGCGCCTCGCCTACCGCTGCCGCCATGCGGGCGTGGCGTTGGCTGGTGCGCGCGCGACGCGCGGCGGTGCCGGAGCGGCGCCGGCAGCGGCAGCGGCGGCGCACCGCCGACGGTGGCGGCGGCGGCGGCGGCAAGCGTGTGGCTGGTGGCGAGCTGCGGGAGTGAACGGCACGAATGGCAGAGGCGAGAACTGCTGGGCTGGGGTCCCAGGCTGGGGAGCTGTTCGCTCGAGGGCGCAGCGGCCTGCACCGCCGCCGCTCGGCGACAAGCGCTCCCGCGCTGCCGCGCTGCGCACAGCGGCTCCCGATATCTCAAGCGCGTCGCACGGCGATCCCGTCGCCGACAGCAGCGATCGCGCACCGGCAGCGGCAGCGGCGCACTCGAACGGCCGCTGCGAAAAATCGCCCACCAGGCAACGGGACAGCAGCAGCAGCAGCAGGAGCAGCAGGAAGTGCAGGAGGAGCAGGAGGAGCAGGAGCAGCAGCGGCGGCAGCGGCAGCGGCGGCGGCAGCGGCGGGAGCGCGCGCCGCATGCGGGGGCGCTGCGATGTCGCTGCTGGCGGCGGGCGTGGTCGCGCTGGGCAGCATGGTGGCGCTCTACATGACGGGTGCGGCCGCCGCCCGCCCGCGCCGCCCGCCTGCGCGGCCGCCGGTCGACGCCGCGCCGCGCCGCGCCAGGCGGCGCGCACTTTGTCGACACGGCGTGCGCCAACGTTGAGCGCGTGCTGCCGGCGGAGGTGGTGGGCCAGGACCTGGCGCTGGGGCAGCTCACCGACGCGGTGTGCCACCACCTTTCACAGCCGCGGCCCAAGAAGCCGCTCGTGCTCTCGGTGCACGGCCCGCCCGGCGTGGGCAAGACCTACAGCCACCTCTGGCTCGCGCGCGCGCTCTACAGCCGCCGCCCCGCGCGCGGCCTGCACTGCCCCGGCCCCGCGTGCCGCGGCTACAAGGCGCGGCCCGCGCGCGCCCGCCCGGGGCCCCCGCGCGCCGCCGCCCGGGGCCCCCGTGCGCCGCCCGGCCGGCGTCCGCCCACCGCGCCGCGCGCCACCCTCGCGCGCGCCAGGTGGTGTACGGCCTGGACTACCTGGTGCCGGAGGCGGCGGGGCGGCTCGACGCGCTGCGCGGCGAGGTGGTGGGGCACCTGCGGTCGAGCCCCGAGGCGCTGCTGGTGGTGGAGGAGTATGACAAGATGGACTGCGCCGCGCGGGGCCTCGTGCGCCAGCTGCTGCAGCACCCCGAGCGCGCCAACATCACCACCAACAGGCGCGCCCGACACGGGGGCGGGAGGGCGCGGGGCGCCGCGTGCGGCGCGCCGCCCAGCCGCCGGCGCTGCCGCCGCGCTGGCGCGCTGCAGGGCGGTCATCCTGCTGGAGTCCAACCTGGGCATGGCGGAGCTGGAGGAGATGCTCAGCCAGCTGGGCGACAGGCGCAAGGTGCGCGCCGGGGGCCGGGCGGCGCCCCGCACGGCGGGGGGCCGGCGGGGCGCCGGCGCGCAAGCGCGCCACGCCGCCCCCGAGCGCGCCGGCGGCGGCGCAGGTGACGGCGGAGGGCGCGGAGGCGCTGCTGCGCGGCGTCGTGTTTGAGCAGTGGCGGCGCGCGGGGTGCGGGGAGAGCTACGAGGACACGCTGGTGCTGCTGAGCCTCATCGATGCCTTCCTGCCCTTCCTGCCCCTCGAGCGCCGGCACATGGCGCAGCTCGCGGAGCTGTCGCTGCGCGAGCGCGCCGACTTGCTCGCCGCGCAGCACGCGCGTGCCGCGCTGACCTGGGGCCCCGACGTGCCGGCGTTCCTCGCGGGCAAGGCGCGTGCCGCGCGCTGCACGCGCCGCGGCGCCGCTGTCGCTGACGGCCGCAAAGCCCTTGTGCCCCGCGCCCTGAGCCCCGCCGCGCCGCCGCCGCCGCCGCGGCGCAGGTCGACTTCAGCGGGCCGTACCCCCTGGACGGCGCGAAGGTCATCGACCCCGCCATCACGCGCCAGGTCGGGCGCCCGCTGCGGCAGGCGATGGCGCTGCCGGGGTGCCGCGCGCGCGAGGGCTGCACGCTCGCGCTCAGCGTGGACGGGCCGCGGCTGCGGGTCGCGGTGCGGAACAACACGCGGCAGCAGCAGCTGCAGGCGCGGCCAGCGCCGGGCGGCGCGGCGGGTGCGGGTGCGGCGGGCAAGGAGCTGTGACGTGCCGGCGCGGCCGCGGCCGCCCGCCCGCGCGGCCCCCGATCGCCGCGCCGCGCGGTCGGCCGGCCCGAGCGCAGCTCAGCGCACGAGACGAGCAGATTACCCCGCCGGGCCCCCGTGGCGGCGCCGCGCGCCCACTCAGCTGCTGCCGCCGAGGAGCGTGCCGAGGCTGTCGGGCGAGAAGAAGGCCCGGAGCTTGTCGAGCGGCAGCGCCACGATCTCGCTCTCCTTGGGGATGATGGTCAGGCCCTCCGCCTTCTGGAACTCGCCCGGCCGCGTCTTGTCCTGCGCGCGGCGGCCGGCGGTCGGGCGGCCGGCGCGGGCGCGGCGACAGCGCGCTGCGGGCGGCGACCGCGCTGCCGCTGCCGCCGCCGCCGCCGCCGGGGCCGCCGCTGCTGCGCACCCTGATCTTGAACGCAAACTCAAAGTTGTTGGTCGGCTGGTTGAGCAGCGGCTCCATCACGCGCGCGCCGGGCGCCATTTGGCTGTTGGCGATGCTCTGCTTGATCTGGTTCTTCAGGCTCTTCACAATCACGTCGCGGTCCTGCGGCCGGCAACACGCAGCACGGCGCGCGGGCGAGTGAGCGCGGGGGCGAGTGAGCGCGCGGCCGGCGCGGGCGCGCGCCGCGCCAGAGGCGCCGCCCGCCCCGCCGCCGGCGCCCGCGGCCGGGCGGCCCTGCGCCGCGGGCGCGCGCGGCGCGCCTTGTAGACGGCGTTGCCAATGTTGGAGATGAGCGTGCGGCCGTACAGCTTGCGGCCCCACTCGGTCTGCAGGGACTTGACCAGCGCGTTGGCGGCGCTGCCGCCCTTGACGACCGACACAAACACCCAGTTCTGGTAGTTCTGCGCGCGCGCCGCGGCGCGCGCAGCGGCAGCGCCGTGAGGGGGAGGCGTGGCCACACCGCGCTGCCGCGCTGCCGCTGCGCCGCGGCCCCGCCCCGCCCCGCCCCGCCGCCGCCGCCGCGGCGCGTGCCCACCCCCGAGGTGGCGCGGATGAAGATGCAAAACTCCTCGTTGTCCGGGTCCACCTCAGGCACGGGCGGCTTCATCTGCGCGGCGGCCGCGCGCGGCGCGCGCTCGGCACGCGCCGCCGCGCGCGCCGCTCGCAGCGCGCGCCCTGCCCGCGCTCGGCCGGCGAGGCCCGCGCGCTCGGCCCGCGCGCGGCGCGCACCATCTGGCCGGGGCTCATCGTCGGCGACATCATGCGCCGGCTGCCCTTGCCCTTGGCGTGCGCCTGCGCGCGTGCGGGGGTGAGGGGGGGCACACGCCGCTGGGCGTGCGGCAGCAGCAGAGGCGCGCAACCGCTGCCGCCGCCGCGCCGCCGGCACGCCGGCGCACCTGCACGCTGCGGGAGCTGCTGGGGCTGCTGGTGCTGCTGCTGAAGGGCGCCGGGCGCGGCGCCACGGCCCTGCGGGGAGCGCGGGGCGCGCGGCGGGTGAGGCCGGCGCAGGCGCGGCCGCTCCGCGCGCGGCGGGGGCCGGATTGCACCTGCGGCCGGTGCGGGAAGTCTGCGCGGCGCATCCCGCGACGCTGGAGTGCGTGAGGGCGGCCGCCATGGCGCGTGGCGGGCGCAGCGAGCGCGCGCGATTCTGTGGTCGCAGCTGCTGCTGCGCGGCGCGGGGCGGGCCTGGTCGCGTTGGCGCGGGCGAGCGTTGCGGACGCGGGCGCCGCGCGGGCGGCTGAGCATGCGCAGCGCGGGAGACGACCGGGCTGTTCTGCGGGCAGAACGAGCTGTAATGCGCGTAATGCCTCGCGCACCTCCTCCCCGCCCTCACAGCCGCGGCGGCCAGCCTTGCGGTGGCGGCGCCGATTGCGGCGGCCAGGGCGCCGGCGCGTGCGGCGGCGCCGGCGCGCGCTGCTGCGCGAGGCTCTGGCTGCCGCCGCCGCCGCCACCGCCGCCGCGGCGGGGGGCCCCCTTGCCACCGCCGCTGCCGCCGCCCTTGTCGTCAGCCGCCGACTGCTGCAGCTTCAGCAGCAGCCGCCGCAGCGCGAGCGCCGACGCGTCGGGCAGCGCGGCGTGGCTGTGCGGGCAGGGCGGCCCGGGGGCGCCGCCCGGCGGCGCGCCCGGCGCGCGCGCGCAGCGCCCGTAGAGCACCAGGTCGGGGCAGGGCAGCGCCGACAGCGGGTCGTGGCTGTAGCGGCATGCCGCGCCCTTGGCGCACTTGCCGCGCGCGTGGAACTTGCACGCGAGCAGCCGCGCCGGGGCCGTGCCGGCGTGGGGGAAGGGGCAGTCGGCGCCGCGTGTGCAGCGCCCCGCCTGCCAAAAGGTGCAGGGCGGCTTGTCGGCGGCGATCGCGAAGCGCAGCTCCTTGGCGGGGTCGGGGGCCTGCGCGCGGGGCGGCAGACGCAGAGGTGTGGGGCGCGCGCGCCGCGGCCAGGCGAGCAGCCGGCCCAGCGCCAGCAGCCCCGGCCGGCCGCCCCCGCCAGCCGCCCCGGCCAGCCGCCCCCGCCGCGGCGCTCACCACCTTGGCGCCGCGCGTCTGCTGCTCCTTCTCCCACGCGCGGATGTCGGCGTACAGCCCCACGCCGCCGCCGGCGCCGCCGCCGCCGGGCGCCGCCGCCGCGGCGCGCTCCGCGGCCTCGCGGTTGAGGCGCGCGCGCACCTTCTTGCCGCCGCGCGACTTGGCCTTGCGCTTTGCGCCCGCGCCCGCGCCGTCGGCGGGGTCGCCGTCCTCGTCCGACGCGCTGCCGGCGCCGCGGCCCGCGAGCGCGGCGGCGGCCGGCGCCGCAACCTCGCCCTCCTCCTCGCTGGGGAGCTCGCCCTCCTCGTCGCTGCTGACGTGCTGCCCGGCCGTGGCCGCGCGGCCGGTGTGGCCGCCAGGCGGGACGCCCTGCCGCCGCTGCTGCGCCGGCGGTGCCGGCTGTCGCTGCTGGTGCTGCTGCTGGCCCGTGTGCGCTGCCGGGCGCGCCGCAGCGGCGCCAGCAGCGCTGCTGCCGGCGTACTTGATTGGCAGCTCGGGCACAGCAAACAGCAGGCTCGCCAGCGTGAGCCCGCGCGAGGCCGGTTCCTGCTCCCGCTGCTGCTGCTGCTGCTGCTCCTGCCCCTCCTGCTGCTCCTGCTGCTGCTCCTGCTGCTCCTGCATGGCCTCGTCCGCCGGCTCGTCCGGCAGCTCCCCGTCTTCCATGCTGCCTTCGCCGCCGTCAAAGCCCCCAGCTTCCGACGGCCGCTCCGCCTGCGGCGCCGAGCGCAGCTGCTGCTGCGCCTGCTCCGGCGGCGGGCCGCCCCCTGGCTGCGTGCCGCCGCCGATCGCCGGGCCGCCTGCTGCGTGCGGCGCTGCCGCTGCCGCCGCCGCGTCTGCCGCGCCGCCGCCGCGCGCCGAGAGCAGGCCCGCGTGCCAAAGCGCGAGCCACTCGCCGCCGTCGCCTGCGTGCGGCTCCGCCGCGCCTACGCGCTGCTCTGCCTCCTGGCTGCTCTGCCGCGCGACCACCTGCTCCAGCGCGCCGGCAGCCGCCAAGAACGCGGCGCTGCCCGCGCTGCCCGGCGGCGACGGCTCCCGGCTGGGCGCGCGCTGCGCCGCCGGTGCCCCGCCATGGCGCCCGGGCGCCTGGCTGCTGCTGGCGGGCTGCGGGCTCGCGCGCGGGCCCGGCCCCGGCGGCGGGCGCGGCGCGGGGGAGCACCGCTGCGCGGCCGCGCCGCTGCCGCTGCCGCGCCCCGCGCGCGCGTCGCGCACCAGCTTGCTCAGGAGCTTCGCCTGGTCCACTGGCTTGGCGCAAGGCTTGGGGCGCTTGGTGGGGCCGCCGGCCTCCGGTGGCTGCGCCTCGCTGCCGGGCGCAGGCGCGCACGCGCCGCCGGCGCCGCTGCTGCCGGGCGGCCGCGCACGCTTGCGGTCCGCCGCCTGCTCGCCAAGCTGCTGCTCCTCGCAGCGCACGGCACCATTGCCGTGCCCTTGAGCCGCGTGCGGCGCGTGCTGGGCGCTGGCTGGCGGCGCAGCAGCAGCATCCCGAGCCGCGCCGCCCTCCGCAGCGCCGGGCCCACGCAGCAGCTCCTGCAGCAGCGCCACGGCACAGGGAGGAGGCGAGTAGATCGCTCCCGGCTGCCCGGCGCTCATGCCGCGCGCAGGCGGCGCGGCGCGGCGCCCCGCTGCTGCCGCCGCGAGCCACGCATGCGGGGCGGCCTGCGCTGTGTGTGTGCCGCTTCTGGTATGGCTGTGATCGAGCGGGCGAGTCGGGACCGCGCGCTTGGGCCGACGACGTTACACGCCTGCACTGCTCGGGCCCCGCCGCCGCTACCGCTCCGCGCGCGCGCGCTCGACCGCCGCCTGCGCGGCCTTGGCCTCACGCATGCGCCGCCAGCGGTCGCCGTCGCCGCCGTCGCCGACGCGCATCTCGTACGGCAGCAGCGCCATCTGGCGCGACAGCTTGACGGCGCGCGCGACGCGCGCCTGCAGCACCGGCTTCAAGCCCGTCTCGCGCCGCGGCCTGAGGCGGCCCGACGCGCTCACAAAGTTTAGCAGCAGGTCCACGGCCTTGAAGTCCAGCGCCGCCGCGACCTCGTCGGCGGGCAGCCGCTGCGGCCGAGCGCCGCGCCGCATGCGCGGCAGCCACGCCTCGCCCTCCTCGCGCGCGAGCGGGCTCAGGTCCTGCGGCACGCGCGCGCGCGCGCACGCGCGGGGCGCAGGCGGGGTCGGCGCGCCGCCGGGCGCGCCGACCGCCCGGGCGGCCCACACGCCGCCGCCGCCGCCGCTGCGCCGCTGCCGCCGCCGCTCACCGAGGGCTCATACGTCTCCCCGTGCTTAAAGTCGCGCGTGGGGTGCAGCTTGGGCTGCGCCGCGCCCGCCTCCTGCAGGCTCGCGTCGGGGTTGACGCCGCCCAGCACGGCGTAGCCAAACTTCGCGCTGAACAGGCTCGCCTCCCCGCCCCCCTCGCCCGCGCCGCCCCCGGGCGCCGCGTCCGCAGCCGCTGCCGCGTCGGCCGCCGCGCGCGCGCCGCCGATGCCGCCGCCGCGTGCGCCGCCGCCGGGTGCTGCGCCCGGGCCCGGCGCGCCGGCCGCGCTTATGAAGGCCTGCAGGCGCTGCTCCGTCTGGCCGCCGCCCCGCAGCGCCGCGACCTTTTGCTGGAACTCGGCGAGCGTGTCGCCTGCGGGGCCGGCGGCGCGGTGCATGAGCGGGGGAGGGGGGGGGGGGGGGCAGCCGGCGGTCGCGCGCCGGCGTGCGGCCGGCGCCGCGCACCGTCGCCGCCGCCGCCGCCGCTGCTGCTGCTGCCGCCGCCGGCGCCGCCGGCGCTGCTGAAGGGCCGCCGCCCGCCCAGCGCTCTGGCGCACGCGCTGATGCTGCTGCTGCCCAGGAGCGGCGCCAGGGAGGAGAGCAGCAGCCGCGCGTGGGCGGCGCAGAGCGGCGGCGCCATCGCTGCTGCTGCTGCTGCGCCTGTGCGCTTTGCCAGGGCGTCGCAGGGCCGCGGCGACCGCCACACACGCACACACACCGCAAGCCGATCTGGCCACGCCCTGGGAGGCGGCCGGGCAGGGCCTCGGAACCCGCGCGGCTTGCTGCACGGCCTTTGAGCCCGCCGACGGGCAGCCCCGGTCACTCCCCGTCCCCGCCGCCGCGTCCCCGTGCCACCCCGTGCCACCAGAAAGCCGCCCGCTCCCTGCCGCTGCGCCGCTGCCGCCAGCGCCGCCGCTGCCGCGTGCCGCGCCGCCTCCTCGCGCCGCCGCGCCCGCCCCCCAGCGCCAGCCGCCGGCCCCGGCGCTCGGCACCCGACCCGCCTCAGCCGCGCAGCGCTTGCGACAGGGCGGCCGCAGCAGCAGCAGCGGACGCCAGCAGCAGCGGCGCCGCGTCGGCTGCCGCGCGCGCCTCCCCAGCCCGTGCGCCTGTCTCCTCCGCCAGCTCCCCGTTGGGGCGGTCCGCCGTCGTCGGGGCACCATGGGCGAGCGCAAGGTGCTCAACAAGTACTACCCGCCCGACTTTGACCCCGCGAAGCTGCCGCGGGGCAAGCGGGGGCAGAACAATGAGATGAAGGTGCGCATGATGCTGCCCATGAGCGTGCGCTGCCGCACGTGCGGCAACTTCATGTACAAGGGCACCAAGTTCAACACGCGCAAGGAGGACATCGTGGGCGAGACCTACCTCGGCATCCAGGCGCGCGCGCCCGCCGCGGCGGCCGCGGCGCACGCGCGCGCGGCGGCCACCCGCACGCGGCGCGGCGGCGGCACACGCGGCGCGGCGGCCGCGCGGCCGTGCGCCGACGCTGCCGTCGCGCGCACGGCGCGGCGCAGATCTTTCGCTTCTACTACCGCTGCAAGAACTGCGCGGCCGAGTTCACGATGCGCACCGACCCCAAGACCTCCGACTACGTCATGGAGGAGGGCGCCAACAGGAACTACGAGCCCTGGCGCGAGGCGCGCGCGCAGCGGGGCGCCGCCGCCGCGCTGGCGCCGCCGCGCCGGCGCCGCCGCGGGCCCCGCCGCGCGTGTCTGCGCGGCGCGCAGACGCGCGACGCCCCCCGCGCGCGCCGCAGGCCGACGTGCTCAAGGCGGAGGCGGTGCGCAGCCGGGAGGAGGAGGAGCGGGGCAACGCGATGAAGGCGCTGGAGAACCGCACCAAGGACAGCAAGCGCGAGATGGACATCATGGAGGCCCTCGACGAGATGCGCAGCCTCAAGGCGCGGTGAGGACCCACACACCGCCAGGGGCGCGCGGGCGCGGCGGCGCGGCGCGGCGCGCGAGCGCGGGCACGGGTGCAGCCGTGCGGGCAGGGGGCGCGGCCCGCCGACGGCCGCGCGCCGCGGGCGCCGCCGCCGCCGCCGCGGCGCGCCGCAGGCATGCCGGCATCACCACCGAGCAGGCGCTGGCGGCGCTGGTGCGCGAGGGCGCGGCGCAGGAGGGCGAGGAGGGCGAGGAGGGCGACGGCGAGGGCGGCGGCGGCGAGGGCGGCGGCGGCGGCGCGGCGGCCGGCGGCGCCGGCGCTGGCGGCGGCGCTGGCGGCGACGAGGACGACGAGCTGTCGGAGGAGGACCGGCAGGCGATGCAGGCCTTCCTGGCGCAGCGCAGCACCGTGATGCGGCGGCTGGACTCGGACGAGGACAGCGACGGCGACGCCGCGGCCGGCGCTGGCCCCGGGCCCGGCAGCAGCGCCGCGGCGGCGGCCGCAGCGGGCGCAGCAGCGCCTGCGCCCGCGCCCAAGCCGGCGCCCGCGCCCGCGCGGCCGGCCATCAAGGTGGCGGTGCGCAAGCGCCCGGCGGCGGCTGCGCCGGCGGCGCCGCCGGCGGCGGCCGGCGCCGGCCCCGACGCGAGCAGCAAGCGGCCCAAGGCGGACGCGGGCGGGGCGGGCGGCCTCATGGGCCTCATCGGCGGCTACGGCAGCAGCAGCGGCAGCGAGGACAACAGCAGCTGACGGGCGCCTCGGGCTGCTGCGGAGGGCGGAGCCGCTGGCGAGGCTGCTGCTGAGCATGGCGACGCCGCTGCGCGCGGCGGCGGCAGCGGCATTTGGGCGCGCCCGGGCCTGCGCGCGGCGTTGCGATGCGCTGGCCTCGCGCCATCCCTATTCGGCTCGTTTGTGACCGTGTTTGGAGCGTTTGCGCCGGTGTCACCCGCCGCGACCGACATCTGCTCTGCTCGCCCGACGGCGCTGCCCGGCGCGCACCCGGCGTGCCCGGCACCAGTGGCCCCCTTGCAGCCGGTCGCCCTCGGACGAGCGCGCCGGGGCCGTGTGGGGCACAGGCGGGCAAGTCTGACTCAAAGCGCGCCCGACCGCGTTGCCTCGGGCTAACCCACTGACAGAGCCGCCGTCGGGCGTTCCCTCCCTCATACATGCGCGCGCGCACCTCCCCAGTCACTCTCCCCGCCCCCAAGCCCCCCACCGCGCACGCACGCGCGCCCACACACGCCCGCCACCATGGCCCGCGCCTGCCTCCTCGCCGCCCTGCTGCTCGGCCTGGCCGCGGCGGCGTCGGCTCAGAACGGCTACGGCAACTGGAACATGGGCCGGGCCACCTTCTACGGCAAGGACGGCTGGTCCATCCACTATGGCTCCTGCGGCTACAACTACCTGGACGAGAAGGCCGGCACCGGTGAGCCCCCTGGCCCTACCCTGCGCCCGCCGGCCGGGCGCCGTGCCGCGGCGCCGCGCGGGGCGGGTGGGGCCGAGTCAATCGCGGCGCACTCCCCACGCCGTTCTCACTCACGTGCCCTTCTGCGCCGCCCCCGACGCGCAGGCTGGGACACCGCCGCCATCTCGGACACGGCCTGGGACTACAGCGGCTCCTGCGGGTGCGCAGTCGGGCAGCGCCACGCGCCGGCGCCGGCCCCGCTGCGCGCGCAGAGCGACCGGCAGCCCCCGGCGCTCGCCCCGCCGCGCCAGCGGGCAGCCAGGCAGCGGTGGCGCGTGCCCCAGGCCGGCGGCGCGGCGAGTCACCCGGCGAGCGGGCACGTCCGCTGCGCGCTCGCCCACGCGCGCCGCCGCCGCCCGCCGCCGCGCAGCAAGTGCAAGGAGGTCAAGTGCAAGGCCTCCGGCTTCAAGGACGGCTACGGCCAGTGGCTGGACCGCGCCTCGGTCTGCTTTGACACGAGCGCGAGCGTGGTCGTGACGATCACCGACACCTGCCCCTGCCACTACCCTGGGTGAGCGCCGCGCGCGCGCCTGCTGCCGCCGCGCTGCACAGCCGCGCCGCGCCGCCGTGGCCGGCTCCCCCGCACGTACCCGCGCTCGCACGCCGCGCGCCGCGCTGCGCCCGCCGCCGCGCGGGCCGCGTGCTGACGCGCGCGCGCGCGCGCGCGCGCGCCCCGCCTGCTCGCAGCAACTACTACTCCAACAAGCGCTGGTGCTGCGGCGACATGTACCACATGGACATCAGCCTGTGGGCGTACGAGAAGCTCGCGGACACCAAATGGGGCGTGATCGCGATCGAGTGGCGCGACGTGCCGTGCTGGCACAAGCCCAACAAGCCCGCGAAGAACCCCTGGGGCCAGCGCAGCGGCCCCGACCGCGGCCCGCCCGGCAACTGGAACCCCGCGATGGACAAGCGCCCGTACAAGACGATCGACTGGAACCAGGGCCGCAAGCTGCGCGGCGTCGCCGGCATGGCCTGAGCGAGCTCGCCGCCTTCCGCGGCCGGGGCCGCGTGCGCGCGCGCGCGCCCCGCCGCCGGTGTTGACGCGGGGCGCCCCCCGGGGCGCCCCCCGGGGCGCCCCGCTTAGGGCGGCCAGGCCAGGCAGGGATCCGCGGCGCCGCGCCGCGCGCGCTGGCCGCGTGCGCCGCCCAATGGCGGCGCGCCGCGCGCCTGCGGTCGCCGGCGCGCGCGGCGCCAACGGTGTCCTCTCGCACCCGGATCCTCGGCCGGCGCAGCAGCAGCCGCTGCGCCGGTCAGCGCAGGAGTCGACAGAGAGATTTTGGCAAACTCCATGATAAGACCACGGTCTCCAAATAAGGGGGCCAACTGACGTCGCTTGCTCGTTTGGGGGAGTTGTAGTTTGCTGACGCACGCACGGGTGTGCGGGTGGGGGTGCGGGTGGGAGAGGCTGGTCTCTTTCTCTTTCTTGCGCGCGGAGAAGACTCCCCCGCTCGAGTGCACGCGCGCGCGCCCGTGCTCGGCCCTGCCCGCCCCCACGAGGGCGGGCGCAGCCGCCGGGCGCGCGCGCTGAACGCACGGGCGCGGCTGCGTGGGGCGCACTCTTCCCTAGCCACATGCATGAGAAAGGAAGAAGAAGAATCTCTGCGGCAGGGGCGTTTGGACGCCGCACACACACACACGACACGGGGCGCGTGCACACACACGCACTGAACCTGCATCGCACCGCGCTGCGGTCGCGGTGTGGTCCCTCTCTCCCTCTGATGCATCGACATCCGCGAGCCCCGCAGCAGCAGCGTGCAGGGCGGGCTGCGCGGTCCGAGCGCCCCCCGCGCTCCCGCGCGCCCGCCCCCGTGTTTACCGCGCGAGCGTTCTGGGCAGCGTGATCAGGGTGGCTGCATGTGTGCATAATTCTCGACGAGGGATTGCCGAGGTGCTGCAGAAGCACCAGGGACTGGGCGGCGCGCTGTGCGCGACACGGGCCGGGCGTAACCCCGCGAGGCCCCGAGACGCGCGCCGCCGCAGCGCCACAGCCGCCGCAGCGCCACAGCCGCCGCTGCGCTGCAGAGCTCCACCGCCGCACACGCTCCTCCTCGCGTCGCCACCACCCAAGGCCGGACCGCCAGGCGTGCGCGACAATAGCGGAGCAGCTCCGCCGCCGCCTCCCGCCGCCGCCCCCCCCCGCCGCCCGAGCGCCAGCCCCATCCAGCGAGGTGGCCAGGAGCCCCACCCTCCCGCCCGTGACACCCTGCGAGGGGGCCGGGAGCCCGGGTGGCGCGGGGCAGGCCATCTCGCCGGCAACAGCAGGCCCGTTCCCGGACCACTCTCGCAGCGGCTGCGGACGCGCCGCCCCCATGGCCCTGCTGCGGGCAGCGGGCGCCGCCGCTGTCGCCGCCGCAGCAGGGCAGGCGCCGGGCGCCGGCGCGCTGGCGCCGTGCGTGGCGCTGCTGCTGCGCCGCGCGTTTGCGACCGGCCCGACGCAGGAGGCGATCGAGCGCACCGTGGTGGTCGACACGCTGGCGCAGGCGCGGCGCCCGGCGCGCCCGCAGCGGCCGCTGCGGGCGCGCGCTGCGGCGCGCGCGCCGACGCCGGCGCGCCGCGACCGCCGCCGCAGACGAAGCAGTTTGAGTCGATCGGCCTCTCGCGCGAGCAGGCTGAGAAGCTGACGCGGCACCTCACGGAGCAGGTGGTGCTGGACCGCATGCGGCTGTCGGAAAAGTTCACGGCGCGCGTGGAGCTGGAGAAGGTGCGGCGGCGGCCCCGGGCGCAGCGGCGGCGCCGCCGGCGCGCGGCCCGACCCCGAGCGCAGCGGCGCCGCCGGCGGCGCGCGGCCTGACCCTGGGCGTGGCGGCCGCCGCCGCCGCAGGCCATGCTCGAGCAGGACGCGCGCATCGGCGGCTTCAAGGCGGAGCTCATCCAGAAGCAGGACATGCACCTCGCGACGCTGCAGAAGGACCTGGAGCGGCAGCAGAACTACCTGGACAAGATGCGCAGCGAGGTGCGGCACGAGATCGACAAGCTCTCCGCCAGCCAGCGCCTCGACCTCAACCTCGAGAAGGGGTGAGCGCGGCCGCGGCGGCGCGGCGCGGCGCGGCACGCGGGCAGCGCGCGCGCGCGCCGGGGCGCCGCTCTTCCGGCGCAGACTCGCTCGCCGCGCGCCGCGGCAGGCGCATGCGCGACGACCTGCAGCAGATGCGGGACAAGTCGGTCGAGCTGGAGATCAAGCTGGACCGGGTGCGCCGCACCGGCGCTCAGCGGCGAGCGCGGCGGCACCCGCGCCGCGCAGCGCGGGAGCGGGCGCGAGCGCTTGTGACGCCGCGCGTGTGACGCCGCGTGTGCGCGCGCAGGAGGTGAACGACATCCGCGCGGGCATGGAGAAGGCCAAGAACGACGTCATCAAGAGCACCATCGCCATCATGGGAACTTTCAGCGCCATCGCCTTCACCATCACGCGGCTCATGGCCACGATGTGAACGCGCCGACGTTACGAGGGATTCCCGCGAGCGGCGGCCGCCGGCGCTGCGACGGGGGCCGCCCGCCGCTGCCGCCAGCGGCGGGCGAGCGGTGGGCGGCGGCCCGCGGCCCACCGCTGGCGGGCACTGTGGGGGGCCGAGTGAGGGGAGCGGGCGGGCCGTCGCGCGGCGGCCAGCTCGCGCACTGACTACGGCCTGCGCAGCGGACGGGGACTCGATCGGACCGCGCGGCGCGCGACCAACGAACCCTGCGGCGGCTGCACTGATGCGGGCGGGGGCCTTCCTGGGGTGTGCGCGCTCACCGGCGGCTGGCTGTAACCCACGCGTCGCTTTCTCACGCCCCGGTGTCCAGGGTTCGCAGGAACTCCTCCTCCGTGAACGCCAGCAGCCGCGCGGCTTCGAGGTGCGCGCGCTGGCGGCGCAGCACGTCGATGAGCTTGGCCTGCTTGCGCAGCACGCCCACCAGCTCGCCCTTCTGCCGCTCCAGCCGCTCCACCTCGCCCAGCGCCCTCGCGTGGTCGCTGCGCGCCGCGTCCTTCACCTCCGCGCCCTGCGGCGCGCGCCGCGGCCGCGGCGTGGGCGCTCAGCCCCGCCGCCGCCGGGGGCTGCCCGCGGCGCCGTGGGGGCACGCGCGCGGCGCACCCGCGACTTGACCTCCAGCAGCAGCGCCTTGTACTTCTCCACCTCCTCCACCGCGCGCTGCAGCCGCACGTCGCGTGCGCGCGTCTCCGCCTCGGCCGCGTGCCTGCGGCGCGTGACGCGGGCGCGCGCGCGCGAGTCCCCCGCGGGCTGCTCCGACGCCGCGCCGCGCCGCGCCCACCGTGCCGCCGCCGGCCGCCGCTCCCTGGCCGCCCCGCCCGCACCTGTCCTTGTCGACCTTGGCCGCGTCCTGGCTGAGCTGCTTCAGCTGCTGCTCCTTGGCCGCCAGCGCCTGGCGCGCCGCCTCGGCGGCGCGCTTATGCCGCTCCACCTGCGCGCGCGTCGCGCGTCGCACGTCGCGCGTCGCGCCCGGCCTGTGCCGCTGCGCGCCCCGTGCGCGTGCACCGGCTGCGGCGCCGCGCGCGCACGCGCCTGCGCCTCGAGCGCCTTGTGCTGCTTCCCGCCGGCGGCCTCCTTCTGCGACGCCAGGCGCGCCTGGCGCTGCGCCGCGACCAGCTCCGCGTCCTTCTCCTGGTTAAGCGCCATGGCGAGTGCCAGCTGCTCCTCCAGGCTGCGCACGCGTGCCCGCAGCAGCCGCGCCTCCGCGCCGGCCGGCAGCTCGAGCAGCGCGTCCGCGCCGCCGCTGCGTGCGCTGCCATCGCCGCCCCCTGCCGGCTGCTGCTGCGGTTGCTGCTGCTGCTGCTGCTGCTGCTGCTGCTGCTGCTGCTGCGGTTCCTGCAGCTGCCTGCTGCTGGAGCCCGGGGCAGCGGCGGCGGCGGTGAGGGGGGCGGCGCAGGCGCCGCCGGCGGTGCCGCCGCGCGCGGCCGGCCGCGCCGCGCGCGCCGACCTCGCCGCCGCGGGCTCCGCCGCCGGCGCGACCGCGGCGACCGCCGCCAGCACCTCCTGGATGTTGGCCCGCACCAGCTCCTCCAGCTCGCCGTCGGGCGGACCCGCCATCGCCGCGGTTGACTCGGGCGGGCAGCGGCGCGGCGCCGCGCGCTGTCTGGCGGAGCGGTCGGAGAGGTCGCTGCGGTGCGTGCGGGCGCGCGGCTGCGGGCGGTGTGCGGTCGGCGCAGCAGCTGCGGAGGCCAGGGGGCGCGCGGGAGGCCGCCGCCGTTGTTGTTTTTGACGCGCCGCCGCGCTGCGCCGCCGCAGCGCCCTGCGGCCATCCCGGGCACACCACCGACCTCCTGCCCCGCGCAAGGCACGCCCCGCCGTCGACTCCCGGGACCCCGTGCCGCGCGCCCGCGCAGACGCCCGCGCGAGGCGCCCCAGCTCCAGCCGCGCCCGCGCCCGATCCGGGAGCCTCGACCTCCGTGCCGCCCGCAGCCGGGCGCACCGCCCCGCCGGCGCGCCGCGCCGCGCAGCGCCGCGCCCCGGGCGCCGCAGCTGCTGCGCGCCGCAGCGCAGCTCCCGCCGGCGCCGCCGGCGCCCGCCTGGGCCGCAGCGCCCCTGCCGTCCGCGGCGGCCGGCGGCGGCAGCTGCTGCGCGGCGCGGCGCCGCCGGCGCGCGCGCCGCGCGGCCGGCAGCGGCGGGCGCAGCGCGCCGCGCTGTCCCCCGCGGGGGGGGGGGCCCCTTCGGCGCCGCGCGGCCCCGCGCCGCCGCGATGGGCGCCGGCCAGAGCAGCGCGGCGGCGTTTGCGGCGCACGAGGAGCTGCTGGCGCGGCTGGCGGGGCCCGAGGACGTCGACGCCGGCGCGGTGCTCTTTGACGGCATCTTCAGCTGGCCCTCCCCGCTCGCGCGCGAGGACCCCGCCCGCGTCGCGGCGGCGCTCGCGCCGCACTGCGCGTCGCTCGTGGTGCACAACCCGCTCACGCACAACTTCCAGAAGCTGCTGCTGCGCGCGCTCGACCTCGTCGCGGCGGCGCAGAGCGGGCGGCCGAGCGTGGGCGTCGCCAACGCGCTGCGCGTCGTGGGGCTGGTGGTCAAGTACATCATCGAGAACTGCAGCCCCGCCTCGCTGGCCATCGCCTTTGAGGTCGCGCCAAACCTGCCGCCCGCGGTGCAGGGTGCGCGCGCGGCGCGCCGCCGCGCCGCGCGGCGGCGCCGCCGCCGCCGCCGCCGCCGGGCGCGGCGCCCAGGCCGCCGCCGCGCCGCAGGCCAGCCGTCGCTGCTGCCGCTGCTCGTGAACCGGCTGGTGCTGCTCATCTGCAACCTGCAGCCTCAGTGCGTGCGGCGGCGCACGGCCGCGGGGCGCCGGCGCCCGCCGCACGCCGGCGTGGCAGCGGCAGGCGCGGCCGCGGCCGCTCAGCCGGCGCCGCGCGCCGCCGCGGCGCAGGGATGAGGTGAGCTACCTGGTGCTGCTGGAGGCGGTGCTGCTGCTGCTGGTGTGCGCGTCGACGCAGCTCTACTCGCAGCAGACGGCCGCGCCGCTGGGCAGCCAGCCGCTGCTGGAGGCGCTCATGGAGCAGGAGCAGAGCGCGGCGGCGCTCGCGGGCGCGCTGCTGCGCCTCGTCGTGGCGCGCGCGCCGCTGCCGCCCAAGCTCGCGCTGCACGCGCCCGCGCCCGGCGGCGGCACGAGCGTGATGCGCCTCGTGCGCACCGCGGCGGGTGCGGCGCGGCGCAGCGCGGCGCGGCGTGGGGGTGGCGGCGGCGCGCGTGCGCAGCGCCGCGCGGCACCGCACCGACGTTGCCGCCGCGCCGCGTCCCCGTGCCGCCTGCACCGCAGCGAGCGTGCTGTGGCTGCCGCTGCGGACGTACCACTTCATCCTGCGCCACGGCCCCGCGCCGGGCGGCGGCCCGCCGAGCCCGCTGGGCGAGCTGAGCCTGTCGCTGCTGCTCGTGCTGGTGAACTACCCGGCCCACCACGCGGGCCTCGCCAACGGCGTGCGCGACGGCCTCGCGCGCCTGCAGGACGAGCCCGGCGGCGACGCGGAGGGCGGCGGCGGCGCGCGCGCGAGCGCGGCGGCGGGCGGCGCGCCCAGCATCAGCTTTGCCCGCCTGTACGACTTCTTCGCGGCGCCAGGTGCGCGCAGGGGCGCGCCGCCGCAGGCTGCTGCGTGCGGGAGGAAGGAGGGGCGCGCCGCACGCCGGCTGCTGCGCGCGGGGAGAGGCCAGGGCCCCGCGGGCCGCCCGCCGCCGAGGCGCGCCGCCGCCGCCGCCGCCGCCGCCGCCGCCGCCGCCGCCGCCGCAGGGCCCCAGGGCGAGGCGTCGACGCTGCTGCTCTACACGCTGCTGCACGGCAGCCGCAGCTTCCAGGACTATGTGCTCGTGCGCAGCGACCCCGAGGCGCTGCTGCTGCCCGTGCTCTCCGCGCTCTACCGCGCCAGCAAGCGCCGCGCAAACCACCTCTACATGCTGCAGGCGCGCCTCCTCGCCGGCGGCGGCGCCGCGCCGCCGCGGGGCCACCGCTGCCCTGCCCTGCCCGCGCGGGGAGCGAGGCCGCGCCAGCGGCACGCGCCCGCCCGCGCGCGCGCCGCTCCGACGCCGCCCCGCTGCCCGCCGCCCCGCTGGCCTATGCGCCTGGCCGTCATCAGATCATCGTGCTCATCCTGAGCCAGGACACGTCGTTCAGCCACAACATCCACAAGGTCGTGCTGCCTGGCGGCGTGAGCTGGTACAAGGAGCGCCAGCTCAGCCGCATCACCCTGGGCAGCCTCGTGTTCGTGGTGCTGCTGCGGTGCGGCTGGCGGCCGGGGCCGCGGCGGCCGCGGCGGCGCCGCAGCGCCGCACCGCGCCAGCGCCGCCGCGCCGACTCGCGGACCCGCGCTCGCAGGACGGCGCACCAGAACGTTGGCCAGCTGCAGGACCTCTTCCTGCCCACCAATACGCTGGCCGCGCTGGCCAACCTGGCGCCGCAGGTGCGACGCACGCGCGCGCGGCGAGCCCACCGCGCCGCCGCACGCGCCCGAGCCCCGCCGCCGCCGCCGCTGCGCCGCGCAGGTCAGCGGGCTGCACAGCCACGCGGCGCAGCGCCTCGTCGGCCTGACGGCGCTGCTGGCGCGGCGCTGGCTGAAGCTCAGCCAGGCGGCGCACGCGGGCGGCCTGTCGACGCCGCCGCAGGACATCCAGGTGCGCGGCCGGCCGCAGGGCGCGCGCGGCTGCGCGCGCGCACCCGCTTGCCGCCCGCCTCCTCCCTCCCCCCATCACACACACACACACGCACACACGCACACACGCACACACGCACACGCGCGCCCACCACCCCCGCGCCAGGTGCTGGGCGACTTCCTGCGCATCCTGCTGGACGTGGTCAACGTCGCGCTCTGCCTCAACCTGGGGCGCAACCCGGAGCTCGTCTACGCGCTGCTGCACAAGCAGGACGTCTTTGCCGCGCTGCGGGGGCAGGCGGGCATCGCGGAGCTGGTGGACAACCTGGAGGCGGTCATCGCCTACTTCAATGCCCGCCTCGACGCCGTCAGCGCGGGCCCCGGCGGCGGCGGCGGCGCCGCCGCGCCCGAGGGCCAGGCCGACTGGAGCGTGGCGCGCGTGCTGGAGCTGGTGCAGGGCTTTGCGGCGGGCTGGCGCGGCGACCGGCTCAAGGCGCTGCCGGAGCTGCGCTTTGTGTATGAGGAGGAGGCGGCGCCGGAGGAGTTTTTCTCGCCCTACACCTGGTCCCTCGCCGTCGCCGCGACGAGCGGCGGCCTCGTGGCGTGGAACCTCGGCGCCGCCGCGCTGCTGACGCAGTGCTCGGGCGCCGAGCTCGACGGCGCAGCGGGGCTCGAGGGGCAGACGTCCAACGTGTCGTCGCAGTGGTCGGACGAGGCGGCCGCGCTCGCCGACTCGGCGGTGTGAGCGCGCGCCGGCGGCTGTGCGGCGCTGCAGCAGGGCCGGGCCTGGCTGGCAACCGCGCCGGCCGCGCGCGTGTCCCGAGGGCCGCCGCACACGTCGTCACCCGGCTGCGCCGCAGTCAGGCTGGCCCGCCGCCGCACACCCGCCGCCGCACCCCCGCGCAGCCCACCACACAAGCCCCGCTCGGTGTCACGCGCCCGCGCCCGCGCGGCCGCCGCATTGCTGCGGCAGGGCGCGCGCGCTGCCTCTGGCTACATCTCCCCCCGCGCGCCCTGCGCTGAACAGGCAGCTCAGCGCCCCAGATCGCTCCCCGCCGGCCCCCGCCAGCCGCGCGCGATTAGAACAGGTTCCGGCCGAAGAAGTTGCTCTTGCGCGGCGCCTCCTGCGCGCGGGGCTGCCGGCCCCACGCCGCCGCCGCGGGCGGCTCGTCGTCGTAGTCGCCGGCCGGCGCGGGCGCGGGCGCCGCCGCCGGCGCAGCCGCGGCCGCTGCGCCGGCGCGGACGCGCGCGCCGCCGCGGCGCTTGGCGCCCGCGTCGGCCGCGCCGAACAGCTCCTCCTCCACGCTCTGACTGAACCCTGTCGCAACGATAGTCACGGCGAGCTCGCCGGCGAAGCTGTCGTCGACGACGGCGCCGAAGATGATGTTTGCGGCGGGGTCGGCCAGGCCCGTGACGACCTGGCTAACGCGGTTGACCTCGCTCAGCGTCATGTCCCGCCCGCCGGTGATGTTGAACACGATGCCTGGCGTTTTGTGCGCGGCGCGCGACGGCGGGTGGCGCGGGTGACGCCAGGCCGCGCCGGGGCGGGCTGGCCGGCCCGCTGGGCGCCCCCCCCCCCCCCCCGCCCCGGCGGCCCCGCGCGCGCGGACCTGTCGCGCGCTCCACGCTCTGCTGGATGAGCGGCGCGCTCACGGCGGCCAGGGCCGCCTGCTCCGCGCGCGACGGGCCGCTCGCGCAGCCGACGCCGAGCATGGCGGTGCCGGAGTTGGTGAGGATGGTTCGGATGTCTGCGAAGTCGACGTTGATGAGCCCCGGCACGGTGATGATGTCGCTGATGCCCTGCACGCCCTGGCGCAGCACGTCGTCCGCGAGCGCAAACGCTGGCGGCGCGGCCGGAGGGGGCGCGGGGGAACGGGGCGCGCGGCGTCGGCGCAGAGCGGCGCAGAGCGGCCGCGCGTGCGGTGGCTGCGGGCAGCCGGCTGCCCGCGCCGGCGCCGCCGCGGCGACGGCGCGCGCACCGTCGGTCAGCGCCGTCGCCTCGCCGGAGACCTCGAGCAGCTTGTCGTTGGGGATGACGATCACGCTGTCAACAGAGTCTGCGGCCGCGCACCGCGGAGGCAAGTGCCAAGCGAGCGGCGGCAGCGGCGTGGGCGAGCAGGGGCGGCGGGCGCGCACGCGGGGGCGGCGGCGACGCGCGCGCGCGGCGCGCACCGCGCAGCGCCTCGATGCCCTTGATCGCCTGGCTGCAGCGGCGGCGGCCCTCAAAGCTGAACGGGTACGTGACCACGCCCACGGTGAGCACGCCGGCGTCCTTGCTGATCTGCGCGACGACCGGCGCCGCGCCCGTGCCGGTGCCGCCGCCCATGCCGGCGGTGACAAAGAGCAGGTCTGCGCCAGAGACCACCTGCCGGATGCCGTCCTCGCTCTCCAGCGCCGCGGCGCGCCCCATGGCGGGGTCGCCGCCGCAGCCGAGGCCGCGCGTGACCTCGCTGCCGATGATCATGCGGTTGGGGCAGGGGTGGTGCCCGAGCGCCTGCGCGTCCGTGTTGATCGCCCAATACTCGACGCCCTGCGCGCGCGGCCCCGGGGCGCTGGCGTCAGCGGCGGTCGCGGCCCCGCACGCGGCCGGGCGGGCCGCCGCCGCGCGCGCGCGCCGCCGCGCCTGCAGCCCGGTCTGGAGCATGCGGTTGAGCGCGTTGCCGCCGCCACCGCCGACGCCCACGACCTTGATGCGCGCGTCGCCGTTGTTGGCCGGCGCCGGCGCGCCGTAGCCGCTGCTGGTGATGGTGAGGTACCTGGAGGCGGGGGGGGGGGGCGGCGGCGGCGGGTCGGAGGAGCGGCAGCACAGCGGGCGCGCAGCCGCGCCGCCAACCGCCGCTCGCTGCTGCCCACCTCGCGCGGCGGCCGTCCGGGTGCGCCTCCGCCCGAAGCGGCGTCAGCGCCTGGCGCAGCCGAGAGGAGGCGCAAGGCTTGCCGGGGCGCGCGCCCGCGCGGCGGCGGGCGACGCCGCGCAGCCGGCGCGGCGCTGCTGGTGCATCGCTGCCATGGCCGGAGAGGTGGCGCCGTCGATTGACGATCGCTGGCGGGCTCGGCGAGCGCGGAGCTGGCCTGCAGCAGAGGGCGGCGATTTTTGCGCGGCGGTTGGGGCGACGCGGCGGCGTGCGGCGGCCGTGGGTCGCCGGCGCGTGGCGACTGCGTGTCCGTACTCGCGCGCGGCGGTGGGCGCCGGCGGGCGTTCGGCGGCGGCGCCGCCGGTACCACGCGCTGAAGCGCGCAGCCGGACCGCGCCTCCGCCGTGGTGGGCGCCGCGCCGCGCACAGACACCGCCCCGCTGCATGGGGCGCCGATCCCACACACACAGCACACACGGCGTGCACACAATGGCGCGCCTGGTGCTGCTCCTCTGCGCCCTGGCGCTCGCCGCGGCGGTCCCGCCGCCGCGCGCGTCGCCCACGCCGGCGGAGCAGATCGAGGCCGCGCCGGCGCAGCGCGCGCCGCCGCCGCCCTGCCCCGCCGCGCCGCCGGCGGCGGCGCTCGCCGGCGCGACGGCCTGCCGCGTGCTGGTCGTGGGCGGCGGCGCGGGGGGCCTGCTGACGGCCTGGCTCGCGCGGCACCTCGGCGGCGCGCTCTGCGTCGTCGAGGCGCGGCCCTTCTTCGGCGGCAAGCTCCAGGTCGTGACGGCGCCCGGCGCGCCCGGCGCGGAGCCGATACGCGTCGGCACCGCCGCGGCGCGCATCGAGATGAGCCAGCACGAGGTGCGGCGGGCACCACGCCGCGCCGCGCGGGGCGGCACCAGCCCGCGCGCGCCGCGTCGCGCCGCACAGCGCGGCGCCGGGCCGCCCCCGGGCCCGCCCCGGGCCCGCCGCGCAGCTGCGCTGCCTGGCGCACCTGGTCAACGTCAGTTCCGACACGAGCCGCGATGACTTCATCGTGCGCGCGCGCGGGCGCTGGGTGCGGCGCGACCTCTCCGGCTTCCTGGTCGACGGCGCGGTCTTTGACGTCAACCCCGCGGGCGGCGACGTCGACGACATCGACGACCGCCTGCAGGCCTTTGCCCTGCTCGCGGCCACCGCCGTCAACCCGCTCACCAACCAGACCGTCGCGCCGCACCCGGCGACGCGGTGCGGCGAGTTTGCCACGCTGCGCGAGTACCTCGAGGCCGCGCTGGGCAGCTCAGAGGCGGTCGCGCTGCTCGCCGCGGGCATCGTGGAGCCGGCCGACCTCGAGGCGCGCGCCGCGCGGGCGCGCCGCGCCGGCCGCGCGGCCTGGCGTCAGGCCCCGCCCCGAGACTCCCCGCCGCCGCCCGCGCCGCGGCCGCCGCCCAGGTCCCGATCGACGTCTGCGCCTACATCGAGCACTTCAAGGTGGGCGCAGCAGACGGCTGGCCGGGCTGGCAGGCTGGCGCGCGCGGCGCTGGCTGCTCGCGCACGCCGCCTGCCGCCCGGCGCCAGCCGCGCGCCGCCCGCCGCCCACGCCCCGCGCGCCCGGGCCCGCCGCGCAGGTGGAGAACCAGCGCGCGGCGCGGGAGCTCATCCCGCACGGCGGCTGGGCCGAGATCATGGCCCGCCTGCGCAACGCCAGCGAGGCGGCCGGCGTGCGCTTCTTTGCGGGCGAGCCGGTCGCCTGCATCTACCGCGCCAACGCCTCGGCGCCCGCCGCCGCCTCGGCGCCCGCCAACGCCTCGGCGCTCGCCAACGTGTCGAGCTTCAGCGGCGCCGGCGGCGCCGCCGCGGGCCGCGGCTACGTCGCGCTGACCGCGGGCGGGCGCGCGTTCACCGCGGAGCGCCTCGCGTTTGCGTCGGGCCCGCTCGACGTGCGCCGCCTCGGCGGCGACGTCGGCGCCGCGCTGGCGGCGCACCCCGTGGTCGGCGACGTGCTCCCGATCAGCGTCGCCGTGTACGACGCGTTCTGGCCGCGGCGCTTCTGGCACGACTACATCGCGCACGAGCACTGGAACCTGCAGGCGCGGCGCCAGCCCCGCGCACACGCCTTGCGCGCGCCGCCGCGAGCCAGCCGCGCGCGCGCGCGCGCCGACACGCTCGCGCGCGCGCCACCGCCGCCGGCCGCGCCGCAGGTCCAGACCGACGAGGGCTGCACCATCTTCAGCGAGTTCCCTGGGCACCCCTACTTCCGGGCGAGCAACGCGAGCCGCCCCATCTACGCCGCCGACCTGGTCTGCGTCGCGCAGTGGGCGGCGCTGCACGAGGCGGGCGGCCTGCCCGCCGTGCGGCGCGCCGTGCGGCGCCAGCTCTCCGCGATGTTCCCGCACGAGCCCATCCCCGAGCCAACGCTCGACTGGTTCAACGTCTGGCGCGACGGCTGGCACTACCTCGCGCCCTTTGCCGGCGCCAAGCACAACACGACGGCCGAGAGCGTCGGGGCGTGGGCGGCCGCGCCGCTGCCGGGCGACCGAAGCCTCGTGCTCGTGGGCGAGGCATGGGGCCTCAAGTACACAGGTGGGTGTGCTTGTTGAGGGGGCGGCAGCACTGGGGGGCCTGCGGCGCGGGGCGCGCGCGTGGCCGCCCGCGCGCCCTCACCAGCCGCCGCCGCCGGCGGCTGGGCGCAGGCTGGGTGCAGGGCGCGTGGCTCTCGGTCGTGCGCGCGCTGCGCGGCAGCTGGGCCGACCTGATGACGCCCGACGCGGCGGCGCGCCTGGAGTTTATTGACGCCGGCTGCGGCGGCGCGGGCGCGTTTGGCAACGAGATTGACGTCGGCACCGGCGCGCCCGGCGCGACGCTCGACCCCGAGACGCGGGAGCCGCTGACCGCCTGAGCGCGGCGCGGCGCGGCGCGGCGCGTGCTGCGGGCGCGCGGGGGAGTTGACGAGCCGCGTCTGGGTCGCGCCTGGGGCAGCGGCGCTTTCTGATGGGCGTTGCGGTGAGCGCGGCAGAGAGTTGCCAGGTAACCGAGCTGCGAGTGAGCCCGCGCGAGCATGCCTGGCGCTCCCCCGCCACACGCACACACAGCCTCAACAGCCCCCGCCGCTGCGGGCAACTCCCCACCACCGCCCCAGCAGCTCAGCGTCACCGCTGCGGCGGCGCGCCCGCCGACGCGCACCGGCGCAGCGCGGGCGCCGCGGCCGGCGCCGCGGCGCCCGCCGGCGCGGAGCGCTGGCGCCGGGGCGGCGGTGCCACGCGCCCCACCTCCGCCACCGCGCCACCACCGCCGCTGCCGCCGCCGCTGAAGCGGCTCGCACTGCTGCTCATGCTCGAGGCAGCCAGCCCCGCGCCCAGGCGCGCCCGCGCGCGCCGCCGCCCGGCCTCGCCGCGCCGCCGCGCCGCGGGCTCGCCGGCGCCGCAGGCGGCCCTTCCTGCAGCTGCGCGCCCGGGTCGACGCGCGCCTCCTGCTGCAGCGCGCCGCGGCACACCGCCTGCCAGGCGCTCTCCAGGGTCAGGGGCGGCGGCGGCGGGGGCCAGCCGTCGTCTCGGGAGCTCGCGGGCGCCGGGCGTGGGTCGTGCTTGGCCCGCTTGGCCGCCGGCGCGTCGGGCGGCGGCGGCGTCGCCCCGCGCGGCCGGCACGCGCCCAGCTGGGCGTCGTGCACGCGCCAGCCGCCCCCCAGCTCGCGCTCCGGCGCGGCCGCGGCAGCACCGCCGGCCTGCGGCGCGGCGTGGGCGCGTGTGCGTTGGGGGGGGGGGGTGCCGGCAGGCGTGCGCTCCTGCCAGGCGTGCCCTCACCTGGTTGCCTGCGAGCTGCAGCTCCTCGAGCCCCGCCGCCAGCCCGGGGCCCCCGAGCGCCAGGTGACCGCCGCTGGCCGCCGCGGCGGCCGGCCGCGCCGGCGGCGGCGCCATTGCGGCTGCCCCGGGGTGCTGCTGCCAGAGCGCGACGCGCAGCAGCTTCGCGCAGTCGCCGCACCGCACGAGGAGCTCCGGGGCGTGCGCGTGCGACGGCGGCAGCGCCACCGCCAGCGTCGCGCCACAGGCGTGGCAGTGCACCCTCAGGCTGGTCACCGCGGCCGGCTCCATGCCGGCTGCAAGCTCGCCGAGGCGCGCGCGCAGCGCGCTGCCGCTGCCGCAGCCAAGGGAGCGCTCCGCCGCCGCTGCCGCCCCGCAGCCGCGCGACGCGCGACAGGCGGGGGCGGGCGCGGATCGGGCGCTCTGGGACGGCGGGCGGGCGGCGGCGGCGCGAGGAGGGGTTGGCTCCGGCGGCCTGTGCGTGCGGCGAACCGCCGGCGGTTCGCGGCGCTGGAATCGCCGCCGAGGGCCGGTCGGCCGGCGCGTCCGCACCCCCGAATTGCCCGCCAAGCAGGGCTGCTGTGCGCCAGGCGCCGCCGCGCCCGCCGACCACGCCGCACGCCGGCGCGCCCGCCGCACCGCGCGGGGGCCGTCCCGGCGATCGCGTGAGCAAAGCGTCGTGCCGGGAAGAGCTCAACTCAGTCAGCGGAGCCGCGCCGGGGCGCAGGCGCGGCGCCGTCGAGCGGCGCGCGTTCGGCGGGAACGCGCGCCGCGCCGCAGCCCGGTCGTCCCAGGCCGCGGCAGGCGTCTGGCGGATAGCTGAAGCTTCGCCACAGCGTCGCCATGGGGCGCATCAGCGAGCAGATGATCCGCAAGGCGAGGCGGCGCGCCGGCGCTGCTCTCGCTGCTCTCGCGCGCGGCGCCGCCGCCAGCGCGTCCGGCCCGCCGGCCCGCGGCGCCAGAGGGGCCGCCGGACGACCCTATCCCGCGCCGCGCCGCGGCACAGCGCGCTGAGCACAACGAGTTCATGCTGTCGACGCTCGAGGAGGTCGCGCTGCACCAGCAGAGCATCGAGCGCATCGAGCTGCTCGGCCACCTCTGCCCGCGCCTGCGCATCCTGTACCTGCAGAACAACCTCATCGCCAAGATCCAAAACCTGCACAAGCTCAAGGCGCGCGGCCGCGCGGCGGGCGCGCCGGCGGCGGCGGCCAGCTTCCCGCGCGCCGGCTCCGCGCGCCCGCACGGGATGACCGCCGCCGCCGCCGCGGCTGCCGGCGCCGGCGCTGCTGTGCGTTCAGGAGCTGCAGTACCTCAACCTGGCGGTGAACAACGTGACGAAGCTCCAGAACCTGCAGCGCTGCGAGTCGCTGTCCAAGCTCGACCTCACGCTCAACTTCATACCCAAGGCCGGCCTGCTGAGCGTGGCCAGCCTGTCGGCCAACCACGCCCTGCGCGAGCTGTTCCTCACCGGCAACCCCTGCACCGACTGGCACGGCTACCGGCAGTACGTCGTGGCCACGCTGCCGCAGCTCACAAAGCTGGTGCGCGCCGCGGCGCGGCCCACCGCGCGCGGGACGGCTCGCGGCGCGCGGCGGCTCGCGGCACGCGACGGCGCGCGCGACACTGAGCCCACCCGTCCACCGCCACGCCCCCCGCGCGCGCAGGACGGGCAGGCCATCAAGGTGTCGGAGCGCATCGCCGCGCGGCAGGCGCTGCCGGCGCTGGCGGCGGCGCTGGCGGCCGAGCTCGCGGCCGAGGGCGTCGACGTCGCGGCGGCGGCGGGCGTGGAGGACGACGGCGCGCTGGAGGACGCGGACGTGCCCGAGACGGGCTACGTCGACGACGCGGGCGAGCTGCGGCGGCCGTGGTGCGCGGCGACGCGCATCCTGGAGCACCGCGAGATGGTGCGGCGCGGCGCGGCAGCGGCACGGCGGCTGCGTCAGCGCCGGCGGCGCCCCGCCGCCCACGCGGGAGCCCTGCTCGCCACCGGCCGCACGCAGGAGAGGGCTAACCGCGAGGCAGAGGCGGCGCGCGCCGCGGGGCAGAAGGACCCCTTTGCGCCCGCGCCCGCGCCGCCGCGGCTCGAGGTGCGGCCTGGCACGCGCGCGCCGCCTGGCCGCCGGCGCCGGGCCCCACGCCTCCGCCGGCCGTGTGCGTGTGCGTGCGCGCAGGAGTTCCCGCCGCTGCCCGAGGGTGGGCGCGTGATGCAGCGAAACGAGGGCAAGTGGGAGTTCGCGCTGGAGGAGTCGGAGGACGGGTGCGGCCGGCGCGCGGGCGCGGCGCGGCGCGCGGCGCAGTGGGCTCCGCGCCGGGTGCTGGCTCGGCGCGAAGGTGCACCGCGCAACGCCGCCGCGCCGCCCTGCCGCACGCGCGGTGCGGGCGCAGCACGGCGCTGGTGCTGAGCGTGGCCGTGGGCAGGTTCCTGGACTCGTCCCTCATCCAGGCAGACGTGCAGCCGCGGCTCGCGCGCCTGCTGATCAAGGGGCGCCTGCTGCAGCTGGTGCTGCCCGCCGAGGTGCGGCGCGCCCCCCTCGCGCGCCGCGCGGCCGCGCGGTGGCGGCGGCGGCGCCCACGCCGGCGCGGGCGTGCCGCCGGCGCCGCCGCAGGTCAAGCCCGACAGCAGCGTTGCGCAGCGCTCTGCCGCGAGCGGGCGGCTGGTGCTGACCATGCCCAAGGAGGACGCTGCGGCGGCGGCGCTGGACGTCACGCACCTGCGCCCCGCGCAAGCCAGGCGGCCAGCGGGCGTGGCGACGCCCGGCGCCCGCGGCCGGCCGGCGGCGGCCAAGCAGCAGCCGCGCGGCGGCGCCGTCGGGCGGCCAGGCGGTGGCGGCGACTTCCTGCTGCGCGAAGTGCCGCGCGCGGCGGTGGTGGCCGCGGCGGGCGGCGACGACGACCTGCCCGACCTCCCCGGCTGAAGAGGACGACTGGTCGGGCGCGGTTCGCGGAGGCCGGGCGGGCGGCGGTTCAGCGCGGCTGGGCCGCGGGCAGCTGGATCTGTAAGGTCTGCGCTCTGGGCCAGCGGCCGTGACACACGCGCCGCGCCGTCCGAGCCCTGCGCCGCCTGCAGCGGACGAAGCAGCCGCCGCACCGCACACGCCGGCAGCTCCCCGCCCGGCGCGTGAGCTGCTGGAGCCGTTCATAGGTCACTGCGCGGCAGCGCCGCAGCTGGGCCCGCGCGGGGCGGCGGCGGACGCGTGATGGCCGGCGGCGAGAGCAGCAGCGGCCGGCCCTGAGGCCCAGGCGCGCCCGGCACCTCTCCGTGCAGCTTCACGCATGGAGAATGGCTTCTGGCCGGGACAGCAGCCGGGCCAGCCACACGGCGTGCAGCAGCAGCCGGCGGCGGCGTTTGCGCCGCCGCTGCCTGCGGAGCCACCGCCGCCGCTGCCCGCGGAGCCGCCGCCTGCCCGGGGCCCGCAGCCGGAGGCAGGCTGGCAGCCACAGCCACAACAGCAGTGGGGCCCGCAGCAGCAGCAGCAGTGGGGCGCGCAACCGCAGCAGCAGTGGGGTGGTGCGCAGCCGCAGTGGGCGCCGGCGCCGCACCCGCAGCAGCAGCAGTGGGGCGCGGGGCAGTTGCCGGTGCAGCAGCAGCCTGTGGCGTGGGGCGCCGGCGTGCCCGGCGGCGCGCCGCAGTGGGCGCAGCCCGTGCAGCACCCGGTGCCGGCGATGCAGCACCAGTTTGCCCTGCAGCAGCAGGCGCAGCAGCAGCACCAGTATGCCCTGCAGCAGCAGCAGCAGCAGCAGCAGCAGCACCAGTATGCCCTGCAGCAGCAGCAGCAGGCGCAGCAGTACGCCCTGCAGGCGCAGCATTTCCAGGCGCATGCTCTGCACCAGCAGCAGCTGTACCAGCAGCAGCAGCAGATGCTGCTCCAGCAGCAGCTCCTCAAACGCCAGCAAGAGCAGGCGGAGATGCTGATGCAGCAGCAGGCGGGGCAGCTGGCGGGCGGCGTGCCGCAGCAATGGCACCAGCAGCAGCAGCAGCAGCAGCAGCAGCAGCAGCAGCAGCAGCAGCAAGCACAGATGCAGGCGCAGGTGCAGCAGGCGCACATGGCGCAGGGCTGGCAGGGGCCCCCGCCCGGCGCGGCGCAGGGCGAGCCGGCTCCGCCGCCGGGCGGCCAGCCGCCGGGCGGCCCGCAGCCCGCGCCCGCGCCGCCGCCCGCGCCGGTGGACCTGCGCGCGCTGCTGGAGCCGCCCGGCCGCGCGACCCGGCCGCGCCGCCTGCTGCTGCTGCTGCGCGGGCTGCCCGGCAGCGGCAAGAGCGCCGCCGCGCGCGCGGTGCGCGCGCTGGAGCTCGCGGCGGGCGGCCCCGCGCCGCGCGTGCACAGCCTGGACGACTATTTCCTGGTGGAGGACGAGGAGCCGGGCCACCACCCGCCGGGCGGGCACGCGCCCAAGCGCCGCGCCGCGCCGGGCCCGCCGCGCTACGTGTACGACGCAGCGGCGGAGCCGGGGTACGTGCGCAGCCTGCTGCGCGCGCTCGGCAAGACGCTGTCGGGCGGGACGCACGGCCTGGTGCTGCTCGACGCGCCGCTGCCGCGCGCGGAGCAGCTGCGCGAGGCGTGGGCGCTGGGGCAGGGCGCCGGGTACGAGGTCATGGTCGTGCCACCGCTCACCACCGACCCTGAGGTGCGGCGCGCGCGCGCGCGGACCCGCGGCCCCGCGCGCTGGGGTGTGGCGGGCGGCGGCGCGCGGCGGGCTGCCGTCCAGGCGCGCGCGCCCGCGCGGCCGCCCTGGGCCGCCGTGCGCAGGCGTGCTTTGCGCGGTGCGTGCACGACCGCACGCTGGAGGACATCCGCGACATGGCCGCCGCGTTTGAGCCGCCGCCCGCGAGCTACGCGCTGGCGAGCGCAGCGTCGCTGTTTGAGCGCAGCGTCCCAGCAGCCGCGCCAGCGCCCGCCGCCAGCGACGTGGACATGTCGCAGGACGAGCCCGCGGCCGGACAGGGCGGCGGCAGCAGCCCCGCGCAGGCCCCGGCAGCGCCCGCGAGCCCGCCGGGCGCGGCGCTGGGCGGCGCCGGCGCGCCGCGCAGTAGGTGGGAGCTCGAGGGCGACGGCGACGACGCCGATGACGCCGACACCGACGCGGCCGCTGACGCCGCGCGGACGCCGCGGGGGCGCAAGAAGGCGCGGCTGGGCGTTGCGCCGCTGGAGATTGACGCCGCGGCGCTGCTGGCGGGCGTCAACCGGGAGCTGGAGCAGCTCGACGCCGACGAGGGCCGCACGCCCGGCAGCAGCGGCGGCGGCAGCGGCGGCGGCGCGGCGCGCGGCGGCACGAGCTCGAGGGGCGGCGGCAGGCCCGGCAGCGCGATGAGCCTCGGCAGCAGCGGCAGCCGCGGCATCCTGCGCAGCGGCGGGCCGCCTGCCAGCGCGGGGCGCAGGCAGGTGCGCGTGCGCTGGCCTGACGAGGGCGAGGAGGAGGCGCAGCCGCAGGGGTTCACCATCGGGCCGCAGCGCCCGGCACGCCAGGTGAGGCCCTCGGCGGCCGGCGGCGCGCGCAGCTCCGCGAGCGGTCCGCTGACGCTGCCTGCGTGCGCCCCGCCGCCAGCTCGTCGAGGTTCGCTTCATCGACGGCCTGGGGCCGCCCCAGGCGCTGTGGGCGAGCGAGGACGAGGACGACGCGGCCAGCGCGGAGGGGGGGCCGCGCGCCGCGCGCGGGGGCGCGGCGGCTGGGGGCGGCAGGGCGGGCGCCGCCGCGGGGCCCGCCGGGCCGGGGGGGCAGGGGCACGCCAGCTTCGCCGACCAGGTGCGGCCGCCCGCGCCGGCCAGCTGCCGCGGCGGGGCGGGCCTCCGCGCGCGGCCTCTGACCGCGCGCTTGGGCTGGGCGGCCGCCGCACGCCCGGCTGCCCTGGCACGTGCGCGCGGCGCCGCAGGTTCGCGCGGAGCGCCGCTCGGAGCACGACCGGGCGGCGAGCGCGTTCCGCCGCATCCTCGGCGCAGGCTGAGACCTCGGCCGCCCCACTCCCCCCCTCTTCGCGCCCCGCTGTCCCAAGCCCCTGCTGCTGATCAGCTGACGAGTGAGTCAGCAGTGGCACGGGCCCCAGCTCGGGCCGCCGGCGGGGTAACGCGAGCAATTACCACGCACGCTCGGCGGCTGCGCCGCCGCCCGCCCGTCGTCCGTCCGCCCGCGCCCGCCCGCGCCCGGCCGCACCCGGCCTCTAGCTGTGCGCACACACGTGATCGGCCACCAAAACCAACCTCAACTAAGTGCCCCGTAGCACCCCGCTCACATGGCGTGGCTCCACTCCCACGCGGCATGCCCCGCGGCCAGCTCCTCGCGCTTCGGGCTCACGAGCTGCGCGCTGGGGCGGGCGAGGCACGCGCGCATCCAGCCGGCAACCCTCGACAGCTTGCGCGCCTCGCACTCGGCCAGCACGTCCAGGCCGCGCACCTGCGCGCGGCACACGTGGGCGCCCGCAGCCGCCGCCGCCGCCGCCGCTGCGCCGCCGCCGCGCTATGCTGCGCCGCCGCCGCCGCTGCCGCGCTGCGCTGCGCGGCACGCCGCGCCGCACCTCGGGCAGCGCGTCGACCATGCGCGCGATGTGCGGTGAGGCGAGGAGGTCAGCGGTGGTGTAGAAGGGGCCCATGAGGTAGTGCTCCGCCTCGCCCCGGCTCCCCTGGGCCCGCCCGGGGTGGAGGGGGTGCGTGGGTGGGTGGGTGGGTGGGTGGGTGGGTGGGTGGGTGGGTGGGTGGGTGGGCGGGTGGGCGCGTGTGCGCGCAGCCATTGCGCGCGGCGCAGCCATTGCGCGCGGCGCCTGCGCGGCGCCGGCGCGGCGCCCGCGTGCGCCGCACCTGGTCGTCGCCGGCGGACGACATGGACCAGCCCCAGTGGGGCCCCAGCGCCGCGTCGCCCCAGCCCGCGCCGTGGAGGCCGAGGAACGCGTCGACGGCGGCGAGCGCGCGCAGCAGCGCCTCGCGCGCGTCCTGCACCGCGGCGGGGTCGCTCGCCTTGAGCAGGTGGCTGGCCGCGGGGATGACGTGGTCGGCAAAGTAGGAGCTGAACAGGCGCACGCGCGCCGCGGTGTAGGCGTCGGGCGGCGTCAGCGGCGTGCCGCTGTCGGGGTAGGCCGCCGCGAGGTACTCGACGATCGTCGGCCCGTCGACCAGGATGTCGCTGCCGTTGACCTGCGCGCGGGGCCCGCGGGCCCGCAGCGGCCGCGTCGTTGCGCGCGCGCGCGTGCGCCGGCGTGGCGCAGCGTGGCGCCGCGGCCACCCCGCGCGGCACAGGCGGGCGCCCGTGCGCGCGGCACGCGGCAGAGGCACGCCGGCGCGGCGCTCCCCCCTCACCAGCACGGGCACGCGCTCGCGCACGTCGACGTCGGGTATGACGCTGTGGTAGAGCTCGACAAAGTCGGCGGGCTTGGCGCCCAGGTCGACCTTGACCTCCGAGAACGGGAGCCGCTTCTCCAGCAGCGCCATAATCACCGCCTGGCTGCCCGGGCACAGCCCGCCCAGCGGGTCGGAGGCCGTGTCTGCGTGAGCGAGACGGCGGCGGCGGCAGCGGCGGAGTGAGCGAGCGGCAGCGTGAGCGTGCGGCGGCAGCGGCGGTGGCACAGGGCAGCGGCAGCTGCCAGCGGCAGCGGCGGAGTGAGCGAGCGAGCGCCAGCGTGGAGCGTGCGGCGGCAGCGGTGGCACACGGCAGCGGCAGCGGCAGCTGGACGGCGCCGCCGGCAACGCACAGACGACGACGTTGCCGCCCTCGTTCTTCCCCGACGCGTCCTTGCGGTAGCGCACCACCACGGCGCGCCTGCGTGGGCGGGAGGCCGGAAATGCATGTCGGAGATGGGCTCAGAGAGATGGCGAGGCCGCTGCGCGCCAGCCGCGCACCTGGGCGCCACGTGCCGCACTTCCCCACGCCCCGCGGCCAGCGCCGCGCACGTGGGTCGAGCGAGCAGCATGGCCATGGCGCAGGGAGCGAGCGGGACACGCTGCTGCTGCTGTCGGAACGGACCGGAGTGTCGTTGGGCGTCGAGACAGGCGCAACGAGCCGCCAGGTGTCGCTTCGGAACTGGGAGCATGAGCGAGAGCGCTCGCCGCGCTGTTTCGCGACACGCAGCAGGAAGGCCGGCGGGCGGTCGCTGGCAAGCGCTCCGCTGCCCAGCGCCCGTGTCGCTGAGCTTGCGAGAGACTGCCGGGATGCAGGAGGTGGCGCGGCCAGCCTCAGCGCGAGCAGGAGCAGCAGCACGGGGCAGCCGCGGCTGGCCGCGCGCGCTTGCGGGCCCTGCGCGTCGCGCGCGCCGGGCTGGGAGCTTTCCGCACCTCGCGCATGGCGCGGGGCATCCCGCCGTGGGCGCTCGCGCTGCTGGTGGCGGCGATGCTCGCGGCGGCGGCGCCGGCCAGCGGCGCCGCGCAGGCGCAGCAGGCGCAGCAGGCGGGGTCCGAGCCGCAGGCGCAGCCGCAGACGCAGGCTGACCTGTTGGCCCAGGTGCGGGCGCGCGCGCGGCGCGCGGGGGCGCGCGGCGGGCCGCGGTCAACACGCGCACGCGCCGCGCGTGGCGGGCCGTCCGCCGGTCCATCCCACCGCCCGCGCTGCCGCCGCCGCCGCAGGTGCGCGGCGACGTGGCGGCGCTGCGGGAGAGCGTGCACGGCTTCTGGGCGTGCCACGGCCTGGACGAGCCGCGCTTCGGCGGCTTCCGCGGAACGCTGTCGCTCGATGGCGCGCCGACGCCGCCGGAGGAGAAGGGCCTCGTGCAGCAGGCGCGGCACGCGTGGGCCTTTGCGACCTACGCGCTGCACGGCCACGACGAGCCGCCGCGGCACGCGCGCTGCGACGCGCGCGGCGGCGGCGCGGGCCGCGCCGAGGCGCCGGTGGCGCCGGCGCACGGCGGCGGCCGGCACCGCGGCGGGCCGCTGCCGAGCAGCGCGGCGATGGCGTGCAGCGCGGCGGACTTCATGATCGCACACATGCTCGACCGCGGGACGGGGCTGTTCGTGTGGAACGTCACGCGCGACGGCGCGCGCGTGGTGTCGCCGGCGACGGTGCTCTACGGGCAGTGGTTTGCGATCTACGCCCTCTCCCAGCACGCGGCCGCCCCGTTCGGCGCGCGCGAGGCGCCCGAGCTGGCGCTCGCCACGTTCACCGCGCTCGACCGGGCCTGGCACAACGCGAGCACCGGCGGCTGGGACGAGCTGCCGAGCAACTCGTTTCCGGCCGACGCGCCGCGCCGCGCCGCCGCGCGGGGCGGCGCCGCGCCGGAGCTGCCGCGCACGCTCAACGTCCTGCTGCACGGCACCGAGGCGCTCGTGGCGCTGCACCGCGCGACGGGCGACGCCGCGGTGCTGGCGCGGCTGGTCGAGGTGGTGACCATCCTCTGCACGCGCCTGGCCCGGCGGCGGGGCCTGCTGCTGGAGGCCTACCTGCCCGCGCCGACCCCGGGGCACTGGGCGCCAGACCCGGCCAGCACCGTCAGCTACGGTGCGGTGGGCGCGGCCGACCCGGCGGCGCCGCCAGCCAGCCGCGCCCGCCGCGCGCGGCGGCCCCCGCGCGGCCTAGGCTCGCCCGACTGCTGGTGCCCGCCGCTGGTGCCTTCCCCCTCTCTGCAGGGCACAACCTCGAGGCGGCGTGGCTGCTGCTGGACACGATCGACCACCTGCAGGCGGTGGGCGCGCTGGACGACGCGGCGGCAATGGCCTGCCGTGACGCCGCGCTCGCGGTCGGCGAGGCCGCGCTGGCCGCAGGCTACGACGCCGTGCACGGGGGCGTGTTCGAGGCGGGCACGCCCGAGGGCGGCCCCACCAGCAGGGTCAAGGTGCGGCGCGCGCGCGCGCGCGCGCGCGCGCGCGCGCGCGCGCCCGGCCGACAGCCCGCGCGCCGCCGTCGCAGGTGTGGTGGGTGCAGGCGGAGTCGATGCTGGCGCTGTGGAAGCTGCACGAGCTCCGCGGGGGGAGTGGCGGCCACCTTGAGCGACTGGCGCAGACGGCTCGCTTCGTGTCCGCGCACCTGCTCGACCAGGGCGGCGCCGGCGAGATGCTCTGGCAGGCGCGGCGGCGGCGGCAGCGCGCAGGGGGGCTGCTGACGGCGCCGGTGGGGCGCTCGCGCGCGCTGCGCGGGGCGCCGCCGCCCGCGAGCACGGCCGCGCGCGTGCGCAGGTCGAGGCTGACGGCACGAGCAGAGTGTGGGGCGATGCGGACAAGGACAGCAAGGGGAACCGGTGGAAGGCGAGCTACCACTCAGGAAGGGCCGCGCTGTTCCTGGAGGCGTGGATGCGGGCGTGAGCTCACGCCCGCATGCAGCTCGAGCTGCAAGCCCACTTACACGTCAGCACCACCACCCGCCCGCCGCGCCGCGAGGGCGCCGCGGCGCCCGCCCGCGACAGCGCCGCAATTCGCGCGCGCGCCGCCCGCGGGCGGGACCGGGTGGATTCCCCCCCCCCCCCCCCCGCTCTTGAGCTTATTGGGTAGACGTATCCAGGGCCAGGGGTGAAGCAAACAATGTCACCCCTGGAGGCGACGCCAGTTTGCTGGCCGACGCCTGGGCAGCGGCACGCCGCGCAGCCCAGACGCCGGCCTGTTCTCTGCCCCGACGCCCCCGCCGTCTCCCACTGCCCCGCTGTCCCACTTTCATCGTCATCATCATCACCACGCACAAACCGGCACACGGCGCACGCCGTGTGCGGTGAAGGGCGCGCCCTGCTCTTTTTGGCTTTCCATGGGCACACCAACAGCAGCGCCGGCCCGGACAGATCGTACCGCTATGGGCGACACCAACTCACAACCGAGCGCATTCGCACCGCGCGGCGGCGGGCCCTTTTGAGCGGTAGAGTGAGGGCACTGCCCGAGGGCTTCGGCCGCAACCAACCCGAGGCAGGAGCAGAGCAGAGCAGCGCAAGCAAGCACGCAACCGGGCCGCCCAACTTCTTGACCATCCATCCAACCACCGCCAACCGCCCACCACGCGCGCGCGCGGCCGGGAGCCCCGGGGCGCTCGCGCCGATGGCTGGCGAGCAAGGCATGCAGAGCCAAGCGGCGCTCAGAGAGCAGCGAGTGCCAGGCGCGCCGACAGTGCTTGCCTCGGCTGCGCGCAGCCGGGCGCCCCAAGCCAGAGAGCCCATGCGACCGCCGGCCGCCCCGTTCGAGCAAGGGCACAGAAAGCCAGCGAATGAATGAACAGCCGCTGGGCGCGCCCGCATTGTGCGGGCGACAGATCGTGGGCGCTTGCCGCCCGTCATGGCGGCGGGGCCGCCGCAGAGGTGCATTAGAATTGGCGCCATGCCTGAGCCGCCCCGCCGCCGCTCCGCACAGGTGGCCGCAGTGGCGCAGAGGCGCCCGTGAAGCCGCCCGGTTCGGCAACCGCCTGCCGGCGGCTAGCGGGCGCCCGAGCAGAGGTTCCGTGCTGGCCGCCAGTTCGCGCGGCGGTGGGGGCGCGGCGCCGCGCCGCCATCGGGGGCAGGCTCGCGCCCCGCGCCAGCATGGATGGGCAGCATTTGCGAGGGACAGCCAACGCGCGCGGGGCGCGGCGCGCGCGCGTCAGCGCGCAGCACAAGTGCACAGGAAAGAATCGCTGCTCGCCGCCCGACAGCGGAGGTGTGGACTGCGGCGTTCACAAATGCGCTGCAAAAGCAAACGTGCAGCTGCAGAGCCCTGGCAATTCGTGCGCGGTGGCGTCACCGCCAACCGCCGCCGGCAGCCCGCCTGCATGCCGCGCGCGACCGCGGTGGCGAGGTCGCGGGGCGCTCCGTGACCCAACTCCCCGGCACAAAGCAAAACAAAGCAAACATATAGGCATTGGAAGCCCTCGACCTCGCCAGGGCCCCCAGGTGTGCGACTGACTGCACTTGCCTCGGGGGCTTGAGCGGGCAGCAGGCGCGCGCCGAGCACCGCATGCCAGCAGCACATGGGAGCGCGACCGCCTCAGCCTGGGCCCACGCGCACGTTCCCCCGCTGACTGCCACACAGCGAGCGAGACCGTCCCGCGTCGCATCACTCGGAAGAACACCCAGGCCTTTGCCCTGACACCTGACACAGCCCACGCAGCCCAACCACGCGCGGTTCCCGCAGTCAGACGCTGCCGCCCAGCGCCACGGCGCCCAGCCCGGCGCCGCCCAGGATCGAGCTGGTGAAGGCGGCGCCGGCCGGGCCCCCGCAGGCGACCGTGGCGTCGCCGAGCGTCGCGGCCGTGCGCACCAAGGCGTCCAGCAGCTGCTGCGCGCCCTCCGCGGGCGCGACCATGCCGGTGAGGACGACCAGCACCTTGGGCCACGCCGGGTACAGCCCCCGCGCGCTGCGCCCTGCCGCCACCAGCAGCGCGGCCAGGCTGGTGGGCGGCAGCTCCAGCGCGGCGGCGTGGTCGGGGAGGTGACCCGCGAGCGCGCGCGCCTCGCCAACCAGGCTGGCCGCCGGCACCTGCGGCGGCGGCGGCGGCGGCGGCGCGGCACGTCGCCCGCCGGCGCAGCAACGGCGGCCGCGGCCGCGGCGTGCGCACGCCGGCAGCGCCGCCAGCCCGGGCGCACGCGTGCACGCGCGGCGCCGCACCTGTCTGTCGAGCTGCCCCGCCAGCAGGGCCTGCACGTACGTTTCGAGCACGCCTGCGGCGCTCACGGGCACGTCGCAAGCGGCGCCGCACGCCTCGCGCAGGCGCCCCGCCGCGCTCGCCAGCTCCTCGGGCGCCACGCCAAACTGCTGCGCCAACGCCTGCTCCGAGGGCAGCGCCGGGCCCGCCGCGCCGGCCGTGGCCTGCGCGGAGACGGCCACGCACGCAGCCAGCAGCTGGGCCTGCGGCACGGGCTGCTCGGCGCCGCCGTCCCGCGGCTCCAGCAGGCCCGCGGCCGCCGCCTCGTCCAGCAGCGTGAGGGCGGCGCCGTGCAGCTGCGCAGCCTGCGGCGCGGCCGCGCACGCCGCCTGCAGCTGCTGCGCCAGGGCGGCGCGCGCCTGGCGGTAGGCGGGCGGCAGCGCCTGCGGCGGTGGGGGAGGGGGGGGGGGGGGTCAGGCGCGGGCGGCGGCGGCGGCGGCGGCGGCGGCGGCGGCGGCGGCGGCGCTGCCAGCGCGCAGGCAGCCCGCCGCTCACGTTGGCGCCGCGGCGCAGCGCCGCCTCTGCCTCCTTGGCCTCCACCAGCTGCTGCCTGCAGGCCGCGAGCGCGGCCGCCTCGGCGTCCTGCAGCTGCAGCTCGTCGAGGCCCTCCAGCTCAGCGGCCGGCGGCATGACGGGGCACATCAGCAGCAGGCCGTCGCCCAGCAGCCAGGCCGCCAGGGTCGTCGCGGGCGCGCTGAGGGCGACCTGGTTGGCCGCGGCGCTCGCCTCAAGCTCAAACGGCACGCCTGGCACGGCGCACCACTGCGGGGCGCGCGGGCGTGCGGGGTCGGGCGGGGGCGGGCCGAGGCGCCCGCGCGCGCGCGCTTGTGTGCAGCACGCGCGCCGAGCCGCCGCGCGGCGCGCGCGCGCGCGCGCCTGCGTCATGGCGGCCTGCAGGCTGGGCACCGCCGCCTGGCCGTCCCCGAGCAGCACGACGACGCTGGCGCGCAGGATCTTGGGGCCGTCGCGCAGCAGCCGGCCGCGCAGCTCGGCGAGCAGGCGCCAGAGGCCGATGAGCGCCATGCACGTCCCCGCCACGGGCAGGCTGAACTCCACCGTCGCGTCGCCGGGGCGCACCGCGACGGCGAGCCGGAACACGCCCGCCTTGCACGCGCCCTCAAACGCGGCGAGCGCGAGCAGGCAGCTCGCGACGCTGCCGGCGCCCCAGAGCGCCTCGATCGCCGTCGCCGTGGTCTGTGCGTCGGGGCGCACGCCCGACGCGAGCAGCTTCTGGTACGTGCGGTGCGCGCCGACCCAGTCGGCGCAGCGGTCCTGCAGCTGCATGATGATGTGCGCCGGCGCGGCCATGCCCGCCTTGCTGCTCGCGAGCATGTCGCCCAGCAGCCGCCGCGCGGTCGCGAGCTGCCCCGCCGCCGCGCACGCGCCGATCGCGGCGGCGTAGCACTGCGGCGTGAGGCGCAGCGACAGCGCCGACATCTGCTCCAGCAGCGACACCGCGACCGCCGCCTGGCCGTGCGCCTCGGCACTCTGGAGCAGCGTGATGAACGTGGTGTGCGTGGGCATGCAGCCCGCGCGGGGCATCTCGCTGAACAGCGCCTGCGCCGACGAGGGCTGCTCCAGCCTGCGCAAGCGCGGGCGCGGGGCCGCGCGGCCGCGCGGTCAGGGGGCGCGGTCAAGGGGCGCGGCCGGCCCCGGCCGCCGCCCGGCCGCGCGGCGCGGCGCGGCCGCCCGGCCGCCGCTCACTTGCAGTGCGCCAGCACGACGGCGTTGTAGGTCCCGACCGTGGGCGGCACCTTAGCGCCGACCATGCGGCCGTGCACCGCGATGCAGCTCGCGTGCTGCCCCGCCGCGTTGCACGCGTTCATTACGATGTTGAACGTGCGCGGCTCGGGGACGAGGCGCTGCGCCGCGCGGCGGCGCGGCGCAGAGGCGCGTGAGCGCCCGGGCCCGGCGCGCCGGCGCGGCGCGGCGCGCGGTCGCGCGCGCACCTGCTGCTCCAGCGTGTCCAGCACGCCCACGGCCTCGCGCCACATGCCGCGCTTGGCGTAGACCTCGAGCAGCGTGTTGAAGGTCACCAGGTTGGGCTGCAGGCCCTCTGCCAGCATCTGCGCGCGCCGCGCCACGCCGGCGCCGCGTGACCGCGCCGCGCGCGCCGCGCCCTCCCTGCCCCGCCCGCCCGCGCGCGCGCGGCTGCGTCTGCGCGTCTGCACGCTGCGTGCCTCGTTGAAGACGTCGAGCGCGAGCTCCAGCTCGCCCGCCTTGATGCAGACGTTGAGCATGGCGCTGTAGGTGTGCGTGTTGAGCGGCACGCGCCGGCCGCGCATCTCGTTCACCAGCTCCAGCGCGGTCGGCAGGTGCATGTGGTTGGTGCACTGCGCCTGCGCGGCGCGGCCGACGGCGGGCGACGGCGCGCGCGGGCGGGGCGTGGGCGGCGGGCGCGCGCCGGGGCTCGCCGCCGCGCGCGCCGCGCGTGTGCCTGCTTGTGCGGCGCGGCGTGGCGCGGCGCGCGCGCGCGCGCGCGCGTGGCGGCGGCTCACGATCATGGTTGTGTATGTGAAGACGTCGAGCAGGCCGGCGTACTCTGGGTGCACCGCCTCGCTCTGCGCGCGGAGCCAGTCAAAGATCTCAAACGCGACCTCGCGCAGCCCCGTCTTGGAGAGCTCCTTCAGCAGCGCCGCGAGCGCGCGGCTGTCGAGGAAGCGCAGCGAGTCGGCGACGACGGGGATGGCCGAGCTGCCGCGCGGCATCGTGCGCAGCATCTGCAGGATGTCCTCCACGTTGGTGGGCTGGCCCAGGTGGTACGGCGACACGCCGCCGCCGGCGCCGCCGCCCGGCAGCGGCGCCCACAGGCCGCCCGCGCCCGCGCCGGCGGTGCCGCCGTAGGCGTGGCGGCCGCGCGGCGCGGGCGCCTGCTGCTGCTGCTGCTGCTGCTGCTGCTGCGCGTAGAGGGGGCGGTAGAGGGCGCCCGGCATGAGCATGCCGCCCGGCGGGCCGCCGCCGGTCATCATGAGCGGCGCGCTTGCGGGCAGGCCGACGTCAACCATCGGCGCCGACACGAGCGACACGCCCATCGGCTGCAGCTGCGCCTGGGGGACGAGCTGAACGCCCTGCAGCACCTGGCCGCCGGGGCCGACGACGCCGCCGCCCGGGAGCACCAGGAACTGCTGCTGCTGCTGGCCCGCGCCCGGCGCGCCGAGGTAGGCGCCGCCCAGCTGGCCAACGGGCCGGGGCATCGGCGCGTAGAAGGAGCCGGGGTAGGCGGCGCCACGCGCGCCCCCGTCGGCGTCGGGGCCGCCAAAGTCCTGGGGAACCATCGCCCCCACTCGCCGCGCGGGCGCCTCAGGCCGCGCCTGGCCGGCCCATGCCCGGTAGCGCCGCCAGCACGCTCAGGCGGGCGCCAGAACGCGCTCAGCGCGCCGGGGCGCGCGGGTGTGGCACCGGCTGCGTGCCTGCTGGCGCGCCCGCTATGCAGAAAACTGGTCTGCACACCGCCTCCTCTCCCTGACGCTGCCGCGGCCCCGCCCGCCGGGCGGCGCGCTCGCGGCGTCGGCGCGGAGCGGCCGCAGGCCGGCCGGGATTGCACACCGGTGGCGCCGCGTGGGGGCCGCTGCGCGGGCTGAGCTGGCGCTCGACGCCCCTATCGGCGCGCGCTCGAGACTGTGGCCAGCTGGCGGCGGCGTGCGGGTGCGGCTGCGAGGTGTCACCGCCTCGGCCCGCTGCACCCCCGGCCGCCCCGCGCGAACGCGCGCCGCGGCGCACCCGCCGCCCGGCGACCGTGCCGTGGGATCCGGCCGGACCTCCTGCGCCGTCCGACGCGGCACGACGACGCTGCGGCCCGACACTCAGCGACGGACCGGCTCGATGCGTCGCGGCGCGCAGCCCACACTTCCGCTGGGACCGCTGCGCGATCGCCGTCGCTGCCGCCCGGGCGCGCGGGCGCCGATTAGAAATTAGAAATTAGATAGGCGGCCCGGTCGCGGGCGGTCAAGGGCGCCCCCGGCGCACCGCAGGCTCGCCCAGCTCCGCGCGCCCCGCCCCACGCACGGCCCGCGACGCCGCTAGAGACGAAGCGCCGCGCCGCCGCCGGCGCGCAGCGCGCTCAGCGCGGCGCCCGCGGCCGCGGTACGAATCGCACGACGACGACGTGATGGTGCCGCCGCCCGAGCAGCCGCGGCAGCCGCACGCAGCGCCGCCCGCCGCGGCCGCCCGCCGCGAGGCGCGCGCGCCGCGCCGCCAAGAACTCGGCCAGCATCTCGTCCAGCGCGGCGGTGTCGTCCTCAAAGTAGTCAGCCAGCGCCTGCATGCCCGCGCTCACTTCCGCGCTCAGCGCGCGCCCGCCGTCGGCGCCCTCGGTGCCGGCGGCGTCAACGCCGGCCGCCGCGGCCGCCTGGTGCAGCGCGACCGCGTCCGCCGGGCTGCCGCGCTCGCGGCGGCGGGCCGAGGGCGAGTCCGGGTCGCTGCTGCTGTCGGGCTCCGGCCCCCCGCCGGCGCCGGCGCCCGGCGGCGTGCCCGGGTCGCCCGTGTCGCTGCCCTCGCGCGTCATCGACGTGTGGTACCGGTTGGTGGGGCTGTGCACGCCCGGCCGCCAGCCCACGCGCCTCGCCCGCGGCGCGCCGCCGCCCGCGCCGCGCCGCCGCGCCCACCACGCGCGCGTCTCGGCCTGCAGGCGCGGCGCGCGCGCGGCCCAGAGCGCCGGCAGGAAGGGGCAGGAGTAGGGCGACGCAAAGCCCGCCGCCCCGGGGTCGAGCACGTCGGGAGGGTGGTACCAGTAGTTGACCGCGAGGTGGCCCCCGCCGCCGCCCTCACGGCCTGCGCGCCGGCGCCGGCGTGAGCGCGGCGTGAGCGTGGCGTGAGCGTGGCGGCGCGCGCGCACGCGGCCGCCGCGCCGCGGAGCGCCGCGCTGCGGCGCACCCGGGCCTCCGAAGGAGGTGACCTCGTGGAACCAGCCCGCGGGCAGGTAGAGCATCTGCCCCGCGCGCAGCACCACCTCGCTCGCCGCGGCGAGCCCCGGGAAGCGCGGGAAGCGCCGCCGCAGCTCCGCCGGCGGCAGGCTGAGGTCGACGCCGCTGAAGCTCGGCGGCGGCGGCTCGGTGGCCCGCCGCGGCGCCGCCGGCGCCGCGGGCGGCGCGCCGCCCGCGCGCCGCTTGGCCGCCGGCAGCAGTGCCGACCCAAGCGTCTTGGCGTGGCGCTTGCCGCCGCCGCGCTGGCGGCCGCTGGCGTCGCCGTCGTCGTCGCTGTCGCTGCCGCTGTCGCCCTGGCTGCCGTCGTCGTCGTCGTCATCGTCAGGCGCAGGGTCGTCGCTGCCGACGTAGTCGTCGCCGCCGCGGCCGCCGAGCGCCGCGCCCTCGTCCAGCATGGCCTCCAGCTGCGCCTCCAGCGCCGCCTCCGCGCCCGAGTCGGCGTCCGAGTCGCCGGCGGCCGCCGCGGCCGCGTCGGCGCCGTGCCGCGCCTGCCACAGCCGCACGTCGTGCAGGTCTGGCGCGCGCGCGCGCGGGCGGGCGGCGCGCTCAGCGGCGCGCTCAGCGGCGCGGCCGGCGGCGGCCCCGCCTCGCCGCGCGGCGGCGCGGCGGCGCGGCGCGGCGCGGCGCGGCGCACCCGCGCCGTCGGCCTGCACGTCGCCCTGTCCCTCGTAGACGATGCGTCCGTTGGGGAAGGTGCGGGTCAGGCGGCCTGAGAGGTACATGCGGTGCGCCATGCTGGGCGGGAAGAGGCGGAGGCGCTTGGTGCCGCGCAGCAGGACGTAGAGGTTGTCGTGGAAGTCGTGGTGCAGCCCGCTCGACGAACCTGACAGCGGCGCCGGGGGCGGGCCGCGCGCCGGCGCGGCGCGTGGGCGCGGCGGCGAGGCGCGGGCGCGGCGGCGAGCCGCGGCGGCGAGTCGGGGGCGCGCGGGCGCGCACCCTCGGGCGCGCAGCCCATCCACATGTTGATGCTCTGCGGCACGAGCTGGCCCATGAGGCGCTGGCGCAGGGGGAAGCGGCCCTCCAGCGCGGCGAGCGGCGCGCCGTACAGCAGCGGGTGGCCGTCGCTCCCCACGCCGACCTGGCGGGCGCGGGCGGCGCGGAGAGCGGGGGCTGGGGTTGGGGGATGGGGGCAGCAGGGCGCAGCGCCGCTGCGCGCGCTGCTGCCGCGCCCGCCGCCGCACCTCCTGGGTTGAGAGGTACAGCCCCGTGTCGCCCGCCTGCAGCGCGCGCACCAGGTCGCCAAACAGCATCGGCACCTTGACCCCCTGCCCAAACGCCTCGGCCGCGCTGCCGCGCCGCTCGACCATGACGCGGGCGTCGCCCTGCGGCGGCGCCGCCGCGCGCGGCGGGCGCGTGGGCGAGCCGCGCGGGCCTCCCGCGCGCGCCGCGGCCGCGGGCTGTGGCGCGCACCGCGGCGGCGATGAGCGCGTCGTCGGTCCAGCTGGCCCAGGCGGGGTCGATGCCATCCAGCACCGCCTGCGGCAGCGGCGCGGTCGGCGCGGCAGCCGCAGCGCGCAGGCGGCGGCGCCCGCCCACCACCCACCCACCGGCCGGCGCTTGGCAATGTGCGCGGCCCAGAAGTCCTGCGGCGTGGTGGACGCCAGCGGCAGCACCGGCACAGGCGCCATCGTGGGCCGCGGGCCGCCGCTGCTGCCGCGGCCGCCGCCGGCGGCGCAGGAGGGACGGGCGCCGGACAGGCGGGCCTCAGAGAGTGTGGCACGGCCCTCGTTACTTCCGGGGGGCCCCGATCGAGAGCTGGCCGTGCCCCAGGCGGCGCCCGCGAGGCCGCCGGCGCTGCTGCCGCTGCTGCCGCGTTCGCCGCCAGGCCTGAGGCGGCTTGCTGCGCGGGAGTGTGTGGGGCGCGGAAACCTGAGGCTGGGCGTCAGGGCGGCGATCGGGGGCCGCTGCTGCCGGCGGGGCGACGGCGCGCCACGCCGCCGCACGCAGAAGCGCGCGCGAGCCTGCCTCCCGCTCCCCTCTGTTGAGCGCGCCCCAGCCGACTGCTTGCACTGCGCAGCTCATCCGGTCGCGCCGCTGCCCCACGCGAGCGCGCGCCCCGGGTCAACCGATGGCGAGCTCCCCGCCGCCCTGCGACAGCGCGGCGGAGGCCTGTTGGGCCGCAGAAACCGCTGAGCTGATGGTGCGGGGGCGCGGGCGCCTGCCCGTGCGCACGCGCTCGCTGCTCGCGCGCCGACGGCGGCCGCACGGCGCCTGACGCACTCGCTGCTCGCCGTGCAGGGCGACGTGCTGCGCACGCAGACCGAGGTCGCCGCGCTGCTGGGCAGCCAGGCGAGCGCCACCAGCGAGCTCGCGGAGCTGAAGGACCGGTGCACGCAGGAGGTGCGCGGCGCCGCGCGCCGCTGGTGCTGGCGCGCGGCGCGCGCCGCGCGCGTGCCCGCCGCCGCCGACGCGCGCCCCTGCGCCGCCGCGCAGCTCGCCGACCTGCAGACCGAGGCCTGGAAGCTGCAGGTGTTTGGCGAGCTGGAGCGCATGCGCAGCCAGCTCGAGCAGCTCGGCCCGCTCGCGGCGGACGGCCCCGAGGCGCCGCCGGCGCTGGCAGACGCGCCGACGGCCGAGGCCGCGGCTGACGCGGCCGCCGCGGCGCCCACCGCCGGGCCCGAGCTCGAGCCGGGCGAGGCGGACCTGCGCGCGCTGGACGCGGAGATCGCCGACCTGGACGCGCAGCTCGCGCGCGCCAAGGCTGAGATGACGCAGATGATGGCCGCGCGGCGCGAGCTGCAGTCCGAGCTCGCCGAGGCCGTGGCCGACGCGGGGGGCGACGCGGGCGGCGACGCGGGCGGCGACGCGGCGGGCGGCGGCAGCGAGGGCATCTGACCTGACCGCGCGGTGCGGCAACTCGCGACAGCCGAGCCGACAGTTCAGGGTGTCTTCCCCGCCGCCGCCGCCGCCGCCCGCTGCTGCAGGCACGCCCCGCCCGGCGCACGCCGCCCGGCCCCCGCTCGCGCGCGTGCACGCGCTGCCCGTGCACGTCCGCGGACCGCGCGTGCCGTCCACGCCCCGCGCGCGCGCGCGCGCGCTCAGGGGAAGAGCGCGAGCTGCATGAGCGCGGTGGTCTCGGGGAAGCCGCAGATGAGGTTGAGGTTCTGCATCGCCTGCCCGCTCGCGCCCTTGACGAGGTTGTCGATCACGCTGATCACGATCGCCCGCCCCGGCAGGCGGTCGGGGAAGACGTTGACCAGGCAGAAGTTGGTCCCGCGCACGTGGCGCGTGTGCGGGACGACGCCCGGCTCGAGCACGCGCACAAAGGGCTCGCCCGCGTACGTCTCGGCCAGCTTGGCGCGCAGGTCCTCCACGCTCGCGCCGCCCGCGAGCTTGACGTACATGGTCGACTGCATGCCCCTGGCCGCCGCGGCGCGTGCGGGCGGAGCGCGGGGCACGGCGGGCGGAGCGGGGCGGGGTCGGCCGCGCCGCGCCGCGGTCCCCAGCCACGCCCCCGCAGCCCCCACACCCCCCACACCCCCGCGGCCGGCGGGGCGCACCTGCTCATGGGCATGAGGTGGGGCGTGAAGCTCACGGTCACGGGCTTGCCCGCGGCGTCGCTGAGGCCCTGCTCAATCTCGGGCATGTGGCGGTGCTTGGTCACGCCGTACGCGTTGATGCCCTCCGCGATCTCGGCGTACAGGTTGGACTCCTTCGCGCTGCGCCCCGCGCCGCTCACGCCTGACCCACACGCGGCGGCAGGGTCGGCGCGCGGCGTGGGTCGGCGCGCGCGCGGGCCGCTGCCGCCGCCGCCGGTGCCGCCGCTGGCCCTGCCGCGCGGGGGGCGTGCGCGCGCGCGGCTCGGCTGTGCGTCACGCCGCCGCCGCACCCGACTTAGCGTCGATGATGATGTCGTCGGGCGAGATGAGCCCCGCGCGCAGCAGCGGGTGCAGCGGCAGCTGCACCGTCGTGGGGTAGCACCCCGGGTTGGCCACGAGGCGCGCGGGCGCGATCGCGTCGCGGTACACCTCGGTCAGGCCGTACACTGCGGTCTTCTGAAGCTCCGGCGCGCTGTGCTCGCCGCCGTACCTGCGAGCCGGCGCGGCGCCGCGCTGTGGGCCGCGGTCGCCGCCGCCGCGCCGCTCTGCCGCCTGCTGCGCCGCCGCCCGCCGCGGCGCGCCCCGCCATCCAAAAGGACGACCCCGGCGTCGGGCTCGTTCTGGTGCGCCGCGGCGCGCCCCGTCATCCAAAAGGACGGCCCGGGTCCTTCTTTTGGATGACGAGGCACACCGCGGTGCACCAGAACGAGCCCGACCTTCGGGGTCGTTCTTTGGATGGCGGGGCACGCCGCGGCGCCTGCCGCGTGCCGGCGCGCCGCACCACTCTGCGTAGGTGTCGACGTTTGCGAGGCGGAAGTCGGCGGAGAGGTCGACGATCTTGAGGTGCTCCGGCAGGGCGCTGATGATCTTCTGCGTCGTCGCGTGCGGGAGGCAGCAGAACACCGCGTCCACGGCGCTGAAGTCGACGTCGTCGATCTTGGCCAGCCGCGGCACGTCCGCCGCGGCGACGAGGTGCGGGAAGACCTCCGAGAACGCCTGCCCGAGAGCCCCGCCGCGCCGGCGGCGGGAGGGCGGCGGGAGGGCGGTCAGCGCGGTCGGCGCAGCGGCGGCGCGGGCAGGCGCGGCGCGCCGCACCTTGCCGGCCTGGCGGTCGCCGGTGAGCGCCGTGATCGTGAGGTGCGGGTGCAGCGCGCTGAGGCGGACCACCTCGGCGCCCGTGTAGCCCGACGCGCCCAGCACCGCCACGCGGCACGTCTCGGCGCCGGGGCCGGCCTTGGCGGGCGCGGCAGCAGGCGCCTGCGGTGCGGGGCCGGCGTGGGCTGGCGCGGCGCACGGCGCTGCCCCAGACGGCGCCCACGCACCGCTGCGGCCGCCCGCACGCTCAGCGCGCGCCGGCCGGCGCCAGGCGCGGCGCGCCGGGCGCGGCAAGGCGCATGCTGCTGTAGGGCTTTCATTCCACGCGGGCGCTGGACGCGGCGCGCGGCGCGACGGTCACAGGGCAGCCTCACGGTGCGGACGGGCGGGCGCAGTGTGGGCCACTTGCGAGGGCCGCCGAGCAGCAGGGGCACCGGCCGGCGGGTTCTCGGCGCCCCAACCGCTCGCGCCGCCGCGCCCACTCCCGGTGCCGGCAGCACGAGCGACAGCACACGGCCGCTGCCGCGCGCGATCGCCGCCGCAACCGCCGCCAACCCGCGCGCTGCCCGCCGCCCGCCGCGCCGCGCGAGCGTATGGCCGCCCAGGCCGCCGCCCAGGGCGGGCCCGACGGCCCGCCTCCATCGGTGCTGGCGCTGGCGACAGCCGCCGCGGGCCGGGTGCGCCCGCCGCGCGGCGCGCGCGGGGAGAGCAGCGGCAGCCGCTGCCGGCCTGCGAGCGGCGGCCGGCGGCCGGCGCTGCGAGCGGTGCCGCCCCGCACGCAGAGGCTGGACGACTGGCTGCGCACGCGCGGCGAGCAGACGCTGGTGGCGCTGGGTGAGCAGCGGCGCTGCGCGTGGCCGCAGTGGCGGCGACGGCGGCAGGCGCAGCAGCGGCCGACCGCCGCCGCGCCGGCCGGCCGCACGACGCGCCGCGCAGGCAGCGCGTTCATGCTCGGCGCCGGCGCGCACGCGGCGTACCTGGCCGTCGTGCCGGAGCTGCTGCGCGCCCCCGTGGCGCGGCGCAACGCGCGGCTGTGGAAGGTGCGGCGCCGCGAGCCGCCCGCGCCGGCGACGCGGCGGCGGCAGTGGCGGCGGCGGCTGCACCCGCCCGCCCGCCCGCCCGCCCGCCCGCCCGCCCGCCCGCCCGCCCGCCCGCCCGCCGGCCCGCCGGCCCGCCCGCAGCGGCTGTCGCTGGGCGCGCTGCTCGCCGTGGGGTGCTACGACGCGCTGCACAGCGCGCGCCAGGCGGCGCAGGCGCGCGTGCTCGCCGCAGAGGCGCGCCGCCTGCGGCGCGAGCTGCGCCTGCTGGACGAGGAGGGCGAGGAGCCCTGAGCCGGCGCCGCTGGAGCGCCTGCAGTGGCAGACGCCGCTACAGCCCACTGCGGCGCACCTCCGGAGCGCCCGCCCTGGCGCGCCACAGCCTTCCCAGCTGCCTGGAGCTTCTTGCCGAGCTGCGCCAGCTGCCCTGCGCGCCCACGCGCGCTGCTCGCGCCTGCGCGCGCATCCTCCCGCGCCCTCGCTCGCGCCCGACTCGCGCCGCTGCTGGGCACCGCACGTCGCGCCCAGCTGGACGGTGCTGCATGCGACGCCGGCGCGGCTGAGGCAGCGCGGCGGCGCGGCTGAGGCAGCGGCGCGGGCGAGCCGCCGGCGGCCATGGCGGCGCCCGCCAGGGAGCGCCTGAAGACCTACCAGCCCGCCCTGGTGCAGGAGCTGGTGGCGGCGGGCGGCACGTCGGCCCCGCGCGCCGCGACGGCCCCGGCGCCGTCGCCCGGCACGTGCGTGCGCACACCAGCGGTGTGCGCGGGCGGCCAGCTCCGCCGCGCCGCCGCGCGGCGCCACGCCGACCGCCGCCGACCGCCGCCGCGCGCAGCGCGGCATGGAGCACCTGGCAGCAGCGCAAGGCGGCCCAGCGTGCGGCGCTGGAGGCGCAGGCGCGCAGCAAGGACGAGGCGTTCCGGGCCGCCATGCAGGCGCGGCGGAGGCCCGCCGCGGATGGCGCTGGCGGCGGCAGCGGCGGCAGCAGCCGCGGCGGCGCCGACCCCGCGGCGGTGCCGCCTGAGCCCGCCGCCTCCGCCGCCGCCGCAGCGCAAGTCGGCCGCGGCCGCGGCTGCGCGCGAGGCGCGCTTCGAGGCGCTCTGCGCTGACGTGCTGGCGGACCTGGGCGGCGGCGGCGGCGGCGTGGTGGCGGAGGTGCAGGAGGTGCTGGACCACGCGGACGGCGCGCGCGCGGCGCGCGGCGCGGCGCTCTACGCGGCCTGGAGCGCGCAGGTGTTTGACGTGCTGCAGGCCCGCCTCGCCGCGGCGCTCGACGCGCGCCCCGTCGCGGCGGTCGAGGCGCGCCTCGCCGCGGCGAGCGCGAGCTACGTCGCCGCGGTCAATGCCAAGCCGGGCGGCGTGTTCCGGGACGTGGTCATCCCCGCCGACTACGACGCGCTCGCGCCGCTCGCGGCGGCCATCCGCCTGCCCGCGGGCGACATCGCCGACCCGCTCAAGCGCGACCTGGTCAAGGCCCAGGCCGAGGCGTCCGCGCTGCAGGCCGGCGGCGGCGGCGGCGGCGCGGCGGGCGGCGCGGCGGCGCGGGCGGGCCGGCTCGCGCCCGCGGCGACGCGCGACACGCTGGAGGTCACGCGCTGGGGCGCGGGCGCGATCAACGCCACGCCGTACGGGCACTGCATCGACGACGCGACCGCGGCGTACGTCATCCGGCGCCCCGACCCGGCGGGCCTCGCGCAGACGCGGAGCCACGTGCACGCCGACGACTTCAGCGCGCCGCCGCCGCCCGCGCCCTACAAGACCAGCAAGCACATGGCCGTGCCGGAGGCCAGGGGCGGCCGCGCCGACCTGTTTGACGTCCTGGCCGGCCGGTGAGCGGCGCGCCACGCCCGAGGCGGCCCACGGCGAGGCGCGCTGGTCCCGCCGGCCCTACCGCCCGACGCCGCTGCCCGGCCCGCGCGCCTGACGCCGCCGCCCGCGCCGCGCAGGTGCTCGCTCGCGCCCGGCGCGACCGGCGGCGACAGCTGGCTGGAGCACAAGGGCAAGCGGCCGGTGGCGAGCCCCGAGGTCGCGCGCGGGCGGCGCGGGCTGGCCGAGGTGCTGCAGCAGAGCAGCAACCCCTACCAGGACGGGCGGCGCCTCGACGACGCCTGGCTGCAGCCGTCGGGCAAGCAGCGCGTGCCGGGTGCGCTGCGGCGGCGGCGGCGGCGCCGCAGCCGGCGGCGCGCGCGGTGCGCGCGGTCGCGCCCGGCGGCGGCGGCGCTGGCACGGCAGCCGCTGCGGCGCGCGCGCCGGCGGCCTCTCACGCGCCCACGCCCCGCTGCACCGCCGCCGGCGGCGGCAGGCGCGGAGCAGCGCCGGGGGCGGCCCGACCTGCGTGAGATCATCCAGCAGACGACCAACCCCTACCAGGACGGGCGCAGCCTGGGCGACGCTTGGCTGGACGCGCGCGGCAAGCGCCGCGTCGCGCCGGGCCACCGCTGACCGTCGGTGGTCCCACGCCGGCGCGTCGACTCGGACGGCTCAGGGCTTCAGGCCGGCGCCGGCGCCGCGGGCGCCGGCCGGCGGCCGCGGCGCGGCGTGCGTGCGCGCGGGGCGGCCGGCGGCGCACCGGGCCGCGGCGGTGACATCCTCTTGCAGCCCCACCCGCACGCCGCCGCTAGCGGCCTCCACGCCGAGTGCAAAATGCCCCCGCGGCGCGCGGGCGGCGCAGGGCTCAGCGGCTGCTCGCGGCCGCCGCCGCTCCGTCTCGTGCGATCCGTCGCGTGCCCCCACTCCTACCAGCCGCCCCCAGCCCGCCTCAACGTCCTGCCCTTGCACGCGCACGCGCCGCTGCCTCGACCGCCGCCGTCGTCGTCATCGCCGCGCGCCGCCGGCCGCGATGCTCAGCGCCGCGCCCTCGCGCCTGTGTGGCGCGCGGGCCGTGCTCGGTGCGCGTCCCGCGGCCTGGCGGCGCCCCGCCGCGCCGCAGCGCCGCCGCGCGGGGGTCGACGCGCGGGCCTTCAAGGAGCGCGACGCGGCCCCGGCCGCCAAGGAGCAGCGCGACGCCCTGGACCGCCTGCTGCGCCGGCACCACGAGGCGGGCACCACGGCCGCCGAGGCCGACGCGGCGCTGGGCCGGAGCCCGGCGGCCCCGCCCGCCAAGGCCTTCCGCTCGTCTCTCAGCGTCCCCGTCTTCTCGCGCCGGCGCGAGGTGTTCGTCGGCCGGGCTGCCATGGCAGGCTTCTACGCGGCCTGCAGCTGGGAGGTGGGAGGCGCCCCACGCGCGCCGCCGCGCGGCCGCGCGCCCTGGCCCATGCTGCGCGCGCGCTCACGCGCGGCCGCCGCGCGCGCAGACCTTCCTCATGGGCCCGGGCCCGCTCGCGCAGCTGTGCGTTCTGACGGGCCTGCCTGCGATCGTGGTGCAGGGCGTGCTGCTCGCGTTCGTCGCACACGGGCTGTGGGGCCTCTCGCCCACGACGCCCACGTGGAGCGAGGCCAACCGCAAGGCGCGGCGGCGCCCGCCGCGGCCACCCCCCCCCCCCGCCCGCCCCCGGCCGCCCGCCGGCGGCCCGCCGGCCAAAGCCCGCCCGCGGCCCGCGCGCCGCCGGCTGCCGCGCGCAGGACCTGCTGCGCCGGCCGCGCGGCCCGCCGCTGCGCTGGGTTAACCCGCTCACCGAGCCGGCGCGCTTCTTCGGCTACGGCCGCGTCTTCGGGTTTGACAAGGCAAACGAGCTCTTCGCGGGTGCGCGACCGCGCCCCGCGCCGCCCGCGCGCCGTCGGGCAGCCGCGCGCGCGGCGCGCGCTGGCGCCGTCGCCCGCGCCGGCGCCGCCCGCCCACGCGTGCGGCGGTGCACCGCCGACGCCCGCCCGCCGGCGCCCCACCACGTGCGCAGGCCGCCTCGCGATGCTGGGCTGGGCGGGCGTCGTGCTCGCCGAGCCGGTCACGGGCGGGCGCGGCGCGGTCGGCCAGATCGCGTGGTGGCTGCACCTCCCGCTCAGCTCCGGCCTGTACCACGCGGCCAACGTCGTGCTCGTCGGCGCGCCGATCGTCCTCGGCGTCGTCGCTTACCTGCAGCGCCGCCCCGGCCAGCTCGGAAAGGAGGGCTCCGACATCTACTGAGCTGAGCGCGGCGCGCGCGCCGCGCGGGCGCGAGCGGCGCGCGGCGGGCGGGCGCGCGTGCAGCGCGGCGCGGCGGCGGGGCGGCGATCACACCGTGTGAGGGGCGTGCTTGCAGGGCCGGTCGGGGGCCCCCGCTGACCTCGGGGGGGGGGCGGCGGAGGCGGCGCCGGCAACAGTTGCGCGTCGGTCGTCACCCGCGGCGCGCGGTTCGCCGGGCGGGCGCGGCGCGGGCCGCCGCTGTTCCTCGCCGCGCCCGCCCGGCGCTCGTGGTGCACTCCGCGCGGCTCGCCCGCCCCTCAGCGGTCGCCAGCGGTCGCATCACCAGGGTCGGCCGCGGCAGCTGCTCCCGCGTCCAGCGGGCCCGCAGAGGCGCCCGGCAACGCGAGGGGACGCGATGGGGCTGTGCAGCTCCAAGCCCGCGACCGCCAGCACCGCGGGCGCGGCAGCCGCGGCGCCGAACGGGGCCGCCGGGGGCGGCAGCGGGGTGCGTTGCGTTGGGAGCGGCCTGTCACAGCCGCCGGCGCCGGCCAGGCCGGGCCGGCGCGCGGGGCTGGGCGGTGGCGGGGCCGGCATCTGGGGCGCTGCTGCTCACGCCGGGCCGGCGCCCGCAGACCGCCGCGGGCGCCAAGACGCTGCAGTGCAACGTGCTGGGCAAGGAGACGCCCGACGTCAAAACGATGTGAGCGTTGCCGCCGCGGCGCGGCACTCGGCGGCGCACGGGCGCGGTGCTGCTCCCGCCGGCGCGCGTGCCGCGCGGCCCCGCAGCCCGCGGCCGGCCGGCTGTCGCCTCTGCAGCGCGGTCTGCGGCCGCCGCCGCCCCCGCCCCGCGCCCCGCCGCGCCGCGGCGCCCCTCCCATCCGCGCCCGCGCGCGCGCGCGTGCGCGCAGCTATGACTTTGGCAAGACGCTGGGCAAGGGCCAGTTTGGGACGACGCGCATGGTGACGGACAAGAAGACGGGCGAGGTGCTCGCGTGCAAGTCGATCTCCAAGCGCAAGCTCGCGACGCCGGAGGACGTCGCCGACGTGCAGCGCGAGGTCCAGATCATGCACCACCTCGCGGGCCACCCGCACGTCGTGCAGATGCGCGGCGCGTACGAGGACAAGCACCACGTGCACATCGTCATGGAGGTCTGCCTCGGCGGCGAGCTCTTTGACCGCATCGTGCAGCGCGGCAAGTACACCGAGAAGGACGCGGCGACGGCGATCCGCACCATCGTCAAGGCGCGCGGCGCGGGGGGCGCGGGAGCCAGGGGCCCGGCGGGCGGGCGGCGGGCGGCGGCGGCAGAGCGGCGGCAGCAGAGCGGCGGCAGCAGCGCCCGCGGCAGGGGCCGCGCGCGCCCCGCGCGCCGGCGCGCTCACCCCGCCCGCCCGCCCCCCTGCCCGCCCCGCCCCGCCCGCCTGCCTCGCCCGTGCCGCGCCGCGCCGCGCCGCGGGCACGCGCGCAGGTGGTGCAGCACTGCCACGCCATGAACGTCATCCACCGCGACCTCAAGCCCGAGAACTTCCTGCTCAGCGACAAGACCGACGACGCGGTGCTCAAGGCGACCGACTTTGGGCTCAGCGCCTTCTTCAAGGAGGCGCAGTCGTTCAGGGACATCGTCGGCAGCGCCTACTACGTCGCGCCAGAGGTGCGCGCGCGCGCGGCCGGCGGCGGCGGCGCGGCGCGGCGCGCTGACTGGCGGCGCCGCCGCCGCGCGCGGCAGGTGCTGCGCCGCAACTACGGCAAGGAGGCGGACATCTGGAGCTGCGGCGTGATGCTCTACATCCTGCTCAGCGGCATGCCGCCCTTTTACGGCGACAACGAGCAGCAGATCTTTGACGCCGTGCTGCGCAACAAGCTCGACTTTGAGACCGACCCCTGGCCCAAGGTCTCGGAGCCCGCCAAGGTGCGGCGAGAGCGGCGGCGGCGGCGGAGGCAGCGGGCGCAGCAGCGGGCGCAGCAGCGGGCGGCGGCGCAGCAGCAGTAGCAGCAGCGGAAGCGTCCGTGGCCGCAGCAGCAGTCGCCGCATGCGCCGCGCCCACCGCGCCGCCCTCGTGCGCGCGCGCGTGCGCCCGCGCAGGACTGCGTGCGGCGCATGCTGGTGCGCGACCCCGCGAAGCGCGCGACCGCGAGCGACGTGCTCGCGCACGAGTGGGTGCGCCCCGACGGCGTCGCGGGTGACAACGTGATCGAGCCCGAGGTGCTGAGCCGCATCAAGGGCTTTGCCGCGATGAACAAGCTCAAGAAGGAGGCGCTCAAGGTCATCGCCGCCAACCTGCCGCTCGAGGAGATCACCGGCCTCAAGGAGATGTTCGCCGCCATGGACAAGGACGGCAGGCGCGCCGCGGGGCGCCGCCGCCGCCGCGGGCGCGGGGCCGGCCGCGGCTGCTCGCGTGGCGGCCGCGCGGCGCCGCCGGGCGGCTGCCGCAGCCTGCGCCCGCGCCTGGGCGCGCGCCCGAGCCCGCGCGCGCGCCGCCGCGCCGCCGCCGCGCAGCGGCACGATCACGGTCGACGAGATGCGCGACGGGCTGCGCGCCAAGGGCAGCAAGATCCCCGAGGCGGAGCTGGTGCGCATCATGGAGAACGCGGACGTCAACGGCGACGGCAAGGTCGACTATGAGGAGTTCCTGGCCGCCACGATGCACCTGGGCAAGCTGGAGCGCGAGGACGCACTGTACAAGGCCTTCCAGGCGCGCGCGCGGCGCAGCACGGCCGGCAGCACGGCCGGCACGGCGCAGCGCAGCGCGCGGCGACGGCACGGCAGCCGCAGCGCGCGGCGACGGCACGGCAGCCGCAGCGCTTGCACGCCCGTGGCGCGCCGCGCGACGCCCGCCGCCGCCGCTCGGCCGCGCAGCACTTTGACACGGACGGCAGCGGCCACATCACGGTGGAGGAGCTGGAGCAGGGGCTGAAGCAGCACGGCGACGCGAGCACGATCGCGGCGCACATCAAGGACATCCTGGCCGAAGTGGTGCGCCCGCTCGCGCGCGCCAGCGCACGCGCGCGCGCGCGCGCCGGGGGCGGCCGCGGCGCGCCGCGGCGGCCTCGGCGCGCCGCCGCGCCCGCCGCGTCGTCGCCGCGCCCACCGCGCCGCCGCCGCCGCGGCCGCTGCTGCGCGCAGGACAAGGACAAGGACGGACGCATCGACTACGAGGAGTTTGCGGCGATGATGCGGCAGGGCAACGAGGACGTGCTCAAGGCGTCCAGCACGCTCAAGCACGGCATCCTGGGCGTGAAGCAGCCCCACACCTAGCCCCGCGGCGACGGGCGCGGGCGAGCGCGCTGGCCCCTGCTGCAGCCTCAGCACGGGCGCGCGGGCGTGAGGATGTGTGTGTGTCTGCGTGCGCGCGCGCGCGTGCGCGCGGCCGACTCGAGCGTTCGTAGTACGACGCCGCAGGGCGCGGCGAACGGGCGCCTGTGATCCGGGGTTTTCGCTGCTCAGCGGGGGGGAGGTGGCCGACCATTCACACTGCACTCGCCGGGGCGCGCGCGTGAGAACGGCCGCCGCGCACGGCGCTCCGCTCGCCTGCTTGGGGGGGGGGGACCAGTAAGCGAGCCGGACGTGTGCGCTCCCTCGGCGGCAGGCCCCGCCCGGCGGCGACGCCAGCGGCGCGCGGCGGGCGCTCGCTTGTCGCGCGGCGCAGCGGTCGCTGAGCCCCGCCGCCGCGCGCCGCCGCCGTGCCCAGCCGCGGCTTGTGGTGTCGGATCGGTCGTCCCGGCGCCGCCACCCCCGCCCGCGGCAGTCACGCAGCCCCGGAGGCAGGCCGCTGCTCGAACAGCAGCAGCAGCTCCCCCCCGCGCCCCGGCTGCGCCGAATCCCCTGATCGCGCGCCGACGCGTGCGGCATCGCTCTTTGCTGCTCCCAGCAGCGCTGCATCGCTCGGCGCCGCAGCGCCAGGCGGGGCAGCTGCAAAGATGGAGGACGAGCAGGACAAGTTCCTCAAGGAGGCCTCCAACTCGGTGAAGAAGAACGCCTACTTCATGCGCAAGGCCATGGTGCGGCGGCGTGGGGCGGGCTGCGCGCGCGGGGGCGGCAGTTGTGAGAGGGGCGCGCCGGCGCTGCTGCTGCTCGCGGGCCGCGCGCCGCCGCCGAGCGCCGCCTCGTGCCGTGCGACCGCCGCTGCCGCCGCGCGTCCGGCTGCAGGACGAGGATAACCTGCGCGAGGCGCTGCGCTACTCGGCGGCGATGCTGGGCGAGCTGCGGACGTCGTTCCTGTCGCCCCAGAAGTACTACGAGCTGTACATGCAGGTCTTTGATGAGCTCGGCAACCTCGAGGTGCGACGCGCGACGCCGCCGACGCGCCACGCGACAGGGCCCCACCCCCGCGCGCCCCCGGCGCGCCAGCAGCGCTCGGCGGCGTCGCGGCGGCGGGGCGGCATCGGCCGAGCACGCGCGCCCGCCGTCACGCGGCGTGCCGCGCGACGCAGGCCTACTTTGCGGACGAGCAGAGCAAGGGCCGCACGCTGGCGGAGCTGTACGAGCTGGTGCAGCACGCGGGCAACGTGCTGCCGCGCCTGTGAGCGCGCCGGCGCGCGCGCTGCGCTGCGCGGCCGGCCGCGGCGCCGGGCGCGGGCGCTGGCGGCCGCCTCACCCCCCCCCCCTGGGGCTCGCTGCCCGCGGGCGCGCAGCTACCTGATGGTCGCGGTGGGCTGCCTCTACATCAAGTCCGGCACCGCCAACAGCCCCGAGGTGCTGCGCGACCTGGTGGAGATGACCAAGGGCGTGCAGCACCCCACGCGCGGCCTCTTCCTGCGCAGCTACCTCTGCCAGCGCAGCCGGGGGCTGCTGCAGGACGCCGCCGCGGGCGCCGCCGCGGGGGACGCCGCCGCCGCGCCGGCGACGGCCGCGTCGGGTGCGGCGGCGCCGCCGGGCGCCGCGCCGGGCGGCATCCACGACGCCGTTGACTTCCTGCTGACCAACTTCATCGAGATGAACAAGCTCTGGGTGCGCATGCAGCACCAGGGCGGCCCGCGCGACCGCGAGAGGCGCGAGAAGGAGCGCCAGCAGCTGCAGGTGCGCGCGCGGGGTGGGCAGGGAGGGCGGGCGGGCGGGCGCCGGGCGTGCGCACCGCGCCGCGCCGCGCCGCGCCGCGCCGCGCCGCGCCGCAAGCGCCGCCCTCCCCGGCGCGGCCCGCCCCAGGACCTGGTGGGCAAGAACCTGACGTACATCAGCCAGCTCGACGGGCTCACGTTTGAGCTGTACGTGGGCAGCGTGCTGCCGCGCCTCCTGGAGCAGGTGGTGTCGTGCAAGGACGAGCTCGCGCAGGCGTACCTCATGCAGTGCGTCATCCAGGGCTTCCCCGACGCCTTCCACCTCAGCAGCCTCGACGCGCTGCTCGGCGCGCTGCCGGAGCTCCAGAGCGGCGTGCGGCTGCACGCCGTCATGGCCAGCCTCATGGACCGCCTCGCGCGGTGAGCACGCGCGCCGCCGCCGCACGCGCCGCCGCCGCCGCCGGCTCGGCGGCCGAGCGCCGCGCGCGCCGCCGCGCCGCGCAGCTACGCGGCGAGCGACCCGGCCGTCGTGTCGCGCCTGCTGGAGGGGCACGCGTTTGAGAAGTTTGTCGAGTCGATCAGCAAGGTCGCGGAGCTGCACGGCGACATCCCGCCCGCGAGCCTGGTGGAGATGTACGTCGCGCTCATGGCCTTCACCGAGGGCGTGCACCCCGACGCGCTGCCCAACGTCAACCGCGTGCTCGGCGCCTGCCACCGCGGCCTGGTCGGAAAGCGAGTGCCGCGCCGCGGCGCGGCGCGCGCGCCACGCGGGGGAGCGGCGGCGGGGCGCCCGCGCGCTGGCGCGCGCACGCGCTCACTCCCCGCGCCCCGCGCCGCGCCGCGCCGCGCCGCGCCGCGCCGCGCCGCGCCGCGCCGCACCGCGCAGGGGCCTGGGCGGCGACGCCAAGGCTGAGAAGGCGCTCGTGGCGCTGCTGAGCAGCCCGCTGTCGCGGCGCGACGCGGTGACGGTGCTGGGGCTGGACCAGTTTCCCCCGCTCATGGGCCTGCTCTCGCGGCGCACGCACAAGGACATGGCGCTGCGCGTCGTCAACGCGGTGCTCGCACAGGCGCGCCGCAGCACGCGCCGCGCGGCGCGGCGCGCCGGCGCACGCGCGGCCCCGCGAACGCGCGCGCCCTGCGCCGACGGCGTGCCGCCTGCGTGCGCGTGCGCGCGTCTCAGGGCGCGGGCGTGGGCGACCTGGGTTGCGTGGAGATGCTGTTCAAGTTCATCGCGCCCCTGGTCGAGGAGGGCGAGGGCGACGAGGACATGGACGACGAGGTGGGCCACCCGCGCGGCGTCGGCGCCGCAGCGCGGCGCCGCGCTGGGTCGACCCCGCGCGCGCGCCGCCGCGCGCCACCGACCCCGGCCGTGCCGCGCCGCCGCCGCGCCGCTTGCAGGACATTGAGGAGGAGCAGGACATGGTCGCGCGCATGCTGCACCAGCTCACCAGCCCCGACCTGGGCATGCAGTTTGCCATCCTGCGCGCCGCGCGCAAGCATCTCGAGGCCGGCGGCCCCGCGCGCATGCGGCACACGCTGCCCGCGCTCGCGTTCTGCGGGCTCAAGGCGCTGCGCCGCCTCACCGCGCCGCCCGAGGGCGCCGCCGACGGGCCCGCCGACGGCGGCGCCGACGGCGAGCCCGCCGCCGACGCGCCGGCCGCGCCGGCGGCGGGCGGCGGCGAGGGCATCACGGCCGAGGCGGCGCTGCAGTGGCTGCTGGAGGTCGCGCTCGCGCTCGCCGAGGTGCCCGCGCCGCTGCAGGCGCTGCGGCTGCTGCTCGCGTGCGCGCACGTGTGCAGCGAGGAGGCGGGGCTGGAGCTGCTGGCGTACGAGTTCTTCGAGCAGGCGCGCGCCGCCTGGGCGGGGGGTGGAGGGCCGCGCGCGCGCCGCGCCGCCCGCGCGGCTGCGCGCCGCTGGCGCGTGGGGGCCCTCGCAGCCCCCGACCCGCTCACCGCGCGCGCGCGCGCGGGCTGCCGCCGCCGCCGCCGGGTCCGACGCAGGCGCTGACGCTGTACGAGGAGAGCGTGGCGGACTCGCGCGCCAAGGTCACCGCGCTGCAGGCGATCGTGGGCACGCTGCACCGCTGCTACGTGTTTGGGCCCGAGAACCGCGACGCGCTCGCGCAGAGCGTGACGAGCTACGCCGCGCGCCTGCTCAAGCGCCGCGACCAGTGCCTCGCCGCGTGCGCGGCGAGCCACCTCGCGTGGCAGGAGCCGCGCCCCGGCGGCGCGCCCGGCGCGGTGCGCGACGGCGGCAAGGTCATGGCGGGGCTGCGCCGCGGGCTCAAGGTCGCGGCGGCGGCGAAGCAGCAGTGCGCGGCCGCGCCGCGCGCGGGCCGCGCGGCCGCCGGCGCCGGCGCCGGCGGCGGCGCCGGGCCCGGCGCCGGCGGCGGCGCCGCGTCGGCGACGCCGCTGTACGTCGACATCGCCAACCGCTACCTCTACTACTACGGCGCCGGCCTCGACGGCCTCGGCGCGGGCGCGGTGCAGCAGCTGCTGGAGCTCGTCGCGAGCGAGCTCGCCGCGGGCGGCGACGGCGCGAGCGGCGGCGGCGGCGGCGTCGTCGAGCCCGGCGTCGCCGCGTACTGGGAGGCCACGCGCGCGCACGTCGCGGCGCGCAAGGCCGCCGAGGCCGCCGCCGGCGGCGGCGAGGCGCGCTGGGGCGCGATCTCGGTGTGAGCGGCGCGCGCGCGCGCGGGCGGCGGCGGCGCCGCGGGCGGGCCGCGCGCGGGCGGGCGGCGGCCGGCGCACGCGGGCGCGGGCAACGCGCTGCGAGGCCCCTCGTGCGGGCGGGCCGGAGCGATCGCGCCTCCCTGGCGCCGGCGCAGACGGCGCGCAGGGCGGGGCGCGGGCGGCCTCGAGGTGCAGCCAGGCCCTGGCGCGCGCTCGCCCGCCGGCGAGCCCCCCCCTCCACCGACGACGGCACTGCCTGGAAACAGCGCAGCACGGCTCGCCCGCCCCGCAGCGGGCTCGTTCGCACCACCACCAGTCGCGCGCAGCACAGCGCGCGCACGCTCGCCCCGCGCTCCATGGACTAGGCATAGGGAGCAGGCGATCGCGGCGACGCGGAAGCCGGCCCCCTTGCCGCCCGGCGCCGCGGTGAGGCGCGCCGCGCGCCCGCGCTGGGGCGCCGCGCGCCGTCGGTGCCACGCCGGGGCCGCGGTGGCGAGGGCCGGGCCCGCCGGCGGCGCGGCGGGCCAGCAGGGCGCGCGGGGCGCCGGCAGCAGCGGGGCGCGGCTTGTGCGAGCGCCCGGACCGCGTGCGCCCCGGCCCGCAGCGCCAGGGCGCCGTGGGCTGCCCCGATCCGTGCCGCCCGCTGGCTGGGGGCGCCGAGGCGCGCCCGTGGCCGCGGGCCCATCGCCCATCACCGCCCGCGCGCAGAGCCCCCCCCCCCGCGCATGGACGACACGCTCCCGATGCAGGACACTACCCTCCTTCCGCGCGCGCCCGAGCCCGCCGGCGAGCAGCAGCTGCCAAAGGGCCCCACCGTGCTCGCCGCGCCGCCGCCGGTGCCGCTGATGCCCCAGGTGCGCGCGCCGCGCCAGGGCGGCGGCGGTGGCGGCGGCGGCGGCGGCGGTGCCGGCGCGGCGCCCGCGCGGCGCCCCAGCATCGCGCCGCCGCCGATCGCCGCCGCCGCGCGGCGGCCGCCCGCTGCTGCTGCCCGCTGCTGCTGCGTGCGCGCCGCGGGCCGCCCACGCCCCGCCGCCGCCGCCCGCCGCCCGCACGCAGGGCGCGATGCTCGACATGGCGGGCCTGCCCTGCGCGGCGCCGCCCGGCAGCATGCCGATCAGCGTGCCGCCGAGCGTCGCGAGCAGCAGCGGCGCGACGAGCACGACCGCCGGCCCCGCGAGCGACTCGGGCAGCGCGGAGGGCCGCCCGGGCGGCCTCGCGCGGCTGGGCAACACGTGCGTCGACGTCGACGCGGCGCGGCAGGCGGCCATGTCGGCGCTGGCCGGGCTGGACATGACGACGACCAAGGCCAACCTGGACGCGAGCAAGGCCGCCGCCGCGACGGCGCGCGCCAACGGGGAGATCCCGACGCACCCGCGCAAGTCGAGCCTGCGCAGCGTGTCGTGCCGCCAGCTCGGGTCGGGCAGCGCCGGCGCGGCCGCCGCCGCGGGCGGCGCGCCGGCGGCGGCCAAGTCGGTCGCGTTTGACGACAGCGCGGGCAAGCCGCGCGCGGCGGCCGACCCCGCGCGCCCGGGGCAGGGCCAGTGGCGCGGCGCGTCGGGCTTCCCCGCCGCCGACGGCCAGCCCCGCCGCGCCAACAGGTGCGCCCGCTGCGCGGCGCAGAGGGAGGCGCGGGGAGGGGAGCGGCGCGGGGCCGCCCGCGCCCGCCCCGCGCGCCCGCGCGCGCGCGCCCGCCGACGCCGACGCCCTCCTGCGCGCCGCCGCGCGCGCGCCCGCCCGCCCGCAGGCCGCCAGCCTCGCGCTGCATCAGTCTGCCGCACGTGCTCCAGGGCCGCGCGGGCATGGCCAACCGGCTGGCGGCCACGTACGCGCACGACGCGGCCCTGCAGCAGCAGCTGTTCAACGGCGCCGGCGGGCAGTACGCATTTGCGCAGCTGCACGGCGGCGGCATGGCGCAGGTGGAGCCGCTGTCGCTGTACCAGCTGCAGCAGAGCGGCGCCGCGCCGATGGGCCAGCGCGGCTTTGGCATGGCGCTGGACGACAGCGCGCTGCGCTCGGGCGGCATCGTGCTGCAGCCGCAGGCGCTGCAGGCGCAGCAGGCGCGCCTCGGCGCGGGCTGGGCGCCCGCGGGCGCGCCGGCCGGCGGCGCGGCGCCCGCCGGCGCCGCCCAGATGGCGCGCTGGGGTCGGGCCCGCTGCAGCAGCAGGCGCTCGGCGCGCCGCCCGCGCTGGCGGCGAGCGCCAACGCGCAGCTGCTCGCGCAGCTGCAGTCGCAGGGCGCGGGCGGCGAGGCCGTGTGGGCGGCCGCGCCGCCTGCGTCGGCGGGCCTGCAGCTCGGCGGCGGGCCGCGGCCGCAGGCCATGGTGCTCGGTGGCGGCCAGGCCGCCGGGCTGCCCGGCCTGCAGGCGCAGCAGCTGCTGCCCGGCGGCGCCGGCGCCGGCGGCGCGCCGCCCAACGGCAACGCGCTGCTGGAGAGCTACGAGAGCGTGTCGTGGAGCGTGCTCGCGGCGGCGCAGGGCGAGGCGGCGCTGCGCGACCAGCTGCTCACAGAGCTCGTGCTGCTGCTGACGATGCTGCACACGCTCGGCGCGGTGCTCAAGGGCAGCATGGCGCTGCCCGACGCGCTGGCCGACTTCAGCTACCTCGCCGGCGCGGCGCGGCGGCACATGGCGACGTTCAGCCGGCTCAGCCAGGCGGGCAACCTCGCGGTGCAGCTGCTCGCGCTCGTCACGCCGCTCGCGTGCAAGCACGTCGGCAGCGCCGACCTGCTCGAGGCGGCGTTCCTGGTGCTCGACACGCTCGCGCTCGCGCACCGCGACGTCGCCAACGTCGTCACGGCGCAGCGCCTCACCGCGCTCACCAGCCTCGGCCTGCAGCTGCCCGTGGAGCAGCTGCTGCAGCAGCAGACGCTCGGCCTGCACTGGATCAACGGCCTCGCCGGCGCGGTCAGCCGCAACAAGGCCGTCCTCGACGCGATGCCCGGCGGCGCCGAGCCCGGCCCGCCCGGCGTGCCCATGTCGGCGCCCATCCTCGGCGCGCCGGTCGGCGCCGGCGGCGCGCCGCCGGGGCCCACCACGCTCAGCCCCACGCGCAAGACGCCGCTCGCGACGTACTTTGAGGAGACGAGCCAGGGGCCGTCGCCCATGGCCGGCGCGCCGCCGCCGGCGGGGCTCGGCCCCCCGCCCGGCGGCGCGCCCGGCGGCGGCGCGCCGCTGCAGCTGAGCAGCGACCCGCTGCTCGCGCCCGGCGGCGGCGCGCCCGGCGCGGAGGAGGGCGGCCAGCTCCTGGACAAGCTGGCCGGCCTCTCCCTGGGCGTGGCGCCCGGGCCCGGGCAGCTCTGCGCGCCGGCAGGCCCGGCGGGCGCCGCCGGCGCGCCCGGCTACGCGCCGCTCGGCGGCGGCGGCCTGCCGCTCTTTGCAGACGGCGGGCTGCTGCCCAACGGCGGCAGCAGCGGGCCGGGCAGCACCGGCGCAGCCGGCATGGTGGGCGTGTGAGGGGGGATGCATCGCTGCCGGGACGCACTGCTCGGGGGTGCCCGCGCCAGCGCGGGCCCACGCCGCCTGCACGCGGGGTTTGCGGGGGCGATGGCGACGGTCAAGCACAGAGAGCGGCGCGCGTGGAAGCGCCCGGCTCGCGGCGGCGCGCCGGCGTGCGTGAACACAGACGCTGCGCGCCCGCCGAGGCGGCAGCACGCCTCGTTCCAAGCCATCCCTTGGCGGGCGGCGCGGCGCCCCGGGGCGCCGCGCCCCGCGGCGCCGCGCCGCCCGCCCACTCCTTCTCGGCCCAAATGAATGGTTGCTGGCCCGTCGGCGCCACTTTTGACTCGTCAGTTGTCCTTTTGTCCTCTCTCGTTGCGTCGCGCGCCGCGGCGCGGGCGCGTGCAGTCGGGGGGTGTGCAGCTCGCATGCGTCGCCCCCACGCCGTGTGCCCCTCCTCGGCGCGCCTCGCGCGCGCCCCAACGCCCCGCCGCCGCCGGCTGCAGCCGCCGGCCGGCCGTCCACCAACAGGTTTGAGGGACCACGCTCTGCTCTGGCCCGCGCCGCTGCCTGAACGCGGCGTCGTCGTCACCACCACCACCACCACCACGCCCTGCAGAGCGGCGCAGAGCACTCTGCCCCCTCTGGCTTGCAGCACGCATTCCACGCCGCCCCCTATATTTCGAATCTAGCCGCGCGTGCAGCAGGGGCCTCGGACTCCAATGATTGGTTGGTTGGCGCCAGGCAGGCCGGGCGCGGCGACGGCGGCACGCGTGACTGTGCTGCTGTGCTGCTGCGCGGACGCCCGGCGCTGGGCGACGGGCTGCTGCTCACCATGGCGCGCACGACTGGGCTGGGCTGTTTGCGCGCGCGAAACGGCTGGGCGCGTCGAATAAGGACCCAACGGCGGGGGGTGGAGGGCTGGTAAACGAGCAGTTCCACTCGTGCCCGGGGGACCGCGTCCGCCTCTCGTCGCCCCCGCGTCCGCGCGCACCGCCGCCGCTCACTGCGACAGGCTCCGCATGAAGCGCTGCATCGACGCCATCGTGCTGCCCAGGCTCTCCAGCAGGCCCTTGGGCGCGGCGGCGGCCCCGCCCCCGCCCGCGGCCGCGGCCGCCGCGGCGTCCGGGTCGAGCGCGGTCATGATGATCAGGTCCAGCGCCTCGCCCGCGGGGCGGTTGGGCTGCTCCGCCGCGAGCCGGTACCTGCGGGCGCGGCGGCGGCGGCGGCGGCGAGCACGTTTGGAGGGGTGTGCGCGCCGCCGCGCGGGCGCGCAGTGACCGCGCCCCGCCCCCGCTCGCGCCCCTGCACCCTGCGCCGCCGCACCGCCCCGGCAGCGCCGGCTCCTCCACGAAGACCTTCCAGAGGCCCGGGTAGCGCCGGAACACGGTGCCCACCTCGCCCACGGGGCGGAGCGAGTAGGTGACGTTGAAGCGCTGCAGGAAGGTGCTGCGCAGCCGCCGCGCGTTGAGCCCGATGCCGACGTCGCCGCTGCGCGTCGGCCGGGGGCGACGCGGCGGCGCGGCGTGAGCCAGGAAAGGGGCGGGGGGAGGGGGGTGCCGCGCGTGCCGCGCGTGACCGGGGCGCGGCGCGCAGCACGCGGCACGCGCCTGGAGAGGCGCTGGTTGAAGAGCACGATCGGGCGCTCCATGCTGCCCGCGGCCTCGTCCTGCTCGCCGACCTGGCGCACCGCGCGCTGCGCCTCCTCCGCGCCGGGCGGGTCTGGGCAGCAGAGCACGATGAGCTCGTCGTCGGGGCTGACCGGGCGCCGCGCGTTGAGCGAGTCGATCGCAAAGCTGCGGTCGCCCCACTGGTAGCTCAGCATCGCAGCCACGCCCGCGTCGGGGTAGATCGCCTTCACGCCGCCGCCGCCGCCGCCGTCGGCGCCGCCGCCGCCCGCGCCGAGCGCCGCGCCGAGCGCCTCCACGAAGCGCCGCGTCATGCGCCAGAAGCGCTCCTGGTCGCCCTTGTTGGGGAAGATGGGCCCGCTGATGGGGTCTGGCGGAGGGAGGAGGGCAGGAGGGCGGGAGGGCGGGAGGAGGAGGGGCAGGGGCAGGAGGCAGGGGCGTGAGCGTCGGCGCCCTTCAGTCGGCGAGGCCCGAGGCGCGTGCGCGCGCGGGGCCGGGTGCCGCCGCGCGCTGCGCACCCCAGAACTCTGGCAGCAGGATCTCGACCTGGCAGCGCAGCACGCCGCTGTTGATGGCGCTCGCCGTCGCGGCGGCGGCCTGCGCGCGGGCGCGGGGCGCGGGGCGCGGGGCGCGGGGCGCGGGGCGCGGGCGGCGGTGAGCGGCGGACCGCCGCTGCTGCGGCGCTCATCCTGAACGGCAGCGGCTCGCTGCCGCTCGCTGCCTCACGTCCGTGATCGCATCGGCGAGGGAGTCTGGCAGCACGTCGTCCTCGCGCGGCCCCAGCTCCCCCACGCCGGCCAGCTGCTCGGCCTTGCCGCTGTCCACGTCGAACTGCGTCACAGCCGCGTCATCCACGGGCGCCTGGCTCGCCACAGCCGCGTCCTCCTCGGGCGCCTGGCTGCGCGCCAGCACGGGCCGCGGGCGGGCCGCCGCGCCGGTGCTGCCGCTGCTGCTGCCGCGCCGCCGCGCGGCCGCCGCCGGCCGCGCCGCCGCTGGCGGCGCAGCGCGACCGTCTCTAGGGCCCGGCGTGCGCGCGAGGGCGCGCTGCGCGGCCTGCATGGCGGCCGGGATTGGAGGGGCGGGGTGGATGCGGAGGGTGCGGCCGGCCGGGGAGCGCGAGGGGCAACCCAATTTCCTCAACTCCAGGCGCGATCTCCGTCTGCGTGTGGGAGCCACAGCACCGGGCGCGCACCAAGCAACATCGCCGCGGGGGGCCAGGGCCTGGCATGCTGCTGCACCGCCGCCCGACCGACCGACCGCGCCGCCGCCGCCGCCCCGCCCGGCGCCCTGCAACCAGCCGCCGCCGCACCGGCGCACGAGCCACCGCCGCCGCACGAGCCACCACCGCACGAGCCGTCTCTCACAAAAACCAGGCCGCGCCTGCCAGGTCGGCACTGACCTGCAGCGGGCGCCACGCACGCGCCGGCACGCCCGGCGCGGGCGCCTGCACCTCGCGCCACGCGCCGACGCCGCCGGTGAACGCGCCGAGCGTGGCGGCCTTGTCGGCGTAGCGCACCGCGGCGGGCACCGCGATCGTGCGGGCGCACGCGGCGTGCGTGCTGGCGAGGTGGAAGCAGAGGAGCTGGAGGCCGTCTTGCGAGAGGCCGATCTCGTCGACGAGCACGTTGAACCGGGCAGGGCGGTTGGTGCCCTGGATGCCGGCGTGGCAGTTGAGGTAGAACTCGGCCGCGAGCGGCGCCGTCACGCCGCGGTCCACGACCGTGCCCGGCGGCACGTTGCCGCCGCGGTCGGGCCCGCACGCGCTCGGGTCGTCGGGGTGCGGCAGCAGGCGCAGGCCGTGCGACCTGGAGACCACCACAAACGTCAGCTGGCGGCGGCGGCGGCGGCGGGGCGGGCGGCCGTGTCGGGGCGGCGGGCGCGGGCGCGTGGAAACTCACGCGCGCGCCGACCGCGTCGCGGCCGCCGCCGGGCAGCGCGCCGCGGCGCACCTTGGGCGGCGCGGCGCCGCGCGGCGCGACCGCCGCGGCCGCGGCGCGCAGAGCGGCCACCTCCTCGCGGATGACCGCGGCGTACCGGCTCTCGCTGACGCCGTCGCGGAAGACCAGCAGAGAGCGGGGCGGCGCGCCGCCATTGGCGGCCGCGTGCGCGGCCATGACCTGCGCGGCCATGTCGGCCAGGCCGAGCACGAGCTCCTCGCCCCCGCTCTGCTCGCTGACCGCCGCGGCGTAGCGGCTCGCGCCCGCGTCCAGCGAGCCGACCACCGCCGCGACCGACGGCCGCCGGCGGGGCCCGCCGCCGGCGCCGGCGTGGCCGACGTCGATGCCCAGCACCTGGAGCGGCGCCTCGCACAGCCCGCCCGCCCACGCGCGCGGGCCGCCCGGCAGCTGCCAGCTCGCGCCGCCCGCCTTGGCGGTGACCTTGAGCGCGAGGTTGGCGGCGACGGCGGGCCGCAGCTCGACGCGCCCCGGCGCGAGGCCGACGCGCGGCGCGACGACGACCTGGGTGACGAGCCCCAGCGCCGCGGCGGCGCCCTTGAGCTCGCCGTACTGCGCCGAGCTCCGCTCCGGCAGCACCACCAGCACCAGCTGCGGCCGCCCGCCCGCCGCCGCGGCGGCCGCCTCGAGCGCGCTGCGCGCGCCGCCGGCCCTGCCGCCGCCGCCGCCGGCAACGTGCTCCGGCGGCGCCACGGAGCCGCCGGCCGCGCGCAGCTGCGCGACCAGCTGCGCGAGCAGCACGTCGACGCCGGGCCGCAGCGCCGCGCCCCCGAGGTTGATCACCACCCAGCGCTGCAGACGCGCCGGCGTGACCGCGCGCGCCGGCGGCCGCCACGCCCCCTGGTTGCTCGGCTCCGCGCACGTGCCGCCGCCGCACTCGAGCAGCGCGTCCGGCAGGACGCGACCGGGCACCTGGCCCGCGCGTTGGCGGCAGCAGAGGCGGCGGCGCCGGCGTCAGCCGCGCGCCGCGCGGCCGCACGGGCAGCGGCTCCCCCGCCCGCGCTCGCGCACCTCGAGCGGCTCTGGGCTGATGGACACGCCCCAGGCCTGCAGCAGGCGCAGGCGGAAACCCGAGAGCTGGCCCGCCACGATGGCGCGGATCGCCCGCAGTCGCACCTCTGGCGGCAGAGCCGCCGTCTTGATGAGCTCCGCGGTCTGCCGCTCGTTCAGCGCGCGGCGCGGCTGCGGCGCGGCGACGGCGCAGAGCTCCAGCGGGATCGCCGCCCGCGCGCTGACCATGACGCACGGCCAGTCGTGCCCGTGCGCGAGCGTCACGCCGTGCGCCGCGGCCCAGTGCGCCGCCACGGTCGTGGTGGAGCCGTCGGGCGGCTTGAAGGTGTAGCGCGCGGGCGGGCGGGCGTCGAGGCCGCGCACCACGCGCGACTGCGCCCCGGTGGGGTAGCGCACCTGCACCTGGCGTGCGGGCGCGTGGCGGCGGGGACGGCAGTGGCGGCGGCGCGGTCAACACGCGCGGCGCCGCCGGTCGTGCCCCCCCCCCCCCGGCCCCCGCCCGCGCGCGCACGCACCTTGGCACCCTTGACCAGGCTCTCCGCGGCCGCCAGCTTCGCCCGGCTGCCGCACAGCTCCGCGGGCGAGGCCGCGCCGCCAGCGCCGCCCACGAGCAGCTCCGCCAGCTCGCCGGCCGGGAGCACGGCGCCGCGGCTGGTGTCGAGCTGCAGCGTCCACCCCATCTCCGTCGGCTTGGCGCCCGCCGCGAGCGCCGTCCACAGCTGCAGCGGGCCCAGCGCGTCGCCCGGGGCGCCGCCGCGGCCGCCCCCCGGCGGGCCGCGGCCCCCCCTCCCGCCCCTGCTGCCGCCGCCCCGGCCGCCGTGGCCGCCGCGGCTGGTTGACGCCGGCGGCGCCGCCGGCCGCGGCGCGCTGCCGGGCGGCAGCAGCATCACGCGCGCGGCCGGGATCGCCTGCGGCAGCGCCGCGCACAGGCTGGCGCGCAGGAGCAGGCCGAGCGCCTGCAGCGGCGCCGCGTCGCCCGGCCCGCCGCTGGGCGCGGCGGGCAGGCGGGCGGCGGGGTCGGGCGCCAGCGTGACGCGCAGCACGGCCTCCGGCGCGCCGCCGGCCGCGGGCAGCGCGACGTCCGCGCCGCCGTCTGGCGGCGCCAGCGGCGCGAGGCTGAACAGTCGGCCGGCGGGGGCGTCAAACTGCCAGCTGCCGTCCGGCCAGCCGCGCTCGCGCGCGACCGCCGCGACCGCGCGCGCGCGCAGCTCGGGCGCCGCCGGCTGGGGCTCGCCGCCGCGCGGCGTGACGCTGACGGCGTAGACGTGCGCGCCGGTGAACTGGGGGCCCAGGCGCAGGGCGAAGCGGTTGACGAGGACGCGGACGCGCCGGCCCAGGCTGCTGCTGCCGCGCGGCTCAGCGCATGCGTCAGTGGGAGACACGCGCCGCCACAGCTCGGCCAGCCGCTCCAGCGCCAGGGGCAGCCGCAGGGCTGGGCCGCCGCCCGGGCCCGCGCCAGGGCCCTGGCGCGGCGGCGGGCTGCGCGGCGGCGGCCGTTGTGCGGCGGCGACACAGAGCAACTCGGCGCGGCCCCGCCGCGGCGCGTGGCCTGCGGCACGCATCGCGCCGCCCGTGCCTGAGGAGTCCCCCCGGGGAGGGAGGGGAGGGAGGCGGGGCCGGATGTGGGATCGCACGGACGTCGCGGGGGCAGCACGGCTGGCGAGCGCCGCGGTTCAGGTCCTCCATTCACGTCCCGCCGCCGCCCACGGGGGCTGCGGCATCGCTCTCCCCGAGCACCTCGAGTCGCGGAAGGCCGCTCCAGGCCGGCCCTTCGCTCGCTCGCGCGCCCGCCGGCAGCAGCGCGGCGGTCAACCTCCACCGGCGGGTCGCGAACGGCCGCCCCCGGCTCGTGCGCGTCTCCTGCCAGCCCTCCCGAGCGCGTCCCTTCCGCGGCGGGCGCCGCCTGCGCCGACGCCGCGCGGCCGCGCCGGTTCCCGCGCGCCGCGCGGCCGCGTGCGGCCATGTCGCTGCTGGCGATGCCCTGGCTGGTGCTCAACATGGGGTGCGAGATGGTGTACATCCTGGAGCAGCGGCTCAAGGCGCAGGGAGTCGCGCAGGACAAGGCGGCGACCGTGCTCGCCGACATCGTGCGCGCGCTGGTCGACCCCGCGTCCCTGGCGGGGCGGCTCTTCGTGCCGCAGGAGCTCTACAGCCCCGCCGCCATGCGCAAGGTCTTTGACCGCCTCGCGCACGCGTCGATCATGCGGCTCAGCGAGGGCAGCATGGGCAAGCTCTACGACCTCGTGACCATGGGCGCAAAGTACCAGCTGCTCGCCGCGACGCGCCTCGACGACGCGATCGTCAACGTGCGTGACAGCGCGCGCGGCGCGGCGCAGCGGCACGGCACGGCGCGTACGGCGCGGCGCGCACGGCGCAGCACGCACGCGCGAGCGCCGGCCGGCCGCGCACGCCGCAGGTGACGCTGCGGCACCTCGGCACGGTGCAGGCGATCCTCACGACCGCGCTCGCCGCCTGCAGCCCCAGCGGCGCGGTCGACGGCGCCGTGATCGGCCTGGTGGGTGCGGCGGAGGAGGCGGTCGTGCGGCTGTACGGCACGCTGCCCGCGGGCGAGCTGGGCCTGCTGCGGCGCACGCTGGCGCGCTTCTTCCAGGGCCGGCGGGTCAAGGTGCGCCCGGCCAGGGCCGGCCGCGCCATGCGCCCCAGCGCCGCGCGCCGCCGCCGCCGCTGGCGCTGGCGCTGCGCCGACCGCGCGTGCGCCCCCGCAGGTCAGCCTGTTCCTGGCGGAGGGCATCCAGCTGCACTCGGCGCGCCTGGTGGCGCCCAGCTGCCTCTGCGCGCGCGTGGGCGCGGTGCGCCTCTACGACGCCGCCGGCCGCCTGCAGGCGGAGCAGCGCCACGACGTGGCCAGCCAGCAGGCGCGGCGGGGCGGGGCGGCGAGCCGCGGCCGCCGCGTGCACGTGCGCCGCCGGCAGGACGATGTCGCGAGGGGGCGCGCCGCGGGCCCACACGTACGCGCGCGCCCGGCCGCGCGCAGGCGGCGGCGGCCGAGTTCTTCTGCCACCCCGTGCCGCTGGGCGACAACCTGTACCGCAAGGACCGCGCCCAGGTGGTGCCGCCGCCGCGGCGCGCGGGCGACGCGCCGGCGCCGGACGCCGCGCAGCCTGCTCCCGATGGCGCCGGAGCAGGCGCGCCGCAGCCGGACGGCGGCGGCGGCGGCGGCGCCGCGGCCGCGCCGGCCGCGCCGGCCGCCAGCGAGCCCGGGCGGGCTCGCGAGCAGTCGTACCCCGGCGACAGCGCCGCGGCCGGCGGGCGCGCGGCGGCCGCGGAGCTGGGGCTGCTCGCGTCGCTCGTGGCCGCGCCGCCGACGGGCGGCGACACCTTCCGCCTCGACCTCTCTGGCGAGCCCGGCGACGCGGCGGATCCGCCGGCACCGAGCGGCGCGCCGCCGGTGCCGCGCGCGCGCGAGCTCCGGTTTGGCGGCGCCGCCGACGGCCGCGCGGCGCGCGTCGCGGCGGGCCTGGACGACGACGGACGCGGCGGCGCCTTTTTGGGGGGCGGCGGCGGCGAGGACCTGCTGGCGCTCATGGACGGCCTGGGGTGCCAGCCCTGAGCACGGCTGCCGGCGGAGCGCGGCCGCGCGCTTTTGGGCGCGTGCGCCCCGCGGGGCCCCCGCGGCGCCGCGGCGCGGCGCAGCTCCGCCGCCGCGCTCCCACGGCGGTCTTGGAGACCGTCCGCGTGACCCCGCCGCCCCGCGAGCCCGCGCTTCCGCGAAGCAGCAGCAGTAGCGGGCGTTCCCGAGCTGCCGAGCTCCCGAGCAGCAACCCCGTGCGGCTGCGCGGCCGCCCTATGAACGCGCTGACGGCTACGAGCATGGGCGTAGCGCGCGTGACGCCGCGCCTGCTGGCGGCGGCGACGGCAGCGGCGACCGCGGGCTTTGCCGCGCACGCCCGCGCGCGCGCACGGAGGGCCGGCAGCGCCGCCCTCGCCGCGCCGCCGGCTGCCGCCGTGGCGATGGCGCCGCTGGCGAGCGGGGCGGGCGCCAGGCACGTCGCCGCGCAGCACTGGCCGGCGGCGCTCGCGCTGGCACCGCTGCTCTCGCGCTCCGCGGTGCGCCTGCTGCAGACCGTCCTCGCTGCCATGGCGGTGGCGCTGCGTAGCATGGTGTCGCAGCTGCCCCTGTCGCAGGTGCGCGACGCGCGGGGGCGCCGCGGCCGCGCCGACCTCGTCGGCGGCGCCGGCGCACCGCGGCCCTCGCCCGCGCCCGCGCTCGCGCCTGCGCGACCCCCCCCCCCCCCCCCCGTCGCCGCACGCCGCCGCCGCCGCAGCTGGCGGCGTCCCGCGCCGACGCGCGGCCCGCGGTCGACCTGGCGGCGGTTCGCGGCGTGTGCGGCTCGTGGACCAAGGACGGCGCTGCGAGCGAGGGCATGGAGCCGTTCTGCGAGCTCTTTGGCGTGCCGCGCTGGCTGCGCTCCGCGACGCGGCTCATGGCCGGCCTGCACATCAGCGTTGAGGGTGACGTGCTGCTCGTGCGCCAGGTCTGCAAGCTCCGCTGGCTGGGCACGGTCGAGGCGTTCCCGCTGGACGGCGTGCGCACCGCCCCGCACCGCCGCCGCGACATGCGCGCGGGGCGGCAGCTCGGGCAGCTCGTGTCGGCGCGCGACGGCGAGGTCTGCCTGCGCGCGGCCTGGGACGGCGCGCTCGCGGGCGAGGCGACCGACGTGCTCAGCCTGGACGCCGCGGGGCGCCTGGTCGTGCGGCACCGCGCCGAGGTGGCCGGCAAGGGCGTCGCGGCGTTCACCGAGGTCTTCTCCCGCGCCTAGAGGTCTCCTCCCGCCGCCTGAGCGGCGAGCCGCGCCGCGCTGCGCTGTGTACAGTTATGTGCAGCTCCTCCTGGGGGGACGGGGGATTGTTTCGCGTTCCCGGCGCGTGCCGCGGTTTTCTTTGTGCGTGGGAGCCCCGGCGTGCGCGGGCCATCGGGCGCACAGCATGGCCGGTGTGGCGTCGGTGTCGGTGTCGGTGTCGGCCGGAGTTGAGTTTTTGGGGTGGCGGTCTCAGCCGCCGGTAAGGCGGCGCACGCGACGGGCGCCCCGGCCGTTCAGGGCCCAGCGCCGCGGCCCAGCGCGCGCGCGCTTGGGAAGCGCGCCTGTCGCCGCACGCTTGCAGTTCAGTCACGGTGCCAGAGGCGCAGGAGCCAGCGAGCGAGAAGGAGGGGAGCAGAGACAGCAGCAGCGCGCCGCCCGCCGGCGGGAGGCGGCGCGGCTGCTGCGCCACCCCGCGGCGGCCTCGCTGCGCTGGGTGGTGGAGGCCCAGTGCGGGGGAGCCAGGTGCGGCGCGGACGGCGTCGCCGCGAGACGGGGCCGCGCGCGCCCGGCCCAGCGCCGCTCGCTCGCGCGCGTGCGCGCCGCCGCTGCGCGCCCCAGCGCCTGCCTGAAGCGCGCCGCGCTTCTGCAGAGGCGCGCGGGCGAGCAGGCGTCGCAGGCGCGCAGCGGAGCGGCGCCGCGCGCCTGAGGCGCCATGCCGGCCTACAGCGGCGAGGGTGAGGCGCGGCGGGGCGTGATCCGTGGCGCCCGCGCCCTGATCGTCGCGCCCGCGCCGCCTGACGACCGCCCGCGGCGCGCTCGCGCCGCTGCGGCCTGCAGCATCCGACGGCGAGGAGCGCCTGAAGCTGGACCACGAGGACGTCGACAATGGCAGGAGCAGGCAGAGGTGCGCCACAGGCCCGCCAGCCGCGCCGGCGCGCGGCCGCCGGCAGGCGGCGCCGGCGGCGAGGCAGCGGCGCCGGCGGCCGCCGCGCCGGCCCGCCGTCGCCGTGGCGGCCGCCCCCGGCGCACGGGACGCGGCGGCGGGACGGCTGGCGTGTGCTCGGCGGCCGCCGTGAGCGCCGATCCTAGGTCACGCAGCGCAGCTCTCGGCGGGCGCCGGCGCGACGGGCGCCCGCAACGTCCACCTGCACGCTGTTTTGGCGCGTGCACGCGGGACAGCCCGCGCCCCAGCGCGATGCCGCCTGCAGCGCGCGGCGCCCTGCACCGGCCGCGGCGTCGCGGCGGCGGGGGCTGGCGGCCGCTCGGCGGGCGGCGCTGCGGCACCCAGGGAGGCTGGAGCGGCGTGCCAGTGGCACTGCGATGCGATCGCTCGCGTGCCACGATCAGCAACGCGGCCGCGCTCGCGCCTGGCGCTGCCGCGGCCCGCACCCATGGCCGTGCTGCAGCGCTGGCGCGCGCCGCCTGGCGGCGCGCGCCATGACGCGGCCGCCAGCGCGGCTGGCCGTGGCTCGCCAGCAGCTGGCGCGCGAGCGCGCAGCACCGCATGCCGGGCTGCGCGGCGGCTGGGCGACCGGCGGCCCAGCAGCCCGGTGGCGCGCTGCGCGCGTTGCTGGAGCTGGCGGGCCGCCGCGCGGCGGCCCGCAACGCACACCACGGCAGCGGGCAGAGTCGGCGCAGCGCGTACGCCAGCAAAACGCGAGGGGCGCCGCGGCAGCTGCACTGCTTGCACCCCGCATTCCGCTGCCGGCGGGGCAAGGTGTGGGCCGGGCAGCCGACCTCCACGCAGGGCTGCCTGGCTGGGCTGGCGGCCGCGCTGCTACGGCGGCGCAGCGGCTGTGCCCACCGGGCGGGCACAGCGACGCAGCGTGCCGGCAGCGCGGCACTCAGGCACGGCGCGCCGCGCCGCTGCGCTCGACAGGACTGGCAGCGAGGAGCTGGAGGGCGGCAGGGGCCGGCGGAGCGGGAGCGTGACGAGGTGCGCAGCCGGCGGGCGCGCCCAGGCGGCGCCGTGGCGGCGCGGCGGCGAGCGGCGGCCGACCCGTGCCGCCGGCCGCCGCGCCGCAGCCGCTCCTACTCGCGGCGCTCGTCGCCGCCGCGCTCGCGGAGCCGGAGCCCGGCGCGCGAGCGGAGCCGCAGCCGCAGCCGGTCGCCCGTGGACGGCGGCCGGGCGCGCAGCAGCAGCGCGTCGCGCGGCGGCAGCGCGGGCAAGGCCGCCGCCGGCAGCGGCCGGCGCAGCCCCGCGCCGGCTGGCGAGAAGCGCGTGCGGGCGAAGAAGAAGAAGCGCACCGGCAAGCCCCGCCCGCGGCGCAACCGCTCGCGCTCGCCGGGCATGCGTGGCGGGCTGCGGCGGCGCTCGCGCTCGCCCGGCATGGGCGGCCCGCCGCCGCACATGCGCGGGCCGCCGCCCGGCTTTGACCCGCGCATGATGGGCCCCGGCGGGCCGCCGCCGCCCGGCTGGGACCGCGGGCCGCCGTTTGGCGGCCCGCCGCCGCCGCTGGGCTGGGAGCGCGACAGGGGCTTGCCCGGCCCGCCGCCGCACATGATGTGAGTGACCCCCTGCGCGTGCCGACTGGCTGCTGCACGCGGCGCGCCTGCGCCGCGCCTCCCGTCCCTTCCTGGGCGGCAGCTCAGCGCCCGCGCCGTCCGCGCCGCAGGGACCCCATGCGCGGCCTGCCCGGGCCGCCGTTTGGCCCGCCGCGCGATGGCTTCGGCCCGCCGCCGCCCTTTGGGCCCATGGGGCCCATGCGCGGCCGCTCGCCGCCGCCGGGCATGCGGGGGCGGTCGCCGCCGGGGCGCTTCCCGCCGCTGCCAGGCCCGCCCGAGCGCATGGGCAGCGGCCCGCGCGGGCTGCCGCCGCCGCCGCCCGACACGGGCGAGCGGGCGCGGCGCAAGACCCCGCGCAAGAAGGACCGCGACCGCCGCAAGCGCCTGCTCGCGCAGGGCGGCGGCAGCGACGCGGTGGCCAGCGGCAGCAACGCCGAGCCGCTGGGCGGCGGCAGCGACTCGTCGCGCTCGCCGCCGCGCGCCGCGAGCGGCAGCGCGGGCGGCGCCGCGGCGGCGGCGCCCGCGCCGGCGCCCACGCCTGCGGCCGCGGCCACGCCTGCGGCCGCGGCCACGCCTGCGCCCGGCGGCGTGCCGGGCGGGGAGTATGTGATGGTCACGGGCGGCCGGGGCGAGCCGCCCGGCCGGCCGCGCATGCGCAGCAGCGTGGCCGTGCCGGGGGCCCCGGAGGGCGGCGACGACGCAGAGGCGCGCGCCAACAAAAAGCCCCGCGGCAGCAGCGGCGCCGCGGCGCCGCCGCCCGCGCGCTACGTGATGACGGCGGAGGAGCGCGACCGCGCGCGCGAGCAGGAGCGCGCGCGCGCGGCGGAGGCCGCCAAGCAGGGCGGCGGCGGCAGCAGCAGCGGGCCGGCCGCGCGCGAGCGCGACCGCGAGCGCGACCGCGAGCGCGGCAGGGACGGCGCGCAAGCGGGCACGGAGCAGCAGGCGGCCGCGCCCGGCGGCGAGCGCGCGCCGCTGCCGGCGCCGCCGGCCAACGGCGCGCCGCGCGGCGGCGGCGGGCGCGGCGCGCCCGCCGCGCTCACGCCCGACGACGCCGCCATCTTTGACGAGTTTACGGCGGTCTGGTACTGGCGCGACGGCGGCGCGGAGATCGGGCCCAAGAGCATCCGCCAGCTGCGCCGCCTCACGCGCAACCTGCCGGCGGAGCTCAAGGCCGAGATGGACAACACCGAGTGCTACACGCGGCAGCGCACGCCCGAGCACAAGCTGCTCAAGCACCTGCTGCGCTTCGGCGACGCCAACGCGCCCGAGCCCTGAGCGCGCGAGCGAGCGGCGGGGCTGCAGGATGCGGGCGGGCGGCGGGGCGGCACGCCGGCGGGCGGCGGCGGCCGACTGGCGCGAGGGATTCGCGAGGGGCCCGCGCGCCGGCGTAACCGGACCGTTGCGCGGGGCGCTCACGCCGGCGCCGCTCGCCGCCGGCCGTAGCGCCGCTGGCGCCGCGCGTACTCGAGCAGTGCGGCCTCAAACGCGGCGCGGTCAAAGTCGGGCCAGTGGATGTCGTCGACGAAGACCAGCTCGGTGTAGGCGCACTCCAGCAGCATGAAGTTGGACAGCCGCCGCTCGCCGCTCGTGCGGATGAGCAGGTCGGGCGGCCCCGCGCGCGCCGTGGCGGCCGCGGAGCCGAGGTGGCGCGCCAACAGGTCGGGCGTGATCGCGTCGACCGCCAGCGCGCCGCGCGCCACCTGCGCCGCGAGCGCGCGCGCCGCGGCCGCGACGTCCTGCTGCGCGCCGTAGCCGAGCGCGACGGTCAGCAGCAACCCGTCGTTGCCCGCCGTGGCGTCCACGCACGCGGCCGCCTGCGCCTGCAGCTCCGGCGGCAGCCGGTGCAGCTCGCCGGCAAACGCCAGCGCGACGCCCGTCGCCTGCAGCTCCGGCAGCTGCGCCGCCAGGCTGGAGCGGAAGAGGCGCAGTAGGAACTCCACCTCGCCCGGCTCGCGCTGCAGGTTCTCCAGCGAGAGCGCAAACACGGTGAGCGCGGGGATGCCCCACGCCCGCGCCGCGAGCACGGCCTGGCGCAGCGCCGCCACGCCGCGCTCGTGGCCGACAAACGCGGGCAGCCCCCGCGCCGCCGCCCAGCGCGAGTTGCCGTCCATGATGAGCTGCACGCGCCCCGGCAGCGGCGGCGGCGGCGGGCGAGAGGTGGCAGGCGGCGGCGCGGCGGCGCGGCGGCGGGCGGCGGTGGGCCACGGGCGGCCTGCGGCGCACCGGCTGCGCGCCGGCGGGGGCGTGCCTCCCTCCCCTCTCAACCGTCCCGCGGCGCGCGGCGCGCGCCGGCGGCTCACCGCGACGTGCCGCGGCAGCTGCTCACGCGACGTGAGCCCCGCCGGCAGTTCGCACGCCTGCTGCGTGCCGTCTCTGCCGCTGCTGCTCCTTGTGCTGCTGCGTCTGCCGTCTCTGCTGCTGCTGGTTCTGCTGCTGGTTCTGCTGGTTCTGCTGCTGCTGCTGCTGCTGCTGCTGCTGCTGCTGCCTCTGCCGCCCGCCGCCGCTGCTGCCAGCGCTGGCCGCCGCCGCTGCTGCCGCCGCAGCGCCCCAGCCGCCGCCCCGTTAACGACACTACATCGCTCGCAGCTCCATGCGCTGCGGGCCGGCGCTGGCGCGGCCTTGGGCATTCGGCAGAGCGTCGGCATGCCGCCGCGGCGGCCGCTGCCGGGGCTGCGCAGCACGCCGCGGCGCGGCGCGTGTGGAGAGCGAAAGCCAGAGGGACCGGTCTGTTACTGCAGCTGCCGCGGGGTCGCGTCGTGCGCCGCCGGGGCGCAGCCGCCGCCAGGGCTGAGCACTCCAACATGACGACAGAGGCCTCGCACCGCCCAACACGCCGCTCAACTCCCCGACCTCACACCGCCTCCTGCTGCGGCAGGCGCGCCGCGTCACCGCGCGGCTCGGGGGACGCGCCGCCGCTGCCGCCGGCGTCGCCCGCACCCGGCTCGCCACCGCTGCCCTCGCCCAGCGGCAGCACGCCGTCCGCCAGCGCGTCTGCCATGCGCGGGCGGCTCTCGCGCACCATCCAGTCGTCCACGGGTCGGCCAGCCTGGCCCGCCGCCGCGGCGGCGGGCTGCTGCGCCGAGGGCGCGGCGGCCGCGCGGCCGGGCGCGGCGCCGGCCGGCGCCTGCTGCTGCTGCTGCTGCTGCTGCTGCTGCTGCTGCTGCGGCATGGGGCGCGCCTGCTGCGGGGGCAGGCGCGCCTGCGCAGCGGGCTGCTGCGCAGCAGCCGCCGCGCCCGCTGGCGGCGCGGAAGCAAAGCCGCGGGGCGGGGCACCGTATGCGCCTGCCGCCGCCGCCGCCGCCGCGCCGGGCGCGCCCCACGTGGAGCCGCCCGCCGGCTGCTGCTGCAGCTGTGCAGGCGCGGGCGCGGCGCCGAACTGCGCCGCTGGCCGCGCCGCGGCGCGCGCGTCGTAGCGCTGCTGCTGCTGCGGGTACTGCTGCGGCTGCTGCTGCTGCTGCGGCTGCTGCACGGCGCCCGGGTACTGCTGCTGCTGCAGCGGCGGCGCCATGCCGTAGCTGGGCTGCTGTGCCGCCTGCGGCGCCGCGCCGTACGCCGCGCCATAGCCCGCGCCGGGCGCGTAGCCGCCGGGCTGCTGCTGGTAGGGCGGCTGCGGCGTCGCGCCGCGCGCCGGCGGCAGCGCGCCGCGCGGCGCGGCCTGCTGCTGCGGCTGGCCCCTGCGCCGGGGCGGCGGCGCGGCGCGGCGCGCGGGCGCGTCAAGAGCGGGGCGGGCGGCACCGCGCCGTGCCCCCGCGCGCGCTGGCCCTCGCTCCCGCGCGCGCTGCCCCCCGCCGCCCGGCGCGCGCCGCACGCCGCACCGCAGGTACTGCTCGTACGTCATGCCCGTCTCCGCCTCCCAGCGCCGCAGGTCGGCCTGCCACTGCTCGTAGCTGTAGTCGGCGGGCAGGAAGCGCCCCGGCGCGCCGCCGCCGCCGGCGCCGAGGCGGTACACGTCGCCCGTCGACGCGCCGCCGGGCGCGGGCAGCGCGAGCTGCGGGCTGCCGCCGCGCGGCGTGTTAAGCGACTTGAGCAGCGAGGGGATCGCGGCGAAGAGCCCGGCCGACTCCTTGCGCTCGCGGTACTTGGCGTCGTCGTACACGATGACCTCGCCCCGCCCGATGGACAGCACGTCGCCCAGGGCCACGCTGTAGCAGTCGAAGAAGGAGAGCGGGAGGAAGGGCAGCCCAAACTCGTCGTACGCGAGCCGCGACACGCCGCCGCTGTCGGGGCTGAACGACAGGTCGCGCACCTGCGCGGCGGCGGGGGCGCGTGGGCGCGAGAGCGCGGCGCGCGACCGCGCGCGGCGTGCAGGGCGTGCAGGGCGTGCGGGGCGCAGCGCGCGGCGCGCGGGCGCGCGGGGCGCACCTTGCCGAGGAAGTCGCCCGCGCGCGTGCGCACGTCGAGGCCGAGCGGGTTGACAAACCCGAGCCGGCCGTCCAGGTCCTGCTCGTACAGCCCGCCCTCGTCGTGCACGAGGACCACGTCGCCGATCTGGCGGAGGAGAGGCGGAGGAGAGGCAAGGGGCCGGGCGGCGGCGCAGGCGCGGACGCACGTGAGCGCGGCGGCGCGCGGCGGCGCGAAGGCGCGCGCGCGAGCGCGCGCGCACCTGGCGCAGCGCGGAGAGCGGGATGTTGCCGGCGCGCGCGGGCGTGGCGAGGCCCAGCCCCGCGCCGGCGCCGCCGGCGCGGCGGTCGTCGAGGTCGAACGACACCACGCTGCCGCGCGCGGGGTCGAGCCACGCGCCGCTGATGGTGCCCAGGCAGCGCCCGCTCGTGCGCGTGACGACCTGCTTGTTCAGCACCTGGCTCAGCTCCAGGTACACGGGCGCGCCAGCGCCGGGGTAGGCGCCCGCGGCGCCGGCGCCGCCGCGCGGCGCGAGCGGCGCGGCCGCCCGCCCCGGCGCCAGCTGCAGCTGCGGCTGCGCCAGGGGCTGCTGCTGCGCCAGCGGCTGCGCCAGCGGCTGCGCCGGCGGCTGCTGCGGCGCCCAGCCGCCGCCCGCCTGCGCCGCCGACGGGCGCAGCAGCGGCGCGCGCCGCCGCGCGCCGCCGCCGCCGGGCGCGACGCCGCGGCTGCCGCCCGGCGCGGTGGCGTGGCCCCGGCGCGGCGGGTCCCCCGGGCGCCGGCCGCGGGGCCGCTCCGGGCCGTGGCGCGGGCGGTGGCGTGCATGCTGCTCACTTCTGCGCCTGCTGCTGCTGCACCGCCTCGCGCGCCGTCGCGCGGACGCACACCGATCTCGGGCCGGGCGTGTGCCGCTGGGGGCGCGTTACTCGCGCGCCGATCGCGCCGGGCGGGCGCCGGTCGCGTGGGGGTGCCGGCCTGGCGCGCGGGCGGCGGCGCGTGCGTCGCTGCGTGGTGCTGGGGAGCGTCGCGCGAAGGCACAAGGAGCGCGGGTGTTGAGCTAGCGAGCGGCGAGGTTTAATGGGCCCACCGCGGCGGCTGCGTCCACCCGCCTCAAGGGCCCGCCCCGGGCCGCGCTCGGCCTCCTCCCGGTCGTCAACATCCTGTTAGTGCCTCCCCAGGCTTAAACATCTTTCAGGATGTCGACCTCCGAGCTGGCCTGCGTCTACGCCTCGCTCATCCTGCACGATGACGGGCTGGAGATCACGGTGCGCCACGGCGGCAGCCGGGGGCCCCGCGGCGCCGCGGCGCGGCGCGGCGGGCTCAGCCGGGCGCGGGCGGCGCGCAGGGCGACAACATCAACACCATCGTGAAGGCGGCCGGCATCACCGTGGAGCCCTACTGGCCCGCCCTGTTCGCCAAGCTCTTCGCCAAGAAGAGCGTGGAGGACCTGATCTGCAACGTCGGCGCCGGTGCGCGCCCGCGCCGCGCCGCGCGGCGCTGCCGGCCGCGCGGCGGCTGCTGCCGGCGCGCGGGCCCGGCCGCGGCGCATGATGCCCGCAGCGGCGCCCCCGGCGTGCGTGGCGCCGGCAGCCGCCACCGCCGGCGTGCGGGCGCCGGCAGCCAGCGAGGCGCAGGCGCGCGCGCCGCCGCCGGCGCCGCTCACGCGCCCGCCGCGCCCGCTGCTGCGCCCGCAGGCGGCGGCGCGCCCGCTGCTGCCGCCGCGCCCGCTGCTGGCGGCGCTGGTGGCGGCGCCGCGCCCGCGGAGGCCAAGAAGGAGGAGCCGTCCGAGGAGGACGAGGTGCGGCGCGGCGCTGCGGCCGCGGCTGCGGCCGCGCTGGCAGGCGGTGGCAAAGCTGCAGCAGCTTCTGGCGCAGCGGCGGCGAGAGCGGCAGCAGGCGCAGCCTCGGCGGCGGCAGCTGCGGCGGCGGCAGCTGCGGTGGCGGCAGCGGCAGCGGCGGCGGCAGCGACAGCAACAGCACCGGCGCGCGCGCGGCCGCCGCCCGCCGCGCTGCTGCTTACGCGCCGCGGCCGCCGCCGCCCTGCGCTGCCCCGCCCCGCAGGACATGGGCTTCTCCCTGTTCGACTAAGCTCCTGGCTGCCGCGCGGCGGCCGCCCGGCGGGCGGCGCCCGTGTGATGCGCTGTTGGCGTTGCGTCCCTGTAACGATCAACGGCCACTTCCCCCCGGCCGCGCGATGCGATGCGATGCGCGCGAGCGAGCGGGCGCGCGCACGGCAGCAGCCCGCAGTTACGGCTCGGCTGCGCACCTCGCCCGCCGGCGGCCTCGCCCCAAAACGCCGCACCTGGCGCTGCCACGCGCCGCTCGCCGCGCGTGTTTGCCTCGCCGCCCGCACCGCCCTAGCTGCTCATGTCGAGCATCGTCTGGAGGCCGCTGAGCTGCATGCTGGAGAAGTACCACACGCGGTAGAGCTGCATGCCCAGCAGCACAAACACGCACATGCTCAGCGACAGCATCACCACGTCGCCCAGGTCGCCCTGCGGCGGCGGCGGCGCGCGAGCGCGCGCGCGTCGGCCGCGCCCGGCGGCCGCCCCGCGCGCCGGCGGCCGCGCCGCCTCACCGCGCTGACGCGCGCGCACCGGCCGCGCCCGGCAGCCGCCCCGCGCGCCGGCGGCCGCGCCGCCGCGCCGCGCGCACCTCCTGCTGGGGCGTGAGCAGGTTGAGCAGGTCGCCCAGCCGCGCCGACAGCGGCTTGCCCGGCCGCGCCGGCGGCGGCGGCGGCGGCTGGGGCGCGCGCTGCCGCTCCGGCTGCCGCCCGCTCGTCGTCGTGCCCGGCGAGCTCACCGCGCGGCCGCTGGTGGTCTTGCGGCCGCTGGTCGTCTTGCGCCCGCCCGTCGTCTTGTTCCCCGCCGCGGTGCAGTGCAGCGTCGCGCGCCCGGCCGCCGGCGGCGCGGCGGCGCCGCCGCGGCGCGCCAGCCGCTGCTGCTGCTGGCGCTGCAGCATCATCATCGTCTCCGCTGCCCGGCTGATGGTCGGCTGCCGGCGTGCCGGGCGCGCAGGGGGCGGTGGCGTGCGCCGCGCGCGCGCGCCGCTGCTGCCGGCGAATGCGGCGCGCGCACGCGCGCGGGGCCGCGGCGCGCGGTCCGCGGCTCCGCCCGCGGCCGGCACGACAGCCGGGCGCCGCGGGGGGGCGCCCGGCGCGGCGTGCGGGCCCGCGCCCGCGCCGGCAGCAGCGTCGGCAGCGGCGCCGCGGCAGCGGCGGCGGTCGGCGTCGTCGGCGGGCGGGCGCCGGGTGGGGGCGGCGCTGGTGGTGGTCCGCTGCACAGCGGAGCGGCGCTGGGAGCTTGAAGTCCAGGGCAGGCAGGTGGAGGGGCGCGACGCTGCCGGCGGCGCAGGCACTTGTTGCACCGCCAGTCTCCCCCGTGCACCAGTGTTCCTTGCCGTTCACGTCACCTCCAGCGGAGCGACCAGGCAAGGCCGTGCGCAGCTGCCGCACCCACCTGACCTCGGCCCCTCCAAGCCGCAAGCCCACAGCGCTCGCCCGCGCGCCGGCGAGGTGCGTGACGAGCTCTGAGCGGCTCGCGCTGGGCCACGCCGCGCGCGCGCGCCAAGCTGCCTGGCACTGCGCCCACCGGCCGCACCGAGCGCTGCCGCGCCGACGCGCCGTGTGCGGAGTCGCACGCGGCCCCGCTTAAGCCGCTGACCGCCCTCGACGCCCGCCCGCGCTCCGCGACGCCGCGCTGCCGCCCCCTGGCGCCTCGTGCATGCCGGGCTGCAGACGCGCATGGCCGCCGCCACGGCGGCCGGCGGGCCGCTGGACGCGGCCGGCTGGGCCCAGGCCTCAGCGCCCGAGGCTGGCGCGCCCGCAGACGACGTGCTGGCGGCGCTGGCACGCTGCGGCGGCGCGCCGCTGCCGGCGCTCGCGCGCGGCGCGGTGCCCGCGCTCATCACGCTGTGCCTCTTTCAGGTGGGCCCCTGGCGGTGGGAAGGGCGAGCGGGCAGCAGACGCGCGACGCGCGACGCGCGACGCGCGACGCGCGGCCGGCGCCGACCGCGCGCCGCGCGCCCGGCGCAGGTGCCCTCGCTCGGCAGCCGGCTGCGCACGCTGCCGCTGCTGCTGCTCAGCCTGGCGCTGGCCTGGGCGTGCCTGTGCGCGATGCCGCCGCCCGCGGCTGCGCCCGGGGGCGCCCCTGGCGCCGGGCAGCTCGCCCAGCCGGCGCTGGCCGCGGGCGGCGGCGCCGGCGCCGCGCCGCTGGCGCCGCCGTCGCTGGCGCCGAGCCCGGGCGCGGCGCTCGGCCAGGCCTTTGGCGCGGCCCTGCCGGCGGCGCTGGCGCAGGCGCAGCGCGCGCTGCACCCCGGCGACGCGCCGGACGACGGCGGCCTGCGGCTGCAGAGCATGACGCTGGCGGCCGTGCCGCTGCTGTTGGCGATCTTCCTGGTGCAGGTGCGCCGCCGCCGCCGGCTCCCTGGCCCGCCCCGGGGAGAACCCGCGGCCGCCGCGCCGCCGCACCGGCCGGCGCGCAGCCCGCCGCAGCGCGGCCGCCGCCGCCCACGCGCGGCGGCGCCGCGCCGCGCCTCGCAGGCCCCCGCCGGAGCAGCGCGGCGCCGGCCGCGGCGCTCGCGTGTGGCGGGCGCCGCGGCGCTCGCGGCCGGCCTGCTGGTCAACCTGGCGGCGGTGGACGGCGCGGCCACGATGTGCGCGGCAGTGCGGCCGACCTGGTGAGGCGCGGCGCGGACGCGCGGCGCCCGCGCAGCGGCATGCGCGCAGCGCATTCAGCGGGCACGCGGCCCCGCGGGCTCACGCCTCCGCCGCCGCCGCTGCCACCGCCGCCGCCGCCGCAGCTCGGTGCAGGGCAAGCCGCTGACGCCCGTGATCGCCGCCGCCAAGCCGCCGCTGCCGCCGGGCTTTGCGCCCGCGGCGCCCGCCGCGCCCGCGGCGCCCGCGGCGCCCGCGGCGCCCGGCGCGCCGCCGCCCGCCGCCGCGGCGCCGACGAGCCCCGCGCTGTCGCCGAGCGACCTGCTGCTCGCGACGATGGGCGTGCGGCGCGAGGCGATGCACATCGCGACCCAGGCGCCCGACGACGACCCCGTCCCGCAGCGCGTCGTGCCGCTCGCGCCGTCGCCGCGCATGTCCAAGGCGCTCGAGGCGCAGCTCTTCACCGCGCTCATGGCTGCGCTCATGGCCCCCGCCAACGGCACCGCCGCGCCCGGCGGCGCCGCCGGCGGCCCCAGCAGCCCCGCGCCCGGCGGCGGCCCGCCGTCGCCGTCGCCGGCGCCCGCGGCGCCCGCGCCCGCGCCGGTGCCGATCGACGGCCTGACCTACCTGACCAACGCGCGGCTGCGCGTCGGCATCGACCCCGCGCGCGGCGGCGCGATCACGCACCTCAGCTCGCCCGCCATGCCCGCGCCGTGGGCTGGGCGGAACCTCATCAACACCTGGGACAGCGGGCGCCTCGTGCAGCAGAGCTACTACGGCTGCGAGGACGGCAGCTGCTGGACGAACCGCAACTGGCGCTGGAACCCGGCAAGCGCCGCAGCGCGCGCGCAGCGCGGCGCGGCGGCGGTGCCCGCGCAGCGCCGGCGCCCCCGCAGTGCCCGCCTGAGCCGCCGCCGCCGCCGCCGCCGCCGCCGCCGCGCAGGTCCAGGGCGGGAGCTGGCACAACCAGCCGCCCAAGCTGCTGAGCGCGACCAACTTTGGCGGCGTGGTGAGCATGAGCGCGATCCCACGCAACTGGGGCAGCCAGGCGCTCGTGGACGACGTGGTCATGACCACGCAGACGCGGCTCACGCCAAACCTCGTCAAGGCAAGCGCGCCACGCGCACGCGCGCGCGCGCACGCGCACGCCCACTGCCGCGTCGTCCGCCGCGCACGCTCTCTCCCCCTCACACCCGCCTCACCCATCACCCCCCCCCCCCGCCTCGCCGCTGCGCAGCTGCGCATGACGATGCGTTACACGGGCGAGTACGGCCACCCCGCGCGCCACCAGGAGGTGCCCGCTGTGTTTGTGGACCGCCGGCTCTCCGTGCTCGCGACCTACACCGGCGCCGCGCCCTGGACGGGCGGGCAGGTCACCTTCCTCATGCCCGGCCAGGTCGGGGAGTACTACAAGCCAACAGGTGCGCGCCACCGGCCCCGCCCAGCGCGCGCAGCGCGCGCAGCATGCAGCGCGCGCGCCGCCGCGCCGCGCGGTGTTCCTCTCTGCCGCCTGACGCCCCGCCCCGCCCCGCCCCGCCGTGCCGCGCGCCGCGCCCTCGCCGCGCGTCCGCGCGTCGCAGAGGGCTGGGCGGCGTACGTCGACCCCGCGACCGGGTACGGCGTGGGCGTGTACACGCCCATCAGCGACCTGCTCGTCGCGTACCGCGTCGGCCCCGACAACTCCACCGCCACCAGCGACGTCTCCTACATGGCGCCGCTCGTCACCTCCGCGATCACGCCGCTCAGCGAGTTCACGTACGACACATACCTCGCCGTCGGCCGCGTCGACGAGATGCGCGCCTGGTTTGGCGCGATCGCCGCGGCCGCCGCGCCCGGGCTCGCCGCGGCGCGGCGCATGCCGATGCCGCTGCGCGCGCCGGCCGCGGCGGCGGCGGCGCCCGTCGCGGCGGCGGCGGTGCCCGCCGCGGCCGCGGCGCCGGCCGCGCCCGCGACGCCAGCCGTTGCGGCGGCGACGCCTGCGGCGGCGCCCAAGCCCACCGCCGGCGCCGGCGGCGTGGCGGTCGCCGCGCTGGCGATCGCCGGCGCGCAGCCCGCGCCCGCGGCCGCGGTGCCGGAGCCGGCGGGCAACGTGAGCGAGCTGTTCACGCCGGTGCTGGCCACGCCGCGCACGTTGATCATGAACACGCTCGCCCTGCCGGCGTGGCTCGCGTCGGCGCGGCTGCCGGTGCCGACCCTCACCGCGCGGCGCGTCGAGGCGCCGGGGCCGGTGACGATCCTGCCGCCGCTGCGCTTCACGCTCACCACCAACCCGCCGCGCCTCACAAACGTGGGCTGAGCGGCGCGGCGGCGTGTGTGGGGCGCGGCGCGGCGGCGCGGCGCACTGTTTGTGCCTTTGCGCCTGCGTGCCGCCGCCCGCTCCCTCCATGAAAAGAAGCGCGCAGCCGGTGGCTGCTGTCAAGACCTCAGCTCTCACTGAAAGCCAACCGTAAGCAGTTGTGAAGAGTGTCGCACGTAGACTGCAGGGTGTTGTTGGTTGGCGCACGCACAGACGGCCATTGCGCGCCCCCTCTGCCATGGCGAGGGGCGCCAGGAACGGCTACGCACGCACCACCACCGCACCGACGGCGCTGTTCGAGCTCTGCATGCGTGGGGGCGGCGCGGCTGCCACGCGCTGAGCAAGCGCGGGCCCGCGCGCGCGGCACGTGCCGCCGCCGACGCGCGCCGCCGTCGGCGAGGGCCCTTTGATGGGTGGCGCCGCGTGCGCGGGCTTGGCGGGGGGGGGGGCGGGTGCCGGCATTCTGGCGCCGCCCTCGACCCGCCCGCGCGGCGCCGCGCCTGTCATTGTCTTTCAGACAGAAGGGGGGGGGGGGGGCGTCCCCGCGGAGGGGACGCGCGTTTTATCCCATAACGCAGCGAGCGCGCGCCGCCGGGCCCGCAAGCGCCACAGCCTTGCGCGGCCGGGCGCACATTGTCTGCATCAGCACTGCTTGCTGAACCCCAACGCACGCCCTGTAATCGCCCCTGCTTTGAGCAGCAGTCGCCCCACGCTCCCCGCAGCTCGGTGCGCAAGCGTCTCGTCCCGTCGCTGCGCGCCGAGGCAGGCTGCGAGAGCCGCTCCGGCAGACCGACGCCACAGTTTGACCGGTGGCCGCCTCGCCGCTCAGGGCGCCCCACGCTCTGGTTGCTCGCGCCTCGTCTTCCATCGCAGCGCCGCGTCCTGCAGTGGCAGGGCTGCCGCTGCAGCATGCGCCGGGGCCGCAGCAGCGGCCGCTGCGCCGCTGCGCGATGAGCGCCGCCGCGGAGGTACGTGCGCGCCGCCTGATGGCCGGGCGCAGCCGGCGGGACGCGATGGACGGGGTGGGAGCGTCAGGGCGCACAGCTCACGCGCCCGCCGCTCGCCAGGGGCCGGTCGCGCGCTCGCGGCTGAGCGTGGTCTCCGAGTGCGGCAGCCGACCATGCCCCGGCGACGCTGCGGCTGACTCGGTGCTGGACAGGCTGCTGGCAAGCAGGGCGCCCCGGGCGCAGGCGAGCCTCCTGGCCAGCGGCGGCAGCCCGGCCGCGGCGCAGCGGCCCGGCCCTGCGCCGCCGGGCGCCGCGCGGATGTCGCTGGCCAGCGTCGGCCTCCTCGCCGCGCCGGGGGCTGCCCTGCTGCCCGGCGCGCTGGACGCCGCGGCGGCGGCTGCGGGGAGCCCCTGGGGCGCGAGCCAGCAGCCGCAGCCGCGCGCCTGGGAAGCGGCCGAGGCTGGCGGCGCGGCGAGGTCGGCCAGCGGCTCACAGCTGCTGCAGCTGCGGCCCAGGGTGGGCGCTGCCGGATGCGGTGCAGCTGGCAGCGGCGCTGCCCGGCGGAGCTCCGCTGGGCTGGGCGCTGGAGGGCCTGGGCCGCCGCCGCAGGTGCTGCTTCAGCAGCCACGGCCGCGACCGCAGACCGCAGACGCCGGCAGCCCGGAGCGAGGCTCGGCGGCGTTCCGGGCGACCAGCCGCCAGCAGGTGCGCGCCCGCACGAGCTCCCGCACGTGCGCAACTCACTGCACCGATCAGTGCAGTGCCGTCGCGACGGCATGCTGAGCCGAGCTGCCCCCCCCCCCCCCATTCACTCCTCGGCAGGCCGCTCGCGCTGGGCGTGTCGCGCCGCGCGCAGACAGCCCGGGCCCGGCGCACTACCGCTTGCTGCACAGTCCCACGGACAAGCATGCGCGCGTGGCGTGCATGCACGCGCCCAGCAGGCGTGGCTCATACCCACAGCACGCGCAGCAGCAGGCCGCCGCTGTCGCTCGCGATGCAGCTCTCGCGATGCAGCTGCCGCTCGGCGGGCCCGGCGGGGCGCCAGCGCTGGAACCCCTTGGCGGCGCTGCGCACGGCTCCGGCAGCGACGCCACGCCGCGCCTCGGCGAGGCGGGGACCAGCGAGCCAGCCCGCACCCGTCCGCTGGTGGAGCAGGGGAGCGCCGCGTTCCGGGTGGTCGGGCGTGAGCAGCTGCAGCGACGCGAGCAGCGCGGCGCGGTGCGAGCGCCCGCGGACGCTGGCTCCCCGGGCGGGGGCAGGCCAGCGGGCCCCGAGGCTGGCGGCTGTGAGCTGCCCGCGGGGGGCCACTGGCGGGACGGCTACGACCACCTCACGCGCCCGCGGAGTGGCAGGGGGCCCGCCGCACGGTGAGCCAGCGCGCGCGGCGCAGCCGCCGCCGCGCGCCAGGCGGGCGACAGCGCGCGCCGCCGACGCGCCACCCGCCGCCCCCGTGCGTGTGTGCGCCCGCGCGCAGCTTCGCCACGCAGGCGCCGCGGCCGCCGTCGACAGTCGCCGCCGCGTTGCCGGGGCGGGGGTGCCGGGCCGCTGGCGCGCGCGCGCCGCAGCGCGCCACCGTGCGCAGCGCCCGCCCGGGCACCTGCCCGGCCGCGCTCGGCAGCGCCAGCGGGTGCCTGCTTGACGAGGCGGCGTGGCCGGGCCTCTGCTGGGGCGGGGCGGCGCAGTCGCAGGCCTGGGAGCGGCCGAGCTCGCGCGAGGCGCTCAGCTACGCGCGCAGCCAGGCGGCCGTGGACCTCGTCGCAGTGTCGGCAGCCAGCCGCAGCGCCGCTGCCGCCCCTGAGCAGCCGCCCGCACCAGCCGCCGCGGCGGCGCAGCAGGAGTGGCAGCAGCCGCACGGGCAGGAGCAGGAGCAGCCGCAGCTGCGGCGCTGGCGTCCCGCGACGGGGCAGGCGCGCCCGCGCCCGCACAGCGCGGCGCCGCGCGCGCGGCTGGCGACGGCCGGCCCCCGGCTGCTGGGCGCAGGCGGCGGCCTCGCCCGGCCGAGCAGCGGCGCGCGGGCGGCCGGCGACGCACCGCGCGCGCTGGGGCTGCGCGAGGTGCAGCGCTTCAGCAGCGCCGGTCTGGCGCCGCGCGTCGCGGGCGGCGCGTTCTCGGCGACGAGCCGCGCGGCGGCCGCGCTGGGCCTGCACGCCATGGGCGCCAGCGGGGTGACGCCGCCCGCGGCGGTCGCCGTGCGCGCGGCGGGCGGCGCCGAGCTCGCGAACGACCCCGGCGCCCTGGCGCACTGGCGCAGGGCGCCGGCGTGGCGGCTGCCGCCCAACAGGACTGCGCTGTCGGCCAAGTGGGCGGCCGCGGCGGCGCGCGCGGCGCTGGACTGAGGCGCGGGTTGCAAGCGCGCCAGCGCGCCGCCCGCCCGCCCGCCCGCTCGCCGCCGACGGATCGCGCTCGCCCCAGCCGCGCTGCCACACAGCCCCGCCCCCGCCTCACGCCGCGAGGCTGGCCTCGTACGCGGCCCAGCCGGCGGCCTGGTACTCGGCCGCCGCGGCGGCGGGGTCGGCGGCCTTGATGATGCCGCGGCCGACGATGATGACGTCGCTGCGCCGCGCGCCGATGACGGCCGCGGGCGTGTTGTACTGCTGCCCCAGCGCGTCGCCGCCGGCCGCGAGCTGCACGCCGGGCGTCATGTGGATCAGCCCCGGCGCGCCGGGGCCGCCCGGCCAGGCGCCGGGGTTGGTCGAGATGAAGCCTGCCGGGCGCGGCGGGCAAGAGCGTGAGCCCGCGCCGGCGCACGTGCGCGCGCGCGAGCGCGCGCGCGCCGGCCGGCCCAGCCGGCCGGCCGGCCCGGCCGGCCGGCCGGCCCACGCGCCGCGCGCCGCGCGCGCCGCGCCGCACCCATCACAAAGTCGGGCGCGGCCGCCGCCGCCGCGGCGACCGCCTCGGTGTAGGCGCCCTTTGCGAGCGTGCCCGCGCTGCTCATCTCCGCGAGCAGCAGCAGCCCGCGGCCCTTGGGCAGGCCCACCTGACGCGGCGCGGCGCAACGCGCGGCGCCGTCGGCGGCCGCGCAGCCCGCCCGCCGGCGGACGCGCAGCCGGCGCACCCATCGCCGCCCCGCCCCGCGCGGCCCCGCCCTCGCCGCGGCGCGCGCGCCTGCTTGAGTCCGTCGATGATGCCCGGCCCGGGCACGAGGTGGGCGTTGGTGATGTGGCTCCAGTCGGCGATCTTATAGAGCCCGCCGCCATACTGGCTGACCACGGTGTTGCCGATGTCTGCAAACTTGCGGTCCTCAAAGATGAGGAAGTCGTGCTTCTCCGCCAGCGCCTGCAGCGACGCCGCAATGCCGTCGTCCCACCTGGCCGGCGCGGCGCGCGGGGCGTGAGGTCGTGAGGTCTGCGCCAGCGACCGCCCTGGGCCCGCGAGGCCGCCGCGCCTCGCGCGCGTCACCTGTCAAAGATGTCGACGTGGGTCTTGAACACGCAGATGTGGGGCCCCGTGAGGTCGGCGAGGCGCAGCATCTCGTCCGCCGTGTCCACGTCGGCCGCGATCGCGAGGTTGGTGCGCTTGCGCGCCATGATCTCAAAGCACGCGCGCGCGACGCTGTTGGCCGCCGCCGCGCCGCGCGCCTCGTACGTCAGCCTGCGGCGCGGCGGCGGCGTCGGCGCGGCGCCCGGCGGGGCGGCTGGCGGGGCGGCCGGCGACCCCCAGCCCCCCTCCTCCCGAGGGCGCGCACCGCTTGGGCGGCGCCGGCGCCGCCGCCGGCGCGGCGGGCGTCGCGGGCAGGGTGGTCTGGTTGTCCGCGATGAACGTGCGCACGGCCGCCGCGACGGCGTCGTCGACGAGGCTGTGCCGCTGCAGCACGTCGAGCATCGCCGAGAGCTTGAACGCGGCGTGCAGCGTCAGCCCGTGCGCCGCGAGGTGCGCCGCGCCGCCCTGCTCGCGGTCGATGAGCACCACGACGTCGCTCACGACCAGCTGCTCCTTCTGCAGCGGGTCGAGCGTCTCCAGCACGCTGGCGCCGCTCGTGACGAGGTCCTCCACCACGAGGCAGCGCTGGCCGGGCTTGTACGCGCCCTCGATCGCTTTCTTCGTGCCATAGTCCTTCACCTGCGCACATGGACGTGGCCGCGGCGCGGCCGCCCCGCTCGGCGGCGCGCCCGGCGGCAGCGGGCGCGCGCGCTGCGCCCCCGCTGCGCCCGCGCCGCGCCCCCGCCCGCGCGCCGCGCCGCGGCGACGCGCCTCCTTGCGCCGCATGACCATGGGCAGGCCGAAGCCGAGGCTCATGCACGTCGCGATGGGCAGCGCGGTGTAGGGCACGCCGCACATGATGTCAAACGGCACGTTGCGCACCTGGGCCCACATCATGCGCGACACCGCCTCCAGCACGTCCGGGTAGGACACGATGACGCGCAGGTCGACGTACACCGGCGACACCAGGCCGCTCTTGAGCGTGAACTCGCCAAACTTGACCGCCTGCGCCCGCCGCGCCCGCGGCTCGGCGGGAGGCGCGCGGCGGCCGCGCGGCGGCCGCCGCCCGGGCTGCGCGCGCGCCCGCCGCCGCGCGCCCGCCGCGCTGCGCACCCCGATGCGGTTGAGCTCCAGCACCAGCTCCTCGATCTCCTCCTGCGTCATGGGCTCCTTCTGCGCACGGCACGTGGCGCGCGGGCGGACGTCGATCAGTGTTCACGCGGCGCGGCGGTTGCGCCCTCCCGGCCGGGCTGCGCCGCCACCGCGCGCGCGGAGGACGCCCAGAGGTGCCCCTGAGCGCCCTGCCGCGTGACGGCGACGCGGCGGCGCGCCGGCGCGCCGCGGCGGCCGCGCGCCGCCGCCGCGCCCGCACCGTCGTGGCGCGCGTCGCCACGCCGCTGGCAGAGGGCGCATCGCCGCCCTTGCGCTTGAGCCGGTCGAACAGGCCCATGGCTGGCACCGTGCGAGCGCCGGGCTGCGGGAGCGCGGCGCGATGGCCGGCGGGGGCGTGCGACGCCGCGGGCGGCGGGCCGCGGCGGGGCGGGCTCGTGCGCGAGGTCGCGCGAGTCGGGGACCGGGGGCCGCTCTGCCGGGCGGCGCGCAAGGTCATTCAAGTCGGAGCGGAGGCGCGCGCGTGCGCTGCTGGTGGCGCGCGGGGGAGCTGGCCGTCGTCACGCTGTCGACCTGGCAGGAGCGCGCGACCGGCGCGCTTCGAGGCACGGCGCCAGGGCTCGACGAGCAGTCGGCCGGCCGCCTCCCCGGCCTTCTCGAGTGCGCAGGGGGCTCGCGCGTCGCTCCCACACTCGCCCCAGTCCGCCGCCCAGCTCCAGAGCTCAAGCGAACGCGCCGAGCGCCGCCGCAGCCGCCGACGGCTCGCGCGCCGCCGTGGCCACGACTGCCCGCGCCGCTTGCACAGCCGCGGGGGCAGCGCCATGCTCGCCAGCAGCCGGGCCGGTGCCTGCTGGGGCTGCAGCAGCAGCGCCACCGGCAGGCAAGCGCCGCTCGCGGGCGCCGCTGGCGCCCACGCTCGGCGGCAGCAGCAGCGCGGCTGGCGCGGCGCCGCGCGCGTCGCTGCAGCCGCGGCGGAGGAGCGAGAGGTGCGCGCCGGGGGCGGGCGGCGCGCATGCGGGGCGCTGCGGGGCGCTGCGAGCCCGCGGCGGGCGGCCGCTGGCTGCCGGGCGCTCGCGTGACGCGGCGGCCGTCCCGGGCGCGCAGCAAACGCCCGCGGAGCGCGAGCGCGAGGTGCGGCAGGAGGTCACGCGCCGCATCAAGGCGCTCGGCGAGCAGCGGCGCTTCAAGGAGGCGGTGCAGGAGCTGGCGGGCCTCGCGGCGCTCGGCGTGCAGCCCGACACGCAGGCCGCGACCGCGCTGCTCGCGGCGTGCACGCGCAGCCGCGACATGAAGATGGCACAGAGCGTCTTTGACCAGCTCTTCGGTGCGCGCCGGGCAGGCGGGCAAGGGGCCGCGCGCCGGCAGGCTGCGCGCGGGCGCGCTGGGGCTGCGCGCGGGCATCGGCGGCGCCGCCGAGCAGCCGCGCCGCCGCGCAGGCGACTTCCTGCAGCCGGACGAGGTCACGTTTGCGGTCATGCTGCGCGGCTACGGCGGGCAGAGCCCGCCCGACTGGGCACGCCTCGACGCGGTGCTGAGCCAGATGAAGGTCACCTACGGCCTCGACCCGACCTCGAGTGAGGCGCCCGCCGCGCCGTGGCTGCCGGGCCCGCCGCGGCCGCCGAGCCCGCCGCGCCGCAGCAGCGCGCCGCGCCGCGCCCCGGGGAGCCCACGCGCCGCGCGCCGCCGCGCCGCCGCGCCGCAGCGAGCTACAACGCGCTGCTGGACGTGTGCTCCCGCACCAACGACTCTGACCGCGCGCTGGACGTGATTGACCGCATGGCCGCGGACGGCGTGGAGCCCGACGAGCGCACCTGGGACATCGCGTCGCGCAAGCGCGCGTGGCGCTCGTACATGCGCAAGCAGTTCGGCTGAGCGCCGGCGGCGGACGTGGCGGCGCGGCGTTCCGAGACGCCCCCTGCGGCGGCCCCGCCCTTGAACCGCACGCAAGTGACGAAACGCGCCCGGCGCGCGTGATCCGTTCGCCGCCCCGTCCCCCTTCCCCGCATTTTGCCCGCCACCCCAACGCAGCGACAGACCGCGACCGCCGCCGCCGCAGCCGCCGCGGCGCGCAGCAGCAGCAGCGCGCACGTGCGCCCGCACGCTCGCCTGATCGGGGCAGGCGGCCCGCATGCGACGCTGAGCGCGTGAGAGAGGCAGCCATAACCATGAGCAAGCGGCGGGCGACGGACGAGCTGTTCGGGGGCGCGGGCGGGAGCAGCAAGGTGGGGTCCTCGGTTTGATGGCCGGCGCCCCGGCGCCCCGGCGCAGGCCGCCCGCGCGCGCCTTCGCCAGAGAAAGCGGGGGTTGCCGTCGCGCCGCCTGGCACGCTGGGGGGCACCCCGCCGGCGCATGATGCGCCCCGCCCGCCGCCGCTGCCGCGCTCCGCTGCCGCGCGCCGCAGCGGCACGGCGCCGCGGACGACCGCGCGGCCGAGTTTGCCGCCAAGCTGCGCGCCCTGAACGCCCAGTTCGCGGGCTGGGTGCATCGGCAGGCGGCGGGCGCGCCGGAGCAGCTGTGGAGCGACGGCGCGGCGGACTATGTGCGGCACGCCGACACGCTGCTGGAGGAGTATGCTGACGTCCTGCGGGGCGGCCAGGGCAGCAGCCCGCCGCTCGCGAGCAACCTGTTTGGCACGCCCGCGCCGGCCGCAGCCGCTGCCAACGGCGGCGACCACGCGCCGGGCCCGCTCTCGGCGAGCGGCGCCAGCAGCGGGCGCAAGTCCGTCACGTTTGCGCCCAGCACCGGCACGTTTGGCGCCGCCGGCGGCGTCGCGGCGACGCCCGGCGGCGCGCCGAGCAACACCGCCAACGCGGGCCACACGCCCGCGCCGCCGAGCGGGCTGAGCTTCCGCTTCGGCACGCCCGGCGGCACGCCCGGCAGCGAGGCGCCCTCGCCGGCGCCGCCCAGCAAGTTTGGAGTCACGCCGGACGCGCCGCCCAGCAGCTCGGGCTTCACCTTTGGCGTCGCCGCGGCGCCGAGCCCCGGCTTTGGCGCCACGCCAGGCAGTGCCGACGCCGCCGCGGCGCCGGCCGCGGCGCCTGCGGGCGGCGGCTTCAGCTTTGGCGTCGCCGCCAGCAGCAGCAGCGGCGCGGCCGGCGGCAGCAGCGCCGCGGACGCGGGCGCCGCGGCCAGCGGCGGCAGCTTGTGGGGCGCCGGCGGCGCGGCCGGCAGCGCGGGCGCCACGCCGGCGGCCGCCGCCACAGGCTTCAGCTTTGGCGCCACGCCCAGCCCCGGCGCGGCGCCGGCCGCGACGCCCGCCAGCGCGGGCGGCTTCAGCTTTGGCGCGACGCCCGCCGCGACGCCCGCCGCCGCGGCCGGCGGCGCGCCCGCGTTTGGCTTTGCCGCGACGCCCGCGCCCGCTGCGTTCAAGTTCCCGCCGCCCGCGGCGCCTGCGGCGGGCGACGGCGCGGCCGACGCCGCCGGCGCGGGCGGCGGCGGCGGGGGTGGGGGCGAGGAGGCGGAGGAGGGTCCGCCCAAGTTCAAGCCCGAGATCAAGGTGGACGAGAGCGTGTGGCGCGTGCTGTTCAGCAGCAAGGCGCGCCTGCACGTGCGCGTCAAGCGCGACGGCGGCGCGACCGACTGGGAGCCGCGCGGCGTCGGCATGCTCACCGTGCGCCAGCCCAAGGAGGGCGCGGGCGACAAGACCTACGTCATGTTCTCAACCGACGTGGTGAGCGGGGGGCGATGGACGAACGGCCGCGCGCGGGGCCCGGACGCGGCGGCGCGGCGGCGGGGCGCACGCCCTGCCCGGCGCAGCGCGGCCCACGCTGGCGCCGCCCGCGCACCGCCGCGCGTCCGCCCCGCGCGCGCCCGCGGCCGCAGGGCAAGCAGCTTGTGTCGAGCCAGCTGATGAGCAACAGCGCCGTGATGACCTTCCCCAACAACCCCAAGAAGTGCCGCATGAGCCTCATGGTCCTGCAGTACGACCTCCCGCCCGCGGGCGCCGACCCCGCCGCGGGCGTGGCCGCGAGCGCGGGGCCCAAGCACCAGGCGCGCGCGCGGCGCGGGGCGCGGCCGGGGCGCGGCCGGGGCGCGGCGGGGCGGCGGCGGGGCGGCGGCGGGGCGGCGCGCGCTGACGGCCCGCGCGCCGCGCCGCGCTGGCGCCGCCGCGCAGCTGCAAGTGTGCATGATCTCGCTCGCGACCGCGGAGAAGGTGGAGGAGCTCAGCAAGGTCGTGGACCAGCACAAGCCCAAGTGAGGACGCGGGGCCGGGCGAGGTGTGCCGACGCGCATCGGCTCGAGCCGCTGGCGGCTGGCGCGCGCGCGGGACGCGGCGCGGCAGTGACCGAGCGGCGGTGACCGAGGTGGCTCGCAGCGCGCCTGGGGTTGCAACCGCCCGCGCCGTCCGCCCCGCTTGTGCTCACTCCACGTGCGAGCCGCCTTTGAACGGCACGTACGGCGGCGGCAGCGGCGGCAGCCCGCCGCCCGTGCCGCCTGGCTCGCCGAGCGGGTCGAATGCTGCTGCGTCGGCGCCGACGACGTCGCGCATGAACTGACCCAGCTTGGCCTGCACGCCCGCGAGCGTGCTCACGCCCAGCACGCCAAACAGCACCAGCCCTGCGCGGCGCGGCGAGGTGGGCGGCGAGGTGGGCGCGCGCCGCCCGGCCGTGCTCGCCGCGCGCGCGCGCAGGCCTCACCGGCGGTGAGGACGACGTAGAGGCCGGCGTTGAAGTCCACGTCGCCCTCGTCGGTGAAGTGGTAGCGCAGCAGCACGTGCTTGGGCCAGGCGCTGGTGTTCTTGTACGCGTCGAACAGCGCGCTGTGCGTCAGCAGCAGCTCGTCCGGCAGCGCCAGCACGCGCGCCTTGGCGCCCTGCAGCTCGTCGCCCGCGCGGCGCAGCTCCACGTCCAGCAGCGGCATGCCCTCCACGCCCCGCCCAATCACCGTCAGCCAGGGGGTGAGGATGCGGTCGCCTGGCCGCGGCGGCGGGCGGCGGGCGCGGGTGGCGGTCGGCGCCGTCGCCGCCGCGCGCGCTCGTGTGCTGCCGCGTGCGCTGCTGCCGCGCACCGTCGAAGGAGAGCTGTATCCGGTAGTCGGTGATCGCGTCCACCTCGCTGCCGGGCTTGTTGATCGGCAGCGCGACCTGCGCGGCGCGGGGAGGGGGGGGGGTTGCGGTCACGGCCGACAGCGGCCAGCCCCACTGCCGCGGCCCCGCGGCCCCGCCCGCCGGCTCACGATGCGCGTGTGGCCGAAGCGCGGGCAGTGGTGCTCTATGAGGTCGTGCCAGGCGGTGCGCTTCTGCGGGCGCGAGGAGCACGGCGGCGCGGGGCGTCGGCGCCCGCCGCCGGCGGAGAAGCGGCGGGCGGTTGCGGCCGCCGCTGCTCCCCCGCGCGCACCCGCAGGAACTGCGCCCGCCGGGACGTGTGGATGAAGTCACCCTCGTGGTGCACGGCGCCGCAGAGCGCCGCAAGGCACAGCAGGCATGCCGCTGCGGCGGCGCGGGCTGCCCGCATCGCGCCCGCGGCGGCCGGCCGCAGGCACGCGGCCCCCCGACGGACGGCGACGCCGGTGGCGCTTAAGCAGTGTCGACGCTTCGTGCGCAGATCGGCCGGGCGTGCGCAGATCGGACGGGCGCGCACGGTCGGGCGGGCGAGCGGCGACGTGCGCGCGAGCGGCGGCGGAGCGGGCGCGGGCTGCCGCGGCTTGGGCTTGTGCGCGTGGGCAGCCCCCGACTTGCAGCGGAGACCGCGCGCGCACACGTTATTGGGTTTCGACTGCGGGGCGCAGCGCAACAACCGCCTCGGCCCTCCCCCCTTGCCCCGCCGCGGCGGGGGTCACCGTCGCCGCGAGATCGCGGAGAGCGCTGGCGGCAGCGCCATGCCGACGGAGACCACGATCTCGAGGCCCTCGCGCACGGTGAGGTTGGTGTGGATGAGGTCGCGCTCGTCGAGCAGGTAGATGTCGCCCACGTACACGTGGTTGGTGGGGATGTACACCGCCGTCAGGCGCACGTCGCCCTCGTGCGTCTGCGCGCGCCGCCGACGCGGCGCCGCGGGGAAACGGACGGGGGAGGGGGCTCGGCGCGGCGCGGCGCGCGGCGCGCAGTGCGGCGCGCGGCGCGCGCGCGGCGCCACCGCGTCGCCGCCGCCCGGCCTGCGCGGCCCGCGCGCGCACACCTGCAGCAGCGTGCGGCCTGTGATGAAGGCGATCGCGTACTCGCCGTGCCGCGGGTGCCGCGCGAGCACGCACTCCTGGAACGCCTTACTGCCCTCGCCGCTGTCGGGGCTCAGCGCGCCGGAGACCTGCTTGGACGCCGAGTAGATGTGCTTCACCAGCGGGAGGCGCTTGATGATCCACTCCCCGAGCGCGAGCGCCCACGCGCCCATCCAGCTGCTGCAAAACACGCCCGTGCCCATGATGAACAGCTGCCCATGATGAGCGCGCCGCGGCGGAGAGGCCGGGCGGGTGGGCGGGCCGCGCCACGCGGCGCAGGGGGCGCGCCGCGGCGGAGAGGCCAGGCGGGTGGGCGGGCCGCGCCACGCGGCGCAGGGGGCGCGCCGCGGCGGAGAGGCCGGGCGGGTGGGCGGGCCGCGCCACGCGGCGCAGGGGGCGCGCCGCGGCGGAGAGGCCGGGCGGGTGGGCAGGCCGCGCCACGCGGCGCAGGGGGCGCGCCGCGGCGGAGAGGCCAGGCGGGTGGGCGGGCCGCGCCACGCGGCGCAGGGGGCGCGCCGCGGCGGAGAGGCCAGGCGGGTGGGCGGGCCGCGCGGCGCGGCGCTGCGCGGCGGGCCGCGCGGTGCGGCGGGCGGCGGCGCACCACTGAGGTCATGAACCCCAGGCCAAACACCTCGTAGCCCAGGAAGCGCTTGTAGAGGGGCTGCAGGGCGCGGCCGCGGCGGCGCGGGGGCGGCGGCACGGGCCGCGCCGCGGCGGCGCGGGAGGCGGGCTGTGTGTGGGCGGGCGGGGAGCCGCGGCGGCGCGTGCCGTCCGCGCCCAGCAGTGCGCGCGGCGCGCGGGGGGGGGGGGGGGGGGGCACGCACCGAGAAGATGCCGTCAAAGAGCTTGAGGAAGTGGAAGGTCACGTAGAAGGTGATGACGATGGGCAGCAGGATCGCGCTGCGACACGGCGGCGGCGGCGGCGCGGCGGCGGCGGCGGGGGCGGCGGGCGGCGGTGGGCGGTGGGCGGCGGGAAGCGGGCGGCGGCGGCGGCGGCGCGCTCGCGTGCGAGCGCGGCCCGCTTGTCGTGCCGCCGATGCCGCCGCTGCGCCGCGCGCGGCTGCGCACCAGCCGGTCGCGAACTTTCTGCTGAACCAGCTGTGCACGATCTGGTGCATCGCCTGGGGCGGCAGTGGGCCGCGGGGGCGCAGCGCGGTGCTCAGCGCGGCGCGGCGGCAGCGCCCCCAACCGCGCGCAACCGCCGCTGCTCCCCGCCACCCCGCGCGGCTCGCGCCGCTGCTCGCGCGCCGACGCGCCCTCCTGACCCCTTGCCCGCACCTCCTTGGGCGCCTGCGCCGCCTGCGCGAGCTGCCGCATCGTCTTGCTGCTGCGCCGGTCGAGCAGCGTGCCCTTCTCCTCGTCGCGGTCGTCGCGGTCGTGCCCCGGCAGCGGCGCGTCCGCGCTCGCGGCGCCCGCCGCCAGGCTGCTCATGCTGCCGCCCGGGCGCGCGGCGCCCGAGAGCTTGCGCGGCGCGACGGGCGAGGAGCGCTGCTGCTCGATCGCCGGCGGCGGCGCGGGCGGCGGCGCGGGCATGCAGGCGCACGTCCACGCGCGGACGTCCCGCTGGCGGGGCTGTGTGCCGACGCGGGGCGACGTGCGGGGGAGGACTCCTCGGCACTGCGGGGGCCCAGGCGCCCTGCCGTCGCTCAGGATTTTTCAAACACGCCCGACTTAAGAGACCGCAGAAGAGGCGTCATTCAGCGCCGTTCGCTGCCCGGGTGCAGGCCCCCACGCGCTCCCCGTTTGTCAGACCCCGCAGCGCGTGCCTGCGCGCCACGAGCGCCCGGCTGCGTCGCGCTGCTGCTCCGCCCGCCCAGCGCGTGCGCGCGCGCCCGCGAGAGCCGCCAGGCGGCCCGGTCGACGCCCTAGCTTGGTACGGAGCGCGACAGCGCAGGCAGCCATGGTGAAGGGCGGCGGCGGCGCCGCCAAGACGCCCGTGTCGGCGGGCGCGAAGCAAAAGTCCATCTCCTCCTTCTTCGCCGCCAAGCCCAAGCCCGCGGGCGGCACACCCGTGCAGTGCAAGCCCAAAGCGGGTGCGGCGGAGGGCGCGCGCCCGCCGCGGCTGCGGCAGCGGCAGCAGCGGCAGCAGCGCCAGGCTGTGGCGCGCGGCGCGCCTCACGGCGGCCGCCGCCCGCCCGCCGCCGCGCAGCCGCGCCGCCGGCGAGCACGCCCGCGGCGGCGCCGCCGCTGGCCGACGGCGCCACGCCCGCGGCGCCGCCGTCGGGCGCGGCGGCGCGGCCGCAGCCGCCCGCCGCCACGCCCGCGCCCGCGGCCACGCCCGCGGCGCCGGCAGGCAAGCCCGCCGCGCCGCCGCGGGTCAAGGCCAAGCCCGGCGCGGGCGCGGCGCCGGGCGCCGCCGGCGGCAAGGCGGGCGCCGAGCCCACCCACGGCGGCGGCGCGGGCGCCGCGGCGGTGGGGCGGTGCATCAGCGTGTACTGGCCCAAGGACAAGGCCTGGTACGAGGGCCGCGTGGCACAGTTCAACGCCGCGACCGCGCAGCACAAGGGTGCGCGCGGCGGGCCCCGCCGTCGGCGCGCGCCGCCGCAGCGGCGCAGCGGCGCCGCGCGCGCCCGCCTCCCACGCGGCCGCCCCCGCCCGCGCGCCGCGCGCCGCCAGTCGTGTACGACGACGGCGAGGAGGAGTGGCTGGACCTCATTGCCGAGCGCCACACCCTGCTGCCCAGCGGCGGCGGCGGCGGCGGCGGCGGCGGCGGCGGCGCGGCCAAGCGCAGGCGCCGCGCGGCCGTGCTCGCGAGCGACAGCGACGACGACGACGCCGGCGCGGGCGACCCCAGCGGCGGCGCCAGCGACTCAGACTCTGACTTCAAGGGTGCGCCGCCTGGGC